>OX352202.1:735479-3206104 GCA_947086425.1 Xanthorhoe spadicearia | reverse complement strand
CACTCCTCGTCCAAATCTACAAACTTGTATCAACATGTGCACAAACTCGCAAGATCGCAAGCCTGTTTGTGGCACGGATGGCATTACATACGCCAACTTACAGTCGTTGAACTGTGCTAAAAATTGTGGGAAAAGTAAGTTTTATCGTCAGACCGTCGTCGCTAGGCCGAAGTGGTTTACCACATTTAGAATTAAAAACAACAAAAGTATTGACATTCTCCTTTTGCAATTCCAGATGTAAGCGTGAAGAGTCAGTCTGCGTGCCTCAGTGGATCCAAGGATGAGACAACTACGGATAACGATGTCGGCTTTACAATACCCCATGATATCCTAATAAGCGTCTTTCCTGATTACAAACCAGATACCACTACAACTAGTAAACCAAACGATTCAGATGAATCGTTCGATTTGGACGAGCGATATGGTGAAGCTACATCATAGACTATTGAATATTTATACTCAACTTAGTACTTATAGATTTTAAGTCCCATTTACACGATGAAATTTCCCTGTTGCACAGAAGACGGTTACCATGACTTGCATGGTATAAGCATTGTTTAAAGTTTAAAAAACCATGGAAGTCAAATATTGCTATACTTCATTTCTTGAAGCGAGCTAATATGAAGATGAAATAAACTCACGTGATTGGTCGTCGAAAATAATTGTTTTCTCCTGATTGACTTGATTTGACAATTGACAAATGATTTGATAATCTAGCCAATCACGAGAAAGTCAATTATTATTGACAACCAATCATGTGTGTTTATTTTTCATTCTATTAGCTCGTTTCAATAAATGAAGTATAGTAACCTATGCCAGGCCAGAATCTTTCATCGTGTAAATGGAGCTTTACTTGTTGTATTAAGCATTCTACGTTGATCGTATCAGTTTGTAAGCCAAGCCTCAAACTAGACTGTTTATTGAATGTTTATTTGTGTCCTGATATGCAGAGGTTGCGGGTTCAATCCCCGCTGCGGAACATGTTTGTGTGATTTGCAAATATTTGTTTCGAACCTGGGCGTTTTTCTATGCATCATTGTACTTACAATAAAATAATGTACTTATTTACGTAATATTAGTCATTTGGTTCACCTGTCTGGAATGTCCGAGGATATTTATAATTATTTGTTTGTTAACCTTTTGCGTCAACTATATTTTGATATCAGCTATTGAAATAAAGTTTTACCTCTTCAAAATTTTATAATAACTATTTGTTTTTTAGAACATGTTCTAATTGAATTATGGTAATTTAATGGGTAGGTACTGAAGTTAGTAAACATAAAATTTATAAATATAGGCCAGACGATTGGAACCTTCTCAAAATAGACTCGCTTTTGAAACAGTCATTGTAATAAGAAAAGCATAATGTGAAAGCAAAGCGCTGAACTAAAAAGTATTTGTAACATTCTCTTTAGCGATATGAATTTAACTTTTAAGAAAGACAAAGCGATATATTTCTAAAATAAAAAAAATGCTTAAATTAATACTTAATGTTTTTTATTCCATTTTCAAATAAAAGGTTGCAACGCATGAGGGCTTATACCCAGAGGATATAGTATATAGGATACTAGCTGCGCCACGCGGTTTCACCCACGTAAGTCCCGTTCCCGCGGGAATATCGGGATAAAAGTAGCCTATGTCACTCGTGGATAATGTAGCTTTCGAATGGTGAAAGAATTTTTAAAATCGGTCCAGTAGTTTTTGAGCCTATTCATTACAACCAAACAAACAAACAAACAAACAAACAAACAAACAAAGTTTTCCTCTTTATAATATTAGTGTAGATAGTATAGCATGACAAACCTTCTCAACAGATCCATTCACTTCACAGGTCCAAAACATGAAGTTTCTGACACTTGACAATGATACGAATAAACATAGCATTTGCTGTATAATTTCTAATCCACTTCACAAAAGAAAGAGGGTTTAAATTTTTTTGTATTTTCTTATGTTTGTTACCTACCTTAGGACTTATGATTGGGTGAAACGATTTCTAACTATTTTTCTTTGTATTAATAAAAGTTTAAGGATGAGTTTTGATTAGGACCTTCCTAGTTATGGATAAAAATTAAGTAAAAACGGTAAGATAATGAACTTTATCATTGAAGAGGTTGTACAGATATGCAGTTTCCAAAGGATAAAAGAATTGAAAGTTATTCAAACACTGAGTATGGTAGGTATTATATGAAAGAGCTTTATTTGTACCTACATTCCAAAAAGGAGGTTTCTACAAAATGTGTATCTTCAACATCCTGTTGTCGCCTGTCTTCGTCGTCGAAATGTCGCTGTCGCCTACCCCTCTACTCTACAAATCGAAAACTAGGCAACATGACAATCATCGCAGGTCAGCTTATTTCCGTTCGAACCTTCCGAATTCAGTTTCCACTAACTTAAGCTGACCTGCGATTTGATGCCGAAATTTAGTTTTTCGTGGTGCAGAGTACGAGTAGACTCCCTGTGTTTGGTGCCGTAAAACTGTTAGGCTCACACCATTGTACTTGTTACTATCTACTGTCCGTAGCCAATTTATACCAAAAATTAAAGATTTATTTTTTACATTAATATCATTATCTATGTCATATGTTTGGTTTTCCTTCTCTTAGGCTCGTATTCAGAACTTCACTCAAACTTGAGTTTACATTTAAGCATCGATTTTTGACAGTTCTCTATGAAAACTGAGTTATGAATCACCGCTTAAGACACGATTTAGGCTTGAGTATAGTGTCTGAATACGGGCCATCTACACGATTGTATACCGTTAAAAGTAAGAAAGTTCATATAACAAGTGTCTCTTTGCACCGTTATCAGCTGGTAAATCCCGAGACCACCAGAAACTGGGAATTTCAAATCAAATGCTAATAAAAACAATTGTATTATTAATTAACATCATTACATACTTGGCTTTCCCTATAGCTCATATCAATTTAAGGTCAAATGGTTATATAAAACTAATAATAGAAAAATCGGTCGGCACAACATAATATTCTCTTCCACTGACGACTGAATGACAGATTCACATCACACTACTACTTGTCAACATGAAATTCACTCCTCTTTTTCGGCCTTCCTCTACTCATGTGTTGTGTACCTTTCTACAAATACATGTTTATCCTGACCTACTCTTAAAAGAAGAGACTACTCATAAGAGTTCCTCACGATATTTAACTTTCTGCTATCAAATCGGCTTATATTGCTACAAAAATAAGTGCTTAACTCAAAAAGCTCAAATCATCTGAAATAGACACAAAGGTCATACTGTTTGAGACGGTCGGTGGCTATATTTTCTAAGTTTTAGACTGTCTTTACTCTCATCTCACAACTTTAGATCGAAAGTTTATTTGCATATCAGATGTAGAACTTAAGAAAAAAAGTCGGCTAAAAATGCGCCAATTAAAAAAAAAGTTTTTTGAATAAATTGGTATTTTATTTTTAGTTGTAAATCTAGCTTTAGGTTAGGAGAGCTATTATGTGGTAAGTTTTTGATATTTTATCCTAAGATTGTATGAGTACTTCGGCTGCACCGCAGATGGCACGCTTAGTGACAAGAGCTTAGCTAACCGCTTCGATCACTCATCCGTATTTCACTTCCTTTTCACATTCTTCATTTGGGAGCGAGCGTACAAAAATGACGGACACAATTTTTAAGTCGGCTATAGTTGATAAGTACATAGGTATTCAACGAGTATTTAAACCGGGGCAAGCTGAGAGATAGCAGTAAGAACCTTTGACACCTCAAGTGACCGGGCGGCAGTCTGATGACGTATTTCGCGACAGCAATGTGACAGCTAAATTTTTGGTAAATGCGAAGAGATGAAAGAAAAGTGAAGCGAAGTTTTATTTCAGTGTCATATGATTTTAAACTTTATGAAGCATGCACTTTTCAAGTCAAGCGCTTTGAAAAGTGCTCTTAGTGCCGCTTTCGGTCGCTTGAGGTCGCCTGCGTTTGTAGTTTCTCAAGCAATACTAGGTATTATGGTGATGAAGATAAAGTTTAAAATGATAATGACAATAAAACTGCCAACGCCGCTTTCTTTCCATCTCGGTGCGAGAGCCTTAGCAATCGGTCTCATGCGTGATTCCTATTATTTATGCCTGGCAAACAGGCCTCGCAGGAACCCGCTTAAAAATGTTTGGTTTCTGATAAAGTTTTAATGAAAAAAAATACAGTTTTTTTCCATTCAAGCTTTATCAGAGACAGAAAAATTGGTAGAAATATAGACTCTAAACTGCCAGTACATTATAGACATCGGAGCTGACTGAACATTTTATTAATTATAAACTTATTGTTGATTGTTACTAAATCCTGATAAATATATTTTTTCCTGTTTCGCTTTTATCATACCTACTAGTGTAGGTATATATAGTACCTAAACGCTTCCAACTGGGGGGATTGACATCTTGACCATTGTTACATAAACTAGTAATTCGCTTGTGGTGGTAGCATACAGACATAATTAAGGTGCTGGATAAGAAACTTAATAGTTTACAAAAAAACATATGTGCACAATGAAAGTCTTCATTTTATTCGGTAAGTGTTCAAAATAACGTTCTGAGGAAGAAAACCTTGAATGTTTTTATTTATACATATTTTTTGCGTCAACTTAGTTTAGATACTTTTTTGATAAATGAAAAAAATAGGTATATTCTTTGGAACTTAACTATGCACGTAACTGTGTTTGTTTGAATGGAATTCTACAACTCAATTTTCAAGCAGCTGAATGAACTGAATTTACTCAAGATGATGCCATCCTTTCATTACGATTGTTATGAAAGGGACGACTGCATCTTTAATTAGGTACTTTAGTTTTAGTTTACGCAACATCAGATTTAGAATAAAACACAATACCATGCTATATGGACTAATGAATATGATAAGTGGATGTCAAACGCATCCATAGCAACGTAGCGTAGTACATCTCTGGTGGAAAGGCACCCTTTACCTAATCTGACATGGTAAAATACCCAAGACGGCGGGCTAGTTATTTTCATGCACGCACGTCTTACAATATGGGTTTCAAATAAGAGGGTTTGTTGAGAAAGAAAGAGAGCTGCTGTGTGTGACGTCCTTAACTCGGATGTTATAGTGACGATACGTAATTTTACCTCATTTTTAATGCTTACCAAAATGGATCTGACAAAATTAAAAATTAAAAAGGAACCAATATGAATTCCACACAATTTCACCTGTTAAAACTTACCATCATGTTTTTCATTTCAGCTATTCTCGCGATATCATCAGGATTTCCGCACTATTCAGAATATGACTCCGGGCCTGATGACTTTGACTCTTCTGGACCTGATAGTTCTGGACCAGATAGCCCTGAAGGCTATGATCCCTACTCATCTGGACCTGACAGTCCGGAGGATGGCTTTCATTTCAACCCTCGTGACCACAGGGCCATGACCTCATGGCCTCCTGGCCCTAATCACTTAGGTCCAAATGGTTAGTTAGTCTTTAAAAAACAAGACTTGAATTTAATAGGAGGAGAGCGTCAGTATTTCTCTACGGAATCTAAAAATAAATGAGGAGATACGTGCTAGAACGAAGACGGGGAAGGAAAAGGCGAACAAGGAACGAGAAGCAGAACGAGGGTCATCATACGCTGTAGTTAGCCGCTTGTTAGCTCATAATAGCCTTACGGTCAAACATTATGATATACTTTTTGTAAGAAGTGATTCATGCCTTCGTTACCAGAGTTGGTCACTTGCTCATACGAACGAACGAACGAACGATGCCTAACCGTGGCACGGGAATCGGACGGGACACAGTCCTGCCACGGCACGGCGTGAATCATGCTTAAAGCTTACTTAAAATAATATTTCAGGTATAAAACCGCCTCAACCGCCAATAGTACCGCCACCGACGTCAACCACAACCTCGACTTCAACCACAACCACAACCACAACCACAACCCCTGCCCCACCCGCGACCACATCTGCCCCACCTACGACCATAGCAACTGTTCCACCTACAACCACATCTGCCCCACCAACGACCATAAAAACTACCCCACCGACGTCCACATCTGCACCAACTTCAACGACCAATCGGCCAACAATAATGGAATGCATCAAGCAATGCGTGACCTCCTTCCAGTTCTCACCAGTCTGCGGGACAGATGGCACGACATACATGAATAGCGAACACTTGCAATGCAACATAAATTGTGGTTCCAGTAAGTCTTCTCAAATTATTTTTGCATACAAGCGAAGTGAGTTGTTTGAAAGAGAAAAAGGACAACCAAACTATAGTGCATAGTTTGTTCAGAAACGTCGTTAAAAGTCTTTACGCTATTCATGTTCCTTGCTCCAGACAATGTTTTGGATAAATAGAGTTCCTTTTTATTCATTTAGTTGTTTAGAGTATCTATATGTATTTTTTGTTACTGTGTGGTGTTTCTTGTTCAATATTAAATAAAATAAATGTATCAAAATATAATATAACTTTAATCAAATATTTCAGATATAAGTAAGCTCTTAGACGGACCATGCCCGCCTCCTACAACAACGACCCCCGCTCCTACGACCACTAAGCGCCCCACAACTGAGGAATGTTTAAAGACATGTCCGTTCTCGTTCGATTACTCGCCAGTCTGCGGCACAGATGGCTTGACATACATTAATATCGAATTTTTGCAATGCAATGCACAATGTGGAGTTGGTAAGAAACCTTTTTTTCATTATCATCCAGGAACCATCTGCACTGACAATTACAACGTTCTTCAAATCTATACTAATATTACTTATTACTAATATTATAAGAGGTTTGTTTGTTTGTTTGACGGAGGTAATCTCCGAAACAACTCAGCCGATTTCGAAAATTCTTTCACCGATGTGTAGAATGGACTGTCGGGATGGTTATTAGCTATATTTTATCCCGGTAGTTTCGTGGGTGCAAAGCCGGGACGTGCTAGTTTAAAATAAAGTCATTGGTAAGAATATTCAGCTTTTCGGTCTGAAGGTGTCATAGGCCTTAAGAATTGGAACCTTATTAAACGTACCCTTAGAAACACGGAAGCGCTCTGCTTGACATTGCTCAGATTATACTAGCATCAAAGATTTATCAGGAGCGTGTTGGGAAGAACATCTTCCATCTACGCATTCAACTTATGCTAACAGCTTTGCACAGGTAATGCAGAACTCTTTCACAAAAATGTTGTATGAAAATAATAAATATGAGCTTTTAATAAAATAAACACTAATATTGTTTCAGCTGTACAAATGCTCATGCCTGGTATGTGTTCATCCACGCCTGTGGTGCCTCCTCCGTCATCGATTTCTACTAGCTCAACCTCAACCACTACCACTACTCCGATCCCGACAACGAGCTCTACCTCGACCCCAAGACGTAAGTAAAAATAAAAATTATATATTCAGTAAAACCCCCACACCCCCGCAAACACATTGAAAAACTACATGAATGATAAATCTACACCTGTTCGTTTGTCACTAAGATCCTAACGAAGAAAATACTTCTGTTTTTCACATTCAAATGAACAATAGACACAGAATCTCGCATTCTTCAATTCAGTTGCCTTACGATGTTTTTCTTCGCCGTTATTCGCTCGGTTTAATACACAATGTATAAATATTTAATAGGTATAGCAAAATCAGTAATAATTAATTTAAAGCAAGTGGCCAACTCTGATCACGGAATTTTTTGGCCGCCAATAGGTCTCCACTATGGCTTTACGATTCTAAAAGCCGGGATCAACAATTTAAAGTGCAATCTGAAGTACAGAACCGCTCAGATAATAAAGCCATCCAAGTTGTGACCGCTCCGAATATCAAAAAAGCACGGCCGGCACTCTAATAAAAAGAGAAAAAGAAAGAAAAATGTGTTTATTTCTGTAGGACCTCAATAATTACTAAAATATCTCCAGTCTTATAAGCTGGGTGACTCTATTGCCTGTTCCTGTTCCTGTTAAGAAGGCTAGTCCAACTCGGCTCTACACTAATAAAACATTTACCTGTTACAGCGAATGTACCTTCAACTGGGAGAGCTTTTGAAGAGTGCATTAGGAATTGTATGATGTCACAGCCAGGTTCACATCTCTACAGACCAGCTTGTGGCACAGATGGCTTAATTTACATTAATATACAGGCGGTGCGGTGTACCAAGCAGTGTGGGAAAAGTATGTATTATTCAATTTGCGACTTTGCTTGGCAGTTACTGTTAATGTGGCGCTGCGCTGTAGTCGATCAAGGCTTGACCAACCTTGCATGATTGGCACGTTGATCGGCTATTGTTCTATCAGAGGCTTCATCGAACCACGCCGTGTCGTGCCAAGTCAAAACATGGTTAGAGCGAGGCCCCATTAGTGCGTTGCGCTGCGTTGCGTCGTAAAAAATATATGGAAACCGTCGCAGCGACGACGGACGCTGCGACGGTTTCCATATATTTTTTACGACGCAACGCAGCGCAACGCACTAATGGGGCCTCGCTCTTACTTGGAGAATAAGGCGGCAGTAACCTGGACTATTTGGAACCGTATCACGTCGAAGCAGCAAGTCCCCAGCTGCAATGTATTAGTTAGGTACAACACAACTTGTATTGATATTCTCATTTTGTATTTTCAGATATAGACGTGATGAGTTTGGCTGCGTGCTTCAATGGACCTAGTAATAGCAACTCATCGGCTTCCAACAGTAGTTCCAACGAATCAATCGATGTTGACGTGCGATATGGCTATAATTAACTCACCATATTATTATTTTGGTGCAAATAAAAATTATCGATACTTATGTAAAATTAAAATAAGCAATTTTATTTTTTAAATTGTAAATCAAGATTCGAGTTCGATTTCTTATTATATTTGTGGTAAATCAGTTGGAAACATAGTAATAAATCTATTTTCCTAATTTATACATGTTTTATTTCATTGAATTGATTAGTAATTACCTACCTAATTCTGAAAGAATATCGAGACCATAGATCGTAGCGTAGCTCATTGCAAAAATCTCCGTCTATTCCCTTCAATTTGGCGTATTATTCGACAAATAAAAATTTCACAGTAGACCTTTTATAGTACGTACATAGACAAAATAACCAGCAGACACCTATTAAAGGGCGAAGACTTTCATATTACACATTAGATAAATATATCTTATCCACACCCCCTTACGTTCGACCAATAACGACCATATCATCATATCATCCCGTGAACATTTGTGAATTGTCATGACTTTTGAATTGTCCGTGCGTGACCCGCTCCCGCACACCTCAGTTGGTTGACAGACTCTTGTATCGTGAGTATCCGTATGTAGGTATCTACTCGATATCGATGACCTGGATAAAAAGCCAACGTAACTACGGTTTTGTCTCTTTTGCTTTCAATGAATTTGTTATTCAATTAATGTTGTTAGTATAATATTATTTTTCTTTGTATGACTGAGAAAGGAAAATAAAGTAAGTGCTCTATATTTTACTTCCTCTAAGGATTTGAAGAGTGTCTTCGAAGTCCTTGTCAAATCAGGCAAGAATTCTCAGATAAAGAAATCTGAACAAGAATTGATTGCTCAATAATTGCTTGCAAATGCTTATCAAGTGATGTATGAAAATTATTTTATGTTTGAAAGTGTAATTATAGTGTGTTACCAGACTACTACCGGAAACTGAAGGGTTGCCATCGGACCATATACTGAATATAGTAAGCGAAAAAAAAGAAAAAAAATCTTTATTTACTTACACATAGTAAAAATAAGTAACTCTATATAGTGCTAATATTTTAGATTGCAGGCAAGACCTAAATACTGCTAGGGGCGCCGCAAAATCAAACACAAAAAAATAGCCCGAAGAAAACCCGGAGTGAAATTGATGTTCTAGATGGTGTATCTGTACATAGTATTATTTTATCTGTGGTACAACGTAATAAGACCATCTTATTTCATCATATTCATACAAACATAATTTATCATTTATTAAAAACAATAAATACGTAAGTAGCGAACTTTCAACATTATCAGGGTTCTAACTTTCAACATCAACAGTTTCAGGTAACTGACTTTCATTTAGATTACTTTTGGAGGTACTGTACCACTCCCTTTCGTTTTAGGGAGTGGTCTTTTTACACCTTTTATAATAACCAGTGATTATAAAAAAACTGTAAGTAATAATATTATCACGTCACCTACTTGGATTTCCCACTAACCCCTCCTATCTGCTTCGAGGTCAAAAGCTTCAATGCTGGTTAGATGATAGTAGATGAAATTACTAAAAAAAATAACAATCATGATACCTATCTAAGTTGTTTTCTAATTCTTTTAAATAGTATTATCATAGATTTAAATAGTAATAATATCTTATAAATAGCATCAATTAAATTTTTTGTGTGACTATTTGGTTCAGTAGGTACAATACTTATGATTTCGTGCAACAATAAATGTTGCTCTAGGTTTGAGCGTTATTTTTGAAAGTTAGAAGTTAGATTTCAATTTTCTGATAAAACTGATAAGTCCGCGGAAACTTTGAGTCAATTGTCGTCTTGACAGTCGCCAAAGAGGAAATGAACCATGAACAGGGTATATAAGGAGTTAATAGGGTTTATATAGAGGCCTGATTTCTATATAAAGACCTGAGATTTTATACAGTGGGAGAACTTACTCTCAATAACGTAGTTATTTTTATCGTTATTAGCACTGTGAATTTAGCTTACGCATTGTAACTTGCACATCGCACTACGAACATTTGCTTGCAAGAATACGGAAATCATTTCAATTTTGTTCAAGACATTCTACCAATATTGTTTGCCTATTCTCACTTATGGATCTGAAACATGGCCTCTCACAAATGAGCACAATAAAACAGTCGAAGTTCAGAGGGTTCACTTTCATACCATGAGGGTTGCACAAAGAGCCATGGAGCTGGTTATGTTGGGAATCCATGCTACTGGACCGTAAACCAACCGTTGAGATCCAACGACACACCAAAGTCGAGGATGTGGATATACAGATTGCGAGATTAAGTGGAGATGGGCGGGACACTTCGTCAAAAGGGACGACAACCGAGAGACAAAGGCAGTTACCGAATTGCCAAGAGATTTGCGGAGGAATCGAGGCGGACCACACCTGCCCGATGTTCAAACGACATTGTAAGGACGGTAGGCGAATAGTGGACCTGGCTGACAACACCGCCAAGGGTGGCGTGATGAAGAGGCCTTTAACCTGACCAAGCAGTGGGTGTTAGCAACTGATTAGATAAATAGATAGAATACCACTGGTGCTGAAAACCAATAATTTGATCTTAATGATAGTATGAAGTGGTCGTGGCTTAATCGGTAAAGGCGTGTCCGCGCTTAGGATGATCGTTTGTATCATCGCAGGTTCGAATCCTGCCGAAGTCGTAACTTTTATTAAGATTTTTCATTTTTTTAGACAGAATACTGATTCTCCCTCTCCAATTTAATTAACTCGTGACAAGATTACTTTTTTAATTAGGTAAGTAAGTGAAAACCGTATGGTGTAAGTTACTTTTATTTAAAAGATAGGTAGGTACCTACTGACGTTTATCAACCCTACTAGTATGAATAATCATCAGAGATAAGAAGTCTATATATTAGTAACCGGGTTCCGAGTGGGGGGACTCGTGTCTTGACCACTGTTGCATTAACTAGCCATTTAGTGATACTGACAATTCGCAGAATCCACTTGGCCCTGGATGGGCTAAGTTGTTAGGTTATCAAAAATGAAGTACACAATGAAATTTTTCATTCTAATCGGTAAGTGTTGAAGGCTCTTATCATCGAAAAGCGTTGTTATAGTAGAAAGTTTTGTTATTAATTAGTAAACACTTACATTATTTGATTTAATAAAATGGTTTTTTTCTGTAGTTAAGTAGGTACTTAATACATTTTAGTTTCTGCTTATCGTCATCATCTCAGCCTTAGAACGTCTACGGCTGGACATACGAGTCCTACTTTCAAATAAGTAATAAAAACCTATCACTGTAATGTAGTTAAATGTTACAAAAAAGGAAATTGCTTAGTGAACATTTTTTTTCACTAAGCAATTTCCTTTTTTGTAAAAAGACAGTATTCCAGGTAGCGGTAGACATTTCTTTCAAATCTTTGTGTACTTCATTAGATCCTTTGAAGATGTCCAATGAGGTAGTCAGAAGTTTAAATACATATTTGGTACATGCCCACATTTTGCAGAAGTTAACTTCCCATACGTGACAGCTTGCAAGCTCGACGCTGCTAGAAAGCTTACTGGTTTCCTAAACGATGTTTTAGTGAAGTGCTACAAAAATCCTAATTTCAGGAATCCTAACGATCTCATCAGCATCACCGCCATACATATCGACATGGGCAAGGACAGATGGTATACCTGACTCAGATCAGAATCTCAAGCCCAGTGACAGAGTGTGAGTGACAAGTGATTCTCCGATCTGAGATATTCTGGTCCTCATGTCCAGATTATATCTCAGGTCCGAGAATCAACGACCCTTGTATGTTATTAAAAATTAGCTGATTAGTTTATTAAATTTTATTTTACGCCGTGTTGGCTGAGTGGGATGTACCTCCACTTTCGTTTAGAATGTCCAGGCGGCGCCACATTGCCCCGAGGAGTGTAGTCCAAATTGACACTATCCTCCTGACACTATATAAACAATTTAATAAATATAAAAAGCCTGTATCGTTGTACATACTTATTCATTTATTTTCTTATACTTGCTATTTGTGTGATGCGTTCATAATAAATCGTTTCATTTTCTTGCCTGAGTAAATAACTTTACAACAAAACTAGGTATCCATAATAATTGAAATGAACTTTATCAGAAATACAAAAGTCAGAAGTCATTGTGATATTGTATTAAACGATACACACATACTATACCTAGTGTCCGTAGCACAACGATAATCATCGAATCAACATATTTTTTGCAGTTAACTTTGCGAATTGAACACAATGTTATCAGAAATTGCTTTATTTTTTATTTTATTAAGTAATGTACCTATATAATATAATATTATTTAGTTTTGTATTTTTTTAATGTGTGTTGACCGATTTCTCTGGTGTTACTTGTGGGCTTATTTAATTATGTTTTGTTTGAAAGGGTTTAGCTACTCACGAGGTGGGACCACAAAAATGATGAGGCACAGAAATACACCGATAGACTCAAAAAATTGCTCTCCTTAACAATAAAGTTGTTTTTCATTTTCTCTATTAAATTTGGCTGTCCATACATTTTTAAACACAAAATTTGTATTGCTCTATGTTTCATGTTTATTACTTCTACGCGCAAAAACTACTGAACATACTTGGCCGCGGTTTTATCAAGTCTGAAAAAAAATTATACAGTTTGATATTTTTTAACATACCTATATTTTTTGCAGGATTAGCACCAACAATATCAACGAAGGTAGAGCCAAGAAAGTTAACAAAAATGGTTTTACCGACTACGCAATTTCCAAATGCATGGAGGACTGCCCAATGCTGGACTACAACCCAGTCTGTGGAACTGACAGTAATACTTACAACAGCCCTCAACGTCTATACTGCGGCCAAGGTTGTGGTCTTGGTGAGTTAAAGGAAAACCTTATAATACCTACATTGTTTTAGTTAAAACCTGTAGTTGGATTTCTGAATCTATACTTGGCTGTTACTCGTAATGCAGCTGGTTTACCAATAAATAAATGAATTCCTATTACCTACACACCAAATATATGGTTTTTATTTGCAAATACATAGATATAAAAGGTAGTATGATATTCTAACTCTCTCTCTACCGAATTAATGAAATGCTCAACCATTACAGATAAACATTTACAAACGCTTACTTAATGCTTTCCTCTACATTTAATGAAAATCATTTAACATTTTCAGATGTAGAAATTGCATGGTACGGTTCCTGCTCTGCTGTTCCCGATATGGATACTATGGTACAAATATGTATGGACACCTGTCCAGTTACGCCAGGGTTTAGTCCCGTGTGTGGCACTGATAATACCACTTACACCAACGAAGCATCCTTAGAATGTGCAAAGAAATGTGGACGTGGTATGTTGAACGATAAATCTGCGATATTTATTTCTTTTTAAGTGATAAGATCTTTGATAAGTTTGTTCAATCATCAGATGTTCAAATCAGTAGACGGTCCTCCTGCTCAATAACCCCAGAAATGTGCTTGATGTTCTGTGGGAACACACTGCCAGCCAACCCTGTCTGTGGATCAGATGGAGTGACCTACTACAATATGGAACATTTGCTATGCGCGCAGGGCTGTGGATTTGGTAAAAATTTTCACGCTCTCTATTACTTTCGTTCATCTACACTACCAACCAATATCGACATAGATAAGTCCCATTTACACGATGCCAGATTCTTGCCTATTGCATGCAATTAAATTGAAACAATATTTAACATAAATGGTATAAAATACTGTTACATTTCATTGTATGCAACAGGCAAGATAATTGCATTGCGTAATCAGGACTATAATACACTAATGCTAAGTCTTTCGTCATAAAATAAATAAGTAAAACATTAAAACACATCCAACACAATCTGTTTGCGAAATTGGGGATACATCTGTATACTGACTAAATAAACTTGTTTTAGATGTAAAAGTGAATAAATTAGGACCATGTATAACCTCGACATCTAGTACAACCTCGACAACGACCACAACCTCGACAACCACCACTACAGCCAAACCGCTTACCACTGAAGAATGCATCAATAAATGCCGTTTTTCGTCTGTGCTTTCGCCCGTTTGCGGCTCAGATGGCACCACATACGTTAATATCGAAAGCTTGAAGTGCAAAATTAACTGTGGAGTTGGTAAGAATTTTCAAAGTATTTTTTTTTTATTTTTATTTTATTTTTTTTATTTTTGCATGCTTTCACATTTGAAAAACAACAAAGAAAAACGTAGGTATACTTAGTACTGGTACTATTAGTAATTAATCTTTATTCACCCTTTTTGAAGGCACATCTGCAGAATATGCAATAAACACTGAATACTTGCAAACATTTTTCAGATGTAAAACTACATCAATTAGGACCATGTTTTACTTCGACATCAACCACAACGACATCCACCACTACACCAAAACCGCTCACCACTCAAGAATGCATCAGCAAATGCCCGGTCTCAACCGTATTCTCTCCCGTCTGCGGGTCAGATGGCACGACATACATCAACATAGAAAGCTTGCAGTGCAAAATCAATTGTGGAGTTGGTAAGAACTATCAAATTGTTATATAAGGACTTTTATTATTTTGTTTTTATTATTGTGTAACCGATAATTTGATCTTAATGATAGTTTCAACCTCGGCAAGTAGTGGCTTCGTAGCTAGGTTGGTAACAGCTTGTCCGCATTCAGGACGATCGTTTGTATTTTCGCAAACTCGAATCCTGCCAGAGTCGTAACTTGTAATTTTTCTATAAAATTTTTTTGATGCATTCCCTTGAAGTACAATAAAGACAAAACGTTTAGTATTCACTGAAGTCACATCAGAAATGGAAATAAAACTGAATAGGTACTTACAAAACAAACTTGTTTCAGATTTAAAACTGCGTCAATTAGGACCATGTACAACTTCATCGACCACGACAACCACTACTACACCAAAACCGCTTACCACTGCAGAATGCATCAGTAAGTGCCGTGTGACGCCTGTGTTCTCTCCCGTCTGTGGGTCAGATGGTACGACTTATGTCAATATCGAAAGCTTGCAGTGCAATATTAATTGTGGAGTTGGTAAGTCTTTTCAAACTATGTTCGATTTTCTATCCCTATAGGTACATCTGAGAGCTATTATTTCCGAAGAGAATTATATAAGCTAAAATTGGAGAAATGTTAGCATTTCAAAATTTTTACAAAATATACTTATATCGTGCTGGTATTAATAAATATACTTACTGCTATTACGACAGGTTAGTAATCCCTGGATCTGTAAAAGTCTTCATGAATCATTACATACCTATTTATAAAGATTGCGCTGAAGACTCCGACCCTGAATTCATAATTTATATACGAATACTTTTCCTTTTCATCTTTACATTCAATTAACATTTTTCTATTGTTTCAGCTGTGAGAGTACAAGCACTCGGAATGTGTCAGCCGCCCCAGCCATTGACCACAACTTCGACCACAACCACAAAACGGCCCACCACCCAAGATTGCATCAATAAATGCATGGTCGCTTCTCCCCAGTTCATGCCCGTCTGCGGGTCAGATGGCATTACATACATTAATAAGGAAAGTTTGCAGTGCCAGATCAATTGTGGAGTTGGTGCGTCTTTTCAAATTATTGTTTCCCTTCTTTTAAGGGCCGGCGCCCATTATCGGCATCGGCAAGGAAAAGGATTTTAGGTGGCAAATAGCAATATACTTTAACATAATGGCAATAAAGTAGAAATTTCCGTGATATGTGGTCGTTATAACAAAAATACCGCTTCGGTATGCTTGTGGATGAATTTCTACTTTATTGCCATTATGTTATTATATTGCTATTTGCCACCTAAAATCCTTTTCCTTGCCGATGCCGATAGTGGGCGCCGGCCCTTAGTCGGCATAGCAGATATCTATTTAAGCATTATTATAAATTTAAATTTTAACGAAACTAGTTTCAACGGGTAAAAAATTTTTCAGCTACGAGTATAACAATGCTTGGACCCGGAATTTGTCCACTCCCACCAACAACAACGAGTACTACCTCCACCACCGCTCGACCGACCACTGAAGAATGTATCAAGAAGTGCTCGGTCTCCTTTCAGTTCTCGCCGGTCTGCGGGACAGATGGCACGACGTACATCAATTTCCATAACTTGCAGTGCCATAGCAGTTGTGGAGTTGGTAAGAATGCACTTCCATCAAATCAAACCTCTCTACTATTAGAGAGGTCTACAAGTCTATGCAAGCAAAATTGCGTCAAATGAGCTGTTACCTAGTACGTAACAAAATATCCGTGGATATTACCGATAGTGTCAAATAGTCCCCAGCTAAACAGATTTGTTTCTATCCACGAAAAAGAAATACCTAGTTGTTTTTAAAGTATTTTTTATCCAGGTGTCATCAAAAACTTCCACGATTAAAAACTTGTTTCAGCTGTAAAACTTGTCGCGCCTGGAATGTGTCCACCTCCAACAACAACGAGTACAACTTCGACCACTACCTCGACCACCGCGCAACCAACCACTGAAGAATGCATCAAGAAGTGTTCAATCTCCTTTCAGTTCTCGCCGGTCTGCGGGACAGATGGCACGACGTACATCAATATCCAAAACTTGCAGTGCCATATAAGTTGTGGAGTTGGTAAGAATGCACTTCCATCAAATCAAACCTCTCTACTATTAGAGAGGTCTACACAAGTCTATACAAGGCAAAATTGCGTCAAATGAGCTGTTACCTAGTACGTAACAAAATATCCGTGGATATTACCGATAGTGTCAAATAGTCCCCAGCTAAACAAATTTGTTTCTATCCACGAAAAAGAAATACCTAGTTGTTTTTAAAGTATTTTTTATCCAGGTGTCATCAAAAACTGCCACGATTAAAAACTTGTTTCAGCTGTAAAACTTGTCGCGCCTGGAATGTGTCCACCTCCAAAAACAACAAGTACAACCTCGACCACTACCTCGACCACTACCTCGACCACCGCTCGACCGACTACTGAGGAATGCATCAAGAAGTGCTCAATATCGTTTCAGTTCTCGCCGGTCTGCGGGACAGATGGCACGACGTATATCAATATCCAAAACTTGCAGTGCCATAGTAGTTGTGGAGTTGGTAAGAATGCACTTCTTTCAAATCAAATCTATCTAATAGACAAGGCAAAATTGCGTGAAATTAGCTCTTACCTATTACGTAATGAAACATCCGTGGACATTACCGACAGGGTCAACTAGTCCCAATCTAAACAGATTTGTTTCTATACACGAAAAAGAAATACCTAGTTGTTTTTGAAGATTTTTCATCCAGGTGTCATCAAAAACTTCTACGATTAAAAACTTGTTTCAGCTGTAAAACTTCTCGCACCCGGAATGTGTCCACCTCCAACAACAACAACGAGTACGACTTCGACCACTACCTCAACCACCGCTCGACCGACAACTGAAGAATGCATCAAGAAGTGCTCAGTCTCGTTTCAGTTCTCCCCGGTCTGCGGGACAGATGGCACGACGTACATCAATATCCAAAACTTGCAGTGCCATATAAGTTGTGGAGTTGGTAAGAATGCACTTTCATCAAATCGATCTCTCTTATAGGCGAAATTGTTGTTACCTGGTAGGTAGGTACGTAACAAAATATCCGTGGACAGGAACAGTTGTTGAAGCATAATAATTTTGTTTCTATCCACGAAAACAAAAGAAATCCTTTTTAGAGTAGGTTGTTTTTATCCCGGTGACATCAAAGACTTCTACGATTAAAAACTTGTTTCAGCTGTAAAACTTGTCGCACCCGGAATGTGTCCACCTCCAACAACAACAACAAGTACAACCTCGACCACTACCTCGACCACCGCTCGACCAACCACTGAAGAATGCATCAAGAAGTGCTCAGTCTCGTTTGAGTTCTCGCCGGTCTGCGGGACAGATGGCATGACGTATATGAATTTCCAAAACTTGCAGTGCCATATAAGTTGTGGAGTTGGTAAGAATGCACTTTATCGCTAATGATGTACTATTATGTGCTTATATCCTTCCTTCATAAATGAAATGCAAAATATACTTCATAAATTAACGACAGTATCTTCAAGGTGCGGTAGATATATTCTTTTAAATCCTTAGGCAGTTTTAGATCCCTAAAAATAAAAATAAAAGATATCAAACTTAAAATTTCTTAATTCAAAGTTCTTATTTTATACCACTATGAAATGCACGTTGTGTTCGTCAAGAGTGGAGGAAATTCCTCTATTCTTACGAAATTGAAGTCAGTTTTTATCTTTTCTATTACCCACTTGTTTCGAGGTAAGCTAACATTTTATTTATATTTAATTTTGTTTTAGGAGTGAAATATGCCGCGCTTGGAATGTGTCAGCCCCCATTGAGCACTATTAAGCCGACCACAACCTCTACCACTACCACGACCACTACCCCGAGCACAACTTCGACCACAACCGAAAGTAGCCCAAACAGTAAGTTTAAGCCAAAGTTTGTGAGGATGTATGGATGGACGGATGGACTAGCGAAGCTTTGGGATAGTGTGCATTTTCGTAAAAATCTATAGTGCACCGCAATGAACGGCCGGCATTCAAACCAATGATTTCAGTTCAAAAGTAATAAGAATTCATTCTATCAATTTGCCGTCACGGCTTCAATGAGTACTTACATTTACTTGTTACAGCTGATTCATCATGCGAAGATACTTCAGCGTCAACTAACCCTGGATCTCCCCAAACTATCGACCCTCGCAATTCCTTCACACCTAGCACATCCTCTAATGTAAACCCTTGCATTCCCTTCCTACCCGGCACTCCCCCAGCCATAGACCCTCTTCAAGCGTGCATCAACAAATGTACAATGTCACAGACACTGATCTACAAACCGGCGTGTGGCACAGATGGCGTAACATACTCTCACTTAGAGACGCTGCTATGTGCCAAGAAGTGTGGTAAAAGTAAGTTTTACATTCAACATAGGTACTTGCTACAAAACCTAATCTCACTCACATAGCTTTATTTTAGTTAACACGCAAAAAATGAGATAATTTTTCAATTTACTTGAAGAATCTTCTCGTCAGTTTAGTCACTTTCGCGGTGGCGCGAGCTCTACTTACAGTTTTGTGCGTGAGTAATTTCCCATGATGTATTAGAATATTATGTCCAGTACAACTCACAAAGTTTTTAAAGTAAAACTTTCAGTTAGCTATTTTCAGATAGCTGCTGCTACATTACGAGGTAATATTTTTTTTTTCTTTATATTTTCAGAAGTAGAGTTATACAGTGAGTCTGCTTGCGGCATCGGCAGTGGAATCGTAAATCAGGCAACAGCGACACAGCCCCAGGAGAGTGCTACTAAAGACACGACCCCAGATACAACAGACGATCCTTGTGATTTAGACGATTATTGTAGTAGCTCGAATAACTAGAATGTTTGATTTTTACACAGGGACGAATAGCAAGTATAGGTAGGTATAAATCAAGCCAAGAGAAAACCGTCTAGTACCTGCGACTGTTAGAAAGAGTAAGCAGGTTCAATCAAAGAGTTCAAAGAGTCACTACATCATTGGCTTTTCAAGTTGCACGCGGTAGTTGACCGCGAGGAAAGAAAGAAAGAAAAAACCATATATTTCGGTAGGACCTCGCGGATCACTTTAGCTATACCTTACATGCTAGGCCTATTGCCTGTTCCATTACGATTCCCAATACAAGGTATCTTGCCTTGTACTTGTATTTGGAGTCGCGTGACATAAAAAAACAAATCCATTTGAGCTTGCAAGACAGCTGGCAGGACAAGTTGACCTGCAACTGTCCCATCAGTTATGACTTGAAATCACGGCATCAACCTTATCAAATTGTACCTACTTGCTACTTGCTACTGTTCTTACCAATATACATTAAGACCCTGTTCACACGGCATTGTTTACACGTTTTTTCACGTATTCGTTTTTTAACGTACAATCACCCAGGTCTTCACACGGTAAATTATCATTCGTGTAAAAAACGAATAGCCGCAGAAAAGTGAAGGAAAAAACCGAATACGTCAAAGTTCATTCGATTTTTTGACGTATACGTTTAAACGTATAAGCGGTGCACGTTTTTTTGCAGTACAATCGTCGTGTGAATGGATATATGAACGTTGTATGGCCACTATATATACGTTAAAAAACGAATACGTGAAAAAACGTGCAAACAATGCCGTGTGAACAGGGTCTTACTTACCAATGTAAACCGGCCATTCCAGCAACATAAATATATTTAACCACCTAGATGAAAAAGAAATTAGCATTACCTATGCTTTTTAAATCTAGCTTTAATTTAAATAAGTATTCAAGTTGTTTAGAAAAAGATGCCGATGCGTTATTTTAAATTAAACGATGTTCATTTTAAGTTTCAACCAAACAAAACCGATGCGTTTTTGCGTGAAAGAGTAACAAATAGCCAAACGACCATACAAATGGCATTTCGCATATTAAAGAATTCTTCTAGAATTGTCTGTTAGCATATTTTTTGTAGAAATGTCTTTTGAACCTATTAATGTACTCAGTATTTACAGTAAATATAATTAAAAAAACATTTGTGGCTTCTGACGTCATCTTCTAATAGATTTTACAGTTATTTGTACAATTATTAAAGAAGCACATCACTTGCACAATTCATTCGTGTTGAGTATTCCTGGTGTGTAAAGTTATTTAAGAATAGATACTTAAGTGAAATAAAACCTTTTAAAATGATTATCCTTTTGTGGACGTTGTTATTTATGTTTCATAGTTCTGCAGCTTACAGTAAGTTTTTTATTTTATTTTAGCATGTTTCAGATAGTAAGATATTAAACCGATCTGAATTTATAATTATTTGTTTGTTAGAACAAAGATGAGGGCAAATAGATTATTTAACATTTCTAATCTCTAAACTGTTTATCCCGAAGAATGCTTGTTTCCTAACGAATTTTGTAAGTATAAATAATTAATAACCCCCCCTTAGGAAAAAAATAAATATCCTTGGACATTCCAATTGGCTCAATTTTGAAGAAATAAAAATTAGGTTTATTTTCCCCCAGCACCATACAAAAGACCCTGTACAGATATGACTCCACAATGTTTAAAAAGGTGCCTGCAGCTCGCAGTACCAACTTTCGTCGATGGAATTCCGGAATACGGATTGGAGACAGAAGATCCTTATCATATAGACAGTCTAAACATGACGCTGCCTGGAGGAATATTTATAGAGTTTACGCATGGCTTGGCGAGGGGACTGAGAAAATGTATCGTAGATTTTGCCAGGTCAGTAATTTTCATACGTAGATTGGTTTAGGTCAACAGTTCACATAAAATATAGTACCTAAACTGATAAAATATTTTTGATACCATGCAAAAAACCCTGTTCTTACGATTCCTTTGCAATAGCAGACATTTTTCATTTAGTGGTGCCCTTTTTTTCCGGAAGGACAATCTGTTAAGTGGTCTTTGGGAGCTTTTTATATCTTCACCGGATTTTACCTTCACCGGACTTTTCATTGGTGCTCTTGATGCTCTCTTACTCATCCTATTTCTTATGTACCTGCTGGACTTCCCCACTTCTTACATAAGAGCCTATGATTCCGCCTCGGACACCGCGCCCTAGCAACTACGCATGAACAAAATGTATAGGTACTTATGTTGAGTTATTGACCCAAAGAAGGTCGAGCAGGCCATTCTACTAATTTATAATGTCTACCGGTCTCGGCGTTTTGGTCAAAATAAAGAATAGCTTTTCATAAAATCAATAACTCTAAGTCGTTAGGAAGCAGATAAATAAAGGGTTAAAGTTCAAAGTAACGCTTAGGTTATGTTTGCTGAAGAGTTTTGTAAAGGAATAGGCATTCAGGAAAATCCCAAGTTTCAATGAATAAGTAGGTAGTGTGACATAACGATAATGTCTTTACAGATTTGAAGTAGACACATTGGAAGTCCAGTACCATTGCAACTTGACAATAAAAGGAAGATACAGATCAAAGGGTCGAATGCTTATGTTTCCGATCGATGGCGATGGCGAGTCTACGATAAGATGCAGTAAGTTAATAGATTTACTAGTAATCATACTAAATCTCAAGTAAAATAAGGACTGTTCTGTTCCTCTACCTAGTGCGAGTACCTAAACATTCTTGTCTAAGTTAAGGTTTCACTTCATTCATGAACCTTGTTAGTAAAGTTGATAAAAACGTTATTCCGAATAATTACTACCCATCTCAATAAAGTAATTACTTACGTATCTAAGTAGAAGAGGTACTTAATCGATTATCCTTAAAGTGACTCACACTTCGCAGGTAATTTGAAAATTCACAGCGTTCTTAAGTTTGGATCGAGGGTCGCCAACGACGGCCTCAAGTACCTCGAGATCAGGAAAGCCAACATAACTCACAGTTACGACGGCAGAGTCAGCTACAGTATGACGAACCTCTTTAGAAAGAACCCTGAAATCAGTAAGTCAATAGAAAATTATGAATCTCTTTCAAATGTTATAGTTTTTGATTTTTGAGGCGCCCCTAGCGGCGTTTAGGTCTTGCCTGCAATCAAAAATAAGCTCGTATTTATTCCCGACGTTTCGACTATTTCAAAATTAATCCACATACATATTTCTAAATTGTGAATTGTGATCGCGAAAGTTTAGGAAATAAAATTTAAAAATCTTAATAACAGTTACGACTTCGGCAGGATTCGAACCTATACCTACTATCTGTATCGTTACAGACAAAGCAATGCTGGACTTCATGAACGGCAACTGGCGGATGATAGCTGATGAGTTCGGTGACCCCATGGTGGACTACGGAGTTGCCTGCGTCATGAAAAACTTGAAGAAATTGCTGAAGATCATCCCTCTGAACAAAATTATACTCGGCCCTACAAGTCTATGAGACAAATAAATGTGAAACCAGTAATTTGAAACTTTTTATTCACACAACACTGATAAGCAGAAACATAATTAAGTAATAAGTTTAATTTCAATTACCTACATCCTAAGTACTGTATTCTATGTTTTCTTTAACTATTGACAAGGTGCTTAAAATAAGATAGATAGTAGACAATGTAATGTAAAATTTTATTGCATTCATTAAAATTTCACATGAAATCGTGCCAATCTCAAGGTGATCATGTGCTCCAAATTTAACAGAAAAAGAATCAACGCTAGTGCTAGTGCTTGGATACTGGTCTAAATATAAATTTTGATGACACTTCTTGGCTTTATCCTTGGCCCTAGATTAGAATAGGTACATCAAATCGATAATTTATCAACATATCGTGATGAAATTCATTTCTGAAAATGTGAATTTGTGATGCATAATTAGATATAATATGAACAAGTCCTAAATTTATTGTGAGATTTAACTTGCGAAATGAGATATCTGAATAATAACAATCAAGTAGGTAGTTGCGACACTGATGAACTTCAACATAAGAGTGATATCGACCGAAAACATGTCATATACCAAAAATCGTAAAGGCCACGCTTCGATCAGCTCCATAAATGCCTTGGCCTGCACTCGCATTGTCTTCGGCAGGTCGTAATCCATGATGACCTGGTTCACCAAGATCTTGGTTTTATTTCTCACCAAACGTAGTCTTTCACACGTGAAACACATCCCCGCAACAATAAGAATAGTCGTGAAACACCAAATTGAAATGCTAAGTAAAGGGCCTGAATTGTTTTCTGGTGATTTGTAAAAGTATAGCGAAGTCCAAATCGTAATGACTATGTAGATAAAAGTGGAGACCAGGGTCATAAATATTTGGAAGTTGAAGACTTCATTGAAGAGAGAACAGAGAGTACCAAGCTTGTCGTACATCATCGCAAGATCGCGGATCTTCCAGTTGTTCTCAGAAGGACGTCCAATTAGATTAAACTTATTCCAGGTATTATTAGGAACAGTATTATTAGAGAGTGTGAACACAAAGTTTTTATCACTATCTTTATTTTCTAAGAAATGTGATATGTAGCCGTTGATCAATGTTAATCGGTGTCTCACCATTCCGATGATAATGCAAAATGTCATAATTTCCACTTTTTCTATTATATAAACAACAAAAACCACCACTTCAGTTTTGCTTTGCTCTTGTGTACAGATATCAAGAATCAAGACACCACTTTGCAATACAAACCATAAGGCTAGATATTGTATGTTCCTGGTGCGAGCTTTATTGTAAAAGTCAGGACTTTTTATGAGTTCCTTATCCAGTTCTGCGAATAAGTTCGCCATGCGCTTGTTGGTTTTGCTAAAGAAATACGAGGTAGTTATCATGGTGGTCAAGTAATGGAAAAGCATAACGAAAGACGGCACTTGATCGATAACATCAATGAGAGATTCCTGGTCGTTGTAATTGTCTGGCAATCTGAGCCCAAATCCGAAGCCAATAAGACTTAGAATCAGCAGTAACATACTGTACATTTTCATGCCCCATGTTGGATTCAGCAGCAGCCCATCCTTCACATTGAAGCGAAATATGCCAAATAAATATTCGAGCCATAGAACAGGTTTTATTGCTTCAGAAATACCCTGGATTTGACTTTTCATTTCATCATTGGTTGCCACTACACTTTCAATAACGACTTTCTTATTTCCTGCCATATTGTGCGGTGGTGACTTGCCTTGTAGGTACACAGTTATTCTAAACTTATAACTTACCTTCCGATATAGATTGATATGGTCAGAATTTCAATTTCATTATGACTTCAATATGGTGTTTTAACTACAATATTAATGAAGAGTGGTTTCATTATTGGAAGTGGTGTGAAGTAAGAGGTACTTACCTACCTACTATTACAGCTAAGGTGTCTTAGGGTAAGATCGGACTAGTTTTCAGAAAACCAATCGAATGTTTGAAAAAAAAATTTTTTATCGCCTCTGGTTATTCTTTCCTAACGCAATAGGGTGTCAACAAATGCAAAAATATAGAGGTTTCATTTCTTATATTTAGTTTTTAGATAAACCCAACGGTCGATGTTTTATGAATGATAGAAAAGAGCATAATTTTTCAAAATGGCCAGGGAAAGATCGGACCGTGTGAGAGTAAGACCGGACTATCTAATAAAACCACCCCTGTAACAGATAGAATAAGCTCTATCACTAGAAAACATTCGGATTTATCCTAGTAAAAACATAGTAAAAAATTAATTGAATCTCTTTACAATTTTGAGTTTTAGCTTGGATTTTGTAAAAATGTTTTGCCTCTATGCCGATCTTACCCCTGCATGTCTGAAACTCTGACTTTTTAACTAGTAAACCAATTAAAATTAGTAAAAAATGGTAAGAAAATGAACAAGTTGATCAACTAACATGAGAATTTGCAAATACATTAAATAATTCACTGGAAAATGAAACCGACAAAATGACCGGATGATCATAGTCCGAACTTCACCTATTGAAATTTCCGAGGCTAAAGATCGGATCTCTGTTTACAAACGTCTTAGACGTGAATGTATAATATTAATCAATAAATTTAACTACACTCATAGTGATAAAGCCGCGAAACTTCAAAAATCATGAAAACTACTTACCAAATTGCTTGTTGAAAGTTTGAAGTGAAAGATCGGATCGTCTCCTTTTTCATTTTTTTCCCATCTTTTGCTAGAACGATGATTACTCGCGTTCGGCTGGGCCTAGCGTCAGTCGCAGGATGTAGGGGGGTGCATAACAAAATGGCACAAAAGGCAATGTTGCCATAATTGTAAAATATCGCCAAATTTAGTAGTTATGCGACTTGTACGGACTTACCCCTTGTCCGATCTTACCCTAAGACACCTTAAGTAATTTGTTTTAGATAGGTAGGTAAGTAGCTGTACGTATTAGTAATTAACAATTATTAATTAATTAATATTTAAAAGGCAAAATGTATAAAAAGTATACAACAGAAAATTTGGTACCTACCTACTCACGTTGAAAGTGAAAAAGTGGCAAAATATTATTAGGTATATCGTGCCTGGAAATATCAATTAACGTAAGGGACATTTGGTCGAAAATGAGTTAAATATGCAGTTCGGCTTAAAATTTTGCGCTCTATCGAATGGCATACTCAGAATTTTGATATCTTCAAAAAAATGTCCCTTACAGTACACATTTTCAACAAATTTATTGCGTAGACTTGTTGAATCATTAACGTAAAGGACTTTTCATCAAAGTTCTTTTCATATAAATAAAGTAAGCAACATTAAACGTATAAAGTAAGAAATTGTTTGTCCCTTACACTAAAGTCACTTGAGGAATTGAATACAAAACTCTACTTACGCTATTTATCGTGTTTGAGTTATTTCAAATTGGTCCCTTACGTTAAAATCTTACAAAATTATTCGTCACTTACATGAAATGAAAATGAACTTTATTCCCTACGTGAAATAAAGTTCATTTTTGTTTGTCATAAAAATATCATTTCGAACAATATCAATAGATGTTTTTCGCAAGATAATTATAATAAGACCTATGTAAAACCATTGCTAGAGTACGGATTTTAGACGCCTTCGAGGAGATCTCATTGAAACATTTAAGATTGTGACCTACCAGTATAATTTGCCAAATATTTATAACATGTTTAGAAAAAAAGACAACCAAAGACTTACGTAGTCACCAACTTAAGCTGATCTGTGACCCCACCCACTAACTTGCTGCATATCACTTCTTCAGCAAAAAGGTGGTCCACAATTGGAATGCACTACCAGACGAAGTTGTGACAGCTCCTTCTACCAATGCGTTTAAAAACAGGCTTGACTACGATATAACAAATCAGTGCTCAAAAAGATTAACAATACAAAAACTATAAATAAAGGCTATTCCAACACTGTGTGATAATTATAATATAGACATACCAGTAGTAGCTGCTCGTCTATCATCGTTAATTAATAACATTATGTATACTTTTTGCAATCAAATGCCAAAATTATGTCCGAAGATTTTAATTAGGTAACTACGTAGTTGACTTAATAATGATAGGCTCGTATTTTGCACAAAATAATGATATTTTAAATAATCTACCATTATGTTTCTATTCGTTTTAATAAATACTTTTTAATTATAATAAATTAGTGTGATATCTAATTTAAAACGAGCTGATTTAAATATTTCTTACTATGGTTTTATTTCATAAAAATCTCATACCACTCATAGGCAAGAAAATGATCTTTATTACTATAACTATAAGGTTGATTTTATAGATTGCAGTATACTTACAGCAAATTAAAAACTAGGTAGAGACCCTTACGTTAAAATAACTCATTGCATTATGTTTTGACTTGTGACTTACATCATCGTAGTCTGTTTTCGGTTCTATTTTAAATAACGTAAGGTACAGCTTTACTTAAAATTTTGCTGTAAGGGACAGGCTATCTCCAAAACCATAAGTTTTTTCGTATTTTTGAAAACATAGTAAGAAAGCCGCCAAAAATCTAAGATACTTTGCCTTTGGAAGCATTTCAATAGGACGTCAGACAAAAAAGATACAGATCAATTTCCAAAAAAAAAATCTTATTTTGGCTCTACTGAACACCAGGGGTTTGTCCCTTACGTTAATTGATATTTCCAGGCACGATATGTAAAATCCCTAAAAAGGGCAAAAATAATTTAAGAGACCAATATCCTGCACTATTGACGTAAGTACCTTATCCTGACCATAATCTAAAATGTAACCAAGTTGGTCCAAGTAGGAAGGTAGGTATAGGTAACCTACCCATGTTCGCATAAGAGGGGAACCCTTCCATTCCATTCCGCCATGCGCCATGCATGCACACTCGCTAGCAGCTCGCGACTTTCGTTCAGAAAGTCGATTCTAGGCATCAATTTAATTTTTCGTTTTCAAAAATTAAATTAAATTTATTATGTAAGTAGGTACGAGCTCTAAACCGTGAAGGAAAATATCGCGAGGAAACCCGCAGATAGTTAGCCCCACCACACGTAGGTAGGTAGGTAGGTACTATAATGACCATCTTCCTGTAGAAATGGTTAAGCCGAGAGCATGGTTTAGGTATGCTACAACGGAAGTAGGTAGTAGCACAGTAGTAGGTAGGTCAAATTGCCTCCTGACGTGCCACTCTGAGATAAATAATAATCAGATTATAATTATACGAAAAATTATTTTTTTCATTAAGTAGAGACATCTATGCAATCAGCATTAAAACTAATTTACACATTACTTTCTGTTTCGCTGATCCTGACCATTCGGCACGAGAGATTGCGGCACGGGGGATATAAAACTTTAGCTACTCGCCAATAGATGGCGTTGTATACGAAACTAGACTACCTCTGAGTTTTTTGCAGTTCTTGTCCTCTTTCGTAAATAGAATAAAAAGTTAAAATAGGTACCTATGATTTGAAAAAATGAAAGGTAGGGTAGCGAGTTGAGAGGTACATCTGCTGGTTTATTCTCGTTGACTTTCAAAACATGACGCGGAAAGAGATTGCACGTTACTTATATCTGTGACGTAATCTAGCTTTTGTTGTCTGAAAGAAATCCATAGGATTATTAAAATAACCACGCCAAGATACCTACCAATAGAACTAAGTTCGTTCGTTTGTTCGAATGAACAAGTGGCCAACTCTGGTGACGGAGTTTTTAGGCCGTTTTTAAGCCTCCGTCATGGCTTGGCTCCGCCGCCATCTCGTACCACGTTAGATATTTGGAGACTAAGGCGGCTCGTCTCATGGTACCTACCTACCTACCACAGGTTCCCCTACTCTCTATCATTGCATTTCAAGTTTTCCCTAAAATGTGATGGTGGCAGGTGATGCTGTGCTAATGGCTGACTCAAGCCCCAACTCATCTTTACTGAGGCAATAAGGAATGAGTGAGTTAAATAATTAGTAGGTAGGTACATACATAATGATTTATTGAATGAAAAAGCCACATTACTACATAGGTACACACACATACTATATAGGTACTAGGTAAGGTCACCAACTCGGTTTTGAGCTAATCATCAATTTAAATGCGATTTAAAAAGCTTTTGGTACCTAGGTAGATATCAAAAGTAGTGTTTATTTATTGGTGTAGGTATTGGGAATTTAGGAGTCCCAAATTCCCAATAACTTTGGAACAGGCATTAAAGGTACCTATAATATAAGTAGGTACTACCCTATGTGATCCTTGAGACCCTGCCCTACCGAAATTTATGATTTTTATTTCATTCTTTCAGTGTTTGTTCATTCATAGGATTCTTCATTAATGTGAAAAATAGCACACAGATTAGGTAGGAGTGAAAGTGGGAGCTTTTATCGATGTAGAGTCCGACCCTAGCACCTGCAACTCGCCGCGCGCCGATTTCAGTTAGGGTTGCCAGATGGCCAGAATTTTCAGGATTGTCCCTGATTTTGCGATTTGGCAATTAGACTATTGTCCCCGGATTCCAGAAACCTAAACTTTGAAAACTACATACCTAGCGTATTTTCAGTAAGTAGGTAGGTATTGGAAATGCCTTATATATAAGAAGTAGCAAACCTTGGCTCTGCCAATTTGGGACCAAACACACGCTTTCAAATCTCTTTTTTGTAAAAAGGTTTCTAAATTTGGGGGGGGGAGGGTTTTTTTTTTTTTTTTTTCGGACGGACTATTCTGATAAGTGGTCGTTTGGACCTTTATAACTTCACCGGACTTTGGCGAGGGCAGAAGGCCCCTACGCCGGTACAAAGATTTTAAGGCAACTAGCTCAAGGGCACCAGAGTGGTACGAACCTCGGCTTGGGCTGTTGCCTGGGCAGAAAAGCTGAAAGAAAATCGACCCCCTGAGGGGGTCGGCATCGGCAGGAGCTAGTCCATCATCGCCGCGTTAGCGGCGGTGATGTCATCATCTGGAAAACCTAAAGTGTGCCTAGGTCGACGAAGGGAGTAGGGGGGGGAGGGGGGTGTTTTGTCCCGGAATTAGCAAGTTCTGATCTGGCAACCCTACTTTCAGTGGCTGGGGCCAGCGCGGCGCGGCAGTGGAGGCGTGAGAGACGCCGGGCTGGCACGCGGCCGCCGCTTCGGCCTGCGTCGGCCTCATTCGGCCCCATTCGACACCAGCAGCGCTATGGGTCAGACTTCTGGCGCCGAGTGCACGCCTGACGATGACGAAGAGCCTCGCATCAGACACAATCAGACAGAAGCTTCTTTGGTAAGTCTCTTCTTGAATATAAAATGTTCTGCAATCCTCGCTAAAACACTTATGCCAATTCGGCTGCTTTATTACGTACCGACCTAGGTAAAATTATTTTACCTACTTGCTGTTTTTTGGAACGAGTTTAAATGTCTACGCTACGAAGGAGGTAGGTACCTACCTAACACAATCAATTTGATTCTTTTGGATATACTTACCTACCTTAGACCATGTCCATATTCTTATTAGATAATAGACGGTACATATTCACTGGAATTATGATTAGTAGGTACCTACCTACCTACTCGCAAAATATTTGGTGCAGTGGATTACGAAATCAAAAACAATGAAAATTAGATTAGTTCCAAATTTCGGATCCAAATAATGTAGGTAGGTAGGTAGGTAAGGGTTACAAAATATGAAGAACTTCTTTTCGAAAAAAAATCTTTTCCGCGTTCTTCTTGCCAAGCGGACGAGCTCACTGAAATTGCAGTGGGCACTGGGCATAGCAAGTCATAGTACCTACCTAGCAAGCAGAAAAGAACTTTGAGAACTTTACAGTAGGTACGTAGGTAAGGTACCTACCTACTGCTAAGTCCATTTTCTCGAATGGAGACCGTGGATTGTCAAGTGCAACGTAGGAAGTCCACAAAGGAGTTGGACTGTGAAGCCGTAGTTCTTCCACCTAAATACCTATATCCAGTTGCTTCGGTTGAAAGGCAACTATTCATAATGAATCAATGATTAATGAATCCTCTATAGTAAAGTTTGATAAATTTTGTATAGTACCACTCTGTTACAGAGTTTTTAAGTCGCTAGAACTCCTTACAGAAACTATAAAGCAAACTACACTACGAGTGCTTCGATATTATCATAAACCTCCGTTAGGTTACTTAGGTTAAAAATGGCCCTACGTAACCTAGGCACCTTTTTTTTTTAACGTCAGGAAATGCCTTATGCATACCCTCCCGCCGTGGGGGCGGCGGAAGGGTTATGTGGGACTCCCACCCACTAAAACCTGACGGGGTCCCTCTTGGCGCCTTCTTGCCGGGGCTATGGGCACGCGTGAGCAATCTTCTACGGCACGTAACCTAGGTAGGTACCTACCTATCTACTTATCCTACTTGTGTTTTAAATAGCACTATCAAAACACATTCATTACACACTTACCCATGAATATGAATTTGAATGTAAGTTTCATAATAACCTAGGTTGTAGACTACGTAGGTACTAACTTAGGTACTTGTTTTCTTGTTGCCTTTTTCATTTTTATTACTACCTACCTAAAACTACCTACCTATTTATTATTACTTATGTACTTAACCTACTTCAAACCTACATAGTTGGCCCCCTTTAATGTAGGTAGTAATTTTATTTAATTTGAAATACTTACTTAGTAAGTAGGTACCACAGCATAGTACTTAATTACCAGAACTAAACACAACACCAACCCTCAGACCAAATAAAAAATAATTTGGTCTGAGACACCAACCATTAAGATTAGTTACTGTTAGACTAGGTACCTACTTATTTATTACAAAGGTACTTACTACCTACTTAGATACCAACTATTAGCTAATATTTTTATTTGTCATCTCATCAAACTAATTGAAAAATATTTGTCAAAATATGTTTAGGTATTATTTAATAATTTATTTACTAATTTAATCGAGCACCGAAGCGAAGAAGGAAGGACACAGAAACAAGAAAACAATTTTCGCGCCGAACCGAACTGAACATTAGGCGCGTTCGTTCAGTAGCTCGCTCAGTGTTTTGTTTTTAATTTGACAGTTGTCGGCCTGAAGGCGTAGAGAACGGTGCTTGTGTTTGTGTGCGCTTGCTTTTCCTAGGAACGAAACGTCACATTGTTGCTTGGCCAAAACTCTGTCAAACTTTAACGTTGTTGTTTTGAAAAAATTGGGCCTTAGACTACAGTCAAGGTATTAAAACATCAAAATCCATTTTATATTAATAACGCGGCTCTTTATTATTTCCAAAACATTTCACGAAATCAACATGGGGCAGTACAGTTAGCACAATTTCGTCCTGTCAAAAATTTAAAATAATTTTTGTTTTTGTAATAGCGTAGAGCTGTGATTTAGATTCTTTTGTTTTCCCTTGAACTTGCTGTGATTATAAAATCCGCAGTGGCAAAGGTGTGACTAAACAGTCTATTTTTTGTTGTGTTCGTGCTTCGAAGTGTGCAAGATATTAATAAAATGTCTAAGGTGTCCCTCAACAATGTGCCATCCAATCCGAGAATTAACAGGCTGAGAACATTTTCAAGGGTAAGATTTCGTTCTAGATATTTGAACTACCTTTAAACCAAGGGCCGTCATGCCACTCTGCTAAAATTAGATCTGTTTGAGGTTACTTTTATTTCAGGTTTCGTAGTTTGTGCGTGTTCAGCTATTCGTAATGTAAAATGTTTATGTGTTTTAAAATCTTTACTCCTCCATGGAAGCATACGAAAATAGTGTGATCATTATTTTTACCTTCCAAAATGAAGTCTAAAAACTGAGACAATTGAATCCTCAGTAGGTATTGTTTAAATCATAATGCTATTTTCTGGTCCAAACTATTATTAGGCAAATAAATTACCTATTAATTACCAGGTACTCAATTAGGCAATAATCTACAGTAATTAACTCTAATGAGATCTAAAAAACAAATAAAATATGAACATAAGAAGGTATTCGATCATTATGAAAGGGATGGCAACATGTTAAGTTTTGGCGAAGTCAGGATCACCACTACTGACCTACTTACTTTATCATAATGTCTGGCAGAAATGTCAATCGCACCTTGGACATACCGAGGTTAGGGGTAGCCAATTTTGCTACACATTCAGTCAAACATCGCAAAGCAAAGAATATGATCTAAACAATATTTAATAACTTCAAGATGTGCTTATTGAGTTAGTAGATTGCACAGGGCTTGACTCTGAACAGTTGATCTTGGGTCTAATATAGTTGGCCACTCCTACTGTAGGTCATGTTTATTTTAATGATTTACTAAATAATGGTAGGCCGACAAAGACAATTCATGCAGAACAAACTCTCATACTTCTGCTTTGTACTGTGTACATCTATACTATCTACAGGATGTTTGGTACATGGACCGACAGGATTGATGATTTGAAAAAAAAAAAATTAAATCTTAACTACCGTGACACTTAGGACATCAGTCCTATCAGGGAAATCTAGCGCATGACCCCCCTAACCCCCCAAAAAATCCTGTCGGTCCATGTACCAAACACCCTGTATACTATATATACTAATATTATAAAAAGAGGTATTTGTTTGTTTGTATATCGGAGCTAATCTCCGAAACTACTCAACCGATTTCGAAAATACTTTCACCGATGTGTAGAATGGACTGTCGGGATGGTTTAGGCAAATTTTAACCTGGTAGTTTCATTATGTACCCGTGCGAAGCCGGGACGTGCTGCTAGTACAGTATATTGTAGTACTTTATTCATCAATTAAGTAGGTAACTTTAGGCACATAAACTTTTTAAATCCTTTTTTTAGAGTGAAAGCTTTATGTTAAAACTTCCTACCTTCCTTTTTGTACCTAAGTATAAATATTAAATAATATCATTAAATAAGGTCATCATCACTGGAAACACCAATTAAAACTAATTAAAATTTCTGCTTTCAATTGCATGGCATGTGTACACTTGACTTATTCATCCCATAATGAGGATCTGACATCACTCATTGGGCCTGAAACAGAAACATTCAGATGACACAATCTTTAATAGATCATTTCATGACACATGAAAATGTGAACAAATGTATGACTCTATCAGAGTTCATATTATGATTGGTAAATTAATTTGACAGCAATATCCCACTCACAGGGAGGTATCCCAACCAACAAACAAACTATCGCGTATAAATTAGTTTATAGATTCGATAGGATTACGCTACCATGTACCTACCTATCTATAAATAACTTATACATTTTCTCAACAACTGCTGACAAATATGTTAATCAGGTGATATACTATCAATGGAATGATTTCTGTACCCACCCTTCTATACCAGATAGAACCATTTAAATAGAAATCACTCCGAAAATACAATACAATAAAGTCTACCTTACCTTCCTATACATTACAATACATTTTCAAGGACTTTGTATCCTTCACGGAAAGTTTTATTTAATTTAGCTCACATTGTGTTTTATTCTGTGGCTTAACCCGTCCGTTCTTCGTTTGTAACGAATTGGGCTTGCGAATCAAATCAGTAGTAAACAATAAAGTAAGTGAAAGAAAAAAAAACATCTATTTCGGTAGCACCTCAAGGATCACTTCGACTTCGTCTTACATGCTAGGTGATTCTACTGCCTGTTCCAATGAAACTCTACACCAGGAAAATAATCGTAGCTCCATAGAAATGCGGACCTAGATTTTTCTATAGATCCCTTAGCAATCTAAATATAGTGTGGAGCCAGACAATGCTCGTATTAGGGCTAGGTCCAACTCTGGTGGTTAGAGTTTTGAAATTGTCTTAAAGCCTCTATCTTGTCTGAACGACTTAAAGAAGGGATCGACGTCTTTTCCGAAAGAAGTGCTCTACGTAAGTGGTCTACTCTGCAAAACGAAAAGCGAAATTTCGGCATCAAATCGCAGGTCAGCTTAAGTTAATGGAAACTATTCGGAAGGTTAACCAACACAACCTGACCTGCGATGATTGTCACAATGCATCGTTTTTCGATTTGTAGAGAGCCACAAATTGTTACTCCTCAGAACTTTGCTACTTTAACCTATATGAAAAACGTCTTAAGCTATGCCACGAGCGCTTTATCTCCATTGTTCAAACGATTATGATCCAGGCATAGAACTGTCACACTCATCCTAATTCATCTTGTTTAATTCCCATTGTCAGTGTCGTAAATAAGTCGCAGCGACTCATTTATTTTGCAATTTGCAACGCTTCGTGTTACTAACCAATCGTAATCGACGATTGTTTTAATATAGCATTGCTATTTACTACGTAACATAGGTAGGTATGGTAGAAACCTATCGTTTATAAAAGTGTGTATTAAACTATGAAATTGAGATATAGGTACAAACAAGGTGTTACTTTAATTTTGCTGTCTTGGTATGTTTGCTTATCGAGTTTTCGCTATTTTGCTATAGCTAAGTTTCTCCTAGTTCCTACTTCTATTGTTTTTGTGGTTTGTTCTTATTATCAGCATAAGTAATCTTTAGTAGTTATTATCTATTCGATGTGTATGACACAATGTGCTGTAAGGTATTTTAGTTTGAAGGATCCGCCCATATTTCTGTTGTCATGCTCGGAAAATTGGCACATTTAGCACGTTCATAAACATGAGTGTACCGATAATTTGCTGCTACTTTTATCTTTTGTTGTTCTACTCTACAGTATTTTCGTTTACTATAATAAACAAATTTGTGAGATTTTTGAAGAGCTTTGTAGCTTTGAGCGTTGAGCGCTGCTCTATTCTGCAACTTGTTATGAATAATACAAAATTAGTTCATCAAACAATGTACCTACCACCTTTAATTAACATATGCCGTACATAATGTTTTTCTGTGTTCACAATAATTTAATTAATAAAATGTTCATTCAACTTTTTGTGGTTGTCTGAACCAACTTAGCAAAGGCCCTTTAATTAGATAAGTACCTATTCTAAGTATGTATAGTGCATAAAGTGGGTAAGCTACGCCTACCACAAAGCCGCAAAATATCTACTTTGCGAACTGAATAGGTATAGGTAGGTAGGTTTTGGAGTTGCAGGTAAACCATTTGTGTCCAATAACAAAACTATTAAGTATTTGCTACAACAAAACTAAAAGCATGCGTATTTAAGAACTGTTAATAGGTACTTATTAGACTAAATAAACAATAGTTATTGTTCTTTGCAATTAGCTTAAGTAAGTATTAAATCAGCTAAGTAGACCAGCATCAATGATTCTTCATTTAGAAGCTTGTTTTTGAAATTAGCGAATTTGCACTGCGACCTCGCCAGGACCTAACTATAACTGAGCACGCAGGTTGAACTCAAAATAACCTGAGACTTCTCAAAGCTCTCATTACATTACGTTCAAAATTACTTTGCTTTATTTTTTAATGCTCAAGCTACTTGACGTTCAGTTAGATCGTATGAGCGAGCAACTCTGGTGAGGAAGTTTTTAGGCCGGCTTAAGTGCTCCCACACAAATCCGCGATGCGACGCGATGCGAGCTCGCATCGCAGAAATTCGCATCGCAAGTTTCTGCGATGCGACGCGATGCGACGTCGCGCGAATTTGTGCGACAAGCCGTTTAGTAGGGCGATGTAGGAATGTGCGATGCGAAGCAGATCGCAAATTCTTGCGATGCCATCGTGCGAATTCGCGCGATATCGCAGATTTTGACAATGCGACGCGACGTCGCGTTTTTGTGTGGGAGCCCTACAAGTCCTTATGACATTTTCAGCATGAGGATGTTAGACAATATAAACTAGGATTTGTTATGAAGGAGAAAATTGCATTAGAATTTAAAATGTTGAACTCAGAAACTGTGAGAAAAGAGTCACTGCTTCGCTGAGCTGTTCATTTTATCCTGTGTACAATATTTGTCGTTCATATTTCGAATGCAGATTTCCGTAATTGAATAGGAATTTACGATGAGCCTTATTCAATTTTACGTAATACACCTACACCAACAGTATTTGGGCTTCGCATGATGAAATATTAAAAAAATAGTAGTACATAAAAACACGATTGGTAATATTGGCAAAAATAAAATCCATTAATGACGACAATTTGACAAGTTTACACAATTTCAGCAAATGGACTGCTGATAATAAATTGATGAAATAAATGTTTGTGTGTCATTGTCTTTAGTATTTTTCTTTATATGGCGTGTTTTATTTATTGAAATTATTATTTTACATCAGCGTCCTTTGTTATTCGAGTGTCTGAACGATTCGTCTTTGACAATGACCATCCCACCAAAACAAGGCCGTATCGAAACCTTCGCAGGGAACGCTAGTCAAGGTTTTTATTCTAGTTCAAATCGAATAAACACAAAGGAAACTACACCTTATCGATAAAGCACAGGGATTAAAACATACAATTAACGATTCTCTAGGTTACTCGTACAGGAATAGAAAAGTATGGTTACATGATCAAAATTTAATCAATAGCTGCCACATGCCTGCAAGTGAACCATTAGTTGAGCATGAAGTATGCGTACATAAACTATTGGAAAGAAACTAATAAGCATATTTTATTATTGCTATAATGAAACTTGAGCTTACTTCTAGTGTAGATATTCTAAACAACTGTATCCCCAAGGCACAGTAGACATTCACTCAGATCTGATATTCAGGACCAAGAGTTGTCTATGTAAGTGACGTCTGTACGTAGTTATTTTTTTATTAGCAGAAAGGAGAACCCATATATATCATTGTGTCAAAGCGTACGTGACTGTTGACATAATTATGGCAAGTACCTATTTACCTACCTGTATAAAAAGTAGCCATTGTGTTAAGTCAGGTCATTAACTATATTCTAAGTTTCAGCCAAAAGTATCCGTTTACAATATTAGTGGAATTTGTTGGAGCCCACATTCTTAGATTTCCTATGTTATCGAACTATGACAATGAGCCCGCATTCTCCAATGCCCAGACTACACAAACATTTGCTGATCAAACACAAACACTGTTAAAAAAACTGTGTAGTATTGTGCTATTTTCTTTTAGAAAATGCAGTTTAGTGTTTCCGCACTTGTTCGATATTCTGTCGAATTATTTGCTGAGTACACAACACGTTTATTACTGTCAAGTTGTTGTTAAATGTTTGCTTAGCTCTGGATTGTGATAAGTTAATTGTTAACTGGAAAAATTCCAAGGGCCTAAGCGATGTCATTTTACAAATAAGACGACGAATATTATAAACAGTAGTTCTTATCCTAATGTGTGATTCTGTTTAAGACTGGAATTTTTCGTTCGCTTGTCATTCAAGCTCTTGATCAGACTGACGTCCGAAAACTGAATCAAAGTATGGTGGTCCTTATGTACCTATGTCGGAATTTGACACTTGTACACTCAGAGCAATTATCTTCCTTCAGAAGGAGACGACATTGTCAATTTTTGACATGCTTTCCCCGCAGCCAAGGTCCTTGGACCAACAATCATTCTCCATATGTAAAACCCCGCGCGCCGCTGGTTACGCGTCATTTGTCAATCACGGTACACGCGGAAGGATATAAGTATAAAATGCCAAATTGCAGAGTTTTCGCATATCCTAAAATATTGGAAACTTTCAGGTTACAAAAGGATGATGTGACTTTCCATCTGCAAGTATTCATTCCTCTAAATATTAACAATTTATGCACTAAATTTGAATAAAACTAAAATTTATATAATGTTGCCAACAAATCGTAACAGATTCCATTTTAGCGTATTTTGCTATGCCGCATGCCGCCGAGTTGGCCAAGTGGATTGCTACTTCGACTTTGATCCGAAAGGCGTAGGATTGAATGCGCATGAATTCCACTATTCCATCACTCATATTCATGCTACCTATTTATTTTGTTATCTAGCACGAATCCCGAATTATGAAAAATAATATATTTTTATTTTATTCTTTTTTTTAATTTGAAAAGTAGCTGTTCTATTTTCTGTTGCTTGGTCAATATTTGCAAGTCGGTTTAATTAAACGAATTAAAGTTCCTAGAATTTTTTGTATTTCCTCGTACTCGTTATAATAGATAAAAGCATTATATTTCTGCATTGAGTAAAAAAACAAACAAATAGGTAGGTAGGTAGGTACACAAAACACCTACATACCTACCTACTTCAAAACTAGTAGATAGTGCTTATCTCGGAAGAAAGACTTTTCAATGCACTTGAAAAAAAATATTTGCAAATCATCCCGTGCATCGAAAAATGTGCATATAACAAAATACTACTTTTTATCTAGATTTATCATTATCGGTGCACAATAAATTAGGTATCTATACCACCCCTATACCTAAAACTTACTAATTATATACCTATGTAAGCTTTCAGAACGTTAAGTAGGTAGTTAAACTTCTGGCTGTTAAACTTCTGTTAAAATCATAGGTAAACTTTATTAAAAAAATATTTACCATCCTCACAATATCGCGGAAATAGGTATTTTTAGTTGGACACACTGCTTGTCACTGCAGCGAAATTAGTGAAGGGACAGTTCAAAATAACTTATCGATATTGACTTACAGCCCAGTCGGATAAGCTCACCAGTAGAGGGGTAACCTGAAATTGATTAAAGGACGATTTTTTTTCCGCCAATGATTGTATAGGTGTGGTTTATAGCTTAATCGAAAAACTCAACCAAATCCGACTAGAACATTAGCCGCCATTATTGGTTTAAAGGTCAAACCTTTATTAAGCCATAATACCTATCTCCGTTATTTCTAATTTTTACAAAAATGAATGAGAACCAAAATTGTTGTGATTTTATACAACTTTGGACCTCTCAATTTTCATCGTATTATCAACATTTACATAAATAACTGCTAAAAACAAGATAAAGAATAATTTCGCCTGTATTTCGATTATTTACGAATTTAGCTAAAATTAAAGAAACAAAGATATAATTTTTTCCTTTGGCTACCACGTAAAACCACACCAAAAGACGCTGTGATGACAGAAAAGGCTTAAATGTTGATTTAAGTATAAAAAAAATCAGAAAAAAGAGGGTTCAAAGCCAGTTTTGAATTTTTCGTTACAGAATTTCTGGATTCGGTCACCCCGCCAAGGCCCGCGATAGAAGCTATGCAATAGCTTAAAATCAAATCAATTTGTGATTTAATTTGTCAATAACATTAAAATTTGTCATACAACCAATACCTACCGTATTGGCCGCACTCATCTTTCTCTTCTCTTGTTTCTATTTTTACAACCTACCTTAAATTACTTTAAAATGTGTGTTTTTTGCGGGGCCGCAGCACACACATAAACCTACGGCGCTACGGAAGACCAGCGCTGCGACAGATTCTCTGGTTTCTGTTGCAGCAATACGCTGAGTAGTTGCCAATTTTGTCAATGTCCTACTTATTTTAATGTGTCTTATGTGTAACGCGTTTTTGACAAAATAAATATTTTTCTTTCTTTCTTTCTTTCTTTCATCGATAATAAACTATCGATAGCTTCAAGCACTATGACTTTTACACAAAAATTGACATTTACTTATTGACAGACAGTTCCTCGTCCCCCGCAGAAAGTGACCTTCTTAGCGTCATAGAAAATAAAACTGATGGCTCCTCCCCTTACTGCATCCTCAATGCTTGTACATGACAGATATGTATGTACTACATACATATCTGTCATTTAGGCATAAGTCTTGCAAGAAAACTTTAACTTAAAATATTTGTTTTGAAGGATCTTAAAATAATTTTGAAACATTGTTTATCAGTATTAAAATATATCTTATAGATTATTCGAGATTTGAGCGGTATTTCAATACATAATTGCAATTCGATATGTTATCATTTCCTTTTTGTTAATGTAGATTTTAGGGCCAATAAGCTTTAACGTTAATTTTCCGTTTTAAATTAAGTAACAGATTCGTCAGTGTTTCATATTCGTTATATTTTAAATTAAATATAAGTTTACTTTCATATCCAATTCTTGTCTTGCTTCATCAAATCGTGCTTTCTTAACATGTTTTTTCGCAATTTTGTATTGTAATAAATCCATTGTTTCTTCCACAGTTTCTTCATTAAACTGAATTTCAAGTTGTATAAATACGTAAGAATATCATTTATCCCCTCAATTAGAACCTATACTTAATGTTATTTTTTTACATCGCATCTCTAATAATAGTAGATAGACTACCATTGCCACAGTCTCTGAAGCTGTGAGAGTATTCTACTTATCTCACTATGCATTTCATTACACCCACTTGTGAATACCAAAAACGCCCTCAAATGAAGTATTTGCGTCATGTCGATAAATGCCTCATAAAAAGCAAGTACACAGGGCATATTAGCATCAGTTACGATAATGAAATGAACTCCCTAAAAGCTTGGGTGACCTTGTCATCACGTGTTGCTAAGCTGGCACTGATTGGTTTTTATTACACCTAGTACCCACTTAGTTTATCTATTGTGAGCCTCAGTAGATATTATGCGATTAGAAGATTGCTGATTGCGATTATATTAATCATTCGTTATGTTTGGGACATGTCTACAGATAACTATACCTACATCTGCATACGTATATGGCCCAAATTAACTTGCGTACTGTGAGATTTTATATCTTATTTTAATTAAGCTTTACTGTGTTATGTATTTACCTACTTGTCAAATCACTTAAGTGCTTATCCCTTCAAAAAAATTGCGTGTAATAAAACAGCTAAAGAACTCAGAAGGCCTAGGTAGGTAACATAAGGAATGTGTCGGTCGAGGCGATAAATCGATATTATCTCAACAATGTAAAAAAGGCAAATGAGGCGAAAATGATGTAAAGGTTTACCGTGCGTGTTACATTTTACTTCATCTGGATTTACGAGTACATAGGTCACTCCACTCACTCCCCACGGATACTTAGTAAAACATGTTCGAAAACTGAGAGCAAGGAATGAAATCGGTTAATTAAGATGTTTACAGCATTAGGCACTTGGCCAAAAGTATGAAACCAAACGCACATTGCACACGGATCTATGGAAACTTGTACTGTACAGGTAAATAATAAATGGTCTATTTTAAGACACGTGTGCAATCTCTACATTCTTAAAATTCAGACAAAGTTATCAGTGAATTTTAATGGAACAATAATTCTGAATACCAGACGGTCTTTTAATGGCAGAGATAATAACACATCGTATTTGACAGTACATGTCAAAGTACTTTATTATTCAAAGTAGCAACTTTAATTCGTGCCATGGATGTGCCTGGTAAATACTAAATAGATTTATTGTAGAGAATTATTTGAGCGGAAGGAGCACTTTTTTTAACGATTTTAAATGAAATCGCTCTGTTGAAGATATTTCCCTATTTTAAACCCATCTTGTTAATTTGTGGTCGTTTATTGAAACCACTAATGTACCTAGAACTTGTCTAGTCTCATAGGAATTCCAATCAGTCATTTCCCATGCACGTGAACATGGTAATTTTATCATTAACGTGTCACGCGTTTCAATCAATTCATCATCATTGTCTTGTTACCTTGACATTCGATTAGTCTTTGTATGTACAATATCATCTGGAAAATTTTGGAGATACCTTAGATTCGTGGAACCTTTATTTTCTAAAAGAAAAATACATAACTTAATACATTTATAACATAGTTTCATGTGTAACATTAATAAAACATATCACACACAACATTTAATTGATTAAGATATGATAATCGAATCATCTACTGTTATGAAGGGACTTGGACTGCGCTATCATTGCTAGTCGGTTTTGCAACTGGATCGGCAGTTGTTGTTTCTTGAGTGTTTCAGATATTATTAATTGATTAATAATGGTGAGTTTTTAATTAATTTAAACGTCAACACCATAAATGCTTTACCTTACGTCCACACCTAGATAATAAAGAGCTGTATAATACATATTTGATTTTCGAAATGGCATGTACCTAAGTATAGTTTTAGGCACAATCAATGACGTAGCTCTATCAATACTGAACTAAGCAGGTATTGTGAATTTCCTAAAGTTTATAGAGATCTATAGATCCATGTGTGTCAGTCAGTATCTTTTAATTTTTTTAATTACACTTTGCAAAGTTTCCTGTCACATTCAATTCGGGAACCCAACTTTTAAGTGGCGTTTTTGTATTAATTAAATATATAATTAATCAGTATATCTATATTATAAGAAGGTCAGCTAGTACTTGATAATAGGAGTATTAATTGTAACGCATAAAAGTATTCATTATGTACCGAAGAGATTTTTAACAAGATTGTTCTCTTCAAGTGGGTGACCTACTTCTACTTGTTACACGCCCTTATCATCTTCAATCATCTGATCAGATCGATGTCGCAACATATTTAGTTTCAGGGCAAGGTGAAGGAAGTACAGTCGCGCAATGAAAAGGTTTCCTTTAGATTTGTTATTGCTTGCTATTAGTTTGATAACCATTTGACACAACATTATAGTCTAGTAGCAGTTTAAAAAGGTAACATGTGCTAGCAACGCGTCAAATGAATTGATTTCAAGTCAACCTTTTCGTTTTGCGACTGTACCTATAAGTGCCGAGCGTGCGACACTAATCAATTAATAGCAATATAGGCATCACGTGCTACGATACCTTGGTCCGCTTCGTGAATATTGTTTTCCGATCGGAGGCTTTGTTTTTAAATAATTTGTCGTCTTTGGAGTTAATTCCGGTATTGCTTTGAGTTCGTTTTTAGTGCAAATCGAGTCTGTTAATTTTGGCATGTGAACATCAATTAAGTAAACAATTTGCCTACAAAAAATATTATCTGAATGTCACGTTTATCGAAAGCTTCTACATTCCCAATTATTGAATCACGTGTATGATTTACAAAAGAAAAGCCTATGGTGCCTTTCGGACGTTTTTTTGATTGTGTTCTCGCTATTTGAGTACCAATTGACCTAATCGTGTTCGATCTTTGGAAATCATTCAACACTACTGATATGCGTGCCCATTACGTACGTAGCGGGCGTTCATTCATTTTTCATCTTTGCATCTTATTAGTAAAGAATATCTAGAATTATTTTTAGGCTTTCTAGAATTTTATTGCAATTTTAAGGAAAATTATTTCTTGGTACTATATTTTTTTGAGAAAAAGTGTGTTTATTTTTTATTTTCTTTGTGAGTAACGGTTTATTGAACCGGTTACAGTCTTTGTTACCCGTCTGTATATTGGCTTTGTGTTTTATTTTGGGCTTTGTTCTGCCTTTACGATCTTTTTGAAGATAGTTTTTTTCAGATGTCATATGTTTTTTTCCCATTTGCTTTTAATTATTTTTAATTCTTTGAATATCGAGTTTATTACTTATGATCTGGATTATAGCTAATTACTATTTATTACATGGGCTCATGTTTAGAAAATGCGGAATAAAAAACTGCATATAAAATTAATAAGCCGCCTGCAACGCGGAATGAATTGTCAAATGAATCCTAATTGATATAGAAAATTGCAGAATTCTAGGAAAACATGTTCTAGGTATTCCTATCAAACATTTGAAGGTCGTAAAGTTTCCTCATTACTAGGAGATCCTATTATTTTCCTGTATCTATAATTTACAAATGGTTAAATGCATTAACTTAATATCATTTAGTAACTGGTCTTGGTATGTACGATTTTCTTTGTTGTTTACCGACCTAGTTTGCCAAACGATGTCCATCAATGAATTACCCTCGGCTAATGACTCAATAATTTTGCAAATGATTCCGTTCTAAAGACTTGGTTACATTTTCCTAGAAAATTGAGGAAGTTAATTACGTGATTTATCTATGCTCACAAAATAAATCATTATGCCGGACTAGCTTGGTGTATAATGTAAACATACCTACCTTTGCAAGGTCGAGCACCCGCTTAGCAAACAATACTAGCGAACGCTTTGTTTTATAGACATGTATAATATTAGCTTGGCTAAACTCATCCTATTATCACAGTGAAAGTGTGTGCGTGGATGTTTCTGGCCCGAAGCGTAACCGCAACAATTTTGGAATAGTTTGTTCGTGACCTATATTAACAATGTTTTTCCGTTACTACGCAAAGGAACTGTGAATTCTCAATATCGTAAACAACATATTTGGTTATTTAATTATCCAATAATAATATCCCAGAACATAAATATGCAATAATAAACTCGTTTGGTAGAGACGTCACTGCTTTTATTAAGGACCATTTCGAAATATTCCACTTCTGTATGGAGTAGCGGTATTTAAATAAACCTATTATTAAGCCATATTTGCATTCCTTGCAGAACTTAAGATTTGAGTGCTCCAAATTTGGTTTAGGATGCGTAACTCCGTTTAATAGCTCTGATTGTTTATTGAACAATCGTATTGATTGTATTTTATCAGCACCTTGGCCCACTTGAACGACGATTCGGGCTTTTACATCACCGATTTCGGAGGTTCATTACCTTGATTCTTTCGATACTATCATGATGTTTTTGCACCGTGCTATTATTGTTATAGATAGATGGATACGGCAGATATTATTATGTTTGCCACCTTTTGTCTTTATCGGATATAAATTATCAGATTGACTAGACTCAAGATTAGCTGTATTAATATTTGATTATTATTTCTGCAACTCGCTCATATCTTAAATGTACTTATATTAAAAATAACCTTAAATTTTATGGGTAATTTATTTTTAATCTGAAATTTCTAGAAGTTACATTATGCGACGGTATCAGGAAACTAGAGAAGGTACCTAGTGTTTAGTAATATATGATAGTAGAATAATGTAATGTAGTTGTTAGGTTTGACCAATTGAAGTAAAAATTGTACGTAGTGCTCTTATTGCCAATCACTTGACAACACAACTCATGTTTCCATTAATAGTAATGACTGCATTGAAACAATTATCATTGTAATCTGGAACGTTTTTCATAATAGGATTAAAATGATCGTCATTAAATTCAAGGCCATGTATGATGTGATCTAAATAATTTTTCTATCTTTATAATTTTCAAATTTATTAGGTCCATTGTCGACACGATAGAGAAAAAACATTTTCCAGTAAGTGTGAGTAAATTGAAGTCTATAATATTAGCGCTTCGCATACCGATCTGACAAAAGTGTAACGTCTATTTTACAGTGTTGTGCTCAGAATTAAATCATATTATGAGTCCTTAGTAATCGGCTTCAGACTTGCTTGTGATCATCACCTTTAAATGAGTCAGTCAGTCAGTTTAAATATACACAAAAACATAAACTCTTTGTTTCAAACAACTCACTAGTTTGCGATAAACAGAGTAGGTACTTACAACATCCCACTTTAATCACGCATACCACGTGCTAATCGTGTAATGGCCTTCTAGTCACTTCTGATTTGAGCAATGACATTGACCATGATACTGAACAGCTCTACCAGTTATGTAACTGGCAAAAAACTTGTAATACGGCCAAAGAACTACTCAGAAAACTAACTCAACTTCTAGCGACTTTCGATCTATAAACTTTTGACTAAACATCAACCTTTGCCTTTGCCTTTGTTATCAACGATAGCTTATAAGCAAATTTACTCATTATCAATTGAATTTTCCGTTGTCCTAAAACACTAACTTTGACTAATATAACGTTAATAGTTCACTTTCTGACTCCGCCGTAGCCTTTTGTGTCGAACAAAAAGTTTCAAAGCTGTTACAGAATAGAACTTCCTTGAAATTTTAATACATTTTTAAATAGATTATTCATGAAGTCCCAACATAGCTCCAAAGGCTCTCGACGTCCTTTTATTAGAAACATTCACTTTACGATTCCATATAAAGTATGACTTAGTAGGAGTAATAATGTTCAGCGAAATTTATGCTGGGAATAAAACGATCCGTTAATTTTAGTGACAAATATAAACATGATGGCTTTGTTTTGCATATATACTGCCATAGGTATTTGTTTTGGCAATAATATTATTGCTGCTTAATTTTATAATAACACAGAATATCAATAAAACTACGAGTAGGTAATCCAGTGTTTGATGTATGGATACTTTAAAAAATTCAAACCGTATTAAAATGAGAAAATATTGGTTTTTTAACAAAAAATATATTTTTTAGAATCATAAATACATAAATAAATTAATACGTAAATTACATTGAAATACAATATGTAAACGAAAAGATTACACCGTTGCCTTGTGAACTCCATCTAACCCTCAGAGCGAAGATCTAAACCAACTAAGTTCGTATAGATTTGCTTCTGAATTTTGCAAATATTCCACTTCAATTAGCTATTTTCAGTATCAGCAGATTAACGGTGAAAGTGGAGACTTTCGTTGACGGATCGCTTTACCGGTTACCTTGATTGTGTTTGTTTTGGCAAAATGAATAATGCATTAAATTGTCAAGTTTTTATGAATAAGACCCGATGTCTTTATAGTGATTTCTCCATTTTTACAATCCCATTGATGTATATATTATTGTACTTTATCGTTCATTGGCGTGTAATGTTGTAATCAAATACTGCGCTATGTATGAGAATCGATTGAAAGAGGACGATTGATTATTCTATAGATGATAGATGACACAAACAACATTGAAAATTCAAATTTAATGCACAAGTGCTCTGATGATGGATTTTATAAAGACTGCATTGCAACTGCACCGAAATGGGTCGGACCTGCGCGCGTCCCTTTGTATCCAATCCATACTCCGCAGTACATTCTGCAGAAACATCTAACAATTTACATACAATCAACTATCTAAGCTTTTCTGATAGTTCACAACATTGAGACGAATGTGGAATCTGGCGGATGTGTCCTGCCGCCTTAGAGCGCTTGTAGACGTCCGTTTTTTACACCGGACAACGGACCGTGTTTTTTGCCGGATTCGCGGTGGTGTATGAATTATAATGAATGTGTGTACATGCACCGGACATCGGTCCGGCGAACAATTTTGAAAACGGCGAACAATTTTGAAATTGACGGTCCGTTGTCCGGTGTAAAAAACGGACGTCTACAAGCGCTCTTATTCTCCAAATAACCATGTCTTTATGCACGACTCGGCGTGTTTTTTTTTAATTATGCGATGGATTTCAGAAAACAAGCTAGGTAACATGCAAACTCTTTCCGCGCCGTTTGAAAGTCGTCGAGAATCGACATCCTGTTCTAAATCCAAAAAGGGGCCTTGTTATCGAGATGAGTTGTGAAAATGTTATTTTGCTTATTGCAGACTGAAAGTGAGACGTCATGCGAAGAAGCAGTAAGACTGACAGCGGAAGGCGCGGCCGAAGCTGATGACGACGAGGCCTATGAGTATGAGATCCCGCCACCGCCAGACGGCGGCTACGGCTGGGTGGTTGTCTTCGCCTCATTCATGTGCAATCTGATCGTGGACGGCATAGCCTATACCTTCGGAATATTCCTGCCAGAATTGGTGACATACTTCGGAGAGGGAAAGGGGACGGTCGCGTGGGTCGGCAGTTTGCTGTCTGGAGTGTATCTTGCAGCGGGTAAGTTTGTTTATCTTTAGCCCAATTTACTTATATTAGTCTTAATTTTTGTATATTTTCCACTAGTACGCCCCTAAAAAATCCATACCGTTGCTTTTGATCGATTATTATAATATAAACATTATCTCTGTATTTGACAAGTAAGGTTACCTGTGCTCTTTGTTTTCATTGTAATAGTCTCCTTGGCCCTAATGAGGAAGAGTCATGTTTGCACAATTTTCCGTTCCAATGTCCGTCCGACTCATGTCCATTTCCTATCAATTCGGGTCACGTTGTCAAACGCGCCTATTTTGTATGCATGTGTCAGTTGCACTATCTAAGTATACTTTATGCAACGTGTATAAGTATAGTATTGTGTATCAGTGTTAGTCAGGTTTCCTTGTTGAAATTATTTGCTTAATAGTTTATATTGTTTTACAATGCTTCGAGGCATAGAAACTACGAGTAGGTACTCGTACGTAACTACTGAGATTGTTTTCAATTAATACGGGTTTAGTTTCAGAAACATACATTATGATTCCTTATTATTATTTGCTGAAGTAACTGGCTTAATCGTAATTAGCAATATGTACAATTTTATAAATAAGATTAGAATATCTTCACAAAGATATCAATTGAAATTGTACATATTCGTAATCGCTTTTACATATCTCAAATATGTATTACGAAATCACTTGGTAACGAAATGCTATCATTTGTTACTGAACGGATTATTAGCTGATCGCAATCAATTGATATAGGTACAAACTTCTCACGTGTCGAATGAACAAAACGTGGAGTATTACGATACGAAGTACCATATAAATTTATTAAAGTCCCTTTTCAAATAAGCGCCCAATCGTTAGTTGTCTAAGGCTTGTACGCAGAGACCACCTTAAGCGTAAATCGTGTCTCAAACGGTGGCTCATCACTCAGTTTAAAACTATCAACAATTTATGCTTGCGCTTAGAATTAACTCTGAGTAAAAATTCTGAATCCGAGCCGAAAACAGGCAAGCCGATACCCAACCCCTCTATCGGCAATTCGGCATATTAAATTCAATCAAAAAAAAAATTAAATATAGAAATTGATTTTCGCTTATAAGTTACCTGATCTTAAAAATAAATTCGATATCAAACGGTAGTCTAGGTGCTGCCGTATGGTCTGTTGGTATTAGTAAATATTCCTGTGAAGCTAAATGACAAAGTCTTTATTAGTTTTATAAATAAATAAATATTCTTGGACATTCCACACAGCGTCATTTAGTCCCAAGTTAAGCAACTTAATTTATCCTTCGAAATAGTCGAAGTATTATTCCACAAAAACCCAGCTGCAAGTGAAGATTGCATATGTGGATAGCTTGCCTACACAGAACAATAGATGAATAGTATTAACCTCTTATCAGTACAATGCAGTTTAATGACCGACACAGTGACCCAAACATATTAAATTATCTAACGTCGCGTCGACCTATAGGTTCCTAGTTTATCTCTATACTACATAATGTACACTCGCCTTTATACTGCGAATACTGTATTAAAATATAAATTATCTTTTATAGATGCTTGATAATGACTAGTAATATACCTATTAATCTATGTCCATGCAAAGTATAGGTACAATCTAACACCTCATGCGTCATTTATATGAATAAAGTATGTATCTAATGTCCCTGTTGCATCGAACATTCGAACCCTTGGACTGAATAGCGAGTATTTAAATGACACTGATCAAGTTTGCTATGTAGGTTTTAGTACCAAGGTGCGCAATTATATCTAACATTTAGCTTGCTACTTATTAAACCAATAGTTTTAGGTTACCATGGCTAATTGCAATGCAATATAAGTTAATTTTAAGTATTTCCTTCATCATGGATTTGAAAATATAACTTTTGCGGCCTTAAAAAAACGTAAGGCCAGCGTCAGGAGGCAGTCTTTGCCTTTAAGTAACGGAACACTAATTCCTGGGACATTGTTGATATGAAATAGACTTGCCCAGCACCTAAACCATCCTCTCAGCTTAACCATCCTTATCCACAGGAGAGACAATGGTTCATACTAGCTGCGGGTTTCTTTACGATGTTTTCCTTCACTGCTTAGGGCTCGTGTTAATGCGCATTAGTGTTATGCAAACATACAAACTAAAATCAACATAGATAGAGCATTTATTTTGTCTTACTTACTCGTATTATACTTGTATAACTACAATTTATCCCATCCTATCCTCAGGTCCAATAGTATCAGCACTATGCAACAAGTACGGGTGTCGAGCAGTATGCGTGGCCGGCTCGCTGGTTGCTTGCTTGGCGTTCGTTCTATCCACCTTCAGCAAGAGCGTCACTATGATGATGCTGACCTATGGACTGCTGGGAGGTCAGTACTAAATGTTTGCTATTCTTTCTGAAACTCTCGCGAACTAAAAAAGGTATTACGCGATGAAATCCTGTTTTTAGTTTAAATTATGTTTTTTATTTATGGAATTGAGTATTCTATTTTCGATATAATCAACTAAACAAAACATGTTAAGGATCAAGAAAGCTCGTAGGGCTATCCTTTGGTTTATAATACTCGTAATACAACGGGAAATTACTACCGTTACCGTCTTTCACTATTGGTTCCTAAAGGATCTACTATAAACTTGGTCCCTTATACATATTGGACCAATAATCTAACTTTAGCTAATACGGATTATAGATCTCTTTTCATTGCCATAGGAGCAACAAAAAAAAAACTTTCTTTAAATCAATATTATATTGACAAATCTCTATAAATAAGACCTTTGATGTAGTGTCCCCAAATCACCCAACTCAATGTCAATCAAAAGAACGATTCGAAATAGCTTTTTATTACCTCTTCAATATCTAGTTGACACAAACACGAGTGGAAAGTGAGATTTGACCTACAAGATAAGATAGACTATAAAGAGATCAATAACTGATGACTTAGATACACCTACATGTTTCTATGTAACACAATGATACTAAAATCAATGTTTATAAACATTAGACAAGTCTAAAGGTTAACGTTGTTTATTAGAATTTAATCAATTTACTTAATTGATTTCTCATTTGCGTGTTTGTATGATTCAAATAGACTTATTAATAGTAATGACAAACATTTGGTTGGTGATTAAGTATGTTGCCATCGCTTTAGTGACTCGACGACCATGTTTTTATTATTTAAGTACAGCTAAATAACAGCATCATCACTGGTAGAGTTTAATTTTCGTTTAATTTAAAATTACCACCGTATCACCAAGGGTATAGCCAGGATCGTGATTATATTCTCTTTGGCCAGGAAGGGAATTTAATTTGACATGAAAAGGAAAAACATGACAAAGACAAGACTGAAATAGAAGCCGATTTATTTCAGTTTTGTCCATAAATCCTTTTTGCTTCTCTTTTTGTGCAGGGCATTCATCTGGATCGAAAGGGATCTTCGCATCGAATTTCTGAACTAAGCCAATTAATTATATTCCAATCGACTTCTATTACAGTTCTACATCATAATTTTTCCTTTGTCTCACTATCATAGTGTGCATTAAATATAAGTGTTTGTCTACATTATCATAATAAATACTCGCGTGATCCCGTAAAGAGTGGTTAAGCTTCCTGATAAGCGACATTCTTTTATAGTTGGGTGACCAGAATATTGTTAAATGAACGTTTCTGTAGGTACTTGGAGGAAACGTTTAGTGTAATTCTTCTTAGTGTTAAAAGAGTAGATTCCGATGGGAATTTGTCACCAGAATTGGCCACGAACTCGATTGATTACAATTTGTATGGAAATTTATTATAGTAAGTAAGCAAAATGTACCGAACATTTTGTACTTACTTATGGAATATTATTAGATAACATTTTTTATGGAAAATTATCACTATGCCGAGACGTGAACTTCAACATTGAAAACAATATTATGATTCAATAAAACGTTAAACGCATTATTTGCAAACTTCGTCAGCTTTTCTGATGTTATTTTCCCACAAAAACGCCGATGTAAACATTCACTACCGAGAATCGAAATAAATTTCGTTTCTTGTTTATTTATTACAAATTTGTCAGCTTTATGAATAACCAATTGCTTGTCGAGAAAATAGCCAATATACGTTGAATCGTTTCTATTTGAAATTCACAGAGAGTAACAACTTTGCTATACTTATTAGTTTTTAAAGTTTTGAAGAAAAAGTTACGTATTTCGACCTTGATTTACGTAGTATGTCGGAGATCTGCGTCAAGAAAAAATGCTGCTTACATTTAAAAATCAGAAACAAAATAAAAATAGTGGTAAGTAAATTGAAAAATAACTTTAATTTCGAAAAGAGAAACTTTCTGCAATCGCAAGGCCGAGAATGTGCCCACATCATCACACACATAATACATTCTTTAATTCGGTAAATTGTAAGTAATTTTTGTATATGTTCACCAGTGTCATCACTCATCCAAAGTGATGAGTTACTGACTATATACGATACGAGTACACCATACTTCCCGGAGATTGTAATTTTAGTACCTATCATAATAATGTATAACGTAGGAGTAAATATTATGTGACACATGCCTGTTCAATTATACCAGGTTGTCTAGCGAAAAATATCTCTAAATAATAATTAATAATTTTATACCCAATGATTTATAAACATACTGAACGATGGTATTAAAACAGAAAAACAACAAACACTTGGAGCAAAAACATGTTTGATATTAAAAGTACGTTTTTTGCTTTTGCTGGGTCTAGTAAAATAACAACAGTAAAGGGCTTGTGTTGCGTCATCGAAACATTTCCATTAAATGAGTATGGATTTAACGATGTTGCCATGTTGAGAACGACAAAGCTGCCGACAAAGCATTAAACAGGAGTTGACTTACTTATGTAAATCTATGGCGAGACTGAGACCCGAAAACACTACCGACTTATTAGATGCGAAACTCCTACTCAAAAACTAAAGCTGCACTAAGGCTTGCTAACACATGGTAGTAAATGAGCGATTGGTTACATTGACACAGAATTAAACGAATTACGATTCTGTTAGCTAGTGTAATGCCATGGGCAGACCTTGGCACATTGGCATGATTAGTCCAAAGCTCTAGGGAACGTCCTTCGGACGTTGGCAACATGGAGCAGACAGGGAAATAAAAAGTATACCGAGTAGTAGCTGACCCATATTCACAGGAACTTATTGAAAACATATGCGTTTTAATTTTTTAGGTCAAAAAGACCTTTGTCTTTCTTGTCAGTTATTGTTTGCATCTGTGGTAGGTATGATTTTGAATTGTTTTTCCAGCGAACATTATTTGTTAGACACATTTCTTTTTCTTTTATTACATTCCCTTATTTAACTTGTATCACAGAATTTTGAAGTAAAACAATACGCGTTAATGGCTCAATGTTTCCAACACAATAAATAAAAGTGCTCTCGCTAGATCTAGCAGATAAATGAATTGACTGGTTCAATTAACTAATTCAATTCCCTAATGGTCATTAGAACGAAGCTTTAGTTAAGTGATCTGCTAAATGTAGATAAGGATTCAAGGTTTATTACATATACAGGACTAGGAATTCACAGAATTTAGTCTTTATCAAAGCCCATTGTCATGCCTTGATAATTCTGCTAAAAATGACGAAGACGTAAATCAGCTTGACATCTTTGCGTCGTTCGTTGTTACCATCAGAACCAAACAATTAATATCAAAGTAATTAGAGTGACGTCATAACTTCAATGAGCCCACAAATGAGCATTTCATGTTTTGCTAAAATGATCCTTAGTTTCATAAAGTGTGAAGCTTCAAAACTCCCGACTCTTTGTTCGCTGTCGCTTGCAAACGCGCGTGGTTGTGAAATTGGACATTTGCCAAGAGACGGGTAAACGAAACAGCTTAACCGACACTCAACTAAGGGCTGTTAAACCCTTCTGACAATTAGCAGCGCGCTTTCCATTCCACGAATGTAGTGGTTCTAGATTGTTGAATAAATGATGGATGCCTGCGACATGCTATCCTTTCGCGACCCCTTTACAGGGTTTTCCAGTACGTCATCTCCTAAGGTTATTGTCCTATAACAAACCTTTTAAATTGTGTACATATTCTACAAGATGTTCGACACGAACTTGTCGAGACAATGTAACAAAATTATTAAAAAACCTTGCGAATATCGTGGTATCTTTACACAAAGGATAACCAGAATCACATCAAAAGGCAAACTTTTACAATGAGGACAAGTAATAATGAGTGTGTCGCGTACAAAAGGCGAACATTTGAGTTGCACACCCGGCCAAGTACTTATATAGTCTGACCGTCTTCTGTTTGTTGTGAACCCGCTTTGGCTTGAAGGTCGCGAGAAGAGACTGCTGGCTCTAAGCCAGATATTGTAGACTTACCGGCGCCCCATGGCTTGCCTTAATTGCTGGATGGCGTTTTAAAATATCGGAACAGCTTACTGCAACTTCAATTACCATTGATCGTTAGAAATTGTATTGATGTTAAATAATCAAGTATGTGAGAGATCTGAATAAAAACTTATCGTTATAATATTCTGTATAAATGGTGTTTAGATTTTTTATCTAAATGGTTTTGCATACATAGAGTGTGCTGTTATAGTGAATGAAATACTACTGTTTCAAGCTTCGTTCTATCAAACTATTACAATACTGGTGAATCACTACCCCACACTATTTGTGAAAATCACGATTAAATAAAATCAATAAAACAACAGAAAAGCAACATTCTAGTTACCGTACCATTCTAATTATTCGGGATCTGCTCGTGAAAACGTGTCAACTACACTGGTCTCTTCATTGACCTAATTCCGCTGTAGCGCAATCAACTCGAGGGCCGATCACTACCAGAATTTGCTCATATTTCTGTAATGTATTCCTCTTCTGTTATTTTCTTGTTTTATAACAAAGCAAATTGAGGCACAATGGTTTGAAAGATTTATGCCCTCGTAGAATTTAAACAGATTGTTTTAAGTTAGGTCGTTTAGTTTGGATGCTATGAAAGTATTTAGATTTGAATTTAAGCTTATTATGAAGTTAAAAAGGCTATAATTTGTGCTGATCACAGAAAATGTTGTATTATTATCCGTCTTCTTGTATGATGCAAACATGTATGTTTAATATAAACATAATGCACTCGTTACTTTTGCAGCAACTAATGCATTTTATGATTTTATAGTATTTTTTATTATGTTATCGCAACGTCACTATTATGGTATTATATATTATATATGGCATAGTCAATTGTATTTGGAATCATTAAATACGATGTTTTTGTTTTGTGTGGCAACCATAAACATTGAATTAATAAGACAAAGAAATAAATATGAAGACGAAAATTCATTATTTTCTCATACAGATACGTTCAGACGGCTTTTTGATGATACCTACCTCGAATTCTGACGCGGGTCAGCTTGTTATAGATAATTTTCAATTAGCAAGACCTACCAAATTTCAAGGTTCTACGTAAAATCTAAAACAATTTCAGCGGAAATACAAACGTGTCAGTAGTAATGTTGTATCAAAATGTTTGGTTCGTTAGCTCTTATTAGCGCCAATTGCCTTTGTTGATATCCGAGTTAGTTGAGATGAGATCATCTGCTCTCAATGTCATGCAGGCGACATTGCCAAATGCTAAATGTTTTTCAAACATTTTTCATTCAATATAGCATTTGTTCCACGAATCGCTATTTTGTCATGCCTATTAAATCATGTTGTTGGTACTTAGTACTACCCCTTTTTATGGTAACAGGGGCTCTTTTAACAGTATGCATGTATCAAATGCATGTAATACATTACATGCATTTGATATAATTGTCCGGGTAACTTGAGACAGTAAATAAATGAATATGAATATCAAGACGAGTATAGTATACTATGCTATTTCTATTTTCAGAACAATAAATCAATTATCAACAACAAAAGCTCAAAATAGTTTTTTTCTGGTATTAAGTCAGATCTTTTAGGAATCAACTCTGCGTAGGTACTACTAAATATTTTCATCTTACATTTTCCTCCACTAGCTAAGTCAAGACGTAATTTTTCGTAAGTAAAGTATCCCTTGAGTGTACTTTTATGCGTACCTACAGGCTTTCCTGTGTAACTTTTCTGGGTATATCAAATAGATATTTTTGAACTAGACGTTCTTTTATATCCTATTTATGAAAGTAAAGTTGTACTTCACAAGCTTTTAATTTGGCATCGAATAACTGTCGTAAAGCTTTGGAACTGGGTCACAATATTGTCATAGGATTTGGCTGATGTGAGTTTTATTAATTGAACATTCAGTTGACCTGTTTATGGTTCTATTTTCTGTACTTTTATAGCTCGAGGGATATACATCTTTGGACTATAATATACATTACCCTTTCTTTTAGTATTATACTGACAATCCTGTAGATATATGTACAAAGGGGAGAGTGTAACATTGATTTGGAGTTTAAGGTGGAGATAAATTTATTTTTACGAGTTTTATACAATAGGTACTTAGACATAAGACAATATCCAATTTGTGGTTTTGTTATACTTGATCAATACATTAATTTAATTGCTACAATCAATAATATTCACTTAAGCCTGTGTTTCCAGGTTACTAGGTTCTTTGTTAGAATAGAATCGCCTAGTTACTGTATTGTGTTCTGTTTGTAGTTTGATTAATTTATTGAACAGAAACATTGGAATATGTAGGTACCAGAACATGACTCATGTGGCGACGACCTTTTTGCAGGCATCAACCCATACTCTTTGTGCTACACCGACGGTTTCGAATAATGATTTGTGCGTAAACAATGACTCACTCATATCATGTTCTCAATTGTTTTGTGTTTTCAAAAATCATAACAAAATACCCCGTGCTCACTTGGCCGGTAAACATTTTTCATCAAAAAGAAACCTATTGACCGTTTTTTATCTGTCATACTTTTCAAAGCCGACTACCACGTCGGCCTTTTCATTTTTCGGGTTAGTAATCTTATAGCCAATGACTCTAACAATCATGTGGATTTCTATTCGTAAAATATTTATTAAATCGGTTCAGTAATTCCAGAGATTAGCCTACAATCTCTTTATAATATTAGTGTAGTTAATTTAATGATGAATTCAAGGCCTAAACATTCTTCACAATGCAAAGCCATAGAAATCGGCGACGTACTTCAACTCTCCACATAAAAGTTCAAAGCAACTGTTGACCCAAAAAAATAATGAAGGAGAAAGAAAACATTCACATAAACCAATGAAGGTAATATAAAACCTTTAAAAACGTAGATCATGTCGTGAAGGCTTTTATTTTATTATTTGTTTAACTCGTAGGAGACGACTAAATAATTAGATAATTAATTAATAGTATTGAAATGAATAGGTCTGTGCCCTAGTTGTTGATAAGATAGTGTACAATAATAATCGTAATGTTTGGTCCTCTGTTGGTCTGTTGGTCTAACTATCTTAGGTCTAACTAATATCATTGATTCCATTAAAAATTATTTTGAGTCATTTCATACATTTGTAAAATATGTTTAAGCTAGCTATACATTATTTATTTACTACTATGACAATGTATACTATGTAAAAGATGAGGTGAGTGGGGTTTCGCACAAAAAAGGCTAAACCCACATTGCCTTCTAATTTGTCTCAAATTTACACGCACAAACTCAAACCAAATTGATCAAAGTCCTCGGTAATTTGGCTGAGCGCCAAATTGAGGCACACACTAATCATAGTTTCTCACTCAACAGGAGAATCTTTTTGGCATGCAAATCATTAGGGACACACTACCGTACATGTTTATTGTTTTGATACTTATCAGTTGGCTATCTTATAATATACCATACGTGTTAGACGTGTATATTGTGTTGTCGAGATAATGGAAAGATGAATGAATGAGAAGATATGAGTGTTTAACCAAATAACAATGTTATTGTGCTATACCACAATCTATGACAGGACAAGGAAGTAGTAATGTTTTGAACTTTTATGACTTGCGTGTGTGGTGTAAAGGGATATAAACTCGACCTTCGTTCCGAAGGTCGTAATATCGTTCTATCCTTGGCAATGATAGAAAGCATCGCTAGGAAAGTTAATAATTAATGACTATCCAGTTACAATCTTTCTAAACATAAATGTTTTTGTTGTTTGTAAGTTCCAAAAATGAACTTAATAACCTCCGCCTAAACACGAGCCCGAATACTAAAACGCTAATTTTAGTAAGTGGTACTTACCTATCTATGACATAATTTGACGTATTCAAGTCTAAAAACATATAACGTCCTTAATTATGAATATAGTCTTAAATATTTAATTAGTGTTTGATTGTTCGGGCCATAGATGTGTTGAATATCTTTTTTTGTGTGCGCATAAAACTATATTTATCCTATGTCGTTTTCCTTTCCAGGCATAGGATTCGGTATGATCTACCTACCATCAGTAGTAGCAGTGGGCTACTACTTCGAGACCCGTCGTTCTCTCGCCACAGGCATCGCTGTCTGCGGTTCAGGCGTAGGAACGTTCAGTTTCGCTCCCCTAGCCGCTATACTATTAAGGGAATTCGGATCATGGCAGGCTGCGAACCTACTTCTAGCAGGCCTCATTCTGAACTGCGCTGTGTTTGGCGCTTTAATGAGGCCGCTGGTGTATCCCAAGGTAAATAAATAAATAGCAACTTAATGCTCGTGTTATGGTAACCAGATGACTGATATAATACTTTGATATGTACCCAGACACGGAACAAATATCTGCAGAACATACAAACTTTTGTCCCTTAGCGGGGATCGAACACGCAACTTCCGCGTCTCAGGCCATTGCGCCACAGAGGTCGAGGTATTATGATGTTAATTTGCTTCTAATGAATATGAACTTGTTTTCAGACGGCAGGCGAGAAGCCACTCCTGCAAAGAATGGCTGAGGAAAAGCGGCTGCAAATGGAGCGAGGGTCCATTGGAGGCTCTTACTTCATCGTTCAGCGACCCGACGGCACTATGGAGAAGAGAATGAAGGTAAGCTTGATATCTTGAATACTCTTGAAGTCTTTAATTAAATATACAAAACGCTTTTCAAATAAAACCTTATTTTGTCATTTTGCGTCTTATATCCTTTACGCAGCTACGAAAGGAGATGAGGACTTTGGAATGGTCGTGCTGATTTTGATAACATGTGTAATCAACGCTAGAAAACCTATTCTATTCTATTCTACCCAACCGGTAACACCCACTGCTGGGTAAAGGCCTCTTCTCTAGAAAACCTAATTAAAAAAAAATACATCTTAAGCTCTTAAGAGCTTTGGGTCATGGGGTCAAATTATGGGGTAACATCCCTCTTTGTGCGTGGCATTAGCGACGCTAAATGACGATAAACTTTCAACCGTCACAAGTCATATTTTGCAAATTTCTTATGACCAGTGTACCTGACAACCCTAAAAATCATCTTTAGTGCCTAAAAATCGTATGGAATGACAATGGCACCTGTGATATCATGAAAATATATCTCCACTAAAGTGACATACACAACATAGCATGTAAGGTAAGTAAGTGATAGTATAATGTGAAACATCAAACTAGATACTTGCAGGACGTTGAACAGAAAATATTGCAAGTAATCAAACCAAGGTTCCTAGTTAGACGCCTTTTTCATGGAAATCACACCGTTTTAAATATGTAAATTTAAATAAAGATTGAGATGGAAAAAATGCGTGCCTCCTTCGCATGATTAAAAGACATAAAAGTAGAAAAGTTTTTCAAAATGAATTGAAAAGTATTCAATTAAAAACGTACTTAAATATCTTAAGCAAATAATAGTTAAACGGTTTAAACTGGATTAAGTTTACTGGTAAGCTATTTCGGAAGTGAAATAAACCTACTTTCATTGACACTTTCGTATGTAGAAAGGAATCGTTGCCTACAAATCATGCTAAGGGGGCTGCAGATCTAAACAAAGACAGTTCTCCTTTTCAAGGCCCCCCTGAACATCGATCCCGGAGTGCATTCTTCATTGAACTTGGAGGCGTTGGCCCGAGTGCCCACCGTGCCCAATATGCCCGGTGTACATCCCGTGCCCACTTTGCCCACCATCACTGAGGCTAAAGTGGCGGATGAGAGTGGAAACAGGAAGGTAACAATTGCCTGTCTGCACTAACCCTTAGCTTATGCCTAATTTCCTAGGACGCACCTGGTGACAGTGACTCGCGAGCCAATGCCCAGCAGACGGAGGAAAGTGGAGCTAGGAAGAAGGTAATTATGTTTTTTAATACTTTGCCCTCCAAAATGATATATGACCAGTTTGACCAAAGTGCCCAATATATCCAGTATGACAGCAGTGCCCAGTTCTACCCATGAGGCTAAAGATAAAGCAGGATTAAGGTAGCATCTTTGAAGTTTAAGCATGTTCTTTGTGCCCAATTTGCCCAGTTTACTTTTCGGGCCTGCTTTCTCTATTTTGTTCGAATATCTCTAGTAGATAGATTGTTTGAAACTCACTGCTTTTTTTTTTGTTACTTTCGCATGAGATCTTTCTGGCACTTTTTGTTCGTAGGTAGATAATCTCTTCTCACTATAAATTTTAATTAATCTTAAGTTGTAATATGTTTGCCTCTACGCTTTCGATGTGACTAACAAACAGCCTACTTCTTAACATACTTACTTCTAAGTCGAGACACTATAACTTCATGTCTTATCTTAAAAGTATACCTAGATTCAAAAACATGATTTGATGTGATATGAAAAACTTCGCTCTTTAGTGAAGTTTTATCCCGCACAGTAAACTACTACCCGCACTACACAGACAGTGTAGTGTGGTATGTAATACCACACTACATTGTCTTTATCAATACGTGCGGTGTAATGTTTTCCTTCATCGTTTTAAACATGTAATAACATTATTTGATAAGTGTTATACCAAAGAGGTCCAACCCAGAAATATTACAAAAAGATAAATTGTTTAAAATCTGATTAATTTCTTTCATAATAAAGCACCGATAGGTTTGCAACCTGTCACGAGTGCGGAAAGTTAACTTTGCAAATTGTGGGCATGTACCAAATATGTATTTGGACATACCTCTGACTACCCCCTTAGAAATCTTTAAGGGATCTTAAAAAATTACACAAAGATTTGAATGAAATGTCTTCCGCTCCCTGGGATATATTTTATATTTATTTTTATTATACTTAATAAAATTTCAATTATTTTTATGGGTTGGATACTTTTGGCATAACACCGTCGATTTCCCAAAGAAACAGTTACAATAATCCTCATTTCCAGGAAAACGGCAACGGTAATGTCATCGTGAACCCAGCACAGCAGCTCATGTCTCGCAACGTGTCTTCGCCCGCCTTCAGTTCGCAAGCGCCGGGATTGCCCAAGAACGGATCTGTACCGTTCTTTGACCGTCAACGGAAACAAAGCACCGGCGATAGGTCAGGCGATAGGTATTGTAGAATAGTTTATTACAGGGTTATTGGTGGTGGTAAGGTGTAAGTAAAGTGATGTTCGCTTTTGATTTTTTTTATTGGAACTTATGCTTTAGATACATTAAGTTAGTTTTTCAAGCCAGGATCATCAGCCAAGAAGGTTTAGTTATGATCTCATTTATTTCAGATTTAGGCATCCATAATTAAAATACATTACAATAAGACTTACAAATCTTTGAGTTGACGAGTAATAGAGATGAATGGAAGAAGAAAACATGTTGGGCCGACCCCACCTAGTGTGGGATAAGGGCAGGGAAATGATGATGACAATAAGACTTACAAATACAAAATACAAATAAGTATATAACTCTACCAGTAATCTACTATTTGTTTTTACTCTTAATGTATGTGAGTAATCGTTTTATAATCAAACGAAATAATTTAGAAATGATTATAACTTATCCTTTTTGATTTTCAGATTCAAACCGTCTCTAGCTGCCATCAAAGCCACGTCCAAAACCTCAATGAACAGTCAATACCGCAATGACGTAAGTATTGTATTTTTTATTTCAAATGTTCTATACTTCATTTATTGAAACGAGCTAATGATTGGCTAGATTGTCAAATCAATTGTCAATTGTCAAATCTAGCCATTACGAGAATAGACAATTATTTTCGACGACCAATCACGTGCGTTTATTTTTCTTCCTATTAGCTCGCGTCAAGAAATGAAGTATAGTACTCTGTAGAAAACATTGTGGCTTAGGCCGATCGTGCATCTCTATCTTGTTCGCGCTCTCGCTTGCACTCTCGGCTCATGCGGAACGATAGAATATTTCATGCGGTCGGCGTTTATCAATTAATAAGTTATCACGTCAAAAAATGTAGACTTTTTAATACTCAAAACGAGAAAGAAAGTAAAAAGAATCCAAAACAGAAGCAACCTTGAACTCATCATTTCCTTGCCAACCCTGGCAATTATCCAAATAACACGATTGTTCCTGTTTACGTTTGGACGTTATACTGCAGTTCTTCGAATCAGTAAATTCAGTGATATTAAGATGTCGTGAAGTGGCACTTCAAAACAATACTTTTATGTGGATAAACTCTGGGATTAAATGAGCAAATAATAATGTCAAAGTATGCTCATTTTCATTTGAGTTTATTGGTCACTAACTAAATAACGTCATTTATTCAGTTAATAAATTACTCTAAATATTGTATTTCACTTACCTAATAGCCTAATCACAATTTGTGATTCAGGGTGACGCAGAAAGCCAGTTCACATCCAAAATGTCAGTGTCCGGACCCAAAGAGCCGTCCAGAATGGTTCGCCCGATGTCCAGAAAAGACATCTTCTATTCTGGGTCCGTTCTCAACCTGCCTCAGTATCAAAGTCAGAAGTCGCTGCAAGGGTATAGGAACTCTGTGCTCAGTTTACCACAGAGTAGAGCTGCCACTGGCGATTTGGAAAGACATGAACGTAAGTTACAAAAACGAACTTTAAATTACATTTACTTATAAATAATATGTACTCCGCAGCGGTAAGGCAGCGGTGAATAATTCCCATTCCTGTGGGAATACCATGACCAAAAGTAGCCTATGCGTCAATCCAAGATATAAGCTACATTGGTATCAAATTTAATTTATTATTGTATTATTGTGAAAGTGTGATACAGATAAGGTGTTCATTCATTACAAGCTCAGATGGCTGCTAAATATTTTGTCGTAGTTATCTCTTTTCATCAGTACATGATAACATTGTCTAGCCTTCTTACACGGACAAATTATAATCAAAATAATCATCCAGTACTTGAGAACTTCAGGACTATTGCAACTTGTCGCGATACAAAATTGATCGCCATAAAAAACAACTGCGAAAACAACTGTCAGATCATTCTGGTATATAACTCTGAATTATTTTTGAGTAACTCTAATCTTCTATTTCAGAATACGACCTCTGCCCCTGTCTATCCCTCCCCGCGTCATTCAAATCAGCTCTCTCTTCTATGCTGGACGTGTCTCTATTGAAGGACCCTGCGTTCATGCTGATCGGTGTATCGAACGTGTTCGGCATGGCGGGATTGTACGTGCCATTCGTTTATATCGTGGATGCTGCTATGCTCAATGTAAATATACTTTATTTATTTCAATAAATCTAAATCTAGTCTCATCTAATCTCTATCTACATAAACTAGGCGCAGAATTGTCTCGAGCCTGGGTGGTTTCCATGTATAATATGTATGTATTTACAAACAAAAATATACGGTAGAATTGAGAAACTCCTTATTTCTTAAAAAAGGATTAAAAAATTCAAGTGCTTCGGTATCTTAGTGAATATCTTGGGAATATATCTATGGTCATATTGGTCATATTTCATCGTGTTTTTTCTTCCAGGGAGTGGAGGCGTCTCAAGCGTCCTTCCTGCTGTCTATAATCGGAATTACGAACACGTTCGGTCGTATCGCTTGTGGATGGGTGGCCGACTTCCCTTGGATGGACTCGTTGCTGCTCAATAATATCTGCCTTGTTATTGCTACGGTAAGGACTCTATTACTGTAAAATGTTAAGTTATCCCGTCTTTATTAAACTTTCCCGATTAAAATTCATGATTTTAAAATATATCACACGTGTTGATATATCAAGAAGATATAACAAGACACAATAGTGCCTGGGACATTGTTGAGATTGAATAGGTTTGCCCAGCATCTAAACCAAACAAATAGCAATGCGCCATGGGCACTGAACTATTTGTGTAATAAAATATGTGTTTCAGATCGCCGTGGGTTTGACTCCGTTCTGTGCTTCGTACGGCGCGTACATTGCGATCGCTGTTGCTTTCGGATTAGCTATTTGTAAGTTATTTTATTTACTTTACTGTTTTACTAGAGCATTATGAATATTATAAACACTTAACGGGTCATTTACCATGATTCGTAGATTTCTGAGTTTCCCGATATTTCAGCACAGATGCATGCTCAAGATCATATAGTGAAACTCATAAATCAACGAATCATGGTAAATATCCCGTTTTAAGTGTGTTGTGGTTAATTCGTGCAGAAGTTTTTACGTTTCGCGTAAAGAGTAGTAAACATCCATACAAACTTTCGCGTTATAATTAGTAGGATAGCGCGAGAAATATACAACTTTAATAACAATTATGTTTTCTTCCAGCCGGCTACATCTCGCTAACCTCCATCATCCTGGTCGATCTTCTCGGCTTGGACAAATTAACGAATGCATTCGGTCTTCTAATTCTATTCCGTGGAGCGGCCGCCATTGTCGGCTCCCCATTGGCTGGCGCGGTTTACGACGCGACAAAGACTTATGATGCGTCATTTTATATGGCCTCTGTTTTCTTCCTGTTGGCAACACTGACGTCATTTGCTGCACCTTTGTTCCGCAGGTAATAAGACTCACAATATAACTAACCTCTTTAAATGAAACTTTTGGTAGTGTTTTGTTTATATTTGAGTGATTTTGCGATAATGAATTTGTATGACTTCTGCTTTTATCGTAGACAAAAGAAACATAATCTAAATTTCTGAAAGTATTGATAAAAAAAAAAAACTAAACTAACTAACTAAACTTATGTTACTTCTAAAAAAGTATAATATCCAATTTAGATGCTGAAGTGAGTTTAGTTTTTAAAAGTTAACTATATATTTGGGAGCTTATTAACCATTTAGAATGGTCTTGCATATCAGATTTGTTTAAACAAAAGTCAAATCTTGTCATAGATAAGAATTACTACAGATTACATAAGCACAGATACCTCATCTCGAACATTGAAATTACTCCTTTTTCCGTTTCAGTATTCGGCCTTACACTTCAAACTAAACTGTAAAATTATTTTCCAGAAAACAAGAAGAGATAATCCATCAAACAGACGTCCTAACACCAATAGACGAGGACTTAGAAGAAGGTGACGAGGAAGATCCCGATGACACTCCGATAACAATGGGCGCTCAGATCGCAACTCGGCCGCCGGCCATCACTCACACTGCGGCTAGCCCATCCGAACCTAACTCACCTAGCCCGCCCGAAGAACGAGCACAGAGGGAAAGTGTCCTCTAAAACTGTACACATAAAGACTTTAATCGGTTGGAGTTAGCATATAGTGATCGTAAAAACGCGCTCAGAGAGATATTTTACCATACTAGTGTTGATTGGCCAATGGGCGCTCAGATCGCAACTCGCCCGCCGGCTATCACTCACACTGCGGCTAGCCCATCCGAACCTAACTCACCTAGCCCGCCCGAAGAACGAGCTCAGAGGCAAAGTGTCCTCTAAAACTACACACATAAAGACTTTAATCGGATGGAGTTGTTCTGATGGAATCCTTAAAATGAGCTCAGAGAGATATTAAGCCACACTAGTGATAATGGGCTCTCACTTTTCATATCGAGCGCTATCTATAACACTTTGTACCACATTAGTGTGAATGGATCAATGGCCGCTCATATTGCAACTGGACCCGCTAGCTATAACACACACTGCGGTAAGTTTGTCCGAACCTAATTCACCTAGCCCACCCGAAAAGCAAGCTCAGAGGAAAAGTGTCCTTAACTGTGATCAGAAATATTCATTATCTTAGTCGCGTTAAACACTCGCTGCAAACTCGGTCATAAATCATCTTAACACTAGTGTTGAGAGTACTCGGCGCGGTCGATATATCGATATTAAAGAAATCGACGCAGGCGCGGGGTTACTATCGAATCCACTTGGGTTTAAGCTTGCCAATGGGCGCTCTATCATTTAAAGTTGGCTTAAAAGTTGGGAAATAATATGGAGAAAAACCGAAAATCTGGTCTAGATTAGTGTTTTATTGTATAACCGCCAGTGTCAATAATCTATCTATCTCTGGATTCGATTACTATCTGTAGATATTTGACAGATTTTGTATGAAAGTAATGTCAAATATCTATACACAGTAAGTTAACCAGAGATAGATAGGTGAGACTGATCGTAAAGATAGTTGTAAAACATTCTAAGATCGTTTTACCAACTCAATCCGATGTAAAGCGCTAGAGAAAAATATGCTCCAAAATATAACGTCTGAATCGCGTGAACTAACTAGTTACTAGGTAAATATGGTATTACGTATCAGATTACAACTCATGGTATGTTTATGAAAAGTTACTTATGACATTTTATTTGAATTTGTCTTGCTCAAAGTAATGGTAGATGTCAATGAAACAAAAACGGCACTAAGATGATTAGTAGATAAAGTTGCGTTGTAATTTGATACGTAAGTTTGTTTCCAGATATCGAAAAACTTTTGAACTACCCTCCTTTTAAACTAATTACGATCTCATTACTGGAGAAGTTTAAAAGATTTACGAAATCTGTCTTTTAAACTGTGCTAATGAACGCTAGATAGCGAGAAAAATTTTCATTTTAAGATACGGTGTAAAAATGTTTTATTTCATTAAATTAATAATTTTGAATTAGGTATATTCTAAGAGTTACCTTTATTAATATTATTTCATTGAAGTGTTGTTTCTAAAGATTTACTAAACGCATAATCATGCCCTCCATACATCTACAAGTTAGATTTTGTATTACTCTTGATGTGGATTAATATTAAAATAATAATTATTTTTATAAAATCAATTCCAAACAACACTTCTTTGGAATAAAAAGAAAAATTATAAAATAAACAAAAATATGTGTATAGAGTAGGAACAACAGGAATTGACTGCAAGCAATAAGGCGGCAACGCTTTGCATTTTGTAACTTATTAGTGAAGTGATAGGGTTCTTGTTCCAACGTGCCATATAAGTCGTGGTGCTAGTATCAAAACTATTATTTCAAGTCTACTCCGTAAATTAACTATTTTCCAATACAATCTTTATAATGTACTATTCAAAAATAAATAAATAAATAGTAAATAATTCCACCTAACATCGACCTTCACTTATTTGATAAACAGATAAGAGAAAATTATATTATAAAAAGTAAAATAGGTTAGTGAAAGTTTTGTACCAATACAATTGCCATGAATATAATTCACGATCATAATTTTACTTTAAAACTAAAATTAACACCTGTAAAGTTTTGCCTAACTTGTTGCAGAACAAAGTTGATCGCCATTAAAAATAACATTGACAGTTTTGCAAAAACATCTGTCAGATGTCAGATTTTATGTATATTGACAGTTTTCACGGATTATTGTTTTTTTATGATGGCGATCAATTATCACATTGTCATCTTCGAAATTCGATGTTAGGAGGGATCTTAGACTATGTTTATGAGTAGACTTGAGTGTCTTAATAGCTAATCAATACTCAAAAGAATATCTTATCCGACTTAAAAGTCCAGAGCGTCACTAGCAATAATTTCGTACTTATAAAATGTACTTAGCATGTTTTTAACACTGAACTTTTAGTTTCATAAAAACAAGCCTAATTTAAAAGTGTTAAAGATGTAAATAGTATGGCTCAGTTGTTAATATTTTGATGTACTTAGTTTTTTTCTGCACTTTCCGTCTGCACTTCATACGGTGTATTTGAATAAATAGTGATTAGAGGAATAAAAATGTGTTTGAAGAAAATCCAACCTTATTTGTTAAACAGATGATTTATTTCTTAGCATTCAACACAAAAACAGTTAAACATAGGCCTAAAGTTAATATTTTGACTAATCATCGATCGTTATAAAACTAAGGACCTTACCAGAACACTACAATTTTGATTCTTATACGACAACTCAAAACTAAAATTCTGGTATAAGTCAATCCACTAAATAAACGACAGCAATTAGGTACTGTTGAACTTTATCCTGTTGAAATAATAAGGTTGATTTTAGTTTAACTGCACTTATGTAAATATGTCATGTGAAGTGTCAGCATTTTACAGTCTAGCTTAAATTTAGGCTCAAATAAGATTTTTCGACGCGGTCAAATAGTTAAATAAGTTAACTCAATTGAAGAACTCTTGAATGTGTGTATTTTGTAGTAAGTTAATTTCATATTTTATCTTATTGAATCGAGCTTGCCTTTTCAGCCTGAAAAGGATTCTGCTATTTTAAAGGGCGCCAACAGTTCAAAGTACAATATAAAACAATGTTTTGGTTAGCACCTCGCATTGTCTTCTGAACTGAGTTTCTTTGAATCAATCATTATGTATTGTATTTTATTTCGTGCGAGTCAACTCAATTAAATGCTCAGTCCCGGTTAATTAAAGTCGGTAAGCCATGACAAAGGCCTGAAGGAATTACTTTAGTAAAAAAATTCACAAATACTTGACTGAACCATTGTCTGATTCTTAAATTAATATTAAAGTATACTCGTAGTATAATTTTTTTTATATCTTTGTTTATGAGCTGAATTTAATCAAATTGTTTACATTGGGTACAGTTTCAAGGCGTCCCATTTTAGTTGGTACAAAACCTTGGACTTCTATGATTCACCATGATCCTTAAAAATAAAATAAACATGATTGTGTTTTAATTGAAATATTTAGACATTATGGTTTTCATTATTTGTAAAAGAATAACGAATACAAATTTCGTGTCGTGTGAGGTGGTAGCTAAAACATTGTCATATCCATTTGAAACTTCTGTGTGCCATCACTATGAACAATGTAAATAAACCTATGCTAGTACCTATATAGAAAGTGATTATAAAGTAACGCAGTCAATTTATGTGCATCATTAATACCAAACCCTTTAGTATAAGGTATTAATAAGCTGTATGTACTTGCCACGTATGATGTATATAATTTCAACTAGAGATTGCGATATATTTTTGTCATAAGTATTATGTTACTGCATAATTTAGCTGTAAGTCCTAGGTACTTAGAGTTGAATCATAGAAAGGTATTATGTGATAAAAGGAAACACAGTTTAATATAATTCTTTTTAACCTTATATTTTAATTCTATGACTTATGTTTAAGATTTAAGAATGTTTACAAATGTATAGAAATGTATTATTGAGGCAAATAGTGATGGATAAAATGTTACTGTTGTTATGATAGCTTTATGTAAAAACCAAAAGTGTTATTATGTTTTTAAGGAAAGATATTTAGAGGGAAGAATGTGTTGTAATTGTAATCGATTTATTGAGAATTTAGGATTTTAATTAGTGATAAAACCGAAAGATGGGCGTAATTCAAAACTGAAGGTCTATTTTTTGATAGTTTTTCTTCTAAAGTGTATTATTTATTCTGGAGTTTAATCGGTGAGTTTTGATGTATTCAGTTCAGTATTGGCTCAAAGTATTTAAATTTTATTTGTTAGCAATGATACATTTACAAATTGTTTGTTGCTTTTCGCTTATTTGAAGTAAAGCTACAGTGATCATAAGCGCACAGCGCACAGCTCGCTTGCGACGGAAACAGCTTCTGATCATGTCCACCGAAACTTTTGTAAATAACTGATTCATTAAATCGTTAATGATGACTGAAAAATCGCTTTCATTTATTTATACCTAAACCCTTTTGAATTTAGTTCACAAATAGGTGATAGTTGATTCGAAATAATAATTAAATATTTATCAACATCCAATATAACAATATAATATTTTAAGGATGGACCAATTTCGCGAGCAACACAAAACATAATGTGGAGTACAAACAAAGGCATTTCTTATTGTTGGCCTTAATTAACGTAAATAATTCTGAACAATAATATTATGCCTTCTACGAGTAGGTATAGCATAAATTATTAACTTCGACGTCACATATTCGCTACTACGAGGGTTTCCATCTATTTGCTTGTCCGCTGTTATCGGTACCTACCTACCAGGTATTCTGGTATAGCATGTACCTATTTAGGTATAACTAGGTACCCACCTAGTTATACTTATACCTAAATACATGCTATTATACCTACCTTATGTTTTACACAAGGGGCCCAATACCTGGGCACTGGGCTTCCTTGATGAACTTTTAGGTATGTAGGTTAATTATAATAAATCCCAAACGCGTAGTCCTACGCAGGTAGTATTTAGAAGTAAATTGAACCAATTAGCCGGGTTTTAAACGCCAAGTGATCAAAAATCGCAGACCTACTTTACATTTTCCTCTATCTATATTGACGTAGGTGTGTGAATTAAGACGCTCTACCTAAGTAGCAGTAGCAGCTACCTACCTGCAGACGTACGAGGATACCTAAATTGTAACTAAAATCGCCAACTGCGTATTCAAGGTCATCCATATTCCGGCTTAAAAAATCCAGACTACAAATATCAAATGGTAACCCTACATTAAGTATGACGTACCTATATAATAAGGAAAATATTGACTCGCAACTAAATGTATGCCGCTTTTATCAGTGTCATTGATGGTGATAAACAATTTAATTAGCTTGCCCCTATTACCCATATACACGGGAGCTATCATAACAAATCTATTAATATTGCTTTAATGGCTACGTACTTTACCTAATTGATTAGTTATGTACGAGTTAGATTATTTTCTTCAATCTGATTAAAAGCCTACTTGCACCTAGTCAACCTTAAAATATAGGTAGGTAGGCTTATATTTTTATGACCTTAGCCACCTAAGCTAAGACCCTGGATTAACACATACCTAGGCTACTTTTTGTCCCGATATTCCCGCGGAAACGGGACTTACACGGGTGAAACCGTGGGGCGCAGCTAGTTGTTAAATAAAATAAAGACAATTCCTTATCATTATGTTATTACCAACAGATTGACATAGGTAAGTAAAATAACTTACCTCTATTAATTAGGTTAATGTCCATATTGTCGCTACTTCATCATTCCGTGTTTTAAGTTCCTGTTTTTACTTAGTTCCGCACTGAGTCGTGATTTTTTGCGAATGTTTATGATACTTATCTTGATAAGTGCAGTCAGCAAGGAAAATAGAGTGGCATATAAGAGTCATTTGTAAAACCTTTACAGAATGCAGAAATTAAGTAGGGTAACCATGATTTTATATTTTATGAGATTTTGAGCGCTAAAATAGTTACTTCATGTGTCATGACCAATTTTCATACAATCCTACCTATGTAAATTTTGAAGTCGGTACCTTCTTATTACGCTAGTTTTGCATGTAAAATACCGATGATACTATTTAATTCATCATCAGAAAGAATGTAAAAGAGGTCGTAAATCTAGCATATGAAGCAAAAAATGTCATGTGCCTAATGAAATGAGACCAGTTGACCTTTTGAATCTGCGGCATAGTTTTGTAATTACATAGGCATATATTTCAGTGGTGTCCATAATTTCTAATTCTTTCAATAGACCGCACAGACTGGTGCAAGGTCGATGACCGGCGCGTCTAGTGCAACTCGCCTTGTTGTTACATCAGCCGACCTTGCTCGACACGGAACAATGACAGTACTGTAACTAATGCCCATAGCCGTTTCAGGACCTAACTCCATTAAAAAGTTTGATTTAACGTATTATTTTTTATGAATACGAGTAGGTAATGAAGTTTTGTAAGATAGGTACGTAGGCAAGGCACGTAGAAGTTAGGTTTTAAAACAATTTTTTTAAATCTCACAAGATCTAGTTTTCTTGATAGAATATCTCAAAAGGTACCTTAAACTTTATTGGGAATTAATACTTTAGTATTTCCTTTAATGGTGTCACATAAACTTAAATCATGGTAACACTATTCATAAATTGTTTAGGTTCAAATACCCCACCTGACATAGTACATATAAATTAAATAGTGCTGTTTGTATTAATACATTATCTTAGAAAAATCATTGACCAGATACTTACCTACTTACAAAAACTGAGGTAGGTAGGGATATTATTTGACTTCATAATACCTACCTACCTACTTGTTGAAACGTGAAGAATATGGCAGATAATAATGGTTTAATTAAGTAATCATTTTACAAATGTTATCATTATGTTTGAGGAAAACCGCTGAAGTTGACGCAATTTCAATGTGATATTGCACTGGTATATCTTCGTTTTTTTATTGTAATTATTCTCCACTGATGGGAAAGTCTCCCCATTATCTTTCCACTACTCCTTCGAAATTACCTCGCTTCAAAAAACTTTGCTCGAAATTCTACTATTATCGTTTAGTAATGCAAGCTCAGCTCGAATAACCATAATAGCTCGACAGTTTATCAATAAAAGTTGATTCCAATGAGCTCCACCCACCCATCATACAATGGGCAAGACGACGCCACTGTGCGTACTACGCATATCACTACGAAGCAGTCACTACGATAACATCAACAAGACACGCCTTCCATTGAAGATTTCAGGCCAATTTGAATAGAGCTACACATATAGCCTCCGCAATGAATCACGCGCTGGGAATTCGCCGACTCAACTTAATTCATACACGTATTATGTGGATGATGTAACATTTCACAGACTTGCGCCAGACGCATTCCCGTAAAAGAAACATCTGATCGTTGATTAGCAAAAAATGCATGAGGACCTTGAAGGTAAATAAAAAAGCGGCAACCTTAGCCGGAATTGCATCTGTAAACTATTTACGAGAAGCGTCTAAGGTTTCTAAAATGTTAAACATAATCCATATGACTTACGTAAAAATCTAGGTATTATTCTTACAATGAGATTAGAACAAAGAGTTCGTAATTATCAAAAAATGTCAGGCACGTCCCGTTTCAAACATGAGACTCATGGTCACACTAATGGATGAATAAATAGGTAAATGAATGCTTAGCGAATTAATTAGGTGAAGCACTTCTCGTTAGAAACTGTTTCATTACTATTGTATACTTAAGTATGTTACTTATTATACCTACCCACCTACATACCATTATAATCTCCATAGGGATGATCTAACGCTTTCTAGATGGATTAGGTACCTACCTAATTTTAACTTATATTTCCCAAAAAACAAATTCGAAAAACCATGGCACCCGGCAAAGATACTAATTACTATGTTCACATTACAATGAAAACTAGGTAATAAGTTTTTACTTATGTGTTTTCTATATTACATTCTTTATCGTTTTAAATCGGATGATTTTCCACGGAGCCAAGTAAATCGGTCAAGGCGGTCGGATAAGGTCAAAACGGTAAGTACTTGAATAATTGCTTGTTAGGCATTTTCTTTTATCCGTTCTTGTTAAATTAAAACAATTAAGAATTATGTTGGTAAGTCAATGCCTGAGAAAATATTCCAGTAATCTGATACTGGTTTTTATATCGTTTTTATTACAGCAAAAAATAAATTAAAACAAAACTTTTTCAAATTTCCTTGTAACTGTCCTTTTATCTCTAGGAAATAAACAATCTAGAACATTACAAGAAGCGTCTAATTACTTATTTCTTAATTATTTTTTATTATAGTTGGAATATTTGATTGATTCATGACTACCTACTTACTACTTAATTCATGACTAGATAATAAGTACATAGGTAGGTACTTAAAATAGACCATAAAATTTCTTTATTTTCTATTCCATGTAGTCGGTACAATTTCTTCTTGGTTGTAATCTTTGGTACTAAAAGGTCGTGCTTGTCCTGAAACACCTTCACGGAATCATTGACAAGCTTCTTCCACATAGCTCTTTCCTAGGTCTGTCTCAGGGTAGATGGAAAAGTAAGTCCCGTTATTGTCCCCTCTGACCAGCGGGTAGATGAACGCCCGAGGGTCACACCAAATTAAAACACTTTTTCCCTCTACCTTTCCTACTAGCTTCCAATTAGCTTATCCAGATTATCTGATTATGTCTAAAATAGCTCAGGACACTCTGGTACAATTATTTGCACAAGAAATGACCATGATGGCCCTGTAACTCTAATGTCATAGAAACCACGACTGCATTGCGGAATCGGCTCTACCCACACGACTTTGTTTCCTAGAAGTTGTAAATGATTTTTACTTCCTATTTCTCTATTTAGTCATGTCAATGTGACGTCAAAACTATTTCATAAATTAAAAATGTGTTGTTATTTTATGGCAAGTAGCAAAATAAAAAAAAATGGTAATTAGGTTCTACTTCTAGCAAATCCTACCTCCAGTATCCATAATTGTAGGTATCTACTGATATTTTTCATGCCTTTAGGATCACAACATCTGTGAACCAGATAGGTAGGTCCTAGCGGTCAAGCATCCATTTTGTTATTTAGGAGCGAAATATTTAAAAAATTATGATTTTGATGACGATAATAGATAATTATGATTTCTAGAAGTTTTACAAAAACCGCATACAAAAGATATCAACGCGCTCCAACGATGCATGTACTTTATTGATGAAACAAAAAGTGACCTTACAGTTTTTATAATAATGTTTAACTTTATGTACATACATCACATTTTAGTTTAATCATAAATTTTCTCTAAGAAATAAGGTTCTCATGATTTTTAACTTAGTATATTTATTTAGGTATTTTGATAACTTTTAGCTATTGGACTGAAGGAGGTGCTGTTAAAAACAAAACACCAACAAAAAGTTATTCGTGTTTTTTTTAAATTTTGAATTAGGTACGGTTATCTAGAAACTTAGTACCCATATTCAAAGTTCATTGATTTCCTTGGTCCTTGGCTAGTTGGCTACATTGTTCATGGAAGGAAATAAGTAAGTGCCAACTTAAGAATACTAATTTGAATGTTGACAATGTTTCCTTAATGACCTTGACATTGTTTGATATCCGCAAACATCCATACGTTTATCCTGAAGTACGGATACATTAATCATGTTGTTGATTTACCAAACACACAATTTTACAGAAACATATCGACATTGTATGCTCCTTTTTATTACAATTATATTATAAAACTATAATAATTATGATCAGATTAGAATAAGTAAATAAATAAAAATCCTTGGACATTCCACACAACGTCTTCTAGACCCAAGCTAAGCAATTTAATGCTTGTGTTATTGTAAATACATACCTACCTACATATTATAGGTACTTACATTAACATGTAAGCAACCTCTGCGTCTTAGGCAAGCTTTCGCCCACACAGAGGTCGAACTCATAACATTTTCAAGGTAATGGCTATCTTACTTATTGACAATAATTTAGTGATTGTAAGTACTTATTACAAAGAACAGAGCGATTTAGCCAAGGACATGGACGGCTGGAAGAGTTTGGGGAAAGCATCGGTAAAGGTTTAGTTATTGGTGGCAGGCTTTGAGACATAAAAAATATCAAATCTAGTAGGGTTTTGCTTCCTGATTACATATCTACCACTTTTATTTCTAGGAGATGCTTAGTTTTCGAGAAATTAATAAAAACATTTTTCATACAAATTCAAAGGAAACGTGTAACGAAACAAGATAAAAATAAATTTTAGTGAATTTGACAGCTTATTTGTCGCAGTTTATTATCTATGGTGTAAAATGGCGCGCAAAAACGATGAACGGAACGTAAACTTTTTTAATGTTTATTTTTTTTATTAAATTTTTTATTTTAAGATTAGCGCTAGATAAGGCAAAAAGTAAATGATTAAAAATTAATGATGAAATTGATTACATTATCAATTCATTTGTTGTAATTATGATGTGTGAGACTGTGAGACGCCACTGTACCTCTATTTTATGAGTGAGCTCGCTTCGCTTGCGTTTTATATATCAACCTAACCTAACCTACTCATAATTATGGAAGTTAGAGTCTTTGGTCACCAGATTTTACAAGTGGGCTCGCTTCGCTCGCATTTTTATATATCAACCTAACCTAACCTACTTTTTAGGTCACCAGATTTTATGAGTGGGCTCGCTTCGCTCGCATTTTTATATATCAACCTAACCTAACCTACTTTTTAGGTCACCAAATTTTATGAGTGGGCTCGCTTCGCTCGCATTTTTATATAACAACCTAACCTAACCTACTTTTTTGGTCACCAGATTTTATAAGTGGGCTCGCTTCGCTCGCATTTTTATATATCAACCTAACCTAACCTACTCATATGGAAGTTAGGGTCCTATGTCACCAAATTTGATGAGTAGAAAATTTTACGTTCCGTTCATCGTTTTTGCGCGCCATTTTACACCATAGATAATAAACTGCGACAAATAAGCTGTCAAATTCATGTGAAGCTATTTTTATCTTGTTTCGTTTCTCGTTTCCTTTGAATTTGTATGAAAAATGTTTTTATTAATTTCTCGAAAATTAAGCATCTCCTAGAAATAAAAGTGGTAGATATGTAATCAGGAAGCAAAACCCTACTAGATTTGATAATTTTTATCTCTCAAAGCCTGCCACCATTAACTAAACCCGAGCCCTTAATTTAATTTAACCAGCTACATACATAAAAAACCTCGATATTTTCCCAAACGTTCAAGTCATGGCATTTTAGAATGTAGTGCGTAGGTAAGGTAAGTTCCCTCGCTTACTACATTTTGAAATATCTTTAATATAGGGGTATCTTATAGGGAAAACTGCGAGGAAACATGCAATCATAACAGCATCAGAATAAATCCATGTCAAAATGAGTAACTGCGGTATTTAGTGCCTAGGGTATTTTTCTTATTGAGGAAAAGGTCTCTTGAAGGAAGACTGATACTAATTTTTGCAAAAGTTAAAATACAGGTGGGATAAGATAGATGTGTAGCTAGACTCTCTAGATATATATAAAAAGCGGCACAACTAACCGGCCACTTTGATTTTTTAAGTTTTCTAGTTTTAAACGCTACTTACAACTGATACATACGAAAAAAAAAGTTATGTGGTTATCTTTCACACTTGTCTTGATTAATTTATGTTCCTAACTTACAATAATTGCGATAAAATCAAAACTAGCTACCTAAAACGGGCGGTTAATTGTGTCGCTGAGTATAGTTGACTATAACAATCATCATTAAAATCATTATTGCGTCGTCGTTATCCGTGTGTCGTAGATGTGTTGAATCCTGTCTCAGTACCTGTCTATCTTTGATTTTGATTGATGTGAAAATAATTTAGAAGATACCTACTGACTAGGAGTTCGCCCCAAACAAAATCTGTCGCACCGTTGGATGGTGCCAGGGGGTTTCGGGGGCGAAAAACCGATTTAGCTAGGAATCATATTTCAAAAAAAGGCGATTTATCCAAAATAATACCATCCAGTTACTATTTGTAATTAAACTCATCGGTCGACTGTACTTCTCTGATCATTATTCTGTTCAAGCGATCTTGCTATGGGCGATGGTCATTACGTTGTATTGTAACGAGCTCATAGGACATGCTCATGGGACGCCATTGTTGTCATGTAGACATGTAGAATTTTATGATAATAATAATAATAGTAATAGACAATAACAACATAATATTTAATTAACCTCCAACCCAAATAAAGGGTTGTTATATGTTCGACCGCTGTGTGTCTGTTGGTGGCACCGTAGCTCTTAAAAGGTGAACCGGTGGAGGCTTGTGTCTGGCAGTGGACGTCCAAAGGCTGAAAAAAATAATGATGATGATAAAATATATGTACCTAGTTTAGGTAAGTAAATAAAACATGTTAGCAAGTACTTGCGTCTTTTTCTATGTTATAAGAAAACTGCACAAGTGCAGTCTGTGTGGCCTGAACTTTACTCATGAAACTTTAGCGGAAATGTTCTTAACTTTGGTATCATTCTTTCTACTTATATTGTAAACGCGAACGTTTGTATGGATGTATGAATATATAGATGTGTTTTTGTTGCTTTTTCACGTAACCCTGCTGAACGGATGTAGCTGAAACTTGGAATATACATAGTTTATGACTACGAAAAACTTAAGGCTACCTTTTATTAAGATACATAATTACTACGTAAGTGAATTTTCTGGCAAGTATCTATGTTTGTTAGTATAAGTAGAATAGAATAAAGTCTTGCTTATTTAAATCACAAAACTGCATAAGTGCAGTCTGTGTGGCTCAGTCTTTTGTTCATGGAACTTTAATGCATGCGCATGCCCACGAGCTGTATAAAATACCTGCTTTGTCACAAGATTCGCAAGGATCTAGACGCCATTCGAGATAATTGGGTGGCTTCCAACTAGCACTTATTACTATGTAATTATGAAATACTTTTACGTGCAGAGTGAAAATAATCCTTTCATTTTGAAAGTAATAAGTTAATGATCTATTAAAACATAGATACATCGGCTACTTCCCTGATATTTTTAAAGGTTTTTGAAATTGATTTTTAGAGTGAATTGATTGATTACTCATGAAATTCAGTACAAAAGACATAAACGCGCTCGAGCATTTAATATTATATACTTATTAAAAAAAATGGCAAAGTCCATGAGATTTGGATTGATGAACACTATAAAAATTATTTTAATTTATTTAATAACTTTCATGTGAATTTGAGAAATGAAAATCTTACCGAAATTTTGATATCGGAAGAGTTCGACGCGATGATTTACATTTGTAATGAAACTTAATTGAGGTTAAACTATAAAAATTAAAAACTACCTACATACTAAACTTTTAAAGTATAGAATTCTTAAAATAATAAAGCTTAGTCCCAAACGCCTACTCGAAAAAAAACTCAAAGCCTTTTCGTTCGTTCATATGAGCAAGTGCCCATTGCAACTCTGTCCAAAGCCTTTTAAACTATGTATATTGTCAATTATATGTTGTGGTACATTGAAGTCTTATCTTAACCGAGTTCTGCAGACTCTTGGCATGTGAAACTAGAGCACGCAGGTGTAAATCACGAATTTATTCTTAGAACTATGTTTATCAGTCCCTGATTAGACGGTGCAGCATTGTTTCCAACAGTTATTTATAACCGCGGGATTGCACTGATAAAACCAGCAAAACTAAAGTACAGCCTGTATATACACACATCAACAAAGTCTAGGGATATTGTACATTTCATCCAATATCTAAAAATCTATAAAGAATTTTTATAAACAGTAAATGGAAAAATGGTAGGTCATTTCAAGGTCTTTGATAATAAAATAAAACATTCCGTGATTCTTTTGTTTTTAATATTAATAATGTTATTTTTTTAACGCCATAGCAAATTACTATGATAAAAAACTTAATTTCTTACAGTTTTGTTATTAAATTTAAAATCTTATATTAAGTAATTAGTGTTGCTACCTCTTACATTAATTACTCATCGATATTTTTGGTTGATACTTAAAATTAAATTGCCATTTCTTGTTGCGGTGAGCGGCCGACACCAGCCGCGCGGTATGGACATTAGCATTACCGTGTTTGAGTAAAAGTTCTTAACCCATTTGGATTCTGTGAGGGACCACGACAGACTCTAGTCCCTCTTCGTGGTATTTTTGTGCAGTCATGTTGCCTTGGATCCAAACGAGCTGGGTTCGTGCGCCAAGACGAATTTCTGCCCAAAGCGTGATTGTTCCGCCTTGGTATGGGGGGACCTCTTGAGGGTGCTGCAGGCAACTAACTCTTCCTAGAGTTTGCCAAACGCGTGTTCTTCCTTGAATCCGGTTGAAAATTAAACCGGAACTCATCGATGAACAGTACCAAAGACCAATGTTCGTCACTCGATGTTAAATGCTCCCGAGCTCGCAAAAGCAGACGATCGCGATTGCCACGTCGCAACGCTGTAACATGCAACGGTCTTCGAACATGAAGACCAACTTCATGCAACCTCATTTGCACGGTTTGGACGCTTACCAGCAGCTGGGGGTCTCCCTAGAGCCTTTTTACTAGTTACATCGCTGTAAAATTCAGTGGTCTTCTAGCGGTCATTTGGAAAAATCAATCCTGTCTCTGCGTAGTAACACCGAATCTAACCTTGGGCAGTTTAACTACATCCCTATTACTAAGATAACGTGATCACAATCCTGTTATCACGTCTTGGCTGGCGTGTATGGCCTCAGCAACAACGCGTTAAATAGCACCATTTTCTAACGTGCCCACGGCTCACGGGTTTCAGCTCGACTCAAATGACGACGTAAAATTGCTCTTTAAACTCATACGGCCCAAGAAATCATAAAATAAAAACAATACAATCCCTTTTTCAATAATTAATTTCAATAAAACAATTTAATTTTTTCTCGTCGAAACACACCTCTAACAATTTTGCCTCCGTACTATTAATAATTCTTTTTTTTTTAATTTCCATTTAAAAAAATTGAAAATAGAATAAAAGAGGTTTCAATCGGTATATAAACTTTTAATGAAAACAAACAAGATTTTAAAATATTAAAGCGAAAATAATGTGGTACCATAATATCCCTAGACTTTGTTGATGTGTGTATGAGTATAGCCTATATATTCACAATACATTTAAGCAACATAGTAAAGCCAAAAAAAACTGTACGAAAAAAATCAACAAAGTTCCAGTCACTACAATATCCCGTTTAGATAGATAGATAGATAGATATATAGATAAACACTTTATTGTACACAAAAGAAAACACATTACAGACATTACAACTAAGAAATAAAAGTCCAATGGGCGGCCTTATAGCTAAAAGCTATCTCTTCCAGGCAACCTTTGGATGGACTGGATAGTGACACAGAGAGAAAGGGCGTTTAGTGTATGCAAAAATCCTCACCCTGTAATAATAATCTAGTAAATGTAGAGGCCTGAGTAGGTGTGGACGAAAATTTGAAAACGACGCCATTCCGACCCTCACGATTTAACCACCTGTTCGCGCCTTTACTATAAAATAGTATTCTTACTTACTTTAAATGTTTGATTCAATATTATACCTCTCTAGAGAAATTGTTGGTTAAAACAATATTTCATCATTTTGCCAACTTCGTATTTAATTTTATTTGCGTCTAAAATATTAATGATAAGAGTACCATCTGAAATACAAAAACAGCACAAATAAGGAAATAAAAGATTAAAAACCTATGTTTTCCTTCAGTTAAAACGCAGAAACCATTTTGGCTGTTAGTTGAATCCTAACTTTGGTACAACGATATATTATTCACAACTTGACCAAATAATAGCTTCTTATTATATGTTGCCATTCTTTAACCAGAATTAAAGTTTATATTTCGTGTATATTTGAATGGCGGGTATAAATGTACCTGGTACCTGATAGTACCCGTAATTCATTTCATTGTCCCTCTATAAATCTAGAGTAATCTTAAAAGGCGTGTACTATATTGTTACTCACAAAAAACGTTTCAGAATTTGGGTATAAGTCTTGATTTAACCAATATACCTACCTACAAGCAACATTCAACACTAACCTGCTACAGTTGACACCAAAAATAGTAGAGATAGGTAGTATAAAAACCAATCCAATGTTTTTGGACCTAAGTCTTTGATTGAAACCCTAAGTATCTACATAATCTGTTGCACGCTGTCACCTCGTGCATTCTACGTGCTCTTCGTGTCAAAGTTTATATCACAGAATATCTTGCTTAATATCACGCATTCATTAGTAGTAAGTAGGTATTACAATTTCAATTTACACAATTGGCTATCCAAAGATACTTAAGGGTCAAACTAAATTTTAAAATAAAACAAAAAATATTTGAATGTTCTTGCACTTTTGTTTTTTATAAAAATACAAATTATGTTTTATTATTCTTGCCTTGTTTTTCAGAAAGATAATGAGGTGTTTTTTACCAACAAGAATGTAGGTATATTTACACCAAAATGTATCTTGGAAACTTTAACTTATTATTATTATCTGGTTATCACTTAGGAGTAGTTGAGGCGTGGAATGTCCTAAGTACTAGTACGAGTTATTTATTAATTATTTTTGCATTAAAATTTAAAGGTACTTTAAGGATAAAAAATATTAGAGCACAAAATAAGTAATGATCTATTTCTCGTTCTAACCAATATAAACAATTCGGGTCGTTGTACCAGCAAGGTAACCACGAAATAAACCTTATAATTTTCCTATATTTATCCAAATACGGGAAAAATGTCCTTATAAAATATATTACTTATATATAAAATTCATCGATTTCCTTCATACAGCAGGACAAATTGCAATTTAATCAAACAACCTTGTTACGTTCTATTTATGTATTAACAAGTCCTTAATTTTTCGCTTATCGGTTTCCGTTCAATATGGTATGCAAACATTTTAATATACCTATTGAATAATTTATTGAATGCAAAAATGTGTTTGGTTTTCAACATTTACTCTCAATAACAATTAAATTTATTTAGATTTACGAGTAATATTTAAAAACCTAGTTTTTAAACACAGCAAAAATATGAAGTGCACAATCTGGTATATTAGCTACTTCTGTAATACATTATTATATTGTCACCACTCACACACAAATACAGATATGTTGCGGTATTTTTAAAGAGTTACCTATACCAAAGGAGACTAAAGGCAGGAAAACCAATCAATATTCTTAATTGCAATTTTTTTAATCTGCTTGTTTTCAAGTGGGTAAACTAAAATGTGCTATTTATGTACGTACCTACAATATATGTATCGTCATGTATATATGTATATATGTATATAATGTATCGTCTAGACTTGTTCCGTGCTTCGGGGGCGCGTTAGATCGTCTCGTCGTCAAAGCATGACGGAGGCGTTTATCGTCCTTGAAGATTGTTAGTGGATTTTTATACTTAAAACGTAGTAAGTACTCAAACATAACTAAAAAAAAATTTAACAAGTCCAAAAGAATAAGCAAATACTAGTTATAATGAAATTTTTTAAAAAGGAATAAGTCCAATAAATACTAGGACACTTAGCAATAATACCAATTAGAACAATAACGAAACGTCCACGGGTAACACAACCGAAACGTCGGGAAATAAATAAATTTCGCGATGAAATCCTGTATCTTTATTTAAAGCATGGACCTAAAACTTGATGCGATTTACGAGACATAGGTACAAACTTAGCTAACGTAGGTTTAGAAAATTCTTGTGCTTCTGTCAGTGTTCGATCAATAGAAAAGTAAATAGATTTATGCATATACGGTTTTAGAATTCGCGCCTTACAGGTCCGGATTAGAGGTCACATTGGCAACTTGTTGCTCTGTAAACAGCCCACGCTGAAACTACTCATAATTTTTTTTTTATCGAACTAACTGTGTGCTTTAAACATGGCAAAGCATCGCCGGTACGCTCAGTAGTCAGTACACCCGCAACCGGCGAACCGGAGGCACGTGTAGCACTATCAAATAAAACTATTCGAAAAAAAACAATACATTACACGTGTGCGTTTAAATTATTCTTAGAAAACCTTGAGACGAGAAATAAAGTTTGAAAAAAACGGGAGTGTGTGCTAGACTTTATACCGGCGCCATCCGACCAAATTAACAGCAATTGGTCAAGGTTCGTGAAATATTGACATATCAGTTCTGTACTTTCGGATAACGCATCGGGTGAGTGACACTTGTGAATCCTAGTGTAGTCGCAGCTTTATTTTTAATCTATTGGACGCGCGGGATGCGCGTGCGCAACTATTTTTGGAATCCAAACGTTCGCACCTATAGTCTAAACTAATCTCATGTTACAAAATATTAGAAAGTTTATCATGAATCACGATTCTAAAATTATAGAAACCAGGAAAATATAACATTCATAAACATAAGATGCGACATTCTACCTCAATAGTAGCAACATGTTTTTATTTAAACTAATGTATTCAAATAATAGACTATTGTTTAAAGTTGTACAGCTGAACATATTTTTATCAATGGTGTTTCCTGTCCTGTGGTTTCGGTAGATAGCAGATGCCAAACATGACGATAATAAAAATAAAATGTTGCCGGCCACATTGAGCGGAACGCTTGCATGTTTAATTTTGCAAAAACAACAACCAATTTATGTAAATAACTTGTTATCATTCTTTTAATAATATTTGATTCTGCATCCCTAAAAACCAAGGACAATGCAATGTAGAGACGAAAAAAAACTTTTTTATCAGTTAGTTGTATCAGTCATCATGCCGTAGGTAGGTAGATATATTTTTTGTTTAGACCGCGTGTTAAATGCGCATAAATAAGCTCTTGTCGAAAACAAAAAATCTATTGGTGACTTTGGGGTCGATTTAGGTAAATCTTACAAAACTTACTTATTCCTACAATTTGCCTCACCAAACCAATCTTGCTTCCCAACAACCCCATAAGTACCTAAATAAATAAAATAAAAAAATAAAAATAAATAACCTATAATGTCACAACTAAATCTACACTTGTTCCATATTTCATCGAAATCGGTGCACTGGAAAAAATATGATTGAAATGTCTTTAAAGATTCAGTTAAGTAATGTTTATAGAACTTAAAATAAAAGGCCTCTGCTAGCAGTACATGCTTTACCCCTACGAAATGGCCAAAAACATTACCCTTCTTCCGGTTATCCCTAAATAGGGGTAATTGCATGAAGATGCACCGTTTTGCACTAAATCAGCGAGTAAACACCAGTTGCTATGGTTGGTAATACTTGGAATAAGGGTGCTACCCTAACATACGCCAAATGGGATATTTTACTTTTAGCTTAAAGTATCGTGCCGCTCAGGGTAAAGTCGTACTTAGAATGTTTTTTTTAAGATGTCATACTTGTTTTGTTGCTAGAAAAGTGTGTTTTTTAAGGAATTAAGTACCTACTATACTATACTACTAAATGCATACTAGAGCCTCCACCTATTCAAAAAAATCGTTTAGTTTGTTAAACCTATAACTTTTTAAATACCTCTGTAATAATTTAATTTTGGAAGTTTTGGAAGAGTAGCGAAAGCAGAGTTGCGTATTCAAGTGCAACTTCGCTACTCTAAACTATTTTAAGCGGCACTAGTTTAAGTCGTAGTACCGCCTTGAGGTATTTTCTCCCCATAAAATAACTACTGTCTCCAAGAACTATTAAGTTAATGTCAGTAAATGTAGTTAATCCTCAGCGGGGAGTAAAATTCTATGTTCGAAACAAATGAACAAATTAGAGCACAAGAAAGTCGGAGAGAAAACAAGAATAAAAAAACAAAAGAAAAATAACCATTGCGGTAATTATGCTTCTTAATAATAATAACAATTTATTAACAATAATAACAATTTGTTATAAAAAATACACAAAGATTCACGACGTATTGCTTCATTGAAAAATGACAAACGGAAATCAATAAAAAATTGGAGAAGTTTGCGAAAATTAACTGTTATTTATCTATTTCATATAACAATAGGCATCTTACATTATAAGATGAAATAATATACATTATAGTATTGAACAACTCTACTGGCCGTGTCTAATAAGATAACTTTGATAACCCTTTAAAACGAGGTCATGGAAATGTCACTCACACACAAGATATATCTACCTAACTACCTCATCATGCCCTTAAATCATTTCTAGATTTTCTATAATACCTAAATAAAAAAATGGGCCTATTTTGTACTTAATTGTTTTTTAACATCAGAGTAAGCAGTGAAGATTGACTCTTGACTTCAATAATCTTATTATTACAATTCTACTGAATTTCTTATTACAATTCTATGTAGAAATATCCACATTGAAACGTTTTCGACCTCGGCTCTTATTAAAACATACTACAGCTGAAACATCGCGTTGGATTATAAATAAATAAGTTAAATAATGCGATAAGCGTCTCAATGTTTTAAATCATAATAATAAGGAAATTATCTTTAATTATTATTATGTACAAAACAATTTAAAGCAGTTGACAAAACGAATGATGAAACTAAATTAGATTTTCATTTGTTAACGCTAAAACAGATGCAATCTTGTTTTTTCTTTTCTATGGATTCAATCAAAGGAGTACTTAAAATACTAGTTGCAAATCAGAATGTCAACGAACTGAATGCAGACAATAAGATTGTTGGGAGAAAGTGCATGGAATAATTGAAAAGCACTTCACTGTTAAAAACGTACAAGTGGACGTTGACAACCTTTTGACTGGCAGAAATTAAAAAAAATAATTGTATCGTTATACTATTATGTAGTTATACATTATAATAATATCCCTTTTAGGCATATAAACAGTGCGTTTTACTACCCGTCTCAATAACCTATCTATCTTCGGTCTTGCTTACTGTGTCGGTAGATAGGTATCCTACTTAGATAATAATTTATTGATACTGACTGTTACAAAAACGATAGTGTGCACAGCTTTCCGACTGTATTTGTTTGCTGCGACTGCGCGTTCGAACGTGGTGTGCATATTATGTTTCTAGATAAAGTCTAATAAATGAATACTCAAATGGCATAGCGAACCCACACTAACGCCCAAAAACCAGTTGTTTAATTAATATTTACGGTTGAGACATTATAATATAGGTTGATATTTTTTGACTTTAAACTAGACAGACACACATTAAATTTGTTTAGGGTCAGTTGAATTAGCTTTGTTTTATTTATTTTAGAAATTGACAATTCATAATTTGAACTGCACTAGCATCTGAATTTGGATTTACATTTGTTTAGTTCAGACTAAAATATCATTCAGAAGAAAAATAAAAATTTCTCCTGGGGTATATTTGTATAAATAACTGTTAAACTTGAAGTAAAACTACGGGCGGTCAGTCCCAGGCTCCCAGCCTCTGGTTTTGCTTATATTGTCGGTAGGTGTTTTTTTTAAGGTGTTTTGTATAAAATAATACTTAATAAAATAATATCTACCAGCAGTAAGAAAAACTGATAGGTTAGATATGGAGACTGTCAATTAAATGACAGGTATCGTAAAATGTCCCTAGGTTATTTTGTGAGGAGATTTTGTGCTTCACACTTGACATATTAGATAAAAAGTGACCTAAAAAGATAACAAGATTCTTTGACTGCTACTTGTAGACAAAACTCGTTTATTTTCAACTTAAAAGTGTTTAATATGATTATTCGTAATGTCATTATTATGACTTTGTTTAAACTCCTATTTCGATGGCAATCTGTATAAAACTATTCTTAAAGTATGTTGGTGTAGGTATGTTCAATTAATTACTAGATTTAAAAAAAAATGTACGGAAGTTTATATGTTTTTAATAATCTATTGACAATTAAATCGATGATAATAATACTTTATTGAAACCGCCATTTTGTAGAAATTGACTCTATCTATCTTCAATTTTCACTATTTAATCATTTTTATAAAGACTACCCACTAATAATGTAACAGACATTTTTTGGTGTTACTTAAAAGTCAAAAAAGGTTAGGTTATGCTGGTTAAACTCGACCACCTATTTACGGGTGTGTAAGATCTTAGGCAAGCTCTAATCTTATTTGTTTAAAAGCCGAAGCTGATATAAAATGTCAATATTCCGAGACAGGTCTGTCTCACTGTGTGTGTCACGAAATATTGACATTGACGTGATGTCATTTTCAAATTCTAATCTGAGACCTTAATTCCTCTTCTTCACTTTTGTTTACAGTGTCCAATCACACGCCGTAGAGTACATGTTAATCGCTTCTGCGTAGTAAATTGAAGCTTAACTGAGTATCTCATTATTGCAATTAATAGCTTCTACGCATTAGCTTTTCCTCATGAAGTAAAGTCGGAAAGTGAGTACCTATACCTACGTAAATAAGTGTCATTGATACCCATTTCAAATTTTATTTGGTACCTACGCAACGCAATAGTAAACCAAAATCCTAACTAACGTACATTCATGACATTGACGGAATTGCATGACGGACATTCATTTTATAAAATCAAGAAATCTCTTCCGTAGGGGTTGGTAAAGCGAATGCAATTTTAACTAACCCATTAGTAGGTAAGTAGTGATAAAAATATATAAAGATTTTCTTTTAAACAAAAGAAAGATGTTTGTCAAAAACAAATTCACAAAACTTTTTATCGATTTAGCTCATTTTCTACGAAACTGCGCAATTTTATGCCCAATTACAGGGTTTTCCCAAAAGTCAGAACAATACGTTACAAAAACAAGTCAATTATTATTTGTTTGCAGCAAAAAATATCGGCAGACGATTTGTAATTTGCACGCGAAAGAACTTAAACTAGAATGTAGAGGTTAAGTTGTATTCTATTGTAAGCATGCATTGTGCTTTGCAGGACACGTTAAATTGTCAGTCCTGGCTTTTAAGTGCTTGTCATGGCTTACTGAGGCTTTCAGACGGACCTAAAACTCTAGATTTGACCACTAAAGTCAAATCTAGAGACGGAATTTTAAGTCAATACAAACTGACATAAATTTTTAGTCTTCTTGGTTTATCGTTGCATAATGCGGTCCCTTCCCACAGACAAATATCAGTTAGTATGAAGGGTCTAATGGAAAAGTACTGCAACAGAATGGGCGCCGATACCATTCATATTTGAAATATTGCTTACAAAACGATAAAAAAAGTGAGAACCGATTGATAGCGTTCTCGGAAGTATCGACCCTTAAACCGTGGGATAAAAAATTCGGGTTCTTTAAACTATTATGGAAAGTTTGGCGCCAACTTTTGGGACTAATAAGCGGATTATTGGTACTATAAAACATTTTTTTATGTAAGGGAATGTGGTGATGGGAAAATTGAGGATTGTATTCATATTTTAAGACTTTATACGGTTGTAAATGTAACTCATTATGAAACTTGTGAACATGTCCTCCGCTGTGTTACAGTCCTCAAAGGACTTTAAAAATTTAGTTAAATGCGGGTGATACAAATGACGAATTCCTGGGTCCATTTGATTATCAAGCAATACGACTCACTTATACTATTCAACCTTTTTAGATCAAAAATGTTTTAAAGTAATTTCAGGCAAATCCACCACCTACACAAATATACACGCATCATTTTAGAATGATTTCAGGACGAATTCCTGTGTCTATTTGATTATCAAGCAATACGACTCTTAATACTATTCAATATTTCTAGATCAAAAATGTTTTAAAGTAATTTTAGGCAAATCCACCACCTACACAAAATATACACGCATGATTTTAGCATGATTTCAGGTTTGGTCCGTAAATGCCTTTTTGGTACAATTTGTGAACAACTTTTGTGTATGGAGTGTGAAAAACAAATTTAAGATAAACTTTAAAAGCTAACACAATGATAGCCTATTAGTACCTACTGCTAATAAAATTAGCACATTACATAAGCATCATGTGCTAAAAAAAATCACAAGGCAGTGTTTATTTTTTAAATTATATCTTATATCCATTATTGGTCTATCTTATAAGTTATAGGTAGTTATATCAGTAGGCTTTTAATCATATCTAGCAGCCCATTCGGACTTTGCACGAGTTTACTAATATATCCAGGATTTTACTGTATACAATATAGCCTATGTTCCTCCTTCTAACAGAACAAGTAGGTACTGTTATATTATATAGTCAACTTGACATAATGAAATGGTTTTTTCTTTGATGGTACAATCGCAACAATAAGTTAGGGAGATCGCTTTCATCGGGCGGAAGGACGAATGTCCCCTTCAAACACTTTTGTGTGTAACTGTATTCATTGGATGATTTATTGAAGCTACTTGAGCGATTGTCTGATCATGCGGTCAATTGACTTGCCTTTTAGTAGAGACCTATGGGATTTTTACATATTTTTACACTGAATTAATAGTTAAATGTTTTTACACAGGTCATTTTGAATATTGTTTTACACGATCAAAATGATCAAATAAAAAAAACCCTATACTAAATATTTGTTAATTTTAAAAGTGTTTTCAGAATATATTTTTCTTCCTATGTCAGTGATAAAAGATAGTAACAGATTTAATAGTTTAGTTACAGTAAGTTTACTAGACCAATAATAAGACCGCTAGTTTTTAGAACGCATGTATTACATGCTGTGATCAAGATACCGAACCGATTATGGTGTGACTGTTCGTGCAACTCTCAAATCGGGATTCTCATGGCAGAACCCAAGTAAATCAGTTATTAGTAGCTCAACATGCAATGTTCTTTGTTACTAGAGACAAAAGGATCCACGCCTAAAGAGTAGCACTTATATTACTACGCAAATAAATAAATATACTTTGTCGAACATTTCACACAGCGCCCATCCCAATCAACTTAGGTAATGCTTGTGTATGGTAATCAGGTGATTGATTGATACCTACTAATGTATACCATTTATTTTAAGCATGTCTTATTTATGACTTTGCAGACACTTGTTTCTGTACTCTTCAAAGATGTATTACTATAATAGGATTACTATGGCACTACTTTAGCGCCACTTTAATAGAGAAATTGACGTGATGTAGAGGAAAATAAACTTGTCGGATGATCCTTTATTGGATAAGTTGCTTCTGATATGATCTTAATGACGTTTGTAGTACGATAGTAATCAGTCCTGTGAGAAATAAACTGTCAAAGGAAAACGGCGGAAGGAAATTATCATTGGAAATGGTTGTTTTTGCCCCCATTTCCATTTCCCAAGAATGAACTCTTTGAATAGGCATATTTTCAACAAAAAGTGGGTAAGTCAATTAATTGCACACGTTCGTTCCTTTGATTGAGCAAGTGGCCAAATCTGGTGACGAAGTTTTTAGGCCGCCTAAAAAGGTACCTCCGTGGCTTTAAATGATCCTCCGGCATGACTTTAAAAGCCGGGACCGACAATTTAACGTGCCCTCCGAAGCACGTATAAACGGATATGTATAAACTAATGATTAAGACCACCATTAATAGTCACGGGAGCAATACATTTTTAAAGTCAGTTTTTTTCTATAATTTTGTGCAAACACTTTTAACATTTTCCATCTGCACAATGAACTTTTCCATTTAAAGAATGCTGTACTTTTATTTTCATTTGGAAATAATAAAACGATCCAAAGGAAAGGAAAAGTACTGTGCAACTGTACAAATAAAACAATATGTAAATAGGTACCTAAACTTAATTAATAATATATTATGACTGATATGAAGTTAACCTTCATACCAATATGATCAAGATTTGCTTACCTACTTACTTATGTCAATTTCGTTTCAAATTGCAAATGATGTTTTCCTTCACCAAAAGTTTGTTGAACTCAAGCTATGGAAAGTCACGACCACATTCCACGATTTGATTTACACTTGGCTACTTTAATATGCTGGTTCTTGTACTAAGATTAACTTAGATAACTTAGCAGTTATAAATAGCTAAGCAGGGCCAAGTAGGACTAACTTAACTACCTACATCAACCATCTTAATGGATAGAAATCGGATGTTTTGAATGGTAACGATTTAGCAGTAAATCGATTTCATTTATACTCGTACCTTATCTACCTGTAAGTATTTGATATACATTTTTGCTTTTATATTATATATATATTATATTAAGTACTTTATAAAAATCATTTTATTAGCTTTGACAACTAGAATAATGTAAGAGCTAAATGTTAGAGCTAAGGTTTGAAAATAAATAAAGCTATCATTGGATTTCTGTAGAATTCTGTTCGCGGGTTGGTTGGCGCCTACTATTCGAATTAAATTTATTATATTGAATCATCCAGTGGAAACCTAGGTATCATAATATTATGAAATAGCTTGTTTACCAACTAATACCTACACTTGTGCTTTATTCATGAGATAGGTAGGTCATTTGCAAATGACATTATCACTGAAATAGACTAAGAGACAACTTTTCAATGTTATACCAAACAGGCAAATAGCATCAACCTTAGAAATTATTAGACAACACAAAAAATTTATGTAAGTACCAAAAATTTTTTAGTAAAATTCTTACTTCTTAATTCTTACTTCGTACACATAAGACCAGAGTAAAAAGTAGAGTATGAGTAAAAACAAAAGTAAAAAAAGTAAGTAGGTACCTAGTTATTCCAGATCATAAACTATATACATTCCAAGTTTCACCCATATCCATTAAGTAGTATTCACATGAAGGAGCAACAAACATATAAAAATCCACCAATCTATACAAACTTTCGCGTTCGTCTATTTCTATGCTTTTGTTTAGCAGAAAATGGTTCGATAACTACTTATTTTTCATGTCCCCAGCTCTAACAACCGGTTAGTCCGCACCGAATGACATAGAACTTGAAAATTTACATATTTTACATAGTCATATTACGCGATATAAACATTATCATCCACGTTATTCAACTCAGTCACTAATCTGCTCCCGGAGATACAAGTGTAATAAGTGAATATTTAATTAATCTGAACTTTTGAAAATAATACAGATTTAGTGCATAGAATCGGTAAGTACTTACATGGAAATAATCCATATTTGAAATATGAAAATTGACATAATATTATTATGCTATAAAATATGTAGGAATCTAATATTAAAACTAAAATAAGCTTCTTAATTCAGCCACTTTCTTTGGTGGTTTGGTAAACTCTGAAGATGATTCGATTCCCAATCGAAATTTCGGCAAAAAACATACTTTGAGAACTAGAAATACAATCTACTCTAATGTAATTTTAATGCAAAACCAGGTTAGTTTATTTATTTATGCGAACATGGTACCTATTGGTATATTTTAGCACGCGTTGATCAAAGTAGAATGTGACCAATCACGTGCGTCTTCGAAACGTAAAAAGGTCATTTCTATCAATTCAGACGTTTATCAGACATCAATCATCTGGAACATTGGTCTCAAACATTTTGAATACTTTCACGCAGTGCAGAAATAAATGAAAGTATTCAATCTCATTGATTTGTCGCAGAAATATTCTATCCTTTATCTTTATCATTACCCAACATGAAACAATTTGAAAATAATAATTCTCAATGTTTTTGATAAAAATAATTAACAGCATCTCGCTTACAATACCTATAGTGACTAAAATTCCCAAATCCCCTGAAAGAGATCGATTTCAATCATTCCGACACGAATTAAATGGCATTGAGATCTAGACGCATAAGGGACTGGTAGGCAAAAGGGACTACTGGTGGTTAACTTTGGCGGCGGCGTTTTTAGACCGCAAACAATAAAATAATTATCACAATACCAATAAATACATTGAATAAGTAAATCTGGACTGAAGTTGACGAAGTGGAAAGTGCCAGCAAACTCTTCTTACGGCATTGTGATAAGATAGGCGCCAACGTGCTCCAGGGTTCACTTGCTATCATATTGAACTCACAGTTAACAAATATAGAGACGCATTCACAATGACAAAACTACAGTTACAGGTTGATATTATTAACTTTTTTCAGACTGATAAAAATTGTATCAACTTGAAAAGTTAAAACAACTTTTATCAACTTGATGAAATTTACAAACATTGCACATTTTTATATCTGACCAATTTATAGAAAAATACTTATGGAAACGTTTAAAAGCTAGGTTATTTTACTAAAGTTCTTTAGCAAATTTATACCATACCACTCAAAACACTAGTTTTTCATACTCTTTTTTACAAAATGTTTGGTTTTTTTTTTTCGCAGAACGCCGGCCGTGTTGTTTGTTTCAAAATTTATGTCATGTGACTGTTCAAATCTCGAATACACTGTATAATTTATATAAATTTAAGTTATGTTGGCAAATGGCAGGTAATTGGATTTTGTTAGAATGACCCTGAAAAATACAAAAAATGTAATAGAGTTTGTCATTAGTTATGCTACGGTACTCGTTATCTAACTTAGTTATAATATTTTCGGTATAATGTGGTACTTTAAAAGAATATTGTTTTCATGTTTTGTGACTTTTGTTCAGTTTTCATAGACAACTGTCAATAATCGATGCCTAAGCGTAGGCTCAAGTTTGAGTGTAGTCTCTGAATACGAGCTTGTAAGTGGTAAATCTTACCATACAAATCTGTCAAAAATAACTTCCTTAACGGTCAATACAGCCTGAAATATTTAATTAGGTATCGTTTTCGATTGAGTATTCGGGCAAAAGTACCTTATCCAGCAAGCGTCATTGTAAGCACATCTTTACGCATTAAAACACCCCACACGAACAACCGTCACTTGTTATTGTATAATATTTCATCAGTTCTCTTCTGACAAGATAATTATCTTCATAACAACTTTACTTGCTTATAGGGTTGCATATGATAAATATTATTTGTTTATTATAAATATATATCCTTGGACATTCCACACAACGTCATCTAGTCCCAAGCTAAGCAACTTGATGCTTGTGTTATGGTAGCCGGATGACTGATATTTATACTACATGGATATTTTTTTTTATACTCAGATCAAGAGGACGGAAAGCAATTTTATTTACAACTTGTATAATATTGAAAATGCATTGAGATCAAAAATAGTTAAAATATAAGCATTTTTCTCTATTTTTTAAGTTCATTATCGACATCAGATTTTGAAATTAAAAATTATAAAAGTCTACTATTCTTGTCAAATTGTCTGACTATTTCTGATGTTACTTTTCTACACCTAAAAGAATAATTTCTTTATTTGTTAGAAAATTGTTATGAAAATGAATGTTTATTTTTGTATTATATAGTAGGTACCTACCCTTATCATGTCTAAAAATAAATAGGAAAATCACTTATGGGTGAAAAGTTCATATTGCGTGATAATCAGAAGATAATTTATAAACAATAATAATTGTTTATAAATAATAGTAAAATACTGTGTGCAATATACATATTTCCGCAAACTAAACGTAAGCTTTAAAGGGTAGTCGTAATCCCAATCGACTCTACTTGAAAATTAATTACTTATTTAGTCTTATTTTCGGGTTATTTTAATCTGATCATACTCGTATGATCTGTTTCTAGTTGCATCTGATCAAAAAAAATGTTCCCAACTCAATACTTCTTCGAATCATGTTTTTGAATCAAAGCTTACAATCGATATTTCGTCAGGTCATGTAAGTAACAATATTCTCTAAACTTAAAACACGATTCACGCTTGAGTATTAACTCTGAATACGGGCTTAATTGAATTCGTGGTGTCTCGTATCATGCTTGTACTGTAGTAATGAGCACTCGCAATTATCTATGTAACTAATATCTGCTTATCGTATATCGTATCAAATCGATAAAAGCCCGTGAAAGCTTTTGAATCAAACGTTTACAAAAATACTGAAGTGGAAAGCTAAACAAATTTTCATTTCTGAGATTAGCTTTTGGGAAATATAAACAGAATAATATGACGAGATACTAACGAGTTAACTCACTAATCTTACACTGGATGCTAAACCGCTTAGTCTAACCATGGACGTATCTATGGTCTAACTTAGTCTACAGTTTTCTCGACATAAACTAGCACTTTTGATACTGAAGTTCGTCTCTTGATTACAAACGGAAACATAATAACAAGAGGCCAAATCATTTTTTTATTAAAAGTACTTTCGTAAGAAAAGAGGAATTTCCAGCACTTTCAAGGTACATTTCTGATGATAGATAACTCCGAAGATCCTCATCCGACCCTCAAAATGATTTTATACCCTTGGAATATATATCTCCTTTCCAACAAATAATCACATAAAAAAAGTAAAAAAAATTGTTTTTGTAATAAGTGCATGTGCCAGAGTAAAGGGCCATACTCTTTGAGGATGTAAATTGGCGTCGCTCGTTGCACCTTTAGCAAACAAGAGTGTTTGGACTGAAAGGCAATGAAATTCAATACTGGCTTGTAGACTTTCATTTTACTTCACCTAGCACCTTCATAAATTTTTAACCCACTTCAAAGAAGGAGTTTTATTCATTATGTTTCATTTGTATATTGTTTTTGTATGTTCACCGATTTCTTCGTCAATAGTAGAGCGATTTTATAAAATATTTTTTGTTTGTTTAGATGCCCAAGGTGGTCCCATATTTTTTGAGGACCTTCGGAGTTATGTACAGATATGTAGCTCGAGAGTGTAGGAAACTCCTCTCTTCTTACGATATTGATATCGGTTTAATTTTTTTAATTTTTCCACTTGTTAGAAACTTTAATCTTTCTTAATGCATTCGTGATCCCAACGACACCTACGTACCTAAAAAGATTTATGTACCTGGTCTACTAAAAACATTAATAAAAATAACTTTGCATAAAAATATATATTTAGGTGTACATAATACCTTAATAAAGTTATAAATAAATTAAACATATTCATTCATTTGTAAACTGAGTCTTTTAACTAGAAAATCGCAGTTCAATTCGTTTAATTTAATAGCAATTAATATTTCTGATAAGAGAGGTCACCGTTCAGTTAGATTGTGTTTCGTGTTTCGATGATCTTATTCACATGATTGACATTATCTTGAACATTGAACATAAATGACGAATAATAAAATTATCTACCTATTTTTATGGTTGACTACTTTATTTTAATTTTCAGGCTTATGCCTAGAGTAGGACTTATCTTATGTACCTTCCAACATTGCTTAGAAGAAACAAAAAAATGCAGTTAACTGCATTTTTTGTTTTTTCAATAATTTTTAGAATATTTTAATGCATTCTATATACCTATACATTTTCGAACGGAAACCTCTTTGATATTACATCTTGAAACCCATGAGCTTTGAATCAAAAGCCAATTTTCCTACTTGACAATACCAAAATTTCCAAAATTATAATGAATGTCTCATTACTATTTCACAATACCTAGATACAATTGTGTTTTTGTTCCAATTTAGAAGTTTGTTTCTGAATGAGGTCACAAAAACACGTGGTATGACGAAACTGAAGGTTGGGGTCAAAGATAGATAGGCAACTCTAAAAATAAATAACAAAGATTAAAATAAAACAATTATTATTAACTGATTGCGTTAGCCGATGACGCGCAAAATTAAAGTATAAAATAAGCAGTTTCTACCTACTTAGATAAATAAATAAATAATGTTGCTATGTCTTTTCGTTACCACTGTTATTTTTTTATGAATGCCTTTATGTTTAAATGGTGTCTTGAGGAACATCCATCCATTCAAAGTGTGTATGACGACAATGCATTCATAATTTAATTTCAGTTGGTCAATATTCTAAAACATAAACGTATATTTTGATAAATATCTACTACCATAACAATGACATGACAAATCATAAGATAGTTGCATGCAACATAATGTTAAACAAACTATTATCAATGTTAGATATAGTACCTTAAGTATATTTACAGTAAAGTAAAGAAAGAAAGAAAGAAAAATGGGTTTATTTCTGTAGGACCTCAAGCATCTCTTAAAAATGTACAGTCTTATAAGCTAGGTAACTCTATTGCCTGTTCCAACGCAACTGATAAATATGTTTTAAAGTATTTCTTTACTTTACAGGTATAAAGCTACACCATGGTGCAAAGAGTAGCGACGGACGAGCGTCCGTTTGAGACACGGTCTTCTGATGAGAGCGGACTGGGCAGGAGTGACTCCCCCAGTGAGGATACAGAGCCTGAAGCGGCATTGGTAAGTTCCACTTTCACACAGCGTCATCTAGTCCCAAGCTGAGCAACTGAATGCTTGTGTTATGGTCTGACTGATATAATACTTAGATAATATTTTTTTTGTAAACACATACATCAGTATTATAGATAGAAAACACCCGAACACGGAACAAATATCTGCAGAACATACAAATATTTGTCCCGTAGAGGGGACCGAACCCGCAACCTTCGCGTCTCAGGCGGGCCTTTGCCCACTGTGCTACAAAGGTCGTCAGAAATAGCGTGCGCCGAAATAGAAAGAAATTACTTTACCTACTTACCTACTATAATTTATTGATGCGTTATAGGCGGCCTCTAGACCTACAATAACATTGTACAATTATATTGAATTGGACAATAAGATTGAATTGCGTTTTGAATCCAAACGTTCAATTATATTGCACAATTCACAATATTGCGCAATATAATTGATCGTCTAGGGACCGCCTAAGGCTACAGAGCGCAATGGTCCTGCAAAAAGTTTGAGCTCAATATCAAACCTACAACTGTCAATAAAAAAGTAACAGAGTGTCACATGAAACAGCAAAAATAACATGTCATATTGGCAGTAATAAAAATTAAACATGGCGATCAGATTGTAATCAATAGTATTTAATGGACAAAATAGGATCAAACATACACTCATACACCGAGATGACCGGGTTATTCGTACTTTCGCTCGGCTATGACATATCTTTTTTTAGTTAACACAGTAATAGCGTTTGTCGTTGGAATCCATTTCGCGTCAGTGTATTTAGGCTTCGACAAGGTCGACTTGAGGCGACTCAAACCTAAGGCTGTGGAGGTCCAGACAGATACAGTGGAAACCAAATCAGAATGTGCCGCGACATGCGACTGTGATATGCCCAAGACTTCCAACAAATGAACTACCATGAACACATACTGAACACATTCCCGTCCAGACCGCTCCACAACCAGAATGACCGCTTTTGAGAAGAAAATAAAGAGGAGGCGGATGATAAAGAAGATTACAGAGAAAGTTATCAACGCATGTCTACTGGCCACCATTTCCTTAGCATTCGCGGAGATTACCATGACCATCCTGATTTTGTTGCTGTAGGTAAACGAAGAGATGGCTGTAAAAAGATTGTGGGGGAAAAGGCGGATGCTCGCTCAAAAAGCCTTGGTAGGACTAGTGGATGCACTAACTTGGGCCATGTTAATATTCGGGACGTACGTCTTGATAACTTTGTAAGGGTTTAATTCAAACTGGTATTCTCTAAACTCTCCTGAACCCTTGAAAGTTCTTTACATGTTCTCACTTTTGCATCCAGGCTACCCTTGTTCCGGATCCGTAAGAATTATATAAAGATAAATGTTAAAGTAACTGAATAAAATTGAAATAACTAAACTTCCTAACTCCCTAATTTCTTTGCATTGTAGAGTAGCTAAGAGAAAACCCAAAGACTAGCCATTCCCTAACTGAAGACTAGTTTTTAATCGAACCAGTTTGTGACTGACATAATAGGTAATCTTAATAAAAAGTGTAAAATATCTTAATAAAAAGTCAGTTTATTAGGTACCATAGATGAATACCCGTAGGTATTGTAGGTACCTAATAATCCGTTTATGAACATAAAGATACCCACTTCGTAACCAGTAGGACACCATGACCCAATTCGATCCAATTTCTGGAACCACTTATCACTAGACACCTAACCTACTTCATCAAATTACATCAATGGGCAACACCTTCCTCAAATCATTAATGAAAGTATTGGTCGGTCAAACAATTCAGACAAGTTATAGGTACGGATAACATGTGGCACGACGAAGATGGCATTTCAGGGTCAAGTGTGGGTAGGTCAACATGTCGTTAAGACTCAATTAAGACTCAAAATACTTTCGTAAAAGGGCTCATACTCCTAGAATACTCCTTGATTTCATATCAAATCGTACTGTGGGTAGGTACCTATAATACTCGTAGTTACCTACGACTTGGTACTCGCGGAAACAGTAAAAACTTATTTATTTAATAAACAACCTCTGTGGACAATTACTTTGATTTTGACCTTTCAAACGTCAGACAAAAAGGCGGGACCCGCAACTGCTAAAATGTCAAACAAAACCCGGCTCTACCATTATTTTTATATTTTTTTGAATATTAATACTTATTAATTCATGGTGATAATTAAAGGTGCTGGTAATGGAGATTCAAAAAATATAAACCAAGGAGATAAAGTGTGTACCTAACCTACCTATATATTTACGAGTATCATTACCTACCTATATCACATTATTCATGTTTTGTTTAAATGCGTAGTATTTAAGATAACATTGATAATAAATATTGTGTAAAAGGTTTTGCAATAGTTTAATGCTCTTTAGTTCTGCAACAAACATAGATAATATCATGGTTCCTACGAGAAGGGAGCAGACATTGTAGGAGTTCCTTTGATTTTGTGGGTTTGATTTTTCATATATAAAAGAATACACAAAATGCAGACAAAAAACCTAGCTTTAAACAAATACTTAGTAAGCTTCCCTGTTTTTATCAACCAAAGTTCCCCAACTAGTCAAATTATAAAAATATCTAGTTAGAAGGCTTAGTTTGCAACCAATACAAGGATAGTGGGTAATGCAAGATATATCTTTTGTAATATTTTTGTAACGTTTTATAAATAACAGGATGAACATATTATATAGGTAGTAAGAATAATCTCTATTCACTGTCCTTTATGAGACGCGAGTTCGTGAAAGTCTAAACCATAGAAATGGTCAGTTTTGGAAACACTTTTACTTAATTAGGTCATTTCCCGATATCCCAATCTCAGTTCAATCGTGATAAAGCACGCTATATAGTACGATGATAGGTCAATATTTTTTACCATCAAACTTATCTGATGATGCATACAAGAGCTGTTCAACAAAACTTCAACTAGTAGTACCACAATAAAAAAAATCCGAATAAAATGATAGCTAATAATCTACTTCTCAATATTTTCGTATACTTAAATGTGTTCTTAAACTTTTTAAACTATCATGTTTTTCTGAAAATCACAAATCATGGTAAATATCTCGTTTCAAGTGTTTATAATTAAATGTGTTCTGTTTGACAGGTTGTGCCGCCAGACGGAGGTTGGGGCTGGGTGGTGGTAGCGGCCTCTTTCTTCTGCAACGTGCTTGTGGATGGCATCATCTTCTCAGGAGGCCTGCTTTCTGGGCAAATCAAGAAAGAATTTGATGTGAGTACTTTGCCTTGTCTTCTATTATATACCTACGTTAATGTGGGGCTTTCAGCTCTACCGCTACTTCTTTGATTCTGATTAGTATGTTTTTATCAATCTTTTCATAATTATGGAGCTATTAAATTACTTTTTTGAATTATAAAGTTGAGCTACAGTTGAATACTATTTGATTTTTAATATAGGTAATATAATATTTAAACAATGTAATAGCAATTTTAGAGGTTAAAACTGAAAAATCACAATTTTGTTTACTATTTAAAGTGTTTCATATAAACTTTGCCTATACCTACTTACCAATACAAACATCTAAAATCATAAGATCCAACAAAAATCTACAACAGACTATCGACTCAGCTTTAGATTGTTCTAGAATAGAAATCACCCTGAATATGCAGACAGCATTTAAAAAAGACGTAAAATAAAAGGCGCCTCGTGAGCAGACTATTTTTAGACAGCTCACAAGAACCACACCTACTGGTACATGGCGTCATAGCCGTGCCTCCGCGACTCCGCACTTAATCTTATATGCAAAGTCTTACGGCTAGTCTCAATAACCTCTATCTTTGATTTTGCTTACTGTGGGTAGTCATGTGACATTTATACATAATTAAGATTTTGTATGGAAGTAACGTCATATAACCACAGTAGGTAATCTAAATCAAAGATAGATAGGTTATGGAGATTGGCAGTTAGCGAATTTAAATGCGCATGACGATGTTTTAAAAGTAATTCAAACGAAATTATATATTATTGCGTCTCGAGTTTTTGTGTTTTCCGCTATGCTTCGTTAGTTACGTGGTTTTGTATTTTGTTGTAAAATTAATGGGTTAAATTGTTTTATAAATACTTAGTAGATTATTATTTATTTTTGATGTATCGCTCAATGTACACTCTGGATTATACTACAAGTATCACTGTTCGTATTATAATGATTAAGACTACCTATTCTCTACCTTCTAATTGTGATTACTCATACTGATAGTGAAATCACGTCATTTTAAACGTGCCAATATTCTTTAAAAGATTCGTAAGCACTGTTACTCTCGATATTAGTAACTTTTGGTCCCACAATCTAAACATGTAGGTACCTAATCTATGTCCGAAGTAGTCTCAAGGTCAACAAGTCAGATTTTTTGCGTTTGTTTTAATATCCAACCTGTTTCACTAAAGAAAATATCTTGGATTCATTTGTGTCTGGAAAATATCAGTGGCGCCACTCAAAACATAAACTTTAAAATTCACTTAAATTAATATTCGATGAATTGGTGCATATATTTCAAATTATTTATAAGTGACAGTAAAAGTAACGTTATTTCATTAAATGAATGCAAATCTTAAAAATGCGCTTCAATAACTAAGAACTGATTTGTCGGAATGAGCAAAGCGAATGGTTTTTATCATTGACAGGTCAATCAAGAGACATCTACGTAAAACAAGTTTTGTAATACCTACTTAATAAATATTTTAAAGTAAGCTCGTAGGTATATGCTTGTGGAAAACTTGGTGTCGGAGTTTTGAGATTGTATGAAAGATAAATCGAATGGGTGTTTTATATTTAAACCATCATTGACGCTTTCTTGTTGGAGCTTTTTTTTCTTATAAATCTACGAGTACTTTGGTTTTGTTCATTTAAATTTCAAAAAGGAGGAGCTTCTATGTCCCACAGTAGAGATTTTATAACGCCGACTTCAATATCGTAACAAGAGCAATTTTCAGCTCTCTAGAGATGCATTTATGTTCATAACTTTGAAGATCCTCAACAGATCCTCAATTTTTTTAAATGGGACCTCGAATGAAAACTTAATTTACAAAATCAATACACTATATTGACGGAATAATCGGTGAACATACGCCAAACATAGAACCTTCTTAATTTCAATGTCGGTTTAAAATTTCGTCAAGCTTTATTGAACGTGTTCTCAGTCTTGGTTTTTTAAGTTCGTCGAGACGAAGCGCTCCTTGGCGCCATATCGGTAAAAAGCAGCATTAATTACAAATGTATCACTTTTTCAATTTATACCTTCTGCTTTTTATATTTAATTGTATAAAACCAGGTGAGGTAACCAGTTAGTAATACGGTGAATATAAACTGTAACAGATTATTATGTAATTCTAAATGTTGCATATTAATTGTTGAGTTTGAAAATACGTTAGGTATTGTTGAAATTGCTTTTGGTGATGTTTGAAAGACGATAATACCAAACCTACCCACCTACTTGATTTTAGTTTTCTTGACCGTGTCTCTACCTATTGGAGATTATTGTGTATTTTTTTAAAAGCTTTTGTTTTAATTTTTCGGATTATTCTAAGACATTGCTCTTTCTCCTATCTCAACAATAAATAAAATAAGTAACAAATTATTAATTTCAAGTCTTCCATTGTAATACTATTGAACTTGTGAAACTTTAATTATTGCCCGTAGTTTCCTGAAAATTGTAATACAAATACCTACGAGTACAATAAGTTTGAATGAGAAATAGATACGTAACTAGATTTTAAAATAAAATGAACACAATCCAGTCTGTAAACAATAAGCATTACCATTATGTTAAGGCCAAGGTCCCAATCTGTTCTAACAAGCCTTCATTCATGTTTCATTCAATGTTGTGATAATAATGACGTGGCGTTGAGCATTATTACAACTCGAACCTAATTTACAATCATTAATCAAAACAGTTTATGAAAATCCTAATATTTTAATGCGAAAGTTTGTGACTTCGGATGTGTGTTTGTTGCTTTATCACGCTCAAACCTCTTCGCGGATTTGAATGAAATTTGGTATCAGAATAGCTAAATATCTTAGATTAACACATAGGCTACTTTTGATCCTGGTATTCTCACGAGAACGGGAACTATTCACTGCGGATAACACCGCGGGCCGCAGCTAGTATTTTATATTTTCACATGTTGTTTTTAAACAAGATACAAGTCTTCATTTACAATTAAGAAGTTATTTTGTAAGTAAATGAATTGGATTTTGTAAGTTAATGTTATTATTTTATAAAAGTTTCGATGTACTTATTTCAATTGTGTGTTCACCTATCTCATGATGCAAAATTGTAAATCCGAATGATGCTTCTTATGACACCAGTGATCGACCTACAATCGAATGAGATAAGCCCTTGACGTCATACTAACACATAAAGTACCTACAACAGTTACAGAGCTTCCACAGATAATTAATTACACACGGTTAATGGTCTCAGCACACTAATGGGAACGGAAAGGGATCGTAACCGTATCGCCTCGAGTCGTTCAGAATGGTTTGTAGGTATTAAACTCCCTACTGCAACGCACACTAATCGGAATCGTAACGTGATCGCCTCCCCTCAGAACACAGCGAGCTGACAGGCGTTACGGTTACGATCCCTTTCCGATCCCATATGTGTGCTGAGACCTTTACACCAATCGGCAACGACTGTGGGTGGAATTTACCAAGCCCTAAGAGATGTCAATTTAATTTCTTTTCCGTTTTTGGATCGTTTTTCCGGTAAGGAATGTACCTACCTAATTATCTTAATTTAATTAAATTGGTGGGTCTGATTTCGTTCTAACCTTTTAAGTAATTTGTATAAAAATGTGTTTACTTTATAAATTTAGAGACAAAAAAAACACTGCAAGTGTTCAAAAATAAATAAGTAGGTAAGTAGATACCCTTATTTCATGATTATTTTTTATTTGTTTTATATAATTAGCACCTGAAATTACTAAAAGAAAGGTATCAAAAATTAATTGTGAAAATAGGTTATGAAAATACCAAAAATCCCGTGTATGTTGACAAAACCGCATTCATAAAAACTGTAGAAAGTGAAACCGGAGTAAATAAATGCTGTTCACTCATTCGAATATTGATGAATGCAAGGAGCCTTGTCTGAAATCCAGTCCGGCAACAATATTGGAAGTTTTCCACTATCGCACCGCGGGCCGCACTCAGGACGACATGGTGGGTTGAAAACTTTTAAAATGAAATACAGGAAAAAGATCGATTAATAAACATCTCCGAAGCACGTCAGTGCTCAGCTATTGTGGCCACTATCGTTGCTAGTGAGCTCAGCAGAGCCCAATTTGTAGCTGATCAGCTAACTTTGACGATCTAACAAGAACAAGCAGGCAGCGACACCACGAGCGCTTCCGAAGAAGATCCTTATTTTTGTCGTCATATGCGGGCCGCATGTGACGCAATGTGCCGCGAAACCGCTGTCTTGGCCCCATGGGACAGAAGCGTGATATTTATGAAAAGTTAAAAAGCCCCCAATTTTCCCATAACTACGTCCCAGTGTCGCCGGTAAGTCCTTGCGAATGTAGCAGTGCATTAAGTTCCCACATAACAGTGCGAGGGCAACGTACGGTCGCGGCCTCGAGACTTGCAACGAGACAAGAGGCTTAACTTGTTCGCGGTGCAATTCCGATTGGGTTCTAAAGCGTCCCCAATTCTAAAAGAGAAAACTTGTATTTGGGCTTCAGAAGCCTGTAAGTACCTGTGTAGTGCACGCTTCTATGCTATGGTCATGCCTAGAGTTATCCTACCCTATGTTATTTAACTTAATAATGAGCCTCATAATAAAATTGAAATTAGTTCGGAAAGCTGGGATAGCAGAAAACCTTAACTTTTATGTGACGTAAAGCACCAGCGCAACAAAGACGGCTTTTAATTTAGTGATCCATCTTTAAATCAAAATAATTCATTTTTAATGTAATAGAAATAAGATATATTAAAAATCAAGAAGGTTTGGAATATCTACAAGAGCACCTTTGCCTAACCTTAAAATCCTAGGAACAGCATCATTATATTAGTGCTGTTAGCACCATATTCTGTATTATGTTTTCATTATGAAATAAACAATAAACAAAACTTGTTTTTGAGTACTTATTAAATGTTTGCAAATAAATGATTTCTTATTTTATTGACCTTACAAAACCTTTCTGACAATGACGTCAATTATACTTACAGTTGTTTAGGGATTTGAATGGACTTGAACGAAAATTAAGTTGAAAATAATAAGGCAGTTTTTTTCATAATTTAATAAATCATTTTTACATTATAATTTAAAAATAATTATAATTTTCTGTCTATGTAAAACAACGACAAGACTAACGTAAACGTAAATAAATATAAGAATGATGATCACGACTGTAGACCAGGTATTCCCAAGTTGCAGTTTTTTTTTTAGATCAAATAGCGCGTTCAATACATTTTGAAAATGTATAGGGGTAATCAAAAGCAGAACTAAAATAAATTGTAAATTAAAAACCAATAATCAATTCATAGAAGAAAACCAAAATAAAAAACATGATTTTACGTGACAATTTCCCGAGTGCTATAACATTTTCAGACTGTACCAATGTACATTACGTTAGCCAAACTTGGTTTGAAGATTGGAAGTAATATAAAAATATACTACATTTGTAGCTGGCTGTACCTAACTTTAATTAAACAGTAGCATTGTAATTTTTCCACACTTGTTCACGACTGTTTACTTTCAAGTAGGTATCAGAATGTCTCATTCGTTTGACCTTACGACATTCGTACGATAACTCCGATAAAAATTAACAGCCCGTCTGACTATTCCACTTCGTAGAATAAAATAAAACGTATTTATGATAATACTAATTTCACTCTTAATAAAGCGTTTCATAAGTTGTCCAGGGCAGTTTATCTAGGAAATCCTGAATTGAAATCATCAAAACTAGTAGGAAAACAAAGGTAAAAAACCTAGGTGATTTAAAATTAATACCTTTTTACCAAATCCTAAAAATCATGATATCACACTAATATTATAAAGGTGAAAGTTTGTGTGTAAGCGTGAATGTTTGTTTCCTTTAGGCTGAAACGGCTGAACGGATTTGAATGAAATTTGGTGCCAAGATAGCTTATATCCTGGCTTATAATATGTGCTACTTTTGATCCCGATATTCTTACGGCTCATCACGGCGGGGGACTGCTAGTAGAAATATTTCATTAATTTTCAATAGTTGTTTTACTACTCGCGTTTATCTAATGTAATTTAAATTATATGCCAGCGATATAAAGCTCATTACAGATTTTTATCTAATTGTGAGTGATACAGCGATGCCCACACAGCTGGTCTTGTGCCAAAGATAATATATTTTTTATTTGAATTAACAGACGCATTGCATCACACGTTATGTAAACGTTAACAGTTTTCACAACGCTTCGTCTATTTACAAACATACAAACGCTGAAACAATTTAAAAATAACGTGCGGTAATAATCCAAAGTTATTTTTGTAAAAGATTCAACGGCTTGCTTCAGATAATATACACATTTTGACAGTAGCATGTATTGTATCATATGAATAGAATTTTCAATTCGGTTCATGTTCTATTGAATATTTAATTCAATTGATTACCTACAACTTTAGCTCTGAACCTAAACAGCAAGATTACCTACTGCAGTTTCACGGTTACGGTTAAAAAAAAATACCGATTACAACGACTTTTCTTGCGTAAGTTTTTTTGGTTGACAAGAAATAATTATTCCCAATTTAATTTGAATAAAAAAAAGAAAAATATTATCACGACTGTATCCCAGGAGCGGTAGACATTTTTCTTTCAGATCTTTATTTAATTCTTTTAGATCCTTTGAAAATGTCTAATGGGGTAGTCAGAGGTAGGTATGTCCAAATACATGTCATATATGGTACAAACTATTTAATTCATACCTACTTAATGTAGCTACGTAGATTAACATTCACACTTATGTATCATTGCCAAGTTTTTACTTAGCTTCCTTATCCTTTCAAAGTGAACGAACTCATTATGCCTATTTATTTAACACTTACCGAACCTAATTACCTAAACCAAACATGTACGCATTCCTGAATAAATATTTAAATGCGTCCGCTTTAGCGGGTTTTAACTAGATTTAATTACAAATGTCTTATTTTATCTTTTATTATATATTATCAAAGAAATAATTTATTATTTTGAAAGAAATGGAATACTTACATACTTAATTCATTATAATCAATTTAACTACCCACTTAATTAAGTTTAGCCATTCAACGAGGTAACGCTGCCAGCCTTTTGGGCACCCTACCTGCGGCCGGTGACCTGAACTCTGTATTCTATCTTTAGGTAATACTAGGTTAGAATACAGAGTTCATTTTTATTAAATTAGTTTTTAAGTAGTGTAGGTATTTTTTGTTTGTTTCTGATATAAAACTTTGTTAGAATAATAAATATCCCACTTAATTAATTGTAAAAATTAGACTTTACCTTTTAAATTGATAAATTACTATATTTACCTACCTAATAGCGATTGTCAACATATTGGCAAAAGCTTGATCTAGCGAAGCAGTATTACTTCAATAGATAATGTAAACAGGTTTATAATGATCATTTGCATTGCAAATCGCAGGGTCAGGCGCAACTCGGCGCAAGCTTCCAACCAATTCATTGGTTAAAGTCGGTATACACGTTCATGTAGCAGACGACTGGCATGGGTTAAATGGAAATGGAAATGATACCAAGTGGATCCCGAAGTTTTCACTTGCGTTGCCTTAACTTTTACCATAGACAAAAACGCCCTAACCTAGCTTTAATAACTGATTCACCAGTCTCTTAACTTCGGTCACAACTTGGATGGGTGACTGCAAGTGGCATTATCAAACGAGCGCTTCCGTGCTTCGGAGGGCACGTTAAATTGTCGGTCCCGGCTTCTAAAGTCGTTAAGCCATGACGGAGGCCTTTAGACGGCCTAAAAACTCCGTCACCAGAGTTGGCCACTTGCTCACAAGAAAGAAGAACCAGTCAACTCAATAGTTGACCATGTATATTTGTGCCTACTTATAAACTGACTGACTGACAAGTTAATCATCAGTTTACGAAGTCTGTTAGCGCCACTACGTGTGAGGCTAAATAAAGTGACTTTACATTTCAATGAGTGCGCCGCCGTGGTGGATCAATTTAAATTAATAATTGAATTCCTCTTTGTTTATCGCCTTCTGACGTGTTTTAGTATCTATTATGCAAGCAGTCTGTATGGAACGCCAATTGCAATGTTATGTGTAATTTCTATTTAAATTGTTCGATCTTTTATGGCCAAGGTTATTTGGATAATGTATATAAGTGGGTTATATAACAACTTCTAATTTAATCATAATAGAATTAGTATATTGATTTATTTTATATTTTTCGTATTTACTTATATGAAAGTAACTGTTCGTCAAATTTGATCGCACAATTTTTGTTAGAAAGCAAGTTCCTTCATAAAAAAGTCCTGAAAAGTGGATTAATTAAAACTGGTTTCATTAATAAATGGCCTGGATCCAACTTTTTTATCTACCTGAATAAAAATACCTATTAAAAACCGGAATCAAACACACATTTGCCGCCGTCAAAACAATTAATAAATATTTAGAGCAAGCGTAACAGCGACATTGCTCTACTGCCCCTGAAAATAACTGAATGCACATAGAGTAGAGAAGTGGTTTTCAAAACAACTTCAATTTGCATAAGAAAAATGAATGTCTTGAAAACACTGGGTGCTACGAGGTGCCTACACTTTTATAAAAAGATCAGCTTTATATAGTATAATTTTTTAAATTTGTAAACTATTGACGGTATAATCGGTAAAAAAAAATTTACTATAAAAATACTCCTTTAAAACATAAAAATTATACAAGTGGAACAAATAAAACCTCCTCCTTTTTGCAATCAGTCATAACATTACCCATAGTATTCCCCTCAGAGCAATCATGTATTCCCCGAGGTAAAGGTTTCAATGAATTTAATCACTTCTTCCAATAACATTGCAAAATCGATCACGCCACGACAATGAAGGTTAATGGTATTTATTCCAATCTAGGCTATATAAAGTCTGGAAGTAAATGATAAGTAATAAAAAAAGGCTAAAAACATTATTATCTATACTATCTATATCTATACTATCTATATTATATTATATTACTATTACTATAATAATATAATAAAGAGGTAACATTTGTTTGTTTGTTTGACGGAGGTAAACTCCGAAACTACTGGACCGATTTCAAAAATTCTTTCACGGGTGTGTAGAATGGACTGTCCGGGAGGTTATAGGCTATATTTTATCCCGGTAGCTCCATTAGTACACCCGTGCGAAGCCGGGACGTGCTACTAGTAAATTATAATTAAGTAAGCTGTAGTACTTCAATTAAAAAAAAATATCTATATATCACGAAGGTGGTTGTATCTATAGTAAAATTACCTTCTGAAGTTACCTAAATCATCATTAGAAGATGTACCTAACTGACTTTGTTTTTCAACTTTTTGTTTTGTCTTTACCCCAAGCCGGAACACACATCTTTGTGCTATTTTCGTAACAAAAAACAACTTTATCCTACTTCTGTCCATTAAATTTACTACTTTCTCGATATTACTGACGTTTAACTGCACAATAACATTCATGTTTACGTACTCGAATGAATTGAACTACCGAAGGGCCTATTCACATTCAATACCTATTAACTAAATGCATGGAGGCGAAATATTCAACAGGTGGCTAGCCAAGTGACAAGACGCGGAATAGTCAAATCAATTTTGACCTTTGGGCATCTGTTTGACTGAAAACCTGGAGGCAGGCTTACTATGACCATTAAAAGCGTTAAGGCACACTGACGTAAAGTAAGAACAGTTAGATAGAACCTAAACTTAATTGTTTAATAATACATCATGGTAAGCCTCCTGAATTTGAGAGTATCCTTCTGTCCGGGTGTGCCTAAAACGCAGTCTGACTCATTCGCGTTATGACAATAATGTCATAGTAGTGTCTCAGTATTGGAGTGTTCGCGTTGAACTAATAGATATGTCAGGCATTTTATGTAGTTATGCATTTTTCTAACAGCTATTTTTAGTAGCTATAAAAAGAGAGGCTCACCAGATTTGGCCACTTGTTCATACGAACGAACGAGTTGCTATAATGATTTTGATATCGTTTTTTTTTCATCTGTAAAGTTATATTCCATGAGACGTTCATACTTATTGTTTCTACTCTAAGCCTAGTACTTATACACCGTTATGCTAATATAAGTGTTTGTCAGGTGGCATGCTCAGTGGCTGAACAAATAGGACCACACACTGCTTCAGACGTGTCCAAGAACTGCAATAGTTTGCAACTAACGGTACCAGATTTAACTATGTTGTGAACGTCCGCAGATTCATTGTTTGAAGACAGTTAGGTTTAGAATCTAGATTTGTCTAGATGTTTGAGTTTGCATTGTCTATTTTGATGCCCTAGTTATCAGCGTCGAGGTGTGAAGTACGAAAGGTGGATTTAAGTGCATGCTCGTTTGCTGTTAAGTAAGTTTGTAGGTACCTGTGCTCACACTGCTACAACTTGTAGCTAAGATGGCTTAGCGACTTTATAGCTGGAAACGATCATTAAGATACTGGCAGTTAATCTATCCTTTTTCAATTGTATCCTATTGGTCAAAGATGTTAAATTCCCGCTATCTATAAGAAAAATATGGGTAGTTAGATTATTTATTTTTATTGAATAGTAATGTGATTAATCCAATTAAGTGAATGCATAGAGTTGTTGACTTGACAATTATCAACAAGGTCAACGAACAGGTTAATACGGAAATGAAGTCATTTACTTCCACATGCACTTTATCGTAAAGTCATTAGGGTATGGGTACTTAAAAGTTTATCGCGAAGTATTATAGGTATCTATCTAAATAATATAAAAACGCGAGTTTGTTTGTTACGCTTTGACGCCTTGAAATTTTCATACCTACAAGTTTTCAGAAATACAGAAAAGCTCATGATGGGGCTTCTTTCATTGTGAAAAAAAGTACATGGGCTCTTACTAGTCCCTAGGTACTTACGAGTATAACCGAAAAAATGTCACCGTCACCAGAGTTGGCCACAAACGAGACATAAAACGAACGAATCGAAAAAAATAGCTGTAGAGAAATAGAAAGCTTCTATACCTACAATTATACCTATATTTTTACCTACAATAGAAGAATTCAAATTATTTCTGAATGTGGCGCCACTTCTTGGCATTATGACAAGATGAACTGGGTATTTAAATATAAATGATGTTTTGTTTCAGATTAGCGAAGCTCAGGTGACCCCAGTAAACTCTCTGCTCTCCGGTTTCTACCTTCTCGCTGGTCCTTTCGTTTCGGCTCTGGCTAACAAGTTAGTATACCTACCTACCTACATATTTTAAGCGCTTGCACTACCCGAATAAAGTGATGGAACCTGGTTTACCGAGCTTTACTCGGTATTTAGTTACAATAGCAGTATTCCTTTACATACATCTATTAGCTAGGAATAATGCTATTGATTAAATTTATTAAATAACTCGCCGTTGTTATTTACCATCTTTGCTTTCTTTTAGAAGAAAAAGTTTACTGTGAAATCACTTCAGACAGCTTAAAAGCCCTGGACACTAACTTTTATTTTACCCACTTGTCAACTAAATAAAATCATTCTTATTTCAGGTACGGATTCCGAGTCGTCACTATCATTGGCAGTATTATTTCAGCGAGTGCTTTTGCGCTGTCGTACTACGCGCAAAGCGTTCAGTATCTTTACTTTGTCTACGGTATTCTTGGAGGTAACAGTCTTTTTGTATTTTTTTTTTATTTCACACATCCATCCGATCCATCCATCCAATTCGATACAATTATTCGTAGACGAATCTTTTGGCTTTAAAAAGTATTCTACTATCAATTGACGATCGAAAAGTAACAAACACCTTAATAATAATTGCAGGTAGGATATTACTCTGGGGTAAAACCTTTTATTTATTATTATTATTCTGTTTCGTTATCACATCCTTCATTATCCTTCTCCAGTGACTTAAAAAGCAAATTTGCTCACAGGAATCGGACTATGCATGATATACCTACCAGCTGTACTTACCGTGGGCTTTTACTTCGAGAAATGGCGGGCCTTAGCCACCGGGCTGGCTCTTTGCGGTTCCGGAGTGGGAACCTTCGCGATCGGACCTCTTACAAGCAGCCTACTCGTCGGATTGGGCTGGAAACTTACTATTCTTGTTCATGGAGGTTTGTATTCTCTATTCTTGCTTTTAGAGTTCTGTTGACGTAGATGGATGTAACATTATTCTTCTACCATAAGTTTTTGAAAATTGTGATGGAAGCTAACATAAACTGAAACCGATAATTGACACAAAACTTTGTGAAGTCCTTAACTTGCGATCAAAATAGTCAGTGTCGTTTTTATTTTATTTGGTAGGTTTCAGGGTCCCTCATCACTTTTAGTTTTACATTTCAAATTCTAATAGTCTTATTCTTCTCTAGGAATGCTTCTCCTCTGCATAATCTTCGGCGCAATGTTCCGTCCCATCAAGCCGGTGCGCGTAACTCTAGACGATAGCCCCGAAGACAGCGCGCGTCGCCACGAAGAAGCCGTAGAGAAACTCAACTCCATGATCAAACTCCACAACAAACTGGACTCCGGTATCTCAATGCCTGCAGAAATGCGTTTCACCAACAAAGCCAGCCCTCATACTTGGATGGGAGTAGCTAATAACACTAGATACCCCACAGCAGAAGAAGTTTTCCGCGGCAGCAACTCTCATCTAACCAACCAGCTTGGGAGACGCGCGTCCGCAAACGCTGGAGCTTTGAAAAACGCTCTCGGAAACAAACCTATGTTCATCGACGCCCCCGTAGCGGAGAAAGATGAGCAGGAAGACTCCAACAGCAACATTGATAACACAGAACCTTTGATTTCCACTCCGACTCAGGTGAAAATCGTTGCCCCAAACCATCACAACTACCGTCGTTCTCACGCTGATCTCGTAGCAAGGCCTCTGTACCGAGACGACATCTTCTTCGGAGCCAGCCTCACCAGATTACCACAATACACGTCACGAACATCTCTCGGCTACCACGCGTTCGTCACTCATGTTCCAACCAAGGAAGACGTTCAAGAAGAACAGCCAGGAAAGTGCAGATTCTGCCCCGAAGCCGTAAAGCGAACTTTAGCAACCATGTTGGATGTCAGCCTGTTCAGATCACCGACATTTGTGATCCTCGCTTTGAGTGGAATGTTCACTATGCTTGGTTTCTTCGTTCCGTTTATTTACTTGAAACAGCGAGGGATTGATAATGAGATGTCTAAGGTTGCTGCTGAGTGGTTGGTGCCGGCTATTGGAGTGGCTAATATTGTTGGTCGTGTGATGTGCGGTATGGCTTCCTCGGTGCCGAAGATATCTCCTTTGTGGGTGAACAATCTGGCGATCACGGCTGGAGGGGTCGCCACTATGCTGAGTGGGTTGACTTATAACCCGGTCTATCAGTACGCTTACTGCTGTGTCTTCGGCTTTGCTGTCGGTGAGTTGAGATTTAAATAATTTATTTCAGTATTTTACTTGTGTTGTAATGCTAATATTGCCTTTTTTTAAAGCTATAAGTTTAGGTACTACTCGTAGAACTGTAAGGCATCTAGAATATATGGAATCTACATAGGTACTTTTGAAACCAGAATGTTTGTATGACTTTTTTTAATCTGTGATGAGAAGAACTCGCTAATTCTATTCGAAATCATTCTTCTACAATGTTTTCTTTCAGTATTCCTGATGTCGACGCCTTTTTACGCCAAAATCAATGTATTTTAATATTTCCAGCATGCTTCGCGTCTCTCCGTTCGATCCTGGTGGTGGAATACTTGGGTCTGGAGCAGCTCACGAACTGCTTCGGTCTGTTCCTTCTGTTCCAAGGACTTGGCGCGCTACTCGGCGCTCCTATTGCCGGTAAGACTTTATAAAGCCATCTTGTGTTAGAAAATCTCTTAGAACTAGTTCAAAATTAACTAACTATACCTACTCGTATATGAAAACACAGGTTTTTATCGCGTTAATTACCTTATTTATTTCCCGACGTTTCGGCTATGTTACAATAACCTGGTCGCGGGCAGACTGTGGGCATCTGAGTGTGTTTGTATAGAAAAACTGTTAGATAAATCTAAGAAAGATGAATCGATTATTTTAGTATGACCCCAAAGTTCACTTAGGATCGGAACGTCTTACTTGCTAGGTGATTCTGTCAAGACCAAGAAAAATAATCACTGATACATGAATTTCTAGATTGAACTAGATTATCTCTAGTTAACAATATCAAAAATAACTAACAAGATTATAGGTAATGCTGACCTAGTTACATAGACAAAACTGTATTTAGACCACGGCCAAGTTAAAACTGCATTGTTTTAATTATAGGGTCGCAGTTAACTGTTATCCTAGGTCGCTGCGATAACATGTATGTACCTAATCGGCTTGAAGTAGACATGCCACTCTAAATTATATGTAATGGCAAAGTGAACTTTACCACATTCATTTTAGAGATAAAAGGCGATAGGTACCAATATCAGTAGATATATTAGTTGCAAAAAATGTACGGCATACAACTGTGACCAGTGACCACTATGAAATTGTTAAGACAGTTTAGGCTAAAAACAAAGACACACACATAATATTAACGATTGCCACAGATGCACAAATACCGTTAACTATTATATTATCGAGTGAAACTGCAGTTCATTGTTGAAGGCAGGAATTTGGCATCGCGCCGGTATCTAGTCGCGGTTAGAAATAGACCGGGCGCCGTTGAGCAATGCAGATTTTCATCACAATTGTCTAGAAATATCCCATGTCAGTTAAAGAAAATAGGGCACTGACCTGTAATAAATAAAAGTCACGTTAAAAGACTATAACGTTAAAAGCGAGCTTCTTTGAATCTTTAGCCGCGCCACAGAATAAAGATGGCCGCGCAGAATTACGAAAAAAACAAGACTTTAGGCTTAGTTTTCTTATCGGTAAATTTCTTTATTTGAATGATGGAGGTAAACTTAACATGATTTTAATAGACGGTATAGACAAACATAAATAGACAGTGCTTGCACCTTTTACTGCCCGTAGATCAATAATAGATAATCAAAGTCCGCACAAGTAGATAAATCTAATTCGTAAACGCTACAATAGTGTTTAATGAAATTCCGCTGAGATTATTTTAAAACTAAACCCGATGTTACAAAATTAATTTAACTTATTTGTTTTCAGGAATGCTGTATGACTACACGAAGAGCTACGACGTCTCCTTCGTAGTGTCAGGCGCGTTCCTTCTCATTTCAGCTCTGATGTGTTATCCCGTGAACAGGGTCAGTCGCTGGGAGAAGTCGCGGGCGAAACTTAGCGGAGCGCCCGCTGTCTGATAGATTGCTCAAGGAAATGCTGATAGCATTATACGCGAAGGAAACTAGACTATGGCCCCGTGTTTAAAGATTGCAGGGAATAGCGTATTTTATGTGACTAAGTAGCTTATTCCATCTCAACAATGTCCCAGGCACTAGTTATCCATTAAGTGTAGGCAAAATTGCCTGCTATAAATAATGTAGTAAAAATGCAAAGGCCTGTGACGTATGGACATTCTTAGCCTCGGAAATTTTCTCATCCTGCCATCGATTTCGAGTTTCAGTTTTGGCTTTTAAGCACTAAAAATTAAATAGGTACTGTTGTGACTTTTTTGTGCTGAATATGGCAACGACAATGCGAAAGACATAACCTGAAGTTTTGGAACCATATGTATAGGTTTCACAATTATTAGCTAGGAGTGCCATTTTGCTTGAGCTGGACTATGGACACTAGTACTTAAAATCTACGGAATATAAGACTATTCTGGCAACGTAACGGGGTAAGGTAACAGGGTCAATAGTGGAAATCGCGTGTTCAATCCCGTATTCATGAATGACTGCCTAAATCATCACAAATAACTATTCGTCCATGAATATGAGGATTGCTCTGAGATTTTATATCCATAAAATATTTTGGAATGTTTTACAAAACGCGTTTGTGTAAAGCATTGAATAAATCGAATAAGTTATAGTTTATCGGAGTATGCATGTGTGTTTAGAAATTAGTCACATTCCCAATTTATACCTTTGACGGAACTGCAAGGGTAATTGCAATGCTCGGTTAAGTCAGTTGAATGCATTTAAATTAGTTTTAGGCGTTTAAAGTACAAAGACTTTAAATTAGTTGCAGTTTTGTCGAAGTCGTCCAAACGGAGAGATCTGAAGCCAAAATGTACTTTAACTTTAGAATAGCTTAGGATAACGTGTGTACCTAACTTTAAACTTAAAGGTGGTGCATATAAGACTCTTTAACTTAGTTTTAAATTTATATCATATCAGAGTGCAAGATGAATGACGAATTTTATATTATATACAACTGTATAATAAATGTGCCTTAATATAAAGTGATACTTATTAAAATTAGATAATAGACATGTAATCTGGTTGAAGACTTTTAACGAACAAGCTGTTTTTGTTGCCATTTTACATTTAACTTACGGTTTTTTGAACGTAACTTGAAATGTTCAAAAAGATTAAACTATTTCTTAGTGCAGTTGCGATTTGAGTATTAAAAGAAAATTATGTAATTTTTAAATTTTTTATTCATTGGTCTTCTGTCATTTAAAAACTGCAAAAATATTTTAGATAAACGTATTTTAATAGTCAAGGAAACACCTACTTATTGTGTGCTGTGAAATTATCGATATAATGTAGATAGGATCTAATAGGATTATTTTATTGGTTTTAAGTCGAGAGGTCCTATTTATAGCGATAACGAAAAAACTATAAAATACCTGCTTTAAATTTTAAAGCAAACTCTTATAGTCTGTCTATAAAGTCGTGACAATAAATGAGGGCGCTGCTAAAATGTATATAGCAACCCTATAGTGTGACTACTGATTTTGATACTTGCAGTTCGTTCCATGTAAAAGTTCCTACCAGCTTTTGGCGGGAATTTGAGAAGGCATGTTTTATTTTTTAAATCTTAACTGTGTAATAATGTTGGATTAAAAGGTTAAACTGTTGAGTGTTCATACATACATAGGTGAAGGCAAATGAAACAAAATTGGATTTAGATAGATAGATAGATAGATAGATTTAGCGTTTATTTGGTACAAGTAGGTACAGAACAGAACTAAATATACTTATACCTAACACAGAAAAGAAAACAATACACTAAGCAAAAAATTATAAAATAGATTTCATTGTCATTTTTATAAGAATTTTATTTTTTGCCGTAGTGCACAAATATTAAAATTGTCCATTGCTTTCTTGGCCGACCCTACTGTGTTTCACAAGAGTTTCAAACTTCCCATCATTCTTGAATTCGCCTAACCGTAGGTACTTTCTGATTTACCTGAAAATTAAAAAAAAAAATATTACTGAAAGTAATCAAAAGCATTTTAAACATAAAGCAATTAGTTAAAATTTTAAATACTTAGGTAGGCAGAAAACGTAGCCAGACTGTGTGCCATTTTAATGTATCAAGATTAGATGGTCTCACTACAACATGACTAACTGTGATGTTCAATCTGACGTAAAAATGTGCAATGTAAACAATGCCTTTTTTGGTCTCTAAATCGTAATTTAGGTCAATTTGTTACTTCAGGCAGATTAGAAACAAACAATAAAACGATTACATACCCGTTATAGATGCTGTTCGCCCATATATATCATCCAAATCCCACAAAATATGTCCAACTTGGTATTCCGCTAAACATTGCTGGAAAACTTTAAAAATCACTTTCCGCGTGTCACTCTCATTTACTTTACTTATTTGTAATACTTTTGTGCGTAGTTCGGTTTCATTTCATTGCAGTTTAACTAAGAAAACAACAAAAAATAGAGGAAAATATGTTCTTGAACTCACTCGATGACAGCTGACGACAGCTGTTATACCTTTGTTTGGTGCTGCCAGATACACGAATAATTTTAGTTCCTCAAACATTCATGTCACGACTATATAGACAGACTATAAATACTTCTAAAATAACTAAGCAATTATCATTTTCAGAACCAGTTCTTCTATAAATAAATTGATTATCATTTCTTTTGTAAGCAGTGCCATGTAGGTATCTGTTTTCTAAAGAGACCTATTCAATGACAGGTGTTTCTTCAGAAGTTGGCATTAACAATGTACACATTAACAATGCAGCTTCATAGTTTTAGAAACAGTTTTGTAATAAATTATTTTTTGTTGATTCCTTGTTTCATTGTACTGATTGTACCGAATAGGTACCTCGACGTAAACACCCGAATACTGAAACCCTAATTAAAGTAAGTGGTGCTATCTATGGCATCATTAGATATTTTTTGCATACAAATCTGTATAATATAATCATATTCATTTCAGTTAAAACGACATTCGCCATTCTGTTGCCTATAAGCTAATATAAAAAGCGCCATCTACCAGCGAGTAGCAATAGTTAAAATTTGAAACAGCGCCATCTTGGTGTTAGACTGGAACTAGAATTGAATTAAAAGTTCCGCCTTCCTTGGACACAGCAAAAAACATTGCCAAATCTCAAGGTTATGAGCGTGGAAACGTGAACCCTCACGCTTTTCTTATAAGTAAGGCAGGAACCACAAATCCATATTCCTTACTTCTATATAATTAATTTAAAACTACTTACAAATAGAAATGAAAGACATCTTGGCGGTTGGATGTTATATTCGCATTTTATTTACAAAAGATAGTCTATGAGTTGGAGTTGGGTCCACGACGACGGCCGAAGGTCTGTACAACGTTGACGAATCTGTAATGAAACAGTATTTTATATTAGATCTTTAATGAGACAAACTCACACACAAAAAAAACAAATCATACACATCGGATTTTTTTTTACATCTACAACTTCAGTTTTTAATTTCGTAGGCACGACTAAGTCGCGGGCGAGTAAGTTAGTCACACTAATATTCGAAAGGTGAATGTTTGTAGGTGAGAATATTTGTTTCTCCTTCACGCTTCAATGGCTGGATGTAAATGATATTTGGTAACAGAATAGTCTATATCCTGGATTAACATATAAGCTACTTTTCGGTATTACCACGGAAACGGGAAAGATCTGAAAGAAATGTCTACCGCACCCTAGGATAAAGTTGTGATCATAGTTAATTTTTTTTGTCTTATAAAATGACTTCACTAATTTCAGTCACTGGATTCTTACCTCCTGTTGTATTGGATCCTCCTCTTAGCGCGGCCGGTCTTCTTCTTCTTCTTTTGTTGCTTCTCAACTTTGGGGGTCTGTCCCTTGACCTTACCTGAAATACAACAAGAATTCATTAAAATCTGTCAACTCAAAGTCAAAAACAGATGTGTTTTTGGCTGAAAAACGATTTGTGATTGATGATGATTTTATCAGCATTTAAATGTTGATTTAATCATTCATCATTTGCAACACTGTTATTGATTAAAACTGATAAATATCAACTTTCAATCCAAAAACCCCTAAAACATGAATACGTCTTCACTTTAAAGATTTTGTTTCATTAATCTTTTAATGAGGTGGCTGTCAGCATAGAAATGATGACAGCTTTATTAAGCTTGTATGTCAAAGGCTTGGACCAACTATTTAGAGATTGTACAATCATCCTCTAATGATCATCTGTTACTATATTTGGTAAATGTGTCTCTTGAGAAAGCTAGGACCCCCTTCGAAGGAGATCTTCGTTAGGCATTTTTGGGCTAAGCCTGTTACTCAACAATAATGTAGCTTTAGAACATAATTAAATAGAAAATAACAATGTTTAAGTATTTGCATACATACAAAAATACAAATACCTACTTAACATATTAGTATAGATTTAACTTACCAGCACGAGCCAGAGATCCGTGCACTTTACCACCGAGCAGGGGGATGGTCAGGTCAAGTTCGGAGCTGGAGAGCTCCGACACCAGGAAGGAGTCCTCGAGGGGCGCTCCGCAAACTGACAGGGTCAACTCCTCATCACTGACTCCGGCCAGAGCACGAACGCGCTCCTGGAAATTTCAATAAGTATAAGTTATTTTCCAAGAGCGCAATGATGACATTAACATAAATCATAGATTTCGGATGCGTGAGGCGCAGGGACGAAAAGAATGGCGCGAACAAAGGGAGGTCCACACCCAGAAGTGGGATAATACAGGCTGTGGATGATACCTAGTTTAGTTACCTATTTTATTAATACAATAGTAAGTCCAAAAATGTGAGGTGTAAAGTAGGTCCAATCTAAAGGTTTGTTCATTATGTTCATGGACCAAATACGATGGGAGCAGGCAGTAGCTGTTATTAAAATGAAAATACAAATTTATTGATGTGAACAACATAACCTAAAATGATTCATGTTTTCTTAGTCCGTCGATGAAGAGCAATACTTAACAAAATCTTAGATATTAAAAAATTTAAATGAAAATTGTAGCGACCACGGGAGAAAAACAGAACAAAGTTCAATTGTATGAGATTATCCTAATCAGCAAGATATTTCGACACTCGCAACAAAAGAATCGTAAGTACATCTTGTACGTTTCACATATTTTACCTTGATCTGACCAATGGACTCCTCTCCATTTACGTCTAGAACGTGCGTCGACTGTCCTCGGATATGCAGCTGCATTTTGAGGGTTCTGAAAGAAGCACACAAGATTGGAACAGCGTGGTTACGGCGCACGGCACGATAGCAGATCTTCAATGTGTCACAACTTCACAAGCAAAATTACACGAAAATCAAAAATAATGTACACTAGAAGGATAACTAGCAGAACGATGTGCAATTATATCGCATTTACGTATAAAAATTTCGTATTTTTACTGCGAAAATCCAAAATTCTAACCTTATCAGTCAAGTCTGACAAGCGAAAGAAACAAAGATGGCTGATGGAATGGAAGGAAACGGAAGCGATGGAACTAGAGCTTGAAACAGTGAAATCGACTAAAAAAGTAACATTGTGAGTACTATTTTAGTTCGATTAACGATTAGCGGTTTTGAGCCACAAAAATAAAACTGTAGGTTTTTATTTTTGTGGCTCTAACTCTAACCGCTAAACCGATACAGCTAAACCATTGAAATATTTTACCCAAAATAATGTGACCAGACAAGCTGATTGACGAGGAAACAAATAAAAAATGATAAAAGTAAACAAAGCGAAGATATTTCAACCTCAGCATGGGCAATACGCCAATACGGAACCCTACATTCAAAGTTGCCCGGTTTTTAGCTTTCGGACATCACAGTTATGTTTTAAATTATACCTAAGTACGTACCTTTATAAAGATAAAATATCTAGCAAAGACGATGTCCTTGTTATTGTACCTATAAGTATAATACCTTGTATTTAATTAAACAGTACCTAGGTATTTACCTACTATGTCCTAACCTAAGACGACGACCGTATTTACCTATTGTTGGAAAGGAAAATTCTAAGAAAATTGAGCACGATGGGATCGAAAAGAAATGCACCTCACAAGAGTGCAGAAATTGCTGTCTAGTGTCTTCTCACGAAGTCATGCCCTTTCAATTGTTGTTTTTATTGTATTATTTTAGAAAGAATAAAGAAGTCACGAATAAAGTTGTACATTTTTAAAATTTTGCCCGTTGTTTACCTAAATAGGTATTCAAGAGAAATTAAATTAAGTACCGCTTGCTTGGTTTTAATTTAAAAACTTATAGGGCATAGAATACAAAATTGAATTAAATTTATAAGCAAAAAACCAGTGGTGCTAAATTTCGGATATTACTCCATTTATTAAATGGGTAATATCCGAAATAATTAGTTTTCTAACGTTGTCTAATTTGTTGACACCATAGAGCATCTGATTGGTCAATCAATGTAAAAAGCGGCTGACGACTGTGCCGTGTGATCGCTCTCATCGCACTGTGATTTTTATTTTGTTTCGAAAATGGTTAAATAAAATTATATTCTCCCTTCCATTCACGTAAAAATACAAAGGCTTAAAAATGCTTTCAAGGTTGCTGCGACTGTTACTCTTTTCTCTCATACATTTGGTTATGGACGTACTTGTTGCTGTTCAGAATTTTTACCAACAATTTTCAGTCAAAAAATGTAGTTTACAAGAGGAAAAATCTACTAAAAGTGATATCAGGGTGTTATTAGAACATGTGCCAAAGATCAGGAAAAGTCCCAAGCATGTGGTGTTCCTTGCGGATACAGATAATCACTCGTTTAGCGACTTGGCTCATGTAGTGATTTGGAGCCTTGTCGCCGGGATTCCCTACATAAGTTTTCACGATATTAAAGGTAATTACTCGACACAACACTTTCCATAATTATTTATTACCTACCTTTTTCCTGTACTTGTTAAATTGACTTTGACGACTTACTGGCCCCTATTTGTTTACATCATAACCCTTTAAAAATCATCAGTTTTTGCAAATTTATCTGTAAATATATCTTATATTTTTATGAAAGTCACTTCTTTGAAACTCCTCAGAAAACCTCTTACATATATTATATATGAGGTTTTTATTATGACACATTGTGGTTGCATCATCCATTGATATACTTACGCATGTTTCATAGTTTCAGTATGATAAAAATTACAAATATACTTACCTTCTCCTATGTTTCACAGGAGAAGTGAAAGAAAATGAGGAAAAGCTTTTCTTTGAGGTGGAGAAATTAAAGAAAGGAATACCAGGATGCATAAAATGGTCCAAAAAGCCAGATTTAAATGGATACAGCAATGGAATTCAAGCCCACACAGTCAATATCAATATATTCACAGATGTCGATGGCCGATCACGGATAGCACAATGCATACGAGATATTGCTGAAAAGAACATTATACTGAATACTCAAACTAATGAATTCACAGCACAAGATTTAGACAGATTTGTTAGCTTAGCGTACCCTACCATTCCTGAACCAGATATATTATTATACACCGGAGTGTCATGCTGTACACATGGCTTGCTGCCGTGGCAAATAAGACTCACAGAGTTCATCCGACTATCTCTAGATCATAGTGTAAGTATAGACAGTTTTGTAGGTGCTATGTACAAATATAGTAAATGTGATCAGAGATTTGGCAAGTGATAACACTGTCCCAGTGTAGGCCTAAGTGAAGTTGTATATTTTGTCAGGTGGTAACTTAGAATGTTTTATACAATAATGTATTGATTTTTACTTGGATCTATGCATTCAGATTTCAATACAAAATTAAAAAAAAAACAAACTAGTGGAATGTTATCAATTATTTTTATCAGTACCTATATAGTTAGTTACTGGTTATGTTGAATGTTTATAATTTTATTTATTTTGTGTGCTTGTTTGTGGACTCAGGAAGGAAATCATCATAAATGATTAACACCAACTTATTGTAAGCAATACTATGTTTAAGGGTTCAAATAGATATAAATTTAAATATTGTGATCTGTGCAAACCAAACACGATGGTGATTTTTGTAGTGACTGCCATAAAATTATTGCAATATTGTTTTTTATGAACCAATGAAATGTGAAGCTGCATCCCACTACAAAAATCGTAACCACCTCTAGTGACTGCTCTAATGGTCAGTCTAAATTACCTATCTATCACTGGTTTTGCTTACTGTGGGTAGATTTTGATATAACTTCAATATAAAAAATTACAAAAACCTTCAACAAGCAAACCTAAAGGTATACAGGTTATTGAAACTGGCCGTAAATCAAGTGTTCCTTACTAACAACTGAGCTGTAGTTCAGTTGAACCTAGACACCATTTAGAAATGAAATGTCAAATTGTTGGAATTGTATCTGTTATAGAAAATATTCTGATGTTTTTAGAGAAATAACTGTGACACCTACATACTTCTATATTTATCAGAATCCTATGAAAGGCCTTTCTCCATGTAAGTAAATTACTAGGAAAATACCAATAATAAAAAAGCTTAAAAGTTTTAGTTGTTATTTTTTATTAAATTATAATTAACTCCCATCATCAAACTAGCCCTGTGCTGGGTGTAGGTCTTCTCTCAAATATGCCTACTCCATTCGCTTTCTTTTTCTCTTTTGCCGTACCTCCATTATAAATTTATTAGCCAAACACGAACGTGCTGCTATCATTACCTCTTGCATCAGCTATCATCTTTTCTTTTGTTAGTTTTTCATTTGACTGAGCTATGTACGAATTAAGACCTAACCACCTAATTTGGCATTTCTCCTTAGTTTTACGATTGTCTGGAAGAAATCGCCATGAGCGATAAGACCGCCGATTGTAGGATACTGTAAAGCCCATTTAAATTAGTACCTAGCACAAATTGTGTCCTCAATAAAGATATTTTGATTTGATTGGACTACTGAAATTATTTGAAGGCAGAGTAGCTTCAAGTTCCAGTCATTCAACTACGCCACAAATAACTTTATACTATTATCTACTTCAAAAGTGCCGATCTACAGAGAGAGCTTATGATTTGGTAAATTCCAGACTTACATGATTAAAATGCTGCTGGCTATTTTGCAGGTCTTCTTATCGTGATTTAATAATGACGTCCGTGGCCTTTGCCTAGGCCCTATTTTATGTATACCTGTAATTATCTAGGTATTGATACATACGTTTTTGAAATGTAGGTTAATAAAAAAACAAAACTTCGATAATAAAATTTATTGGAATTATGCCTGTGCACGCTAAAATAACACTATTTACAACTGAAGCGAGGAATATCACCATCCATCTGAAAAAGAAAAAAATAAAATAATATATCACAGCCTTTAACTTTAGGACGTCAGAAATGGATCTTTATTATTCAAAGAAGTCATTAGACTTGAAATTTTTTATTTAGTAACAACATCTGTTCAAATATGCACCTATTTACAACCTTAACATTTTCATCACGTAGCATTTACAATTAGGTTACTGTATGTTTACTTTAATTAACTAACATTTACTTTTTACAAGAGTTCATTGTCATACAGATTCTTATCAAAAATTTAACAAGGATGAGTTATTTGCAAGGTCCATTTTAGCAATAAATCTAAATAATAAATCTTTATTTAAATTAAAATATGTTATATAAGTAATGCAATTATCATTTGTATGAATCAGCTACTTTGTGCATGCTAGAAACCGGAATACAATAAAAATGTTCTTATACAAAAGTTGATGCAAAAATGTACATAGATAACAGCTTTGAACAGATTCAAGGATAAACAAATAAAACCAAAATATTCTTCATACATTTCTGACATCATTACATTGGACACATACCGAACCAGGTGAGTTTAAAACTGCATTTACATTCCGATAAGTCTTGATTGATCAATTCTGTAGTGATAAATTTGTTACCCTTTATTTAAAAATATGTAAACTATTTAACAAAACCAACAGATTATAATATAACAGATAGATCAATCTGCTGTCGCGAATAGAATTGATATGCCTTTGCTATGATGATATAGGCCAAAATAAATAGACCTATTTCTAGTACCTAGGTTTAAGAATAGAAAACAACAAATATCGCTACACAGATATGGTGACACATTTGAATGCGTAAGAAATAAAATGAACAAAATACAACCTTTTGTGTGTTGTAACCTGGTGTTCAGCGGCGATGTCTGGCGCGGCTGCCGCTCCGCGTCCGTCGCCTCTCGTGCTCCCTAGTCCGCTCATACCTATCGTACTTGTCGTGCCGTTCGTACGACCTGTCGCGACGTTCGTGCGACCTGTCGCGCCGCTCGTGAGACCTATCGCGACGTTCGTACGACCTATCGCGACGTGAATATGACCGCTTCTCGCGACGTCGATCGTCGGATCGCTCGCGCGACCGCCTCCGGTCGTAGCTGATGGAGCGCGACCGTCTCGCTCGCTTCCTAGGCCGTTCTTCCGAATCCTCCCTATATCTATCCTTCTCTTTCCGTTCGCTTCGCCTTTGTCTATCGTAATCGTCCTTCCGTCTGGATTTCGACGATTCTCTGTCGTCGTATTTGGAGCTGCGTTCCTCTTTGTGTGATTTTTTTCTTTTATCCTTTTTCTTTTTTTGCGAGTCGTTTGAGCTCGAGGATCTTCGTTTGCGTTTTTTCTTTTCGACTCTCGCTTCCGGCTCTGGTGATAAGCTGAGGGTGCTTTCTGAGTCTTCTTCGGAGTCGCTGGTTGTAGACTCTTTGTTATTTGATTTGATGGGGCTGGGCGTGCGTTCTTTCTTTGACTTCTTGTGTTTCTCTTCTGGTATGGTTGGTAGTTTTCTGGTACTGTCGACGTGGTCGGTACCCTTGTGTGGTTTCTTGTCTCTTGGCGTTCGTTCCACAATCTTCTCAGGAGTTTCCGCCTCGAATGGTGGAGGCGTTGCTGATGCCGCTCCTGTAACAAAGTTTTTTTTACAGTATTCATAAGCGTTGTAATTTATATGCTAAACACGGAAAAGGTATCTTTTTCTGTCATCTCTACAAGTCATTAGTATCGCTTATGTTTTAGAAGGAAAATACTTTTAGATGGCATGTCAAGGACGTACAAAGGAACAAAAAAGGTTAACAAAAAGAATAATACTATTGTCATTACCATAACAGAAATGTGGTGGTACTTTTTTCGTCCCACTTACAAAAAGTAAAAAGTTTTGTAGCAGAATTTCAATACTATTATGTATATTTTTCCCAATCATACATTTCATCAACATAAACAATATTATCATGAACAATGGCCCCGAAAACCTGGTTAAATATTTTTAATCAATTTGTGACATAGGCCTTAACCTTTTTTATTGCCCTGTCATGTCTGTGTAATTAAATGCAACAAAATATTGTTTTGCAAATCCTGCTTATAATATTTAAGTGAAAGTTTGTATGTTTGTGATAAGATTACACTTGAACGACTTATCAAGATCAAAATAGGATAAAATACCTATAGTTATTACTTTTTATAAGAGCAAAGCCGCGGACAGATTCTATATTAGGTAATTCTTAAATTCAGAAACAATTAATATCTTCAATAAATATAAATAAATAAGCAGCAAGTTAACTATGACAGGCTACAATTGTTTCAATAGAGAAAGAAATATTGTACTTTTAGCTAATCTACGATTTCTCGATATCATTGTAGATTTGTAAAGGGCCTTATCACTTACACAAGTTGAACTTTGATATCACAATTATATTGTCGCTTTCAAAGTAGACCGGCTGGAGTCGAATCAGATCGAAGGTTAAGGTTGACCAATATGTCTTACCAGATTAGCTCTTACTCGCGAGTTCGCTCACAATTTATATTTACTGGAGTTAAACTTACTAACGGCCAGTTTCGAAATTCAGTACCACGTACCAGTCTCAATCCTACGAATCCTACTATCCTACTAATATTATAAATGTGAAAGTTTGTGAGAATGTATTTATGTTTGTTATTCTTTCACGCAAAAACGGCTGGACCGATTTGGTTGAAATTTGGTATGTAGATAGGTTAACCTGCCTGGAACCCTGGATTAACACATAGGCTACTTTTTATGCCGGTAGATAATTTAATACTTAGCTACTATTTATACTATATTTATAAATATTATCAGGAATTAATAGCGTATTGAAATCATCTTCAAAAACGTCACCGAAACGTTGAGGTAAATAAAATAATTTCAATACGCGATTAAGTCCCGATTATATTTATAAATATGTTTCCAAGTTGCGATAGTTTAAAAAGTACTATTTATACTTACTGGACGGAAATTTCTGCGGTTCAGGTGTGCCGATCGGCGTGGATGGGTCTTCTGTAGCCTCCTTCGCCTCGGCCTTCTTCACCTCGGCTTCGATGTCTCGTGCCACGCGCTCGAAATCCTGCCGCCTGCGCCTTATGATGTCCTAGTAGCAATATGGCCATTGAGAATAAAGTTTAAGAATCATCATCATCATCATATCAGACCAGTTGCACCCACTGCTGGGTATAGGCCTCCTCTTTATGACACCACTCAGTCCTGTGAGATCCTTTGCCACGCTTTCCCGGCGATGTTAACGATGTCATCTGACCATCGGGCTGGTGGTCTACCCCTTGGTCGATGTTGTGTTAAAGTAAGTAATAAGTTTAAGAATAACTACTAATAAGATTATTTTGATTGTAGAATAATAATGGTAAGAATAAGGATGTCATGATCTACTCAGAAGTGAATTTTGAATTTTTTCTTTGAAGAGGTTGTAATGGAAATTTCAAGATGATATAGGTGGGAATAACTCTTTATTTTCTAGTAATATATTTCAGAAAGCCTTTGGACAGAGTCTTCTTTATTCGCCTTCACTTTTCTAACAATGATTCTTTGAATATTCCTGTAGGTATATTTTGTACAGAGATATTTTTTGATTGTCAATTGCTTGTATAAGTAAATGAAGTAAGAAAAACTTGTGCATTTCTGTTTATATTTATCTACAAGTATTCTATACAAAATAATAGCTGAATGAGCTAAGAACTTGTTTGGGGTTACATTTAATTTTGGGATAACATTACCTTTGCTTATGTTTCAAATTTTCTAGCACGTAACATAAAAATCATCTATTCTATCATCCATTAAAACAACAAGAGCAATTTATAAACCAATATGCATGATAATGAGTCATTCAATTTATCATCAATTACTCATGCACATTACGTAAATATATAAATTTGAAGATTTTGATGATCTTGATATTTGAAAACAAAGCTAATCTTATCTGCAGTTGGTACAAAAAAGTATTTTATTTCAAATTCAGACAAGCAAGACAAGGTGAATATCACAATAAAATTGACGAATACATCATGCATCTGCATAATCATGAACTTAAACGCGCAATAACACGTCAAAGGCAAATGAAGGGGAAACAGGTAGGAAGGGCGTAAGATTTCGGAAGACCTTGCTATATATAGTGACTGAATTTGAAAGGAGGATAACATTCGCGAAGGTTGGTACGAAAATAAACATGCATTGACGTAACAAAAGCTGTCTAGGAAACGGGAACTTTTAAAAACAAGAACCTTTTTTAGTTGTATGCGCAGTTGAAAATACAAAAACATTACAACTTAACTTGCTATTGATTATCACTTTTGACTGGCTTCTTACTCAAACTTTAAAACCAATCCTATTCTTTAAAACAAAGCAAGGCCTACAGCACCAGGTTCTTGCCTGATTCTTTCCCTACAGAATCACCTAGCTTATAAGACTACATTTTTAAGTGATCATTGCTCTTTAGTATAGTGTGAAAAAAAAAATCCTTTTAGCAAAGTGAAAGTCGAAACATCATCGTTTTCATCATGGGTTTATATCCTTGTTTAGCAAAGATATTTTATTAAAAAAATCGAAGCAAAGAAACTTCCGTCGGAAACCCGCGGCATAGTCATCGCCGCAGTCGATAGTGTGGTTTTGTTTAGGCCCCTAACAATATCTTAGGCACCAGTGTTTTACGAAACCCGTACTAAATTATTTAGAAAATATAAAGACCTAGATTAAGTTATGATAAAATTTCGTTGTAGAAATATTAAGAACAAATACGCTTATCAGTGGGGCGAATTAAGTAAATTTAAAATTGATTATTTTACGTTCGTAATTACTAGTACTGAATGTGTTCAGGTTAAGGTCAGATTATTTATTGGTACTTATAAATAAAATATTTTTCGTGTTCGTGGAAACAACAGAGTTAACAGCTGTTTTGAAAAACTTAATTAGGTTTTAGGTATGGATGAAATACAGGTATCCACATAATTTATCTATGAAGTCTCATTTATATTTACGGATCAATTTATTTACTTTGATAAAGTTTAAATAAAATATTTAACAACTAAGTCTTTTTTAATGTTCAAGACAGTGGTGACATTTTCATAAATAGTTTAAATATTTTGCAATAAAAACACAAGCTTCTTCATCTGAGCTATCGCTAAAACTCCTTGAAATTTCGCAAGTTGAGGAAGATAACTTAGTAGGACTGAAATCAATAGATCGTGATATAGATCGAGAAAATCTAGAGGCACTTTTCCTTTTCACTCTACTTCTTTCCGAATGATCAATTAAATCCACTCTAGAAGGTGGACATTGTAAAAAGAAGTCTGTTATTTCCCCATTGCTATCACAAGTATCTACTTGTTTATTATTATCAAATAGAAACGATTTAACTTTAGAGATCGAGTCGGGATTTTTCTTAAGATATTCGATGATGAGAGCAAAATCGTCCTTTCCATTCGACTTCAAATGTTTCGTGAAGAGCGCAAATGCTAAGTCTTCTTCAGGAAAATTTATTAATACTTCGCTTTTATTATCAGAAGATATAACCGGTTTTGTTGGGGCCACTGCATCATTCGGTTCTGATACGTATTCTGATAACACAATCCCATCATCTTTATTTTTTGTAGTTTCGACAAATCTTAAGTTTGATAACGTTTTAATAGAACTGATATTAGCAGGTTTAGTAATTCCTGTATCCAAAGGCGGAAAATCAAAAATATCAGAAGATTTTGATACCAATGGTATGGATGGAGGACAAATATCACAAGTTTCGGTATTTGTTGATTGTTCCGAATTGGCCGGCTTGCATACATTCACATGGCTGACATAAGTATTTTCCATAGGTATTCTTTGAGGTGCCGTGATCGTAAAACTGAATTCTGTAGTTCCAGAAGTTTTTCTTTCAGATGACATGATCTTAGAACAGACATCATTCGTTCCCGTGGATATTCTTTCCGATGACGTGATCAAGGAGCTGACATCAGAATGTTCTGTAGACATCCTGTCAGATAAACTAATCATACATTTGACATCAGTATTTCCTGAAGTCTTTTTTGGAGTAATCATGGAAAAAACATCAGGAGGTTTAATTTCCGCAAATTTAGTCTTGAATTTAGTACAATCTGATTGTGATGGTGTATTCGTTGAACTGGAGTTGGTGGGATCGAAGGATGGTTGAGTCGTGGTCACAAAATTGACGTCAAACTTCTCTGATGTTGATTTTTCTGGCGATGTCATAGAAAATACATCGATATGTTCAGTAAATATTGGTTCCATCTTTGGTTTCCACTGTACATTAATAGATTCAGTAGATGTTGGCTTAGATGACGTCACATAACTAACGGCAAACGCTTCAGATATTGATTTAGGAGGCACGATCAGACAATTGACTTTGTCGACTTGAAATGGTACCGGAACGGCATTTAAACGTTCGGTAAATCTTGATTCAGAAGTCATCATGGTATTCTGTTTACGTTGTTTTGATCTCCCTATCAAATCTGTCTAACTTTAGCCACAACGATCAAATCACTCTTTCCATATAAGTACAAATATTTATTCACTTACACGTCTGTTCACATCATAAAATTTTTTGCTAGTTTTGTAATATGTTTACAAAACAACAAGCACTTGTTTGTTCAAACGGGTAGACTGGTTGTGTTCTGAGGAATTTGCAAATCTTGTAGAAGCAAATCGATCATCTCTATATCGTATTGTCCGTTCCAATTGTCTTTGACATCACAGATATATCTCACGTTATGTTCAAGCGAGCGTTTCACAACAGTTTTCAAAATGAAAAAAACTCTAATCTGTTTCTTTTTATCAAAAGATCAATTTATCAATAATTTATTATCGCTAATGCATTTATTGGATTAGAGTTTATAGCAGAACGCCGCGACACGCGTGATCGTGGATGAGTATTGTACGAGTATTGAGTTGTCTATAATATAATTTGTACCATGTTATGAGGAAAAGTTTAAATTGTGATAATTCGTATTATGTAAGTACAGTATACTCTATAAATCACTGTAATGTCTGAATAATACATTCAGTTCATTAGGTTTCAGTGTGTGCGATATTGTATGCTCAACATGAATTTGACTAATGCGCAGCTTCACAGCCAGCGTTCTTTTTACATGGCGCGAGCTATACGGGTTTTACGTTCAGGGATGGTTTTAATGTTTAAGACTGTACCCATGTTACACTTCTATTGTAGTAAGTATTATCAACAGGAAAGACGATGACGAGAGAAGCTGACTAAGCCATGAGCTACATTAACATGTTTGCCTTCTAAATTACGTCTTTAGCAAGTTCATACACAAAACATTAAAAGCACTTGGATGTGCAAAAAACAGGAAAACTACTACCATTAATAAGTAACTTAATAGCAGTGATTATATCTATGTTTAAACGCATGTATTAAACCGTGACTTTTTTTGGTATTTTCTACAAATGTAGTGTAGTATGCTAACTCTTTGACTCATTAGACATTTTGAGCATGTTACCATTCCTAAATTTTTGCAAGCAAATTTAATATTATCTCTGACTATCCCATTAGATAATGTAGGTACTTATGCATGCGTATTTAGAAATATTGATGGCTATTCCATAACACATTTCTGGCACTAGTGTATTGTTAAATTTTTCCTTATTGGGCATTAATATTTTGAGTGATTTTCAAGCGAGGGAAAGTTGCAAAATGCCAAACTAACCTGTAACTGTTGATCAGAGAGGTCATTCAACTCTTCATCGTCTGCTTCGTCACTGCTGCTCTCGTACGCACCAAGTCCTGTACACACGAGTAATCGATACCAAACAGTCGTAAACACTAAATCTCTACTGGGATGTCTTAATTTCATTAACGTAAAGTTGAAGATACCATGCCAAATTAGATATAACTATCTGGGTTCAGAGATATAAGGTTTTGTATTGTGGTCAACAGATTTTTCTTGCGAGTTAATGACTTTTTATATCGACTTAGATTTGAATTGTTTTTGTGTTTTCGTAAACATGTGACGTTTTCATGGCATTCCCCATTTAAAGTGATCTTAAAATTTTCCTCCTTTGTGTTATTTAAGACATATTTCGGTGAATAACATTTGACTAACAATTTAGAACAATATTCAATGCATCTTACCAAGATTCCGCAAATTATATTTGTTTGCAATGTGTTGTTTGCGATCTTTATGTTATTACTATGCATTATGTCAATTTACGTTGATCAGCTGAAAGGAATGTTACACGGCATACATGGTGGTTCATTTAGATTCAATTTCGCTTCCATTTATTATTTCAGAGCAAATTATAGGTAATCCGAACCATCATGTATGTTTTGTGACAGAAATATCTGGCAAATTGAGTTAGGGTATAATCGCGTCACGTAAAAATAACGCTGAGTGGAAGTGGTGGGGGTACGTTCGCATAAACACTTGCTGAGGGACCAATAGCACGCGCTAAATCAATGGTATGAAGTGCGCCGCGTTACTCTTCACCAATCGAGCGTAAAATTTAATAAATTGACTACTGTGCAGCTTTTCTCCTTGGCGTTCTTTTTACGTGCCGCGAACTAGGATATAGGTGGGTTTGCAAGATATTTCCATCATATTTGTTTGACGTTAGGCGCGGAACTTACCGAGGCCTGTAGCGATGGCGGCGAGTGCCTTCGACTTGCTTGCCTTCATAGCGTTGAGTCGCGATGCTTTTGTCATTGAAATAAAACCATTAATTAATATCGAAACAATTCGGTATCTGAAATAAGACTTTATTAGCGATGAAAATAAGTATGTGTTACACAGCACATCACAGTAAATATCACAGTAGGATCACGGGTTTAGAGTCAGTACAGTCACGCGGTAAGTAATGGCTTGATAAATCGCGGTCCGTTTTTGAATAGCTTAGTTTTGGAAATACCTTGTGCGGCGGTATATCTGTTGAATTCTTCCTGGCTCACCATATGAATCTCCTGGTCGGTTACCTCGAGGAGGATCTCGGTGAGAGCCATTCGAACGTTTAGCATCTGAAAGCAGACAACATAAGTAACGGCCAGAACTTACAAAATATAGTTTAGTTATACTGTCGTGAATATAGCTTGTTAATTTTATTTTTCTGATTAGGTAATTTAAGAGATGATCTGCCCCTGATTGTCTAACTTGTATCAAATTGTTGCGAATCAAATATAACAGTAAACCGCGAAAACTGTGAAATATGATGGGCATGTAAGTTTTTACGCTAAGGCAGATTTTACGCTAAATATTGTATAGTACCTAAGCTAGGTACTATACATATTTGGCGTAAAATCTGACCGTTGTTTACGTGAATTACTGTTATTTTTCGGAACAATGTAATACAAGTTAGATAATGCCCGTACTGAGTTCAAGAAACCGGCTATATAAATAAATATCCTTGGACATTCCACACAGCGTTATCTAGTCCCAAGCTAAGCAACTTAATGCTTGTGTTATGGTAACCAGATAACTGATAAAATACATACATACATTATTTTTTGTAAATACATACATATTATAGATAAAAAAGACCCAGACATGGAACAAATATCTGCAGAACATACAAACATTTGGCCCGTAGCGGGGATCGAACCCGCAACCTCCCCGTCTCAGCCGGGCGTTCGCCCAACTGCGCCACAGAGGTCGGTCAAAATATCCTTGCAAACTGTCCAAACAATACATACGACTTCTTGCATAATTTCCTCCTTGCTCTTCCTGACTAGCGGCGGCGGGGCGGAAACCTCTTCCCTCTCCAACTCCGGTTCCTCTTCCGACTCCGGGGACTCCTGCGGCGGCTCCGGTTCCACCTGCTCCATCTCCTCACCTTCAGAGTCTGATTCCTGATAGGAAATAAAAATTACTAAGTGCATGTCGGGCTACGATCAATTCTTTCGTGTTTTCGGTTTCTTAGGTGCCTGATGCGAAGACATTTAATCGTAATGTGCACATTAACTAGGCTGTCTGAAGAGTTCGGATCAAAAAGTTCACTTAAATGCGGTAAGAGTACCATGCCATAGAGTGCTTAAAAGATATGTCTACTGCTAATTGGGAACCAGTCGTAAATGACATGAAATGAACTATGTTCACTACTGTATCTCTGGGAGCAGTAGACATTTCTTCCGATCTTTATGTAATTCACTAGATCCCTTGAAGATGTCTAATGGGGTAGTCAAATATATATTTGGTACATGCCCACATTTTGCAGAAGTTAACCTACCATACAGGTTGCAAGCCCATTGATGCTGCTAGCAAGCAAACAGGTTTCCTCACGATGTTTTCCTTCACCGTTTAAAGCCCGTGTTAAAGCGCAAATAGAATTTTCGACACGAAAATTTTTCACCACAAGTTAAAAGTTGAGGTAAGTAATACAGTCGTGATCATATAGCATGATTTTATCACTTACAAACTTGCTCTTAGGCGGTAACACAGGCTCTCCACTCGCTACTGCCTTCATCCTCAGCAACTCTTCCTCTTCCAACCTTTTCTTCTCCTTCTCTGCCTCTTCCCGCGCCTTCAGCTCTTGTTCCCGCTCGATGGCTCTTTGTTTCTCTCGCTCCATTTTCTCTAAGCCTGGATAATATGTAAATTTAAGTGTGTAACTATTAAGAGCCGTGTTGGCCGAGTGGGATGTACCTTGAATTTCGAGATCGTGAGTTCGAACCCACGACCTCGAAATTCAAAAGAGAGAGGAGAAAGATCGTGGCAAAATGTATGGCTTTTATTTTATTTTTATGTTTACCCACACAAACCTTAGTAGTTTATAACTTATTGTTTAAAGTTTAAATTAAATAGATAATAAAACAAAACAAAAAAGTACCTTCTCTGATCCAGGCGGGTAGCTGCCTCCGTTTAGCTGCGTCGATGGTCATCATAGGAGTAGCTATTACTGGCGCGGCCACAGGCGCGGGTACCGGCGCTGGCCTGTCTCTGGAATTTAAGAGTTATGGGTAAATGTGATGATAAGAAGCTAACCATAGGCAGGGTAAGCTGTGTAGCATGCATTGTATCTGATACTCTGATATCTTGGTTTGATATCTGGTTTATGTACAGTCCACCCTACATACATACTCGATACAGTATCAGATACACGGCCAGGTGAGTATCCTGCTATAGTTGGGGTTCATTTTAAATCTTTAGAAATCTTCTTGTATAACCTATCATTTGTTCAACATTTGTTCAACAGGAAATTCGAGGTTTATCGCTATCACTACTAAACTGTCGAATTTGACAGTAAACCCATGTTAACTGTCAAACAGGAAAACAGTTTTCTATATTTTCTCAATTCTGCAACGTAAATAATTAGATGATTACCTATTGGTCCGGCTAGATCTAGAGGTCCGTTGTTCTCTGTTCTTGCTCTTGGAGCGGCGGCCGTCTCGGTTGCGACTGGAGCTGCGAGGGGCGGAGCCCTGCGCTTCCGTCTGCGGCGCCGTCCAGTAGCCGTGTTGAAAGGTGGGCGCGGCCGTGCCTGTTGTGTAACTGAAAATAGAATATATAGATATAGAATCTTCTTCTTGGTCGTAGTCTTCATTACTGAAGGTCGTGCCCGTCCTGAAACGCTGTAACGGACTCGTTGACAAGCTTCTTCCACATAGCTCTATCCTGGGCTTGTCTTAGGGCAGAGGGAAAAGTAAGTCCTGTTATTGTTTTTATTTGGTCTGACCAGCGGGTAGGAGACCGCCCACGAGACCTATTTCCCTCCACCTTTCCAACCACAATTAGCTTGTCCAGATTATCCGGTTGTCTCCGGGCGATATGGCCGAAATAGCTCAGGACTCGTTGGTAGCAGATCGTGGACAATCGGGTTCTAATCTTGAGTTGGCTGAGAATGGATCTGTTAGTTCGTTTTGCTGTCCATGGTATGCGCAACATTCTCCGCCAACACCACATCTCAAAAGCATCGATCTTTTTCCGGTCTGCCGCGCGAATCGACCATGATTCGGAGCCATATAGGAAAATGGAGAACACCAAGGACCGTACGAGCCTTGTCTTGGTACTATTGGAGACCTTTCTGTCCTGCCAAATTCTCGTCATATTTCCCATTGCAGCTTTGGCCATTTGTGTGCGTCTTCGGATCTCCTTTTCACAGCCTCCCTGATCGCTGATCAGAGACCCCAGGTACACAAATTCCCGGACGAACTCCAAACCAGATAGTTCTCCAGTGCGCAATAGCCCTCCGGCCCGATCAATGACCATGACTTTTGTCTTCGACTTATTGACCGACAGTCAGATATAGAATAAGAGGTAACTTTTTGAGATGCGCAGTAGAGTACTATACATACTATATTTCTTGAAACGAGCTTATACGAAGAAAAATAAGCGCACGTGATTCGTCGTCGTCGAGGTCGTCGAAAATAATTTTCTTTCTCGTGATTAGCTAGATCTGACAATTGACAATTGATTTGACATTCTAGACAATCACGAGAAAGACAATTATTTTCGACGACCAATTACGTGTGTTTATTTTTGTTCCTATTAGCTTGAATCAAAAAATTTACTATAGATATTTTGAAATGCTCAATACCAAGTGAAGTGCAGAAAAATAATTTCTTCAACTTTGCATCATAAAGCTTAAAACAAAACTTATTTTGTAACAGATTTTTTAATAGTTTAACTCACCCAGGCATTTGAGCGGCTCCATCTGGGGGTATGAAGCCGTCCATCAATGGAGCCATGCCTGCCATTGATGGGTCCATCTTCGGATCCATCTGGCCGTTGCCACTCCATCCCCATCCTGGAATTGTTGGAGATAGACATTATGAAGATGATTAAAATAAAATTGCTGATGATGGTGTCATCTATACTACAACTTTCTGATCAAAAGCAACACACTTGCCTAATTTAATTTATTAACATAAAAGTTTCCTTCCATTTTTGAATATGAATGAGACAAGCATCACTCAAGCAACCTTGAATATGCCACATCATAAAAAGGCTTTGTCATTTGGACTAGTTCAAATTAACATGGTTTATTTGCTCACAATAGCATAATGCACCTTTTGTTGAGCAAACAACTTAGTTACATGAAGAAATAACATTATAGAGAACCGAACTCAGAGGAATTGTTTGAGGATGTTTGAAAATAAAAGCAATAATTAACTATTGCCCAAATACTGAAATGCTAATGAAGTGGTGCTCGGTATATATATTTAGCAACTTTTTTTTGACACCAGAAACATTGTTTTAGAAGTTTGTGCTTAATGCAAATGTTAGTAGTCAGGCAGTGGCAGTGGACAATTTTAACAAGTAATTGTTGGTTGTTGGTCTTTTAACCCTAAAAACTAACACACACACGGTTAACACTAATAAGCAGAAAGATTAGATGTATAAACTCTTTACCCTAGACTAGAACACTATCACTGTGAAACATTTACCGATGTGTAGAATGGTCTGTCGGGATGGTTATAAGGCTAAATTTTATCCTGGTTTCATAAGGACACCAGTGCAAAGCCGGGACGTGCTGATAATATCCAATATAATGATGCATCAAAATATCACCACACTTACCCCATTGATTCCATCCACTGTTCCAAGAGTTACTTGATGAGTTCCAATCCGGCCGCATGGGAGATTCGCTGTTGTCCATATTTTCTACTTCCATGGGTGCTTCGCCCTCTTCGGCTTCGGGTTTCGAAGGCGGCGCCGGCGGGGGAGCCGCCAGCACCGCTGCCGCATCTTTCATCGCAATCCATTGCTGCGCTAATGCGGCCCAGTCCACGGAATTACTATCTACATTCTGATAGGCCGTGGGATTCAGTGCCCACTGCGTAGGATACGATGTATTTGCGGCATCCCTCGAATACATTTTGATACATTTATTTACGACACCAATAGACTAGTTTTTGTAGAGACATTACACTTATTATTCAGGATCTTATTTAAAATACGATTTGACTAATGTTTGAAAGCTATTTTCACAGAAATAGCCGAAACTCAAACAATCAAATGCTTTTTGGACACTGCTGTGCGAAACGAAAAGCACATTTTTCACAGACAATAAATTATTTATTTTTTAAATTACCATAGACAAGCAACATCTGTTACTTTGCTCTATGTATAGACAATTTTACAGCGCCACCTAGTAACACAGACGACTAGTTTCGTCCTAGTTTATTTATAAGTTTATAGATGTCGCCACTGTCCCGTACTTTGCTACTCAGCAATAGATGGCAGCACCAACGACTATTTTTGTAAATTTGTACAAAAAATCCCCCTCGAAGGAGACCTTCGCGACTAGCAAATTTCAATAATTTTAATAGTGGTTCTGAAAAGTTAGTGTTAAGTAAGTACAGGAATAAAACAAAATACGAATTCTTACAAAATTAATTTAATTTTTCGTTATCATTTCATTCAAATTACAATCGTACATTCATCTCGCGTACACCACTAACATTTGCACACACAAAACACAACTTACATAAATTTTAATTTTAGACAGTGGACTCTTTTCGATTTCGTCACGTCGTCGTCGCGACGATGTCACACAAAACTTTTCTACTGGTATTCAGTCACTAATTACGTTAGCGACAACAGGAGGTACGAGAAAAACCCGAATTAATTTGAATAATATCTTTAATTTTAAAAGATATAAAAATGAAAACTTAATAATTAATTACTCTAAGTACCTACAATCAATTCGAAGTGTGAATATGATGTGGTTAAAACTGTCCTAATTAGATGCTCGTCCGGTCGATTGACGTCAATGCAATGCTGCATCGGCATTTCCCTAGTTTGATAGATACAGAGTTGCACTCAGTACAGAGTTGCACTCAGTATGTAATTCCTCCATCCTCAGAAGGGCGATTATTTTAAAACGTTTAGTGAAAATGTCGCCGGCATGTTCCCAGGGTCCAGAGAAAGGGATGTAGTTGCAGGTTCCTGGTTCCTTTTAACGGCTGGTTTGCAGGTATCCTTGTAACGTCGTATGATGAAAATGAGAGCGATTGTTAATACAGCTAGTAGTACTGCATAAAAAGGGATGGTCGTGTGGTAAAGTGTATCAGCCTTAAAATTTTCAATTTGTGGAGGCGATTGCATCATGACTTTGTCCTGGACATCGTGTAGTCCTTGGAGATCAATTGAGTTCAGATGGATTTGAGTTGGTGTCTCTGCATCCCATTTTTCTTTGTCAAAAGGTATCTTCGTTAGTTTTAGCGGTGATCCTTTGATTTCATCATCATCATTGACGATTGTAAAGGCTTCGGTTCTCAGTTGGCATCTTACAGGAACGGTAATGAGAAAGCTTCCTTGAAGTGTGGTGTAGTCCTTGCGATTGCAGATGAGCTGTATCTTCGTTTGATGTGGGAAAGATAAAACATAGTGTTGATCATCGAGCTTTGCCATTCCTTCTCTCGTAAGGGTAACCTTGGTGAATTGACAGGACTGTTGCAGGGTTTGCTTGGTGATTAACTCCATAACGCAGTCTGGGTTGGACCGAACTTGATTCATAACTTCTTTATCGCATAGATATTGATCCTTTACCTTCGGGCATTCTGCCTCAATGTACACGAATGACATCTCGTTAGTTGCTATGTAAGGAGAGGATGGGATAAGAGCCTGCGCGTGCCTATTAGGTACTACAGTTAGTTTAAATAATTCGTAAATGTCTTTAGAAATTATTGGAAATTTAAAAACGAAGACTATCTGATTCTCAAAATAATAGTATCCTGGCTTAATAGTATCGTAATATTCTCTTAATTCTAAATCTAAAATATGCTCTGTACCATAGATTATTTTTAATTTATCAATCATGGTTGCTAGAGTACCTATATCTATCATAGAATGATGAGTGCTTTGGGCACGAATAAAAGCTAAACTATTTTCTATATTCATTAATTCTTGCATTAAGTCTACTATATTTTCGCTAACTATTCCCAGAAGTTGAGCAAGCTTAGCGTACTTAATTAAGTTCTGTTCTCTATACGCGTCACCGTTTAGGATTAATTCCATAGTCGTATTAATTTTACTTTGGTTCTCTACGAGCTGTACCAGTACGTTATTATGTTTAGACATCCATTCTTTGCTAATACTAATATGATTGCTAAATTCAGTTGATATTTTATCCTGGTTATCTTTTAGGATTCGAATTGCTTCATTATATTTCAATGCATCATTATTATCTAAATTTCCACTTATACTTTTTATAATTGAACCTAAGCCGTCTACAAGACCTCTCTTGACTCTACTAGGCTTTAAAGATTTTAGTTGATTAAGTATTTTATCTGTTTTTTCAAGAAGATATTTAATTTGTGTTTCATAAACTGCATAAGTGTCATTAGTCATTCGTTTTTCATAGCTAAGCAATTGGGTGTATAATAGGTTAACTTTGTCTTCGATGTCATTTATCTGTACGTACTGTATAAATGTATGATGGTGGGTAGTCAGTCGCATAAGTCCAAGTTTATAGGGCAATATTCCGGGTCCATCTTCGAGGCTCTCAAGTTTTATCTCTTGAGATCGAGTCCGTTGGAGAAGAGTTATTAAGAGGATTCTGTAACAAATTTACTGCTTTAGGAACACGTTTAAGTCTAGATTTTGCTACAGGACCACGTTTTTTCGACGTGTAGATATGAATGGGTAAGTCGGCTAAGACTGTATCTTGCGTGTAGCGGGCAGCTGTCTTTTGACGGCTTGCTAAAGGATTTTTAACAAAGACTTGTTGCTGAGGTGCATATTCTACTTCAGGTTCACGTGTTTTATTTCTGTTTTCGATTAAAGCAGTACGATCTGTAAGAGATGATGAACTAATGATATCGTAAACTTTTCTCATCTGGTCTTTATGCGTCTGAACATACTGTTGTAATAGTTGCTGCGTTAAGTCAATATCATGGCAGTCACGAGGGTCGAAATGTCCAGTGAGTAAGTCAAAAGGTCTACATCTCGTAAAACTATGAATAGAGCTGTTATATGCTATTAAAGCGTATGGCAAAAGATTGCTTAAAGGTTCATCTTTTTGTTGTAATTTTAAGATTCTGAGATGTTCTAATAGGGTTGAATGAAATCGTTCGATGTTACCATTATCATTGGGAGAGTGAGCTAATATTCTATGATGATTGATTTTATGAAGTCTAGTAAATTCCATGAACAGTTGATTGGTGAATTCCGTACCATTATCGGTGATTATAGTGGTAGGGACACCATGATGGGTACAGTATCGTAAAAGGGCTTGTAATATACTAATAGCTGTTCCATCACGAAGGTGATATGCCTGTCCGTACTTGGTGAAGACATCCATGAAAGTTACATATTTTTCACTCTGAACAGTGAACAAGTCCATATGAACTATTTCAAATGGTTTAGTAGCTGGGGGCACGACATTAAATTGTGGTCTAATGGGGTTTCTATCGTATTTTGCCTGTCCACAAATAGTGCATTCATTTATAAATTTTGTTATCTGATCCTTCATTTTAGGCCAAAAGTATTTACGAGATAAACTTAAATAACTTTCATTGATTCCGCGATGGTTGGTTTTACCATCATGATAGTGGCGGATTATATCTTGTTGCCTGAGATATTCCTTAACGTTTTCTAACTCGTGTTTGCATAGGACAATGTTCATTGATGAACTTTTAAACTTATCCTGTAAAATAGGAATAATTGAGTACAACGCCAAAGGTGGATTAATTAGGATAGCGGTTTTGACTTTTGGATTGACATACTCTTTAACAGCTTTTATAACGTCGTCTTCTAAATTATTTTCCGATAATTGTATACTAGTGCGCGTATGGGTGTCAAATGGTTTTGTCACCGTCGGTCGTTTTTTAACGTCGTTGACCAATGTAAAGTAAATCTGTCGGTGGAATTTGTTAAGGGGTTCGTCTGTAATAGGAATTTCTAAAATTGGGTTTTCGTTACTAGTGTGGACCGTTTCAGTTGAAGAGTTGGCTTGCGCAAGTATGGATTCAGATGGATTGCCCATTAAAGAGTTTGGTTCGTCAATTTCTTCTATCAAGGACAAGGCCTCGCCTACATGAATTTCAACACGGGAAAGAGCGTCAGCATTTGTATTGGCCTTTCCTTTCTTATAGAAAACAGTATAGTCGTATTCGCTCATTTTAAGTCGCCATCTAGTGAGACGTGAATTTGGTTCTTTTAAATTCACCATCCACTGTAGAGGTTTATGGTCAGTCAATATCTTAAATTTTCGTCCAAAAAGGTAGGGTCTGAAATACTTCGTCGCCCAGACTATGGCAAGAAGTTCCTTCTCAATAGTGCTGTAATTCATTTCACTTTCGTTAAGAGTCCGGGATGCGTAACAAACTGGTTTGTCTGATCCTACTGGTCCTTGAGAAAGGACAGCTCCAATGGCTACGTTTGAAGCGTCAGTCGTTAAGTTAAATTCCTTCTCGAAGTCAGGGTATTGTAAGATAGGGTCATTAGTCAGGAGTGTCTTACATTTCTCGAAGCAGTTAACATAGTCATTGTCCATTACAATTTTCTTTCCTTTTTTAAGGCATTGTGTGAAAGGTTTTGTCGTACGAGCGAAATCTGGTATGAATTTTCGGTAATATCCTAAGAGACCTAAAAATTGTTTTATCTCTTTTTGAGTTTTTGGAATAGGATATTTTTTAATGGCTACAATCTTATCAGGGTTTGGTTTTATGCCTTCTCTGGTGATGATATGACCGAGATAAGCTGTTTCTAGTTTCAAAAACTCAGATTTGTCCATTTGTATTTTAAAGTTAGAGTCACGTAGTCTTTGGAAGACTTGACCGAGATTTACCATGTGTTCTTGAAGAGAAGTACTGAATACTATTATATCATCCAAGTACACAAGGCAGATTTCGTTCTGGAGTCCTCTGAGGACATTGTCCATCACCCGTTGGAAAGTGGATGGAGAGTTCTTGAGCCCCATAGGCATTCTTAAGAATTCAAAATGCCCTTGCTCTACGTTAAAAGATGTCTTTTGAATGTCTTGTGGGTCCATTTCCACTTGATAGAAGCCACTAGCCAAGTCTAAGGTGGTGAAATATTGGCACTTCCCTAATTTATCTAAAACATCACTAATGTTAGGGATAGGGTACCTATCATCTATCGTCTTCTCATTAACTTTACGAAAGTCAACTACTAGTCGCCATTTCTTCTTCCCAGATGCGTCAATCTTCTTAGGTACTATCCAAATTGGGGAACTCCATGCGGATTCAGATGGTCTTATTATTCCCTGCTCAAGCATTTTACCTATCTGTTCTTTAACTTCCTGACGATGGACAAAAGGATAGCGGTAGCTTTTGGTATGAACGGGCACTTCGTCAGTAGTTCTGATTCGGTGCTTTATCTTATTAGTGAAGGTGAGCGGTTCGCCTTCAATGTAAAACACATCTGAGTATTGGGAACAAAGAGTTATGAGGTTAGCTTTTTCCTCTTCGTTCAGGTGGTCTGTTCGTAATCGTGATACTACATCTTGTGCACGGGGTGTCATTGGTACATACTCAGTATTATAAAGTTCTGCGTGGGCTGGCTGATCTAATGAAAAGATGATATCGTTTTCTGATGGATTTTCGATCTCTAAATAGCCACGATTATTGTTAACGGTTGTAACGCATTCGTGAATTATACAATTACATAGAACTTGTTCTTCTATGAGAACATCACCGTCACAAGTATCAATGGGCACGCGAATGATCTTAGAGGTCTTCGCTGGTATTATTTCCTCATAAAGGTTTACGTTACGGGAATTGTACATCCTGATGGGATTTGATGCGTTCCTAGTTATAAGTTGTCCTTCTCTCAAATCAATTCTAGCTTCCCAATTACTTAACAAGTCTAATCCTATGAGCCCGTCGAAATAATCATGAAAGCGATATATGAATAATTTAATTTCATCATTATCATTAAACTCAGAGAAACAAGGCAGTGTAATAGAATAGTCATTTCTACTAGATGCATGTATATTTGTTACTTCAAAGGGGTCCAAGTTTAATGGAAAGTCAGAAAAGAAGTACTCGACGGCTTCAGGGCTTATAAAAGACTGATTTGCACCTGTATCTATAAGTAATTTTAAGGGTGGATTCGCAATTTGTATATATGGTAATTGTCGTTGAGTTTGGAGGTTTAACTCTATTTTGGTTTTTGTAATGTTAAATCCTTCTGAAAATCCTGCTCTACATGGCTAGGTCCTGCTTGTGGTTGAGAATCGTTAACTTGGGGTTGATTGTCCGAGTTCATGTCAAAGTATTGGGATTCATAACCATAAGTAGGGGTCATTTCACTGTAGTCATTATAGTCAGTACAGTAGCTATACTCTGGTTCTTGATAATAGTCATAGTATGAGTCATCGTAAGTCACACAGTCATTCACATTCATCTCACGAGTTTTGAAGTAGTTACTAGGCGGTGGGTTCCCGAATCTACTCCAGTCATGTCCAGTTATTGTCCCTCTAGGAGGTTGAGGTTTAGAGATAGTCTGTACTCCACTCATCGGCTCGGCCCTCTGATTAGAGAACTGTGGGGCACCGTATCGTGGTGGTAATTTAAAGACGTTACTGCGAGGGTTGTAGTTAGGTGGTGCTGCAGAGAACATTCTTTGAGTGTTAGTTGGCATGCGATGTCCCGGTACGTTAAACTTAAAAGGTTGAGGCGAAGGCCCCATGGGTCGGTGGCCCATAGGCGAAGGCCATTTCGGCATCGGCGCCGGGTAATTTAGACGCGGAGGAACAAAACTAGTTTGTGGTAGCGCATTTGCGACTTTAGGGGTCTTAGAAGGTTCACCACGATTTTGTATGTACATTACGTTCATCTCCTCTTGTACGAATTCGAGAGCTTTCTCTAAGGTAGGGGGCCGCATGCAGCGTATGCGGGACCCTAATGGTTCTTTTAGTCCACGTATATACCCTTGCATGGTAATTTTCCTGTAAAGTTCACGTTTCGCTTCGATAGTCGTCGGTATAGTCTCATGTAAAGTCACGTATGTCATAATGGTACTAAACAGTGTCTGGCAATGATTATAAAATTCCTGGGGTGTGCTATTACCCTGTGAGGCAGTTGATAAATCATTGTAGAGGGCTGTCTCATCACGTTGATCCGAAAAATTATTAATCAAAGCATTTCGAATGCCTAACCAATTCTCAGGAATCCCGTTTGAATTTATAATAGAGGCAGCGGTACCAGTAATTTTATTTAATATACCATTTAACAGACATAGGTTAACTAGTTCGTTATTCGGGTGCAAATACTGTGCAGCTAACTGATCACATATTTTAATAAATCGGGTTAAAACGTTTGGGTTCCCGTCAAATTCAGGAACGAGACGGAGAACCTTATAAACGGTATCTGGGTCGAGTGACATATTGCGATTTAAAGAATAATCTGGGTCAAAATCTAAATTAATATTACTATCTATATTCCTATTTCTATCTGCGGCGCGGCGTCTGTTAGATTCAGGCGCTCGCGAACTAGATGCTCTGGGGTGGTAAATCTTGAAGGATAAGAAGTACAGGGACCCAAGGAAGCAACACAAGAGAAGTATTCAAGTGTACTTACATATATTTCATTTTCCGGTCTTTCTCGTTGAATCGATTGCTGGATTCACCTCGTAGCTCGTCGCAGGCCCGTAGAAAATATGTTCGGATATTCGGTATGGAGCTTGACAGCACCCCGGGGGCTCGCGACGCGGGTTCTCGATGTGGAGGTCCCGAATTTCGCGAGATATTCCCGTGAATATCCTACCGGCTGCGCCAATTACGTTAGCGACAACAGGAGGTACGAGAAAAACCCGAATTAATTTGAATAATATCTTTAATTTTAAAAGATATAAAAATGAAAACTTAATAATTAATTACTCTAAGTACCTACAATCAATTCGAAGTGTGAATATGATGTGGTTAAAACTGTCCTAATTAGATGCTCGTCCGGTCGATTGACGTCAATGCAATGCTGCATCGGCATTTCCCTAGTTTGATAGATACAGAGTTGCACTCAGTACAGAGTTGCACTCAGTATGTAATTCACTTATGTAACTCAAGTCTTTGTATTCACTAGCTTTAACTTAACGCTAATAGAGGTTCCTCAGGATCGGATTTGTGGGATTTCGTGCTGGATTTTTTCCATTGTTCCTTCTTGTTCATCAACTTCTGCTTTGTTCTTTCCAATTTCACTTTAGACTTGGAAAGTTTCGGCGCTGTTGTGGTTCTATCTAGCTGCTCCAGCGTTTCGAAAATGTTCTTAGGCTTAGCTTGTTCGACAACGTTGCGGGTTTCCTCACTGATTTCATCCATGGTAGAGTTTTTGTTAGCGTACACGACTACGAAATGCGAGTAAGCGGAGTTGGCAGGTGTGTTGATATCAGCAAAGTCTCTGAAGTTCGCGAACTGATCTTGGTTGTAGTTTGGTCTTGGATTGGCGATATATCCAAGATCGTATGACGGGCGTCCATGACCGTTGTTGTAGTAGGAGTTATAGCCATCGTACTCAGCGGAATCTTCGTCATTCTGGGCAAGGAAAGTACCACCTCGAATGATTCCGAAGTTTCCAGAACCGAGTAGGCCTGGGTTCGCTTCAACCACAGGCGCTGCGGTTTGCGTGCTCTTTCCAAAACTGTCTGAATTTCTATACGCGCCGAAGAGTGGATAGTTGAGTAAGGACCTGTACGAGTTTGGTCGTTGACTGTACGCTCCTTCTTGGCTGTTGAATCCTAGCCTTAAGTTGTTTTGACGGGGCTCGAAGAGGTTTGCGAACGTTGGGAAGAAATTTTGCGAATCGCCGACGTATTCAATCGAGTGGTCGGTGTGGTCCGAGGCAGCGGTTTCGGGTTCCATGAGGCCGGGAGGGGGCGCCACAGCTTCGGAGACGATTTCTGAGGACTCCGCGTTCAGATCTCTTGTTTCATCTGCAACAATGAAAGTGGGTCTTAGTTAATTTGTGTAGTTCTGCTTAAGGATTTTCCAACTGCAACTTGTAGTTACAAGAACAACAGAAGTTTGAAATTTCAATAGCCGAAATCTGTTTCATAAATCTATGGGCTGTACCTACGCATAGGAACGCAAACCAATATCTAGGTAAACCAGTCTGCATTTTGTGAACCTTGACCAGTCAGGTTTAAGAACAATTTAATATCAATGAAACATTAACAATAAGTAGAGCACTGTGATTTATTAGGGCAACGTTTTTACGTTTTAGAATAACACATACATTATCGACAACGTAATAAGTAGCTATTCAACTTGACTGTCACTACCTGCTCAGCTTTCATACTACCTATATATTAACTTACTTATAGATAAGTACCTATTGGAGTTTTACTTTATATAGTTTGAGTTTAGCATTAAGATTCATCTTGTTTCATCTTTTGATACATAGTAGGTACCTATCAAAAGATAAAACTTTAATATTTTTTCCAACAAGTTAATCATTTTAGATGCTATTTATTTGTGAACACGTGAATTTCATTATTTAAATTTTAATGAATAGTCAATTAGCTTATTGAATGCCACCGACCTACTTCCTGATAGATGTAGGTACTGCTGCCCCAAAAGGGTTAAGACACGACAAAGGCCCTATATCTAAGGGTAGCCACTACTAGTTCATTCCAAAATTATTTACCTTATAATTATTTAAACGTTTATGATCGATTATTACTAGTTGTTCAGATACTTATGCTCATATACATTGAGTTATTGTACATTAGTGGGCGTGTGACATGACATAATATGAATTATGGAAAGCTACTCTGTTTTACATGATGTATGACGCTATTGTTTGTCCTTATGAAATTTGCTACCGCATTGAGATTAGATGTTTCCTGGTTTAAAATGAAGGAATTTATTTATTACTTTTAATGTACATCTCTCGTAGTTTTATTTAAATGTACATTACGACCTCTGTGCCGCAGTAGATGAATGCCCAAACCCAAACCCTACTGTGCAGTAGTTATAGATTTAAATCGCAATGCTTTTTTCAATCTACAGTAGGTACCTATCAGAAAAACCCACATACGAGTACTTAGTATTGCCAGATCTCGATTAGTTCTGCTTCATTAGGTTACGTGGACGTTACGTGCGCTTGCGCATGTTGGTCGTCAAACGCAAGTTTTCCGCTCTACCTGCTATCTCTCACTTGCAATAGAAGACAGTATCGGGTTATAATACCTAGTGCAATGGTTTGTATCGGAGTTTTGTAAGCTTTTTTGGAGGATCTATGGAACTCAGATTAGGTTCTGATAAATTCATGGAATTGGAAACAAACAATGTCAGTTTTGAGAATTATTTATTACCTTAGTATAAATTGTCAAAAATTATATTATAAGTACTTACCAGGACGATCTGACTTTTCTGTGTTAGGAAAATCCCTAGCGTAAAAAAGTTTGCTCATGTGAATATTAATAGAAGTTCTAATAATTTTATTAATTTTCAATTATCATCCTAAGGTTGTCTGAAAGAGATCTCATCTTAGCGATAAGACCGCCCATTGTACAATTACTAAGGATTTGTAGTTCATAAGTTCCTTTCTGTAAGTGTGCAATAAAGTATTTTCATTCATTCATTCGACATTACAAGTATCTTAACAGTGACATATATAGATAATCATAATTATAAATATTTTACAACCTGTTCCAAGCTATAAGTTTTTATTTTTTAAACTTTACTCAAACTCTTTCGTCATTACTAGCACTCCACTCTTAAATTTTACCTTTCTGGGATAGATTAAACCCATATCAATAAAACTGTTAGATTATTTCCTAGCTCAAGAGTTAACCTACTTCTCATTCCAAGTTCTTATGTCATTCGCATTGACACAATATCACAGCGAAAGTGGCTACCCAAATAGAGCAAAGTGTGGAGAAAACTAGTTATTATGTCATACATTCATACATACTGACCCGTGTGGTCTGTGGCTGTCAGATTTCCTGATAAAACTAGTTTAGTTCAGGAATACGGGGCCAGCTTGATTGGTTTTAAAAAGCACGGAAACTACTCGTTTCCTATTAAAAAGCTAGAGCCTGTAGCGCTACCATTAGTTTTCGAGTTGTATTAACCCATCCTCGCTAACGAGTCAAGTATTTCAAATGTGTAAAATTTATTCGTTCATGCAAGTTAGCAGGAAAGGCGCTGCGCTGGATTCTCAAACATTTTGTGATACTTGACTCGGTATCGTATCATATCGTAGGGCTTCTGTACAGCTATAGGTATATATTTACAAATGCTAAACGCTTCGTATCAATAAATCTTCATATCATCGCTAACCCTTTTACTTCTAACCACGTGAATAAGCGCCAAGGAATGGTATTTCCAATTTTCTTTACATTAAGGAAATTTTCTACATTATACATAGGTGTAGGTAATGTTAAAAAGAATATAAAAAAACGAAAGGGGGTGGTACCTACACCCACAAGCTATTTAAAAAAAATCAGTTCCTGAACTGAATATTAAACAGTTGAGTCATCATTACTACCAGATTTTGATAAGCAACATTATTTCGTCGTTGTAGAGGAAGAAGTCACTAACTCGAATTTTGGGCAAATTGACTTAATGATGCCAAAGTGTTTCTAAACCCATTATCTACCATATGAGAAAATAAAAATTAATATTTTCCATGTATTTTCGGAGATATAGTAATGTCAGAAGTCATTAACTGATGTATATAGCAAAGAACGAGTGTGGTGTAATTAACTAACTACACTTGAGTATTATTAGATGTAATATTTCACGAATATTTTAGCAATCACTGCTCATCAAGATCACTTAGTTACTTTTTGCATACGAAGCATCCCTAATGTTCGATTCTTTTGAAGTCACTAACTAATCATAGTTATTTTTAAATGAAAGTAAACAGCCGTTATGCTATTTATAACCTTAAAAAAGTAACTAACGTACGTTATCAATGTACTCCTAGCCACTGGTGCGGAGAACATTGTTTTAATTTATATGAAATTATTGAACTTTATCACGTATTTCCCTTATTATTTTATTTCCCGACGTTGCCCGACGTTAGGGGCATGTAGGGTAGACGTAGATCCTACCCTCAATTATTGAGGGTAGGATCTACGTCTACCCTCAATGAGTCTTCAGAATTAAGACAGTAGAGCTGGAACTAGGTGGTATTATTGTAAACCTAGACAAGGATTCTCTTTTTACAAAAGTCCCACTCCATGACTGTCTTTACGTAGTGAAAACAAGGCTTAAGGACAATGAACCACCAGAACAGTATCTTGTTCTAGGTACTGAAAACCTGTATAGAGAGAAACTTTTTATACCGTGGACCACCACCTCCAGATCGACGGAGTAGTCATTGGCGCTGGTTTTGGCTAACATCTAGATGGACCACTTTGAAAGCACGTTGGATCTACAAGCTAGCGGTATAGAACTGAGAAAGCGTTATGTGGGTGACATGTTTTCTGCATTATGAATGGGATTTAGGACAATTTACGTGAAAATTAAACTCCATGTACCCTAATATCAGGTTCACTAACGAAATTGAGAGCAATAAGTCTTTAGCGTTTTTAGATGTCCTGTTAAAGTGAAACCTGACGGTTCTTTGGTGCACTATGTCTACAGGAAGCCCACGCACATGGAGAGATATTTAAACGCTACATCATACACCATCACCCTCTCCACCAACAATCTGTAGTTTCTTCTCTTATAAATAGAGCTAATGATCTATGTGACCTTAAACATTTGCAAGGCGAGCTGAAGCATGTTCAGGAGGTGCTAACACAGAACGGTTATCTTGTAAGAAAGAGGAGCTCAAAAGGGAAGCGCTGAAAAGTACTGGATGTCAGCAAACAGCCCATCTTTTTGCCGTACATGGAAGGCGCACAAATCAGCGGTAGCGGAATATTTACTGGACTCTGGAACGTATCACCCGATTGAGTTACACGATCATAAAGAACTTTCTAGCAAACGCCACTACTACAAGCAGATGGTCCAAGAGACTTTAGAAATCTGTAGGTACCGTAATTTCAATCGTTAGGATGGTTTTTGTCTCTCGGCCTCGTAGAAACCCGTAATTAGTAGTTGTGTGAAACGTTCTGATCTAGTAATTCCGTACGAAGATGTTGTTAGTGTTGTGTGTCGCAGACTGTTCATTCCTGATTCTGAAGGCGAATTATTGAGGGTAGACGAGGATCCTACCCTCAATTAGCGGCGGTAGTTCCAGTAAAGCAGTCTACTCGTGACCACGAGAGCTGTAACGCACTCGAAACTTCGGGAAATCAAACAATAACGTAAATATGCAATAAAGTCCCGTAATTTCTTATAAATTATAAACTAAAGATTGCGAAAGTTTAAATTGAACATTGTTTTGTTGCCGTTTGTGTGAAATTAGATACTACCACATTACTTAATGAAGAAGGTTACAAAGAAACGATAGAGATCGGATTTTATACTGATTTTAGTGTTAGAAAACTCAGAACAGACTTACATTATTATTAGCTTAGAAGCTGGTAAACATGCGTTTTGTTGACGTAAGTGGCATACGATGTTATAGTATGCGTAAGGTAAAAAGAACACTGTGGGGAAGCGGCGGTGGGGGTTTGTAATAAGAAAGCTGATGTACTATGGCTAGTGACATGGTATTGCCGAAGGTTTATTCGTCTTCCTGGACGATCCCACTTAAAAAAAGAAAGACCTGGTGCCAAACCTTTGTCAAACCGACCTGACGAATTTCATTTCTGGTTAGAATCTAACAATCTATCAGATAATGAAGTGAAGTTAGTGTAATGAAAGTGATTTAAATGGTTTTAGGTTGTACAGGCTAGTAGTTTGAAGGATTTTGTAAACTGTATTTTGTAATTTTAGCTTTGGGAATAAGTTTCACTGTATGTTTTAATGTGTTTGACAATTTAATGAAAATTTTGGTTACATTTTAACTACTTTTAAAAACCTTAAAAACCTTTTATTTACTTGAAATAGGAAGCAAAAAGTCACTAACTTGCTACTTTCTGTAAAATACTACAGCAATAATTCACTAACTAACATGAATAGTTCACTAAGTGTTCAGAAAACTCGTTTTCTGTGTATGCTAAAACTCACTAACTTTTCTTTTTTTACATATTTCTTTATAATTACATTACGAAAAGTATAATTGAATATTTTATTTAAGAATATAATAAATGGATAGTTTATTTGTATTTTGTTCCTAGAAACCGATTTCCTAACTATTAATGTTGTCGAGTTATTACGGCTAGAATGTCAAAAAAACTTTAAAACGCGTTTATCTCGGAATGACCTTTTTGTAGTTAGTGACTTCTTCCTCTACAACGACGATTTATTTAACAAAAACAAAACATTTACATAAAGAATCCGCATAATCTCACCGACCTCTCACCTCTGACCGAGTTGATGAAAACTTGCATTTTTCATCGGAAAAACATATGAAATATTATTTTGAAACTATGCCACGGGTCAGTTTATTTGCTAAACTCAGGTCAAAAGATTATTTGTTTCGTATTCCTATTTCAATCAATGTTAACAGTTAAGGTCGTAGCCCACTACACTGCGCTCCCACGCGATAAGTAAAATATACATAATTGAAATAGGGCTATAGCTTGTGGTCGTCCTCATAAGTTATATAAGTACCTACTAGCTTACTCGCCCGCAGCTTCCCTAGAGAGGTACTTGAAAAAAGTAGCCTATTTTTTATTTCACGTCATCAACTATGCCTATTCTAAGTTTCAGCTATATCCGTTCAATAGTTTCTGAGTGAAAGAGTTACTGACATACATCCACCCATCCATACTCAAAAACTTTCGCATTTATAATATTAGTAGGAACTGTGGGCAAGTTGAAGTTAGAAGAAAGCTTGTGTTAACTCGCTGTTAGCGAGCTTACAGCCACCGCCACCGCCGCCATCGGAATACTTGGTATTTGACGTTTGGTAGTCGTTAGTTTTGGGCAATGTTGGGTGGGAGTAGTATTGTAGAGTCGTGGAAGTGAGCTATGACCTTTAGTGTTGAAATGCATTGATTGGATTGGGTTATCCGAATAATTAAAAGTAATCAATTAATGATGAATTGGTTTTGTTGTTTGCATAACTGTACTGAATGTAAGTGTGCGTATCTAATTGTTTTATAGGCATGCTATATTTTTAATTATTAGTAGCAAACCTTTCTCGCAAAGTACCTACACATTACATTTTGTGATTCTACTACTATCATAGAATAAAGAATAGTTGTTTTATAGAGTAGTTAAGTAACGGCTCTATTTTATTTTAAACAAAACAAAATCAGAATTAAAAAGGACATTTTGATTTTGACATGATAGGTACCGACCTATCATGTCAAAATCAAAATGTCCTTTTTCATCATCATCATATAATGTTGTTGGCACAACAGAATTCTTCTTCCATTTCCATCTATCATCTCAACATTCCCCTTTCTTATTCATGTCAACTTTTATACCATCCATCCATCTCTTCCTTTTTCTACCTCTAACTATATCTATCCACATGCATAGCAAATCTTAGCACCACATTGCATTTCTTATTCTTATACTTATGTAATATTTTGTTCTCACTGGTCTAAATAAGAGTTATACATTTTAAGGATCTATCTATTGCATAATGGTTGACCAAAACAGTTACTCTATGGCACTGATAGAAATAATAGAATTAATAATTAGAAATAATAGGAGTGAATACGGAATTGACGAATGATAGAGATGAATGGAAGAAGAAAATATGTTGTGCCGACCCCACCTAGTGTGGGACAAGGGCAGGGGAATGATGACTGATAGAAATAATAGCTAGAATGTATGTGCTACTGAGGATATATTACGTTTGTGGTTGACCAAAACAGTTACCATCGACCTCATTATACAGTAGCTCAGCGGCCGTACTGGGGATCGGCAAAACCAAAATTTACCTACTGACAATTTTCGGTCAACTAATGTTGGTGATTTGTTACAAAAAACCAAAACCAACATAAGCTGACCCCGAAAATAGGCACGAAACTTCGTTTTCAACGATACCCAGTACGGCCTCAGGTCGTTAAATGTAGATAAAGCCATTATTTTTGTTGTGATATTACGAGACTCTCCTTGTTAGTTTATAGTTGAGTAGAATGATTGTGATGTTTATGCAGGTTTTTTTGTTTCAAAATATTTTATGATGATAATAAAGATTTGAATCTGGTTGGGTGATATGTGACGGACGTTGTGTCAAAACGCATCATCCTAGTTTTGGAAAGTTATGATATTACCTTATACTCTGGGAATTATGAGTTTGCAACCCGTTATTTTTGCGATTTGCGGATATTTTGTCTGAATACTCTGATATATTTAAAAAATGAAATGTGTACCTACTTTTAGGTAGGTATAGAAGATACAGAAATGATGAATCACGTTTCCTTTAATTTCGTTTTTGTTTTAAAAATAACACCTTTATTTTTACCATTACATTATTCCAAAAGCCTACCACCAATGCCAATGGTCAAATCTAGAGTTGGCAACACGTACAAAAAGCCCAGGTGCATCTGACTTGGCCACACCGTGTCGTTTCTCAACCCAAGCTCATCTTGGACTTACAAAGTGGCGTAAACTAGAGCGTGACATCGATTTGTGCTTGTCCCCACTGTCGCATTATGAATTTGTCAACGCTGTGTGGAATGCTAAAATTCATATGTTGCGACATATGGATAACTAGCTCACACACACACACACACGCACACACATCTGTTTTACGGATGGATACTCAAATAAGAGCTTCAAAAAAATACTTTTGGAAAAATAACATCTATTCTTATGACGCTATGGATCGGGAAAGTAGTTAAAGTTACAGCTCCGGTGGAATTAAGTATAATTAAGGGGCTCTATCTAAGTGTGGTTTAACACTAGTAAGAATATAGCAACTACTCGTATAACTATTATCACAAATGTTATTACAATCGATAGAACCAGCGATACAATTACTTATGCATACTTTATGCACTTGGGGACGGAAATGCAGGTATCAATTTATTTGCAAAGCCCCATAGTTTATGCTAAACACCCTCGGGCTATAGGAAACGATGTTGTTTACAGGAAGCATGTGTGTGAAATTATACACATCATAGTATTTTATTGATAACACAATCTAGTAAATAACTTCATACTAATCCTTCTCAAATATTAAGTAAGATAGATAAACTTGTAGGTTGAATGTTTCTTTCCGAAATATGTTTTGAAAAGCAAACCTACACATAATAACGTGCAGTAATAGTCTTTTCAAACGAAATACCTAGCGAGAAATAAATCTGGAACGTGAAGTACTAAGAAGTACTATGAAGAATAAAAAGTAGTTTTTGTAAGATTATCACTGCAACTCAACCTACCTAACAACAAGCTGCATATGACAATCAATGTATCGGGCAACTATCGCAGTTCCGCTTATATACTGTTGTAAACTAAACTCAGAACATTCCACCAATTTATAGTGAACTACGAAACTTGGCGCCGACCTTACCAACCTACCTTGAGGCATCCTGTTATATAAAACAAAAGATACACAGCTTTGCGACACCACAATTACGGACGCGGAAATCTATCCATTCATAATGAGCTTACGCCTAAGGACTTCACGTTTATGACAGCAATTTTCGCCTCTATTCACATGTACTAGAGGTTATAAAGGCATGAAATGGAAAGTATGCCTCGAGCAAGATGATAGGAGTAATGATGTGATTTCTAAAACGTCTTTATGTGAGTCGTAGTTCAAATTCACGCAATAATGCACAGCGAAGAGATGATAGATTTTAAAGCTTTATTATGGCGCTTTTTTGGAGTTTTTTTAGAGGCAGGACTAGGGATTACCAGTTAAAGCTTTCACATGCAGAGCAGGTAATGTATATATAAGGTACATTCCGGTCTAATATTATATTACTTTACATCCTATTATTTCTATAAAAAGATGTATCGAGATGCATCGTGCTATAATATACATCCTTACCTGATCTGTGCGTGAAAGCCTCTAGGTTAAGTGTTGTGTATTAATAAACCTGCTTCCTGACGCTGCATATAATTATCATCTAGTAAAGATGTAAAGGCCTGAGAGCATCTATTTATTTCGTATTAAATATTTAATGCACAAAATTTGAAAACGGCTGGACCAATTCGGGTTATTAACACACAAGGAGGCTGTTCGTCCAGGCACTTGGTACTTATATTAGGTCCATACACACAGCGTAAAGACACGGAAACAGTGATTGAACCATCAATTTGCTCTACAAATTGCATTAGACAGGTGTATTACTCACTTTATGTTAATCACCACGACTATTCAATGCCAAATCATAGTGAAACATACTTAAGAGAATAACAGTACTTTACTAGCATAACCAGGAAATAAGTGTAGTACTTATAAACAGATCATTTGTAATTATAGGTTCTTAAGACTTGATTGGCACAATGTTGTGATCTGATATTTATGATGGTCTTAAAAGCTTCATGTGAAACTGGTAAAACCTTATTTTTGCAGAATAAAGTACAAAATTAAATATATCAATGTTGATGTGTCAGGAGGTCATACTAATATGTGACGCGTACGATGCATCTATGTAACTTCATAGTATGTGCTATTTTGGTTTATTATTAGCTTCTTAAAGAAATAACAATAATAAGTCTTAAAGAAAACGTATTATTAATCTTATATTGTATGTATTATTGTATCAAGTCAAGGTACGTATTGCATTTTAAGCTGTCTCAATTTAGAACAGATAAAGTAGGCAGTGTGAAAAGTAATGGTGCTGGATTAACTCGTATTTATCACGGAATTAAAAGCCCATAAACTTACAGCAACCTTTTTACGCAAATATCCAGTTTTAGATATTATCAATGTCACAGTGAGATATTTCATAACTAAGACACTTTATTATTGAGGATATTCGATAAAATGGCAAATAATAATTACTAAACTAGCTCTTACAAATTAACTTAATACAGAGCATAGAATAATATTCTACTCGAACAGTATCAATCTTATGTCCGGTCAATGCGATCAAAAGTTTTTGCTTGAAAGAGTGACGTACATTCATCCATCCTAAAAAGATGAATTTAATCTTATAAGTTCATTCTCCTAAATATTTCTAACTACATACAGCGATTTTAGGCAATTTGGACCCAAGTTTTGCCAAAGTTCTTGAGATTGTCACGTGATTTCTTTCTAGATGGCCCAGCCAGTGAGCCACATTGGGCAAAGATAACTAGATATAATAATTATAAGATATATTATACACTTTATTTACTTTATTATGCACTTTGCTTCAAAATCTCTAATCTTCAAAATTGTTAGTGCAAAGTAAGTTGTCTTTACGACTCGTGAGTAGTACACAAGCTGTACTAAATTTAAGCTGTGTCAAGGTCAAGACTTCGGAATTAAAAGATTTTTTGTTTCATTTAGTTTAAAATGCTATCGATTTCATTAGCACTTAAATGTATGAAACCACGATTACTGCATTCTGGTCTCGTTTTTTATGTTTTGTATGTTAAGATTGTTTGATACAGCAAGAGATTTAATTTAAAATACATTTACTTTGGTAAGGGCTTACTTGATTACTACGGGAAGGTAAAATTTTCTAGAAATTGTATCTGTAGATTTTTAAAAGCCCTTTCGATTTCATTAAGGGTCAATGACATAAAAATACAAACATCTACATCTACATACAAACGTCTATTAAATGGAACGTGATTGAATACAGCACTCCTGACCTCAGTATTCCACCTGCACTCACGAGATAATCAGTGAGTAATCAGAGATATCTAATAGATAACATTATCTTAGTATCTTAGTAGATTTATCTTTATAATAGTGAACGTGAATACGTGACTTTGTATCACATTGTTATATTATAGTTTTGAACTATGATCGCGCGCTATCAATTACTCTTACAAAACGTACTTTTTCATGCTTAGTAAGTAGGCGATACTTCCTCTTCTAAATTTCAGCTTTTGCCTCACATCCTTTTAAATTCTTATTTATCCTACATTATTAGGATAACCTAATAAACTAAAAAGTATACACGTCAAAATAATTTGACGTGTATACTTGTTCCGTGGATGGTGGGTCATTTTTACTTATGCCTATATTTACTCAACACCTTGTACGAGCACCTATAAGATAAAATGTATGACTGTTTATCTTCCCAAATAAATAAAATACAAGACGATTACATTGTTTGTTTAGTTAATGTACAACCCGTTGCCGATCCTCGAAGGAGGGGACTGAAAACCACATAACTTTATAGTACTGTTTCAACCATATTTTACCAGGTGCACTAATTTTATACTAAGTAAAATATAATCAACAATAGTTATCGTCTTGTATCGCCTACTTACTATCCCATTATAGGATTAGAACGGGATTCATTCAAGGCTTCACGTGGTAATAACTACTGAATACATCGTTATTTTATATTTTGTGTTTGATATGAGTATTGTCTGACTGTTTATAAAAAACCTCTTTAAAAATAGAAGCTTCTCGAATTTTCATGGTACATTTTTGGTTAATAACAAATATGTATTTGGACCTCTAGGACTATCCCATTAGACATCTTCAAAGGATCTAAAGAATTACATCAATACAAGATAATACAGGATCTGAAAAGAAATGTCTACCGCTCCCTTGGATACAGTCGTGATCATAATTTCATCTTTCATTTGATTTTCATGTGAGAAAAACCGCAGACTGATGCTTGTAAAGAATAAATTGTGGAAGCCGTGACTGTGGTGTCTGATTTGTATTTAAACGTGTTTACAATGGAATATTGAATTTATGGGTTAATTTGTTCACGACTGTATATCGAGAGATCTTCTGTTTTGAATGGATTAGAACGTTTTGTATATTACAAATTCTATGAATAAAACCTTGAAAATAATTTAAAATGAAATGATTATGTTGAATAAAAAGCCATGTGTATTATATAGGAAAATTTAAAATTAATATTGAACGCTATATTGCAAAACTTTTGTTTAATTAAAACAGTTTGATAAATATTTCATACTACGACCAAAAAAACCATTCCAGTTTTCAATACTAAAGACATAAACGCGCTCTGCCAACATCCCAATCTATGTAATTATATCATTATGTTTCTTCCCTTGTTGATTATTTTGTTTATACTGTTTACATAATGTTCTTTAAGGTCTTATTTAAGTCACGTTTATAGAATGATAAACCATGGTGTGGTAGAAAACAAGACACTTAGCACTGAGAGAAGAGATGATTGTTTCTAAACTAATATTATAAAAAGGGAATGTTGGTTTGTGTTAGCGACGCGCTCAAAAAATTACCTACTTTATATTTGTTACGTTTTTATTGTTCTATATGTATGTATATGCTACGACGTTCACAGTTTGTTTATTTGTTTGACGGAGGTAATCTCAGAAACTTTTCAGCCGATGTCAAAAACTATTTCACAGATGTGTAAAATGGTCTAACGGTTATAGACTATATTTAATCCCGAAAGTTTCATTAGCATACCCGTGTAAAGCCGGGACGTGCTGCTAGTGTTTTATTTTAGCATGAAAATATGAATTGATTGATGTATACCCGATCTAGATTGTGTCAACTGCTTCTGACAGTACACGATAATCCGAATTGGATAACGTCTTCTAAGGATTGTGAATGCATAAGAGATGAGAACATAAGATAAATTATATCGATAACTCACGGTTACCTAACTTAAGCCCGGTTTCTTAAACGTACGCTAAGTTAAGAGTACTGCGGAAGAAATTTTTCGAAGTTCTTATTAGATATCTAGAAGTTTGATAATTATTATTTTTCTTTTGTATTTTTGAAGATTAATATTTTTTTCTGATATAAAAACCCTTTATTTATTTGTTAGGCAAAACTTAATTCCATTTATTTAATATTTTATATTTTTTCTATTTTTTAATTAATGGTCTTCTTTCTTGATGTTTAATTCGGATATTGATAATTAAATTTAAATGGAGCATGGACATTAACTTAAAAACAGTTTTAAACTTTTGTATTTTTAAGCGACTGAGTCTTATGGAAATTTTATTTACGCAGCTTTCTATACCTTTTATGTACGTACTTGAAGTTGCATACATAACTCTCTTATATTGAGACTTTGACGATGATGAGAGACCCCAATGTACCGAGCACATTGTATAAAATTTAGTAAAAGATTAATGGTTATATTCATAAAGTTTTTTTGTCCATGAAGACTTGACAATTTAAAATTGGTTTGGTTAGTTTCAAATATGTTTTTCTCTTGTTACTTTTATAGCAACGAAAAGAAATAGCAACAGGTTTAACGTTGGTTTTTGCTATTATAGGTTTACTGGTCCAATATGCATAAGGGGTTTGCGTTCTAAACGCGATGAAACATTAGCAACTAGGTGTAAATATGTAGTTTTTTGTAAGGACACCAAGTTTAGAATAACAGTAACTAATGAGTATAACTGCGACAATATTCTGGGACATCTGGTTCTTCAAGTATTTAGAACATCTACATTTACGTAGCGCATTTTTTAAATGTAGCCTTAAGAATATAAGCTTGTAATTATTGCAAAAAAACAGGAGGTTATTAGCGATATAAATATTGTATAAAAAAAATAAGTAATTTTTGGATCACCACGGGTATGTCAAATATAGTCATCTATAAATAGTTTGATCCTTAGAAGGTTCTTGATGTTTTTTTTAATTCTGCTATTCCTTTTATAAATTAGCTCAAGAATCTACATTTAAAACTTTGGCATTATGATATTTCAATGCGTGATTTAGATAAAGAAATTACAAATGATAGACCCATTCTTAATTTAATTGAAACATTTTTTTGTTTGTTTTTATGTTATGGTTACCTAAAAGGTTTTTTTAACCCATTCAAGGCCCACCTCCTCCACCTCCACCAGATGCTGCGCCGCCGCGGTAGGTCCGGGGCACCCAACGTGTTAACAGTTGGGTACCCTGGGCAAAGGCCAAGTAATTTTATATAGGTACCTATATTTTATATAAATAATAAATCTAGCTTGTTTAAAACATTTAGATAGATAATACCAACTACATAAATACATTATTGTTAACGACACGACGTGATTTCATTAGAAAACTTTTGATTCACGATTGCTGTAACTAGGTAAGTGGCTTCAAATTGTCGCTATCAAATCGCCCTTTCAAAAATATTCGTAAATAACTATTCCGTGACTCCATTGCACATAAACGGTGGCTATAAACAATATTTCGTTGAAGCGAATTATTTTTGTCCTAAATAAGTTACGTACCATAACTAAACCCACCATGTATCTATGGCATTTTGATTGCCTAATTAATGGTGAAATGCAATTTAGTTCCGATGTTTAAAACATAAAACTTACAAATCTCTGCTTTTTGCTACTCAATTCATACTTCATTTGATTGGGAATGAAAGAACGAAAATATGTGTAGGACCTTAAGGATCAATGACACAATTTCTACCTAATTAAAGGTAGAGTAGAGAAATCGCACTTGGTTGGTTTGGTAGCCACCAAACTCTGTTTTCGCTGCTCTTCCTAAACTATACTTACAAAATAAAACTGTTACAAAAAAGCTTATTTTGGAACAAGAAATATGCAAAAGATATATAACAGTTAAAGTTATTGAAATAACCGTTTTAATGTAGTTATATTTAGTTATTCAATATTGGGTTCACTTCACACCATAAATGGTTAATCCGTGTCATAACTTTATCGGCTATAAATCGTTATGTAAAGGATTGTTTTTGAAATATTTTATTGATAGGTGAAGTCGTTAGGGTTAACTTGAGGTCAGTGTATTTAGTTGGGGTCGAAAGTCTCGCAATAAATTGAGTTTTAGTGTCAATAACCTTCTGTAATATTTATTGTTTTGTTTTTGTGTGTTAAAACTTTATGGTGGTTTCTGTAGGGTTTGAAAACCATATCCTTATGCCAAGCAAATTAGCCTATTGGCATAGGCAGATCATATGCTGTCTGTATCAAAAGCAAAGTCAATCTATTGAGAATGCGATAATATGATCATATCTATGTTTCATAGGTCGTCTCCCTATTAAATGTCGTTTAATGAATATTATATATGATTAGCATTAGTTACCTGATCTGTTGATCCTTCTAAAAAATCCAATACTTACACAAAAAAAAACAAAAAAGTAACATATATAAATCCATGAACATCTATTTAAACTTCACCATATATTTAATATATTAAAATTGTTGATTGCTGAGTAACGCGTACTAACATAACAAATCACCAAAAAGTTCAGACTTTGATGATGACAGACAGGCACTCAATGACGAAATGCAATAAAGCATCCAAACCTGCGATTAAAAATTGAATTTCATGGTATATCTGACACCGTTTTATAGAACCTACACATTAAATACAATTACAACTGTTTCGTTCGCAATGTGAACAAAACCGCGGGAAAACAAATAAAACAATAGGAACGTTGTATGAGAATCACCGGAACCTATATTTCCTTGTACAAAGATAAAAAATAAAATAAATAAAGCTTTACTTTCTCTACTGAAACTCAACCACTACTAAGATACAAATAAAACCAGTCAAGCTAGATAGCTAGATCTATCTGTAAATAGTACACAACAATCAGATGACTGTTGTGTACTGTTTACAGATAGATCAGCTGATTCTTGGATCTATAAAATTGAAATATAGTGTCTTGACACTGCCAGACGGAGGCGTGCCTTTATAAACATGCATTGATTTAAAGATGGATAGAAACATCAAGTTCAACATATGAGCCGTGATGAGCCATGTTTACTTATCTTGACTAGACTCACTATACTAAACTTGATATAAATTTAAATCAAAAAACATTACAAACCAAGTAAAAAACAGTCGAAAATTTTCTAGCATCAAGAGTTTTTTTAGTAAGTATTGTCATTTTTTTAAGTTTACACATCATTATTTTAAGTTACAAAACATCGAAAATGTAAATTAATTGCATAATGTATTGTGAATAATATTTTCTTGATGCAGTACTGTAATCAAAAGATGAAAAGAACCCGCTGTCCAAATACGGAGCCGTCAATACGAGAACCCATTCAATTCGTCTCAATACCTTAATAAGAATATTTGCATTCTTTAAAGCCGAGGTTCATGCTTTAAGCCGATGACTTCCTATCTATGACGTAATAAGCTTTCTTAGGCCTTGATCACATTGGTAGGTAAAATTCCTTGCTTTTATGACGCTGAGGAAACAGCAATTCTTTATGTTTTTTCTTTTGTAGGAACATGCTTTCGTTTTATGCGTTTCAATGAGTAAATCAGTTCAAATGTCGTTACTGTTAATAAAAATTAATAGATATATAACGTACGTACATACTTTTAAATGTCTTATAGGAGACTAACCTAAGAGCCTATCTCTACCTTTATTACCTTTACTGTTTGACTTATATTCTGTAAATATCATCAAGATTATATCAAGAATCAGCAAAATACAGATATTTTGACAGTCTGTATGAACAGAGCCTTACTGATATACCCATATGTAATACTTAAAAGCATACGGATTATAGATTTCATCAGGATTATCTGATAAAGCGAGGCTCAACGGCATGACCTGATCTTGACAGATAAAACCAGGTTAAGTGACAACCTATAAATAAGTCTTAAGCTGAACATGCTTTGAAAATAACTTTGTGTATCGAATTTAATTTGAATGCAGTGGTGCATTATGCCGGTCAGTAGGGCCCCTGACATAAAAGAACAACATTTTATTAGTAAGAAGTACTATTTAGGATCAACGTAAACAAAATTTATCGTCATAAACCTTGCTGTTGAATTACATACTTATGTCTATAAAATAATGAAAACCGCATTTAAATCCTTTGGGTAGTTTAAATCTAGAGCACAGACGGATTTGTTACATTATTTTACAGGTATAGGTACATGGTAGTAATACAAATTATTAAATCTATATAGGTGTGTATATTCATCTTTTAGAATATCTTTAGAGAATCTTATCTGCTAGGAAAATGCGCTCGTTTCGTAGAATTAATGCGAAGGTTTAATTTATAAGTTTTATAACCGATGTTTAACAAAAGTCTCACAATAAACGCATTTACATAACTGTTATTGTCAGAGAAAGTTATATTATGTAACCTAATATAAACCCATTTAATATACTCATAAAAGGATACACGTAAGTTTATGCTTATTTCCCTTTACAGACTATGCATACTACGTTTTTTGTGACGCGCTTGTATCGATACCACGACACTGACGTGCAATGAAACGCAAGTGAGTAGACATGTTATTAGAGTTACATAAAGCAAATGTGTATGCATATAAACATTTGACAATTTAATATAGGTTTAAACAAAGTTTTTTTAGTGTTGATACAAACGCGCAGTTGCGCGTTCGAAAAACGTGGTGTGCATAGGCTCTTAATGAGGAAATCCTGTGGAAATGTCAATTGTAAACTGTCTGTTAAAATTGTAATACAGATAATGTAAATAATTTCCTATGAATATTGAATATTACATTATGACTATTTATACTCGTATACTGTATATTTTAGCAAACATTTAACTAATTTAAAATTTATATACTTAGCTAACGGGTAAGAAAACAAAAAGTACATTTTTTGGGATGCATGAAGTAGTTCTAAGTATATTATCTTCTACGACTGTAAATTTCCAAGATTTTAAATTAACTCAACGTAAAACTACTTACGTAAAAGAAGATAAAAACTTTTTCAATATTTTTAACACATTCTCTGCTAAGCTGGCACTCAACATTTTAGTTGTCCGTTTTATTACGTATTTAGCACTAGTTTATTCATCCTCTATGAATTTGCTTGGAATTCCAGTAAACAAAACCAATTATACTTATAGAAATCGAATACAACCTCCAATTATAAATCTAGTTCAAGGTTAAAATCTTCTCTTTTTAAAACATCACAAGTAATTAACACAGTGACCATAGTTTTATGTTTACAGGTCAAAGACCCGACCCACTTATTAATTGGTTCTGTATTAGTTATTATGTCATTATGCTAATAGTTTCATAATGTCACGCCAATCCGAAATTTAGTGCTTGTTTATATCATTTTAGAAATTACGATTTATGACTTGATTGGTGGAAAAGACAAGGCAAAAACTTCAAGGTTTATTGATTGACTGAATGGTTTAATTTGATTGGTTGTAAATAGGATCACTCATGCTCGAAGTAAAAATCATTCGGTTTTGGTGAATCTATTGCACCGAACTATACGTATATAGGTATTTATCCATACTATCTATACAAATATTACTCATATAAAGAGGTAAAGTTAGCTGGTTCGCTTAGGGTACGTCATCTCTGAAACTACTTATCTGATTTAAAAAATCTACCACTGATGTTTCGAAAGACTTTTCCATTTAACATAGTCTATATTTTATCCCGCTCAAATCCTGGATTTCAAGGGACGGGCTGCTAGTAGAAACATAAATCGCTGTTTGCCATTCATCGGTACATCTTAGTCACCACTTGAAACACAATGACACTATTTCTTAGAGCCCTGATAAATTGATTAAACAAAGTCAATAATATTTACTGTTATTAACTCCGTTACTGCAAGTACCAAGTACAATATTAGCATAACTGCGATGATCTTTGTCTATAACTGATTCATACATCTAGCACAAAGCTTGACATCAATATGTATGGAATCCATTTATCAGGAAGAGGATAACGGTGTAAATGGTACTTCAGTTCTTGTACATCCGTGATCCTTCGTTGTTTTGTGGTTGTGATGAGAGCAAACGATGTGTATTAGGATAGTTATTGGAAATCTGATGTCTCTGCTTACCCAGACTACTTTGACAAAGGTTAGAAAGAAGGATTATTGTAGGAACCAGTAGGAACTATGTTTTTTTTAAGGGAAGAAAAGGTTAGTGTTCTTTTATACTTATTTCAGAGAAATCAGGTTCCCAGGGTTTTCATAATGATATGGCAGTCTATGTATAAGTACGAGTATATTCAATTTGTCTAATTTTATCTAAATAAATAGGTATTTAATTCTTTCAGCTTAAGTGTTTGTCGAATATATCAATTACACTTATATTATGGAATGTGTGTGTAATGTCTAAGGATATTTTATTTATTTAGGCTTTTAAAATTAGGGCTGATGCATAATTTTGAAATGTTTATCAATTTAGCTAGCTATCGTGCCAGTGGTTGCACTTATAAACAACAAACAAAACTGAACACTTTTCACCTAAGTACCTAGTTAGTCCTACTTTCCCCTAACCGCAAAATAGCTTGCAATAATAAACAGCAGCTGTAATTGCTCATAATACGCATAATAGCACCATTTACTCGTTTGCTAACTGTTGTATTTTTACAACTTGATATGTCAACAACTAAGGTAATTACTTAGATGATTTGTTACTCTACAATTGCATGTATTTATGATTAAATAATTGCCTAAGACAATGATTAAATAAAACCTAATATGCACAAGATCAGAGGTCATACATAGGATCAATAAAAATCAAGTTTTGTAACAATTTGTGGGTTCCGCTTATATTGGTGATCTGTAGCCCTACCATGAGTTTACTGTAGTATTGATACTATCCTCGATACCGAGTCAAGTATCGCAAAATATATGAGAATCCAGCGCAGCGCCGCCCCCGGTAACTTGCATGAACTAATAATTTCATACATTTGAAATACTTGACTCGTTAGCGAGGATAGTTAACTATACAACTCGAAAACTCATGGTAGGGCTACTGGTGATATTTTTAACGTCAAAGAAAATACTCATTCTCGTATTGACTATTTATTACTCGGCATTATAATTAGTGCTGCAAAGTAATTAATGGTAGCCTTTAAAACAAGTGTAACAGGATGTAATAGAGATGTAGATTTACTTTTATGCAAATATATACAAAATTAGAGCTCCTTTTAATTGTGAATTAATTAATGGATTGGTATGATGAATGGGTTATTGACATTTTTAAAATTGTTTATTTTGTACTATAATTATTTTTTAAAACAGATTTATTAGTTTTATCATTAGTTAAAATTTATGGCGTATTATGTTATAATGACTTCATTTGTTTTAAAGGACAACTTCGAATGTGGGTCAGATTTAAGACTTACGTGCTTAACAATTACTTATTGTAACAAAATAAACATTCATAAAAATAGTTTATAAATAGGCAGGTGTATAATGTAAATTTTTACTGACTGTCGATTTTTTCTTAAATATGTAAATGCAGTTCAGAAAAACTTAAAGCACTATGGATAGTCTTATTAAAACGTTCTCATGTAAGCATAGCGGTTAAGGTACATGCCCTTACTGGCCCGACTCAAACAATCACCTGTATAGACCTCCATATGAGCTCGTACTTTCGCCATCTAAAAGCTAACACGTTAAGATGTGACAAATCTCTCACTACTTTAGCCTCTCGAGTCACAGTTTCGCCACCTAATCTGTCAAAGATACAAAAGGCTACCAAAACACTGTTGAAATTGCTTGCGTTGTGCGTGCAAACAATTTATTAAGCTTACTAGTCCTTTTAACTAGACGCCTCGTTAGTACATAATTATATAGAAAACAGGTTTTCTGATGATCGCCGGGAAACGATTTATCGATGTAAATATTGGTCAAAAGCAATAGGTTACTAGTGCATCGATTAAATGTAAATTACATAGTTAGTTACTATAACACAAAAAGTAGTTCTTCGTAGTGGGAGTAAACTACCTATCTATGTGATGATTTGGGTCTAGTAGTTACTAGACTAGTACATCGTGGATGGGGGACCTACATCAGCAAGTATAATCGGTGACAACGGTTTCAACGGATCTTTATTGGATTTGGGTAGTAAAAACCCATTTCAATGACGAATACATCATGTACCTACTTACTACTAAACCATTCTCTACTTGATACAATATATCACCCGAAGTGTTTAACTAAAATGTTTGTTTTTTTATTATTATTTTTTGAACTTACGCGTTATAATTTGAGTTTATCTCTAGATGATGTATCATAATATAGTTTCTGAACAGGTTGTGTTAACAAATTTGTCTATGTAACGTTATGTACCAGTCTGTTTTCTGTGTAAATGCGGCCTAAACCATTTGCTACTATTGTTAACTGGTTAAGAAACCGTCAAGGCTGCAGTTTTTGTTGGACCAGTAGGTCACAGCGCAACGTCACGGCTTGCTGACTCTACATGAAAGATACTGGATTAAGTTATGAATTACAAAGTACCTTTATACCAATTTTTATGTACCAAAAGGCTCAATAATCGATAAAGTAAGTCGTCAACTCTGGCAATGGAGTTTTTTAGGCCACCTAAAGGCCTCAGACATGGTTTGATTTTAAAGGCCAGGACTCTTTCCAATATTACCTGGCAATATCCATCCCTAATATTGCACCTTACCTGTGGAAAAAGAAAAAAGTTTGTTAGAACAAGATTATTATACACTTGTGATAAACCTTATGATGTGTTTAAAGGATTTACTCCTACTTAAATGATAAGCAAACTAAATTCTTAAATTTCGTAAATTCTTTTGATGTAATAAAAAAATATTTATTATATTTTATATATTTTTTATTTTATTCAAAATACTAATGATTTGTGATAATGATAAGGTTTTCGTGCCAATAGGTTCCATTTCCAGGTCATAGAACAAGCCAAGCTTTCCGTGAAGATCGCGACATTCAACTCGGGGCCTGACCTATCGCAACACTATGGCTAAGACCCCGTTTTCTATGAAACGGTCACATTTTGTCCTTCTCACTTCATCCTTCACATTAATGCTTGCTTTCTACGTAGTTTAAAGAAACTGGTATTTATTTTCAGTCAGAAATTAAGGGACATTATGGATAAATGATATTACGTTTTTTGTCTAATTGCGTAAACTACCTTAGAAATAGTCCTACGTCTACTCCGGACCTTATTTTCACGGATCCGAATCGGCTTCGGATCGGACGTAGTGCGGAACCCATGTTCTCCTCGAACCCGCAAACATGTTTTAATACGGTCGCTGTATAAAGGCTTCCGTTTCCAAGGAATTAATGGTAAAACTATTTCGTCCGTGCCTTTAGTTCAAGTTACCTAACTCCATTTTACTGGGAATTTGATGCTGTAAACCGAGAATGATTGTTTTGAAAGGTTGCTACGGAACTCAGTTATGAAAGATAATGGACTTCTTTTGGGCCCTTTGCCTCATAGCAATTTTGCAAGTAAAGAAACAAAAGCTTTGCCCGCCTTCTCCAAATAACCATGTCTTAACGCGGCACGTCTCGGCGTTCTTATTTTGAAAAATTCTATGGATTGCAGAAAACAAAAGCTAGCTAACGTGCAATCTCTTACCGCGTCATGGTTTAAATGTCGTTCAAGAATTTAGCTCCTGCTTACATTGAAGTAAATTTTTATATTGCTCTCTGTTTAGCTTCTCTCTGTATTGGAATTATTTAAGAATTTCCATATCAACCGTCATTTTATGTCTGCTACTATGTCTCAAAATATTTAGGTATTGAAACAGATTAAAAAATAAGTTTAGAATTTGAAATTTGTTTAGATTTGTGTTTGTCATAGTTAACCAGACTTGAGCAAACTATTTATTTTATTGTTAATCTTTTAAATCATAGCGAGATATATGTTTAATACTCAACTAGCAACCACATAAACATATCATAAACAACGAGCTTCATAAATCAAAGTCAGCAAAATTGTATGTGTCATATTCTGTTAACAAAACCTCAAGATTTCAGTGACCTTTGCATGAACTATTCATAATCTGAGCGCAGCAATGCTTGACAATTTCCTGACGAAACGTGTCTTGCGGAACATAATTTTACATACAATACGGTCACATCCCCTTGTGGAGATCCGACGTATAAAGGACACTATCTACTCAACCATACTAACCCTATTTTACAAAAAAATATGTTTAAGAACTAATCCGGTGAAGTTAAAAAGGTCCCAATCACCAATAATATTTTTACCCGACTTCAAAACAGGACGAGGTTCTATGTTACAATTTTTGTTTTCGTTTTGTCTCCGTCAATATTATAGAGAACTTAAAAATTATATTTTTGTTCGAAAGCTGTGTGTTTAAAAGTACACTACCGAGCTGGTCCAGTACAACAAAAAGAAAATTTCACATTATACCTCAGAAATAGATTTTTTTCTTGCTATAGCGAACAGTGGACTGCAAACCTTGAATATTTACTTGTTCTCATACTGAAATCCATTGTATACATTATTATAATTAAGATAACTAAACAATCGTTCGCAGAGCAATAGTGGGTAAACTTTGGCAAGAATTATTCTATTCTCATGAAGAAATATCCAAAAGCTATAAGTACTATATTTAGATTAACCTACTCGTATTTTTAACCTCCGAAACTTAAAGATGGGTGATATAAGTTTGAACGCTACCTGTTTCTGTCTGTAGGTACTGGTAGCTCATAAACGAGTGCACTGATTTGAATAAACGAATGCACTTTTTTTATAGCACGTTTAGCGGTGGTGTTTTTAGTTTTAATAATAATATCAGCACAACACGTATATATGAATTAGCGGCAGTTTTAAACGCATCGTTTATATAAAACCTTCAGATGTTTAAAATAGGCAAGTTTTACTCCAATTCTGCAAATAGCGGATGCAGAAGCACGCTTGGTCTACCACAGTGGTCAGAGGAAGAAGACTGTTATTTCAATTATAGGTTTTATTTCGTACATCCTTTGTCTAGGAGGTCAAGTTATTCATTACACCATAATCTGTTTCAGTTTTGATTATCTTCTTTTAACAAAAAAGGGGAAGGCAAATTACATTAATCTTATAATTGTAACTTTTATCGCTTTCCGTGATATAAATTGTTCCGGTGCCTACTTTTTGTCACAGAGTAACGCAACTCGCGTGCGCTGATTAGTCACGCTATTTAAACTAGTATTTTCCTTTTCACGACTAACCTTGGGCTAATTGCTTTGTCAGCTTTCTATGAGGTTTTAGATTTAGTTTTTGAATTAATTTCCATTCACACGAAGCAAGATCTAATTGTATTAAGTATATTTATGATTTAAGCAACTGACAAGAAAGTTGCATCGTGTTAATGGGACTTAAAAAACTTGGGCCTTTAGATCTAATACTAGATGATTTATACAGCGTCAGGAGGTGAAACGGAAATAAGTGAATAGTTTTGTCGGCAAACCGTACGCTGAATCGATTGCTAGGGAACGGTTGCCGTTTCACTCTATTTTTTTTAACCAACCCTTGACAAATTTACCAATGGAAGCTTATAACAATCAAAATAATTGTTATCCAGAACTGAACTAACATACACTACGAGAAATTCAACATAATATAAGAAAGCGTGTTCGCTGATGTCCTTGACCGCGCGCGAACAATGGATGGCGTGCAGCGAGATGCAGCCAGTAAACTCATAACTCACTGTGGGAACTGTTGGTTAATTAAGTACGGACATGAGCACGTATATGGGCATCTATTGTAGGTGTGGCTTCGTTCTGACAAGCGATTGTCTTTACGTGGTTGAAGGTTTGTTTATGTTTTGCATAATTATGATACTTTGTGTAAAATGATGTAGGTAGCTTAGTAAGTACATTTAAGTTTAACGATATAAAGTTTTTTTATATTGTTTTTTTTTCAGATTTTTTAGTTCAAAGGTGTTTAATAATTTTTATTTTGTTAATTTCATATTAGTTCTCAATGTGAAAGATAATAATTTACTCTATTATTTTTACATTTAGAACTAAACTAGTAATTAACTTATTATCTTTAACATTTAAGTCTAAAAAGAAATTATTAAAATAAAAATTATTAAACTCTGAATTAATCAATCTATACAATCTATTAACTAATCAACATACCTGAAGCCGTTTTAATTCAATTGAATATTTTATTAAGTGTCCAATTAATTGAGACAAAGTTTAACAAACACTTGCGAGATTAAACACAAATGTTGCAAAACCAATAAATCCCGCAAACAATTTATACAAATTTGGATCCAAGAATGTGTGCCGGCAATAACTCGCGAGATAATGAGCCGTCATTATTCATCCTAATGATCCAGTACAAAGACGATAACAGTACTGACATTTTGTGAGTAGATTGTGTTTACCGCAACATAAGTACCGTATCAAGTGTGCTAGAGAAGCAAATTGCTTAAGGTTTTGTCTAGGATTGTTGTTTTTATTTTATACTACCCCGCGGTGCTACCCGCGGTGAACGGTTTTCGTTTCTGTCTGAATAGCGGTATTAAAATAAATAAATAAATAATAAAATAACTAATAACTAATTTGGTACCAAATTTCATCAAAGTCCATTCAGTAGTTTTCATAAAAGAAAATTCACAAACATCGAACCAGGAACCCCCGCGTATCAGCCGGGCTCTTGCCCACTGCGCCACAGAGTTCGTCAGAAATTCTCTCAATGCGTCATTGCCTCGTGTTATACATTATTATTTGGCCTTATTTAGTGCATTAAATTGTTGTAATAGCCAATTTATCAATTTTCGAAGCAATCAATTTCACTATTATTCTGGTCAATGATATGCAAACAGTAACCAACGGTAACAAAATTATACCATTACACGGTGTAATCAGATAATCTATCACTGTAATTGATTACCATGTGAAAGTATAGGAAATATTTTAGATGATTTTATATTTTTAACCAAATGTAGAGTCCTTACGTGTTTTACTATTGAAGTGAAAGAGAACTATTACCTAAACCACTGCATTCCATTTAAAATTTGAGTGTATTTAAAAAAGTGTTCGAGAATTTGAAATGTTTGGCTTCTTATTTCGTTTTTTTATTTTGCGATTCCCTTTCGTTTACTAAATAACTTTTAATAGTATTAGGTATTATAAGCGCTTAGTCATTATTTTTAGTACATAGCTATTTATAGGCATTCGTAGGACGAGTCATTGATTTATAATCATCTGCGGTCTAGCCCTGAGTTCAGCAGTTCATAAAACAGTTACTGGAAGGTATTTAAACTACTATGATCAGAAATACACCATGTTTGGTTATATTTTACTATTTATTCCGGAAAAAAAAAATATTTTATTTTGTGTATGTTTTAGTACCTATAATCTACTTGTGTTTTAGTTCAAAGCCGTGATTTTAAAGACAAGAACTTAGCTGCATAATGCAATAACCGATTTTTAGTAAATAATTGTAGTATACTTGTAACATAAAAACAACAAGTTTATGAATAAACACAAAAAAAAAAATTAAGAATATGACATAGAATGCAATAAGCTAAAAAGCCGAAGGCAAAACCTAGTTACTGCAGCCATATTTCCCCACTAAACAATGAGTCAGACTCGATAAGAACGTTGACTTCGCAAAGTTTATTACACTGGTATACACAAATACTATTTCTGTCCTTTATGCGTTTTGAGTACATTTTGATACAATTATTTGTACCAAGGCCAGTAAAAGTATTTGAGGAATTTTAATATTATTTTATAGCAATGTTTGGATTAGATGATGCAAACACCTTTTTTTTGCAATGAAGTGTTCGTGTTTAAAAAAAATAGTGTATCTACCAGTGTTGCTTTATCTTGTGTTTGTGTAAATCTTTGTATATTTAATAATTTTGAACTTTGTATAAAATTAAATATTGTATGGATCTTTTTTCGATGTTGTCAATGCCTGCGTTTCAATTGATAGTAGGTAAATAAAGTCAATTCAAAACTATTATGTGAAATACGGTTGTAATGCACAAATAAATTAAAAAACACAATGACTACTTCAATCTCGCATAAACCGTCTACCTGTCTTCCGTACACATCAAAGTAACTTCACACCACATAAATGGTCACAATCTCTACATTTCTAGATAAGCCGGTTGATAACAAGTTTTAATTCCTTATTATGTTCAAGTACAGTCAGATTTAAAAGGCACTAATATTTTGAACTTTGAAGCAAGACTTTTTTCCAACAGCGGGTTGTTACTTCTTTGTAGTTTGTGGAGGATTTAGCGTGAACTATGATGAATAGTGTATACTACGAACTTGATCGGTATTTTTTTTCTATCAAACAAAAAGATGTGTATAAATAAAATTATGTTTTTCTTTTTGCGTTATACAAGCTGAATACTTAAGCAAAGAAACCAAATAGTTTTGAGCTTACAAAACCTTTCTAATAGTATAGCACAATCTATTGAAAAGAAATTGTAAAAAAATGTCTCGATCAACTTGCGCTATAGCGATTCCAGTTAAAAGCTCGCGAGTAAATAAACCTATTTAATTCATATGGTTACAGTACCTTCCAGGTACAGTACAGGTAGTGTTTTGCATCCTGATTGAGGCGACTTTCGGTCCGGTGCTTTTTGCTAATCATTTTCCATCTGTGTTTTATATAAACAAAAAACGACTGTGTTTTATATAATAACAAAATCAAAGAAATTGATGTATCGCACGGATCGCACCTTAGTCACTGATCGGTCCACTTATAATTTATATAAGACTTTAATTAAGAGGAGGTTTTAATGTTTCATGTTGGCTGTTTTATATAATGTTAAAAAGTTATTTGTTTCGTTTACTTTACAGCTTACATCAATTTTTTTATATAATGTTAAATAGTTTATTTGTTTCGTTTACTTTACAGCTTAGGTACATCAATTTTTAGTGTCCACTTTATCAATATATTTCTGTTAGTCAATCGCGATAGAAATTACATTAGTAACAATCTTTCATAACAAAATGTATCTGCAATTTCACACGCAATAATAATGAAATCCTACATCCTTTCACATTTTGCTTGTCTTTTTGTTCGTCTGTTTTGATTTATGTTAAGTGCGACGCCTCTGAAGAGCCCTTACAAAATGCACGGACGTGTACAATATACTCATATCTTGAAGTTTGTCTGTTTGTTTAACAGATTCATGACCTTGGAGTAAGTAGACTTAAAGCTGGCGTAGGTTGTTACTAAATAATGTCTGATGTACCTATGTCATCACGTCATTCTTTGGAGTTGTATGAGATGAAATATGCAGTTGAATAGATACGGTTAACGGAACGGTAATTATATAGGTGTACAGGTGGGTGTACTACTTGTATTCTAAACTTCATTGATATTTTTTCAGCTCTCAATGAGTTACAAGCTTCACTAATAAAAAAACAAGGTAGCTTAAAAGATAATGGTGATTTTCAGAAAACGAATTTAAAAAAATATAGGTACTAGTAGGTAGGTAAGTATCCCAAAGCATTGCCCTAATGTATCCCAAAGCGCATTAAACATTTCAGAACCCTTTGCATTTGAATTCCTTTGAAGCAGAGCTGTGGAAGGAAATACATACTAGTATAGATCAAGGTGTAGGTTTCTAAGATTTATATCAATGCATACTTTCGCATTTATAACAAGCAATGATGATATAACCTCTTAAAGAGTAACGAGTACATTCTTCTTTAATTATAAAATATTGCCCTTTACATCGAACTTTAATATAAGAAAGTCAAATAGTTAAGTACAGTAATCGCTTAAGGCGTAAATTAATAAAGTGATGTTATATAATAGTCGTGAGAAAAATAGGCAATTGACTCTTATCGACGTAACGCAAGTGAGACTACGCATTATGGTCGAATGAAAGATTTCCGTTGTGACTTTTAACACCTCTATTTATTGACCTCTCGGTGACCTCTCGTTCTTTGTATAAAAAGTGGTAATTTTTTATTAAAATTAATTCAATGTCCTGAGAAGAGAGCAATCTCTAGCACTCTCGAGGTGCATTTCTGTGTATAACTTCGACGATCCTCATCTGATCCTCAAAATTTAGGATCACCTCCGGAGTATAAGGTACTCCTTTAAAATATACATAATATTTAAAATCTATTAATTATTGTCGAAATAATTGATCATCATAAAAAAAATGGAAAGAGTAGAACGTAATACTTACTTAATTTTTTGAAGTTGATTCAAAAATGTTAAGGAAATGGAAGTCGGTTTTACAGTTTTATTTTGCCACTTATAATTATGCTTTTTTGTTTTTATCTAAGTTATAAACTTATGTTTAAAGCAGTAATACCATATGGATACTAAACCTTAGGTCAAAACGGGACTTAACTTTCTTGTTTGCACGTGAAACTTTCCAAACACACATTACGTTTCAACCTAGTCCTTTCCGTGTTTCTAGCGACCTTAGGGTCAGTTTATTCTGTTAGCTCATTACACAGACTCCCACGGTTCATCTCTTAGAACAATGAGGAAAGGTGTGGGTATGGTCTTATTTCAAAACAATAAAACAATGTTGATTAGTTAGAAATTATCAGGAGGAAATAAATGGGATTATAAATAAATGAAAAAAAAAAAAACCACACCACGTCATCTACATCAACGTAACCAGATGACTGATATAATACTTATTCACATTTTTTTTAATTACATAGGTACATATTATAGATAGAAAATACCCAGACACGGAACAAATATCTGCAGAACATACAAACATTTGTCCCGTAGCGGGGATCGAACCCGCAACCTCAGTCTCAGGCGGGCGTTCGCCCACTGCGCCACAGAGGTCGTCCTATAATAAATGGCGGCCATTTTAAATTATTTCAACATCTACTTATCAAAATACCGCGGTATTTCAATACGCCTATACTTTTAATCCGCGGTTTGCATATAATGCTGTGGTCGGTGCATCGTGACAGTAGTTACAACACCTCACCTAATTAAATGGTTGTTGCAACCGGGAGTTCGCTATTCACGCTTTGTTGTGAATTCTTTTAAACATTATTATTAAGTCGACCGCAGTCATCGTCACCTAATAAACGGTTTTAAAGAGTACCACTGAAGGTGGTCGGTTTATGTGCGTGATTAAAGTCGACAGAAGTAAGTATGTAAAGTAGCATCCGTTAAATGGGGCGTACGTTTGTGACTTAAGTTACTTTAACACAATGTCTTACTACTCGGCCACGAAGCCTTTAAGTCGTAACCCGAAACTATCAGTGGGACTCACTTTTTATAAATGAAATGATTAAGTGTGGTTTATGACTACTAAAATATAAAAACGTACATAATGTTAATTTCTGGAAATGTGGGTATGTACGAAATAGGACGTACTAGCTCTCTTTAAACAAAGATAATCTTAGCTTAACAATAAGATATTGGTTATCTTAAGCTACCAACAACTATTTATGAGTAAAGCATCCTCTTATCTACACTCGCTCATAAGTTCTAATCTGATTTGCACAACAAATTAATAGTTGCCTACACTCGATAATATCTGTTTAATTAACGATTGAAGCAATGTTTTCAGTCTATTTTAAATTACCACACTGTTGTAAAATTTTATGGATCGTATCTTCAAGATTTTCTTTGGAAAAATTTGAAGTTGGCTGTAATATAATTAGTTTTTTTCATATTCATCGAAAAATACTGGGCAAAATTGAATTAGGATAATAAAAATGGGCCAAATTTAATAATAAACTAAACATGCTCAAATTCATTCGGAAAATGATATTACATTACGTGACAGGTTTAAAATCCATCGCATTTATAAATATTTATACTAACTTATCAATATAACATGCATTGCATATACCTACCTAAGAAATACCCTGTAAAGATCCTCTTCAAAGGGATTTTTGTCCAGAAACCACTTTCAGATCAAATGTTAGATAATGATACAATGACTCATTAGTTCATTTGCAAATTCCATTATAAAACGTGATGAACTTATGTAAATAGCCAACGAAGGGCAGATGTAATTACCAATCGAACTAATAATAACATTCGTGATCGAATCAATTGAAACATCAGACAAGTGCAGAACAAAATAATAAAATGAAATTGCCCGTTGAACTTTAGGTACCAATTGATTTGAGGAACCGAAAATACATAGTTTATAATCTGGAGTACTAACACATGCTGCTTTGTATTTAAGTGGTTACCATGCGATGGAGTTATTTTGTTAGTATTCTGCTTTACTCGTACGTGTCTGTATTTTCTTTATCTAATAAAACTGTAGTGTGTGTGACTGCTGTTGTAAATTAATGTTTAGCTATCTATCCATCAATCTATCTTTCTATGTGTGCAACAAGGGCAACACACATAAACGCCAATTTTGACGGTTAAATAGAACGTGAAAAACCAACAGTATGAAACTAATTTTAACATACATAAATATTTTCGATGCAGCCAAGTCTTGACGTAAATAGTCAATTTAAAAAATGCCTTTTGTATTGAATGGCATCAATAATTGAAATGACCCTCAAAATTTATATGGTACCATATCAATGATAATAAAACCAGGTATTTTAGGGTTAAAATACTGCAAGCACTTTACATGTTATTCATTAAAATGTTAATACGGCCCATTGAAATGTCATTATTGACGTTAAGTATAGCTTACTGTCTGTGGTTTCTGTTTTGGATGATTTATCTTATTTACGTATTTACGAAGCAAAATATATAGGTGGGTAATGACTTAATGAGATTTTAAAGAGCTTATTCGAAGTAAGAAGGAATAGAATTTCAGCTTTTTAAGGTTTGATGTGAACTTATTCGAAGTAGAAGGTATAGGTCGCGCCGTCGTTGCAAGCACATGGACGCTCCAACTCTACACATCGGGTCTAAGCTGATTAACGACATTTTATCGGCCAGTTTTCATATTTGATTTTTCCATGGTTAAATTTGTTGTGACAACTTCTTTAAAGTATGTACCTATTTTGTTTCTTTTTTTCGTGAATTCAATTTATAAAATAAATGTGTGAAATAATGTTTCAATTTTGAATTTTTTGTTATTTTGCTACTAAACTGTTCACAAACACCCTTATAACATGTTTATGAAATAAAATTGACACTTATTTGAATGTTAATCAGCAAAAAAGCAATATGTGATATCATTAATATATGCTGATGTTCTACAACTTTTTGTAGAGTGCGTTTATGTTTATTGATATTAGGAAAATCTTTTATTTTATAATAAAAATAACTTAGCCCTTTGAATTTTATATAAAAACCGTCTAGATTAAGTATCTATATAGAAGCGTTGACTAATATTAAAAAAAAGAATTATAGATAAAACTATGATGGATGTTTGGTACTCCTGCACGCAGAAACTACAGAACGAACTGAAACTAGCAATTAAAGTGAGGAACAACACATAAAGTTACTTTGTATCTCAGTTAGTACCACGCAAGCGAAATAGCGGGTGGATGCTTGTACAATATAAATGCACTTGCGAAAAACAAAAGAAAACTAACAATAACAGTGTAATCGTATTCCATTTCTTCATTGCATTCTTGATAAATATCGAGCAGTAGAGATTCCGCGATACAAGCGACTTTTGCGGAAGTTCAAAACAAAAGCATGCGAGAACTAGGAAGACTAGATTATGAGAAAAAGCAATTACCTTGTTGAATTATGTAAGGCAGTGATGCGGGTAATGCTTAGATAGCACCCATCAGCCAACAGAATATATATACGTAGATACTTTACAGAGTTAGTACTAGTCGTTGATCACTAGCAATGTGTTAATTATATGTAGTAGTAAGCATGTACTTTACTCTAAGTAGGCCGAGCGGTTTAATAAATTTCTGATGCGGGCTGTCTTTTTATTGGTCGCGTGTCCTATACTTTGAGTGCTTTCAGACTAGCATATTTTTCTGCGCGTATACGGTTGAGCATGTGCCTAAAGGCGCATCTATATTATACATGCGCTTTCAAAAACGAGATTCATACGCGTATATAAATGCTAGTCTGAAACCGCTCTTACTTGTGGCGTTATATGCGCATGACAGTGAAAGAGATGTAGACTAGATGAAATGCCAAGTTAAGGCATGTAAAGCGACAGGCACAAAGCGCTAGTTTAAGTTGCGTTTTAGTATTCAGGCGTAAGTAATCATCATGAACTATTTATACCTAAACCTTGAAAGTAAATGATTAAAAAGTTTAAAGGATATTTAAGTCCTTGTGGTTTACATTTCACAAAAAATATACTAGTTTCGTTCACTTCCGTACTTTTTGTAACATATCGTGTATCAGTTAAGTTAGATAATGATCGTTAAGGTTACAGTGGACAAGTAGATAGACGATTACGTGGCTTAAGTAGAATTTTTTACAATGTCAGCGCAATCACACAGTGTAAGTGTAAGTTTGTGCAAACGTTTGCTACTCTTTCACGCTCATACCCCTGGAATTATTTCATTAAAATTTAATACCCAAATAGATTATATCCTGACTTATCAAATAGGCTACTTTTGATGTTAGAACTTAGAACAGGAACAAAAATGGGAGGAAAGGATAAAACAGAAAACGCCTAGTTAATAACAAAAATCACTGCACAAATACATAAAGTAGCACGTGCTTAGAATTTCTTCATATACACACTAAGCATTCTGTTAGCATAAGCTAGCGATGAGCAAACATACCGATTACCTGTATCGAGTAATCGAGACATGGATCTCGGAATCGATTGCGCAACTTATTCCAAGTTTCACTTTCGCGTGAGTTACAGTTTCGTATGTCGCATGCTCCGAATCGCATCGTTATCGATATTTTATCGTTTTATGAACCGGTAGTGCGGAAGGAGTAGTAAGATGTACTACACATTTCGAATATATCGTTTTAATAAAGTATCTGTAGTAATGTGTTCACACGCGATTTTAATGCGAATTTAACGCTAGATTAATCTTCAGGTAAGTGTAAAATTATGGAAGGTACTCAATACAATATTTAAGGCCGTATTAACCATTAAGGAAGTTCTTTTTGGCAGATTTGTATGGAAATGTCAAATTATGTCATAGATAAGCACCACTTACTTTAATTAGCGTTTCAGTATTAGGGCATTAGTCAAGACATGGACCTGGAAAGATTTTTGTTTCAGAAATGCCTTGACGTCTTAAAAATATTTTTTTATCCCATTTGGTTATGACCAGAATACTGAATCTAAAGTATGGTAATAATGATCGATTTACATTGTGCATTAATACGCGAGTGCAACCATCCGTTCGGCTTTGTTTCCCGGTGTGCGCCGGCGATGCGACGAAGGCCGATATTTTTTACTTACTCGAAACTTTGCGAAACGTAATTATTTATGCTAATGTTCAAAGTAACCATCTAATTTACAAGGTTTAGAACATTCAGGCAGTGAACTGAAACAGACGATTTTTTGCGAGGTAAAGTTGTTTGCGGATTGATTGGCGCCAACATCGGATTTTTATAAAAGTGTATCCCAAATTATACAGCAATGTATTCGCACATTCCAATCTAAACAGGCCATTAAGCCCAGGGGTTATGAGGATCCAATACAAATGTGTCGTAAAATGATAAAAATGTAAAACAGTAATACTCAAAAATAAGTTACTGTGACACGGGCGCCGTACTGACGGTATTTTTAGTAGTATCGTTCTTTATGGCCCTAATCTTGATATTCAATCATAAACAATCTGCTACCCTTAATTTATAATAACCTTGTTATTGCCTAAAAGGTGTTAATGTTTAAAATTACTAGGTCCTTTCGGTCAACGCACGAACACATTTCTTTGTTTTCGAGTTTGAGCGTTTACTTTTGAAATCAGTTTACTTGCCTAGATAGGAGCACTACTCGCGAAAACGAAATATAGTGCCAATGTTCGTAGAACAGCTTATGTTGGTGAACTGTTACGAATTCAGTTTTTGGGTTAAAGTCTGTCGCCTAGAAGATTATTAAAGTAAATACCTCATATTCTAGACCCCGAAACAATATGCATAGTCACTATAGTATTTTAACAAAGATTCAAAAATCTATGTAAACGAGCTATATAAATGCAAATGCATATTATTATTAAGCAGTTGCGTATAACCAGGCCTTTACTTATCATTATAATAATGCTTTGTGTCATTTCTCGTTACTTCGTTATAATATTTTTAAATTATTTAACAGCTTATAACTTTTGCGATGCATCGGTGAGCAAGTGGCGCCAAGAAAAAAAAACTAAAACAAATAATGCTCTTGACCCGAATCGATCAAAACAAATGTCAATCTCGGCGAGAATCAGCGAAAGTATTTTCGAGTGATTGACACTAGTTAAATGCCATTGGTCCAAGGTCGGCAATTGTGAAGTCTGTGATTACATTTAGTACTTAGATAGAGTTTCTTGGTAATATTCGATATGCAAAGTCTAACTAATTTATAAATCTAACAACCATCCAGGTGATAACACATTTAAAAAAGTTTTATCGAAATCTTTACAACTTAAAATCGAATAACACGGAAGCTTGATATTTATACTCTAATGAACGTTTCATGACTTTTGATTTTAATATGGTTGTTTTTAAATTTCTTCATAAGAAATTTCTTATCTTTCTTCAAGTTATAAATTAACTGGCTTACTTTCTGTAGCGCTACGTACCTATTTTAATAATTACCTTGTCATAAATCACATTTAAGCTTCCTCAAGTGAAATGATATGAGAAACAATATCATTATTGGTACATCGGGTTCAATAAACTACATCTAAGGTCAACTTCCCTAAAAAATATGTAATTCCTTTAGGCTGTATATTATTTATTCATATTCATATTATGATTATATTTATGACGAATTACGTGATAAATACAGAAGTTCCTTACCCTCACTAATCGTGATAAACCACTTTCGCTTGTTCAATATGAATAAATCTTACCATTTACACTCATGCAAATATAAATTTTCGCAGCGTCAAGATACGTCTGAAAATTCTGTGACTAAGAATCCAAATCTTTTTGGGCATGCTTTTTGATTATATCGGAATTGGCATGCAGATTTATTCCTTCCACTTTGGTAATACTGACGAAAATTGCCTGTAGATACACTCAAAAGGTGTAAAAGGAATGATTTATTTATTAGCCACTTAACATTTTTATTACTTTGTGTAATTATGAAAGTTACCATATCCGATTCAAAATGTCAAATGTAAATTTTGATCCAAAATTTTGTTATGTCATAAGAAGTTGCTTTTGTACGTGGGAACGAAAATAACAAAATTCATGTGTTACTTATGTACTTATAGCACTTGGGGAATAACCTCCCCAAAAACTAAAATTACCAATAAAATATAACACATCACATTCATTTCACATTTTTTTGATCATGTACCTATACTGATCGACACGGACTTACTGATCAATTGACAATACTATGTAAAACTGTATTAAATATAATAACATATTATTTTTTATAAACAGATACATATATCTATGTTTTATTCACACGCGATTTTATACTAAAACAAATAACTAGTAAATCCATAGAGAATAATCATTTATCTCTAATGAATAGAGACGGATTTACGAGCCCATTATAATTTATTGACCTATCACACTTGACCCACTAAAATACATCTTTTGAATGTTACCAAAACACAGATAAAATGTAACAAAGTTAGATAACATTTAAGTAGCTAAAGTGTAGGTATACTGTGGCCAAATTCAACGCGCCAATTTTGTATTCAAAACAAGCTGTCTCTCATAAAATTGGATTGCTGAACGGGATAATTTATTTTGAAGTGAGTGGTCATCAATACCTTACAAAATAATTTGACAAATGAATATTAGTGATCATATTTTATTGTGAAAATATTTATTACATTCACAAATTCAAATTCATGATAAAAGCGTACGCGGCGGCGCCGCCGCGCCGGCCGGCGGCGTCGCGTACAAGGCGAAGTTACCCAGAACCACCAAGGTATTTAAAAAGTGCTTAGTAGGTTCTTTACACCCTGTAATATTATCAAACATCAAACATATTCATTTAATAATTTTATATTCAAAATTACTTCACATTAATATACGATTTGTATAATAATCGTGGGATTACTAAAACATCATTATTATATAATTAGGCTTATAACACGCTATTAATATTGACTAATGATTTGTTTATTTAAATCAAGTCTATTATGCATATAGGTCAAATCAAGTTTAGTATTGAATATGAATAAAATAAAATCATTTCTTGCGCTTGCGCATCGATCAATGACCTAAGATGACATATCATCATAACGTGTTAAAAGAGTCGTGATTAGCTTGATTGCCATTATTGTTCATCTTTTTTTGATAAACGTACTTTTTAAATAGTATTTTAAACGTACTTTAGGTACTTTACGAGTATGTCCGCGGATTTGCGTGCAGTAGTTATCCAGATAAAAAGTAGACTATCTGATATTTCAGGTAAGGTTATATATTTTTCAAATTCTAGCCGAATCCGTTAGTAGTAATAATGCATTGGAAAGTAGGATGTTTCGAAAATAAATAAAATTTATTATGATGAAAAATGTTTTGTTTACAGTAATTGCATTTAATAATGAATTATGTTTTTAAATAACATTTTTATATGAAACGAACCAAGGGAATTAAATTATTAATAAAAATCATAAGCATCAGTATCGTATGGGAAGTTATGACAACAATGCAATGTTAGCGATAATTTATGATTCAGGAAAGCGATACAAATCATAAATTATGACATTCATGGTCTATGATCATGTATAATAATTATATAAAAGGATAATATAAACAATTATTTTAATATAAAACAGTAATTGAAAATAAGATACACAATAACCATATTTATTAAAAATATTAGCTCCTTGGGATACAGTCGTGATCACATTAATTTTTTTTTTTATTAAGAATATTTAATCATCAATAATTTTATTCAGAACTTAAGATAAATCGTTTTCCTTGTCTCATCCAAAAACGCTACTTTTATTTTCGTTCACACAAAGTAAAGAATTCGTTAGGAAGGAAATGCTATCGCGAACAAAATGTTTTTTTCCTGGTTCTTTACCCGGTTGGGTGACCAGTACAAAGTTCAATGTAAACAGAAGACATTTTTGTTAATTAGTCGTAATAATTTTGTATTGGTATTTTGTTAACTACCCATCAACAATCCACACTCACGTAAATATTTTTGTTTGCATTCCTTTGACGCGTAACAAATGCCGACAGGACGAGAACGATGCGCGAAATGTGAAGTATTGCGTAAAATACATAATCCATAGATATGATCTCTACCTTTGATTTTGCTGTGGTTAGATATTTGACATTACTTCTTTAAAAAATGCCAAATAACTTACAATGGTAAAAACCACAGATAGATAGGATATTTACGTACACTGGACGTAAGACACATTCTAAAATATTTGGAACGTAGAGGTGTAAGTACTAGGTCTAGTCGTGACCATAATTACGAATATTATCCAAGTTTCGAGTCAATGATTAAGTTAAATTTCAAATTGACTACAAACCGATAAATAGGAATGTACTTAATAGTTTTGACACAGGTGTTAGACATCATTGCAAAATAGAGTTGCACGACTTATTTTGATGTTTTCGATAATAACAACAATGCAATAACAAAAATAACAATGAAACTAGATCAAAATTGCAATAAACTTAAAAACTTTAAAAGCATTTGTACTATCGTTCGTTCGTTTTTATGAGCAAGTGGCCAATTCTGATGATGAAGTTATTAGTAGAATAAAAAAGATAACTTCTGTATGATCATCCAAACCTTTTTTGAAGATGTTTCCTTATAAACTTCCGATCAGAAAGCAATGTTCAGAGATATGAAAAAAATGCGCCTTGCATTGACCGCTCGCATGCTGTCTTTCATTCGTCAGAGTGGAATGACCGGTGATATTTACATTCTCACATTCCTTGTTTTAAAAGGCTTTCGGAGACATTGTAGGTAATTTGGAAAGGTTATGGCTTTACCTGAACCTTTGACGTGACGTAGGCGGTCTCTAAAGAGGCGCAAAACCACAGCGCACATGATACTTTTATCTTCGTTTTGCGATTATATCGATTCTGTCTTGATTTGAGGATTGATCGATATTGCGCTCAAATGTGGAATCTTTTTATGTAATTTTAGTTATCGACAGCTAAATGTCTTCATGATTTATGTTAAAATCGAAAAAACCTGCGATTATAGCGATTTAACAAAGCTATTTTTTGTAACTATAGGTACTATACTTACCTAACTATACCGACAACTAAATATCAACTCTTGGTTAAAATCCAGATGCATTTTGTTACTGAATCATCACATATCTAAATAAATATTTTTCTTTCTTTCTTTCTTTTCTTTATCTGATAGCTCAGACGCGATACTGAGATACTAATCACTGATCGCTGAAAGCATCGAGTGTGCTGTGACCCTTAGTGGTAGCTCTTGTAATGCACAAGTTGACTTATAAATTAACCGGATTCTAATGGAGGATGCAAATACGAGAGTCGATGTTATTTTACGATAACGTAAAAATTGACTGCCATTTTTTAAAAATACCGAAGCATACGTTACGTAAATCATAATTTTCTACTTAATTTAAATAAACTTGTTCATTTCTACATATTAAAGAAAGATAGTGAGATTACGTAAGCTGGCTACTTCATATATTCGTACTTCATATAAGCTCTAGGTACTTCATATATTCGTGCTTTTATTCACGAAATACTGATGAATTCAGTTCTGTTTCACCAACTTGTCTTGTACAGGAGTAGGCGGAGAATCCTACAATGATCTGAATTGTTTTGCAACATTGCATTCCACCGCCCACAAAACATAACCGAAATTTTCTTTTATTACGAAATTATCAAAAAATATGTCGCAAAACTCGAAAGTTCAAATTGTTACCATATTATCTTTCTTGTATGTAATGTGTTCTGCATTTTATGGTTTATGGAATATTTTTTTGGGAGTGTACGACATTTAAAATATATTTTCGGATCTTGTAACATGAAAAATCTTTTGAACTAATAATTTAATAAATCACTTAATTTATTAGCCATTATTATCTATAGTCTTTACAATCCCTTTCCTGTTACTTTAATAAAAAGACTAGTTCAAACAGTAGAATGCTGGTGAGTAGTAGGTAACTAGTAGTCGTGTAGGCAGCTGGTCTGATAGTCTAGGTATTACGTTGCATCGCCCACCTATGTCACGAGGAAGGCATAATTCACTCCCAAGCTTCGAAACAATCTAGTTATTTAATGTTTCACTCGCACTCGATGTACTTTCTGAACTTTTGCGATCACTATTCAATTTACAAAGAAATTAAGAAAAGAAAAGTTCCCTTTAAAATATTTACACCATCAATGAAAACCAAAGATTTTCATGTTTGGAAATAACTTGTTTTGGTAAGGGTTCCGTTGGTTATCCCAAAAATACCTTCATAATAGTAAACATACAAAGATTGATACCAAAATAATCAACTGAATACTATCACTATTTCTAAGAATACCTTCTATTATGTAACACAGAAGTGTATAATTATGTGTATAATATAATGTAAATTTTGCTTAATGTTTTGATATTACAATATTTTGACTATAACATCTCTTTACGTGGAATATGCTTCTCGTAATAGCATGTTGAAGTGTAATCAACATTTCTCATTTCACTTTCTACAATAAATTGAGCAACAATTGCTCGTTCGTTAACATATAGGTATAAAATTGTGCATATTTAGTTTTATTATACCACTTAAGCGCTCGTTAGATATGAGCGCATATACTCGTAATATACTACAAAGACCATTTTTATTACTTATTTTAATAAAATATTTATTTTATTGAAAATTAAATGAAATACGATCACGACTGTAACCCAGGCAGAGGTAGACATTTCTTTCAGAACTTCATGTAATTTTTAGGTCCTTTTTTTGATAAAATCTAAGACCGCATATTATACCTAGTTTACCAAAATTAGTAATACACAGTATGACTGTGTATTACTAATTTTGGTAATTGGAATAAAGAGTTAATTAACTCTAAAGTATACAACTAATTGCCCGATAATCAGACTACGATGTACTGAGACCCTTATTTGCTCGTTATTGCGAAGACATTTCAAAAGCTTTAGCAAACCATTTCACTTTCTACAATTAATTGAGCAACAATCGCTTATAACGAGATGCACCCAATTATGCACACCCACGGTTTTGTAAGAGCTATCGCAAGACTCACGGAATATCAATCGAAACTGCATCCGAATAATAAGTCTGTTTGTATGCAACTTTCGTGGTTTTGGTTGAATTGGTCATTTGTATTTAGGGTAAATTGTAATAAATGTAATGTTCACACTTCATAATTAGTTATCGTTAGTGAATAGAATACGTAAAACTTTATCAAGCATAATTTATATGAAAATTACGGGACTTTATCACGTATTTATTCTATTTCCCGACGTTTCGAAGGTAAGTAGGTGATAAAGTCCCGTAATTTTCAAATAAAATTATGTCTAAAGATTGCGAAAGTTTCAATTATAAATAAATAATATTAAAATAGTTTCTCAAGCTGTCAAAATCTGAAAGAACAATGTCTACGGCATATTGGGAGTACCTACCTTTTTAATTTTTATGCCGTTTTGATGACATTATCAGTATTCAAACTATTTTGTTACCAAGATTTTCAAGCAATAGCGTAATAAGTTTATTATTGAGTTGTATTCTTAAGTTAGTCACAACCGAAGGTGTCGGCAATCCCTTTTATTACAAAGAACCTTACATTTCAACACCAAGACTGCACCAAAAATCGTGACTTGCGGGACGAGACTCTACCCAGCAATTGTAGCTTCATGAGAGCGATCACTGTTATTTATTTTTCATATTGGTCTAGCTTTGGTTACTAGCACTAGCATGGTTATCAAATATGTTGCTGCCTCTTTTCATTGACATTAGTAACAAAAAGAAAATATTTTAAACCCTTATTAAAAATTATTCTTTATTAAATAGTTAGCTGACTTACCTGACTCGTCTACATTCTGGTGATTAGTAGTTTAGAATGTAATTTATAGAATGTATAACTGCAGGAAAATCACTTCAGTCTTATTTTTAGTGCGACGTAAGAGTACTCTCCTTAATTAATTTTAGTATAATATCAATATTTAATAGAATTGATTACATAAAAAACATTGAATAAAGTACCAGGAGAACAAAATCTAGAAGGAGGTCGCTTAGACATTGGTTCGCGATACAACTGAAGAACAAAGACTTATTCTTTTATGTTATGAAGAATCATTTCGATCATCGATCATTTTATCCTAGAATACCACCGATTATCTAAACACAGATTATATTATTCACAATCAAAATTCAGAAACCATTGATTATGTCAATTACGTTTATGCCATTCAATTGTCGTTGCGAACAATGATGTCGTGCGTCCTTGTTGCCATCAAATTCGATATTGCAATGTTATTGTTCTAAAATTACGTTATCGAAATAGTAAATATCATAGGAATCGAAATAGTAATTGAATCTTTCTGATGACATGAAACGAAATGATAGCAAGTAGAAGCTAATTTTCTTGTTTAACTATCGCGTTCACTGCCCGTGACGTACATGGGCTAGTTACGAACTGTCGGCCATATGTTCTCACATTTGGCGATAACCGTGGCAACCGGCCCGAGAATGAGGAAGGGCTCCCACACAAAACCGCGACGTCGCGTCGCATTGTCAAAATCTGCGATATCGCGCGAATTCGCACGATGGCATCGCAAGAATTTGCGATCTGCTTCGCATCGCACATTCCTACATCGCCCTACTAAACGGCTTGTCGCACAAATTCGCGCGACGTCGCATCGCGTCGCATCGCAGAAACTTGCGATGCGAATTTCTGCGATGCGAGCTCGCATCGCGTCGCATCGCGGATTTGTGTGGGAGCACTTAAGCCAACTTATCTTGTCATCTTTTTTTGATTAACTGGAAATAACATTTTAATATGTCTTAATAAAGGCTAATGGCCACTCAATAAAGTTTGACCAATATTGATATGTTGGGCAATACGGAAAGAATCATACCTTCTATTATAAATTCGATCTTATTACCTAACTACATTAAAATATACCGCTTTGTTGACAGTAAATGGCTAAATTTCTATAATTCGGTGCAAGCAATTACTTTAGTAGGCCAACCTTATTATGTTATTACAATGAGATTGCTATCTCCAGATTTTGAAACTATATCATTCTTACATCTGTGGTTGTGTATTAAATATCTTAGTACAATAATGTACGTGAAAATAAGGAGATAGAACGAATATACTCAAACTGAACATTATCCTAACAAATTATACTGATTACAACCAGCATAGATAGCTAATTAATCTAGCCTGTAAAAAATGTAGCTTGATGTATTTAAAATTTTTTAATTACCATATACTTGTATTTTGATCGATATTGCAGTGGATAAGATAGATTAGATTGCCTAGATCAGGATGTCGATTCTCGACCACTTTCAAAACAAGACGCGGTGAGAGATTGCACGTTATCTAGCTTTTGTTTTCTTGAATCCATCGTATTATTAAAAAAACACGCCGTGTCGTGCCAAGTCAAGACATGGTTATTTGGAAAATAGGGGGAAGATGATAAGATGTCAATGATAGAATTTTGGTTATAATGGGTGGTAATGTAGCATTTAAGTTATCCGATATATTCGTTTCGGTACAAATACCTCAGAACCTTGCATTCTGTAACCTTGTACATTTCATAGCTGTGTTGAAAACCTTTGTAAGTAAATTAGAAATAGTGCACGCCCAAATTAAAGTTGTTAGACCGGCTATGTCGTAAGACGTTATCTAGGTATGCTAGTAGAAGTGATTCATTGATAACAATTATTGTATTTATTGTTATTTGAACAGAATTTATCTTATTTACTACCTTGTTGGATAAAGGAAATTCTAATGCACCGTATTTATCAAATGATTTAAATACCATTATGAATATAAATGTTTATAATTCTTACTTAATATGTCTCGTAAAACATAGATGGTTTTATTTTTATTTCCTGTTTTACTTTATAATACGCAAAAAGTCTAATAGAATTATAGGCACTTAACGTAATGAAGGAAATTATAAATATTCAGATATTATGTTCAATGAGTTGGTCACATTTTATGATGATTTTCACGTCAACTATAAAGTACAAAATAAAGTTATTACATAAAAATAAGGTTTTTTGTAACGTTTCAATACCATTTCTAAAACAAGGCACTCATCATTTTAGCATCAGTTGCTATGCCACAATCTAAAAAAAACATATAAATTATTTCCCCGCAACTTTTTAATTTACGAACTGTCCAGTGTTTAGCAATAAACAGTTATTGTGGCACTTTCGATTTTACTTTCACTTTACCTTGAGTTGTGTGGTCGAGGCAATGACCGTGGATAGCATTGTCGTAAGGATGAAATCATATTGAACCTATAACTCGTAACTGGTTTTAATAGGGTACGACCATTTAACAACAAAAAATACGTATTAATACGAAATTTATGAAACCAAAGGCAATTGACAATGCAATTTTTTTATCTAAATTTTGGAGTTCATTATTTGACTTCAAAGAGGAGGTTTTATGTTCCACTGATTTTTTTTTTTCTAACGCCATATTTACGAATTTGAATTTGTTTTTGGTTTGAAATAAGTAAAAAATCACCATCACAAAAGTTCAGTCAAAAGTTCTGAGTTTTTTTTGTTTAATATTGTAAGTAATGCATGGAAGCCGGTTCACACGCAGCTAAAAAAACAAACAAACATGGATTGTTCAGTAAAGTAGGTCAAACCTACGATATTGCTTATAACGATCAATTTGCATAGAACGGAAGTTGAATATTGTCGAAGTAAATATTATGGTCGAACTATTTGCTTAGAGCTTAAAAGTTGTTAAAGGAAAAGATTGCATAACTTTCATACTAATTCATTCATTCAACTTAATTTCATACTAATACCATGTCAAAAAATAGTTATATGCTTTTCATATGGATTTTTTAACGGACGACTAAATTAGGATTAATTTCTTGCTTCATACAATTAACAATATCTTTACGCAAACCGAATTATTGCAATTCATCGAAATTATCGCGCCATCTTCATTAATTTTGATTGTAATTTTGTTATTACACAACTTAAAGTGTGATATAACCGTAATCTTTTTATCGAATCGCAACAATTTTATGTTTATTACATTAGAAGTGTTACAAAGAATTTGAAATTGTTGTTAACAATATACCCAATCCGAGTATTAATCGAATATACATCGATATAGATCGACCAACAATAGAAGTTACACCAATATTTTTTTTTCTATTGAATTTAAAATTACAATTATGACTTTTACCAGTGTAGGTAAATAAATTAAAGTGAACATTTAAAAGTTAAGCAATCTTATTTTAAATAACGTCTGCATACATAATATTATGCGGTTAGATGGACATTTGAATAATTAAATGTTTCAAATTATTTTATTAAGTTTAATATTGTCTGTTAATCGCGTTCCGCGGCTAATGTCCTTTCAGAGCCTACACTCTTACTCTAAACCTTTGTTAAGTTACAATATCTGACTCATCGCATTGAATGGCCTATCTAGTTAATCAGTTTCTATAGTGATAGCGATTGTATTTTAAGTAATTTATGTTATCTATCAATCCTCATAGTGCTCCTAGCCAGGATTGCAGATGCCATACAATTAAATCCAAAAAAAAGTCTACCGAAGAAACAAATGAAACCGCTTAGTTGAATCACACTGTGTAGTATTTAATAATTATCGATATAATTTACAAAGATATGGAATTTAGCACGTGCTCTATCTAGATCTGAGGAATTCTTATGTAATTTATATCGTATCGAAACACCTGCTAACTATGTTGTTCTAGGTTATTCGTGTTGAACTAGTAAGTAGCTTAATGTTTTTCTTTTGAATTAAACTTGCATAATAATTTACAAACATAATTTTTTAATCATCAATAATTTTTCAGATTTTTATTATCTGGAAAATTCTAAAACATTTAAAAGAAAATGTCAATACTTATGAATATGGAATAACGAAATCAAATCAAAAGCTTATGAGAAAAGGTTGTACAGTCTCGGATGTGTGTATCGTCGTCTTCGGGGGTAACGAACCCCGCCAAACCACCGGACTTTTCATTACCAAGCTTCAACAAATTATTGGTGACATAGGAATTCTGGATCCGATTAAGATACGCAATTAAAGATGGTGATGAAGAAATCCACTAATCTCGACGGTTCTCACTGATAAGAACTTTGAAATGCCTTGAGTTGAACACTGGCCACGACTGTATTACTTAATTATTTAAATGTTGATTTTGGCCTTAGATTGCAGGTCAGATCAGATTATTTTTGAAAAATAATCGGTTAGGTTACCTAACTTAACCAAAACCAAAAACTAAAATAAATGCCTAACATTTGGCAAATTGAACTAACAAATTTCTGTCTTAAGGTAGCTCCGCGCCAGCGATCAGCCACCGAAACAAGACCGAAACTGTAACAGTTAGCATCAGCTCGTGAGCGAAACCGAGATAGGAGACACTTTTACATATCGCAGAAGCGATCGAAAGAGACCAAGCCACCTTTCGCGGAACTACTTTTAGCAGAGACAGTTCATTAACAAACAAAACAAAAAACAATCAAGTGGCATCGCACCACAAACGTGCGAACGTTCATACCCCAGTTTCTGATTGCGTCAGATGCTAATGAAGATGTAAACTGATGAGCAAAAAACAAACGATGACCCACTGTCCCACGAACTTGCATAAGATCCGAGGAAGTAAGTTAGTGGTTCCGTTGACAATAGGTGAACATTACAAGTGACCCGTAAAGGCATTATTGTCTAGAGATAAAAGAGATTGGTGGAATGATTATGTAGGCGATAGTGAAGACTATAAATTATACTCATTTTGATGTCACAACTTAATGCTTTCTGCAAAATGTGGAGACGTTCTAAAAATGAATATTTTATTTTAATGTAACTTTAATGCTTTCCGCACTAGTGGCAAAATTAAAAAAATATATTAAATCGATTAAGAACAAATTTACTACACTCTCGAGCTATTTTTCAACTCGTACCAAAAAAAAAGTACTAACTTTTCTGTTTTTAACTCCGAAGATCTCAGAGAGAGACTTTAGTTCCTCAAAAAACTGACGCCTCTCACCTTTAAGGCTGGGCAGATACTAGATTTCCTTTGCTTTGATCTCGCCTCATTCGTTCTATTCGTTCAGATTTGACCGCAATAAACCTATCCCGTTACTTTCTCACTTCTCACTTTGAGCCTATTGTTCAAAGAAGTAGCTTTTTATAAGCACTAAGTTTTTTTTTTTTCTGAAAGCTTTTTATTCTTATGATTATTGTCAAAAAGTAACGGCATCGCTAGGAGTAATACTGTTCTGTGAACGGCATGCTTTGTGTCACTATGTCAAATATAGACTTTTATTAGTTTTTTGGAAGGTGTATATAAAATAATTGATGTGGTGATGAACTAAATAGTGACTAAAAGCGTTTTTCATGTATTTTTTTAACTATCAGATTGTTGGTACTCTTCAAAGCAAAGGTTAAGATTGATATTATGTACTTCACTGGAGGTTAGCAATTAGGCAACTTATCCTTGGGTTAACGGTACTTGCGTGATTTGACGCAGTTTTATCATTTTGTGTGGGAGTTATTCTTCTTAAACTAAGGTCGAGATTTTACGATGGATTAATGTGGTAGGTAATAAGTTCCTTTGATCCTTTTTCCAAACGATGGTCTGACCAGGTGTCCGAACACCTAGACATACCCGTCAGTATCGCTCTCCATCAAGCCGAAAACCGAGGTAGATGGAGGAAAACCATCGAAAAAATAATACTTGCGCGGAGTCACGATCCTTAACTGTGGGGGAACGACTAAGGAGGAATAAGTTCCTTAAGTGATTAGTTTAGCAGGCCTACATAATTATAAAAACAGGCATTAGAGTCACCTAGCTTGTACATTTTTAAGTGATCGTTGAGGTCCTAAAAAATAAATATTTTTTTCTTTCTTTCTTTCTTTCCTTGCAACAGAAGTTATAAATATTCATATTTCAAAGTTAATTAAATGTTTGTGTATCAGTAACTGCTTTACTGCTTATTCAGATTGTACTCGTTCAAATGGCCTATTCAGTTTTTTTCAGACGAGCAAAGTCGCCAGGTTATGTTTTAGTTTATAATAGTTTGTTTAACAAGTTCAAGGCTAAAAACCATAATTTGGTTTCTTAAACGAAACGAATTAGGTAAAGACGAATCAGTTTTTTAAAGTAATTTATTTTTTTACTAAGAAACCAATCGTTTAATTCTATGAAAAATTGTATGAAGGTACAAATAAAATCGTACCTAAGTGTTCTATTGTAAATGAAACGTAAGAAATAAAGTCATAACAAAAGGTATGTAAGTAAGAACATATTCGGTATAACGCAACTCTTAACGACTAAGTTCTTTTGACTCATAGGACAATAAGGTTAAGTTGAATAGGACTCGTTCACATTGAATAATGGGTTAATGGTGGGTCATAAGTACTTGGAAATAGAAGGGAAACATCTAAGTTTGGCCACAGGTTTGTTTTTAAATAAATTTGAAATTGAATTCGAAATTTTGATAAATTTTATTTGAACCATAATACAAACTTTCAAACAAAAAAAAAACTGTTACGAAAGAGCTTTTTGGCGGCATTTTTATGCCCATATGCATAAAAATCCCGAAAAAATAGAAAAGACAGTGGATGATGTCGGCAATAGTTTACAATTTTATTGTAGTTTGTATATTTGAAGATTATCATTTAGTTCAATGTCAACTGTTGAACTTGCAAATAATCCTAGCAATGTTCATACAAAATATACCCATTAAAACAATAATAATTGAGCTGTAAAATAACTTACATTCAAGAATGCAAGTTTGTAATTAGTCAGGCGTAGAATTTTAGCATACAAATTGCATGCACGCAAACCACTAATCATCATGTTCAGGGGTAAAATACTAATTAGAAAATTGAAATCAGAACGGTGTACATTTGCCGTTCTAAATTCGAATATACCCAATTGTTATTAAAGGAGTATTTGTGCTAGTTTTTTTATTAACAGCCAGTCATTTAAATGCGAATCGATTACTATTTTAGAATGTAATGATTGGGTTTATGACACCTTTATATTGATGATCGAAATGTCTCGACATAATACAGTTAAATCAATTTATTTAGGATAATGTTTAAGTTTAGACCTTGGCACAGTCATTATCATCCATATAACGTATCCCACTATTGGGCGAAGGACATATTTTTGATTGTGCTAGTTATTTCAGGTATATCAGAATACTCATGCTGCAAAACGACGAAATCAAGAAACGAAATCCGAAAAATGCCCTTAAATTAAAATCGTTTGCTCCTGTGCTTCAAATCTATAGTTTTTATGATGGCAGGTCACTTGTTACAGACTCATATAAACTATAAGACCATGAAAATCAAAAGTTACTAGTAAAACTGCAGTTAAAGTGAACCATATCGTCTCATTGCTCACTGGGTCATTGCCACCGCCCCGCCGCAGACAAATTCTTATCCAGTGTGAAATTACCGGTAAACGCTCTTTATTATTGTTTTGCAACTAGTTTTCGATTCTTTAATCGATTTGCGTAATTTTTTATCAACTCGCTGCGAAATCGAGTTTCCTTGATTTTGCGATAGATCCGTTGCATGAAACTATTGTACCTACTTGTTAATTGTGGTGAATGTAAATTAAATTGCTACGTACGCATTTGTTGCGTACGTTTACATTAAATTTTATTGTACGTATAAATAGCGTTTTTATTGTTATTATACGAATAAAATATACGAGTACCTCTAATGCGTGTGTTTTGTTTCCCATCATTGTGTATTCCAATAGTAGACAGGCGTACATATTTATATACGAGTACATAAAATATATTTTTATAATTTTTAACATTGACATCTCACCACAAAATAATTGGATAAAATACGTTTATTTCTAAATTAACTAAGTAAAATAAATTTACTCCATAAATGCTGTACTTACTTCAAAATATTTTGAAAGCCTTTTAACATCAAAAAAATGCAATCTTAAGTATTTTTTAAACCAATCTAACTAACACTTACCATTACTAAAAACAGCATCCCTAGCATTCCCAGTAGGTACAGCTGCGGCAGCGGAAATGAATAGAATCGTTACAACAATCCTCGCACTGACACCCATTTCGCCGTCCTTCAATTTTAATGTATCAAAACAAAATTCGATTTTTAATTCACGGACGCAACTATTTCCCGCGTAAGCTCGGTAACATTTGCGTCAGTCAGACGTCCAACCCCGTCGGCTTGCAGTTATCGACTAAACATTGGCGCAGCACTTTCTATTGCTATATGCGCATGCGCAACTTACGCCCTCAGCTGGCCTGTGTCACTTAGATCATTGTTTTATAAGCGTGCTTTGTCTTATTAGAGTTAAGCGTAGGTCGTATTTTGCTTTTAGATAAAGATAACAATTGATTATAGGTTATTTAGGTACTTATGGGGTTGTTATTGGGAAGCGTTAAATCCGTTGCTATATCTTTTCATTAAAATAAGAGTGACAAGCAAATAATATTATTAAAACCCTTATGAAATTGACAATCTTTATACTTAATAACATCAAAAATATGTACTTACCTACCAATAAATTAATATGGCTATAGTAGTAGATTTAGATAAACCTAAGTGATTGTTATAATTATTTTACATTCTGTGTAGGTACATGCTTTGTTGTCAAAATGTTTATCGCATTGCTTTTCTATTACAATTCAGAATTACAATAGATTGCAAAATGATTTGATGAATATTAAATGTTCACACTTAGTTGCATTAACATTCATGAGCAAAGAGAGTAGGTTTGCACAATAAACTTATCAATGAGTCATGAATTTCAAAGAAAGAAGGTTTTGTAAACATTTTAAATCCTTAAGTTTTCATTTTTTAATTAAAAAGTGATCATCATTTTTCAAGACGTCTAGATAATCTCTATAATATAAAAATGAACCGCAAATTGTGTTGGTAAGCGCATAACTCAACAACGCCTGGACCAATTTGGCAAAATCTTTTTTTTTAAATGTTCGTTGAAGGATAGTTTTTACGGCGAGAAAAATTCGAATAATTGCCGGAAAATATTCTCGCGGGTGAAACCGCGGGGCGCAGCTAGTTAGCAGTTATCAATAAATCCTTGGTACTTGGTACGTATTTGTAAATTTTTGAATCACCTAGGAGTACCTATACACAAACAAACAGAACATCAAAATTGACCCCGATTGACAGAGAAATTGGAGATAAATAAATACACACAGCGTCATATAATAGTTAAGCAACTGAAAGCTTGTGTTATGGTAACTAGATCAGTAATATACTACATAGATATATATCTTATATAAATACATAGGTACATAATAAAGATAGAAACACCCAAACACGAGACAAATATTTGTAGATCATACAAACATTTGTCCTTTGTCCCGCAGCGGGGATCGAACCCACAACCGCTGCGTCTCAGGCGGACTTTCGCTCACTGCACCACAGAGGTTGTCATTACGAAAAAATACATCGGAGATCATAATAAAAAAAAATCCAGTCGAACATGATGCGCCGCGCGTTCATCTGAACTGGGGCTATTTTCGGTTGAGGAATAGAAAAGCTTACAAAAACATAATAAAATATTCGGCTGTATTTTCTTGCAGTTTAAAAAAAAACGCAGGCCTAGATACATCTATAAATGATTTATACAGCGTCAGGAGGCAATCATTGCCTACACTTAACGGGACACTGTAGTGCCTAGGACATTGTTGAGATGGAATAAGCTTGCCCAGCATCTAAATCATCCTCTCAGCATAGCCGCGGCCATATCCACAGGAAAGACAATGGTCAATTACGTGTGGGGCTGACTAGCCGCGGGTTTCCTCACGATGTCCTCACGATGACAATGAATAAATTAAATTGAAATTGAAATTGATGTTTTCCTTCACCATTTTAAACTCATGTTAAAGCGCATATAAACTTTTCGACACGAAAAGTCCATTAGTGCACGGCCGGATTCGATCCCAAGAACTTTTGAATATCCACTGGGCCAACATGGTTTTCTAGCAGTTTTAAAAGTTCGTAGCATAATTCGTAGCAAAACGAGCTCGTTGAAGTCTTTCCAACTGAAAAACTGAGTTGATTATTTTTGTTTGTATTTTCACGTATCGAAAATTTTCGTGTGTAGTTCGGTCTTGCTTTTTAAGTTTTAAATTTTTTGTACAATTTTTGTACTAAATTTATCTGTGTAGTTATTTCTATAGACCTAGTTATTTAGACTATACTTAACGAAAATTTTTTTATACATAATTTAAATTATATTCAAATGTTTAATTATATTTCAATAGACTTTAAAATTCGGTTGAGCCTACTCCAATACAGCTGGAGGTGTGGTCTGGCTGATGATGATGGTTATGAAAACAGGTTCCTTGATCGGGCAATTTATTAAAATTTTTGTTAATAGCTTAACATTTAAATTAACTTCAAAAGTGGGCAGTAGGTCTTATTAAGAGCATTTATCGTAATAATCTAGCAACAGAATTTATAACGTTTGGCAAGGACAGAAAGCTAATTTCGACTTAGCTAGTTTAAAATATTTTAAACTTTTGGCTTTTGCTTTTAGTGTTAGAAAAACAACTTTTACTCAAATAAAGTGTGTGGTTAAAACCATTAGCTCGTGGGAGCATTTATTTATAATAGTTACTAAGATCACTTTGATTAATTAAAGTAATTATCATTACCTATGTTTCTTCTGACTATTTTCATAGAAGCATCTGTGACCATTCAATTGTATTAGATTAGTCATCACTACATTTTTAAGGTTGTGACATCTATTGACTGATAGCAGAACTAAGATAAATATCTTCTGACATAAAAGCAAACCTCTTTGGTTATTACATTTTTGAGAACCTCTTTTATTTATGGTTTATCGCCATCTAGCGGCGAATAGCAGATCTAGAAAGTATTGCATTTAGAGTCGATTTAATTTAGTTCTACAAAAATAGCATAGATGGCGCGTCTAAATGTGCACGCCATCTAGCAATGAGTAGCGATACTAAAAATCAACTACGGTTGTAAAATTACTTTTACTCTTACTTCTTAAACCTAAAAAGAGTTGATTAATAATAGAGGATATCAGCGTCGCAATTCATAGAATAGATAGATATTGGTGATTCGGCGGGGCACTGACTAATTAAAAATTCCTAAATTCGAAAGCTCTTACTTCGTTCACAATAAAGTTTCGTTCAAAATTAATAAAATGTTACATCCAAGTTATAAATATGCCTTCATTTGTGCATAATGCCTGCTCAACTTTATTATTATATTATTTAGGTTTGTACCTACCTATTTTGATCCTAGTCCTATTTTGATTGCTACAAAAAGGTATCTGATACGAAATAATCTTTACCGATAAAATGTCTGAATGTCTACAGCCTGTCTATGTTTATGTCTAATGTAAGTAGGTACCTATCTACTAGTCAACTATTTCATCAGTTAATCTAACTTTGCATCAAGCCTTAGTGTTTCTAATGTTATTTCAACTAAAAAAAATTGAATTAACTTTAGAATAAAATTAAAAACTCCACCCCAGAGTTGGCCACTTAATTCATCATTATGAAAAAATCATGACAGCTGTATGTGTAAGATATTTACTTACCTACTGCAGGTATTTAGGTACTCAACCCAGGAACCAAAAATCAGTATCTTTATAATATAACTTGTGATTGGTTTTATAACTGTAGATATTTACTTAGTCAAGATTCCTGCTCAAAATCTACAAATATAACTATTCAACCATATACTCGTATTTACTTAAGTCATAAAATTGAAAGAGCGCAGTAGGTATTCGTCAACCACAAGTTGATGCCTATCACTTAACCCACTTCGGGTTTCTCTACGAAACAGGAAAATAAAGAAACAAATTTACTTCATTGATGAATCAATTTATTTTCATTTAAATACTAAATCATTTACTTATACTTCAGATGTAACAAAATTTGCATAAAATATGCAATTTACTATACAAGTAACGTAGGTATTCACATGGTATCAGTTCATTTATTCACTAAAAGCTAACGGCACTTCTTTATACATATACATAGTTATGTATAATATAGGTATATAAATAAGCAACTTAGGTAATTACAAGGCTACAAGTCTTTCTTGGCTAAACGGCATATATTCGCCTTCTAGAAATACTATAATCGAGTTAATTAATCAATTAAATTAAATTATATTACAATGATTTTAGTTAAGAATGCTTCGCATAAAACAAATCATGAATCAGATTCAAATCAATATCTGCAAATTAATGAGATAATCGAAATTAAATTAATTAAGTACATTAATAAATACGATAGTCATGAAATAAATTAAGATGATTTTTACAAGAAAATGAGAGGAAAAATGAAGGATGAAGTTATTAACAAAGGAACTGAAGAGAGGCTTAAAGCTAAACAATAAATTAATGTTTTATATCTACTACAGAATACTAAATATCACAGAGAAAGTACCCAATACTTATTCAACAAAACATTGTTTCGTCAAGCACTTCAAACGTAACAGCCGGCAGAGACCGAACTTGCAAGTCCGGATGTAACAAGTAATACTGTTGTCTTTCAAGCCACTGCAAGTGTGGACCTCTGCTTGCATGTCACAGAGAGCATACCGTACCTAACTAAATTCCAAAGCAACAATACCATTCTTAACTGAACCAAACTCAACTTGATGGCTTTCTAGTCCGTGGTAACCTCTTTTCACGGGACTCCTTCTTAAGTTTCAGTTTGGCTTCGTACGCCGCGCACATTGTGTTGCTGGTAATTACCTTCTTGCCCTTCGGACAACGGAACTCGGAGTACCAGTTGTCTAATAGGTTCCCGTACGCTCGGAAAGCTATGTAGTCGTTTTTAAGGCACTGGGGAGCGTCAACCCTCATTTGGAACGTCTTCAAATTCTTGTTCTGAACGTGTTGCGGAATCGGCATGTTGATGGATATCATGTTTTCCTTTATCTCAGCAATGGTGCTATATAACCGTTGAAGGGTCTTTGTTATTAGCTCATGTCGAGTCTTATTGTAAGTATAGAAGGGGACGTCAGGCAAATCCACTTCAACGTCGAGAAGGAGTTTGAAGATGTCTTCATATTCCATCAGAGACTTGTATAGCTTCGGCATCAGGTACATGAACTGTAACAAAAAGAAACATACGTTAGTAATGGTTTTCATTCTGATCAATCTGATTGCACGTGGCACAAATGACGAATCTATCTAAACGATTTCGCTAAACATTATTAAACCACAATGTTAATATTTATCATAAAGAATTGCGATATTTATATAAAGAAATTTGTCTGTATAAAACAAGCATTAGTAGAATGGATTGAACGCATCATGCCGAAGATATTTTACGACGACAGAGAATAGTGTCGAGGCTACGTATTCACAGGCATTTGTGATTGGTATAGCATTACTATGACTATTCTACCATTATAATTACGAATAACTACGTTTCATTCCTTATTTTGTACTGCTCTTAAAACTATTTTGATTATACTCAGTATTTCATAACCCTTCAACATAATATGTTTTAAAAGTTTTGCTTAGGGCTTATTCAGTCGATTTCATTTACTCATTATTGACTGATGCTTTTAAAAATAGCTCAGCTAATTATTTCTTATACATCAAGACCTGTTCGCCAATACGTTCAAAGTGATTTCGTTCGATACATCCCTTCGTACCAATCAGTCTATAGTTATTTTAATTACCACACCGGTGCTACCTGTTCAGTCCTACTACAATTTATACATACGTATATATTTATAACAATGATGTGTTTAAGCACTAGGTACCGACCTAGAGCACTTACTGGAACTTGTTTGCCTCGATACTTGAAATGGATAGCCTATTGTAGACAATTAAAATTATTTATTTTATAGTTATTGAAAAAATAATTTTAATGGCCAATATTGGATTTTCCCTAATAGTATTAAAAATCCCAAAATTAGTACAAAACCCACTTATAGAATTATAACTTGGTTTATTTACATTCATAATCTAAAATAAACAGACATAAGTCTCGCGCGTCATAGTAATATTTATTGTAAGTAAATAATTATGGATTCTAACTATCAATGAGTAATATTTGACCAATAAATCAAACTGAGTACACTTTAAGGTCAATTTCGTTTGCGTGAATTGCTTGAAATTCTCAGAATTATAATAGTACGAGACCTTTACGTGCAGAGGAATATGATTGTTATTAATTAGTGATCCAATTAAGTATTATAGTCATCCCGTTCCTGGAAGCTGACGGGATTCGTATGTCACCATAACTTCCTTTATGAATGGGTGATTCACCAGCATCGTTCCCATGGTGCCCTACAATGTATTTTGATATGTTATTGTATTTTTACGATTTGTTTTAGATGCGGCTGTTGAGATTGTTTATATTGCGATAAGCATCAGGTCATTTACTGTCCTATACCTACTGTAGTAATTCAAATTGTAGCTATATCTTAATTATTAGCGAATGTGAATTCTCGCATATTCTTAGTTAACGCTTAAGTTTTTATCTTACAAAAGGTAATAACATGATCAGCAAATACTTGAAACGGACCAATAAACGCAATCCCGAATGAACCTTCTACGCCCATAAACTCATTAGCAGTGGTATTGTCGCGAGCAAAATCTCTTGCAATAAAACAGAGTGTTTTCGCAAACTGCGAAGTAAAACTGGACAATGCATTTGCTTCGAAGCGTCAAGACGCGAGCGTGTGCAAGACAAACGGAAAGTACAGGAATCGTAGGCACATTCGTCGCAGTGTACAAATAATGTGTTTTTAACATTTCGTGTTGTTTTGTTAAATCGTAAATCTGGGCAAACAGTGACCGCTAGTGAGAAGTGTGGAATTTATGCCCTTAACCAAACACTGAAAATGTTACGTTCCAGATAAGCTGGAGTCGTTAAGAAAACGGAAACCAAAATAACAAACAGTAATTCATTTTGAAACGCTTTGATAAAGCATTATTATAATGTAATAAAATAAACAACGACAAAGAATAACTGTCTAAAAATAATTTATTTGTTAACAGATTAAATGTATCTTGAATTGATCAAGTAATCTATAACTTTTGTTGAATTAAATTGAAAAAGATCTAGAGAGACTTGAGAAGAAAAAGCTCGTTAACATGTCCACACTACTCTTTCGTCACGCCCTCAGTCTTTGAGTCTCATTTGTGCATTATTTAATTTTCAAATTGTCCGTATGTAAACCATCGCCGAAGATCACTTGAATTCTAACGCTTTCTTTGCCCAACGTCAAATATTTGAATTTGTTAAGTGGCCATACATCGACAAACTGAGACACGGCCCGAAATATTCATTATTCAACCACGTGGATAACAAAGTCAATAGTATTAGTGAGATTATAGGTACGAGACTTTCCATGTCTTACAAACAAACCTCTTTAGAGTACCCGATATCCTATTGTGAGATGTCCTTAGTAAATTCAAACCAAGTAAGATGTTTCGAAAAACTGCAAGTTCAAAATGAGGAGGATGCGATAAAAAGAACCGATTTTTAACACGCTAGTGTGAAGGACTTACACACACACGCTCGCGTCAACTTTGTGTACTAATTAGTCGGTGACCAGCGAGAATACATTATAGAAAGTCTCGATACTTTCATGTGTGCTCAACAAACAATAAGCTTGTACAAACTCGTTAAAAAAACTTGTGTATTTTATATTTTTACGAACCGAAGCGCTGACAAAGTATGAACTGAATACAATAATTAACATAATTATAATGCGGTCCCTTAAAATTGTAAGGTACAATAAGCGTGTGGTATTGGGAATCGCGTGAGGCCAGCGGAATCACGCGGTGTCAATCTATGCAAATTTCTTCGAAACATTTAACTGGCTCCTTAGTTTGCTCTGCTCCCACAACGGCTAACCATAAGCATCCGAGTTATTCCGAACCAGTATACGCTGAACTCGTTTCATTGCCATGATGTTGCATTTTAATGCGCGAGCGCCGTTGGACAGGGCTCATCAGTTATTGGTTGTCGGACGTGGGCGTGCCCTATATCTTTTTGCGAAACGTATTTGAATTATTTGATAAAAAAAACTAATTCGACCGATCAAAAAGCGATTCTTCATCCACTCGGTACGTAAAGTGCACGTTTATTATGGCGACGTAAATGAAGCGATCTCGATTACGTCGGAGGTAATGAGGCCTTATAAAACACTTAAAACCGCACCGATTTTCGTACCAAAGCGGCTTGAAAATGAAGGGCTTGCACTTCTAGTTATTGCCCTTAAGTACAATGTGAAGTAAATAAACGCGGTACAAAGGCCGGCCACATGTAATTTGGCTCGACGAAACCTCATTTAAGTTGCAACGGAGCAGCCCCGAGCGCGGCTAATGTGCGCGGTGATTCTTTCTCTCAAAAAACAAAAATAAATTAAAAATAATGTAAAAACATTGAACGCGTAAAAAGAGTGATGGGCCGGAGCACCACACCCTCGGCTCGGAGTGATCGCCCGCGATAATTACACTGTCAGTTCTTTAAAATTCGCATCAAAATCATATCAAAATAATTACAACAATTTTCAGAGATTAGTCATAACCTATTTAGATAGATGTGGACTTGTAGAAACGTGCGCGCTCTTGAAGACGCGCGATACCAAATGAGCGATATAGAAAACTAAATAACAAAGGCCATTGGACTCGCCAATCATGAATCACCCGGTATACGTAATCGCAGCGAATCGTATATCAATTAACAGGTATGAACTTACTTTTTTTTCTGGGAAGGAAGCGCCGGGCCGCCGCGGTCTTCTGTAGTTGTAGAAGTGGATGTCGACGAAGTTCATAGCGGGCAGCCAAGTGGGCATGCCATCTCGGTACTCCTTGGTCTCGTTCAGCACCGTCCGCTCTTCCGTGAAGAACCGCCGTGTGTTTTGGAGTTTCTTTATTATTTTTTTAGTGGCGTTTTTGAAGCGCTCGTTTTGTGCGTTCCGCTGCAGCCTCGATGGGTCGTCTTTGGCATTGTGCGCGAAGCTGATGGTCTGCTTGCGGTGCGGCCGGCGGCGATGCTCGATCACCTTCGCCTCCTGCACCCTCAGTCGCGTATCTCTATGAGCTGCCTCGTTCCTCTTCTCGTGCCTCTCATGGCGGAGCTTCACATGCTCTATACTTTTAGCTTCAGCTGGGATTAGACACATCGTTATAATCACGACAACTGATGTAGCTACCAGAAGCTTCTTAGGAAAACCTGCAACAAAAGAAAATATTTGTTAATTGTGTGAAATTTGATGCAATCTTCAGTGTTATTATGTATCTTTACAATTGTTATCGGCTAATTAATGAGACTGATAACGCGGGTAAGTCCTAGATGTAGACGGCGATTATCATCGCAGGTGGATCTCGGTTGCTGCAATGCGAGGCAACCGTTTTTACTATGCGGTCTTATTGTAAGCTATGATTAATAGTCTAAAGGTCAAATCAGATGTAGCGCACGCACGGTGCGTTCCTATTACGCCTGTTTTTGTTTCTGTGGAGACACATAAAAAATAATAAGCTGTCTGATTATCAGTGGTGTTGCTCCATTCGTGTGCATACAGATGATTCCATCTGCAGCCGCTTTCTCAAGCCACCCGATGGCGCAGGGTGTGGGACAATTCTTTGTATTATCCAATTTATACAAGCACCTACTTGTTGTGACCTTTATGTAAGTAAAAAATTCATGGTTCGAAGTAAACTTTGCGGTGTCTTCTTGGTACCCGATATTGAACTGAGTATTTATTTACATAGTTTTGTATTTGAGTTGTTGGCTTGCACGTGACGACGCATCATTTGTTAAGTAAAATTAAGGAGATTTTGCAAGTAATTGATGTCGTAAACGTCACGATTATTGTCATTGTGTCTGGTTTAACGACGTCTTGTTCAAAACGTGTGTTATTGAAGTTTTCGATGTTTGCCGGGGCCATAAAACATTATTTTATGTCCAGCGCCTCGCTATTCTGAACGTTCGTTTCGAGGGAAGAAACACCACCGTTGTAAGCTCGCCATTGCCACCATTGTCCGCGCAAAGTGCTAAAACATGGAAAGTATCTTTTTGTCTTACTTTTAGTGCGCGTGTACTACACTCGATTATTGAACGCTTAAACACGATTTCATCCAATAATCAGTTCCTTTGATTTTTTCTCACGCAACTTTGCGGTTTTTCTGTGTATTTCGTACAAAGCAAACTTTTAGCACTCATGATAGCGATCTGTCAACATTACCAATACCGCGAGCACTGGGTTTTTAGAATATCGTCAAGTGGTATTATGCCATGTTATCACATTGAACTGTTATTTTACACCTTTGGTATATTACGTCAGAAGAGGATAATCAGAAGTTTATGGTCAGTGAATCATTGGGTCAATCAGTGTCGTTGACAATATTATAATTAAATAAATCCGTCGTTACGCGCCAAATAAATAAAACGTGCGAATTTGATTTATTTTTAACTGCCTTACACGTTTTTAGCCGACTTTAAAAAGGAAGAGGTTCTATTTTAAACTGTGGGTGTTTTTATCGATCTTTCCGTCAATAATAGAGGACCGATTCTATTTAAAAGAAAATAATCTTAAGGTGGGTCCCATCCCAAAAATCTTCGGAATTACGAATAATGCAAAGTTGCTATTTTCTTACGAAATGTAGTTTAAAAAAAAATTAAATTTTAAACTTGTACTTTTTTTTATAATTCCATTGTCCATGGTCAGTAGTGGTAATGCAGCATCATTACAAACAATGATCGTGTTTAATTGTTACCGAGAAAAGCGGCTATCACGAATAAGGTGATTTTTCCAACGCGGGGTTTCCCGTCCACTTAGTACCTGCGTATCTATAGTAATGACCTGTTTCCGAATATTTACTTTATAATGTTTACTTATTGAATAACCGTACCGATTCGTATACACTTCAGTAAAATTCACTTGTATTTTATTTAAGTTTTCAATATTAGAACAAAACACAATCTTGTGGAAATAAAATGGGTTTAACAAAAAAAAACAATTGACGATCAAAAGAGAGTATTCGAAGACAATGTATCGAAAGCTAAATGAGTATCGTATGACATGATGGACGAATTTCAGCGAAAAACCCCTTTGACCGTTTGCCGGCGGAGTGTTGATCATTCCCACACGCCCGCCGGCCCTCTGTGTTGTGCACTACCAAAAATGATCCAGAGACCCTCATCAGCAGCTTTTAGAATAACAATTAGTACTGTAAACAAGAAAATCAACGTCTCTTTGGATCATGTTTTTTGCTGATGCAGTTACGACGTAAATCTTAAGAAATCGTTTCTTGATTGCATATTGCCTCCGGGATAAATATTTGTACTTTGTAACGGAGATATTGTAAATACATTACGATTATTGACTTTTAATCGAAAGTTCCCTCCGATAAGTAAACAATCAAAGTTAAAAACGTCACGCTTACCCTCAATATTTGGCATTTGTTTACATTCAATCAACCATCGGCTGCAACTTGCATTTTACAATAACACAAACCTCGCATTTCATATAAAATTGACACACACCGGTTAAAAAGACATCCATGAACAACGCATTGATGTGGCTCCTTTGGGCAAGTCCATATTCCGAACAAATTATGATCCCGGTTACGAACTGAAACTGTTCGGGTATCACTGGCCGTAAGCACTCGCGAGTCGCGCACTGATTGGGCGAAGTTTAAAACTAAACTTTCAAAGTCACTTTATGTTTTGAAATGAATATTAGCACTCGATGCCGAAGTATAGAACGTGTGTCACCGGTGTGGCGTGAGGGACGAGTGCGAGACAGGCGCGCGGGCAGCCTTCGCTACGTTGAATGAGCACCAAAATGCGCCGCGGTATATGAAATAGCCGGTCGAACACTATGCGAAAACCTTCCGACGGAAAACAAAACTTCAACCCTCAGAGACTTCCTTAGCTTTTCTAAAAAAAAATAACTTTCACTTTGGAATGTTTGCATAAATTCTTGCATCATGACAAGATGCTTGATGATTTTATCATTTGAAGTGCTTATAAATGTTATTGAAGTAGTTTTGCCAATAAGAATAGATGATTAATATTTTTGCTATTTTGTTTCTAATCATTTACACTACACCCCTTGTCTTATCAGATTCTTATAACAAATTTAAAAGATTATTTAATACCTATGGCCTAATTTATTTAGAACAGTCGTCTCTTCTCGTTCCGTTTCTACATCTTGTGCAAGTACCGGTGAATCACCGATGAGTCTATCCTAAACTGAGTTTTTATCGCGACGCAAAGTTTGTGTGCCGAACGCGCACGTGGTACATCACTAATCATTCCAAATTGAAGAATTAGTGATGTGACAGGTGTGATTTGAAGCCGATAACATTTAATTATATCTATGAATTTTTTTATCTATTTTGCTTACCTATCTTGTCATAATTTATACTCTAATCTTATCGATTTATTGCGTTCATTGAAGGTTTTTTGTAATTGGGATGTAAATCGTAGAGCTTTATTTGATACAATAATAACTGAATCAATTAATATATGCAAATTGACGCCTAGTTGTGTCTATTTAATTAATAATCAGCTTTCATTTTCTTTCTAACTTGTCAACAAGGACTAACATGAAAGTGACCTAAAAATTGAAATAAATTGTACAACTACGAGTATGTCACGACCTAAGATTAAGTTACGAATCCGTATGCCGTCATTGATAAAACAATTGCATACAAATAAGCTTCAATAGGCCATGTTTTAAGTTAGTTCACTCGCATTACAGAATTACACAATTATTTATAAGCAAATAGATTTTCAGAACACAAATATTTCTATACATTACTGATTCTCTTCATCTGGTTTTGTTTGACAGTCAGTCACCCTTGGTCTATATTTTTTGTACCTACTACATCATTTGTATGTGTTTCCTCGACTATTTACGTTTGACACGTTTTTGTTGGGGCACAGATATCACATAGTTAGTATCGTTCTAATCACAGATGCACCACTAGTTACTATAAGCCCTGCCACAGATATTCAATTAGTTAGTATGTGAATTTGGATAACAAGGTACGGGTATTGTGCGTAGTGATAATGTCAATATGACAATAAGACAGATTTATACATCCTAAAATATTCTTTTGTATTTGTTGATCGTAATAGGTGGTAAAAGTATGATAGTTGTGATGGAACAAAATTAGTCAAATATGTTTAAGCAATGTTTTGATAGCACATTAAATTTGAAATAATCGGAAAAACTATATAATAATACCACAGATCATAATACAGCAATACTTTTACGAAGTTTTTTATGCAAATAAGGTTTTGACGTTATTGTCTTTTACATAAAAAATAAACGAAGGTTCCTACTTAATTTTTGTTTAATATACATTACATCCATACATTAAAAGTAAAACTTCTTTTAAGTTAAGTCTTATCGTTATCAACAAGTTACGTAAACCAAATATTATAAATTATGCAATAAAAACTAGGTGGCGGTTCGACCAAGCCTAAGGTGACTAATCCGAGAATTTCAATTTCGTATGTAAACCGCGGTAAGAAATGTGATTTATGTAATAATCACAAAGCATCAAGTGCAAGTGACGTTACTTTTTGTTTTTTTGTTGTATTTTCTATAAAACATGAACCGTTGTTTGATTACCGTATTTTATAATTATCTGCAAAAGTAAAAAGTCGCAGTTGCTTGTAGTTTATAAGATGTGTGAAAAAGCAAACAAGTGCCTCCCTGATCACAAAAAAAATATCCTTTTTAGAAATTCCGGTCCATTTTTTAATGATAACTTTATTAATACAATGTACTTAGATTTTTATGCTTCTATGTTGTAATTTGTTTTGTGAATTAATAAATAAATAAATAAATTTCACTTTTCATTCGATTCTACGTTTAATAAACCTATTTTTTATTAACACTTTTGTTTATTACTGTTTCCGAATTCCATTGATGTCATTGGACCAATCAGTAGATAGTAGGTATATCTGATTTACTATCGCTTTTTAGCGTGCGACGTTTTTTAAGAAGATTAAGCCTTTTTAGTGAATTTGCAAAATTACACGGTTTTTATTAGTTTTTAGTACTTTTTGTGAAGGCTTTGCCGCGATTTGTCTCATCGGTGAGTCACGGAATTTTCCGAATTTTCACGAAACCTGAAACTTACAAGGGCGAGCGCTTCGTCACTACTCTATTACTCATCATTATTAAAGTCGTCTAGACCAGTTTTATGTAGATCTTCATTTAAAATACAATTCAGATATTTTCGATTTTTACTTTTTTAATTTTTTGTTTCACTAATCCTAAAAGAGACTTAACTAAGAAAGTGTCATTATGACTTTGACGGCTTGCATGATGGCTTATTTTTTTCTGTTAACAGCACTTTTAAAAGTAAATTATGACCAGTTTTTAAAAATTTCATGTAGCTCGAAAAAGAGAAGAACTTGTAAAGCCAAACGAGATTAGGCTAAGTACTATGTATTTTATTGAGCGTGAACAGTGTTATCGTGATTTGAATGTTCATACATACGTGCTCAATACACGCTCTATAGTTTATTGATTACTCTCTGACTCATAGTTATAGAAAGTAGTTCCTCTCGTAACATTCGTCACGAGATGATACATAAAATATTACGCCCAGAAACGGATCAATTAAAACCGAATTATTCTAATAAACTGCATTGTATCCTTTAATGGTAAGACGATAAATTTGATTAGTTCCGAGTTACAACATTTTTGCTTTCTCAACCATAATAAAGTTTCTGCTAATTTAAATTTACCGTAACACGTCTAGCTTCCGCGACCGGGTCCGTCTGCGGCCAGGAATTGCCAATTCGAATGGCATTGTTTGCGAGCCGCAATGTAAATCACCATTTCTGTACGAGAAAGCTTTTACAAACCTTAACCCCTTTCGTAGGAAAATTTTAAACGTTTACACAAACTTCAAACACATCTTGTTGAATATATTTTGAATTAGGAATGGTTAGTTTGAGTTCGAAATTTAAATTAACTTTTTAATTGCATTCGCTAAGGGATGGTAGGTTGATGCGTAATGTAAATTAATAATTGGGTAGGTATTTGTCTCATTAACGGGTTTTACAGGAATGTTTAAACTTGTTACCTGCAATGAGCTAATAGTGTCATGACGTAGAATTATGTCATTCATAGTAGGTAAGTATTGGTATTAAAATTTCCTCAAGTGATTTCAATTGTTTGTTGTCCAACAATAACGTAATGGAAAGCAGAAAATGAGTGTACTCGTATACTCGTACCTACTACCAGTTATTAAGCCTATCTACTACTTAATTTCTAAAATTAAACCATAAAAATATTATTTACTTTCGATTACTAATAGTACCTACCTACTTACATATCAATAATCATTTATCATTATTATGATTCTCTGCTATTAAGTCATCACTTTCATTGATTAGGCCATTTGTTTTGCAATAATTAATGGCAATTAATTTGCCTGAGGATAATCAACCTGATTAATGATCTAGTGAAGTAGATGAGATAATAATAAGCTTACCGTTTGGAACAGTCCTTTGTCTCACCGAACATCCATTGCAAAAGCATGTGCATTCAACCATTTTTATTTAAATTATATCACAGGTACAAACTCTTTGGTAAAACTGTCACTCACACAAACCACTGTCTAAAATCACTGGCACAATATTTTTAATTTAAAAAGGTAGCGGTTTCCAATTTGAAAATGGAATATTAACCGCCCGCGTTCAAGCTGCGTTCAGGAGACGCGGTTACGTTCAGTTGGCTGCGTTACGTGTAATGTGTATCCTGAACAGATTTCCACGCCTTTTATGTGGCCGGCCGGCGTTCCAGTGATAAAGGGTGCAAAAAACTGATTGTTTAATTTGGAGGGCCCGGCTTGCGTCATTACGTCACGGCTACGACGTCGCGCGCGATTAGGACGTACACGGCGCATACTCTTACGCATTTGCTTAGAAAAATAAATACATGTGGCCGATACCGGATCCAGGAGGTGTGTGAATTGCGGCATGGGACGCGCGTGATAACGATTTTCTATGATTCCTAGTACGAGTTTATGTATGTGTTTGAACTCATTCAAACATTTCCTTTGGACTTCTTATAATTTTTCTTGTGTTAACACAATTTACTATTACTTTTGTTTTATATTTTAAGTTAGTAGCTTCCTGATTAGTACGAAATTTGTCAAAATAAAAAAAAAATTGTTAGTTCCAAGTTTTAAAGGTTACTGAAATTCTTTTGTATTAAAAATGTATTAATTGATTATTTATTTTTATAGGCTTGAAATATGTAAAAAATTTAAAGTGAGAATAATGACGTAAAGACTATCACCAGATGTTAGCGATCATCCTTATTCGAACTCTGTTTCCAGTTTTTGTAAAATAATTGATTAAAAACTGTAAATGCTAAAGTTTGACAAAAGTAGGTTAAATATAAAAAAAAAAACTACCGAACCCTTACTTTTTTTTATGACTCACACATGCCATGAGACGTCAATTCGGCCATTTTAGAACATCCGTGTTCTAATTTTGAACGTTTAAATTTCAGTCAAGGGTGTCGTTATCCCTCCTCCTTTAAAACCGCCTCTTGTTCTAAATTAGAATAGAACGATTTGATTGGTCCATCCTTAATACTCTCCTCATCTATTTTGTACATAAACTGGCGGGAAGCTTTTATGCAAACACGTGGCAGCATTGATTTAATAAATATTTACTGGAAGGTTAAAGAGACAAATTATCTAATTTCTCTTCTTGATCTCTCTGAGTTTTCTAAGAATGTTTTTTAAATTAAATTTTAAACTGATAAGAAAAATTGAAATGTTTCCCTATTGATAATGTACTCGTAGGTATGCTCGCCCCGTTTTACTTTTCACATTGAAAATGAGGAAATCTGAATCACACTAACACCGATTCATAATTACAAATAACTATTATGAATGAACATGTTTAGGCATTTAGCCAGATCATGACCTACTATGTAATTAATAAGGAAGCACAGTAATTATATAGATACAAGGTCAGAATTCGTAGTTTTGATAATTTATAAAAAATATAGGGAATTTCTCTAATTCTGATATTAAAACATTCCATCATTAGCAGTAATACTTACGCCATGTAAGTTCAGATGTATTATTTTATATTTATAAGTAAAATGCTTTTTGTTTTCACCACGATAATTGTTATAAAAGTTATTTTTCAAGTTAAGAACAATATGAAATGAGACTGAATCCTCTGAACTTGCACTTGGCGACAAAAGGCATCAGCCCCGTATCGTGACTTTGTATCATTGTTCACGTAATTATAACGCAGCGAACAAAAGACAATTACGTATGGGGCACCCTGTCACACCGCAGCAAGCAAATGTTTAACATAAAATGTCGTTAAAAGTATGTTTTATTTGATTTTTTTTTGAGTCACCACAGTTGCCCACTTGCTTATACGAACGAACGAACGAAGTAGAATTTGTTACAATGATGAACGTTACAATTAAATCGAAGTTCACGATTACAATCGCATTTTTTATTAAGTTTTATATGTGTTATTTAAAATTGCTTGTGGCTTATTAGAGAATGGTTTAGGTGCCTTTATTATGAAATAAAAATTAATTAAGACTGATAAACCTAAAGACCCCAGGCACTTCTGTTTTTAAATTGCCTCCAGTATATAAATAATCTAGTAAAGATATAAGGCCAAAGTTTATATCTGTGTAAATGCATCCACCTGTAGATATCACAAAAAGCGTGGCTTTCTCAGGGAATTCTGTAAGATCGCAGTATTTAGTAACGCGGGGTAATTCGAACATCCTGCATACTAATACTCGGAACACCATTAGTTGAAAACCCATGGAAACGCTCATTGTCTATGCAAATGTACTTGTGAACGATTAGTTGACGGAGACAGGAATTACCCTGTGACATGATATCAATGACCTGAGATCATCAATTTAAAAGGTTCACTAAAATGTGACTATATGTGAATGTGACTGTAAGATGCGACTGGCGCAGGCCGTAGTGAATAACACAAACTGAGAGAGGCTCATGCCCAGCAGTGGGTAAAGTCGGGCTGTGGATGATGATGATGAAGTGCCCTTGGACAGAAGACTCTTACAAGCTCGTTATATAAGTAGTCAGGGGTCCAAAATACATAAGAACAGTTTTTTTTTTTACTGGGACAGTATGGAGAAAATCTGACCATTACGATTTTATGGACAACACGCGCGCGCCCACTATACTACGAGTATGAAGCAATTACCCTCACGTGGCGCCAACTTTTTCCTGATTTCCTTAAAACTATATAAATAAGTAATCATTCACAATTATTATCTTCATAAAATTTACTTTGTAAGTACTAAAACGAAGTAGTAGAACAAACCTCTACGCCGCGTAGCGCGCTACGCAGTTTTTTTTGCTGAATGTGCTAATGTACTACGAGTAGTCCAATAAGTTCATTGTCGTTTATAACAATACGTTTGGTAATAGATTAATTATTTGTTATTAATTATATATTTGACTTCGTGTTGTAACAGGTTGATTTATATTCAGAAATATTTTTATACGTTTTGTTTATAGGCAATTAATTTTATAAATGATTTTGAAAAGTTAGTTCAAAACACTTAAAATAAAATAAAAAAATATGATATTTGAAACCTTATTGAAATAAATTTAATACAAAATTATTTAAGATTTAAGTTCTTGTAATTAAGTGATTCTTTTACAAACAAAATTTTGTGTAAATGCATAAAATAAAATGATTATGAATTACAGTTTTAGAACTTTCCTGATAAATATCCAAATAAGACTAAAACTTTTGCAAAATTTAAGGAAGTCTGGCTCAAAACGCTCTTACACTCAAATATGCCGTCATAGTTCACAGAACACAGAACCTATATCAGAATCTCTAACATCATACCACTTCAAAACATATTGTACCAAATCTTTAGAGCTTACGGTTTTCGGGCTGCTCAATTTTGAATCTAAATTGATTAGAAACAGGCTATATATTTTATTAATAGTGGATGACAATGGTAGACCCTAAATATTTATTTTTGACCCTGAATACCAGCTGTCAGTACCTTATGATTTACAATCTCCGATGACTAACTTAGAAATTCGGCTTCATTCTCGGAATTACAGGTAGGCTACAGGAAATAACGTCAGAGTAAATTTTTGAGATTGCGGTCTCAAAAATGTTGAGTATCATAGTTCGACATTATGATGATTTGTACAGCTCGGATAAATCTTCATCATCATCATGCTTCAGGACTTCCACTGCTGGACATGAGCCATTGAATTGCTAAAGGCTTTTATAGATAGGTTATTGAGACTGGCCGTAAGTACAGTTAAGATACTAAAATGCAACTGACAGTTCGTTTATGCTAACTCGGAGAAGGTGCTAACTACGGTCGCTTAAGGGCTTTTGTGCTCCACACAATTTTTCAGTATGCCGACTTTTTCAGTTATCACATTGGCAGTAACAAGTCGGATGGTAAAATAGTGAAGTTACCGTGTAGTACAAATTTTCACTGTACCTGACAGTTTACTCAAAGATGACACGGTTTAAAAACTAGTTGCAAAATGTTAAGTAAACCACAGTCAATCATTTAAAGCTAGCTTTTCCGCGACAACAAACCAGCAAGCTTTCTATAATTATGAACCGGTGAATCTAGGTAATTCATATGAAACCTGGTGATTGGTCATTTATATGGATAGTGATAGGCCAATCAAACCCCATGATTCGATGCCACACATTGATAAATAAATATTAATTACGCTTATAATTCAGCTCCTATTAAAAAATACGCGATAAAATCTAATGTCAATGTATTTTTTAAAAGAAAACTACAATTTACTTCTTAAATATTGATCCTTGAGTAGTCATGCCATGAGCGGTTTCCGAGTTCCCTACGAGAAAAAAAAACAAGAAGAAAATTATCTTTAAATTTCTGAACAGATTTTCAATGCTTACACCATCTAGATATTTTGATAATTTTTATTTACTTGAAACTAAAGTGCAGTTTTCAAATAAATAAAAATTATCAAAATCTGTGCAGCCGTTCAGAAGTTATAATGCTACATACAAACATACAGATACTCTACAAACATTATTATATCTGCCTAATCTGTTGTTCGTTTTGATTCCAAAAAGATCTAAAAAATGACACAAAGATCTGAAAGAAATGTGGAGCGCTTCCTCGGATACAGTCGTGATCAATAAATATCAATGAATTTCCTAGACGAGAATTAAAATATTTGCTCTTACCTTTCTTTTGATAAACGAATAATAAACTATATCGTGTGTTTTCCTGATGAGTTTCCAAGGTGGACAGGAAAGCGTGGGAGAGTTCATGCGTATTCAAATCACATAGAAAAAAATACTGTAATACACTTTCCAGTTTTTCCGGTACTGAAGCTGCGATTTAGCGGAACAAGATTAGAATAATTATATCTAGATGATGTTATATTCAAATTAGTCTTTGTCCATACGTAAATTGTCTCTGGTTTTTTTAGAACTCTTTGTCTCTGGTTTATGTTTTTGTTCTACTTTATTGGACAAGGTTTTGTTTATTCAAATGATGGGAACTAATGTAGAGCTAATTGTAACATTATCGCGTATTTATCGGCTTTTTGTTGGAGTTTCTATTCGTAATCAAAAAAAATCAAAAAACGTTTATTTCCAATCACACATAAAATAAATACAAAAAATAGACAGAATAAAGACGACAGAGTAATAACGTAAAAGCAGGTTGTACTTTAATTATTATACTGGATGATTAGTTTCATATGTACTTACCTTATGAATTCGACGTAAGATATGTAAGTTTGAGCAAGTAGTCAACTCTACTAACTATCTCTTTTTTAGGCCGCCTGAAGGCCTCCGTCATGGCAAAACCAGTTAACTAATTCGATATTATTTGGATGAATCCGTTTGCACGGTCAGATTTAAACCCCACAACCAAAGCATTGAAAGTCGATACGATAAGCCAACGCGACTTCGTTTTTGTACTTACCGATTACTTATAAAATAATTCCCTTACATCAGATTAACTGTCATCTTGAAACACTAAACATACAAAATTGACCGTTCATAGGCAGAATAATATGTAATGTACAAGATGAAGCTACAAAAAAAGATAACATTATGTAGGTATATACTTTTCTACATTATATAATCATTTAGGCCTTTCCTCAGATCATTTCCTTCCATCATTACTCTCACAGCAGTTTGCACATCGACTTACAATAAAAAATGTAAGCTAAAGTTCACTATTACAATAACCGGCTTTTTAAAATAAACCAAATATGCAGTTGCATCATACCTCTCCCGAATTAAGTAAGTAACCTGTCTATGTATTCAGGAGAGGTAAAATGCAAATGTGCAAATTTGGTTTTAAAGCACCTAAATTGCCTCAAAATCTGAATTAAATAATGTCTACCGCACCTTGGAAGTACGGACTAGATTAAACTAAGTTTTTTTTTGTGGCTCTGTTTCTGACCTATTGGTTAAACATGTAAGAAGATTAAAAAACGATGAAGTTCTAAAAATACTTATGAGCTAATGATAAACATTACTATTATTGACATTCTAAACCCGAACATACAATAACTCCGTTTACTTGTCAACCGGGTAGTTACAAAATTATCAAAAAAAATAAAAAATTTGCGTATATCAAAAATATACAAGCAAGTTATCGGATGGTTATGCTAACCTCCAGTTTGTAAATCGGTGAACTTGTCTCTAATTCCTCGCTAGCTAATGATTCTCAATGCACTTACTCTACCTGTATTTCCTGTTCGGTGCAAGTTAAATTGCTTGTCTTTCTGACTTAAATTCCAACACTTTTGTATGCTATTGTGATCGCAAATCGGTTCTTAGATATTCATTTGCTTTGTTTAGATAATTTATTGCGTAATGAAGGAAAGGTACGATTGTTTTTACTCGTAAAACGAAGCTGGTTTGCGGTGAACGTGGAAAATAGACTCGGATTTTATAACGAAGAGAATCCTTTCGGTATTTGTAAGTTTCAAAAATTTGATGTTTAAAGCTTTATGCGACACGCATTTGCGTTTGTAGGTGTTTCTGAAGTACCATTTCAATTGTAGCATTTTTCCTGTTGCATGTTTTCGCAAAGATGGCATAGAACAAGAGACTTCATGAATCTGAAATGTTTAACGAAGTGTGTGCATGTTGACATTTTTTTTTACAATTATATAAGTCAAGAAACTATTATTCTTGGACTTGGACATTCCAGCGTCATCGATTCCCAAGTTAGCAATTTAATATTGAGAATGGCAAAAGTATAGACTAGAGACAAATATTAATATTGCAGATCATTCCATTTGTCTCCTACATAGGCTATATTAAAAGTGGAGTGGGCAAAGTATCATATAAAACGTGTCAAGACCCCCAAAATGTGTAGGCATAGGTCATGATGCCGTAAATCACCTGATAGTAAAAGTACTTACAGTAAGTAGTCCAGACGGCAACGTCCTGAGGCTATAGTGGGCGCTGGGCGGCGACCTGTCGATAACCACAATGATATTACTGTAACATATTGTTCACATTGATGAGCTACCTAAACTGAATAGATCGATATACAAATCATCAGCCTTTGAAGACTTCTTGGAAAACGGTAATTGAAAGCACAAATCAAGTCAAGCAATTATTCTATAGGACTAAATGCCACAGGTAACATAATTTGTAGGTAACATATGCATTAACGGGGATCAAAAACATCGTAAACTTTCTGATGTATAGAATGCAAATGCTTCAGCAAAATATAGGCTTATACCAAATCATTAATCAGAGAATCGAGGATTTTCGGAGTTGTACAGAAATGTACTTTGAGAGTGCAAAAAACTGCTCTCTTGTTACGAAATTTAAGTCCGTTTTCATGTTTTTTGGTAACAATTTTGTGTCGGTTAAGCTTTGTAATTGTATCTAGTGAAACCTCCTACAAATACAGTAGTGTTTCAATATTGGGTACGCCCTCAGTTCAGATTGTATTAAATGTGTATAAAAACTATTACGATACATTTAATTTAAGACTCGCCAGGTAATCAAACCCAACGCAAATAGAAATCAAATCAAATTGCTCAAGGATCGTAAAGTATAAAATATGTTCAGCTTAATTACATCTAATACGACAGTCACCTACTCACAGTACGTGTTCGTTTTCTAATATAAGCGTAGGAAGATCATAACTTATTAAATAGCTAACTAGTCATTCATTTTATATTAGTATGGGCTTAGATGTCCTAAGATGCAGTATACGCAACACAGCGGAAATGTATAAACTTACCTTATAATTGATCATTTATACTTTTACGCAGCGCGTATCAAAAACCCTGATTGAAAATAACGTAGGATGAATTATTATACAAATATTTTTTACAATTTCATTAAAAACATTTAAATTTTAATTGAATGATGTTTGTATTTAAGGGCGTCGTTTATAACCATTGCCAATAATATTTTAGATACATCAAACGTATTTAAAATTACTTATGAAATCTATAGAAATATGAAAGGTTGATACGAAGACTCAAATCTGAGTGCAGACTGGTAATTATCTACCTACTTTTTCTTTAATTTGTCACAATATCACATACTTCTAAGGGATCGTTGTCTGTATATTAAATTAATCTAATATTTGTTAGTTATTTCTGATGATTCTAACACTAGTTTTTTATGGCAGTTGATTCATATTTTGCGTAATAAAATTTAAGTTATTATTGTGAAGTTACTTTAATAAAGTGTTTAAAAGTTAAAGATTATAAAACCGTTTACTGATGATATTGAAAATATTTAAATTCAATGAAAAGACGTGTTTTTTAGAGTTGAACCGAGATCACCGCTATGATACGATTTTAGTTCTTTGAAAACCATTTTTGGTATTGATGGATACATTTTAATTAGTTACATCAATCAAAGCTACTGTTTGTCAATAAACGGGTTTTCATGTAGTATTTCCAAATTTGATTCAGAAGCAATAACGGTGGTCTCGAAACGTAAAGGAAATGTTTTTGATTTATTACTAAGTGATAGTAATTACAGGTTTATTTCACTAAGTCCTTATTCAGTGTTTTGAATTATGATGTTAGGAAATATATTACTTTGGAACATAAATTGAGCAGTTTTAGTGTTTTTTAATTCTATGGGTTTATAGGATTCCTTGTAAGGTCATGCTAGCATATGTAGTTGTCTATCATTTATACAAAAATATTTTAGACTAAAATGCTACTAAGGGGACGACTTGTATAAGAACGACATCGAGGGTAATTTGACTTTGAACAGGCTTCTGCAAGCGTGAGCTTTTATTGAGACGGGACGGAGGCCTTTAGACGGCCTAAAAACTCCGTCACTAGAGTTGGCCACTTATCACAAATGTGATAATGTTGATGATAAAAGAAACTTTCGTGAGGAAACTAGTCGGAATTTTCCCTGATTCAAATGCAATATCCAAAGGGATAAGTAAAGGGGTAGTTTGAGAGTAGAGGTTTGGCAATAACTTGCTATATGTATTACCAAACCAAACCTAGTTTAAGCTCGTATTCAAAGTTCATACCCAAGCGTAAATCTTGTCTCAAGCGATTTATCACAGTTTCCACAGATAACTGTCAAAAAATCGATATTTGAACGAAGACTAAGCCGGAGTGCAGACTCTGAATACGAGCCGTAGTCCTCATCACTCAAGCATTTCCGCCCAAAGGTTGACTGACGTAACTTGTATGCTTGCTGCACCTTTACTCCATTATCACTATAATAATAATCAGTAAAATTATATATAGCTGTTAATATGACGCGTCGGCGATGCTGATGCAAAGAGCAAACGATTAATTTTAGAGATCAATAAAATTTTATTGCTCTATGTATTGAATTAAGAAATAGCATTGAAGTTCAAAACTCTTGTTTCGTCCATGACAAATAAATAAACTAAGGTGAATAGTGATGGGAAATTAGAAATCAGAGGCAAGACTTTTTGAAAACGATTAAGAATAATTATAGCAACAATGTGGTACATAATGTAGATTTATTGTTAGTTTGAACTATTCAATAATAGATGCATCTTGAAACAGTTTGCTTTCATAGTACAGTATATAGAAAAGAGCGTTTTTAGTCTTTTTTACATCCATCACACATTCTATGTGTGTCGTTATCTATTAAAACTAGCATAACTGCAATAAAAGTCTGCGACTGTCAGTTACCTAATCATGATTTGCTTTAATTCTGTTTACATTCGAAGAGGAAGTGAACTGCTCACAAAATACAAACAAAGGAAATCCATTAGTTGCTAAATTGTCAAGCGACTTTTAGTGATGCTTATTTTTGAATGGGACGAATCATTCAGAAATATTGCTGGAATGGAGCTTCGAGTATAATAATATACCTACTCATTAAATCTTGCCTGCTTTGGCAGAGTGTCGGAGAATGAAATAAATAATCACTAAAACTATTGTTATTTTGTTGAGGTTTTGACAGCCGATGATACTCAGAACAGTCAACAGTTTAAAAGAAGAATACTGAAAACGAGACTATTATGTTATTGGACATCACTAATGTACCTTTATCCCACCTACACAGCGATTTGTTCAGACACTACGGCATACGGTAAAGCTATTTATGTCCTTATTAATTGCGTTTCTATTGTACGTTTATGGGTATGTTTGTCAATTTAGGGTCTAAATATAAACAACCGTTAAATGTTTTGGACAAGAATGTCTTGAAACAATTAGACAAATTTAGTATTTCTTGAAACAATAAAGATAAACAAATGTTTGGATTGATAACAAGTGAACTTTGGTTTTAATTGTTCTCTTTTTAAAGGGGTATTTTGATTTTAGCCATTTTTAGATCCTTAAGAGATGTCTATAGGAAAGGTTAGAGGTATGCCTACAATTTTACATAGGTAATTATTTTATACTTGAAATAGTGCAATTTTCACGATCACTATGTTTTCCTTTACCGTTTTATAAAATTAATTCCAGAATCCGAATTCGGAACCCACGATCTTTAGATTGTAATTACTAAACTTGAACACGGCTCTAACATAACATTCTTTTAGTATTACGAACTTTATACAACTACTTGGTACTTCTATTATGAATGTGCAATATTTTGAAATATGTGAAAGAAAGGATCTCTGACTTACAACCTTCAAAACAGCTGACTCACTCAATCCAGAAACTCCCACGCGTTTTGCTACAATTTTCACTTTATTGAAAAAAATTGCATTCATACATGCTAAAAATTTACGCAAAAATGTCCAGCAAGACAATTTGATTATTTTATTAGTATCAATGCAGTAAATTCCAATATACAAATCGAAAGTCTGAGAACATAATACTCGTATTGCTCAATAAGTTTGTGTGAGCTAGGTAAGTTTGTTGTGCTTTGGTGACGAAGTTTTTGAGACTTCGCCATGGCATGGCATTTTCAAATCCAACTATTTAACGGGCTCTTTGAAGCACGGAAGTACCAGTTTCTCAAAAGTTGGTGATGATTGGTTAAAATTCTAAAGAAAAAATAAGCTTCTTGTTTCTACGTCGTGTTAAGCGAGCAAAGGTGCATAAGAAAATAAGTAATAAACACTCAGAGAAATAAAAGCAAGTTTCACCGGTTAATAAAATATTTCATTCAGTTTATTGCCATTTCGTTGGATACCCATATAATGAGGCGTGATACACGATTGCCTGTTTGTATACTGAGATCTTTTACATTTTAACGAGTCTTATAGTTTGAAACAACTACATATTTTACTAAACTTACTTTGTAAAAGTAAATTGAGAATGAGCCCATTGAATTGCTTATTGTATGTATCGATTTTGTCAAATAATTCGAAAAGCAAGTTTTTTTGCTATACTTTAAAAAGCCGCGTTGGTCAAGTGGATTAATACCTCGACTTTCAATCCGAAGGTCGTGGGATCGAATCCGGCCGTGCATCAATGAACTTTTCGTATCGAAAAATTTAAATGCGCTTTAACACGAGCTTTAAACGGTGAAGGAAAACATCGTGAGGAAACCAGTTAGCTTTCTAGCAGCGTCGATGGGCTTGCAACCTGTCACGTATGGAAAGTTAACTTCTGCAAAAAGTGGGCATGTACCGAATATAATATTTGGACATACCTCTGACTACCCCATTAGACATCTTCAAAGGATCTAAAGAATTACATCAAGATCTCTAAGAAATGTCTACCGCTCCCTGGGATACAGTCGTGATCATATTTCATTTTTTTTAATTTTTTTAATTAAACTTGCAAATTAAAACATTTAATTGACAGAAGTAATTAACATAAAAACTAATTATTCCGATCTTATCTTAATTCTAACAATCGGCACGATGTCACGCCAATTACTTGAACATGAGACGTGCCTTGTGGGATGGTTAGACCCTTGTCATAATTTGTCATTAAGATTTTGATACCATGAGGTTGCGGCGCTTTAGAGGTTCTAAAACTCATAAAACCGTTAGCCGTAAAAGCTTAGTTTTCATGTATTATATTTAATTTAACCTTTACCGTAGATAATACATGAAAAGTAAGTTTTTAATCTACGGTAAAGGTTAAATTAAACGTAAGCTTTTAAGTATACTCTTATCTAGGTCCTTAAATACAAATAAGATCTTACTTATTTCAAAGTACCTATGCTTCTAAAATAGCGAGTAACAGATAACTTTTCAGAGATCTCAATAGTACCTCGTCATTATCAGCAATATAATTAAGTACCGTTAATACCGTTTGTTTAAATTCCATTATCTACCTTTGACGTAATTCAGTCTATCCAATCCTTGTAGACTGTTTAAAGGAGAATAATAATAATAATAATAATAATAAAAACGTTTATTTCGAGTCACACACATTTAGAAATTAAATACAAAAAATTAAACACACATTTAGAAATTAAATACAAAAAATAGACAAACAAACAATACAAATTGTGACACGAAAACGGTCGTCACTCAGCATTTGCAACAGTAGCAGAGGACCGGAGAGGTACGCTACTGCTGCGCTGGTTTTCTGTGACGCCAGAGTGTAGGTAGAATACAAGGAAATTGTTTGTAAAATCAATCTCCCGCAAATACTTGTAAGTTAGATCTCTCAAGTGACTGTCTTTTTAATGAATAAACATGTTTTTTGTACACTCTTTAATTTGCTTTTGTAAGTATTAAGAAGAACAAGTTTACTAACTTTTCAAAAACATTTGTCTAGTTTCTCACAGCCATAATTCTATAAACACGTCTTTTATCAACTTGTTAGCAAACACACAGACATTTTAATTTGACTGCGCTTCGTGTTAGCGAGTGCGTAAGATCTATTAGCTTACTATCTGCCACCCACACGCATTATGGAAATCAGTAGGTCACTGGTATTCACGAGACACTAGGACATAGTAGCGCAAGGTTAGCAGGATATCACAAGTCAATTTTGAAGTTTGAATCGGAATATCAACCGCAAACTAACCGCAAGTAACCATGTGTTTATAGATTTACATGGATGTGATTTTTAGAATTTATGTTTAAAAAGATAACTGATGTTTAAAAAATATTAGTTTTATCATGATTAGTAAATTTTATTGAACGTTATAGAATTTAAATTGGGCATTTTATATTGAAGTTAATAGTAAATGGCTTGGATAATAGCTAAAAACCTTATAACTCTGCCATGAGAGTTGCACAAACGCTCATGGCATTTGTTTACAAGAGTATCACTAAGCGATGATATTTTTTCCACAACAAAATAATGATGTACAATTTAAAAGCTCGATTTGGCATGTAGTTGAGATTCTACATATAACACTATGTTAAGCTCCTTTGATTCATAACTAGTGGGCGACACCAAGGTCGACGTACTCGAAATTTTGCGGCACAAACTTTTGCATATCAGACTATGAAAAAATGACACCGTTCGGTGCAAATCGGTATCAAGGACGCTCTCTCTAAGTTACTGGGTAAGTGTAACGTGAAGTTTTGATAGATTAGTTATTATGAGAGATATCTGACATTTTCTTGTGTTGGTGGAGAGAAAGTTTGAGGATTTAGAGTGACGCTTTCAGTTGTTTGTGATATTGGGGACAGAACTGCAACTGTTTGACATACTGAGTAACGAGGCTGGCTTTGATGTATACTTTGACGTTTACAACTGTGTTTGTTGATTTATAAGCAGCAGGAGACAATCCATGACAATAGCAAGGAGAATACTACCTTGTTTTAGGTGTTAAAATAAGATTGAAGAAAGAACTGTTAAACTTTTTAATACAGCCAGCTTTATTACCCATGTAAAAATACCCCAAAAAGGGCACATAAAAGTAACATTATTATGTAGTAAGTAAGCAAGTTCGTATTTGCGCAAGTGGCAGACTCTGGCAAATGAGTATTATTCTCCGCAGGTTAATTGTACGTATCTCCTTTAAAAAACTGTTCTCAGATACCCAATAGGTTACTTCCGCTCGGATTATTTCACCAAATATATGTAAAGTATTACAACTACAGTTAAAGGAAGTTGGGTAGACCGTATTGCGTCTTCATTGAATTCAAAATTCTCACAAGTTTCCTGGAAAACTCACCGCTTTCTACTGACATCTCATTAGCAGGAAACAACCTGAATATTTTGAAAATTACGTGTATTACTGCCGCCTAATAATATTAATATTCCATGTTATTACAATATTTGTATTTACAGCTTCTTATGGTACGGGTTTATAAAAGCGGTCGCTGTAATATTGCGTTCAGAATATACCATAACCGACTGTAGAAAAAGTTTTTTATTGACATCGTTTTTGGATGAGCCTTGTATTTTACACAACAGTGGGTAACGATTGGATAATAAAGATGAGATGATAATTATATAACTATTTGATGAATAAAATGACTTGTCCATTTTTGGAAATCATGAATAAATGTTTCAAAATAGATTAGATCGAATTAAAAGGTTTTATAAAATGTTGGCCTTTGCCCAACAATAGTGAAGCGCTTAAAACTAAACTAATCTTAATTGTAATTAAATCAAATCGACTTCAGATAATTCTAGTAAGTATTTTAAGAAACTGCGGCTTAATCAGTGCGGAAAATACATCGTTATAGTCTCATTGTAACTCATTATTTTGCGAGCTCGTGTGAGGCAAAATACCAATACACGATTATTAGCAGTTAATTATTGTGACATTACACAAACTGGTACGGTCAGAAGTAGCTATACAACCCTTTTGAGTTACGATGCACCTTACCCAAAAATAATATTACTAAAGAGTTCATAATATTAAAGAAAGGGTCACTGAAGTACTTACAAAAGAAAGTAGAAATTGTAAATATTTTACTATTGGTATTTTCTATAAGTATTTGATTTAAGTACATACCAATGTTTGAATTGTTTGGAAATAACAATATTTAGAATAGGTAAGTATATATTTTGAAGGTGTTATTATGTAAGGTAAAAAGTTTTTTTTTTTACTTAAGTAACCTGTGTGTATTATGTACTAGTATCCTCGTTGTTCTTACAATATTAACGTAAATAGTTATGAAGAGCTTGTCGAAAAATAAAGTCAGGAGTTCACTTAATCAATAACAAGTAATTTTTATTATTGTTTTCTAGTTAGCAAAGTTTGAAGATATACTCGTAGATGTATAGCTATTACGGCTACTTTTAGTACTAAGTTGTTAAGCTACTTTCGATGACAGCTGTACACATACGCCTAATAAGGCAGCTCAGAATTCCATTTACACAATTAAGCTCATTATCGACGCTAATTCGTTCGAAAGAGACAAGTAAGCTCAGCCTAAGATTATATTACGAAGGAAGTCATTTTTGTAGCTCGAGAGCTAGCCGTTGATTCCTTACGTTAAGCAAGAATTGTTTGATGAGTGAAATAGAGGAAATTGTAGCCATTTGTAGCGTGACAAAAGCTTTAAGATTTATATTGTTTGTAAAGTAAATTATCTTTATTATTATACGCTTTAAAGTTTTAGGATAACCTAATCTCGGTGAAACCACGTGCATCATGGGCACTGAAACTGCACTAACTGTGAGTTAATTCGTACAGTCTATTCTTCCATGAATACTTAATGAATACAGACTTTTATACTAAAACCTTTTTACCTGTCTTGAACCATGTACAATTTCTTGATGTGTTGAAACACACACTAGCTCCCTGACTTTTTCTGCATACCAATGTGCAATAATAATAATTATTATTTTGTGCTTGCGTTTCCGAGGTACGCCTTAATAGTTGCGTGCAATAATTCCTGACAATTTACTAAAATACAACGTTACTTGGTCACCAGTCTTTTTAGGTTCCCACAAATTAGTAATATTATTTTCAGTATTTAATGTTGTCTTTGAAAAAAGTAGGCTTTAGAGAACTAGAACATTATCCATATAGGCCGCAAGAGATCGTGTGGTATCATAGGTTGGAAAATGAAAATTAGGGGCAATGTGGTCCTTGACTCTGTGCACAGAGGACAATGACTGACTGACTAACAGAGGAAATCATGATCAGAATACAATTTTAACATAGTGCATACATCGTTGAGGTTGGTTTCGATCTAAGCTATCATAATGGTTCTCAACATTCCCTCCTTAATCGTCCTTATTCACTAATTTGTAAGATATGTATGATCTATACATATAATGCTATACCAGGGATTTTTTTAAGTGTAGCAGTATTAACAAATCTAAATTACTTAATTAGAAAAATCTTATTTACAATTACATATTTCATAATGGAACCAGTGATAAAAGTATGTAGAAAGTGTCACTAAGAAACAATATCTACCAAACAGAAGCAAAACCACAACTCATAAAATCAATAAATCAGGGAAAAATCAACATCATTGTCGTAAACGAATCAGTTTTGTCGCTACTATACTACAATAAAACCCAAATTAAGCGTAGGCATTGTCTAGTGGGTGTCAAATGCGACCTTGTGTTGAAAGTGAGAGTGTTGATTATTCTGTGGCGGGTAATTCTTTTGTTACTCAAAATGGGCCCTTCGATACATTACGTCATCAAATTGCAGGCGCCATGTCATGTAACCTGATCCCTCAAAACTTTGCTCAAGATGACATAATATGAAAATATGTAGAAATAATTTATTTAACTGTGGGGTGATGATTAATGAACTGAAATGGTCATGTCCGAAGCTGTGGTAGAAGAGTTGAGAACTGTTTCTCAAACTACAATATAAAGAAATAGTCAACCAACTGGGCTAAAGAAAACCAAAACCACATAAGATGATTATAAAAAAAAAATGTCTTTTTTTAAACTTACGTGATCAGAACACATTTTATAAATTATATGACCTGGTATTAATAATAAAAAGGTAACGTGATAAATACCCGGTCATATAATTTATAAAAAAATATTTGTCAATTTCTACCGCCCTTGAAGATTTACTCGTCATCCTGTACAGAGCATTTGGTAGGGATATTGGGCGTGGCTTATTCTTACATAAGGCGGCCAATATTTTATCCTAGTTTATGATTATCTCTGAACGCCATACATTATCTTGAACCAACATTATAACAAAATCAGTGACGTATCAATGACGTGTTTTCAGGATGTGAACATAGATAATTTTGAGAATACGTAGGATAGGCACGGTCTGTGGATAAGCAAAAGTTACAGCTGAGTAAATACTGTCTGAAGTAACTTGGCTATTTAGGGTTCCTTACTCATCCAAGTGAGTGGACGTATTCTGTGAGACCACTGTTATCGTTTTGAGACGTCATAAGGAATAGGAGCTACGTGACACAATGCCTGTACCACGTTCAGTCTAAAATCAATAATGATAAATAATAAATAGTTAGGCCTTTACCACGATCGATTCATTCAATCTCAAACCTGTACTGTGTACATTCACATTACTTTTATGTAGGCATATTGGCTAGACGGCGTGGGCGCTGTGAAAGTGAGACTTTATGACTATACATTATATACGTATGTTGCGATCAACAAGCATTAAACGAAATATCTGAATGAATTGCTACCTGTGGCCGGAGGACCCAGATGGAGATGAATGAATATAAATAGGGTATAATACAATAAAAGTTTAAGTTCGACTGAAAAACAACTACAAGTTAATGTTTTTAAATATAGTTTGTAAAAAATTAGTTTGTAAAAGAAAATCGCCATTGGTTTAAGGGCATGGTTGATTGAACTAAAGTTTTTAATTCATCGTTTGAAAAAATCTAGTTTGAACACCAGTCGTGTTAGCGCATATATAACAAAACCTAAAAGTTCTAAAAAATGGATTTTTACTACTTTTACCGGTAGTAAAAGTGGCCCAATGTTTTTAAATCTTATGAAACCGATACTTTTCATCGTTCATGTCCATATTAGTGCATGCCGCATTTGATTGACGCACTAATTAGTGAATCCTTACACCTACTAATACACGATTAGAGGTAATTTCAACCCCCGCATTATGATTCTGACCGTTATAAAATACCAGTTAAATACCGTGATGGTGATCGCGTCGGCCAAAATTCACATTTAAATGGGCATGTGTCATTGACAGGTGGTCCTACCGTTCTGAGGTGTCAAATATCGACAATGATGCTCAAAAAGAGAATAAAATTTGTTTAAAATAATTAAAACAGTAGCGTTGATTCTAGAAACTTTTTTTGCATATTGACTGAGTTTTGTATCTATGTAGGGAAGTTTACGTATGGTAACGTTACTTAAAATTAAGTAAAATAGGATAAGAACTGTTTTCTTTAAGTTTATTTGATTACAAATTTTCGCATGTTTCTATTTAAGATTTAAGTACCTACTTAATAGAATTGGTAATTTCATTTATTATTAATAAACATTTTAGCATGTTACCAATTACACTGATATATTTACAACTATCGAATGTAGTTGTAATGTATAATGACGCAACAAAGTAAGTCAAGTATCCGTTTTGAGGTTATAAATATGTCACTTTGATTAATTGAGTACAATAATAGATCGTAATTAAATTACTAAACATGTTTATGCTTATTTTTTGACAAAACTATCCTAATGAGTAATGAGTAATAGAAAATAACTCTACATCCTTTAACAAATCCTGGTTTACTTTCGGTCTTTTGCAAGTCATTTTAAATGAAATAATAGGTTAATATTTTTCTCACGATTTACAAATGTTTTCTAAATTCACATTCACGACAGCTTTTAAAATATTTTATGCTTACTACACCTGTTTTTTTTTTAGTTAACCTATGTTGCCCCACTGCTGGGCAAAGGTCTCCCCCTGTATCTAAGAAAAAGTTATGTTCAAAAAGTATAAGGTGATCCGATACATTTTTGAATAAGATGTTAAATTAATTACCGTAAAAATAGTGGTATTATTCCTTTGAAACTGACGCTTTTAAGAAAACAATATTACCAACATGTCCATATTTCAGTGAAAATTAAGACACATGGTCATATAGCGTTCTAAGCGTGACATCATGCCCATTGCTGGCAAGCCCATTTTGTATTAATCACCGATTAAGCTACCGACTACTTCATTAAATCTAAGCGCCACTTTATACGTTTTGAATGGTTTAACCGATTAAACGACTTAGCCGGATCTGACAGAAACGTGTGAAAATTAGAAGACGATCACTGGCGACTAAAAGTTGTCGCCGTACTGATTGTTTTTATATTAGGTCATTAAGGTTTAAAACAAATAATAAAAATATTATGTAATTTTAATCGTTAAAATCCCATTTACACGGTGCAACTTTCTTGCCTGTTACATACAATTAAATTGACTGTTATCATGACTGGCATTGCCTAGGTATTGTACCTACAATGCCAGGTATATAATACGTATTATACCTTTTAAGTAAACCAATGAAGAAAAATATACCTACCTATATAAAAAATAAATCTATAAACCAAGGAGTATTGCTGCATTACGGGCATAAGCCTCCTTCACTGAACGCCAAGCACTTCTGCTTTGGACCTTTTGCATCCAAGTCTTACCCTGTATTGCAACTATGTCGTCCATCCATCTGGTAGGTGGTCTGCCAAGAGAGGTGAAGTTATTATATTTAATTTTTAAAGGCTAGAGTCTTGCATCGTGTAAATGGGATTTAGGGCACTGCAGTGATAGATTAGAGGAACTAATTCATTTATATTAAGAGGCGTCTAAAAACTGTCGCCAGACTAATTGCTTTTTTATTATTTTGTTAAAATATAGTAGGATGTTTATAATTGAGTCTGATTGTTAGACGAATAGATAATAGACCTGCCGTACCACAACAGTTTTTGTTAACACTTACTTCTGTTATCTAATAAGCGCACATCTATTGTAACCTACTTTTCCATTTCCTGAAAATAATAATGGTCCCGTCTCCACCCGGGAATTGTTTTGGAACAGGCAATAGAGTCAACTAGTTTTTAAGACTGTACGTTTTTGAGCGATCCTTGAGGTCCTACGAAATAAACATATTTTTCTTTCTTTCTTTCTTTCATCCAAAAGTTCTCGATATGTTGTTTGATTAAGTGATAAAGCCGCAGACAGATAATATTTTTTTATGTTTAAGTTAGTTTTTGCATAATGACGTAATTTTTACCGTTGTAGTCATGACGTGACAAATATTCGTTCACTGATTTTCCTAGCGCGGAACTAAAGGTACTATAAACAGGCACTAAGCATCGGTTGCTACCTGGTAATTTACATTCGTTTTGCCGCGGAAGATATGCTGCTGAATATACGCTAAGTGTACCTATAAAGTCACGTAGACACATTCGGCGAGGCGTGGCTTGTAGGCACATTAGCCCTTAACCAGGTAACTGACCTTGGATCACTGAATATATTCAAATTGTCACTAATTAGTAAATCATTGACCCGATGACGTCATCCTAGGTCATTATTTATTTATCGCCCACGCGCGACTCGCTAACTCACTTTTACTTATTTCCATAAATAGCCAATTCATACGTTAGTCATGTTGCCTATCATCACCATCATTATGTAAGGTTTGTTCAGACGTTAGACTAGACCGCAATGAATCACATGAATTTCCCGTTGACCTCACTAATTAATTAGTTGAACTAGTGTTGCCAATTAGAATTGGCAAAATGGGATGGGTTTACGGAAAGTTAAAGTAGGCCATAGCCATAGCTTTAATAGAAATAAATAGAATAGAATAATGAAATAAGCAGTCAATGGAGTAACGAAACATGTTGTGGGAACCCTACTTATTGGGAAAAGGGCTGGTTTATAATGCTGATGATGATGAAACCTAATAAAATAATATAAACATAATATTGTCTTCTTTTTCCTCACTTTATAGTTTTATTTTAACATGCCTGTAACTGAAAATAACTGTTGTCTACCTGGGGATAACCCGTGTTGTTCCCTTGCAAAATCATTATTTTTCCGGTACACTTATTAATTATTCAATCACTATTGTAAGGTTTATCATCTAAAGCTGACAATTATTTAATTTTAAATTTTTTCAACTTTTCTTTTCTGTTTACCCATGATTTTCTTTACTGTTATTTACTTTTATAAACATAAAAAAACATAAAACATGTTAATAATATGTTCAGAAATGTTTTTTCAAAAATATGTTTTTGAAAATTTTACAAAGAAAAATTCCTACGCTTAATAGTCCAAGTATTTTTCAGTCATGAATTAAGATAGCATAACAGGTCTACGTGACCACAAAACTTCTGTCATTCATTTATTCTGGTAAGTTAGACGTCATCAAGACTATTTTAACACGTTCTATAATTGAACTGAAATATGGACAAGTATAAAATGAATAGATAATACCTCATGTTTATCCACTTAAGGAAGGATAAATGCTATACTCATATACCTAACTCTTAATATTTATAGTAGGCACAATGTAGTAGTAACTGTTTCAAAATTCCCATAGAATAATTTGTACACAAAAAATAGTTATAATAAAATTAACATACATTAGGTACTTACTCATGGCAGGAGTATGTGAATATATTGACCCAATTAAAAAAAAGTTTTGTATTCCTCTCTACGTTTTATTAAATAACTTTACTGATTATTTTGTCAGTAATTATTATGAAAATTGTATAATCTCGAAATGGTCCTACATTTTGCTGAATCTTCGGAGCTATGAACAAAATATGAAATGCACACCGAGATTACAAGAAATTCATCTCTTACGGAATTGAAACCGATTTCATTTTTTAATTTTTCTACTTGCTCACTAAACAAGTACATAATATGTATGTAGGTACCAAATTAAAAGGAATCAAATCCAAGGATATTTATTTATTTACTACATTAGGGCACGCCCATATGATTTGCGTATGACGGATCCGCGCCTACTGATCTATGAATCAGTATTTCAGCATCCGAAAATGGTAGGTTTGGCAAGTGAGTAAATACGGATGGATAACTTACAAAGATTACGGATGTGGGCATACATTGCATCGTGATAGAGGTCGGGTAATAAGAGTCGTGCTTTGATTTGTAGATTAGCGCTTTTAATTATTAACCCGTATCTCTTCTGTCACCGATTCCAAAACTGTGCATTTTGAATTGAGGACTTTAATTCTCAAAGCGGAAATTAATATAGATATGAGTTTCAATCACAATAAGAATTTATTAATGTAGGAACTATTTATGATAAAAAATCGTAAAGTTATTAGTTGTCAATTTTCTATAAATCCTTATTTTTCATTTAAGTTAAAATTATCAATAAGGTTAAATATATTGGTAGTGTTAAATCTATTAAGCGCACAGATCGAGAATTGCAATTCCAATAAATCTTAATGCATTTCACACTCGCTATTACTAAATCCTAGATGTAGGGATAAACCTGGACCCGGATGTTACCTCCTTCAAAATCCATATAAAATTCTGAATGATTCAGTTATGACAACATAGAGCCCTTATTTAACTTGTAACACTGACTGTTTGTTAGTAATAGCGTAAAATAAATAATTGGTAATCGTTTATTTACCTATTACCTATCTACCTACAACCGTAAATGGATGGTTATGGCTCAGTTGGGGAATAACCTTTGTCTATTATGTATGGCAAATAAATGGGGTTTTTACTTTCAAAACATTTGAGAGGTGTACTTGACACACGGCACTTGACTTGTACTTGACATTTCAATATTACATGGAAAATAAGAGTAATTTCCATATAATATTGTGTTCTTACATTTCTAAAAGAGCTAAGAAATATCGTCGATTTAGAAACCGGTAATGTTACGATTCATTTAATTATGAGAAAGAGATATGGTCATTCCTACAGTCCGATGAAGTTAACAATGTACCAATGATAGCACAAAACTATATTATACACGAAAAAGCCTGGTCACACAACGTCTTTCGGACAAGCAGTTACTGCATTTTGTGTAGCGCGTCATTTGCTAGTTACGTAAAGTAAGTATAGAATACATTGTTTTTTTCAACTTCCCACCAATTAAGTCTCATAATACTTACTAGGCCGATGTATTCTTATACCTCATGGGCATTACATTTATGGGCTAGTCTATCTAACAGTCAAATATGAATGAACAGCGCATCTAAACAGCATTAAATGAGCGTAATACATGCAAATGACTGCCACTAAGCATTACAGAAGGTTGTAAAAGTTTAGTATCTTACAGCTTATGAGGCACGTGGTGTTTGTTTGATTGTTTAAGAAAAATATATACCACTTTTATCGGTTTTGTGATGCTTCATCGTATAAAAAACAAATGAACCTAATCAGGTCGATTCTAGACGACTTTCAAAACATGACGCGGTAAGAGATTGCACGTTATCTAGCCTTTGTCTAGTTTGTTACATGGAAGTAAAGTCAGATTGTACTACATGTATCAAAAACAGCCCACACTGATGACCTCGAGTAAGCGAGCTTGCATTTAAACTGCATCTGAATAAAAGTAATATCTACAAATTACGCATTAACTTTTGCTACTAGGTCTGAATTTCGAGTTTCATAGAAATAGTTCCATCATTTCATTCATTGTCAGTACGTTTTTGATGGGTTAACGTCTTATAAATCGATGAACGCCAATTGGACGTACAAATAATCGTTACGTTCCGCCTGAGCCGAGCGTGCAACAAAGATCGCGGCACAAGCGATATAGGGAGGCATGATCGGGTCACAACGTTTTCTAATGACATTATCAAGTTAAATTATCGTCTGTAAATTGATTTCCCAAACAAGATTTTTTTCTATAAACTTTGTATCGTCAACTGTTGCTTGAACTTGCGATATTTTGCAATGAAATGCAATATCGATCAGCAGATTTACAGCCAGACCAACGCATAAAGTACTTGCTTTTACAACCTCCGAGACAGTAATGTCTATGTGTGGGGTGACGAATATTGTATTTCTCTATCTAGATATTAAGGCGTGTCGGTCTGTTTGTAAAAAGGAAAAGAATCAATAATGTTTGAAAAAATACTGAAATTTTTGAGATATTTTATTTTACTTGTACATTTATTTATTTATTCCTCTTACATTATTTTTGCAATATTGGTATTTGTTCAATATGAAAGTAAAATGACACCAATCAACGCCTGTCCATCAGGTGGTGAGTTGTCTTTATTTATTTATTTATAAAAGCCAACTTAATTCATATAACACACACACACATCAATAAAACCTTACCAAAATTTACAACTTTGACGGGATTGGAACCCGCGAAATACAAGCGAACTTACGAGTAAGCCAGACTTTCCTATGTGGTTTCTGATTTTACGCTAAAAGCATAGAGCCTCGGATAAAAACCTAGTTTTAGTTGTACCTTTGGTACCTACTAGTAGGTGATAAAGTTTGGCGCAAGCAACTTTATAGTGGGTCTTGCCTGATCGAATATTATAACAGGTTATAAAATACATTTGTGCTTACAAACGTATAGGTCCTCAAATGTCAGAATTTGCGGTACCTTGCAAATTATAAATACACTATGGTGTCTTAACTTAATGTAACTCCGAGCTTTTTATTTTATTTATGTGTGATGTGTAACGTATTATAATGTTACACTTTCACACAACAGTGTCCCGTTTAGTGTAGGCAAAGAGGCCTTTCACGCCAAAATTACTTGGCGGACTTTGCTTGGATTTTAAAAATATAGTTTATGATCTATAATAACATGTAGGCTAGTTTTAATGAGTGAAGCTGCGGGTGAGTACCTAAGTTAATTAATAAATGACAATTAGTTTAGGTACTTACATCTAATTTAATAATTCAATAAAAGTCGTGATATATTTTTGTTGACTGTAAAGATGATAAGATGAATATAGCACAAAGTTGCGCAATGGTCGTGGAAAGTCAATTTATTTTCATTGCAGTTTCTGAATGATTGTATTCACTTTACTACTGAACTTGAATGGAGCAAGTTATTGAATGAATGCTTTCAATCGTTCATTTCAATAGACTATAACTTTACTATTACAAACATAGAGCTGATACAAAAGTGTGTCAGTGAGGAAAGAGGTGTGATCACTGATAGTGATGACTCTTTTATGGAAATTGTAGATGATAATTTGCGTGGTATTTGGTTACTGTGATTTTGTATTCGGTTACAAATTGATTTATGCTTGCAATAAGACATTTTGTTTAACTGTATTACGATATGTGGGATTAATGAGATAATCAATACTAATGAACATAGTTTTTGTAAGTCTTTCAACAACTCTATTGATTTGTATTGTGTGTTTTTAAAATGATTTAGTTAGTTTTTCCTTCAAATTATAATTAGGGACACATCATGTAGGAAAAACAGTAAACTATAAAATGCGTATTTTAATTTGTTCGTAATAATCTTCTAAACGAGTTCTTTAAGATTTTTTAGTTTTATTTGTTTCAAAATGTTGTTATTTTAAATAATGTAATATCAACTCCAAAAATCCTCATACAATACAATCGCAATGCTTTCTGCCATAGCAGGCAATTACTCAACAATGATGGATGCACGGCGCTACCGTACTGTACACTGGCCTACGCCCCGCCTACTAAATTACATGCCTTGCAGTAGGTATACTGACGAATAGACTATTTGTGGTAATGATAGGTCGTACAACAGCTCTTTATTGTAGTAAATCTACCATAACCTCAAAAATCACGAGACTATACACACCTACCGAACATGAGGTTTTCTCGAGTCTATGTACATCACGATTTCAACGCGCAGTCACTGAACGCAAGAGCGTTTGTATCGATAAAAACGCGATACAAACCGCTCGATTTTAGACATCGATTTTCAATGTAGCCTAGGGGGGATCTTTTCATAGTACCAATCATTGCAGGGTTTTATACAACGCACCTTCGTTAACTAAAGTATTAGATAAAACCACATACGTTAATTAGGTAACATGATACTTCACAGATTTGTTTAAAATAATCAGTAAAATTGAGTTTGTATGAATATAATGAGAGTGAATGGCGAAAGATTTTTATTATAATCGTAGTATATAATTGGAAAACAGTGGTCTCTGCTGAACTGTTACTTATGTAACGTTCATGTTTCTTGTATTAATTATATTTGTTGAATATTCCTATTTTTGTATATATTCCAATACAAATTAGTTTTCCCCTAACATGTTCTTCAGATAATTTCAACTTTAGTTAGGCTTTGGAAATGTATTATCTACTTAGCCAGTATTGTAATTTATTGCTTGAAAGTAATGGCATCATCTCACATGAAAAGGCTCTCAAACAATTCTTAGATTGATAATTAATACATAGACTTCGAACAAATATTTACAGATCATATTTTAACATTTATCTCGCAAAAATTAGGCGTCTGTTGCATCTCAGACGTTACTGTTACGCCACCAAGGTCATCAGATTTATGTTTTTGTTATTCAGTATTATACCGGCCCTTAACTAGTTTGTAGTAGATCAAACCAGACTTGGCTAGGAAGCCATCTGCTAGATATCCCTTTAATCTAAATTTATCTTGTAAATAATAACAAATCTATACCAAAACTTGTATTTGATTGAAACAACTGTTTGATTCAATTCGTGAGTTAGTTAGCACCTGTTTCTTTCTAGGGTCTGTTTGGTTTTCTAGGGTCAATTTTTTTGTGTAACTTTGTTTCCATGGTTTTGTATGTAAGTTTGATGCCAAGAACCGAGTTCACACAATGTGGCGTCTCATTTATACGCTTGCCGTCACTTAGATCAGTTGTGAGAATATCTATCACGATGTTTTTGTCACTCATTTGGTTTTAAAACCACGGGACCCGTACGATTTTATGTTATCAACATAGATTGTATTTGAAACGAAGTTTAAGTTTCTTTAATCAGTTAAATCACAATTTTCATTCAACAGAAATCATCCAAGTGACAACACTCTTTGTAGGTTTTTACTATTCTACTTATTATAGCAATTCCTATAAGTTATAATTTTCTATTACTTTAGTATGGAGTGATGGGCCGATTTATACAAGCACGGCCACTCTGGTATTGGACTCTATCGTCTCCATTTTAAATTTATCATCCATTCTGTAAATGTCAACTTCAGCTGTTTGCATTCTGATTTTGAATAAATTAACACCTGCTTATTACAAAGTTGTTATACTTAAATAGTGGCCGCGTGTCATTCTATATAAATAAGGATTTTTTGTAATTGGTACAATATGAGAAAATCCGAAAGTATAGATCACAGCGGGAAACTTTCTTATGCACTATTCGATCTGTTTTTGATGAAAAACTGTTTTAACTTTGAGAAATTTATTAGTCAAGTGCGAGTTGTGCCTAAAAATGAGATATTTTGATCAAAATAAAAATAAAAGTAATGGTTTAGGTTATGAAGTGTACCTAGGTAATCTAATTGTGTTTTTTTCTGTGTACCCAAATCAGTATATTAAAAACGAAAATACCTTGTAAAGATTTTTTTTAAAACTTTTTTTTAAATTATTATGTCATCGCAGTTTACCTAAAGTTTAAATTATTTACACATCAATTGGCATACACTGCACAGAATCACATCCCACTGTTGATTCTAATCAGTGCCACTGTCTTGCGCAAAAGCTTGCCACAGATAATATGCCGTAGGCGCATTCTGTCTAAAGGAATCCTAATATTATAAACGAAAGTTTGTATGGATATGCAGATGTACCTATCTATATATATGGCTGTTTGTCGCTCTCACTCTAAACTACATAAACGATTTGTCTGCAACCTAAAATACACAAAGTTTATGACCAGGAAGGTTAATTTTTTATTTTGAGAACCATTTTATAAAATCAGACAGAAATGGTGGATTATGAAATTTAATATTTTTTAAGAAACATAGTGCTTGCAGTTTTAAATATATGATGGCTTTACTGTTCCTGGTTGCCTTCAGTTAAGCGTCAACCATTTCATTCATTGTCACGTGCCATTACAATAAAAATATACTTAGATGTTTTGCTAGTATTCATCCTTATATTTCACAAAAACACATGCTACATCGCCTGTGAATATGCTCACACCTCTTCTATCCCGGGTGCTAATGACGTCATACTGAGAACTCTGACGTCACTAACTGTGCGACCGCTGATTTCGGCAAATAGTCGCAGGAGGTATACTTAGAAATATAATTACCATACTAATGTATATTTAGACGTCTGTTTTCATTCTTGAAGATAATTATGTAGTAAGCTTTCCTTATTAGCACGATCTTAAAGTACTATAAGAGACTTACAGAGAGTCGGGAAAAGATAAAGGAAGTTTTATAGCTATAAGAGATAATTTTTTCAGTTATAATATTATTAAAAAGTCCCATTTCAAAAGATCATCAATCTTGCAAAAGTTTCGTTCTTCTAATACTTAAATTTCATAGTAAAGACGTCATTTGTATTTGTAGGAATTTCATCCAACACTAAAATTGGCCTCTTACACGAACTTACTTGCCTATACCTACTAAATAAAATGATCATATTCATCATTGACGCAAAGCGTGCTGATCGGTTACGAAAGCGGACTCAATCTACCACGATCCAAATATTCCCAGGATTAACCGGAGTCGTGAGTAGGTATGTACTATGACTTGCGCATCTCATATCCTAGATCACTATCGTGTTAAATGACGCTATTTCCTTCACTCGGATTCTTTTGATATGAATAGTTTCAACTGTCCGTTATTTGAGATGAAAGCTCTTAGAAACTGAAGATTCTAAAGAGAGAAAAAACAATTATAAACTTCTGAGAATTTTAGAAAATATTATTACTATTACTATTAGCCTATCTTGTCCCACTGTTTGGCAAAGGCCTCCCCCCGCTTTCGCCAGTTACAGAAAAAATATAATATAAAAAAAAAATCTACTCTAAACTCTATACAGTTGAAAATCAATATACATACATCGTCTAAGCCTGATTAGATGGGCTCAAGATGACGGAATCATTATAATTCGGTGATGACTCTTCCATTACTCAGACAAATTGCATTGATAAACATGATTAATGCCTTTTCATAAAGAAAAATAGATCAACTATCAGTTATTATGTCAACATTATTTCTATTTTTATCGGTGATACAAAATCAGTTACTTATTATGTACTGAGTATAGACGTAATGATAGTACAAATAAATGATTGACGCTATGACGTGACGTCTTAAAGATATATATGTAGTATGCTTTTTCTAAAGATAAGATATAAAGTACGTCCAGTATTTCTTAGCTCAAGATATGAGCTAAAGTTATTTTGAGTAGTTCGAGTTTGTAAATGGCAATTTTTATTACATTTTAGAAGTGGACAAAAATCTTGGACTTTCAGCCGCTTGTTCTAACGCAGACGCAAAATTGGCTAATCAATGGTCAAAACATGATATAAATCGGTTCACTATTTAGCTGGCGAAATAATAAAATTCGAGGACAACTAAATCCGCAAAAACTACTGGGTTAGGCTGCAACATAGAATATACATAGTTTAAGAGCTGGAATAATACATGGGCTTACTTCGAGAATGGTATAGTATAGGCAAGCCTATTCCACCTCAAAAATATCTCAGGTACACTACTACATTGTCCCGTTAAGTGTAAGCAAAGATTGCCTCCTGACACTGTGTGATGATTATCGTCAAGTAAAGATGTAAAGGCCTGAGTTTTTATACTTACTTTCAGTTACCAGGCAACAGAATCCGGAGGAGGGGGGGGGTGGGGTATGTCAATTCATAAAATGAACGCTAGTACAATTTTTTATATACTTTTACAATGTTTTTAAAAGTTATTTATATTGTTATAATAGTCCGATGTATTCCTAGCTTATTGACTCTTAGATCCGCCAAGTTCTTCCAAGTAAGCTGATGACGTCATCGTAATGTCTTAGCAGGCGCCACCACAACAATGAATAACTGATACAGATAACAATATTTGTGCTGGCGGTTTGCGGTTCATAACCATTTATGGTGAATCTAATCTTGCTTGTAATACAAATAGTTCCGATATAAATCCTTGGCCCTAACAGATACTTTCCAAGTAAAGTACGTATTGTACAGTCTGCACCTTATTGCGTATATTTTTTTATTGGTTACGCAGTGTATACATTCTACGGTAAACATCCAAACCTAGTAATAAATGCATTTGATAATTACCAAATGCATACCGTGTTGTTGAATTTCACAACACGGATTTTATTCAAAACCTTCCAATTTTTTTTCGGTAAGCAGCAAGTTGTACTTAATACACATTAAGATAAAATTAATACTTTAGCAAATAACTCAATAACTCCATATAGGGAAGTATGTCCAACTGGGATAATTATTGGTATTTAACTCAAATAGAGATACTATACTCGTATTTATACCTATAAAGAATTCTTAAATACCCTTAAATGTCTACTGTATCTTGAGAATAAAGTCTTGAAAGCCAGTGTACCTAAAAGAGCAATCAGACTCATAGTCTGCTTTAAAGACGGTAAATTACATTAATTTGGTTATTGCTACATCTTAAAAGAGGCGACTGTACTGATACAATTGTCGCCAGTTCCGATAAATAATCAGGTTAGTAAATATTATGTCATCGTAGAAATTATTGAATGAAGTTCTATAAATTGTAAAATATATCAAAATGTTTATATGTTTTAAAAAAAATTCAACAGCTATTTCAGCCAACATAACGAGTTCATAGAGATATTTGGCTGGTTTATAATGGACAGAAAATTTACGAGAAAATGTAATAATTTTTTGAAATCTACACGACGTACATAAATTACCTAGGTACTTATACTTATTCAGATTTTTAGAAACTTACTAAGTTAGGTATGTACTAAAGTTAAACAGTTTTATACCCACAGTAAAAATAATACATATAAGGTCAAGCGAATATTTAAATACAGTGCATCTAATTTATAATAACTTAATCTTACTGTGTTACTAGGTCATACACACTCGTAGTACATCCCTATATTATTAAACCACCCACTATAAAATTGGGCTTCTATACTGCTGAGAATAGTGTTTTTATTATTCATTTGCTTAGTTTCCGCTACAACGTTTCCCAATTTTATAAATTGTTTTAGAAACAATATAGAAAATGTATCCAAGCAAAGCATAAGAATATTTTTATTAGGATTTTTAGTATTATTGAGCTAAATAAAAAAATATTAATATTAGTTTAAAAAAAAATTGTCTCCTCCCAGATGAAGGCTACAAAAACTTTTTATTTCTTTGTTGAAAACACTTTTTTATGATTATTAAGATAAATGATAGCTCATTATTTTTATCAAAACTACTACTTAGCTACCAACCATGTAGAAGAGAACTAACATCATCAGACCATCAAAAAATATGCCCAGAGCGTCAAATTGAATAGTTATACATATCAATCAAACGTCAATCTGATAACCACTCATTACATCGCACACCTATCGAATAATATGCTAATAATGTATTAGTCATGTTTATAATCGAGTGATGTTGAAAATTTGCGACCTTTGCCCAACTGTAGGATGAAAAGACTAAAAGTTTGTGAGAAAACCTATTTTTTTGTCTTAAGTGCCAAAAAGCTGTGTAAGGTACAGAAAAGAAAGAAAACAAAAAACATTTATCTCATGGAGAACTTTAACCATATCTGTAAAGTACGCTAGGTGATTCTATTGCCTGTAGTGCCGTATGGATGGTAAGTGTACCTTCAAAACTCTCTTAACTTATCTAGTAAAGAAGATATACGTACAAAAGGTCTAATGTATTTTTCATGAATTTTTTATTTAAGTAACTGCTAAGACTCATACTCTATTGTCACAAATGTCATCCTGAAAAGTGTAAAGTGAAAAGTGAAATTGAAAAATACATTGTTTTAACCTAATGTACTTACTAGTAACAAATAGTTATTTAAATGTTTGTTTGATTGTGTATGTCAACACAGTAGCATTTCACGACTTAGATGAAAATCATTTAGGTGTGGGAGAAATATGCGGGTTGTGTTCAAAGGTACTAAAATAATAAAGACATTAAATACTCATTCAAGAAAAACATTATTTTGTGGATATAGTAGAGATAAAATAAAATAAGTTATAGGTAATAATAAGTTAAACATTTATTAAATAAGGCCTACATACTTACACACTATAAGATTAATGATTTTTTTTCTAATGATTTTTCAGTCAATGGTAGACCGATTTATTAAAGGGATCATCAGAATTTTATAAAATATGCCAAGAAAATTCAAGTCTATCTACTTTTTCAAAAATGTATCTAGTTTATTTATGTAGTTTTAAAACAACGGTCGTCGCATAAACTGTATATGAATTAAACAAAACACACAAAAGCAAAAATAACCAAACATAGGTCAAAGTTAAGCAGTAAACTAACAGACATAAATAAAAAACAACCTTGGATAAACCGGAGAAAACACAAACAATTTCACGTATTTCACTATCTACAATAAAGAAACAAATGAACAGTGATTTCCTGATAAACGAAGCCTTACAACGGTAACCACCTTATCTCTGCTCATTATCTGCTAATTATAATGTTTAACTATCCAATTATGATATGTCAACGTCAATGAAAACACCGTGGGTTGATCAATTAAAAAGTAATTGATCAATTGACATGTGAAAAAACTGTTTTTATGATGAATCATTTGCAATGAGCAACCGTTAGTATCCTTTCTATTATTGATAACGGTCCAGTGTTTTTGTGCTAAAGATAAGGAAATGGGTATGTGAAAGAATTAAACTTAATATTGGTATTGCAATTAGATGAATCAAATCGATAGCATTGCTGCAGCTGATCGAATAACATAAATCAAAGCTTTACTTTATACGCACTTTCGTTTTATTAACTCGGGACAAAAAGTAACCTATGTGGTATGGTTATTTTTTTGTAGTCAATTTTCACTCTCAAAAAACTTAAAAACAAATAACTACTAATTCACGTGAGCTAGTAAATATCTTTTTTTTTAAAACTCAGATTAGTATAAACAACGGGTTAAATATTATCCGAACACCTAGAAACAAAAACGAACATACAGCGGAAAAGAAGTGGAAATGACCTTTTAATAGTAGTAGACTTACGTCATCAATTTATAATTTACTTTAAAACCGGGCTAGCCTCCCAGACTGTTGTGTTAAGAACATACACCAGATTTCTGTGATGTTTATTAACATTATAAGGAAACGAGGAATCAAGAAGCGATATTTTCTAGGTTACTGGATAATCTTGTTCAGATTCAAGGTTGTCTCAAGACCAAATAAAGTGATTTAAAGAGATTGAGGGTGATTTAAAGTTATTTTTTCAAAATACAATAATATGGTAGTTGTGGACTAAGTCGATATACTCTCAGCTGACGTCTAGCAAAAAATCGCAACTTCTGGAAAGAATAGTAGACTTTTACCAAGCAGTGAGATACGAACACAAACGGCTCTAGTATAATAATTATAAAACATAACTAAGGCATAGTAAACTTTAGTCGCGGATCCTACCCTCAATCAGGGTTGACTCGAGTATATCAGTCTGCCCGTGACCACGAATGCTGTAACGCTTTCGAAACGTCGGGATATAAATGTAATTACGCGACAAAGTCCCGTTTGAAATTAATAAATTAAGGTAGACTGGGATCTAAACCCACCTTCGGGTTAAAAGTCGAAGTACCATCCTTTTTTCATTTTTCCACGTGTGTATGAAAATGTTGATGAATGATTTCAATTTTTCGTGAAGTTATTATTTTTATTACTTACTAGAAGTGCTACGCCATTAGAGTGCTACGAAGCTACGAGATGTAGTTTTTATGTCACATTGAGATCATCTCCTACTACATTTATTAATAAATAATTTTGGGTAAATCTGACAGAAGTTTCTACTATGTAATTCAGTCTACGAGTAGAAACACAGTTCTTAAAACAAAATCAGATCAGTGTCAGTGTATGACACAATAAATAATATTTAGACCAAATAATACTAGCTTTAACACTTTGATGAATAAGGAAAAATATATTATATTTTAAAATAAATAATTATTTTATGTATGTATGTACATATTTACAAAAAAAAATATTATGTTTTATATCAGTCATCTGGTTATCATAACACCATAACACAAGCATTTAGTTGCTTAGCTTAGAACTAGATGACGCTGTGTGAAATGTCCAAAGATATTTATTTATTTGTTAGAATGAGACCATTTTATCGAAATACTGTAATGTACGTTTTTCTTTAATGCCAAGAAAGAGGCTTTAAAACGCTTCCATATTAACCGAGCCCTCCTAAGAAACCGCAAATAGGCAAATTGTCAAGTAAAACCGGCACATGCGCACGTGAACCCGACGCAAAGGTCGCCCCGCCCAACACCTGACCGCGAGAATTAAACTTAATTTGACGGTTTACGAACAATACATAAGCATTACTTGAATATTTAAGACAGTTTCAATGATTTGACACGCTATTAATTGCTAGATTTTTGACAAATATCCAAAACTGTCAAAGATTGTATCAGCACTTACATTATGTACCTAACTTTTCTGCATTAGGGAGTTAAAGTACCGAATACGACCCAAGATTCTTTAAAAATCAAAATTGGTCTTGATAATATTCACAAAAATATCTTACCTACTTCTTCATATCACTTTTAGTTTCTTTTCACGAACTCTCCCTTAAACCTTACATTATCACTTAGTAAATAACTTGTAAATATTAATGAGCTGAAAGATGATGACAGTCCATTTGCAAATATTTAAAACCGGCAACACAAGCTCAGAAGTTAACAAAAAATAATATAAACATTCAAATTGGTACTTTCACGTTTAAAGCTCTTTACTTTCCATAGTTTTATTGTTTTAACAAACAGAGACATACGATATTCTTTATGCCGGTCAAATAGCGCTCCTAGACTAGCCATCACTTTGTTTTACGGCCCGTTAAAGTCTTAAGGCTGGGGTTTATATAAGCAGAGCGACTTTGATTATAGATGATTATAGATGTTTAGATTACTGTAAATATTAAATTACTAGCTGCGCCCCGCAGCAACCAGCTAACATTATTTCTTTAGTGATTGTCAGTATTACTTCATGAATGACTGTCACTATAAAACAAAAACAAAGCCATTCATTTCATAGATCAGCAGCATCATTATTGTGTCACACTAAATTAGAGAAAAGTAAATAGATTTGTACCGTTTGTGAATATGTACAGTTTATTAGATAGTTTAGCTGTAAACGCTAAGTTTGTATTCAAAAACGCGGTCTAAAAGACCACAGAGAGCCAATCCACTGATTTGTATAACGTGCCAACTCACAAGAGTTGCCTTTAAAAGCATCGATTTATTGTTGCCGCAACTTAGATTTGTATACAGTTTCTACTATTAGAATTCACACATTTTCGGCAATTTAATTACAAACAATAAAATATTGAACAGAAACAACATTACGACTCTTTTACCTGACTTGGGGAGGCATTTTTAATTTTAAAAGTTTTTATTTATAAATTGTTAGTAGTACTTCTTGTTCATAGTAGTTATTTTTATTCTGGGATAAAGTAGAATAGACTTCATGAAATGTAGAGTCGGATATTTTCTATGAGTAATACAAAATATCTGCTATGTAAACTGTTCACCATAACTTGTGCCATTACAATGCCGTGAACTATATTCCCTTAGATTCTAAGGGAATATTGAAAGTTACGTCTTCTAAGGCTTAGAAGAATGATCAACAATACACAGTTTGACAGCTGACTGATAAAGTTGAATTGAGAAATCAAAGGATACATAGTTTTATTGGTAACGTGGGTGTGAATTAAAAGTAGGTACTTATTACCAATCGTATTATTTAATCAAAATTACGACCGTTTGAACTTTCAAATATTCGGAACCATTAAAATGGTATCAAGCTTGAGAAGTAGCTGTCTATTATAGTTGAATGAGACATAAATAAAATATCAAGGGCGGAAGGAGTTTTTGAATGGAGACTGCGGATTGCAAAGCGCAGCTGTAGGTCCGCTTACTAGATGGACGGATGTGAAAGCCGCAGGTTATTGGTAGTTGCAGGCTATACCGCTTTCAACTGAAACAACGGGTAAGGGGGGCTTATGTCCAGCAGTGGACGTCCCTTCTCTCCCCTGCCTCCTGATCTGCTTTAGCAGATCATGATGATTAATAAGACACAAGTAATTTACAGTATAATTGAGCACGTCATTATAGAAACCATTATTATGCAGTAGGACAACCATTTGGCGCTTATCCCATACATTTATTTACTCATGCAAATGCATCGCAAGCCTATAAATCAGAAGTCAGTCATTGAGTGATTGTAATAGTACCATTACATCACCCAGCACCTATTAATGCAGTCGTGACCATAGTCAGGGACCACGTCTGTTGCGTCAGTGGTCTAGACAAAATGACAAAACCTATTGAATGCTTGCTACGTTATTTGTGAAGTTGATTATTGTTTTTTTTGACATAAAAAATAAAAAGCATTAGCTAATTAAAAGTTCATCAGTGTAGTCGTACTTTAATGTAAATTAATGTCACGTCGATGAATGAATAGCTGCACCGTCAAACTTGGTTTCGCCAAAATTTGGAATGATATAAATCAATCAAAAGAGATTACGGTATTTTGTGATTGTGACAGTTAAAAAAAAGAAATAAAATAGATACACAAACTTACGAATCAGTCATAGACTCTTTTTACATAAAAAGAAAGGCAAAATAACAATTCAATACTAATCCCAAAAACGGCAAGATACAAAAATTGGATGGCGATCATAAAAAAGCAACCGCGTCGATAAAATCCAAATGAAATGTCAATAACAATTAACCCAATCCCATACACCTCAATCGTTTAGCGTTATAAAAATAAATTATAATAACGCAAGATTAGGCAAAAAACAAAGAAACATGAATAAAATATTGGCAACAGGTGTGGCGATGGTTTCGTAAAAACTGGATAATCTACTTGTAATATGATCCAGCTGAGCTATTGGCGTCAGAATGACTGGCTTTGTCGATTTTTATATTGCGGTCAATCAAATTATTCGACCTTACAAAAAACCATGCACGGGTTTTATCAGGGGTTTATTTATCTGCTGTACACGCAGCTTTGCAGCTAGATGGTGTTGCCAAAATGTCAACATAAAGTCCTCGAGATAAATAGTCTCCGAACGCGAGGAGTCTACCGTTGGGAGAAGTTGTGACGAGTGACAGTAGAGATTGACATGGAGGTGGTTGAACTAGCTGAGGAGCTCTTGGAGTAGAAGAGTAGTACCCAACCCGCAATGGTATTTTCTTTATTTATCTAGATTTTTTTTTGATGAAAATCTTTTTAATTGTTAGTAAAGGAAGCTTTAAGTTTGCCTGAAAGGTAAATTGTCTAAATAACTTTTCAGCCGACCCCAATTATATCAGAATGTGATCGAATCGAATTGTAGAAAACTATTTAAATCGAATGATTAAACTCTCAGGTTCTTATTGAGAGTCTAATATCTAGTCAAGCTTTGCTCAAGTATCGATTTTTAGACTTTAAATTGCGCTTAGGACACGATCAGGTTTGAGTATAGACTCTAACTACGAGCATAAGTCCTAAGAGAAACTTACGGCCGAATATAGCTAACAATGTAGAGTCTATAGTAAAGGTATATGACATGAAGTGGATTCTTACTTCTACGAGTACATAGTAATTTAGTTTTGATGATATAATACTCATTTTACAAAGTGATTTGCCGTCTCAAGTAAAGATGTTCACACATACGGCAGCAGATTTTTATTAATCTTCAATACATAAAATACCACGTGACTCATTCCACTCATCCCATCGTTACAGATCATTTTACCGACAGCCATTATTAAAATCCAATTTCCTTAATAGCGAATTCTTTCCAAACATCTCATAATAACCTTGTATGGTAATCTTACTCTAATTGAGTGACTCATGGACACCCGGTGTGGTGTATTTTTAAATTTACAAGAAGATTTGCGGTTTCGCTAGTAATAGGTTTATCTATCAAACTGTCTCTGTTGATAAAAAAACAAGCTTACGACCGCGGCTTCGCACGCGTGGTAGGTGCCTGGATGGGTTAAAAGTAGTCTTAGTATAATATGTTTTTTCATGTTTCCAAATTTCTGTATTTTTCTCTGTATAAATTTATATATATTACATTCTGTGCCTAAATGGGTTAAAAGTAGTCTTAGTATAATATGTTTTTTCATGTTTCCAAATTTCTAAGAACATTTAAGACTATTTCCCTGTTTGAATCCATCAGTCGTAAATTTTGCATTGTAGGTTCAATGAGCTAAGAAAATGTGCCAAAGGTTTCAAATATTTATTTTTTTGATAATTCATAAATATCCATGGATATTTTACACAGCTTCATTAAGTCCAAATCTGTCTGTTTTCATATACATATATAAATATACAGATTATATTATACATTATAGCATTATATTCAGTCAACGGTCATGTACGAGTAGCACGGTAGCAAAGCAATAAGATACCCAGGAGACAGATATTATGCCAACCACTTTTGAAAATCCATGTCTGCGGATATGAATGTGCTCTTGGAGATTACGCTACGAGACCACAAAGTATTCTCTAGTTCAAATTAAAATTAATTGTTTGTTTAAGAACTACTTTTAAAAATTCATCATCATCTTATCAGCCTGATTGCACCCACTGCTGGGTATATGCCTCCTCTTTATTACGCCACTCGGTTCGGTCCTGTGGCAGTTTGGCCAATGCAATTGACATGAAGGAATAGATTATAATATGTAATTATCAATGCAAGGTTGCTTATAATTTAAGCATTAAACGTTTTTAAACAAAAGGTTAAAACAAAGTAGCAAATGTAGGTGTTTTCATATTTTAATTGATATCAAATGTAGTTTATTCTGAGTACGGCATTTTCATTAAGTTATTCTTGTTACTCAAAGGGCAACGAAAACCGATAGAGATTGAGCTAATGTAGGTTTAAAGGTCGAATATGCCTAAGTATGTCAGTTTTATCAAAATTGAATTTAACCATTTTGGCAGTACGACTAATATTTTATTAGTATTTACATATTTTTTGTATTTTTATAATACTATTAATAGTACTTTTATAAGAGTTCTCTTATAGACGACTAGTTACTATTGTTCGATTGAATTTTGAACTGCCTATCCTTAAAATGTTTTCATTATGTCCATTTTCTAGCATAGCTTTTTATCGTCCATGCAAAATCGTTCAAACGACGAGGCATGAGTACTTATTCACGTACAGATATGAAGTATGCGTGTGTGGATGTACGCATAGTCGCGTAATTTTACCCGTCGGCCACATTTTCCTTTAGTACCCACTACTAATTGGCGACTCGTGTCTCAGAGCTAAGGACTTTATGGGGGAAGTTTATTGAGCTGTTAATTACACTTACTGCCAATTTTTATCATAATTCATACTAATATTACAAATGTGAAAGTTTGATATTATGTAAGTTTTGTATGTTTCTTTTGTTACTCTTATGGCAATAAAGAGTTAGCAACAGATTTGATATCGGTTTAAGTCAATATATGTTTACTGGTAAAATATGGAGGTAGATATGTAAATGCTCGTTACTAGGTTGCAAAAAAAATTCTAGAGATTAAAGAAACTACCATACCTCAGTATAAACTATGCACCCTAAAGATATTAGAAACTTCAAAACTACACGCTTGTATCAATTACGCCTCTAGCTTGAGAGCTCTAGCTAAACCGACTTCAGATATAAAAGAAGTGATTATTTATATTTTCCTAGATAAGTAATATAAGTTCTTTTTAAGAGTATTACTACTCTTGAATTAATTTGTCAAAATTACTTTTAATTATTTTCGGTATTATCAGCTCCATAACAAGCCATCAACATCTCACAGGCCGCAAGAAATGCAACACGAAACATAACCGACATCTGAGCGAGTACAACTGCGTACCGACATATAATTTGTCAAGCAATTTAAATAATATGCATGATTATATATCTATTAAAGGCATAAGACGTGTTGATATCAGCTAATGAGGTGAAGTCGGCTACTACTGTTCGTGATTGGTTTTTGAGTGAAAGTCGAAAGGTCGGGGTTTCTTGTAGTCATTTGTGGCTTGTTTTGGATGAAGTTGGAGCTTGATGGGGTTACTTTCCAATTACAATTATGATGTGAACTTACGAGTATGTATGGATTAAATTCCTTTATGTTTCTGCCAAGTTAAATGTGGCATACAAACAAAAGTAGTAGGACTAAGTAAATGTAAATTGTTTACCGCCGATGTGTCTACAACTTTTAATATACTAAATGCAAGACTTTATTTGAGCAATCTTGCACAAACGTATTGCAATTATTTTACTATAAGTGGGATGCGCAAAATTGCGGATACTTCAGCCCCGTTTTCAGTAGGCAACAAAATTTTCATAAAATTAATTAACTCTTTTTTTTGTTATCACAGCATTCCGTTGAAAGATAATAGAGCAACAAATAGCAACTATTGCTCAGTACATTCGTGGTCTAAAACTTGTTTCTCACGTCGGGCATTACTAGCGAAATCCCGTCGAAGCTACGTGTTTATGTCGGCTCATAATTGACTTGTCGTGTCAAATTACGGTTTATTATTTGTGTTACGATATCGCCCGCGTCTCGTTACTGCCCTGTGTTTATGTGCTGACAAAGTGCGAAGTAACATAGGTTCTTATTGGTGACGTGCCTGACTGATTTTGTTCTGATTATTTTATAATAAGTTCATTTATATTCATTGTAAGTTTCATCGATTATTCCGTCTATTTTACAAACTTATTCAAAAAAAGAGTATGGTCAATGTTTGATTATTATGTATTTTCCCCAAAATTATTCCTAATAATAGATTGAATTTTAAATGGTTTTTTGTTTTTTTTGAAAGACAATTAGTACCAACTTCTGAAGTGGTTCTTAAATCGGATAGGGTTATGGGAAGTCAAATTCCGGCCTCTAAAAAGGTTATTATTAATAACGAAAAATCAGTCCAGGGTTTTTTTTAAAAAAGGCATTGAACACTGACTGAAGTGATTTGCAGATGTTATTGTATCGCGGCCTTGAACTGAGTTTGTCCAGAAGATAGCATTTGATAAACAATAACCAGACAGGAGCCAAACAGCAGCAATAACACATTCCAATGAACTCTACAGAATACGTGAATGAAATCTCTTTACACGATCTTGCCCACGATTTATAATATTACAGGTAAGGTTCCTTAAGTTTTTTGGCACATATTTTTATACATAACGCAATAATTTACGACTTGAGACGCAGAGGTTTCAGGTTCGATGTCCGCGATGGGACAAATGTTTGTATGATCTGCAAATATTTTTTGTCTCGAGTCTAGATGCTATGTGCGTATATTGTAAAAAATATATTTGTCTTGTATACTTATTAGTCATCGGTTTACAATAAAACAAGCAAATTGCTAAGCTGGGGACTAGATGCTTTGTGAAATGTACAAGTATTGTTATTTTAGAATACATAATCACGTCACTTATTATGATCTGAACCACCAACTATTATTAAAAATATATTCCGTAAATTATTTTCACGGTATTCATCATTACAAAGAAATTAGTGATTTAATTAATCATTTGGACTCAGATCAAACACCTAGAGATTGTAAAACTAACAGGTGGTGTTTCTTCAAAATGGATCACCTGTGTATTGTATGATCACCAGCCTCTCTACTCTACAAACCGAAAACGATGCGTCGTGACAATCATCGCAGGATAGTTTATGTTGGTTAATCTTCCGAATTCAGTTTCCACCAACATTATCTGATCTACGATTATTGGCACGACGCATCGTTTTCGGTTTGTATAGTAGAGGGACAGATCTATTAGAGAAACGACACAAAATGGAAAGGCATCGCAATATCCGACTAGACATTAATACACCAACCATATAACTCTCCACATGATTTGAATAAATCCTTGTTTTATAACTTTTTTAATGCCAACGGAAATTATGTTATATTATAATAATTATTTATCTAGGAGATTTGTCATACTGTTGAAAGGGACTGGTGAGGATGTTTGGTCGTTTCACACCAGCTAATTCATTTGTACTGTGTTTGTACTTAGCCAATTGTATTTTATTCACACAAATTACTAACACCTATTCCAGAAACATGTTTTTAACCACTTAATATTTTTCAAACGGTCTTTTTACTAGTTTTCATAAACTACAGGGGTTTTTTGTATATATACATGAAAAAAACACCCCTCCTTTTTAATTAGCGCTACGTCACATGACATTACTGGCAAATTGAAAGACTATACTACTATAAACAAAACTCTAACAAGATGTCCAAAGAATATATTATAATTTTGTGATAAGTACAGAAATCCAAACTTTAATTGAAACATGAGAGGACATTTTTATCATCTAGCAAAGCAAGTAAAGCTTGAAGCACATACTATAGTAAAACAAACTTTCCCCTATTCGCAGTTAATGTACAGAGAAACAAAATATTTCACGCATTGATGATCACTTGAGATACTGGTTCTTTCAGGTTCTTTAGGTCAGTGACCTGATAGCTGGTCCTATAGATAATGGTTTAGATAGTTTTAACAAGCTGATTGTCGGTGGGTTATTGCAAATGAGTGGTTGAGTGATTGCGCCTTTGCAAGCAAGGTAAGACGGTTTCCAGTAGAGTTATGTTCATTCACAAAATGTAAATAGCAATAATGTAAACTATATTATGTAATGTGTGACTTATTTTTATCAAGTAGCAATAATATTTACTACTATTGTAGATTTTGCACTTGGCTAGGGGATTATTTACAAAGATCCCGGACCATGTTAAATACATAGATAGGTATTCTAAAAGAGCAGGTCATAGACTTAGGTCCCGGACATCTGTGTTCATCGAACCGCAAGAACAAAAACTTCATTCAAGCGCTTGGGTTTCCCCGCCGTTGTACATTTGCAACGGATAATCTAATTCATTACTATTTTGTACGGTTTTTAGGCAATTCAGGATGTCCGGGATGCGTAAGACGGACGTCATTTGTTTCCTACTAATATTATAAATGCAAAAGTTTGTGACTGTGGATGGATGGATGTGTGTTTATTATTCTTTCAAGCAAAAACTATTAAATGAATTTGAATTATTTTTGATGTAGCTTATATCCTGGATTAAAAAATAGACTTCATTTGATCCTGGTATTCCCACGGGAACGGGAACTATTCACACCAAGTGACACCGCCGGGCTAGTAAGTAATAAGAGCCTTAGCACACCACGTTTTTCGAACGCACAGTCATTGCGCTTTAATATTGATACAAACGCGTGGCGAACAAAATGCAGGCGGCAAACTGTGACAGTGCACATTCCTCATTTTGAAAAACTCGCTGCAAACTAGAGTCGCACTACACAAAATCGCGCTATGACTGCCCGTTCGAAACGCGGTATGCATTAGAGTCTTAAAGTAATAAGTCAATAAAAACATTAAAACAGTTTCCAGAAAAATACCAAACGACATTTATCAGGTGGTTGTAATTGTTCTAGCTAAATTAGCTTTATTTTGCGGTCAATTAATTGACACATTATTGATGTTGGTTAGCTTAGTTTCTTGTCTAAATAAGGATTTCCTTGTTACGGGATTTTTTATTAAACTTTTATAGCAAAGAGAGTTATTACCTTGATCCGAAGTCGGTTAAAATCTCAGCTGGGTATTCATTATTTTCTACTAACTTGTCGATAACTAGCGAGATCATCACTTAACATTAACTGATTTCTTCATAATATTTTATAATTGTAAATTTATTTTTACAAATAAAACCTTTACAAATTTTACTAGATGATTTACACGATGCATCTTTAATGCTTGTTGCATACAATTTAATTGCACATTATGACTTGCATAGTCTAAGAACTGTTTAAATGATCTAAGTAAAATGTGGCTTTAATCAAATATGCAACTTTATTGAGGCAAGAATCTTGCATCGTATGACTCCGTACAGTGTCAGGATGAAATCTTTGACTACACTTAACGGTACACTATTATAATGTCTGGCGTGGACGTGTCGAACATTATTGAGATGGAATAGGCTTGTCCTGTATCTAAACCTGGTATTCTCTTTTGTAACATGGTAACATAGTCTGTGTTATAGTTGCTTTGTAAAATTAACTATTTAATAAGGTAAGTAAACAAACATGTTAAAATAACTTTCACATTATAATTTGTTAGTAAGTATTAGAGAAACCTTGAATTTCGACTCTGTTCACACCTATTTAGAAGCTGTCAGTGCCCGGTCTCGAATTCTGCGGGCAGCGGGGCGGCGGCGGCGCGGGTAACGAGCGGGTAACGAGCGGGCAAGGAGCGGGCACTGACAGTCACCATTGCCAACTATGAAACTTCATAGCTAGTTCTAGCAATTTTTATACCCCCATCAGCAACTATTTCAATAAAATTGTAGCTAGACGATTGATCAATTTTTCTAGCAACTTTCCACTAAATCAACCATTCAAGCAAATTATTTTGAAAAAAGACGTCAATGATTTTTTATATTTTGATTTAAACTATTTCTAAATCAAAATCTAAATCTAAATCATTTATTTGCTTTGAATATGGTAATTTACATACAGGTGTTAAAATTTCATTAGGTATATAGTTCATAATATTCAGGTATTTGTCATAATTCCATAACATGCAAATATTATAGTAGAAATTTACATATCCTCTCCCTTCTTTATAATATCCTCTTCCTTCCTTCTACTCCTTTTTATTTAAAAGAACGTTTCGAATTCTTGCATCTGTCAAATCCCCGTTGTCTACGTTCTTCTGACACAAGACAGTTAAAATCGATGGTTCATAGTACTGTTTTTTATGGGAAGTCATTTACTTTACATGCTGCGCAACTTTGGAACGCGCTTCCCGTGTCCATTAGACTAGCTAAATCCCTCCCTATCTTTAAAAACATGGTCCGTCGTCATTATTTATCAGGATGCTCAACTTAATTTAAAGTCATTTATAATAGGTATGTATTTGTTTATATTAACTAAAGTATACATTGTATTATTATTATTATTTTTATTTACAGTTATTTAATTTTACATGTATTTTAAGTAAGTTTATTATATATTGTGTATGTAATCTAAAGAAGATATTTATTATTATTAATTCTTATTATACGTTTTAGTTTATGTATTAGTAGTAGGTATGTAGGTATGTTTAAGTAGGTTAGGTTTTTGTTCGTTTTCTTTTTTTTTTCCCTTACTTCAATATTTTATGTATGCCACCGTCTTCACTAGTTAACTCTATCCTGTCCATCCAAAGGTTACCTGGAAGAGATCGCTTTCAGCGATAAGGTCGCCCATTGATACACTTGTTCTGTTTGTTAATTTTAAGTTTGTTTTGTCCTTTTGTGGTGTACAATAAAGACATATTCTATTCTAGTCTATTCTATTCTATTATATTGTTAAAATAGTTTATATCAATTTAGTTACGTATTTATGTATTAGGTACCTAATTTATTATTAAAACATTCATGTCAAAAAATTTCAAAACAATCATAAAAAAACATATTTTCAACTGCAAAAACAAATAAACACTTTTTACATAAGTACCTAATATATAACCGACCACAAGTACTTATGCAACAAATCTAGACGTGATGATGATGATGATGATTGATATGGTTATCTGGAAACTTTCTGCAAAAGATATAGCTACTAATATGATGGTAAAGTTGGCAAGACGGACAGATTACGCGGTGTAGTGTTGTACCTATTCATGGTTCAGGGGATCGAGCGAGACTGAATTGAATCCATACAATTTATTTATTATTTTTGTTTAAATGTGAGAGTTATTGTTCATCTGTACGTGAATACTTAATGAACCAAACAAATTGTTCACACGAAAAACATACAAATGAAAAACGTAAATCAAAATTGTTGTAATTAAAATGGTTTTAGTTTCGATCTCTTTTTAATTTATCTCTTTTTAATAGTTATAATAGTAATAATAGTTACATTTCTAAGTACTTAGGTACTTTATCAAAAATATCGAACCAGGAATAGAAAATGAGATTTGGTATAACTATCCGCACAACACTACACAATGATGACGCGCGGACTGTCAGTGCCCGCTCGTCTCCCGCTGGTCGCCCGCTCGTCGCCCGCTCGTCGCCCGCTCATTGCCCGCTCATTGCCCGCTCGTCGCCCGCTCCCGCCCCGCTGCCCGCAGAATTCGAGACCGGGGCCTCAAAGCGACTCTTGCCCTTTGTGCACAATTAGCATTCACAATAAATTACCCCAATATATTAAATCTAATTGAACGAACCATTCGATGTCTTACGAGATCGAATAGCTATAATATGTATAGCATTGCGTTATATCATACACATTGTTATTTAGTACGTGTACTCGTAAATTAAAAACTTAATGTTTAGTCATACAAGTGAAAAATTCATTGTAGGTACATAGGCTAGTAAATGACGAGTATAATATTCTAGAAAAACTCATTCCATCTCATAAGCACTATTAGCACCCCATTAACTCTATAAAAAACATGATAATGTTTCCCCCCGTTAAATTATATTCAGTATTGAAAGAAAAACCTTTTGGAACTCACCACAGCGTCATCTATAATCGGATAGCTTTTACGAGTACTTTGTTTTCATGACGTCAATTGCGTAGATTTAGCATAATATTCTTATTCGCATAAGACACGCTGATGTTATGTGTAAAGTTTGTGAAATATTTGATAGTGATTGCAATAATAATTCAATATGATGTCAAGCTTTATCTTTATGGTCGTAAAATAAACGCCTTATTTGGTTGGTAGCAAATATTTCAAACATAAAACCTCGCCTGTTGCCTGGCGGTAGGCAGGTATCACGTATTCTAATTGATACTTTAACTTATACACTGATAATTATAAATGGTATCTTTACATCGGTTGTGTAGAAATATGTAGGTATATACAAGCATTTTTTAAACTGCTTTCAAGTCATTTTAAGCTTTTGATGATAGAAAGATGTATTCTTTCTATTACCAGAAGCTTAAAATGACTTTAGAACAATAATTATTTTATACACACCGTTGGTGGGGCAATCACAAATTATATTTTTTCAATTTTTTCATAGTTTTTATCGAAACTGGCTGTTTAGCCTGCCAAAGTTTTTACTTTTATACCGTTGTCTCTGAGAAAAGTCTACCGTATCTTGGATAACGCAGACTTTTACATCTATACTATATGATTTATACAGTGCCAGGAGACAATCTTTGGCTACACTTAACGGGACACTGTAGTGCCTGTGACATTGTTGAGATGGAATAGGCTTCCCCAACACCTTAGCCACCTTCTCAGCTTAGCCGGCCATATTCACAGGAAAGACAATGGTCAATACGTGTGGGGCTGACTAGCCGAAGGTTTCACGATGTTTTCCTTCACCGTTTAAAACTCGTGGGTATGTAGTCAGTAAATTAATTGAATACAGCCGAATCAAAATTGCTGATGATAATGATGCAGTCACCTATTGTACTGACTGTGCCAATAAAATACAGTGCTAAGTAATGATTCGTGTTAGAAAGATAATGGATCACATAATTGATTTCCAATAGATTTTTACCGTTTGGCAACATAGTTTTGTTAGTGTAGGCGTGTGGGGTGTGAATCATTGTCAAATGATTCTATTGTTGTGTACAAGTCAATACTCTATTGCAGTACAATCAAACACAATATTTATTTGTATTTGAATAAAAAACACTTGTAAACGGTAATAGGCGCATTATAAACAAGTGAACATCAATTTATTTCGGAAATACTGAAAGCAAAGCGTGATTAGATGACGCTGTGCTAAAGACCAAAACATCAGCTTATATAATTTAAAAATTCAGAGTATAACAGTGTATTCGCAAAATGAATGGGAAAATAATCTTATTTTTACATTAAAACCTTTACGATCAAAAGTTTAATTTTACCCCTTTAATGTCGATCCACAATATCCTTCAGGTAGTGTGTCATATAAACTTGCGAATTTTGGATGGAACTTTACACTTGTCACAACCTTTAAACAACTTCTATTATCGAATGTACCTAAGTACATTGATACAAACGCAAAATGTCTCTTACAATATTTCATCAGCCAGCTTTTGAAACATTCTAAAGCTGCCTCAGCCAAATCAACTCCTTAAAGTTATGTATTCTAAGGTATACGTTTGCTTGTTGTTTTGAGGGTCAAGAATGTAAATGAGAATTGGCACCTGCACGTCTGGTCAGTCGATGACGTCAACATCGGTATAGCTATAGCAACTCATGTATCACAGTAATATTTCTAATGCAAAAGTTTGGATGTTTGAACGTTTCAATGCTAAAATTTAATAGTAGTTTTCATAAATTAAAAGTCTCACTAGGAATAAGTTTCAGGCGGTTACTGAAAGTTTCTAACTTGCCATTAGGTATTTCGTGGCCGAGTGTTAAGTACGGCTTACCACCCTCTCGCAACTATGAAAACTATTAGTTATAAGATTTCCCATCTCTAATTATATATTTATTACACATTCTTGTCCCAATTCCCAGATTAAAAATGTTATTAAACTGTGGTTATAATTTAAGGGGTTTATTCATAAAAACTTGAAAATTTAATACAGGTGAGTAATCTATGAAGATTACTCACCTCATGCAAATAACATGTACCTAGACTGGTTATATTTGAATTTTTATATCCATACTAAATGTGTAAATTTTAGAATTACTTTATTTATTTCGGTATCTTAATAAATATACTTAATCACTTATTTTTCATACGACTCAATGCAAGTTTACAAAATTAATTATTTCTACTACCTACTGATAAATAAATGTCAAATACTAAGTTCGTCTGCAAAGGTTCTAAATAGCTTCATTTCCAACGGCGATCTAAAAGCGAAAGTTACTACTATGTAAATTAAGATAATGCAAATCGAGACAATGTGTCTAGTCCTACACTCAGGTATTGCTTGTGACAAGCTTGTTAACTCATCTGCACACAATATCAACTTGGAAACGGATCGTCATCGATGTCACACTTGTTAGAGCGTTATGAAGTGACAAAGCTCTCTTTACTATATTTTGTATTGTCTTGTGTGTGTCAAGTTCGAATTATCTGTAGCAATAGTTAACGTTTGAAAGAAGCGTTTTGAAACTTCAGGGTCTTGTGTCACAAATTGTTCGAAAAACTAAATATTATTATTAGTTTTTCGAACAATTTGTGACACAACGCTCATAATCAGTGCTTATGCTCGCAATGCAAAACTTTTTAGTAGGAATATGAAGTGATCTAACTATTTCCAACAAAGCTGTGGTCGAGCTTAGCACACCTAGGCTCGGCATTTTCACACCATTTCGGCTTATCTTTAATATTGTCGCCGAGCACACTCACGGAAACAGCTTTACGTAAACACACACATAAATAATATTCAAAACATAAATTACCGGCAATATTATTTACTGTGTTTTGCCGTGACTGCGACACAATATCTCTGATTTTAATAACAATTGAATGTAATTTTAGCTTGCTATTAAAATTATATTTTGTAATATCATTGAAAGTTGTGTTGCAGTTAAATATGAATAACTAATGCGCGGTTGGCCTAATTTTTGTCACTGTATAATCTTACCCTTACAAACAAAGTTACTTCCCACCATCTATACGCTTAGAACTTTTAAATTACCTACGCAACGGATTTTAATGCGGTTTTCATTGGTAACCAGAGTAGTTAAATAAGAAGGTTAAATTACACCTTAAAAACTGTTCTGTAAAAGCGGACGGGTTGTTAGTTGTTTTAAATATACCTATATTTTTGTTCATAGTTGGTAAAAAATATGCAAGAAGTTCCTTCGTAAAGTTAGCTCTATGGGACAGAATAGTTATTAATTTATCATGAACCTAAAAATATTCAGTTTAAATTAATACTGAACAAAGAATCTATTAAATATGATTGTCTAAAAACAATAAACAGAAATAATTGATTAAAATACGTTTATTATTGTAATCATAATCATAGCTTACCGTTATCAATTAGTAACGAAACGCACAGTCCTGCGCATTGAGGTCAATCGTAAACAAAACGCAGACAAATCTGAGATCCGTGTGTCGCAGTAATAATAACAGGGTACAATTACCGACAAAAGTTTAAATAAACAATAAACAGTTTTGAAATGTAACAATATGTCAAATTAAGTTGCTACAAATTAAGTACATGTTTGTGTAATGTTTTTTTTTTATGATTATGCCCTGGTCCGTTGGTATTTTTCCTACAAATCAAATTGATCTCTGGTCGAAGCGACGCGCGATCCGAGGGCTGGCTCCTATTTGGCTCAAAGGATCAGCATTTTGCCATTCAGCGTGTACACGTTTCCACCATATAAAATTGTTTCCCTCCTAATTAAGACTTCAATGAAATCTTTACATTTTTGTACCCGATTGTATGCATTATGTCGTCTTAAAGGTAGACTGTACAAATGTACAAAAAGATGAATAGAACTTAAAGTAACAAGTCAAATATTTACTCATTTGTTCACTCAATGAGCCTTATTATTTGACCAACAGATTTACAGACGGAATATCATCACAAAATGTCTTACTTATTTATAACTTAGCAAATATGAGAAATACTTCCTTTTGTCGTGTCTATTATTGGCTAATAAGGAATGTATTTATTACCAATGTTATATTGTCAAGGTCTCACAAAATTTTGGCCCAAATATTATTTGTTGCTTGATTATTACGATATTGATCTTGAATAGAATCTTCAATCAAAAGTAGAATCATCTAGAATTCTGTTGAAAATGAGTTTAGTGATTTCATAGTCGGTGATAAGTTTACAGCTAATTTAGTGAAGATTTGTACAAAATATTAATTAAATAAATTTTACATAATTTCTTAAATATTAGCAGGACCGTGAGTAATTTATAATTAAAACAGATAGTACTAAACTTTCTGTCAATTCTGTTCCATAGTATATTACTAAGCTAAGTTTTCTCACCATTTATCTTTTCATAAGTCATAAGCTATTAATTAATAAACAAAGCTATTTACATTGATAATTACAACATTGCTGACATTAGACTTAACAACTTTGTAACAATAGCCTTATGTTTGCATTTATCAAAGAATACTAAAACGTCAGATTGCTTCAACTGGTTAATCAGTCGTTAATTTGTGTAGAAAAAAAAATAAACCCCGTTATTCCCCGATTTAATGTATGTGTTAAAATATACATACATACACGTCTCCTTCCCATAGGGGTGAGTAGAGGTAGGGGTACTTACTACAATAGCTACAAGCCTGACTTACTTCTTTAGCTGAACCTTCTCCAAAATGTCTCTAGTCAGTATATTAGATTAAAAACATAAAGCAGTATGTCATTGACCTTACATCTAAAAGAACCAGTAACATGAACAAGCGAACAGCAAATTAATAAACCTTTATGGTGAACAATGCCTTATCGATGTTTACATCTGTCAAAGAAGATTTAAACACAATACTAACATATAATTTTGTTATTTCATTCCTTTATTTGAGCACACGGACTGTCAGAGGTTGGGAATTGATGTGGACCGCATTACATCATTGGTGACGTCAGTGGTATGCCATTTCAATCGACAGTCGAGTATGCGTTCACACTATACACAAATATACATAGCTAAATATATAAGTAAATAAAAAATAAAAAAAAACAAAACTGTAAATAGTATGACAGTCATGTGGTTAGAAATACAGAAGTACCTATTTAATTGTTTAGCTAAATGACGCTGTGTGAGAAATGTCCATGTATATTTATTATAATTGAATGATATAAATATATGTATAATAATTTATATCAACACTTTATGTTAGAACTCCTGAGGTGTAGCTAACCCGTCCATATTTCACTCACAGAGATGTGCTCGCATTCCTTTAAGATATTATTTTTCGTTTGACGAAGTACTGAAAAAATTGAGAACTTTTCGAATATGTTACCTACGGTTAGGTATAACTATTTATGTATTGACTGCTACACAAAATATGTTCTTCTAGGTCTCTTTTACACGCTGCTAAATTCTTAGCTGTTGTATACAATCAGATTGAAGCAAAATTTGACTTCCATCAATTGGTAACATTCAATTTAATCGTGTGCAACAGGCAAAAAAAATGTGTTGTGTGACTTTATGCTTAGTAACTATAATTTGATTATTTTTAAAAAGCTTTTATATTTACACATTTTTAAGTTTCTCAAAAATCAAACCACCCAAATGGTATCAGTATTTGTACGAGTCCAGGAATGCAAATGTAAAATTCAAACGTGCCCTTCGAAGTATAACTTATCTGTTATAGGCAATACGATTAACTCGATCATTTTATCGATGTTTTATGTGCTAAATACGAGTATTTACAAAGACCTGTGTACATCTTAATTAGTTACACTGTTACACAATGTGGTAGGCCTACATTTACTGGAAGCTGTAGTGTTTGGTATATTGAGATGGAGAAGGCGACTAACTACTTAGGTTAATTCGTTTTATCTATGCAAAAATATGGTGTAGTCAAACCATGGATAAAATTGCTACCTACTCTTTGGTCTCATGAATCCTTTAGTTTGTGTTAGAGATTTGAAAACGAAATAGTATTTGATGTAAATGCTGAAATTTGCGATTCTATTAATTTATTAGGTACTACTTAACTCTTTCTATCTAGGAAGATAGCAAGAGTTAAGTAAGTACCTACTTTTCAATAAATCAGTAACATAGTAGTAGACTTTAGCTTAAAATAGATACTTATACTTCATTTCTTGAATCGAACCTAATAGGAACAAAAATAAACATACGTGATTGGTCGTCGAAATTCATTGGATTGGCTAGATTTGACAATTGACAATTGATTTGACAATCTAGCCAATTACGAGAAATACAATTATTTTCGACGACCAATCACGTGCGTTTATTTTTGTTCCTATTAGCTCGATTCAAGAAATGAAGTATAGATAGGTACTTATTTCGATAGAATTGTAAGTGAAGATTTATTTTTAGAGTACTATAGATAAATCTATTCTCACTTTCAATTAATTACTGATAGCTGCCACCATGAATCATTCCAACACAATTAATGGCTGATTGTCTCAACTCGGTGACTTTAATTACAGCTATTGACCCTAAAAGTTACCATAACAGCTTACGGAATATGTAACAGAATTTATTTGTTGTAATCAATACATTTACACTTATGCACAGGGCTAATGGAAAGTTGAGTCCTGCAAAATGTAGGCTTGTACAAAGTACGTATATACCTCTGACTACCCCTTTATAGATCTTCAAGAGGATCTAAGGAATTACATAAAAATCTGAAATAAACGTCTCCATCGGAAAATAAATTAAATTATGTTCCCGAGTTCCCGACTAATAATGTCGTGATCATTGATCGTATTGAGGCGATTTATTTTTATCTGTAACGTCTATGACCTTTTTACTGTCAGTGAGTCCCGCAATTTCATAAGCAAGAAGATTAAGGTCCCGATATTGTTTACTAGTACATGACTACTCGGCCACGGAGCCACTAACGTCAAAGTCGAAACTAGCACCGATTAGCAACATCTACATGTACTTGAGGATATAAAGTACCTGTAGCTATACCCGCGACTTTGTACGCGCTATATAAAACGGTTTAATAAGTGAAAATACGTCAAATAACATCACTTCCGACATAAAATACAACACGCTTTTTACGTGTCAGCCATATTTACACGTGATTTATTTTAATGTCCTAATAATCTTGATCCTAATGTTTTAATGAGTGACTAAGTTACGAAGAATGTTGACTCAACGTTCGCTCGAATTTTTGCACTTGCCATAAGTTTGTCGTGACAGCTTTGTGTAACATAAGCTGGTGTATCTTAATGTAAAATTATGCAACTTTAAACAGAATATCCAACAAGAAAGTTTGAAAAGGTATTTCAATTATAAGAAATTAATAAAAACGTTTATTTACCGAGAAATTATCTTTACTTAAGCCCAAAGTTTCGATCATGTTGCAAGAGACGATCATTAACCAAAAAGACAATATCGGATTTGAATGACTTTGTATTTATTATTTTTGCGTGAAATATTAACTTCGTCCATCGGTTTTTCCTCGCGTAGTATTTCACCAATATTATTTATTATGGTGTGATTGAATGATAACCATTTAATTAACTTGTTTAAATAAACCTGTACTTAGTCGAAACAGATAAAAAAATAGATATACTCTAAATATTAAAAGCAATTCTGAACCATTCATTTTATTTCCTCACAACACATAAGTGCCGTGTTGTGCATACTCAGACTAATTTGTGTAGGCAAGAGTAACGGTACGTCGAGTGCAATAAGCCATGCTCAACAAACACTACAGCCTCTTGCTTTCTTTACTAATACTTGTGCTTTGTAATGTTTAAATGTTAATTGAATTAGGAATTTAAGAAACAGTGTGTCACGCCTACGCGACTCCCATTGATTGTGAATGGGCAAAAAGTCGCTAATTTTTGGTTTATCTTGTATTTAAAGCGAAGTTGGGGTCATAACACTGTTATCCAGCATTTATTTTGTATGGTATTCCAATAACTACATTTGTCTTGAGTTTGGCTGGGGCTAGGATCACGAAGTTTATTCTTGTACCTGTGTAATATAATAATTATGAAGTACTAGAATTAGCGAAAAACTTTGTCTGAAATTCGACATTATCATTCGAAATATTATTTAGAATGTTCAAATAATCCAACCAATATACTTTTCTTCGTTCAAAAAGTAATACCAATAATGTACCCGATAACATATTTGACCACCCATAAATAGCCTATCAAAGTGACCTAGCATCGTTTATTTCAAATACACAAACAATTTCATCACAAAACAAAGCTATGAGTTTGCTACGAACGAAAGCGCGTGGGCCCCTATCCTTTATCGAACTTCCTCTTCAAACGAAAACCGAATCTCTCACACAAAACTTAAGCTACAATTTATTTTGTCACTTCTGATAGTATTCATGCAAGTCGAATAAGGTTCTGTGGAAGAAGTTTGTAAGTTTGAAATCGAATAGAGAGAAATCTAAAGGAAATTGTTAATATCGCGATGAGCAGGTGGCGGGGCTCTAAGTAGGTTCTGCTTACTGTAATTGCTCACTACTGGCATAGTGTCGTGATAGCAGGGGCGTCTTACGATGAAATATGGATTGTTTCCTCGAATACAACTAGAACACCCACTGTAAATGCTTTCTACCATTCGAAACTCAACGCTATTGGCTCTCCATAGTGTAGTTTGTACCATGTTTGAGCGATCAATGGTTTTGGTGAATGGAGGCTTGGGAGCATGAATGAAGGGCCGTGTGGGGGTTCTATTTGTAATGGAAAATGCTTATTAGGACGTATTTTGGAATATCTTGGGTTGTTATGATACAATTAACACTTTTAGTTTTAGGTGGTCTATGAAGTACCTACTTACGACAGTAAAGTACTTGTGATTGCGACATGTTGCAAATCAATTCAGAGCTTTCTATTGGCTAAGTAAATACTTGTGGTAAGTCAATACTTACCAATCGATCTCAAAATATTACTTTGATTATAAAATAAATCTAGGACATTTAAATTCAATCCTACTAATTAACCATATCTCTGGACTCTAGATAAATAGTATACCTAACATAAGTTCTTTGAATAAGATAACTATGGTTATTTATGTATTCCTAAAGTTTCATTTATGTTCCTATAAAATACTTAAATATTTCAAAAATATTTAAAGAATTTCTTCGAATTTACGAAATGTTCACTCTTAGGATAGAGACGTCATGACAGTCTAAGATTTCTTTAGTGTAAACACGGAGAGGGCTCGTGGGTGCCGGAAGCAGCCTACTTTTCCCCTTCCTGCAATTAACTGTAAGTTCATCGTTTCCATACTTTTATTTTATAATTATAAAATAATTATAAACTTGCCGATATTAATTATTATGACGATTATTTGCACAGAATATAGATGCATAAGGTCAGTGACCTTATTGTTTTCTTATTTTAAAAAAATATTATGATAACCATCAATTTCCATAATATTGTTTTACTAATTTGAGAAAGTTTTAATTCCTTTAAAAGTAAAACGTAAACTATTAACATTAATAATCACATTGTTATTTATTAACATTAAACTGTATAATAATGAGTTTTGTAATATCATTTCAATTAAGTTCAGATATCTTTATTTGTATGTCGTGTTTTTAGGCAGTTTGTCTTAGTAATGAACTGCCTTTTAAAAGCGTAAGAAATTATTTAGAACTTTGGATGTATTGGGATTATTAAACGTTGTATTTGTCAAAATTCAGTTTAGGTTTACTTTTTGAATACTTATTGAATTGAAGCTTTGCTTGGATTAGACCTAGGACATTTCTGTTGTCAGTTCTTTTTGTTTTCATTAGTTAGTTTAAAGTTTTCAGGCGGAACTACTCATGCGCGTAATAGTGACAGATTTATACAGAGTATAGAATCAAATGGCAAGATAAAGCGGTTATAGAGCCAGGAACAAAGCGATTAAAATAGTCAAATTGAACTTTGTTGCGAAGTCGTTTTTACTTATTCTATAATTTATTCGGTGTATGTCCAAACCCTAAGATATAAATGATAGAACAAAGTTGCAAACCGTGAGATGTTTCCAACCAAATAAACATTACAAAAAGTCCGAAGAATTCCCTTTCTTACAAGCTTTCTCATAGTCCTTGTCTCGTAAAACAAAGGGTGACTAGAATCTTGGAGCTCGCTATCACCTCACGTGGATCACGGCGACAAGGGATACGGTCATAATACTCGGAGAATATTGGCTTCTGCTTATGCTTTTACTTATTTCTATTAAAGTAAAGCACATATTATATTACGAGTATATTGTAGGGAGTTGTGACTTGCGTTGGAACAGGCAATAGAGTCACCTAGCTTTTAATAAGACTGCACATATTTTAGAACTATTTTTACACAGGTCGCGGGCTGCCCGCGAGCACGACTATTGTAACATAGTCGAAACGTCGGGATATAAATAAGGTAATCAACGCGATAAAAACCTGTGTAAAAATAGTTCTAAAATATGAATTGTGATCGCGAAAGTTTAAGAAAAGACTGTACATTTCTAAGTGATCCTTTAGGTCCTTTAGGAAATAAGGACTTTTTTCTTTCTTAACTTTTAATTGTTATACTTATTTTTTTTAAACAGAAGCTTATGGTTCCATCTTTACTTGTGTGAATGAAAGTCTGGCATTTATTTTTAAGACCTGGTGGTGTGTGCCACCACAGTGAGTAAAAGCCTGCCTGAGACGCAGGAGGTTTAGATCAAATGTTTGTATGATCTGTTAATATTCTAGTTGCAGGTTACTTGTCTATCATAATGATAAATGACTTACCGGTAAAATGGTTTTGGTATTTGGATTTTGCTAACTATAGGTATTAGACAAATTTTGTCCGAAAATTATGTGAAATAAGTATCTACCAGCCGTAAGTAAAATCAAAGATAGATGAAGATAGACTAGCAGTTAGTCGGCTTGCGGTTAAATGTTCAACTTGCAAGTGTTTAAAAACCTATTGCCCTCTCTTTGTTTGTCACAAAACCTGAATCATACAAGATAAATTTGCTAAAACTACGAATATAATGTACTTACAATTTATATCAGGAAACGAATAAGTTATTTATAGCAATGAAAAAAATATGACATTTTATTGTTGTGACTATAAACGATTCGATTAGTCAGGTTATTGCCATATCGATATTTAAAATAAGAAAAGTAGGTATAATATTATAATAGTTAAAAGAAAAATGTTTTCTATGATGCTTGATGACCATTTAATAAAATCTTAGCTCCGTAACTAAGTGACACTTCTACAATCGCTTTGGAATAGACACACAAATATCATAGTAAAATCCTTAACCTATACCTTTTTTACCTATATTGTATCCTATTATATTTCTTTAGCTTCATTTTTCAGATATAAATAGATAGGAACACAATGTAGTACTTTCAACCTACTAGGCAACTTCGCACTTGTAAATAGTAAATCGACAAACGATTTTTCATCGAATAATCGATACCCTTCCCTAGTCTATGTCGTTGTCCGCACTATGACCTCATTCTTTTTTCGTGCGAGGCAACGGTAGCACGTCTTTTTTTTCCAGAAAATACTTTTAATATCTAAGTGTAGTGGAGATTTATAGTGAACGATAATGCCAAAGCGTAAGCAGGAAGAGAAGATTCGTTATTACGAATCAAAGATACAAAAATTGCGTGATAAACAAACACCTGCCCCAGTTACTCGCCGACGGTGTATCGTTTATTCCGATTCTTCATCGGACGAAAATCAATCAGGTAAGTCTTTAAATGATTTATTTTATGGTTAAAAGCGCTAGTTATTTGTACTATAACAATAACATTTATCCTGGGTGTTGGCCGTGAGTCAACGCGATGGAAAGTTCTAAGCCGGGGTGTTGGCCGTGAGTCAACACGAAGGCATATTTTGAGGTCTGGGTGTGGGCCGTGAGTCCACGCGATGACCAATAAAACTATTAGAAAATAGTTTTAATAGTTTTAACTATTAGAAAATAGTTTTAAAAGATAGAATTTTATTTTAAAATTTTTTACAACTACCCTCAAAAAAAAAAAAAAAAATTTTTTTTTTATGAATGGTCTCGTTTTGTTACAGACCATGAGGTGAAAATTATTGATGAGGAATTACCCCTTCAACAAGATAACTTGAATGAGGAGGTATCTGCCGAGCCTGTGATTCCAGAAGTTCCCGCTCAGGAATCTGAACAAGTAGAAGAAATCGATGTAGAATTTCTGTCTGCCTTAGGCGACCCATCGCCAGATGTCATTTCCTATGGTGATAAAATACTCGAAACGCTGGCCCAACGATGGCTACCGATTCTTCGTCGAGGCATTCCGAAAGACATTAAGGAAGCGTTGCTAAAAGAGCAAAAAATACCCGAAAACTGTAAGCTTTTGAAAGCCCCAGTATTAAACCCTGAAATTTCAGCGGCTCTTATCGAATCGACTAAGAATCGAGACAAGAAAATAGAGGCCCAGCAACAGCAATTGGGTCTTGGTATCACAGCTATTAACCGAGCCATGAACATACTTGTCACTGGTGCCGAAGAGAAACAGACCAAAGTAGAGGCTGTAAAAATTTTATCGGATGCTTGCCGCATACTTTCCGATCTCCATTATCTAGAAACAAAGTCTAGAATAAATCTTATCACACCGGCACTAGACAAATCTTTCACCGCCATTATTCAAGATGTGGAAAGAGATGAGTCCCTTTTTGGCGGTAAACTGTCTGAAAAGATCAAGGCCTCCAAGGTCATTGAGAAACAAGGCCTTCAAATCAAGAAAGCAACAGGATCTCAAAAAACTCCTGCTCCTTCTACAGCACAAGCAACGACTAGAAATCGCTACCAGGGAAACTGGACAGCCCCCTCCCGCTATCAGCAGTCGTCGAACAGGGGGGGGAGAGGAGGCGCCCGCAGGACCCCATTAGCGACCCAGAAGCCATACACAAACACATCGACACAAGCGAAAAACAGCTACAACAAACAGCGTGCTGCTCGCCAGTAAACGCGGTATGTCATGCAGGCAGAATACAATATTTTTTCGATTGTTGGCTTAGAGTTACTGACAATCCTTTTGTGTTAAACGGAATCAGAGATGGTTTTAACATACCATTCGAATCTGAGGTAATTCAAACCATGGTCCCACGAAATAAATTTTCTCCTTCAGAGCGTTTGGATATGGTAAAGGCCATTGATAAGCTATTAGAATTAGGAGCTGTCAGCAAATGTCAGCCGTGTGAAGGACAATTTATTTCTAAAATTTTCTTGACATCAAAGGCTAACGGCAGCAAGAGGTTTATCTTAAACCTCAAACCACTCAATAGATTCGTTTCAAAAATTCATTTTAAAATGGAGGACTACAGAACGGCCTCAAAATTAATTTCTAAAAATGGTTTCATGACCACCATTGATTTAAAAGAGGCGTACCTTCTTCTCCCGATCTCTGTCAAAGATCGTAAATATTTAAGGTTTCAATTTCAAGAAGAAGACGGTACCACCTCTTTATATGAATTTTCAGCTTTGGCTTATGGCCTTTCTGTAGCCCCCAGAACGTTTACAAAGCTCATGAAAGAGGTTGTAACGTATCTTAGAACCCGCGGCTTTACTTCTGTTATTTACTTAGACGACATCTTATGTATCGGGAAAAATTATCAAGAATGTCTTAAAAATACCAGAGTGACGGTCAATTTATTGCAGTGTCTAGGATTTATAATAAACCATGAAAAAAGCTTACTAGAGCCTAGGCAGTCTTGTAAGTTCTTGGGATTTCTTTATGACTCGAGAAATATGACAATATCCCTACCTAACGAAAAACGCAAAACCATAGCCCAATTGATTAAACAATTTCAAAAATTGCCCACTTGTTCTATCAGAGATTTTGCGCGACTTATTGGAACTCTGACTGCAGCTTGCCCGGCAGTGCGCTACGGATGGTTGTATACCAAATCGTTGGAGAGACTAAAATTTTTAACATTAAAGAAACACATTTCTTTCGATGCAAAATTTAAACTATCAGCTGATATATTACCGGACTTAAGTTGGTGGAGTCAACACATACAAACATCGTGCAATTCAATAGGTACCTTCGATTTTGACCTAGAAATATTTACCGACGCTTCCAGAACGGGCTGGGGTGCGTATAGCAATCATGAACGCATTCATGGTGGCTGGACAAAAAGCGAGCAGAGTTTTCATATTAATTATTTAGAGCTCTTGGCTGTATTTCTAAGCCTTAAATGTTTTACCCGAGATAGGTCTGAGTGCACTATATTGTTACGCGTCGACAATACCACAGCGATCAGTTACGTCAATAGGATGGGGGGAATTCAGTACCCCCACCTAAATGAGCTAGCTAAGAAAATTTGGCAATGGTGCGAGATTCGAAAAATTTGGTTATTTGCGTCTTATATAAATACTAAGGAGAACACGGAAGCAGACCGTGAATCAAGAAAGATAAATAATCCTGATATTGAATGGTCATTGTCAGACAAAGCCTACCTGGCTATTACACACGGTTTAGGAATACCCGAAATAGACCTATTCGCCTCTCGTACCAATGCCAAATGTAGTGCTTACATTTCATGGGGGCCAGACCCTGACGCAATTGCAGTAGATGCATTCACTTTAAATTGGAGTCAGTGGTTCTTTTACGCTTTTCCACCCTATTCAATGATTTTGAAATGCCTTCAAAAAATCGTGAATGAGAAAGCGATGGGAATTTTAGTTTTCCCATATTGGCCTTCTCAACCCTGGTTCCCTCTTCTAAAAAACATGTTGGCATCGGATATCATCTTCTTGCCTGATGACGCCCTTCCTCGGTTTCGTTACAGGACACGGGGGCAGCAGAATACCCTGGCTGCAGCGAGACTCTCCGGCGTGCATTTTCTAGAAGAGGGACCCCAGAGGCCGCCCTAAATTTAATTATTGCTTCACTTGCTAAGAACACACAGGCTCAGTATAGTGTTACTTATAAACTTTGGTGGACATTCTGTAGGGATAACAATTTAAATTTTTACGACACTGAGATATCCCAGGTTATTTCATTCTTAACGGAACAATTTACTAAAGGTTCAACATTCGGTACTCTGAATAGCCACCGATCAGCACTCTCCCTCCTTTTAGGAGGTGAAGTCAGTGTTGACGCCAGAATCAAACGACTTCTGAAAGGCGCCTTTAGACTAAGACCTTCAGTTCCGAAATATACATTCACATGGAATCCAAAAATTGTATTAGACAATATTTCTAATTGGTATCCCCACAGAACTCTTTCCATAGAAAGGCTTTCGAAAAAACTAGTTACTCTGCTAGCATTGTGCACTGCACATCGGGTACAAACACTGTCTCTTATAAAATTAGACAATATAATAATCAACTCTAATGAAGTCAAAATAATTGTCTCAGATCACATAAAGACTTCAGGGCCGGGCCGTGCCCAACCCACTTTGATTCTACCTTTTTTTAATGAGAATAAGAGTATTTGTCCAGCCACCGCCTTACAAGATTATATAGAAGTAACAGCAGATTTAAGACCAGTAGACTCTAATAATCTCATACTCACATGGAAACGACCACATAGGGTTGCCTCTGCTCAATCCATCAGCAGGTGGATTAAGCAGGTTCTGACTGACAGCGGCGTCGATGTGTCTGTATTTAGTGCACACAGCACCAGACATGCATCCACGTCCGCTGCCAGCTCAGCAGGCGTTTCTCTAGAGGTCATACGCAAAACGGCAGGCTGGACAAAAACTTCAGAAGTATTTGCTCGTTTTTATCAACGCCCTATTTCTGATGAAGGTGATTTTGCCAGATCTGTTTTTGGCATCTAAATGGTTACAGTTAAATCATGTACTGTATACTTAACAATAACAAGAAATAAACACTTTGTTCAATTTTTTTTTTTTCAAAGATGTCTTTTATTTCCTATGGTCACATAGAGGTTGAACAAAACTTTTACCTCTAAACATCTACATTGTGTTCCTATCTATTTATATCTGAAAAATGAAGCTAAAGAAATATAATATTATGATCAAATGAACTTCACGTGTGAAGTTCGATCATTATTATATGATTTAGCTTCATTTGAAGATATAAACCCACCCACCCTAAACCCGTAGAAAAGTTTTGTCGTGTACATATCTCTGAAAGAATGAGGTCATAGTGCGGACAACGACATAGACTAGGGAAGGGTATCGATTATTCGATGAAAAATCGTTTGTCGATTTACTATTTACAAGTGCGAAGTTGCCTAGTAGGTTGAAAGTACTACATTGTGTTCCTATCTATTTATATCTTCAAATGAAGCTAAATCATATAATAATGATCGAACTTCACACGTGAAGTTTGATCATAATATTATTGTTATCACGTTGCCAACGATTTACAACAAGTAAAATAACTAGCTACATTATAATTATTTAAAAAATATTTGTTTATAAGACAGACAAACAAACAATCTTAATAGGTTTTTTATTATTATAGTAAAAATCAGTGTGGGAATGATATTAAAGTCGATTGATAGGTATTGAGTAAAAAAATAATCTAATCGATTAGTCAATTAATCATAGCGATAACTTTTAATCGATTTATTTATGTGTGCATTGACATTTTATTTTTGCAGCTGTAATTAGATTTCTTTGTGACAAAGAAATATAAATTATTTATCTACAATGTCAGCCTACATCTGCACTGCGTGGGCTAAACTGATTGAAGGGTGTATTTAATTGTTTTTATTTTAAAATTATGTATTGCTCTTTGAAAATGCATCCAACCTGCACAACTTAAAAATTCACTACTGCTTCATGTTTTCTTTTTTAAATAAACATGACAATAACAAAAATAAAAGGTTTTTATTTCTTTCCACTTTAGTTCCCTAACAGGGCAACTCCTTAAAACACAATCACTTTTAATCATGACTTATTAATATCAGATGCTTTATAATAGGATCCAATCCGTATTTTTAACTCTTTTAGCGAACTTCCACTATATGAGCATGGGTCCACTATGTTTTTCGTACTAGCAGTCGCTGCGTGATATTTTTTACACACATTAAGTTGCTTAGCTTGAGACTAGTTGATGCTGTGTAGAATGTCCAAGGATATTTATTTATATATTATCACTGCGTGTTTCATTTGCGTTTGTATCTATAAAAAGCAGTGTAAGCGCGTTCGAAAAACAATGTACCAGCTGTTAACCTTTGCGTTTAACTCTAACGTAGGAAGAATATAACATAAGACAGAAGCAATGTAACTAGTATGAATGAAAGCAGAACCAGTCGCCATAACTCAGTCATATCAGCCGGCTTACCACCATAACTCACCGCTTGAGAAATCACTGCCTAGGACGATACCTGCTCAGGACACAGGAATAAGTCAAATATGTAGTAGTATCATTGAGACAAAATATGAAACTTTGCTGAAGGTAAAAAAAATTCACAAGTGATTTTAAGATTGAAAAAGAGAGAACTTTTGGTAAACAGTGGCTCGTATTCGGAGTCCATACTTAAGCGTGAATCTTGTCTCAAGCGGTTTATTTCGGTTAATTTCTATAGAAAACTGACAATAAAAATAAAAAAAAGATAATTGAGCGATGATTTAAGCATGAGTAATGACTTTAAATACGAGCCAATAAATAGTAGGCACTTATGCGAAGACTTTTTTTCCAAAACAAGATTCAAAATAAGAGTTATTAAATAGATTTTGTTTTTTTTTGTAAAATCCTCAAGTTAAATAGACCTTGGTTGGAACTGGTGAATCTGAATATCCAGACGTTTACCTAAAACACAGGCACAAGGTTGCGTTGACGATACTTCGTGTGGGATCTCAACAGGAGTCTATTCATATTTCCACTAACTGTAATTCGAAGATTCGAACAGAAATTGATTTAATTTGCAGAACATTTAAATATTAATAATTACTCAATATGTGAATGGATGAATAAAAAAAAATATTGAATTGAAAATAACAAAGGCTGCGTAAAGTATTTCCAGGAAAAAAAGTACTTATCGAGTTAGACTAAAACTCGGAGTGTATGTATGTATAGTATATATATAGTTACTGATCTAGAATAACTGAAAACATAGGCAAGACATTATAATGAGTATAACGGGAATTACTCACGTAAAAATATTGTCGATTTCGATTTTTTGAAAGTGAAATAGGCAAGACATTCTATGTAGTCTTGCTTAGTAAGTTAATCTTAAATAATTTGTTCTGTACTCTTGCTATAACTTTCATTCTCGCTTTCGTTCCATAAAATTTAACAAATGAGTTCAAAAACATAACTTTTTCAATAAGCTATAATGTCCATCGTAACAATAAGTTTATTAAGTTGTTGCATTGGTTTACGAGGTTGCTCTGGAATCACTATTACTACTGACACCATTTGACACTCATATTTTATTTACAGTCTGAATTTACTATGAGAACTTCTATAATCCACGCCGTAACGGGATCAAGTTGTAAATTTTTTAATTCTAAGATTGAGTTCTATAAGTTGTGGGCATTCTTTGTAAGTTATTAATTACTATTTAGCCATTATGTATAATATAAAAAAATGTGTATACTCAATATTATTTTCACAGGTTGCACCGCCTTAACAAGGCGACACCCCGTTACCCAGGGGCAGCCGCCTCAGTTGGAGCCGGGGCAAAGAGCCTAGCTCGTAGGCGCCCAACGTAGGCCACAGGCTAAGAAGAAGACCCTACTCATTTTTCTTTTTTAAGGAATTTTGCGTCGAAGTTTATTTGGAAAAATATCGTCCCGTTCGTTGTAAAAGATTTTTGCAGCCTGGATGTGCGCAGTAGGCGAGAAACGGTCCCATTGTGAGCCGGTTAGTAATGAGAAATGTGTCAGTACAACTACAGTCGTTAATATCGCTGAGGACTTAATGTTGCCTATTGTTGCTTGATATTGCGAAACATTTTGTCGAATACAACCAATGGAAATTATGGTTGATAGTTTGTATAAAGAGAGTTCATTTAATTTGATTAATTAACATAATGTTATTTGGGTTTTGGAAATTCGTAAGGTAAATGAGCTCTGTTGTGACTGATGATAATGAAATATTTGAATATGTCTAAAACATTTCTTATTTTAAAAATGAAAAGAAAAAAAAACAATAAGTTTGAAAGTTACACGATTTTGATTTAAGTAATTAAATTCAGTGTAACCCTGGGCGGTCTCTAAACGCTGCTGTCTAAACGAAACTGTTTTCTCCTCTTATTGAATTAAAGCTGGCAACACAGACAAGATATACAGCCTCCGTGTCAGCGAAAAAAAAAATATTTGAAAAAGGAATGGCCCGCCAAATCGCGATCCTCTGTTATGACGTCATAATTAAGGGCCCTATCACATGAGTGCCTGATATGAGTCAGGTTACCGGATCGTGAGAAAAATGAACGTAAAAAGTAAAAGTGCTTTCTTTGCACAAGAACATGGTTCGATTATTCGGTGCCTTATTTTGGGATGATTCATTCGGTGAGAGGTTGAGTAAAGAATTTTCGATTAGCGTGAATGATAAAATCCTCTTGCTGCGTGTAACGGTATGACAAACGCGTTCAGTTTACCGACCCTTTTACTTTTATGGTTTGCCTTATTTGTTTTACATTCTTTTTTAATTAGATTTCTCTCACGTTTATTTTTAGGTGGGTTTGTTTTGGTCAAAATACATGATATTATCGATTCTTAGTTACAATCAGGTCGATTTGCACTGTAAATCTTACTTTATACTTCGATTTGTTGAGTTGTCTCGATGCGTCACATTTTAATTGTCCCGCAAAAGGCGCGACCGTTACCGATTCGAAATTTGAATTTTGAATAAAGAACACACATAATTAACGGTAAATTTAACGGGTCGGAGGGCAGGACGAAAGATTAAGGACTGATTTAAAACTTTTATGCATCTTTTTAGGGTTCTTTCATAAATCTTTTAGAATCAGCCGCGTGCGGTTGAATAAATTTATGTTATTTTATTTTTAACTAAGTAAAACCTATACTCTTTGCATGATGTTGAGATAAAACGGGCAAACAATAGCAGCACAAGTCTTTGTTTTAAATTTTGTTATTAATTCAATTTCTGTTTTTTTAGTAGGTATAATAACTTCTAAATTTTAGTTTAAACTACTTATAGGTAACAACATCGACACTATTCGCAATAATAAAAAAAACTCGATGTAGTGAGTTCTTAAACTTCACTAGACTGTTTTATGCAATTATTTTTTATTGCTTTACAACTTAAACTTAAAATAATCTAACTACTAAAATAAAACGACATGATTTCTTGAAGTTTTTCGTAATACACACCAAAGACTTAAGCCCAAAACATCAATAATCCATTGACTTCTGCAACATCTCAAATTACCCTAAACCCCAGTGAACAAAATGTGATACAAATAGCTAATTATAGCAAGTACGGAACCTAAGTCGATAAGTGAACGACTTGTGTGGGCGGGCACGAGCAAAGCGTTATACAGTAAGCACATACAATAAGTACTTAGATCCAGAATACTTTTCTACAAGATTTAAGGGAAAACTTTTTTATGGGATTAAGCTACTAATTTGCAGAACAGTAACTGTACAAAATACAATACCTATATGATCAATATATGTATATATGGCTAGTAGCTGTGCCACCTTTGGCCTAAATTGATCAGTAGTTCAACTGCCCAAGCCACTGCCAGGCGTAAGAAGACTCAGCACTGCCGTTGTGAATGGCAATACTGATCCGTTGAGTCAAATAGATGCCTGAACGATTACGCGTCATTTCCAACAGAAAAAACCCAACCAAGACTCTTAAAAAATGTAAAGCGTTGTAATATGAATTGTACTGAGTTTGAAATCAAATAGTCGCAACCAGGATTAAGATTTAGTCATTAAATACTTTGTTTCATTAACTTTCACTTATCAAACCTAGTTAGTGAAGTGATGTCATTTGTAAAGCTCTTGTCACGGTGAAGGGTATTAGCAAAATTTAATTTAATAAAATTAGTATATACTAGGATACTACTTGGTTACTAACGAAAAGAAAGCAAAAAAGGATCTCCTAAAAACATATTCAACTACAATTATTTTCAGTAGTCGGGCTTACTTGCTTTAAAATTTACTCGTAACTCTATGCCTACTCGAAGATAAAAACGTGTGAAGATAAAATTTAAATTAGAATAAGTCTAAATATGCGTCCAAATGAAAAGTTTGACTTCAATAAAATTATTATGTTTAAAGTTAATTCGTTAATGTTTAATTTTATAGACCATTGAAAAAATTTTCAAAATATATTTTCTCCATTATGTATTTACCCTAAACATAATAAAACTGCTCTATAATTTAGCAATTAATGTTATTGCTGATCAGAGCAACATTTACATGTATTCATTTTGTAAAAGCATTTTATAGCCGTAATTAATATGGAAGAATTACTTTAAAGTAAAACCAGTGGCTATGAGATCACTCGAGTAAGAGAAAGGGTACTTAAAAAGGATTAGAAATAATTATAAAAAATGAATTACGGCCTTAGAATATATATAGAACTTAGTTCATAATTTTAAAACGAAAGACATTGTTCAGATGGATTAGGCTTCCTTAGTTTTTTATTAGAGGTTTAAACTAAGCACTACTTACAGTACCAGTTTGTTATTCGAAATACGCTCTTAAAGTAAAATTTAGCCACCATCTCTTTTTTAGTAGTTTTTATATTTTATTTATCCCACTGCTGCTCATAGGAGTCTTCGTTTATGACCCTAACTTTGAGTACTGTTTAAGGATTTAGTCTTGCGGTTTAGTAAGATATACGTGTAAATAATAAAACTTGCTTACATATTGCATGCCTGACATTTTAGTAAAACAAAGAAACACGTTTTAGTACTTTAGATTTCAAAAGTTACTGATTCATGGGATCAAAATATTTGATTTAGGCACTCAATATTAACAGGCATATTTATTTATAATAAAAAAGCATTTGTTCACATATCCTTCGACGAAAAAAAGTTATAACTGAAACACCTGTGCATATTAAAAAAAGCACTACTATACAAAATACTAAATGTTAGTCGATCAACCAAAATTTAATCAGGTGATAAAATATTAAATGGACACTGGAAAGAGAAGGCATAGATAAAAAAACCGAATAAGTGACATTTATAAAGAAACTGGTCATAGTAAGTGGGTACTTACTATGACCAGTTTTTTAAACTTGTGAATTGGTGATTTTGTATTAAAAATGGAATAAAAGCGATGATGCGCAAAATGTATGCCAAGACCGTAGCAGATTGAAAACCTGCAGTCTCATACCTACCCCTTAAGAATAGAAGAAGAAAGAAACACTACGGAAACTACGAAAAAGAGCGTAATTATGTGTGTGTATAAAGAAAAATATAATTTGTACCTTCTATTACAATGTTGTCTCAGAAGCAAAGATATTATTGTAAATAACTCTTCCGATTCCCTAATCTTCTCAAAACAAGACACAATAACATCTGCAAATTACGATGATCGCATTAAAACACAAATCCACAGAATGGTAGCCCCTGTCAGCTAAACGACAACAAATATATTAAAGGTAATTCAAATCGGTGTATCACCATTTCCGAAAACGAGCCCCGTTCACACTTAGGATTATAAAATAATCACACGATATCCATTATCCTTATAAAGTCTCATCACAAAGAACAATTCCCAACGAAAGCTCAGGCTTAAATCAGTTTTCAACAGTATAAATTTTGCGTTTGACACACATCGGCCCGACCATAAATATCGATCTTTTTGTTTCCTATAAACATTTTTATGTTGTTGAAAATACTTCCCAAATATTTCTGGAGAAGCAGGCTGTATAAGCAACGGCTGGGTATCTCAGTACAAATTAAAGTTCTATTTTCAAAATGATGTACTCACAAGAAACCACAAACTAAATGATTTCTCTAATTATCTCTCTTGTCTTTCTAGTTATGCCGTAACTTAATTAACCTTGTATTTTTATTTAAATACAGTGCTTTTTGTAAAAATACAACAGGTAAATTTTTTTAATTTGCAATTTACAAAAATTGTTTTCTTCTTTCCTGAATCTTTGAACGAGCTCTTCCAACCTTTCCTGTGCCGTGTATAAATAAAGCAGTGAGGTAGTAAATGTCAATAATATGCAAAATAATGGATGTTAATCTTGAATACAGATGTGATTTGCGAGGGAGTGCTTCAAAGATTAGCCGACGTTGAAGATATTTTTTATTACCCATTCTCGAGCTAAATATTTTGGCTGACAATGTGAATAGATGCCCAATTTGTGACTTACAGTTTTTGATACGTAAAAGCATTAACTAATTTGAGATAATCGGTGAGTTTAAAGTTTAAAGTAAATAAGTTCTTAAAGTACTTTCGATCTGAAGATCGTAGGTTCAAATCCCGGTCATCAATAAAGTACACTTTTAAAAAACTTTATATAAACAAAAGCAATTTGTCCATGTCTTCGCTCCTAATAGGGTTGTTATTAATTTCTTATTAATTGATCGTATTAATCTATCAATCATTCAAAGGTTCTGAGTTTGAATCCTATACAGTCATAGAACATGCATTATGTATAAGATGACACAACAGTAAGCCTTTTCTTACATTTTTCAACAAGTAAAGTTAAAAGTGCTAAAGGTGTGTCCGCTAATAAAACTTCACAACCAAAATTACATTTGCAATGACAAAAGAATCATTGGCTATGAGATGGAAATGTTTTGTTGAGGCGTCGACACACCTACGTACTTGAAAGAACACAGTAAATGGTTTAGTTATCCAACACCATTTTTGTAAATTTGATAAAGGCATGTAGGTTGAGAAATCTATGGAATTAAAGGAAAGAGACTAGCAGACCTACCAGCATTTCTCACCTATAGAGATAATCTCGTTTCTCGTCTCGACAAAAGTGGCATTTTGTTGCGCATTTGATTTCAGGCCTTTATAAAACTGTATAAAATGATTTTTACTATACATTCTGTGGTAAGTGTGTAGGTATCATGCAATGTGAACTCCAAATTATGTCCTCAATGAGTCTTCTATTGTGTAGGCAAATACCCAGTGAAATATAAATAGACAAAGTCGAGTTCACGAGTGGGTGTGGCCGGCTTTCGTTACCGTCTGCGCCCTATGATTGAGCATTGATGGATAATATCACTTTAGATCTCTAGATTATTATATTTACCTACATCAAAAGTAGCCACGTAGGTGTTACCCGGTTTTGCGAAGATTATTTTTCTTTGTACAATTTTGGTTATGTAACTCGTATATTATGAGTATGTACCAAATGTGTTAGTAAAATATTTGAGTAAATAATGAGAATGGCGAGAAAAGCGTTATTGATGGGAAATTCAATACAATATTTCCTAAAAACATCCAATCAAAATAAAAAGGCATCAATCATCAAGTTGTGTGTGTAAAAATAAAAACCACTTAATACTTTAAATCATTTTATAGGAGGTACGTAGTACTATGATATTTAGAAAATTCAATGCTCTTTTAAATCAATTATGAAGCAATTTTCAAACTATTATAATATTTTCCAATTAATACAAATTAACATTCTCTACCGAAAACAAACATAAATATTATTGCTCAAACTTTAGTCGCAAGCGAATTCTTCCGATTCCAGCATCCATCTTCACTTTGACATTTGAACGATCATTAAATAGATGCTAACTTACTTTATATAGAGTTGAATATAGTCAAAAAGAGTTTATAATTCCGTTTCGTTCATATTTTTTGGCCTTTTTGCATAATCCAGCATCTATTTTATTTTAGTTTATGCGCCTTCAACTGGTATACGAAATTTGAGTGTCTTAAGATCAAAAATACATTTAGAGCCCATCTAGAGTTTATAATTCCGTTTCGTTTATATTTTTCGGCCTTTTTGCATAATCCAGTAGCAATGCATCGTCGTATGAATTACGATGCCGTTCCCATTTTTTGTCTCACAATAAATGCAAGACGAGATGAGTTCGTCCATTAGAATCAATTATTTTTCCATTTACAGTCAGTTTATTACGAGTGATGTCAACGATTCTGAACGTGATCGCTTTTTGTGCGATGTGAATGCGAATTCCGATGGAATATGGGTTTATGAGATACTAGTGGGTGGTACCCGACTTCACTTTATATGTGTAGCTTATTGAGTAGGAACCTAGATAGCGTTGTAGAGAAATTATAGGTATGTATGGGAAGTTTGAAGGGCATGGTGAACCTAGAATTTAACCTTTTTTTAAGTGTTATTATAATAACTATGGTAATATTTCTAGGAATAAAAATAAATGTAAATTAGCCATGTGGTGCTATCATTATTATTTTGAGTCACTGTAAATCAAATTTTTTTAGAGTGAAGCTGGAATTTCAAATGAAAATTTTAAACAGTTAAGAACCTTGTGTAAATAATATCAATTTACATTGGTTTTTACGCTAAAGAATATAACACCTTAACTTTTTGCTGTTGTGTAAATTATACTGAGGCCTAGTACGAGTAAATATAACGTTGGCAAAAAATGCTAAGACAATGTTTGTCACTTAGTTTAGGTATAGATCAATATATTTGGTAAAAAACCACTACTGCGGTTAGCGGTTTTTCCTAGGATTTTCTTTACATAAGTACTACTTCCTTACCAAGTATTGTTGACATAATCGTTCGTTCGTTAGACTTTATCATAAGCAAAGAAAATAAATGGTTTTTTGAATAAGTCCGTCTACTAAATAAACAAGTAGGTATAGGTAGATACCTACATATGCCGCAAGAGTTTCTTGAAAAAAATTCGTAGAAAACAAATAAAATATTTCAATTTTAAAACTATCGTAATGTACTAGACATTAGCACACGGGGAATTCCTCACATAAAAAAATCTTCGATTTAGATACCGACAATGTTTCGATTCTTCCGGAGAAGCTTTATCTGGGTATGAACATAGTCGCTCCTTGCGGTCGCGTCTCTTAATAAAAAAAAAGATTCGCTAAAAGACAATAAAATATTATGTTATACGCATTATAGGACTGTGTCGGTCCCGACGCGTATAAATTAGGTGCCCAAACAAAACGCGTGATATAATCTGATCAAACATCCAAAAACATTTATAATGTACGACTATTTAGTGTTTTTAAATGTATGAAAGATTCGGATGGATATTTGCGACGAAAAGTAAGTTTATTGTCTTTATGTTTCTATTCAAATTAAGTATTTGGAGTTTAAGTATCGAATCTTCTAAAATAGTAGGTTTTATAACATGTTTTTGTTCGTATCTACACCTTTTTTATAGAACGATACATTAATAGTTTATCTGTTTGTTTTCTACCACTATTACATTTTTGATCGACTTTATAGGTAGGTACATAAATGCTAAATATGATACTATAAACCTAAACCTAAATGCTTAATTGAACGTAAATGTACTTTTCTGACAGAAACACACGTTAACGTGCTGTGAAAACTGAGTCGAAGCTGTTGTTGAAGTGCGGTATTTAGCCTAGTTTTATGGTGCCACTTTTTAGGCGCAAGTAACTCTACCTCATTTATAATATAAGATTAACTTTACACAATATAATGCCTATTCACTATTATATTGTAACAAAAAAAGTCGTGTTCTCTAAAATTCCTTAAATTCACAGACGCCGCTGCGGCACCCGCTAGGCGCCGGTCTGTAACTAAACGTTGTCTTTTTGGTCCTTTCCGATCCTCTTCAGGTCCTTTTGATCCTTTTTCAGTCTTTTGGGGGTCTAGCGACCTTCTTTTTTAATGAATCGGTGTTAACCTTCACGTCGAACATGTAACAGGGTGCTGATTGGAGATAAAACACTTAAGCTCTTTTGTGAATGAAATGTTAAAGACGATGTGAAACTCTACGTGAGTTTCACATCGTCTTTAACATTTCATAGAAGGTATCAGCAAGGTGTGTAAGTATAAATTTGAAAAAATAATATTATTTAAATTATAAAAAGAGTGGGTATTTGAGTAGATGAAAACGTTGATTTATTGTTAATTAGAATTAGAAAGGTAAGTACCTACTTTAATTATGAACACTGGGGGCACTGTGAAGTTTATTAATTTACCTAATATTTTTTAACACAAAATAGGTATTTAATTTACTTAGATTCCTATGCTTTTAATTAAAATAAAAACTAGAGAAGGACTACATAAGTGGTTTTTTTCATTATTATTATTTCCTGGCATCTTCTGATTATGTATAGAGGTAGGTACATAAACTGTTTGGACATATAAACTCTCAGAGCAATTATCTTCCTTACTGCATCCTCAATGTATAAACCCACTAAACTGAATTGATTCTAAATAAGTTTCGCATCTATTTAAAGACATTTTCAATGTGATCTCGTTTAAAAAAGTTAAATGGTAGAAATGACAGGATGTTGCCGCGGTGTTTAGCTCTGAATGGGCGATAGCCATCGAAGACGTGCTTTTAAGTGTAGTTTCGGTGTTGGTTTTGAAAATAAGGATTTAATTAGGCGAACTTGGTTTTTGATCTTGATAAACTCCATTCAGCTTTAGTGGTCAAAATTCCAGGTTTATTTAAAATAATTAGTGGGGACACGACAGAACTTTAAATGTTAACGTATCGAGATAATTATTTACTGTATCTGATGGTGAAACCTTGCCTAAACTTAAGGATAAGGATATACGAGTAACTTTTTGATTGTGGGTTTTAATTTAACAAAACACATTTTTTATTTTTTATTTTTAAAGACTTTTTTAAATTATGATTAGTGCATTAATTATGCACTAATAATACCATCATTTATTTGTAGGTACAACTGGATTTCTAATTTATCGTTATTAAAATAATAAAGCTCTTATTACGTTATGTGTCCTGTTTACTACTCACATTTTTCAAGAAAGCTTAAATTGAAGTTTGTATCTAGTAGCGCCATCTGTTAAGGTTGGACTGTAACTTGTCATCTTTAAATGAAAAATATTTTTCGTAGAGGATATTAGTTTTTCCTATGGTTTTGATGGTTCTCAAAGGAATTAAAATTAAAATTTATTATGTTGACTTGAAACAAACACAAATCGATTTTCAAGTAAAATCGATTTAGTCTTGCTACTCATTCATAGATGGCGTTAGTAGTGCCATATATGGGTAATTTTAAATTCATTTGAATGTTATCTAACGCTATGATAAGTAGGTAGGTAAGTACTAACTTTTTTTATTTATATTCACATACAATAAAATTTACATTTTGGGCACTCCGATTCCGTTACCAAAATACACAAAACTACTTAAAATATTAGATAGATATTCAAAGTACCTATTACCTTAAACTTATCTATACTATAATACGATATACGTTTCTGTAAGTTCGTTCGTTCGTATGGCCAACTCTGATGACGGAGTTTTTAGGACACTTAATAGGCCTCCGTCGTAGCTTAACGACTTTAGAAGCCTGTTAAAACCTAATTTTCTTATATCTCAAAACCTTACGTTTATAAGTACTTAATCTACCTAATAAAAAACAAAAAATAATTATTGTTCTTTTATTTTAAAAAACCACACTGGATTAGTAGGTAATTTCTTTACAAAAGCCGACTTCATAATATTTTCACAACCCACAAACTATCCTGAAACATTCAACAATCCATCGGCTTCTTTTCATCTCTGTTTAATATAATTAACGACTCACAAGTTATTATTTATGAGTATTTTCGCCAAAAGCGCCGGTTTTCTTTGGTGGTCTTCTGGGAACCTTGTTAGGTGATTCATAGATCCTGGGATCTTGATTCTCCTGTGGTGCATCTTAGGACTTCCACAGTTTTCAGCTTGTTTAATTTTTTTTATTAGAAATATTTGATGCTTATCTAAATAATAGGTATATGCCTACTAGTTGCAAGTCAAAAGCTCGTAATCACAGATTTAGTCGTAGGTAAAAAAAATCCCGAAGTTAAAAAGGCTGCTTTAAATTGTTGGTGATATACCTAACAGTGGAAGCTACTTTTATTTAAAACCCATAAGAAAAACTTTTTATTTCACAAAAAAGATCAAAAAAAGCTTTTTAAAACTATGACAAACATCACCTATTCAATCGATAAACCGACTTCCTTAAACAACCTTTTGCGGTTTAAGTCGTGTCGTAGATAACCTTTTAATTTGTATCCACTAAACAAAGTTTCCCTGTTGTCATCACTTATAGTAAAAACTGCGATCGAACGATTGATTGTAATCGATTTCATTTTTCATTTTTTTTCATTTCATTTTCATTTCATTTTCATTTCATTTTCATTTCATTTTCATTTCATTTTCATTTCATTTTCATTTCATTTTCATTTCATTTTCATTTCATTTTCATTTCATTTTCATTTCATTTTCATTTCATTTTCATTTCATTTTCATTTCATTTTCATTTCATTTTCATTTCATTTTCATTTCATTTTCATTTCATTTTCATTTCATTTTCATTTCATTTTCATTTCATTTTCATTTCATTTTCATTTCATTTCATTTTCATTTCATTTTCATTTCATTTTCATTTCATTTTCATTTCATTTTCATTTCATTTTCATTTCATTTTCATTTCATTTTCATTTCATTTTCATTTCATTTTCATTTCATTTTCATTTCATTTTCATTTCATTTTCATTTCATTTTCATTTCATTTTCATTTCATTTTCATTTCATTTTCATTTCATTTTCATTTCATTTTCATTTCATTTTCATTTCATTTTCATTTCATTTTCATTTCATTTTCATTTCATTTTCATTTTCATTTCATTTTCATTTCATTTCATTTTCATTTCATTTTCATTTCATTTTCATTTCATTTTCATTTCATTTTCATTTCATTTTCATTTCATTTTCATTTCATTTTCATTTCATTTTCATTTCATTTTCATTTCATTTTCATTTCATTTTCATTTCATTTTCATTTCATTTTCATTTCATTTTCATTTCATTTTCATTTCATTTTCATTTCATTTTCATTTCATTTTCATTTCATTTTCATTTCATTTTCATTTCATTTTCATTTCATTTTCATTTCATTTTCATTTCATTTTCATTTCATTTTCATTTCATTTTCATTTCATTTTCATTTCATTTTCATTTCATTTTCATTTCATTTTCATTTCATTTTCATTTCATTTTCATTTCATTTTCATTTCATTTTCATTTCATTTTCATTTCATTTTCATTTCATTTTCATTTCATTTTCATTTCATTTTCATTTCATTTTCATTTCATTTTCATTTCATTTTCATTTCATTTTCATTTCATTTTCATTTCATTTTCATTTCATTTTCATTTCATTTTCATTTCATTTTCATTTCATTTTCATTTCATTTTCATTTCATTTTCATTTCATTTTCATTTCATTTTCATTTCATTTTCATTTCATTTTCATTTCATTTTCATTTCATTTTCATTTCATTTTCATTTCATTTTCATTTCATTTTCATTTCATTTTCATTTCATTTTCATTTCATTTTCATTTCATTTTCATTTCATTTTCATTTCATTTTCATTTCATTTTCATTTCATTTTCATTTCATTTTCATTTCATTTTTATTTCATTTTCCATATTTAAAAATAAAATTGTGATATTTTCGCCTTCTTATTTTATAACTAGTAAGACTGTCTTTTCCCCTGGAATAGTTATTGTAGATTCAGTTCCCTAACATATTGATCAACGGTCCCGAACACCTACAGGATCAGTGACTCACTAATTAGGACCACCTCAGATAAACATGCACACTTCTGCGGTTTCGCTCGCGTAGAAACATCTCATTAACAATGCTGGCATTTAATTTTCTGACCACAAACTTGATGTTCACGATTTTTTCATTCATCTTAGTCATTGCTAGGCTTATAAACTCAGGATGTGGTATATTAGCTTCCGTACATTTTTTGTCATTCATTTAAACCACGAGGTTTAGCCAATTTTATTAAAAAAACTCAGGCCTTTGTATCTTTACTCTTACATCTACATTTTAGTAGATGATTTATAGCCACTGCCAGACGGAAGCATGTAGAACTGATAACATTATCACACTGAATGGTAATCCGATCCGTTAATTCTTGTACCTATTCGTATTCATCATTATATTTGAATATGAGTAAAGAATCTTTAAACCTAATAATTATTTTTGGCAATTCGAATGGACATTTAATTTTACATTTAACTACTTCCAAACCAAGAAGTAACATTAGTAAAGAAAGAAAGAAAGAAATATGTGTTTATATCTGTAGGACCTCAAGGATATCTTAAAAATGTACAGTCTTAAAGCCACACATCTACCGTACTTAGCGATAATATTCTAATCTCTTGCCCAAAAACATTTTAAACCTTAAACCAGATACTTCAAGAAGCCGTAAAGCATTATTACAGATGGTGAGAAGATTATGTTATTGTAACAGTTTTCTACCAACGACAAAAAATCCTTTCTCTCTCATTGAGTATTTAGTTCCTTGCAAATTGTGTACTACAAAGTACCGACATAAGACCATAGATATAAATCTCGTCCTAATCCTACTATTAGTTTAGATGTTCCCATGTTTACAGTTCTATCATATTGTATAAGCGAAACATGATCAGAAAGTCTGGGATTTCTACTAAACTACAATACGAAAATTTACGATAATAGTCATAATTATTATTGGGGTTTGATCTCCGCCACAGGACAAAAGTTTGTATGTTCTGTAGATATTTGTTCCGTGTCTGGGTGTTTTTTATGATATACAAAAAATATTTAAGTATCATATCGGTCAACTGGTTATCATAACATAAGCATTAAGTAGCTTGAGACTTGACGACACGTGTGCAAATGACAAAGGATATTTATTATTTTATTACATCTGGCTTTACCGGTGTAGACCAAGCAAGAAGATTTCAGTTCAGTTTAAATAGGTGTCACTTTGCCAAAGCCGCCACAAGATTGCAAGAGATAACACACTTTGAACCATTAAATAATGCATAGTACACATTCACAGTCGGTAATGTAATTGGCAACAAAAGTAACAACTAACCACATATCCCGTTATTCATAAAGCTTTGTCAGATTTAACAAATAGTTTCGATTTAGTTAAAGTAAGTCTACGAGACCTTTTCAAACTAAAAATACCGAAATTTACTTTTTTCGTTGATATATTATAAATTCGTAAATTCAATCCTACATTCTTTTAGCTGTTATAAAAAAGCAAGACAAAATACAATTAGGTAGGTAATTAGGTAGGCTACTAGATACCTACTTTAAAATGTGAGTACAGATATGAGATCTCATGGATTTGGAAATAATATGTCAAGGACGTGTGCAGTTGCGACGCTGTGGTACATCTACGTTGCGGTGTCAGTTTGCAAAACTTACAACATTGTTTTACAGATAACATCTGTAGCTAAACACTCAATGACCGTAACAGTACCTGCGTTCAATCCCTCAATTTGTACTTGAGCCTGGATGACCAAACAAAAACCCAAAACACCCCATTTTAAGCCCAAATTTCAAACTTTAAAACTTAATTTCCAATGAACAGAAAAGCATGACTTTAAATTTGTGACAAGTCAAACTTGATACTTGTTCGTGTGTTTTTAAGAGCTATTTCCGAATGCGATGAAAATGTCTCCCGTATTCGGATGCAAAGATAATATTTTCACTTAGCACAATGAAAGTAATCCGTTAAAGTAGCCGACAGTATAATCATTTTTACAATTGTTAACCAAACAAAGTCTTGGACCTTTTCTTTTGTAACAAAGGGTGAAATAAATGGTAGATGTATTGTAAATGGTAAATTACATTATGTACCGCTTTGACGCTCCTGAATTAAACTTCAAAGTGTTCAGTGATGCGAATGAAATAGTAAAGAGGCATTTCTTCAATGAAATCGATGGAAGTCAGTCGTTTGTTTAATGGAATAAAACTGTAATTTAAAATTGGGTTAGACACAGCTTATGTGCTTAAAAAAATATATCAATAATGAATAACTTTAATAAGCTTATAACATTAGGTATCGATTTTTACTTTAATGAATTATTTATTTATTTGATTTGATAAGATTATCCCTACTTATGGTATTCCTGGGTAATTTCTATGAGTTCAACTAAAATGGTAATCAGAAGAAAACTTTGTACACACTCGTAAAACTACTATTCTTGCAATATTTTATTAAATAAGTTTTTTCCACGAACTCATCAATTAAATCTATTGGTTGTGGCAATGATGTTGTTGTTTAGGATGGGATAAGTACTCCTGCAAATCGTTGACATTTTTCGAATATGTTTCATTAGACCTCCCTCTTATTCAAGGGGTTTCAAAAGTAATTATTCATAGTTATTTGTTTCTGATGCAATTAAAAACTTCATTTATTTCATAATTTTCATTTCATATTGAATGTTGTCCTTGTAGCTATTATTTGTATCCCAAGCGATTGTAAGTTTTGCATGGATATAAAAAAATGACATGAAAAATAAACCCCACATAGTTCATTGCCTGTCTAGCTTTAGAAACTAGTTTAGCTGTCCTATTTTATTTGTTAGTTTTTATTCGTTGTTTATAGTTCAATGGCTTCCTTAAATGCCTTTTATTTCTATTAAGTCTGACCAAGTATTTAGGCTAGATGACTATCCTTTGTCTTAAAACTAGTTATGCAAAAACGAGCGACCACCGAAAAAGATTGTATCTAAATTGTAGCTGTGCGAAATTAGTATACGATCGTAAATTTAAAATTAATTTAGTCAATGCAAAGGAGGCCGCCTCTATACTGCATTGGAACGTAATAATTAATGTCTCAATTTCGAGAAGACCTACGTGGGTCTGTGTGCAAACACACCGCCCATAACCTGCACTTCAAGGATTGCAATAAATTAATTACGTGACAACGAAACGGTGAGAAGTTTGCGCTGTGGGCGAGAAACGAGCGAGAACAGAGAGTAGCCCCCTGCTGGTAGAAGACCTCACCGATCGGCTGAAGGTATGCTCCTGTCGCTTTTGTCCTATCTAACCTCCCTTTCTATAATCCAGTGGTAGACAGAGAGGGGTATAAGCCGGCGAAGCCTTTGCACGTTGGACATCATTTTTCACGTCTCATTCAATAACTCGATGCGTATGGAGATAGTGATCGTTTTGAAATATTTCGATGGGAGCGTCACATTCCCAAGGATATGGTGTTACTTTGCGTGCGGAATGTTGCCGGCATTGTTCAGGCTTTTGACTGTCCCAGGGATGGGACGAGGTAATTTTGAGGCGTTTTTTGCTCTCTTTAAATTATGAGCCTATTATCAGCAAAGTTGTTGTAAAAATTTATGCACATGAATCATGGTACTGATAAAATAAGCTAGAAAACATCCTAGAATTCATCTAAATCTATTTATGTAAAGTATTTACTTCCGTATGGACTACTACTCACTATCAATATACGACAAACACTCTATAGTAGTTAAATTGACCCCTCATCAGAGGTCAAATATCAAGACCAAAAATGTACGATACAACAAACTTGTCATCGGAACAGCACAAAGTGGCAAAAGTAATAAACGTAACTGTCAGAATATAATTTATTTCCATAAAAATATCAGCCACATCTCGACAAAACACCTTAAAATTAAATCTAGAGTTATTCAGATGTACGTGAAAGGTTTACAAACGCGCAATTTTATACTTTATTGCCTATAAAAACGGGTGTGGTTGAGTTATACCATCATAAATAAAAATAAACATAAATAAAAACATTTCAACATAAATAAAAATGTTAATATGATAAATCGAATAATTGGGCGTAAAGAATAAATGGACTTGGCTTGTGATTGGACGCGGCTAACATTGTTGCCGATTTGTTAAACCACTTGTCGGTATGAGAGGGTTAAAACTGGTTATTTTCATGATTATTTCATTATGTAGTAAAAAGTAACGGAATGTACATAATGTACTGATATGTACAGTACATAATTAGAAAATGTTTGGTCAAAAATTACTCTCGTAAACCAATTTTCTCATAAATGTTAGGATATGTGCATTGTTGCATCTCTACATTCAAGGTTCTTGATAATGGTCTTAAACTAGTCATTTGGCACGTATCAGCATTTAGCTAATCATGTCAAGTGTGAACGATAAAACATTGTTATCTAATTAGTCTCTTTTATTTTAATCCAAGACAGATTAGGATGGAATAGATGTCGGCAAAATCTACCTAACAAATCCTAGAAAATATCATCATCATTCCCATGCTCTTATCCCAGGCGTGGTGGAGGCAAAGATGATCCATGAAATCGTCCATGAAAACACAACATAATAAAATAATTAGATAAGTATCGGTCAGTATTTGTGCAGTCAATTTACCTAATTATGTACACTTTACATAGTTATGAACAAATACCTACTAAATTTGTGTTCTGATAAAATTTAAATATGTTTCATGAACCGTATAATGTTTTGGACAAGCAACAATTAAACACGATGTCGGCCCAAGCGCGTCAGAAGCTCGCGATGATTATCGCGTTGATAAATGGACCACGTCAAACATGGTTCATACCCTATTGTCTCAATAATGCGTTTTATTGTAATCATTAATAGGCCTGATGTTGATTTAAAGATGTTTTAATATTTAACTGAAACTAATGGATGTAAATCTAAACTAAACTTACAAACGTTGCAAGATTATTTTGAACAAGTATTTTTAGTGAGGATGAGTATATTTTATATTCAAACTAAGAAGGACTTGTACAAGATCATTTTTAATTATGTTGTTTTCCGAAGACAAGTTTCAAAATAGAAGTACTCATAGAAATACGGTGATGTTTTTTATATCTATTTATTTATGAGTGTGAATTTTACCAAAAACAAAACTGCAGTCCTGACGTGGCAAAGCGAATTTTGTCAATTATTATAACTGATGATGATGATTACAGAAAATGTGTTTCACGTGGAATGTAGTTTATGATAACTGTCATTTACCTTAAAAAGGTAACTCGATTTTTCAAACGAAATAAGAACTTGTTTAAATGGTTTAAGAGTTATTTTTGAAGAGCTTACACACGTTTGGCACGTTGTCATAAATTGATTTGATGTCCGTTTTATGATGAATAGTAATCGATTCATATATTTGTTAGGTGATACCTTTTTCATATGCTAATGTGATAAATTGAGTTTTGCTATTGCAATAGTTCATTCAATATTTAGTACTCGTTTAATAGGATTTATAATAGCAAACAAATGGCCACTAACACGTCTAACCGCCAGTTTCAATAACCTATCTCTATCTATAGTTTACTAAAAAATCGATTAGCTAGGTCGATTAGCTACTGGCAGTAAGCAAAATTAAAGATAGATAAGTAATTGAGACTGGCAGTACAGCTACATCATCTACTTTTCTACAATCTCTTCGCTTTCAGTGGTTTCATTGACAGAAATTTTTTATACAAATTGCCATAGAATAAAGTAATATAAAAAGTCACATCTAAACAAAAACAAAACTAAAATTCACATGGAAGTGTCAAATTGAAGGACTAAAGATGATACTCGCAGAAAAAGCGCTTAAAGTTGCTATAGCATTGTATTAGGAGTATTATAAAACAGGCATAATATCAAATAGATAACTAGTAACTTGGTATGTTAAAATTAAAAAGGTTAAATTCAAGTTATCATCAAGAATCACACTAAATAACTGACAGGCGTTTTTGTATATTGGACGCTTTTATGACGTGTTTGTACGTGACAGGCTTTAAAAGACCGCTTGAAAGTGCTCACACACGGGCAATTAAGTTGCTCTATACAGGCAACAATATAAATATAAATAAATAAAAATACATTATCGTTGTATAGCAAAGGATTTATTTAAATTCTGTATTACATAAAGATACAGTGATTAAAAAAAACTTGATAGCATATCCTAGTGAATTATTAATGGTACCTACAAGTACTTAATGTTTAAATTAAATTACAATTTACCGCTAACTTAGATACAGTTAATAATAATTGTCCCTCGTGCTGTATGCAACTATAGTTTCCACAAAAAGTTGCCCGTTTACAAACATCCTAATTTTCAACAAAAGAGGTTAAAACAGCCGCTTTAAATGTGTTCCGCATATAAATGAACCTATATTGGCGATTATGCTATATATTACTTTTAAATCGCTTTGTTACCAAATATTTGGACAAGGGTTTTATTGAGTAACATGATATTTTCAAGATAAATTTTGGTTTTATGTTTGTCGACTATGAGGAAAGACTGCAGAATCAGGTGTTTGTAAGAAATTAATACTATTTATATTTAATTGTTTTATTGAAATCAGCAATTACTTTATTTAAAAATACTGTTATGAAATAGTTATATATTGATGAGAGATGATATTTGCTGAAATTCTGTTTTTTAATATCTTCCAAATGTTAGAAAATAAAACAGTTTTGGTAATAAAATAAATATTTTAATTTCATTCAAAAAACTCTAGAGACCAAAAAGTGAATCGCTACGTTTTCCTTCTGTTATTGATGAGGCTTGTTATTATGCTAAGTGGATTTAAACACCTATTTTTTTTCCTCTTTTTTTACTAAACTTTGTTCACTACTAACTACATCGTCCTTGGTCTTACCTCAGAGAGAGATAAAAGAGAATTTTAGTCTATGGTCTAACTAAACTGGGTTGAAGAACTCATCACCATCAGTTTATGCGCTTCTTTGCTTTAACACATTTCAAGTCTTAAGCAGATTTTAGCCAGCGTTGAGAGATCGCAATAAAATATCACATGCCTCAGATTTAATCTGGTTATCTGCCGCGTGTCCGGACAATTGGCCACAATGTGGTCGTGGCAGCTGCTTGGCCATGCGCGTGGACAGGTGGCCATTCTGCACATGCGCTGATTTGTGTTCCGTGTCACTGAGATTTAATTTTTGACAAAATCACGAATTGAGTAAATGTACCTAATTTTAGATTTTTGATGTTTTTTATCAATCTTATGCTACGTGTCACGGCTGTCAAATAGCGCTATGTGTCACATAAAGTCCACCAATGATTATAGACCAGTAGTAAGACCTACCAATATGGTAAGAAATAGAGTGTTCGAAACTTATGTAGAACTTATTTTTACATTGTGAAACAGACCCTTAATGAAGCATAGAGGTTAAATAAAAAAAACATATTTATAAAACGTAAAAAACCCAATTGAACTAATTTATTTTGTAGTAGCTAACGGGCACGAGCGCGTTGACATCTTTTGTATGTAGCAGAAAACTGTTACTTGGCGTAGAATACGCCGAACTTTAAAATTTCTCTTTTCCTATAATACTAATCCTCAAACTATAATTATTGAGAAGATCACGAGGTAAGCCTAATTTGGGTTCTACGAAGTATATTATTGTATAACCTAAAATAGTAAACCCAGCTTCTGAAGCATGAAGTAAAATATTTCATATTTTTTTTAATTTCACTTAAGAATTATTGGAGAAAATCAAAATTTTTCAAAGTACCGATAGAGACGCTACAGCCATAATGATCGATCCAGGTGGTAGAGTAACAATACAAGTACGTCCCGCTCAAAAGCAGCTCGCCATCAACGGAAATGCCACCAACGAGCGTCGTGTTCAAAGCGGCCGCGAATGCCTCCGCATATTGTGCGATATCCTGTCCAACTCATAAATAACCCTGAAACGATCGACGCGTCATCCTCTCCGCACAAAAACCTTCATTTGACGTCTAAATTATTGCCAGAACGTTTTCAGCAACACTCCGCCCTCACCAACAACAGAATACATCAGATAAAAGAATTTTCAAAACAAACTCAAAATACTAAAGCGTTTGACACGAGCATCCGCTCGGCCGCAAAAAAGCGTGACAAATCCCACCGGGAAATTGGACTTTAAGTCAATATTTTGAGGGTCCAGTTCGTCATGCCGCCGCACGCGCTTTGATCCCTGGATAGATCTCAATAGCGGTGATTATAGGCGCCTGTGATTTTGGTTGAATGCTTTTTTTTTCTGCCTTCATCGGCCATACAAACGGCATACTACTGTAAAAGAATATACAATTATGGGGCTTTGAATGGTTACAGCGGGGGTGAAGTGCCCATAAATTGATATTTTTTCTGCCTATCTCGGTTTTGTATGTTCGAAATCTTTTAAAAATTATAAACGGTCTTTCTATGGTGAATTTATTGTATGTGTGAAGGGAGGTGTTGGGTGTTTTGGGTGAATACACTATTTGCTAATTATACGCTTCGTTTTTGGGACATGGTTGATTAAATGATTGCTGCTTGGACCATTCGAACTCAATTGGATTATAAAGGTTGCTAAGTAAGTGGTGTAATGGAATCTGTTTGAAATGAAGCCTTTAATAACTGGGGTATACAAATGCATTATATTATATATCATCATATATATTTTTATTATTATATTGTATTCTTTATCATCATTGCTATTATTGCTGCATCAAAACAGCTATACATTTAGTAAGGCAATATTTGAGTTTTTTATTTATTGTCTTCATCTTCATCATAACAATAAAATACTAAAGCATTGTTATCTAATACCACTAATTTTGATTTTAACTTTTGATGCATCAAAACAGCAATAAAGTTAGTAAGTAGACTTTTTATGATATGACACTCAATATACTCAATATACCTACAATTCCTCAATTTTTTTTTTAAATGACGGAACGCATTCGCCACTGAACATGCAAAAAGTTATTTCCAACCATTGTTCTACCATCCCTTGTTCCTCATTCAAACCCTTCTTGTCTTCGATTCGCCTCGCAACATCTTCATTGAGAGGTGTTAATAGCTGCTCATTATACTAGTGCAAGGTGTGATCGTAAATTTGTCCGTTCAAGGCCAAGGTACAAAAGGGCCAGAGTGTCGTTCAATCCCAAAGTCGATTTTACAAGAGGATGCCTGTAACGCGCGTGTGGGCTGCTGTAGAGCCAGTTTAGTGGGGATAAGACATGAGGAAGTTAGACGATCATTGTTATTTACGAGTACATATTAAGTATTCAAATAAAATTAGATATATATTTGAAGTAGAACAAATAACATTGCAGATTTCAAGTTCACAGTTATTTAGAATTTCATACAAATTAGTTAAGCCGTTGCGTTGTTGCACTAGTTGTAATATATTATTATTATTATATTTTATTTATATTACAAGATCACATAGGATTTTACCACAGTGGATGAGTTGGTCTAAAATCAATGATTAAAAATAAATATATTACTAAGAGTGAAGTGTTAGTTATTGTAAACACTTAACTTCATGGAACAGAAAAATGTACAAGAATACAAGTGACTTTTTACATACAACAAACAAAAAAAAAAGACGTGTGGCACTCGGGGACTGCAGCGGTAAAGCTATTGCTTGCCACCTAGAGGTGAGTTGCTGAACTAAAGTGACAGCGGTCAGGTGATTTCGTTACGGAATTTCTGGATTCGGTCTCCACGCCAAGACCCACGATAGAAGCTATCCAATAGCTTAAAAAGTTAAAGGTCAGTACATATTATGTTGGTGGAACTTTCAATTTGAATAAATAAAATAATAATAAATAAATAAATAATAAGTACGATAAATTGTCACAAGTCGTATCCACACTACTGCAACAAACTCAAATCTCAATAGGTCACCAATGTCCTCATGAATGGGTGGTATCGTCGGGGGCTCTTTACAACGCTCGTTTTGTATGGAATGTTGTAACAAAAAAGCCTTAGATACACACAATGATACTTTTACAAATTGCAATCATCAGACACGTTACTTTAATATTTTGAACTTTACAGCCCAAGAATAAGATTGAAAGATTTTTGAGTATGGGTTCGAGAACTTTGGTTTTAAAAAATAAAACAATCTAACATACAAGATTCAGTGGAGTCTGGGTGGAGTTTGTTTCTACGCTTTATTAATTATGTCTAATTAATTTTGGGACGGTTCGTCTGACGCGCCATTTTTGCCGTTTTCGAACGGTGGGCTATTTGGTTAGTTGTTTGATAACGAGTTTATTTGTAAATATTGAGTGTGGGAAGTTTTGAGTTCTATTTATATTTTTTAAATTAGTATCGCAAATTAATCTCGAGCTGGTTGAATGAATGGAAATTTTTATTGAGCATCTTATTAACAAACTATGTAGCAAAACACAATTAAAAACGAAGTCACAATTGCAAATGAACGGCCTGATAGCAAAGTAGCTTTCTCTTCCAGGCAATGTTTGTTAGATTGGTTTATGTGTAGTCAAGTATATTCAAATATAAAGCATATACAAGTATCTACATGTGATTGCAAAGTATCGCCAATATTTAGAAAACCAACTGTTTTATATTCATAGATGTTAAATATTTTAATTTTAGCTAATACGTAATTTTATGAACCTTCTACGCACTTATCATAAACTTTTATTAATATTAATCGCTACATATCTTGTTACTAACCATTCAAAAGCATCAATCGAACCATTTAACATTTTAAGCGATCTCCTATCTTTTGAATAAAACCCCATCGCTTCATTTTTTGTTTGTTCTCTATTTGTTATATCGGTGTCACCGTGATTTCACACGTCTATAGTTAAATAAATATTGAAAAAACAATACCAGCAACCTAAATCTTCACTTCAAAGCTCGACTTAACTTCACTTAGAATGAATCTACCGGTTTCTGTATAATATATTGAAACTTAACATAAACAAATAAAGCTCTTTTTGATTCGTCGAAAGCTGAACAGAGTTGTTTGAGCCTGATTTTTGATCTTTCGATCATTCACGTTCTTTTCGCATAGAGTCTTAAAATCCAGTCTGTATAGTTCATTTTTCTGTGACAGTATAATCAAGTGATTGGTTTTGTTTAAGCTTTATAATATTTCTCGGGCTATTGTGATCGGTCGTCTGGCCGGCGCCGGCGCATCCGATTCACCTATGTTATTGTTAGGGACCCCGAAATTCTTTTATTTGACATACGCGGTTTGGATTCTGTTTTGCCGAGCTTCGATTGTTGTTCATCAATTTATTGATTTTTGGGGTAAAAGCCTCTCTATAGGGAGTGTATAAACATAGAGTGCTTGACACTTCTTTTTAATTATAAGTATTACCTACCTAGATTATTTAGAAATAAAAAAAGAAAATATTATTGATACCAACATAAAACTATTTATGTGCTTCTCTTATAAGTCACGATATCAATTAGCCACCTATTTATAGCATAATTTGGGTGAATTTAATGAGAATATTAAAATAATAGGATTTAGGTATATTTCCGAAAGGAATCTATTCAATTATATCACTTAAAATCATCTCAACTGTAACTGTTGTTTTGCGAAAATAAAAAACCGTAAAAATCAGACTTCACTTCGTTACATTTCATATTCTTATTCAAATATTTTGGACTTGTAAAAAAGCATCTTATAAAAAAAATGTTATTAGTCAGACAATTATCAAACCACGAAATTTAAGATTTCATTCACAATTTTCACAAACGTTTACTTGAAACATGATACTAACTGATAGATCATTAAACCGTCGCTCTGAGTATATCTTTACAATAGTAACACAATGGTCTATCGTGTTACCTTCCGGATTAGTAGATTAGTAGATAATACAGGTTAACATGAGTTTGTGTTATTTTAAAATAACCATAATTAATAAGTGAAGTATAATTATAGAGCTTTTTTGGTTAAATGAACATGGAACAGGAGTGTAGTTAGTATACGCATAGTACTAAATAAAAAAAAATCAAACATTACTAAAATATATTTACAGTCCATGCCTGAATATTTTTAATTACATAAACGAAAGCCGCCGTGGACCCGTGACCTTTTTATAAGACCACCGAGAAACGTGCCAAAAGAATACAAACAAAAAATAGAGCACGGCAGCCTAACATAACAGTCATGTTGTACAAATAAAAGTAAAAAAGAAAAAGTATATGTCACAGACTATATTCACACGCGCACAGATTATGAATCAATTATCGCGGGTAAAGTAAACTTGGTTGGGAACGAAGCCTACGTATGTTTATTTATTTTCACTGTGTTCGGAATAGGATTATGAACTCTATGATGTGACAGTGTTGATGAGGTATAATTGACCACACAAAGATTGACTTGAATTTTCAAATTATTTAAATAAAAGAAAATAGCTAAGTTAATTTTCTTTTCGAGGAAACAATAGTCTTAATGATATTTTTGTAACCCATAATATTTTTTTTGTTTTCATAGATTAAATCAAGACGTACTCGTAAAAGAATAGGTAAGCATAATTAGTTATTTTAAGAGTTTGTAGGGAGTTGCAGATTCTTTTTATTTATGTATTTACTAAACATGGAGCCAGTCTTTCATCAGTCATCAGTCAATGAAACTTATTTGTATGCGGTGAATCACCCTGTGAGTGGACTCGTGCGCATATTTATGTATCGCTTTTATAGATTTATTTATTTAAGTATAATTTTAAAGGTGTGAAATTGCCTAGGACCTAAACCTATTCCTAGATTAGCAATATTAACAATAATAATGACCAGTTGGATTAATTTTCTATGAATGGTTTTCTTTCCTTTTTTAAGCGAAGTAAATTATATAAGTTAGTATAGAGTAGTCCTTATCTGAGAAAATAGCATATATCCGGTTTTCGTTAGTTCTGTTTTTAATCCAGTACATACACTTACATAATTTACTTTTGAAACTTTTAAAAGACCAGGTGCCCATAAAATGACTCATAGTCTATAGTAATGATTCATGTTTCAGTGAATCTCCATGGGAAATCTATGGGAATGTGTCATATAAGCAAACTGGTCCAATTTGGAATGATATGATGAAGATAAAAGTCTGGTTTAAGTTGGAATTTATGTACAAAATGACAGAAAATCTTATTTTGATAGCAAGACTAAAACGCAACTGCATGTTGTTTTTTTTTTTTGCATTCCTTAGTACCTTTACATGGTAGCATTTACTTGCATACAATTAAATTTACTGTCATAACGAACGACTTGCATTGTCTAAACATTGTTTAAACCGAGGATGTCAAATATTGCTTCTAGTAATTAAATTAATGTCATCAACACCAATAATAATTTAAAAATAACTTTAAATTGTTAGCTCTAACTTAGAAAACTAAACGGACATGAATCACAATTTTTCATTACGGAATAAGGAAATTGATCCAGATGGAAAAAAATCATGATTCATTCAGTAATTGTATCAAATCAGTACAGAACTTTGCGTAGTTTTTTTCTACAATTACATGGAGAGTAAGGCTTGCATCAATTCGTCATCAGTTTTTGCTCGGATGTCGCTCAGTGATTCATTTCGGATGCTCTCGGATGCTGTAACATAACCTTGATGGTTCGGAACTAAGAAACAATGGGAGCAGAAATCCGGTGAATTCCTGAACTGTATTAGTCATAGCATACCATGTATTCAACATTCGGCATTTTATAGAATCAAATAGATAGTACTCGGCATTTAATTCAACTAAATAGACCAACCAGTGCCATACCATGCTGAGTCAACGTCATAAGTTTCTATGATAGAGTTGGTTCCATCACTTAGGCCTTAAAATATCTTTTGAAACAAATGGGTCCGAATCCCGTTGGTATCGAATATTATGAATACACATTTTGATTTCGATGGCAAACAAAAGAAAGTTAGTTCATATCTGAAGGACATAAGAGGGTAAAGTACCGAATAATGTTTGCTTTAACACTAGCCCTTAAAACCATACACCATACATTATATAACTGTTTGTCTCTAAAAATTACTCACATAACAACCTTGAGTGTTTTCCAAACTCAAAGTAACTGTGTCTACAAGAATATACTGCTAAGAAATACGCGCACATTTCCAAGATTTCGTACCTCCAAAAATAGCCTATGACAAGGTCATTAGCTCCCGTCGCTGGGTAACAAATAACCGATAACGGACACTACATAATATGTAACTAACAAAAGACTAAGGAAAGTGAGAAAATATACCTCTTCACAGAAAGCGCTTTTGCTGCTTGTTTCTTGCTATCGCGCCTATGTTAAGCGCTTTCTTTTTAGGCACAAAATAGCTAAGGGCTAGAAGCATTAATTATTGAGCGCTTCATGTGCTTTAGAGGGCACATTTAACTAACTTTTCGGTTTAAAAACGTTATAACGTTTTTAAACCATCACAGGAATGTCATGATGGAGTCTGTAGATATTGAGTTTGTCATAAATTTAGGAGAAAAATAGAGTACTTTACCAGTAGACATTTCCAGAAATTAAACGGTATTTGACTGTTTGACTGTTATTAGGATATATTTAAATAATTTTTTATTATTAAATGCATATGTTAATGTAAAGATAGAAGTGCTTGATAGAAAAACTACGTAATGGAAAGTAAATGCAACAAACAAGTTTCCATTTAGAGAAGTGAAACTCATGCGATATGGAAAAAGTACTTAATTAAGATTGATTTTCGTATTAAGTAAACGTTGATAGCATTGAACTTAAACTTAACAAAAGCGGAAAACCCCAAGTGCACATTCCAAACGAAACTGAACTATGAAAGTGTCTACGCATTCAATCAATACAAACTTATGCAAATCCGGGTGAATGCAACTTGACTAACTTTTAATCTCTATATAGCTAGATATAAGGTTCAAAATGTCTATTATGTTTGTGATTTCTCGGCTGTATGTAATCTGTAATTGTCGCTATTGGCAAGTGGCACGAGTGAGTCATAGAGTCCATTATTGTAATTTGCCGTGAGAAATGCCGACATCTCATGAAGAATTTTACTCCTTCCGGACTAATCTCACTTTCAAAAGTTGAAAGTGCTGACCGTGACATTATTTAATTTAGGTTATATAATATATTGCACTTTTTTGTCAAATTTCTTAACCTGAAGATAGTTTTTACATTATTATGATACTTAGCAATACATCAGTTGTCTACAATTGATAAAAGTTTGCAATCAAATGAGTTTCGGGTATAATTTCCTACATCTGAACTTTTCCTCCTTATAATTTTCTATAGGTTGGTAGTATTTGTTATTTTTGGTAGTAACAACTTTAATTTTTTTTTATATAAATACAACAGGTATTTACAATATTGACCAGAACTAAGATAATGTTACGGCAATTACATTCAATATCTGTTGGCACAGCATTGCATCATAGGCAGAGGTGCTCAATTATATTTCAATGATTTTCTTACTTTACGTATATGATAAAAACTTAAATTACAAAATATTGATTTTTATTTTACTCTAGATTTATATTGAGTGCAAAAGATTTTATTTAGAAGGGCTCTTTTGACAAAATAGATTTATAACAAAAGCCAATTTACTCAGAGGTTGTGGTAATTTTCGAAGTGTAGGTTTTACTTTTTAAATGCTTTGATTGAAAACACATTTTGAGTACTTACTTATGATAAAAATGAAAATGGAAACGTTAGAGATGGCGCGAGCTAACTAATAAGAAATACACTGTTAAAAAACAAACCTATGTAAGTAACTTGTAAAAGATTTCCAAACTTAGTTTTAGCTAGACAGTAAATCCGTTTGATTTTACAAATTAAGTTTAGATAAACAAATTTCAAATATGTGTTTGCTAAAAAGTGGAATTAATCTACATAGAATATAAGGATTTTATTCCAAACTAAACACAAAGTTGACTTGTAAACTAACCTGACTGAAAACGAGCCCATGGTTGCCCACCCCTGAAGAAAGGCATGCGCCACATTTCCTGTCATGGGCTGAGCGTTGTCACTTCGCAGATACTCGACTCCCAAAGCTACGAGGTCATATCTTTGAACGGAACACGTATGACCTTATGAGACGTAATTGCTTAAATCACGCGTCGCCAAAACTGTCTGGGTAAATAATGCTAATTGTTTGTATCCTGTTTGGGATTCCTCCTGCTACTGTAATTAGCTCCGGAAAATCGTATTATTTTATTATGCTTTCGTTTTAGGCTATTTTTAGGTAATTCAGTGTACCGACTATTATTGCTTCAGTCAATTTGTGCAGTGTACGAGTATGCCTTAATATAATATTTTCATATCATTTTCATTGGATAATTTGGTTTTTTGTAACTTCGGACTAACTTTTAGATTAATCTTAATGGAAAATTTGAGTAAGTAAATACGAAAAGTTTCCTGAATTACACAAAATTTTAAGTAATTTTTTTTTATTTTCGTTCGAATCGACTGCCTCTATACATCACCTTATCGTAAAGATAAATAAAAATAAATAAATAAATATCCTTGGACATTCCACACAGCGTCATCTAGTCCCAAGCTAAGCAACTTAATGCTTGTGTTATGGTAACCAGATGACTGATAAAGTCGATTTGATAATATTTGTCTTGAAATTATCGCATAACAAACAACGCTTAAAACAAAAGCGTCCTTGTACGTAATAAGTTTATTTTCAACATGCCTTGTCAAGCGCTCTATTTGCTTAAGGGCATGCAAATACAGATAATAAACAGTACTTGTTACCATCCCTTCTTGTTTGTCTACTCGGTCATGGCAGACCTGTGGTTTTGCGTAGGTCAGGACTACGAATGACCTGATTCAATGGTTAAAGGCCAGAGAGTGGAAAGATACAGTGATAGATTAAAACTAATTAAAGTTGTTAGACAAAACTGTCATCTAACCCAAAACATATGTAAATGCTTTGGTCGTCAAAACGAAATAAGAGATTATTTTTTGATGAAAAATAAAACATACTGACCTTCTGCGCTTTACTTGGGTTCCATTTTCACATTGATGGCGTGATGAATGTTAAACCGATTTTTGTAAAATGTAATAGGAAATATATTTTATATAATTATAATTGTTTAGCTCGTAGGTACTGTGTAACTATACTTCATTTATTGAAACGAGCTAATAGAAAGAAAAATAAACACACGTGATTGGTCGTCGAAAATAATTTTCTTTCTCGTGATTGGCTAGATTGTCAAATCAACTGTCAGTTGTCAAATCTGGCCAATACGAGAATAAACAATTATTTTAAACGACCAATAACGTGCGTTTATTTTTTTCCTATTAGCTCGTTTCAATAAATGAAGTATAGGTCTTTAGTTTGGACCCGCCTAGAACTAAAGGTCGGAATGACTTTAAATCCGGTAGCGGGTGTGTCTCTGATATCGATTGAATGTTAAGCGTAACTAACTAATGTTAATGAGTTTAATCTTGAAGAGTTGGCATTGCTTTTGTCTTTGCTATGGATTCTTAGAATATAATTATCAGTAAAGCCACGAATGTGATTTATTAGAAACCTTCCGATTTGCAATGTAGGAAGTCTAATAGGCAATAAGTCTATATTTTCTTGCTGTAGTGCATTAGGTTTATTTTTGAAAATTCCCGTGGAAATACCGATATCAAAAGTAACCTATGTGATTAATCAAGATATAAGCTATCCTGGTATTCAAATATATTCAAATCCGTACGGTGGTTTGAGCGTAAAAGAAACTAACATTCTCAAAAACTTACACACTTACATACATCAACTTTTATTTTTATACTATTAGCGTGATAACTTCTTTTCAACCCTGAGAAAGTGAAATATAATATTTTTATATTGACATTATGTCATTTGATCATTAATATCGCGAAGATGTAATTTGCAAACGCCTTTTATCATAGGCTTGTGAAAAAGTCATATAATGCTGATCTGGTCATGGCAGTCCTGTGGTTTGGTGTAGGTCGTGTGAATTAGATGCATCTGAGAAAAATGCATGAATTTGCTGGGATTTCCGTTTCTTCATGTATGTCAAGTACTAGTAGAGTTGATCTGTGGTAAAGACAGTATTTCTCAGAGCAAAAGTATCATTATTTTAGTAGAGAGTAGTTTGTGAGAGGTTAAAATTTTTGGTTCAATAGATCAGATTGACATCATGATTAAGTCATTTTGTAGCCAGTGCTGGGCACATGCCTTCGTTCAATCTGTCATTTCTGCCTGCTTCTATTTCTTTCTGCCTTAGTCAAGTGCAAGTTCTTTCGGATGTTATCTACATATTTTTCCATGCTGATTGTATCCTGTGTATTTGGAGCATACTGCTGATATCAGCAGCCAGGCAGCATCAGCATGCTTCAAAAATGCCGTCATTCTGGATAAGGTTATTCTAGCAAATTAGGCTTAATGAACACAAAACCGTATTGTTATTTAACTATTGCGAAAAGCTCGTAAAAGTCTCACATTAAATTACTGAAATACAGTTCAAAAAGACTACACCGTGTCCTCATAAATCAAACGTCTACAATGTTGCATGGTAATGTATGTAGGAAGTTATCCAAAGGGTAACTTGGGCAATGAGGGGTCCATAAACTTGGAGGGAAATTATGCAATGCAGATCATTCAGGACTTTTTTAAACTTGGTTTAATTTCTGCATTATTTTTTAATAAAAACAACATAAAATTTACGTCAATCAACGTAAAGTTCACGACACAACATTTTATTGTAGCAACTCGCGAGTACTTATTTGTTAATAAAATACGATTGATTATACGATACGATATAAATTGTATTAATATTTGAATAAATAATAATCGATTTTTCAAGGGCAATTCACATGGCAACTTACCGACGACGTCGGATCACTCTGCAATGTATTATTGCATTCATGTGTAAAAGCCCTTATTGTATGATAACTTTTGTTTTGATACTATTACAATTTATTGTAAGACAAGTATTATTGTTCCTCTCATGCCTGTAGGTTTCGGAGCAACGATGCAGAAGATAGTCACGTGTAAAGGGCGCACATTAACATACCCTGCTTTTTTAACCCAGATTCGTGACACCGTGTGCGTCCACTATCCACGGTAGATCTACTAATGTTATAAATAAGGATGTCTGTTTGTTAATCACGTTTAAATTGTCTAAATTTGGACCGCATTTTCTATGAATAGATTGAAAAAAAACTTGAATAAAATTTTTATTTTATTTCATACGTTAGGTACTATTAAAGGCTTTTTGTTTATCTTTTTCACCTTCAGTCTTTACTTTGAGCCGAAATAGTTTTATGAAATACAAATAACTTTTAGGTTTCACGCCAATACTTTTTTCTTAATTATTCTGTGACAAGTAGCTCTTCTAACCGACTTCAAAAAGAGGAGAAGATTCCATTTTCTACTGTATACGTATTATTTTATGTAACCTTTAAGCCTCTTACGATAATTTTTAAATAGGTAATAATTCACCTGTTTTTGGTCACACAAAACCACAGGCGGAAGCTAATAATAAATATTTCTAATAAATAAAACAAGGAAACGTGAGTGAGATAAAGAGGTTCGAGCCCTTAACGCCAGCACCGACGATCGTTAAACGTATGTGGAAATATTTTGTACCTTTTAGGGTTCTATGGATATGACCCGTGAAATGGTGACCCTTTTATTTTGTTTGCCTTAAAGCTTGCTCGAAGTTCGTATTTCAAAATGTACTAGAAAATATATTTACTTATACAAATTAGCACTTATGAACTTTCTATCTTTTAACAAAACACCATAAATATTATTAAATTATCAGAGACTTCCATAACATTTTCAGGTTGTCGGCTGACATAAAAGAATTTCTAAAGATTTAGGTAGCTACTGTTTGTACTATGTAAAGGATTTTACCTCATATTGTTTTACTAATCGTTAAGTTATTATACACTACGGAACCACACATCCATACAACAACGTTCCAAACAGCTCCAAAAAAATGGTGACCCAACTCGGCATACAATGTGGTAGGTCACTCTCAATGAGCTTTGGTTGTTAATGTGTAAATACGTGCTTCTCATTTACACTGTGACATCAAAGACCGTACTGGGGATTGACGAAAACGAAGTTTCGTGAGAATTTTCGGGGTCAGCTTATGATGGTGGATACTGAATCCGTAACAGTCACCAGCATAAGCTGAGCCTGTAAATTCTATCGAAAGTGCAGGTTTATTTCCCAGTCGACCTCAGGAATGTGAAAACTTTGTGATGCCGCTGTAACTCGATCCGAGTTTGTACCAAATATGAGGTCTTTTGATGAACCGCGCTCGTCATTTGATGGGAATTAGGACCTGCTTGATAACTCGCCGGTGTCTCAAATTAGATGGCTTTTGTAAAAGGTTGGATTATAAAATAAGGCAATATTTAATACATACTTAGTCTCGCCTCTTTATGGGGGTAGGCAGTGACTACAGATATTCAGTTGGTACGATCCGAAAGTACATTATAAAAACAAAATAATGTGTTATATTACCATTTTAACCTCTTCTAATGTGGCGGGCCGAACACTAGTTTTCTTACACCTATCATTATTATGGGCTTCTGTTGTCCCATAGCTGCAGAGCAAAATCCTCCCTTTCTTTTCTGAACTCTATGAGGTATTGAGTGTGGTCCATTTTAGACAGTAGAAGTCATACCCATACACTTTGTTGGTGAAATTTTAACTGCCCAACTAGATGTGACTTTACTTTTACTTTCTAACCTTTTCGGCTGATCTATGAGGTTTTGGTCCAACCTAACACCTAGAGGGCTTCCGACAAATTATATCAACACTAACATATTAAACAAATATAGACGGCGACGTTTGAGAAATCGGCTCCTCAGTAGCCCTTGGAATCACACAAACACACCAAACAAAACCTTACACCCTTGGAATAAGGAGACTGATAATCCTTTTATTGTTTTTTCTGGTCGCGCTGCACTAATTTGTCAGAACGTCCATGTCACCAATGCAAATATTGGATACCGTGCGTGAATAGTTTGTGTAAAGATATGAAATTGTTTCCAGTTGAGCATGGGAACTGATGAGGTAGGAATGTCGAGGTGATAAGTGATTTATTTTTAACCTCTTAGCTTTATTGTATTATTGGACCACCGTGTTTATGATGAAGCTGGTCACACTGTTTTTTATCAAAGGCTATATTCCTCAGAGCAATCATCTTCTTTCAGAGCAATCATCTTCTTTCAGAAGGAGACGACATTGTCAATTTATGACATGCTTTCCCCTCAGCCAACAATCATCTTCTTTCAGAAGGAGACGACATTGTCAATTTATGACATGCTTTCCCCTCAGCCAAGGTCTTATGTACGACGTGTATTCTATTAAATAAAACTTCTCGCGCCGCTGGTTACGCGTCATTTGTCAATCACGGTACACGCGGAAGGATATAAGTATAAAATGCCAAATTGCAGAGTTTTCGCATATCCTAAAATATTGGAAACTTTCAGGTTACAAAAGGATGATGTGACTTTCCATCTGCAAGTATTCATTCCTCTAAATATTAACAATTTATGCACTAAATTTGAATAAAACTAAAATTTATATAATGTTGCCAACAAATCGTAACAGATTCCATTTTAGCGTATTTTGCTATGCCGCCGAGTTGGCCAAGTGGATTGCTACTTCGACTTTGATCCGAAAGGCGTAGGATTGAATGCGCATGAATTCCACTATTCCATCACTCATATTCATGCTACCTATTTATTTTGTTATCTAGCACGAATCCCGAATTATGAAAAATAATAGGTACCTACTCTTAGTGGCATATTATATTTTTATTTTATTCTTTTTCTTAATTTGAAAAGTAGCTGTTCTATTTTCTGTTGCTTGGTCAATATTTGCAAGTCGGTTTAATTAAACGAATTAAAGTTCCTAGAATTTTTTGTATTTCCTCGTACTCGTTATAATAGATAAAAGCATTAAATTTCTGCATTGAGTAAAAAAACAAACAAATAGGTAGGTAGGTAGGTACACAAAACACCTACATACCTACCTACTTCAAAACTAGTAGATAGTGCTTACCTCGGAAGAAAGACTTTTCAATGCACTTGAAAAAAAAATATTTGCAAATCATCCCGTGCATCGAAAAATGTGCATATACTTAACAAAATACTACTTTTTATCTAGATTTATCATTATCGGTGCACAATAAATTAGGTATCTATAACACCCCTATACCTCCAACTTACTAATTATATACCTACGTAAGCTTTCAGAACGTTAAGTAGGTAGTTAAACTTCTGGCTGTTAAACTTCTGTTAAAATCATAGGTAAACTTTATTAAAAAAATATTTACCATCCTCACAATATCGCGGAAATAGGTATTTTTAGTTGGACACACTGCTTGTCACTGCAGCGAAATTAGTGAAGGGACAGTTCAAAATAACTTATCGATATTGACTTACAGCCCAGTCGGATAAGCTCACCAGTAGAGGGGTAACCTGAAATTGATTAAAGGACGATTTTTTTCCGCCAATGATTGTATAGGTGTGGTATATAGCTTAATCGAAAAACTCAACCAAATCCGACTAGAACATTAGCCGCCATTATTGGTTTAAAGGTCAAACCTTTTTTAAGCCATAATACCTATCTCCGTTATTTCTAATTTTTACAAAAATGAATGAGAACCAAAATTGTTGTGATTTTATACAACTTTGGACCTCTCAATTTTCATCGTATTATCAACATTTACATAAAAAACTGCAAAAAACAAGATAAAGAATAATTTCGCCTGTATTTCGATTATTTACGAATTTAGCTAAAATTAAAGAAACAAAGATATAATTTTTTCCTTTGGCTACCACGTAAAACCACACCAAAAGACGCTGTGATGACAGAAAAGGCTTAAATATTGATTTAAGTATAAAAAAAATCAGAAAAAAGAGGTTTCAAAGCCAGTTTTGAATTTTTCGTTACAGAATTTCTGGATTCGGTCACCCCGCCAAGGCCCGCGATAGAAGCTATGCAATAGCTTAAAATCAAATCAATTTGTGATTTAATTTGTCAATAACATTAAAATTTGTCATACAACCAATACCTACCGTATTGGCCGCACTCATCGTTCTCTTCTCTTGTTTCTATTTTTACAACCTACCTTAAATTACTTTAAAATGTGTGTTTTTTGCGGGGCCGCAGCACACACATATACCTACGGCGCTACGGAAGACCAGCGCTGCGACAGATTCTCTGGTTTCTGTTACAGCAATACGCTGAGTAGTTGCCAATTTTGTCAATGTCCTACTTATTTTAATGTGTCTTATGTGTAACGCGTTTTTGACAAAATAAATATTTTTCTTTCTTTATTTTCTTTCTTTCTTTCTTTCATCGATAATAAACTATCGATAGCTTCAAGCACTATGACTTTTACACAAAAATTTACATTTACTTATTGACAGACAGTTCCTCGTCCCCCGCAGAAAGTGACCTTCTTAGCGTCATAGAAAATAAAACTGATGGCTCCTCCCCTTACTGCATCCTCAATGCTATATTCATACCATTCAGTAAAAAGTACCAATTATTTTTAAAGCATGACAACCTGGTTTTAAGTAAAATCTGTTCCACGCAAATGGACATCATCCATTTTTAACCATTATTGGAAACATTTTGATTATGAAATTTGTAATAGGGTATACAGTAAATCATTTCCGGCCCGTTTTTTGCAATTAATAAAAAAATAACTCTATTTATAAGTACCTATAAAGTTAAAATAGTTTCAGCACTTTTTAGGGGCTTTCCCTGTTGTGTAATCCAATCCCACCTGGCAAAATTCAAAGAAGGAAGATGTTATTATCAACATGAGAGTCTTGTTGAGGTTCGCAAATCCTATCAATAAGTTTTTGATGACAAGATTATCACTCTTGGTCAGGGTTAACCAATTTGTTTAGTTTTATTTCAGAACGCAGTTTTTTTAAATTATTTAATGCATCTGTGAATTAGCTCAGGGAAAGTAGGAAACGTTTATTAACAAAACAAGAGTTTACTGCGTAATATTGAGAGAAGGCTAACAAAACCCCTTCTGCCACTGCCACGTCTCTACATCCGTGTGTAACTTGCTGGCACGCCACGCCATGTATTATCATCACTTCTACCACGTTTAGCTTCAAATTGGTTGCAGTTTTCAGTTAAAAAGTTTATCAGCGTAGCCCAGTCCTATCAACTTAACACGGATACGTACTAACTTATTATTTGCTCACTGAATATAATTTATCTAACTTATTAATTGTGCTATGTTTGTGTAGGTAGGTACTTAATTTATTTTTGCTTGCCTCTCGTAGCACAATTCAAAAGCTAACCGTGCGTGAGTAGACTGTCGAGTCATTAGTAATGATACAATAAGTCAATAGTTGCTAAAATTATTTACAACTAATTGAGTACCACGTGCGTTACTTTTTTCTGTATCAAAAGACGCATAAGTAATGGGGAATGTATGATCAAAAGAAGAAACAAAAAATAAGTATAATAATAATTTAATTTTACAAACATAGGTTTGCAGTAGTTATAAATAGGTACTATTTGAACTATACAAATAATGATTAAGTCATAAATACACTGGCTCCGCACTTTACAATATAATCAGCTGCTCTGTTAAAGCTAGAGTCATTATGGATTTATAACAATTATATAAATAGTTAACAAATAGTCGTGTAATACTAAAGAAGTAGGAATAGAATGTACAAATACTAATCAATAATAGCTGCCACAGAACAGTTATAGCTGTCTTCACGAGAAAATATTCAATAATTATTAACATAACGCAGAAATTAACATGATTCACAATAATACAACTTCACAACACAATTTCACCGTCAAACAACCCATCATTGGTGGAATGAAGTAACTAATCTAACATTAAATAATACAAGAAATTAATTATAGTTGAGTTAGCGAGAAATAAATAAATTAAAACCTTGACTAGGACAATCGGGAAATTTAGAATGTTAATCAGCTGATAATAAATAATACATTTTAAATTCGTCACTATTTACAACAAAAAGGAACTAATTCGTTTTAGACCAAAATGGCAATGTAATGGCAAAGACGATTTATCTACATTTGCTAAACAGCCTGACGCACCTACTCTACACATCAGTGGGCTAACTTAAGAGTACACTGCTGTACCATCCAGCATTTAACAGGCCTTTTAAAACATTCACTACCACCTACTACGATGCTCTCTGAAGAAAAAGGCAGTATCATCGCACTACACTATTTACTCCTTGTGTTGGTGGCATTAAAAATACGAATCTATCCTAAAAGTTTTTATAAATTGACATCAAAAGCATTCAACATTCATGGCCACTCAAACACTCTTCACAAAGCTTGCCTTGTTCATATTTGGTCATTTTAAAGACACTATCTGGATGGTACATGATCCATCTAATACTGAATCACAGTTAAATAAGCCGAAAAAGCACCAATTAAGTAACACGGCCCAACTTGCTAGCCTCATATTCAGAATGGTTTAACCTTTTGAAACCTATTTTTTACAGAAAATTGCGAGTACTAGCAAGTTTAACGGCTAAATGCCGTATCCCAGAAAATATTTCTAAGTGGAACCAAAACCCACTTGAATTGGGATTTTATAGAACACTAGTTTCTTGCTTCGTGTTTAAGCTTCCGTTTTGTGTAGATGCTCGAAAACCTGTGCTAAGTATTCCAAGTAGTTGAGAGTGTCTCGGTATAGAAGTAGCCCTACTGATAATCTGTCTTCAGAGTTAAAGTCCGGGATCTCCGAGTCCGGGAGAGGAAGCACTTCCAGATTGCGAGATTTCATTATGTCCTGTAAAGAAAGAAAAGGTAGTTTAATATAAAATTATTTTAGGCATACTGAATATTTTAGAGACAATAATCGGATTGAACAAATAAGTATTTCAGAGGATTGTATTTAGGAGATAGAGAGAGAGCCCAAGGATATTTATTTATTATCAAGTTTTTTTGGCATGTTGTATGATGTATTCAAACAATAAACTTTGACGAATTAATTGTAAAGGAAATGGTCAGGGTTTATATTATTCAGATCGTCTAGCTAGTGCCTCTTTATTCTACAGCTATCCATTTGTATAAGTGACTGCAAATCCAATTATGGTTATCAATAACTAATCCACACAAAACTGTTTTAGTATTAACGAAATACTTACGCTAAAATAGCAGAGTACAGCTCGCACATCATGCATTGTCTGGTTGATGTTTTCCTTCAACGTTTCATCGGAGACAATGTTGTCGTTCAGACCATCTGTGGAGAAGGCATAAAGTCCTGCCACAATCATCTTCAATCCTTTGTACATTGATGGCAGAACATCATCAATCTTTCCCTGTGGACAAAAGAAAACCAGGGTTAGATAACTATTTACCACTCAAAATTAGGAAAATTATAAAATGAGTAAGTATACGATTCAGAGTAAGAGCTTTTTCAAATAATATAAATGAGGCAAATAAAATGTATAAGCCTGATGTATGATGTTTATTTATTTTATGTTGAAAATTATAAAAAGCGCTACTATCCAAAGCAACTACGTGTCACATCAAAATTCAATCTCATTGCCAAATTGTGCGATATGCCCAATCAAAATTTGCAATTATCCCAATTTCGTTATCATTGCAAAACCATTGTGTTCTCAACTTCTCACGTAAGTCGGCACAACAATAAGTGCCACCGACGTCGTCCGATTCTTTGAACTCGATTGAAAAACTCGTACGGATGCACGTTTGCGTCGTCAGCGAGATCGCCGCTTGTTTTCGTTGATCGCTAGTCGTTTTTGAGGATTGATATTATAATATTCGATGATTTATGTTATATACCTACATTAGATAGAAGCGTGATTATAGCTATATTATAGGTAGTATGTTTGCTTACCATCAGCTCATTCATATATTCTTCTGGCATCTTCGAGTATAGTTTTTTATCCTTAGGCAGGAGCTCTGGACGGTACCAAGTGAACTTCCGCAACCATTCGTACTCGTCCCACACTGTGAGTAGCGAGTCAAAACTCGAAAAGCTGTGCAATTTGTACGCCTGGAACAAGACAAAATAAAATTTAAGCATATGTCGATAACGAGCATAATACACGTAAAGATTGCTTCGACGGCGATAGTAGATAAATATGTAGTTCAGGTGTATCTCGATCAAGCATCCGACAATTAGCTCAGTCTAAATGAGTCATCAAAAAACCCAAAAGTCCGGCTCTAGACTCGCAATAATATGAGCTAGCTCACTCCTAATGCCCTCGAACTTGACAATCACGGTCACTGTTCCAAGAGCACTGGCCGAGTGAGTCAGTGCACCGTTTGTTTCTACGAAAGATTGAAATAGACCAGCTAATATGGCTGATTGGCTTTCTGGAAGACGGAAAGTGGTAGCGTAGGTTTCCTGGACGGTTTGTATATATTGCACCCGGATGGGTGGCACTATTAGTTCTTGGTTTGGTGTGATAGTGCTTTTAGAACCCTGAATATTTAACCTCAAATTCTAAAATGTGATCTATAACAATTATTGGTAAGTAAAATTTATATAATATGAGTATAGAAACTATATGTTTCAAACTTTATCTCACTTGCGTAAAAAAATAGATCGCTTCACAATCTAGATTTAGATTCTTCTATTAAACTATCCGGGCGCGAACTGTTCTTAGAAATAACAATATAGTGCACTCAGTAAAATGACAGATATAAAACTATTTAATGCAGAGCTATTGAGTCTATAAATTCATTTATGTGGATAGTTCAAGCAGAACTGGTTAGTTGAAGCGCTATCTCAATCTGTACATTAAACCTTACTTCCGTTTAACAGGATCAGCAATGGGTCTTTTATAAATAGAAAAAGTTAGTAAACGTAGAGATTATAGTAATTTTACCGGGTAAAATAATATACAAGGGATCTATTACAGAGACAATATGTTGTATAATCAATTGACAGAAAGTATAAGCAACGAAGGTCGAGCGTAAAATGATATCGCAACTTGATGATCGCATCCATCGAAGATAATTTTCAAAGCATTAAAATTTGACACTAAAGCATTGTACAAACGAATTTTATCTTTATCTTAATAGACATAAAGCTTAACATTTATCAGTTGATCATTATAGGAAGCAGATGTCAACAGGGTCCCTTTTGTAAAAACATTGACAATGCTACTAATTAAAGTCCGGCAAACGTGACAAAACCAGCAAATTTTGGAATTGCCAATTATTATCGGTGATTTGAAAGGTTGGTAATATATTGCAAATGTTTATTGCAATTGATCGAAATTTAGATCCCGCACGTTGTGATTTTGTTAAAAACGTTTTGTTCAAACGAAATATAATTTGATGAACTGGCCAAAGTTAACTGAACTTACTAACAATTTTTCACATCAAGAGTTTGAAATGCTGCTATATAACTAATTATTTGTGCATGAGAAAAAGTATTAGTACCCATTGGTATGTGACAGTAATCACATCTATAGGAATGCAATACTCGCAAGTAGGTACCGAATACACAGGTGCGCGTCCGGCTATATCCGAACAGTGTCACAGATTATAGAATTGACATATCAGTTGAATCAACTCGAATTAAAAAATTATTTAATTTGATCACTTTTGTTTTTTTTATATAGATCAGAAGAGCTGTTAAAGAAGAAAAAAGAAGCTTTGTTAAAGAAAATTAATTTTAAACCTATAGTTTAGAGTGTACCTAAAACTCGAATAGGCACATGATTTATCTCTACACGTTAAACATCCGCTCGGATCTTCAAACCGTTGGTGATAATTATGATGACCATAATGGTTAATATGGATTAATTCGCAAGTAAGCGGTACATCTGATGAAAATTTATGTAAATGGCCTATTTCACTGCAAGTTCCAAGCTCCGAACGAGCTTTGCCTTGACGCTGTCATGTCATAGTAATGCCGTCATAAAAATTCCAATATGCACTATCGTACAAATCGATTACCGCAGCATTTGCAGTGAAAGAGTGGGTGGGCGACGAGAAATTTGACGAGTTAGCGTCCAAATGCCTAGCCGTCGGAAGCTTATCAAATAAACATTCACCCACACATGCGCGATACATCGATATATTTACGGCACACGTACGCACCCACCGACCGCAGACAGCCTGTCGCCGAGAACAACACTATCATACTATGTACGTGTCGTATTATTGTATGTAAGTCTATGTAATTCGATGTTTATTCGACGCTATCGCGAGATAAGCGATGCACGGACGCGAACGATCCTACGCGGCGATGGCCACGATCAAGTTACCGCCAATCCTCACTTAGTTTAAAGTAATTACTTTCAAAAGTATGAGGACGTTTTAAAGTCGTCTGGAATTCCATTGCCGAAAATTTGATGCGATTATATGACACCGGCGTGGTCAAAAGCATGAGTGTTATGACACATTCACACGGTGGCCGGCAGCGAGTCACACAGTACCGTACCTGTAGAGTTCGTTGAATTTGTTATTGCGTTCTTAGTACAACGCGGCCTGTTATTATTTATACGGAACGAGCTCGGTGACAGATGTGACCGTCTGATTTATTTGGGGTATACTAGCATTTACATTTACCTTAGAATTTTATCTCGCAGTGAACCGTATGACTAATCCTATCAAGATATAAAAAAAATATAAAACTATATGAAAGACAACAAAGACTAGTGAGGAAAGATCAAACAGAAACGGCCTTGTGCATAGGTAACAATGGCGGTTCATCACCACTGATTCGTCTGGTAGGTATTTGGATAAATGTGATATATAAGTTGCTCATGACCGACATTAAGGGGAGAGACAGAAAAAAAACGACGAGCAGGTGTGTCGCGCAATACTAATGCGCAATCAGTATTCTCTGCGTACGCGCATCGTCCTGTACTTCGTTCCGGCTACTGTGAGTCGATAATGTCGTTTTACGAGGAGGCAGCGGACAGGACGTCGCCGTCGTTACGACCGTCGAGCCTATTACAATGCCACCATACCTCATCGACGGCGATACCACCCGTCACTACACCGGCCGGTTCCATTGTTCCATCACCATTGACTGCTCGATACTCAATCAATTGATGACAACCACTGCTATCCCCGAAATGTATTCGCAATTAATAGACTTGGTCATCATCGTTATGTGTCATGGTGAGCAGTAATCCATAAATGATTCGAGGCGCGACATCGACACTGCATTATTTCTCGATGATCGGTCCACCTTACCTACTTCCGATTCGGAAATTGTTATATTCTTGGGATTGATACTTATGATTGTGCTGTCATAATAATATGAATTGTCGCATTAATATTATGTTAAAACCCCATTCTGCTATATTTATGTCGTGAATGTTTTACAAAACGTTTAAAGAGTAGGAATTTTAATTGCAACGTTTGCAACAAGTAAATTGGACAAAATTTAATCAAACCTGTAATCTAAATTGTTCTTGAGCTAATTTTCTGGTGAAGTTTTATCTGCTAACATTTCAATACCCCGATGCATTGAACCTTTAAACCAACGCCGACGAAACATTAGCAATTTGAGGAAATAACGCGCAATATCAATTAGGCAGCGCATGCATAAGGTTGTCTTGGGTCGATATAATAATATCGATATCACGTCACAGAAGTGCAGCGCAAAATTATAATTAAAAGGGAGGAAGCGGCCGGCGGACGTAGGGAGGCGAAACCGGCGCCCGCGATGCAATCTCATCGACAACACGGCAGTATGCGGTGAGAAAACCTCGCCAAAACGTGCACGCACTGAATCTTTAATGGGTCAAATTTAGCATGAAATTTTAAACAAAACGCAAATTTGTAAAACGTACGTTTGAACTTGGACAAAGCAATGAGACCGACACTCATTGCTAAAAGTCGTATCAGATAATTTCTGGGTCATTGACACCTTATTCTTTGAACACTTTATTTTACACTTTATAATTGACCACAACTCCTAACAAAACAATTGTTTGAGCTGTACCTGTTAAATTTTTGAACATAACTCACAAAGATCTATAAAATGCTCATTAGGAATTCAGGTGGAGTAACTGCCACCTATTCATCAGAACATATAGCGTTAAGGTCCTACGTCACGATTGCTTCCCCTAGAGACGGAAGCGTACCGCAGACTCTCATTCATAAATCAATAATATCTGCGTACAGTCGATGGTATGCATCGCTAGCAGCAGTTTTATTAGTATTGGCCAGTCGAAGGCTTCGTCCGTTCATTTAGAAGTACGCGGCGGGCATACAGATGCGCTCGCGAATACTACGCCGTCGAAACAATCAATGAAAGCGAAGAAAGACCATTGAATGTGGAATTGTGTGGTACTTACGAATATATCCTTGTACTTTGCGGCTGATGCTTGAGCATTTCTCGCTTGCGCGGCCAGTTTCGGCGCAATCTCTGTGGAATGCTTTGGCGAATACGATCCTGATTTTGACTGAAAAATTAAATAAAGCAAATTAATGCTAAATCAATAACAGATAATGAAACACTAGTGTTAAATATTTTTCTATTGGTTCTGATAACTATAAAAAGTATACAATTTAGAACACAAAGCAAATACTAGATAATCATTATGTAAACTTGACAAATGACTACTTGATTTTCCAAAGTAAGCCCAATAAGCACTTACATTAGAGTCATTATAATCGCATGGGTTTGCCCAGAGGCGGTTCTCGCCATTGGCACGACGCTGACGCTCCATGGCTCGGCTTCGGTGCGGCGCCGCTGACGACTGCGGTGAAAGACCTCCGACGAGGAGAAGCAAGCACACAGCTGCACAGACGTTGACGTATCCTAAGGAAAAATGGCAATGGTTAGCAAAGTGTTCTAATTATCGTACAGAGATGATTCGAGTACGTACAGTTTTGATACACAACAAATTACACCTATTGGGGCAAAGGTACAAAAATTTAATATATTAAGTATATCAAAATGTTCAAATGTTGTTTGATGAAATTGTATAAAATAGTAGCTATGATCACATTTTACATTACAAATTACCTTCTAAATATTTTATTAAAGAGCTTGGAAATGTTGGAAGTCCATTTACGTCAATAAAAAGGTACATGATGAAATCAGAGTTCTTCTTTTGTGTATAACAATTAATCCGATGAAAGTAATAATCATTAGCAACAGTACATTTCGTCAGTGCATCTTAACTAAAGCTTATAAGAGCCACTTGTTCCGTATGCGGCACGCGCGATGCTATCGATTATGGTAATCGATGAACATCCGATGAATAAATACATCGCGGCCCAGAGGTGGACAGCCTTTGCTAATTGTCCACTGAACCTGTGTGAATCACTAATACAACACTATTAGAACGGCAATATGTCAAATTAATCGCTACCGATCTATCGATTATTCGCGTCACTATTATCGGTAGTGTCAATGTCAGTCTCAATATCTATTTATTATCCTGTCTGTCTGAAGAAATTTAGCACTCAAATCATTAATTGCTCATTTATGTCACTTTGTAGTATAGAAGTTTTTAATAATGAGTTAATCGAAGTTTTACCTCACTGACTATCTGTATAAAAACCATTATTCAAAATTAAATAATAAGTGCAACTTTTCCATTACAGTGACAGCATATTGACATTAGAGCATTGACAACTCGTTAAAACTGAATACACTTAGCAGCATAAACTTAAAAGGCAATAATTTGATTGGTGATTGACATAACTTTTTATTTGAATGTTTTAGTTGAAACATGCGTGTGCGCACCTGTCTCTATTTTTACATCTCTTATGCATTTTGCTTTGTAAATAAACATTAACGATTGCAATTACTACGTGGAAACAATCCTGATTATGACGTTTCATAAAATCCTCCTTTTTCTTACCTTTATTTTATTTAACGAGTAATAATTTGCATGGTTTGTTTGTAATTCAAATGCGCGTACGCCTGGTTGCGTTGACTAGAAAATTACTTAGACAAAATAAATAACGATCGTCACAGCTTCATAGACTTACTCAGAAGTTTATTTTTCTTGTTTTGAGTCAACGTGTGACTCAGTGTTATGACTAACGGAACAGCATCTTATGAAATGTGAAATTACACTATCACTATATTTTGAACTATGAGTACTTTGACTTATTTACTTCTTACCATGTGAGGCTCTGTATTTTTTTTAATTTAACGTTTTTTTAATTTATCTAAGCCCGTTATTACTAAAATCAATCAATAACAAACAAAAATCTATACTTATTGAATCAAACAGTTCTACCAAACTCCAACCCGACCATTGCGATGAGAAACGGTCAAAAGGGATCCAAAGTCAAATTCATCAATACTTACACGATAGCGCGAATGTGTGCGTGTGTTTTTTTATTTTTCATCTCGTTAGCCAGTTTTTTACGTAGTAAATATAACATATTCTGTGGTTCCTTTCAGCCCAGGGGCACGGCGGCGTCCAAATAAAAGAAGATTATAGTTATAGGGCGCCTCGCCGCTTATTAGTTAACTAGAGCTTGTGAACTGATACTTTACGCCCCTTTGTTTTAAAATGAAAGAGAGAGCTGGATACATTCGTCTCAATTTAAATCGATCGGTGTTAGGGTACCGTTTTATTTGATTACTGCGAAACCTAGATGGTTTATTAAAATCAAATTGTTTAAAAACAAAGCACTGCTACAGCCTCTAACCATAAAAAATCAGCCGCCATAAAACCACGCGTGGACTAACTAGCCACGATTTAGTTGTAGACTATATTGCCCTCTAATTGACACAATAATAATGTTGTTACAATGGGATTACAAAAGGCAACCGCAAAGGTAAAGCCGGTGAATAACGATCATGTCAAAAGGAAGGTCCGACACACACAAAACGCGTTAAACACACGACCATAACATTTTATTAGTGGCTCGGTCAAAAGCAAGCGCGGACCCGACGTCAAAAGTTCAAGAAAAAAAAAACGACGTCGGGTCAACTCGTAAAAGATATGGAGTCACTCTCAGACAAATATTTTCTTAAAGATATCGTGTAGAAGATAAAAGATGGATCAGGTTTTAAATCGTTATGAATTTAAAACAAAAGCTTCTGCAGCTTAACAGATCACAAGAGATGTTACGATTTTTATTATAATAATAATAATAATAATAATATAGCCCTTTATTCCGAAAAATGTTTTACAGTGTTTGTTTTATATTATGTCCCTTAATTCGGTGTGTCTTTTGACATAGGCCTCCTCCAACTGTTTCCATTGCGCTCTATCTGTTGCCACTCTGGTCCAGTAAGGTCCCAAGGCTAAGCGAAAGTCATCTTCCCATCTTCTTGTTGGACGTCCCCGTTTTCTGTTTCCATCTCTTGGGTACCAGAGTGTTACCTGTTTGCTCCATTTTTCTGTATTACAGCGTAGCATGTGACCTGTCCAACGCCATTTCAGTTGGTCCGTTCGGGTAAGTATGTCGGTGACTTTGGTTTTGTGTCTTATTTCTGCTGAGGTTATTCTGTCATTTAGTTTTATTTTCAACATGCTTCTTTCCATTGCCCGCTGACACTTGGCTAGTTTTTCTCTGTGGTTCTGAGTCAGTGACCAGGTCTCGCTTCCGTATGTAATACAGGGGAGGATGCAGGTGTTAAAAGTTTTTCTTTTAATGTTCATGCCTAGTTCTTTGCTTTTCATTATTTCCTTTAGTGACCAGTATTTTCGCCAGCCACTTGCAATCCTCTTGTTTATTTCTTTAGACATTTGGTCTGTAGGGGTGATTATCTGGCCCAAATACACATACTCTTGTACATACTCAAGCTTATTTCCGTCCAGCACTATGTCGATTTCTTTTGAGTTGGTCATTAGTTTTGTTTTCGATTTATTAATTTGAAGCCCAACGTCTTTGCTCTTTTTGGCGAGAGAATGTAACATCTTTTCGATTTTGCTTGGGTTCTCTTCCAAAAGAATGAGATCGTCTGCAAATCTCAGATGATTGAGGCGACGGCCATTAATGATGAGGCCGTATCCATCCCAGTCTAGACTTCTGAAGATATTTTCCAATACGGCAGTAAACAAGTTTGGAGACAGTGGATCTCCCTGTCTGACGCCTCTGTTTATGGGGAAAGGGTCTCCTGTCGTTTCGAGTTTTATGCAGCCTTCGCTTCTATCGTAGATGTTTTTGATTATGTTTATGTAACTGCTGTTCACTCCTTGCTGTTTTAGTGTTGACCAGATGTAGTCGTGGTTCAGGCTGTCAAATGCCTTTGAGTAGTCGATGAATATTATATAGACATGTTTTTGATATTCGTTGCTTTTTTCTAAAATTTGTTTGATAGTATGAATATGGTCAATTGTGCTGTAGTTTTTCCTAAATCCGGCTTGCTCTGTAGACTGATTCTCATCTAATTGCTGACTGATTCTTCCTAGTATAACTTTTGCGAAAACTTTGTAGATGTTTGATATTAAACTTATCGGCCTATAGTTATTAATGTCTTCCTTGGGTCCTTTTTTGTGCAGAAGTACAATGTTAGACTTTCCCCACTGGTCTGGAATTATGCCTGTGTTAAGAATAGTGTTGAAAATATTTGTAAGGATCGGGCATAGTTCTTCAACGGTGCCTCTTATAAGTTCATTTGGTATGTTGTCAGGTCCCGGAGCTTTTTCCATTTTTTGGGAATGTATGGCTCTCAGTATTTCTGCCTGGAGTAGGGGTGGTGTGTCATTACTTGTGTTTGTTGTCTCAATGTTATCTTCTGGTTCTTTGTTTTCATCTGTCTTTGAGTAGAGGTTGCTGTAGTATTCCGTAGCTAATTTTTTAATTTCTTTGCGTTTTGTCTCAACGTTTGATTTGTTGTTTTTCAGCTTAGGAATCCATTCCATTCCTTGTTCCCTTAACTCTTTCAAAGCCTTTTTAGTACCGCCGGTGTTTTTGATTGAAACTTCTAATTTTTTTGTTCTCCTTAGCTTCCTATCTTTTCTCATGCTTTCTCGTATCTGTTTGCTAAGTGTAGCGATATTTTTTCTGTTTTTACTTTTATTTCCTATTAGTAGTTTTCTTTCTTCTAGTAGCGTTATTGTTCTGTCACTAAATTTGTTATTTTCTTTGCTCAAATCTATTTTCTTCAGTTCTGACAGTTTTTTGTCTAGATGATCATATTTTTCTCGGACACTTATGTCAGAATTTACAATTTCAAGAAGCGGCTTAATGTCAGATGGATTAATCATTTTTGCATATTCTGCTGGAGGCAACGTCTTAGCGTTGGTTATTGATTTCCTTGAGTTTTTTGTGGGTTGTATCTTAAGGCAGCTGCGCACCATACGATGATCAGTGTTGAAGTTTAGATTTTGTATGACATGAGTGTCGTTAAAATGTTTGGCTTTGTTAGTGAAAATGAAATCAATTTCGTTTTTGGTTTTTCCATCTGGGGATATCCAGGTCCATTTGTTTTTTTCTTTCTTCCTGTACATTGAATTGAGCACAGCTAGCGATTTTTATTATACCAACGACTAATTTAAACAACACTTAGCCAAGAACTTCAACATCATTAGGATTTAAAATAGAATTTACTTATATGTAATTAAAACAAAATGTAGAACTTTTTCATAAAGGATGGCGTGTAATTGATATCCTCTTTATACCCCCAACAAAGTTACGTGAAGATATTTAAGATGAACAATGAGACTCGATCGAATTCCTTAGCCCATTGAAGAACTGACCGGGCGACCATAAAAACCGTAGATACCTACACGTAGGTAGTACACAGGTTATAAGGGGGCATAAAAAAGTAGAGACCGCGTCGGAGGTCGGACCGACTACCCGAGAAACAAAGAGTTCGTTTATTTTTTAACAGCTCGCTCGTTCACAAAAGAGGTCCTCGCGGCACGAAAAACAACCGAAACGAGAACATCTTGTTAACCTTTTTAAAAAGAAATCGCGCGCCCACTAACTAGAATTTCGACTCGAAAACCGAGAAAAGTGCGGTGCGGCGCTCGCGCTCCGGACGTCGTCGGCGCAGGCGCCCGCGCACTCATTATGTAAATTTCGATTATTGTTGTTATAAATGCGCTCAAAAAATTGGGATCGAAGTTGCGATCATCATCTTCGCGGCTCGTTACGAAACGCCCGTCAAATTATTGGCGGCTTATCTTTTATGAATCTCGGCGTTGTTTATTTTGAAGAAGTCGCCGCGGGAGCGCTCTCTGGCAGGGCTGTCGCGCGATCTCATTAACGGGACGACTAATCCTGTCCGCGTGACGATATGTACCAGCACCATGTCCAGCCATCATAATAGAGGTTTAATTTGAGTCAGTTCATTATTTTGTTGTGGTCGTAAAATTTGACTGCGCATAATAAGGCCGATTATCGCTCGGAGAGGCGCGTGGCGGCGCGTATCACAGGCTATACGGTGATACCACTCTTCATTAACTGAAAATCGCTCTAAATGGTAATAGCCTTGCGATGTCCGTTGATACCTGGTCCACTTGAAATTATCGAAACAAGCGCAAATTTATCTTGAATTAATTTTAATACGGTAACAAACTGGCGTTATATATTTTAGTAACTGTTTTGAGTCGATGTTTTCGCATCCCATTTCGTTATCAGATGCGGTCGTTTCAGAAGTGACCGTGATTTTATTTTATCGAATGCAGAGTTAATTACTCGTAGGTCTAAGCTAGGGTCGACATCTCTTACTAAACGAGTGACAGCTAAACACTGCAATTATGAGTCTCGCGTCTCACTGAAATAACTGTTTATAATTGACGCGGCTGCCTTGCGACGGGTAAACGTACAACGTTTTATGTGAAAATGTTGCTAATGAGTGAGGATCGCAGCAGCCCTATAATGACGCGGACATAGTTCATGAAATCGAGCTCAGGCCGTACTTTGCCACAGGACATACAACAGTTCCAGACTGCTGAAGTATCACTAGAATAAGCATATCTCTTGCAACGGTTGATTTAAAATGAAACAACAATTCTCATCAAAACGTAAAATACGGTAAAAAAAAGATAAGTAATGCATTATACGTCACTGTTTCTAAAATCATAAAAAAGGCAAAAAAATATTTTGAATCCTAAAAAGCTTTAAGTAATGAAACAAAATAACAGTCGTTTTATACAAGTTTAAAGTGACACAGGTATCTGTGCTTTGCGTTAATTATGACATAGCTTTCTTAGATAAGTGAGCGATGCAAAAAGTAGAATCAACATCGCTAAAGATGATTATTAACGTAATAGAGCCGAGATATCGTTGAGTGAACTTTATGTGAAACAAGGTCTTAAGATACAGAAATGTTGTCGGGAGCTTTTTTTTCTGAAGAAAATATTTCTCTGCAGCTATAAGACCTCAGAAAAATTGTGTATGAAACCCCATAAAGGTACATCTTTTAAACGTATCTTAAAGACTGAAGTAAACTTAATGCTGTGTCCTTATTTTCATAATTCGACATAAATTATTTATAAAATGTATTAGCATATTAAACGGGAAAAATAACTACTGGTGCAAAAATAGTGATCCACTTTTTAAAGTATAAATAAAATGTCACAGTATGTCAATATAAAGTGTCAGGTAAAGTCTACAGTGATGAGTGTCAAAGTAGACGTTCATTTTGTCAGAAATGACAATTTGCAGCGTAACGTGATGGACAGATGACAGATGAAGCCGGGTGCGAAAGTACGATAGTTCATTTCCCACATTCTTTCAGTCAGACAGTTCGTAGAAAATTATAATGAGCATTTATGAATATTATAAGGGCAACTAACACCTATTTCTAGGTATGCATTTATTTGCATTTAATAAAATGAAAGAGAAAAAGTTAGCATTTCCATGTTTTTCTGTGAGAAAATCTTTCAGTGTGAAAATAGGTTTTTTCACATTTAATAGCAAATGTGAGTTTGCATCAAGAAAAATCATTTACGAGTTTTAAGATGGACCACTGGGAGTCAAAACGGTATTGCCAAAAATAATTAAGTGGGTACTCTATTACTTTGCCTTTATAAGAATCTTTGCTAAACATAGAAGTATCTTCATATTATTTTTTTCCTTAGACCATGAATCCAACGGAACAGATCACATTCGGTTCCCTGAAATTGATCTGAGTATCAATATGCGCGTGAGTCACCAATCAAGAGCTGGGATAAATTAATGTATAAGACAATTCCAGCGTTTATAATTCCGTGACGCACTGGGAATGGCGAAATGAACTCATCTAATCATTCCATCATATAAAATGTTCCCACTTTTTGAATCAAGTCACTCAAATATTATGTCCATTTAAGTAATTATAATTAGTGGTTTCACTGGTTTAACTCTGGGTACATTTTAAACATCGTGATTTTTACCTTAATGTTACAAATCGTGGCGTTTTTTTTAGTAGTATTAGTTTATAACTAAGTAATTGAAAACTGCAAATTGCAATCCATGACGTTCTGTTTTAGTTATAAATAGTTTTAATACAACAGGATATTTTATGTAAAGAACCGTCTATACAATATTGTATAATTAATTTATGCTGTGAATTACGCTGATCATGGTGAAATAATTAGATACAGTTGGTAGCTGATTTATTATTCAGACTATAAAAATTATGTCTTGTTATTTGTATTACCATAACCATGTGACTTTTCCATAAATCAGAAACACTTCCATGTGTTATAATATAACTAACTAATAGTAACTATTTTTAGTATTTCTATGTGCAATAAAAAACATTTATTTAAACTTAATCTCTTAATCTCTAAAAAATTACTATTACCTACTCACAAATCTATGAGAAACTAAAAAAATAAAACCTTATGCAGAATTGATTATCTTTTCGGGAAATTCCACTTCAGATAACTGCTTAACAGAGGGCGTTCTTTGGTTAATTTGAAATTTGAGCAGGCTAGTAAACATTGATAAAAGTGATGTTATCGATTACCTAAATATAATTTAAACTACTTCCTAGCTTATGTTTGTTCCCTCTATCAAGCAATAATAATAAAAGTCTACGGAGACTCCACGTGTACCAATGAAATCTATTATAACGAATCTGTATTTACCTCCATGTTAACCTTCTGTGTAAGAATAGATCGCATCCGGTAGGTTTTGCCCCTTGTCCGTTTCATAATTTCTACGTTGTTTTTTGAAAAATGTTGTTTCTTATCACTTATGTAATATTTCTTAGCCGCTTCATCTAATTCAACTTTAAAGAGTTCAACTCAGATTTGAGTCCAGTTTAAATCAGGTTTATAATCACCAGTTGTCCGGCACGTATAGCGTAAACACAAACGAACAACCACACAAGAAAATCTACAAAACTCATGAAAAAGACAATTAGCTCCCGTGGGGGTAATTAAAAAGTTTTACAGCGTGCTTAATTACTTGGCTTTGATCGGGAGCAAAATTATTACATGTACTCATTGGCACGCCTGTAAGTGTTCTTTGGTAGATTCTAGAGGTGGAATAAGAGGTTACCTTGGTTCTCCAAGATATAAATGAAATAAGTTAAGTTTTCATTTCATAATTAAACGCGCGCAGTTACGAATCAGTTAGTTTTGAACTTTCTTTGCTAAAGCTCAACATAACTAACGTTGTGTTAAAATACGTCTAGATATACTTGCTGTAACCATAATAACAGATAACACTATCAGCCGAGTAACTAAAAGATATTGGAGTATTACTAAAAATTTCAGTCAAAAATTATCCTAAGCACGTAGCTCCAATAATATGTTTGATATTTTTGTAATTGTTTTAAACGTTTAAAATTTCTGAATTACAGCGTTAAAGTTTCGGTAAACGCAAACAAACCTGTAAGCAAAATAGTGCAACAGGTGTAAGTATATCTTTCTCTTTTCTTATAGATGTTCGCTCCTGTGGATTAATTGCTGATCGCGAAAACAGTGGAACACAGCTTTAGTTGTTGACGTTTTTATCGAAGTGTACTTAAATCATTTTCCCATCCCTATATAGAGAGAGAGGTAAATGCGATAGTAAGTACTAATTACGAAATGTATCTGCACTCGTAACTGTGCTGCTGTTAAAGGATAGAAACATTTAGTCAGATATGTCATTCCGGTAACAGAACGTTACTTTAATGAGTGTCGGCTAGTTACTCCGTGTTGAACATTGTAAACTGAGACAAGTAGGGTTTTGTTTATATTGTAAGCTCAAAGCGTGAGCGTCAACAATAGCTGAGGGATTGAGGATGTGAGAATACGGTGCCGGATATTTAGCTTATAAATAGGCATAGGTGACACTGTTATATTGTGATAAGGATTTATTAGTACTCTTGTTTATCTTTACCTTAAGCTTGTTGGAGTTTATAGATCATGTTCTGTGTTTTATAGAGATATAGAGGTCTCATAAGCGGTTAAAGTTTATAGCAAAAGTATAATTTGTAGCATTTTATTATGATTGAATTTTAATTGATTTTATGGTTATGCATTATAATAAGTCATAGTCTAAGTTAATTTTCTAAGGACATTATAAACTTGTTGCAACTTGCCTTGAGCTTTTGCTACGGCCATAAGGAACTTTATGTGACAATGTATAAATGATTAGTTTTTTTAAAACTATTAAGTTCTATGAATTAAATTTACTTAAATTAACAGATTAGTAGTGTTTTTTTGTAACTTGAAAAACATTGTTTATAAATGTAATAAATTGTAATGCTTACTACTTCTCGCCGAGCTCGATCTGTAAGGGCGGGATTGGTCCACAACACTATCACAGTCACTGTTGTATTTGCTAATTAATCTAGTCCGTTTACATAGTTCACATCCGGAGTAGGCACGCAACGGCTTACAACCGGAGGGCCGTTGACTGCAGCAGTAGATAACTTCCATCTTCATTCTAACAATAACAGTACCCACGTTCCTATACAACGCACAAATCGGTATACTAATGAGATCCATAACTGACGATCGCTATCGACATCCCCAAAATGGCGCGATGTAACACGCGTGAAGCCTTGTCAGAGACTGAATGAATTCGAGTGACCGCGCGAAGATAAACTAAACCTACCTACTACGTGTTGAGGTGGGGACGAAATGACGAATAGCTGATTGTGAATGTAGGGTTCTCGGCTTTGCGCCAATGGAGAACGAGGGCGGGGTCCAAATCCCACCCAGCAAGTACCTTTATATCGTACATAGGGGTCTTTTTGGCCCGCATGGTAGATAAGGGTTGACTTTTATTGCTTTTTGATTTCGAAGCGCGCGTTCTTAATTATTATGCAAGCTTAAAGTTGCTTAAGACTGAGCTTAGTTAATGAAGGACTGCTTGTAAAAAGGTTACATTATATAAAATTATTCTTAAATTTTAGGTAAATTAAATTTGTAAGTATTTAAAAAAAAAAGTGTTTTGTGTGCTTTACCACCAATGTGAAAGAAAATGTCTGTACACTTTAAATTATTATTTAATCTTTTTTAATCTATGAAAATCCAGATAGATATAACTTATAACACTTACCCGAGCTTAGAAATTGGGAGCCGAAACGAAAAATTCTAGATAAACAGAAACATATTTACATTATTTCTCCGAATAAGAATGATGTAGTTTCATTCATTAGGTACCAGTTCATTCACGAATGAGCTACTAAATGCTTGGTTTTACCGATATTGCCTTTGAGACATCACATCTTCTCCGTGTAGTTGTCTATGAGTCAGACATCTGACATAATTCACTTCGTAAAACAAAGCGAAATCTTGGAGTTCGGAGGATTCAAGCCTCAACGGTGTAAAACAGTGACTCCTTGATTAGCTGAACTGGTTTCCTCATAGTACATTTACCAACTTCAACAAAACAGTTTCAAATAGTCTTGATCTTAAATCGTATTTTTATAGTTTTAAGAAATCTTAAACCTGTTAACATAAAAATTTTCTATAATAAATTTAAAACGAGAGCTTATAAATCTAAATAACAGTTTCGCAACTCTTACATTGTTTTTAAATAGCCGTAGACCTGTAACTGGCATGACAACGCAAAATTGCCAAATAGGTAATTTGAAAAATTTCAAAGAAAGATGTTTGTCATATCGGTGCTACAAAAATTGGGCTAGGCCATGACGGTACATTAAATAGCGTGAAACAAAAAATAAAACATGGCAATAAGCTTTCTCTCAAATCCTAAACACTTATTACATCTGAGGGATTCGGAAGACACACATTTTTGGTTAATGCTAACAATTTTTAAAAGTTCAAATTCCATACATAGCAGGTTGCAGATCTGTCGCCGACAAAGCTTTTTATTTCTTCTTAAAGGAAACGACTCTCCTAGGGGTAGCCGCCTCTAGAGTCAAAACTGAAGTGAACAAACCCGGGTAGAGATGGCTTAAGCTCCCTTGATAGTTTTTAATGCGTGTGGAAATTGTGCGGTCATAATCTCAGCATTTAAGCTCTTTGGGTCGAAAGTCTCAAGTCTCTCTAATCAATAAGCTTTTCCAATCCTCAAAGGTTTGCTGGAAGAAAACTTTTTAAGCTCGCCTTTGTACATGTCATTTTGTATCTGCTTTGGATGTATTTTTATTTCGTGTGTACAATAAAGAGTAAAGAATAAAGAAAGTCTCGGCTAGCACGGCTTTCTCAGAAAACATAGATTTTTATTTCATAAACCGCTTTAAATTATCTTTGATTTTCTTTGGCATCTGATAGCAATTCTCCATGGCCTTTATTTGAACCTGACTCACCTATCATGCGTTTCAGTTAGTCACTGAATTCTTCAGCGGTTGACTCAATTATGTAAACAAACATTTACGGGTACAAAAGTATTCAATTTCATAGTATTGTGACATTTTGAAATAAAAAGGTTTGATTTAAATATTGTTTTAAATATTCTAGGAAGCCAAAGTAAAGATTTTTAAATTCACCCCCATATACTTTTCTATAAATGCTTACTGAAAAGTAATACAGCATCCAAAATCAGTGTTTTTTCTTATGGCATGGACCAATCGCGCAGCTCTTACTATCATCTAATAGTTCAAAAAGTAACTGTCTCTATTATGTGTAAAAAAAATTATTATGGATTTCTTCCTCACACTTAGTATAATTTATTTTACCTGATTCTAAATAAAGATTTGTTACGAAATTAACACGCTTATTGATGAACCAGTTAAATAACTTATTTGCCAAGATGTTGCACTATCCAGGGTGTATGAACAGCCTGCTTAAATAGGTACAATATGAGCGTCGAAGGAATTTATCGTGTCATTGTAAAAACAGTAAAACATTAGCTAACCATTAAGGTAATTACCAACATTGTACAGAAATAAAGCCATAATTCAGAAGCTTTCTTTGTTTTTTAAAATACATAGAAGCAAGTGCAAATTGTACCAATTAGTTAATTAAAATAGCGGCCATAAACAAATGATCAAATGACTAGAAATTTCTGTTTCTCACGGTATCGCACCTGTTATTTTTTTTAGTATTAGTCACTTAGACACTACTTAAATAAGATTAATTTGCCGAAAGATAATGACAGGTGTGAGTCTCAAGGTATTATTTAAAAAAACTGCGATGTTTTATTGAGAAAAAGGTCGAAATCACAATTAAAGTAAGAGAAGTAAAGAGAGAGAGAGATCCTCCTGTTCAGATTTACTTAAACAAAAACTTAGTTTAATAAAAAAGTCCGACTAGAGGTGAATAAATCCACGCAGTAGTAAAAAAACTGTAAAATACTTTCAAGAAACTTCCTCACAATTTCCCAGTAACTTTGATAAGGCACCGGAAGGTGTGTTACGTCAACAAGATTTCTCTGAATGGACTACCTAAGGCAATGACACCTGTGCTGCATCAGGCTGGAGTTTCCTGCCGATAACACCTACATTCATATCCACACATCTACTGTAACGCTACCTTACAATGCTGCGGTATCATGAAAACTACTAGCTTATATGATACGGGTGGCAAAAATAATTATTTATTAAACCAACTTAAATTTTTATGAAGAGATAAATTTACGTTTTCTGTTCACTCCGAAGATGATCATCATTTTCTAAATTTTTGTTATGAGATCACCTCTTTTAAACTTAAATATATTTTCAAAGCACATAAACATCTTAGAGCATTTGCTCTAAGGTGAACCTACATTAAACAAGCATGTAGTGAAACATAGAATTTTCTCTTTTTTGAAATCGGTTAAAAAGCCAACTATTATTACAAAAACTAGGTATAAGGCATTTTATTTGTTGTCAGAAAAGTTTAGAAAAAAAACGAATGCCTAACAGAGCTTTTAACTCGGTTCAATCAAAACTATTTAATCTTCCCGGGTGTTCCACATTACGGCATATTTGATAGATAACTATAGCATTGTTCGATTGACACAGTTTTGTGAATGATACACACATACAATTTCAAACTCACACATACAATATAAATGTGTGAGTTAGATAAGGTGTCGACATGCCGTCTAGAAGCTTTATTGCTTTCTTTTTGCTGACAAGAAATTCTTCGGACAAGATTAAATAAATAGTAAGTTATTTCTCATGGTACGTTGAAGCAATTAAATGTGATAGAATTTAGTGAACACAAAATTATTTGGATATAGATCAATTTGACAATTCCTCTATTCCGTACGTATCTAAAATACTTAATGCTGTTCTTTATAATGAACAATAATTTAAAAATGCTATTTTCTGCACTTCTGAGGTGTTTTTTGTTCACAGCTTCAAAAATCTTTATCAAATTTTAATTTTTTTAACTCCTCAATTATTTGAAGACCGTGGAACATAGAACCTGCTCATATTTTAAAGCTAGTTAAAAATAAGGTAAAGTTTGACTAAACTACTCATACTTTGGTTTCCGCGCATTGACCGTTTTATTATAAAAAACTTTAAAACATCAACAGTTAATTTTTCAGCCAATATACTTATACATTTCATTGATTTAAAGACGTAGGCTTATAAAGATATATAAACGGACAAAATTCAATGTATTTTAGGAACGACGCATCGTAAGTTTCACTACGTTTTTCCATTTTTTTCTAGTTCCTGGTAAAGATGTGTTAAAATTATGACGGCATGGAGTGACACGCGACATCATGGTAAATTTGTTTAGAATTCGTCACATTATTTGATCAGTTCGCCGCGTAGTTTTGTGCGAAGTTTTTACGCTTAATATTGACTTTTTTGTACTCCCATAATACGGTTTTTTTGTGGGTTTATCACACGAGTTATCATAAGTTGGGAACTTTAAATAGCACTAGTATGAAGTGCTTTTGCGTGTTATTTTGTGACATAACAAACACCATGAATATTTATTTTTATAAATAAAAATGCTCATCACTCTTCTTGTACATTTGGGTTTTTTAAACAAAAAATTATTCTGAGTTTCTTTAAGAAAACGTCAACCATGTTTATATTGATTTTTAACTCATCTTTGCATTTTAGGAAAATGTTTAGGTAATGGAATTACGATTTTTTTTTAATTAACAAAAATAATCTTCAAACCATCTTGGATCTGGATACATAACCAGGATTTGAAAAACTCATGCAAAATATTTTTTTTAAAACATGACACATTTTTTGATTCGTCATTGCACGTCACAAACTGTAATCTCGGGCCCAGGACTTAAGTCATATCCTTTCAATGTTGACATTGACTTAAAAGGACTTACCCGCTGCATGTTACCGCATCAGCTATTTTTAAATTAAAGAGAAGTTAATAAAGTTCCACTGGAATAGTTTAAATTCAACTAGAAACGAAACAAGGTAATTATGTATTATTTATACGCAGGTGCGAAGTGTTCTAGAGTATTTTTGAATAAAATTATTAACTTAATACAAAATTTTCTGGTCGTGCCTTCTTAATTTAACGAAATGAAATAGTAAACATACATTTAAAATGTTTTAAAAAGATATTTAATTCTGTACTTCTATAAATAAATAAATAAATAATAATCTATAACAAGGTAATTTCGTTTTTTTTTAATTTGTTTAACGGAGGTAATCTCCAAAACTACTCAGACGATTTCATTAAATTCACCAATGTGTAGAATGGACTGTTGGGATGGTTATAGGCTATATTTTATTCCGGTAGTTTCACTAATACACCCGTATAAAGCCGGGAAGTACTATTAGTCAAGTATAAAACTATTTAATTGCATTAAAACTATTTTTAAATGAATTGCAAAAACCTTCATTGCTATTGTAAATCTTTACCATTATTAAATACCGATCAGCATCTACGTTCCTTTTTTGAATTTTTATTGCAACCGCACTATTCTAAGGTAAAACCGATATCCGTGACTTTTTTATCCAAGAACTTACTGAGAAGTTAAGATGATTCTTTATTATTTACGCGGATCTTAATGCACATTAAAAGTAGGTCATGAAGATGCAGTGATGACGTCACTCGCATTGACCGTACTACTTTTAGTATCGAAGGCATTTCCTGCCATCTCTAAAATGAGGTTTGGAGTAGCTTTTAAATAGCTTTTGACTGTCTCGACCTACAATGTTAATGTTTGATTGAAAATATTCTGACATAAAAGATACCGTAGCACTGCATAACACAAGGTACAAAATTAAATATTTTAATTATTTTCAAACATTCAAACTTCATATTTACATGTATTTACATTTACTTTATGCACCCTACTCTTTAACAAAAAAATATTTTAAATAATCAGTTCTCTAAAAATGAACTAAACGGTAACAAACATACACAAAAAAGCACTAACATAGATAAATCCACTAACCTGATTGTCTTCAAACAAAATTGAACATTGATTGACACAAGAACTGAGCAATGTTATGTCGAGGCATTGACTAGAAATAATGTATTTATACCTTGTGCACGATGTAACACTTACGTGTCAGATTTCAAATTTCAGTAACACTCAATAGTAACGCCAAACGTACCTATATTGTAAGGTTAATTATAAAATCATGGACATAAATTATACAACTACGTAGTAATTTTTAAACAACAAAGTATTATTTTAAATACCTTTACTAAGGGTCTGTTTCACGATGTACTAATAAGTTCTACATAAGTTTCGAATACTCTATTTTTTATTAGTGGTAGGATAAACACTAGGTACTGGCTTTAAATTTATAGAGGACTTTATCTGACACATAGCGCTCTTTGACTGTCGTGAAACGTAACATTAAACTCGAAAACAATTATAAATCCATTAACAACGTAATGTACTTCTCTATTTTGGTGTCATTGTCAGCTCTAATTAGGTAAAATCCATAAACTTTACATTATTGCTGGACTTAAAAAATCCCCGACTTTTATCCAAATTGTATCTAAGATCTGCTGATTCATAAACAATACTCTTCCTGCCTGACTGAATGTGATGATGATAAATATAATAAAAACGTTTATTTAAAGCAGTTTACAAAAACAATTTAATTCTTAAATAGGTAGTTATGATTTAGTCAATAGATACTTAGAAACCTGTTGATGATAAGCTTTATCGTGTAATTAAAAGACAAACCATGACGAAAGTCTTTACATGCGACTTAAATACTCCATCACTAGAGCTAGCCATTGGCTCATTCGAACTAACTAATTTTGAAAAGGTGAAACAGTCTGAATATTATATTCATTACCAAAAATTTTTGTGCAGCCTTATAAAAAAATATGTTTGCAATATGAAATAGCAATTGTGACAAAAACAATGAAAATTTGCAATTCAGAAAGGCGTAACAGTTACGCATTTGCAAGGCGCAAATAAAAACAAACAAAAATTCAGCAAAACTTTTATTGCGCTGTAAAATAGTCGACTCCTGTACAAGGACGGACCTTTGTCTCATCACCGACAAACTACCGTTACTTATTAAGAACAAAGCTTTGTAACTTTCACTACGTTATATATGACGCAATAAACACGCTTTGTTGTACTTATTTAACTTAGTTCCATTTTAAGGGCAATTCGAATCTTTGTTTTTATTTTAACGGTAGTACTTTGGAGGTCTTGTGACAAAAACTGCTTTATCTGTCGGCTCTATAAAGTCGGGGGCACAATAGGCTCCGACCGTACGCAATACAATGATTTTCGACAACGAAAACCGTGAAATTGGAGTGAGAAACTGTCCCGAAGTCTTTGAATAGAGGTATCATTGCTTGATAAATCGGGTGACAACAATACGCCCCCTTTTCGGTTCGAGTGCCAAAAACTATAATTGGGATGTCGAAGGCTTGTTAGGACGTGTCACGGTTAAGGTTGTATACCGATTTCAAGGTCAATTTTATGATACTAATTAGTATTGAGACCCGTTTATACCTGCTGTGGCAGTTATAGCTTTATGTTATAATTAGCTGCCTTGTAGTTTCAATGGGAATGTCTTCATAGTTTTGTGAGAAAATGTTGATGTATAAATCAGATCAATATAATATTTTTGCAATAAATTATTTTGCAAAAAAAAATATAGAACATAAACCAAGAAATGTTTACTTAAATCAATGATTTTTTTCGGTATTAATTTAAATAATATTATTTGCAGAGAAAGAGAGTTAATAAATGTTTTGCGAAACAGAAATGTACAAACAATATTTGATCAAGTCGTAATTCATAACTATACCAACAGGATCTAAGAAAAAATACCCATTGCACATGCAAAGTATTGCGCGAAATGACGGATAGTTTGCTTGCGAAACGAAAACACGGATCGAGGAATTAAAACTAAATGGAACGGACGTCGCTTGTGATTTAAGCAACATTCATTCAAGTCCAGTTACTACACGCATAGTAATAGTAACGTAATACACTGGTTGTGCTATAGCGCATATAAAGTGATTTGTATTCAATTGATTCGCGATAGAGTTGAAAACCAATTGAAAGGATCTGTTTAACTTTTTATACCATTTTTATTAATGTTTATTATTATGAAAAAAGGACTTACTAACCAAAGTTGGTTCTTTCTGAGCATTCGTACTGATAAATTAATTTATTTTGGGATATATTAAACTTGATAATCAAAAATAGGATGATTATTATATTTTCTTCAAATGTAGTAGAATAGCTCAATGTTACACCAGCATCAGTAATCTATTGAAATTCGATGACCGAAAAACGATTCAGGGCCAATGAGTCATAGGAGTCTGCAATCTCAATAAATGATCATTCTCCACAACTAGTTTCTTACGCAGTTGCTCCCACACTACTCTAACCGCGGTAACATGTTTTTGTTCACAATACATTGCTGGCTGGCTGGAAGATTAATGGTAATTCTCTAAGTAATACCAACAATACAACAGAGGCAATTCAAAAATCATCTTAGCGTAAAAATTGTATGATGTTGTGACGTCAAACGCAGGCTCGATTTCTCAGTTATGATTATATCATGAGTGGCTATCGAAAGTATTGTTACTCACCGTCTTGAAATGGTTTTAGTATTTCCCAGTTACACAGACGTTTAAGAAAAGTAAACAATGATGTAGTTTCTTGACGCAAGCAAATTACTTTGAATTTAGGTTTGGAACACTAAACCAGGAATTTGGATAATGTTTCGTGATGTACCCACGGGTTGTGATGAAAGGCTTAGAATAGAATCCTTGTAACCTGCACTATTCAAATCTTTGTTGAATCATTGTTACATAAACTAGTTTTAGGTAAAAAAATATACAATAAAGTTAGATGATCTATATTTGTTTATTTGTGTGATAATGATACAGTTTTTTATTCGCAAGCAAGATAAATTAACATCCTTGGATTACAAGCTTCACCTAGTCCCAAGCTAAGCAACTTTATGCTTGTGTTAAGGTTTTGGTAACCAGATAACTGGCACAACTTTACTTATAAACATTCTTTAATAATTACGTACTATATTATTAATAGTAACAAATATCTGCAGAACATCAAACACTTGTTTCTAAGCTAATATCGAACCCGCAACCTCCGCGTAGGCGGATCCCCCAGCGTCACAAAGGTTAATAAAAACTTTTCCTTAGCAACGATTACGGAACCATTTCCATCGGAACTTCCTACACGCTTACCGCATCACGTATTCCCGCGACCTTGAGGCAACACTGTTACAACACGAGTATTACACATTGGATGAGTCAAGATAACGGAATACAGACAGCCTTCGAATGCGTATGGTCTGTCTGCTAGCAGGTGAACGCTGAACTTCTCAATGTCGTAGAAGTCAATAAGTTCAGCGTACTAGAAATATTTTGGTAGTCGATGGTATATGGACTTAGGAGAGGATTATGTAGGAAGTCTTAAAAAAACTTATCAGAATTTCAAATAGGTATTATATTTTCAAACAAACCTAATAAATTCATTAATTAATCAACATCAACCTCAGGTAACAGAATGCTTTTGATTTCACTAAAAATGCCGTTTAAATCTTCAAGCCTAAGTTCATATCGACATAAGTAATGGCGAACGGGATAGCAACTTTGTATCGAATGATAGATCACGCGAGAAAAGCCTGAACACCCAGATATACATACAGTAGGTGTTGTCGAACGAATCAACATTAGGAAAATTTATCGTCACCTAAATTTGACTATACAGACGTTAGAATGGTCAATCACTAATTCTAACACTGTATAATAGCTATTACTTTTGGTCATTTAGCGTTTCAAATTCTATACAAAAGAGATGACTATAGAAATCCAAAACTCTATAGAATCACTTGGTAGTTCATGTCTAATAAAATAAAAACTTATTAATGAAAATGCAACTTTGATTGCATAGGATTCCGGATCCCTTCAACGTTCAAATGAAGTATTTAAGTCGCATACCTTTCTCACACTCATCCATAAAAGGCGATACTTGAAGAAGTGATGTTGATGTTTCCTAATGTTTTATGACAGCTACGAAATAAAATATGCTAAACAGTAATTCTTTGCCCAGCAGTGGGACACAAACGGCTGAATATAATAATAATATAATAAACAGTAATCCTAGCATGACATGTTCTAAACAACTATGAATGTGGCGAATTTACTTTCGAGGTACAAAAATGTGGCTTTACTTTGAGACGAATGTATTACACTCCATGTTAATGCTGTACGTGTAGTTTTTTTGACAGATAATGTATGAAAAAATGTCACATACTGACAAATTTTCATACATAATGGAGTTATAAGAAGCTACTTACTTTCCTTAAGATATTTTTCCTTCTCTGTTCAGAGCTCTTGTTTATGCGCTTGTGAATTTTACGAAACAAAAAACCTATTGATGCACATGCCTGGGTTTGAACCCACGACCTTAAGATCAAAAGTCAACGTACCTACTATACATCCCACTCGACCAACACGGCTCTACAATTCAAAGACATGTATTGTTGATAAAATTGGGACTCTCGTAGATAACCCAATGATGAAATCTCACAACCACATTCAAGAGACAAAGTACAGCTATAAAACAAGACATAACCGCATAATTTCGTTTGATTTGACATGCCGAAACAATTTAATCATTATGTCGGAAAATTAGCTGAATTGCCAAGAGATGTCCATCTTTATTCGTAACAGGTATGGTTTAAAATCGCGGTGGTGTCTTGAATAGGATGAAGACACAGGAATTGGCGGTATTTGTCAGTGACTGCTGGGAGACATAGTTGGCTGGTGTATCTTTTCTGACTGGGTGGGCAGGCCACGCCGAGGGCGGTTAGCCCTTTAACGCTTTTTGCCTTCCATTTTGAAATTTCAAATCTCGAACCATATCAATTCGGCCTCTATTCGATAAAATGTAGATATTTTTACTAGGTAATATATTTTTTCACCCTAACATTTAAAAACTTATTTACGATTTTTATAAAGCTCTACGAAAAACATATTCAAACATTAAATCGAATGTTATTGAACCTTTTAAACTAATTTAATAATTAAAATCTTACTAATTATGGGGAAAAGAGAAAAGGTAATTAAAAAATTACTTTGCTGTGGTCAAATTATGTTGTAATTAGCTGGACAATTAAAATCGAAGGTCATTACGTGGTAAAAAGTGGAGTGGGAAGGGAAGTGATCCTCTTTTGCTTGTCGCAACCATGGAAAGGTATAGAAAGGTCTAGAATACTTTAAAAAGCGGATTCTCAATTCAAAATTATCATCTCATTTTTATATTTAAAACTTGAAGTTATTTGAAACTTGAGTTTTTGTTTCGTCTTACAGTATTATTAAGGTAATAAAAACATGTTTATCTTAAAGTACTTTAAACTAGAAACATTTATTTCCCGAATAGCGCTACAGTCGATTTTAAGAGTGCCAAATCACAAAAACTCGATTGAGATTTGTATTAGGTATTGCGATTTTGCGTCAAGACTAGCTACCATGAGCTTTTGTTGTATAGTTCTAAATATTCCCACTCTATGGCTTAGAAAAAAAGCGGCCTGTGTGAAAATACCTATAGAAGTCGGTGCTCCTCAACATGTGTGGGACCATTATAACGGTACAGGAGGACAGGTAAATACGCGTAATTACCCCTGAGCTGGACAAATATGCTGTTAACGTTTTAATTAGTAAGATAATTGATTTCGTGAGGCTTGTCAACGGGAACTGTTCGGTAATGATGAAGAAAGATTTACTCTATAGAAGAAATATATACGAGTATGAGCATAGTTTCAGAAAGTACCAACCAATAACTTAAGAAAGTATTTATTTGCTTTAGTTATTTCATTTAGTGGGTAAAGTCGGGCTGTGGATGATGATGATGATGAGTTATTTCATCAATATTTACTTAAATTTTAAAGCAAATAAGGTTTTTCATTTAAATTAAAAGTAAAGAGCGGTTTATAACACTCTAAAAAAAAACTTGAGGCTTTATTTAAATATTTTTTTGTACTAAAGCACCAAGAATTGTATAGATTGGTACCTATTTATTGTAAAGTATACTAATTGTTTTGAATATTATCGAATAGTTTTGTTACTTTGCCAAATTATAAACATTTAAACTGACCTGTAAGTTCTCTGCTCCGACACAAGTATTTTCTACTCTTCGATGAAACCATTCGTCAAACATCATGACAAAACAAAGAATCCTCTTCTCAAACATCTAAATCCTACCCACCTACACACTTTACACATGATACTTTACCATCACCAAACGAATAAACAATTCCTTCAAAAATACAACAACGAAAAATATTTTCAAAAATTATATTCGAAATTTTTCACGTAAACGCTCTGAAACCACGTGAAAATGCCAACTTAGACAATGTCATAATCTAGACAGCTGCTTTTTAATAAAAAATATTTTAACTGAAAAGAGGTTTTAGGTTTTTACACTTTTTAGTTTTTAAAAAGAGAACGCATGCTATAAGTGAGCGTTGAAGTCTTTTGTACGGGAATGTCGGCGAGTGAGGATTGTGGTTTGATTCGTAGAGGGCGGTTTCCAAATTTAAAGCAATAGAAAAATATGCCTTGTTCTGGTGTAGTTAGAGTTCATAGCACAAAGTTTCGCAAGAATAGGTATTTTCGTGGGTTGGATACAGCATATATTTATAGTTTTGGTGAGAGGAAAATCTCAATCATATTTGGACTTATACTTAGAGGATATTTTTAGCAATAATTCTGTAATTCAGAGTATGATATTGTGTATGAAACACACATCAAACAATGTAATTAAAATGGGTCCCGAAGTTCTTCACTAATTCATCTTTGTTGATAATTATGAAGATGTTAAATAAAATACATAAATAAATATTATGAAGATTATTCTTACCTTACAAAGTCCGCAGTGAAGATTGCACTGGTCAATTCTGCAACAAGAAAAAACAAATTAACAAAAAGTTAGACTACAAAGCAATTTGAATACGCCGATTTCATATTTTAAATAAGTTTTTGCTTAGCTAATGATCAGTCTGCATTTGACGATCATTTAGTATTTAAGTTCGATGGTTAGGCCCGGGGCCAGCAATGTTTTCGTGACCTAGATCTTTTTGAACATATCACCATTATAGACAGATCTTCTCTTTCTAAGCCGCCCACCAAATTCTTCAAGCTATTAAAGCTCGTAGCGTTATGATATAAGGGTTTGGATTGCTTGAATGTGGTGGAAATATTGAAGGTCTATGAGAAATGGTTGTTGATATCGAAATTACAACCTGTCATACTTCAGACTAACACCAGACATGAAGAACGGCAGAAGGTCATGACAATAATTGGTACTGCAAGCCATAAGAAATACATTTAAATGGTTGCTATTAGACTGGGCCATGATTCTGCAGTGTACACAGATTATGTAATATCTTGTATGCATTTTCTTAGTGGCACAGAAGTTTTCTCGCATACCTAATTATTACAATACCTACAACGAAAACTACTAACATATTTTCAGTCATTTGTTTTATATTTTATCGCTACTAATACAAACTTTAAATTATGCACACACAGAAACACAATATTTGGATTTATCAGGATAATTTCAAACAAATTTTTTGTATTTTGTAAGTCAGGTCTCATGTTTTAGTAAAACATTTTAACGCATTGACCGTTTTTATTTTGGTTTCAATTGTTTCAAAAATTACTTGCGTTACGGGTTTAAATGATTCACTATAAAATGATCACCTATAAAGATAGCTAAGTATCCTGACCTACTACATTTTTGTCTATTATATTGATGATAAGGAATATGTTTTGGATGATCATCAAATCTGTTGATAGAAGAGGAAAAAAATAAGGTTAAATATGTATGTTAATATTGTAAAATATGTAAGCTGTTAGGTTCTTGTGTATGAACGTACTTTTTTGGTACTTATTTTAATGGTTTATTCTAAAAGTCTGTGTATTTTTTTACGTAGGTAAATTATTTGTTGTTGTTAAAAACTTAAAATAATGATCATTTTGCCAGATGACGCTGATGCACAATTTTATCTGTTTTGTAACAGAATTCCAAAAGTATGACGTGCGTGACATGCTGTGACAGATACGGATTCCTCAAAAATAAATTGACACTTTTGTTTTCAATATTATTTAGTGTATGTTATTATCAATCCGTCTGTCTTATCTAATATAATAATAATAAACTTAAACGGGCGAATATGTAAATTTTATATAAAAAAAACTGAAACTCGGCGAACTTTGTATTCAGAGACTAATTGAGAAAAAATGGGTTTGCAATGTGAAAAGTATAGAATTGGAATAGAACGTGAAAGTTTTCAAAATGCGTAATGAGCACACATACAGGTTGTGATTCAGTTTTGTTTCATCAAACTATTTAATATCAATCAAAAGCTTGAAGTCAGTCAAAGTTTGCCGCCATTTTTTACAAAATGTTGAACCATTCTGAACCAGGATTTCCTTTAGGATTTCCGATCAAAAAATCAGAGTACGACTTAACCGTCATTGTTCGTATTAATTAAACCTAATAATCACAGAAAAAAGATCAAGAACCCGATTACGGATCTTGTCTAGGAGAGAAGTCTATCAAAACAATAATTACAAGTTAAACTAAACATAATACTAAACTAGCCATTATGACACCGCACTTAAGGGCGAGAATCTTGTAACCTGTCAATTTTGACTTACGCAGTGTCAACGTCATCGATTCGCCGTCGCTTCCTATTCCGGCTATTGTTGTACGTCCTGTTACAAACCATGAACACTTATTAAATTTAATACCTTTCTTTATACGTATTTAGGTCTGATTTTTATTTGGGATCTTAAAGCAAATTATTAAAAAAATCTACACGACTATTTATTACTTAGGTTAAAGACCATCTCTTAAAAACCTGTAATCGATCTTAATAAGCTGAAGATGATCTCTTGAGGCCTCCCATGATATTAAATTTACAATAACGACAGAACTATTTCGCCTTTTGCAATAAAAACATTATTACATAACACTTTGGTATGGGTTGATCTTTAAAGTGTTTCAATACCGCTGGTATGAAATCTAATTGCATTTGACATAATTTTTAAATAATAGAAACAACTGTCTATCAATACAAATTGGATTAGCTAACTCATCCAATTATTTATAACGAATTTAAAATAAAAAACTTTGCAGACATTACTTTGTTTCGGCACAACAGATGTGTTTATCAAGTTTCTTGCTGTTATATAAATATGGTAATTTCGAATTAGTGTCAATCTAACCGATATATTTTCAACAATAAGGTAAACTGTCATTCGTCTTATGGATCCTTGACACATGTAGTGACAGTCCTGACATTTGTTGCGTATAAGTTGACAGCCAGCCTGCGCTTCCCGCTATTTTTATAAATTACAATGTCAGTTTTTGTTCATTACTGGTTCTTTTTTTATGTTTTTTAATAGTCCTGTGACACAGAGACGCAATTTGTTGAATCTTAAACGTGCTTCAGGAGTGACGTAAAGTGAAGTTATCAGACAAATTGATTGTTAAAGCAATAGATTACTTGTCAAATGCTTGACAATGTCTCTGCAGAATATCGAACTAAAACAAACTCAACAAACAATTTGAATTAATTTAAATAATATTGTTTGTAACAATTTTACTTTCCTTTCATGTACCTCATTTCATGTTTTCCATAAAATTATAAATAGAAGATTTAGTTTGAGTAATAAAAGCTTTTCTTTTACGTCTTTGCATAAAATTTTCAGGAAGTATTAACAATCATATTTTCAAGTATCAAATTCAATCTGATGCATATAAGGTTGCTTAGCGAACGTTTTGAATTTTGAAAATAGAATTAAGTTAAAAAAAATCAAAAAGCCTTTTGTAATTATAATAAATTTTAATTTTATTCAATTTTAATAAAATATGATTCATAATAAACCCACAACTATTTCAACATTAGTCTTGCGGTTGTTATTGTGGATATTGAACTTTTTAAGTTGTTGAAAAAATTAGGTGAAAATGTGCGAGAATTCATGTAAATGAAAATCTGTGGTCTATGTCTCATCATTTACATCTTTCTTAGATGAATCACGACACTACTATGTCAGCACTATAAAACTATTTAGTTCCTGGTATATTAAGACGGGTCAAGCTTGTCCAGATTTAGTCAATACATTTAGAGCAGACACCACAAGTTTTCTAGCTATGATTTTCATAAAGGCCCGCAAAGAGTGACCCTGATAATTTTTTCTTTCACCGTTTTGAGCTGTAATTTTTTGTAACCGAAAATATTTTGAGCCCCGATCGTACACGCCCGCCTCAACCTTCGTACAAATTGTAAGAACACACTTGGCAAATACGGCTTTTCTTGATATACATTCACAAAACAAATGTATTATGTACTAGTATGTTAAAGGTATAATTCTACTTATTTACTATGTTTAAATACCGTGCTTCTATAATTGTAAAACAATAGCGGCTTTGCACGGGTACTAATGGAACTACCGGGATAAAATATATAACCGTTCCAGACAGTCTATCCTACACATTTGTAATAGAATTTTGGAAATCGGCTGAGTAGTTTCGAAGATTACGTCCGCCAAACAAACAAACCAACATTACCACTTTATAATATTAGTATATAAATGTAAAACATAAATCGATAAGGCAGTACCTAGCCTACCGCTCATAAAACACATACAAAATCAGTACGCTTATACCTTACCAATACAAATGTAAATGATCAATGAGATGACGTATCACTGTAGTATGTATTATTCCTTGGTTCTCAATGAATGAACCTTGAACGAGGTTGCTTTACTAGTCAGGCAATGAACTTGAGATTTTCTGTCAATAAACTCTGTTACATTTTATACTTTGCTTTAAACTCTTTATTATAAATGGACTTTTAAAACAAAAGTATATGTTTTTATTTTTCATGTCTCTACGGTTTTGTAAGAAGAAAATACTAAGATGTATTTTATAGGTTTAACAGTAAGAAGGGAATACGTTTTTACCAAACACACAGATACACTTAGAAAAAAAATGAGTATAAAAAGTGAAAACAAATTATCAACCATAGGTCGGTCTTAGGTACTCAAATTAATCATTGACTTGGCACAGTCAGTACGTAAACAGAACTAAAATTGGATTCGCTGGGTTTAGTCATTGCAAACATTCTACATAAAAATATAATGCGGTATTCAGGCAACCGGCGCCAATATTTACAATGACTCATACTATACTTCGATTGAGAAAATATTTATTAATTTATTGGTGATGCATTATGTGCTATCAATAAAATAAATAAGCTAATAAGCCCTGAACTTCTGGACAAAAGCCTCCTTTAGCTTTTTGTTTTATGTAAGACATGTCTTAACTTGGACTGTTTGTTTTATTAATAAAATTACTTTCTTGAGCTTTCTTAATTTATATTATTTCTTGGACTTTTAAAGTTTTCATTACCTACTTATTTTTGACTTTACTTGTAAAGACTTGCCATAAAAAAGTACTAAGAATTAGTATGTCTTTTTCATGCATTGTTGTCTAATCCTAATGCAACTAAATATGGTCCCTCTACGGTTGGTAGAGCGCTCGTATGTTTCGGATATGACGCAAGTACTCTTCCCTTCAAATACGCACAGCCTAATACGCGTAGCCTATCTCTGTTTGTATTGAACTAACACAGTAATGTGCAAAACTATGTAACTTTGTATGATCATCATGAATAGCAGCTTTTCTAGGGTATATACATACCTCTACATAATATGTTTCTTAAAGACAGAGCGAACGAAGACTGTCAAAAACTAGAATATACAATAATCCTTAGGATAGACCACACGTTTTATGAGGTACAGTCGCGGAATGAAAAGGTTGACCTAAGATCTCCTATTTCCTAGTCGGTATTCGATTGATAACCATTTGACATACAACTCTTGTCTACTCAGAGCAATCATCTTCCCAACTTGTCTATTATGTACTTAGTTTGAAAAGGTAAAAAGTGTTTGCAAAGCGTCAAACGAATTGATTTTAAAACTGGACAATAGTTTCGTTCTGCGAGTGTACACACACTTTTACCGCATTTGAATGAAGTGAAGGTGTGTCACATTAATGTCGTCATACCTGTGTTTTATTTGATCATTAGTTGATCAATTACCTCATCTCACTAATATTATAAATCAGTTGTCATAATGAACTGGTTAAAATTTACGTGCATATTAGAAATTATCAGTTTTGCATGAATTTCAAAAAAGTGCCGATGGCCGAGTGGGTTAGTGATTTGACTTTCGTGTTTGAAATCGGCCGTGCAACAATAGATTTTACGTTAAAATGCGTTTATCGCGAGCTTTAACTAAACAGAAAACATCGAGAGGAAACTAGTTGGCTTTCTAGAAAGCCAACTACTTAGCTTGCAACCTATCACGTACGAAATGTTAACTTTTACAAAATTTTAATCATGTCATATACTAATTAATGTATTTACCTTTGACTAGACCCCATTAGACATTTTTAAAGGATCTTAAGACTGGAAATGATCTAAAAGGAATCTTGGAAATACAGTCGCTATTATACTCGTAATCTCTTTTTTAATGACAAAAATATTAACAAAGTTTTCAGACGTTTGAAACTAAAGCTAAAGTCCTACATTCAAAACCTACTTGTGACAGTAATAGTTTATTCTATTTCCTCTGCGTACAAGCTATGTAAATGATCGCCTTATTTAGCTCAGCAAATACTTGCGCGGACGCAAATTAGTTGATTTACATCCATTGGATTTTATGATTTAAGATTTTTGCTTAGGAATGAAGTTTGTTGCACTTTCATGGAGTTTTCTTTTAAAACTAGGTTGCTGTTTGTGAAACACATGCATGCGACAGAAATAAATTATTTTGAATTACATTATTTTTCCTTAAAATTAAATTAGTTGCTGAATAATAATAATAATAATAAAATCATTTATTTTCTCTCATAATTGGTTACATGTATGAAGTTGAGATAAGTATAGTCAGTTACTAAGTTCTAACCAATTTATGAGAGGCTGGTGCCAGTTGTAGGCTATTGCCTGTATTACTGGTCGCCAGGCCCCCACTCCTCGGTAGACAGTTGGACATCAAACTTGGAAGGACACAACAATTGAGTTAAGGTAGGAAGACTCACAAGTAAAACCATAAGAAAGGAAATAAGTAAGTGAATAAGTTAGTTGACAGTAATTTAAACAGGTAGTTTATTTTGATGTTATCTTTTTTATTTTCATTAATTTGAAATTAGTCATTCAGTTTTGTAAATAAAAATACATTGTTTTCATTTAAATAATCCAATAGTCTCTAAATCTGAGTATTTAGAAGACAGCAAAGGAAGTTTCGAAGTAAAGAAAATAAAGTTACAATTATGCACAGATAAAATAATACTATGTAAATTATGTCAAAAATACTAAATTTAAAATTTTCAGTGATGACACTTTTTCTAATTGTTTATAGTAGGTATTTCTATTTTCATTAAGGAAAATCCTATTTTCCTTGTTAACATTTCAAAAACAAACAAAGCACAGTTTTCCGACAGGATATGACATAATAGCACTTATATCCGTTGGATGTTCGACATTGTATGACGCACGTGAAAATATTTATCCAGGCTAGTCTAGAGCCCGTAGTGTACAAATACTCATTGCTGGATTAATGTTCGAATATCAATATGACCTTATTAACCCTTGAGGAAGTTAAGTTAAGAAGACAATAAATTAAAAGTGTGGTGGTTGTCTTTGACATAATTTTACATTTGTCCATATAATACAAATCTGTCGAAAAAACATAATATTTAATGGTCAAAACGGCCATATATTTATATAGATATTTCATAAGCGTTTGAGTATTCCGGGGGTGTACTAAGCATAGAAAAATTCATTGTTCCTCAGTAAATAGATTTCATGAAAAGGAGTGCAACTGTTATACATTTAATCTCATTGTTTTTCATGAATTAATTCTAGAAACAGCAGCTGCGTTGAAACTTAGAACAGAGATCTAAATATCTATTTATGGTAAAATAAAGTGATCTCCAAAATTGTTTCCTTATGTTATAAATAAAATACAGAGCAGACGAATGAAAGTTATTTAAATTAAGAAAATAAATAGATTATTTTTTCTTTTACGATTAGAAAAATGCGGCCAGTTCTTTTGTCATAGGACAAAGAACTATCACTGGGACATTTCAGGCAGATACTATTAAAATTATCTGTAAGTATGATGTTTTATGTATGATGTTTTTCTTCACCGTCTGCGTTTAAGCTGTGACGCATGTCTACTGTCTAGTGATTCAGTTGAAGTTATAAGAATTGAGATGACTTACGGTATTTCCATCGTGCTTACTGCTTATACCATAAGTAGGAGCCTTTTACTTATAGATTATCCATCGGCCATATTAGGTAACATTCATTTGAAATCTCATTAATTAAAAAAAAAGTAACGAGATTCGAGTCTACATTCAATAGGTATTAAGAGCCATTTTTATTTTTTTTATTAGCAGGTGGACAGTCAGCTCAGGTGTCAGGTGCTTGAACTAATTGCAAAAAGTGTGCTAATGTTATAGCTCTATTAATTAATCTCTATTAATTTTCATGTTATTTCATGTTTCATGTTAAACAATGCTACCTAAAACTTTGGAAGGTTCGAAATGAAATGATTTTTAATAATTTCACTAATAAAACTAGTATCATATAACCCAAAACCTATTATGATAGTAGGTTTTAAATACTTTTTAAATGATGTTGATTAAAGTATAAATACTCTGAAATTTAACGAAGTGAACGTAATACTGGTAATCCTTTTTGCCAAATTCATGACCATGGTAAGGGGAGTCACACCCGCGCAATCAAATTTTTTTCCAGGAACCATGAAATTCTTGTGACGTCATTTAGAATGGCTCCAATGAATGAACGTCTTTTTCTGTTATACAGCCTCTTCCAATGTCACTTTCTCATTGAATCATTGATACCATGATGCTGCAAATTCTTTATCATGGTGTAATATTACGAAATACGGTTTTTTTGAAAATTTTCAAGAAAATCATATTACTATCCTATCAACCAAGAATGAAAATGAAATGAAAATATCGTTTATTCATCAACTTAATCTATACATAATCTATTTTTCTTTGGAAACCCTCTTTTAAGTATAAAGATACCTGTGTTAGAGGGTTTCGCTCTTGCCTGTTGTTAAGAATTTTCTTAATAACACGTGCTTTAAATATATTGGTTTTTCACTTCAAGACGTATGATGTGTCAGTAAAAGTGCACCGTAAATAATAAATTGAACAAAAACTAAATAATGTAGAAATCCTCTAGATGATATAGCGATAACATAGATATATTAAATTTGATATAAAACTTTGTTTGAATAAATAAATAAATAATGAAAACATAGATATATACATCAATATATAGATTAACACTTTATTGTACACCATGAATCCTTTGATTAATAAAAATTTTTAGGAATATTAATAGATCTTTACAGTATGTTTCACATTTACAAACAGAAGAATTATTGGAAACTGTTATTCTGAAACTGCATATTTCAAGGAAAATTTACTTAAGCATTTTAAGATGTGTTTTGGCAATTTTACTTTCCTTGGGCTTGCATCTCCAATATTTGGTAGGTGATACATAAAACCAGGAATTCGGTCCAAATCAAACAAGTACACGTAGAAAGGAGGCTTCAAAAAATTTTAGGGCTTTCCCAGGGCTGAGTAAGATCTTAAGTATTTGAGCTTGCGGTCAAAGTAAGTTGAAACGGCATATGAGTCAGCTAAAAGCTAAAAAATGTTATAATCATCCCCGATAGACATTTTTACTCTAATTTAGACAAATTTCACCCCTAAGATAAAAACCCAACTTACTTATTTGCGGTGTGGTATTTGATACGGGAGTTTAAAATGCATTAACTTATGAAATGGTTACTTCTTTGATTTACCGGAGTTTTCATCTAGGATTGTGAATGGCGAAGACAATATCAACCAAATGGGTCCACTTTTTTGTGTTGCTTTGTTTTGTGTTTAATTTCATTATTTTTATACAAATTCTAAAAAAAACGTTAAATTTTTATTTAAAAAAACAGTCTAGAGTTAGCAGCCTGCATGAATGGTCATGATTTTATACAATATTTATTTTAATTATTATGTAAACTATGACATGGTAAAAAGTTGTAGTTAAATATGATTCCCCGGTTGATTCATTGCTAGTTACAAGTGATTTCAAAACAAGACAAAGTCTATTCTAATATCCAAAGTCCGTCTGGAAATCGAGACTGTGACGTAAACTACGACCTTGGTTACATTACACCTACATATTTATCTATATGGCTAGAAAATACAATTATTGTTATATTTTTAACTAGCTGCGCCCGGCGGTGTTACCAGCAGTGATTGATCCCCGTTCCCGTAGAAGTAGCGGGATCAAAAGTATTATTTTATTATTTATATTAAAGATATAAGCTAACTTGGTATCAAATTTAATCGAAATCCATCCTGTAGTATTTGCGTGAAAGAGCAACAAACATACATACATCCCCAGAAACTTTCGCGTTTATAAAATAAGTAGGAAGAGGAATAGATATTATCTTTATTAAGACTTACTACTTTAAAAAGATATAAAAAAAGTAAATTGTATGAGCAGGAACAGGCAGGCCAACTCTGGTGACTAAGTTTTTAAGCTACAACGAGAGGCTTCTATATATTAAACGACTTTAAAAGCCGGGACCGATATTTAACGTGCCCTCCGAAGCGGTCCGAAACGACTAAAGACCCAAGCAAACTTACAAAAACACTCGGCTATTAATGCCACTTGTCATATACCAGTAAAAAATTCAATCTAAGATTTAAACTTAAAAAATAAATAATAAGGAGAAATAAACACACCTGTGGCAACCACTTGTGTTTTTGATTAATTACAAGTTAACATATTTTCCTTATTCGGAGACGTGCTCGGGTAGAGGAAATACAGATTATGTAAAGCCGTGAGAAAGTTGATCAATTTGAGATATATTGTGCTAACATTTATTTACTTATTCAAATTGCTAAAAAAGGAAGAAATTGCTTTTGCCAATAAAGCCATCAGTTTGACATTGTATATTGTGTTCTCTTGGTAGTTTTTGGAAATCATAAAGAATTATCTATCTATGTATTTATATTTATATGGTTAGGGAGTTATGAACAAGCAATAGAATCTTAGTTTTAAGAGCGTTAACTTATTGAAGAAAGTTATTTTAAATTTGAATTTGTTTACATGTTCGCAACTTTAAATATTTTATAATAATGTAGTTGACCTTGAAGCAAGAGTTTAGTGATCATGTCACCAGTTTCTTGCACATACGAGTGTGTACAGTATGATGCACAAATTCTGTTAAAAGCTTTCAATTGGAAAGTGAGTGACTAGTCCACTCAAATCAATTAAGGTTATGAATGTTCTTAGGATATGTTAGTTAGTCACAAGAACACTGCGTTGGTGATTTCATCTTGTCGCATACATTTCACTTACCTACTTAGGTTATATGACAGACAGACTGAAATTAATTTATTAATACAACTCACGATAGTTTTGAAAGTGAAAGTAATTCTGTAAAAAATGAATGTGTAAAAAAATGAAACAGGACAAAAATTACAATTATGTAAAATTTTCCGACACATTACAAAAGAGGAAAAACCTGAGCTTGTACTTTCAGGAAGTCCGGTAATGATTAGCACTAATCTCGAATGAATCAACTGTAGCGTTCATTCATTGTTCATTGTAATGATATGAGTTGCTTTAGGACTACCGGATATTACTAAAATTAAATAATATTTTTGGCATCCTAATTATATAATTAATGTGAATATTTTTAAGAAAGTGTGTATTGATTTTTTTTTAATGATTACATTCCTAAGGTAATCGCCTAGTTAAAATTTAAAAATTTGATGACGTCTTAGGTGTTAATAACAGTAAACATTAGTTAGTAGAAAATAAAGTTATCGTAATTTGTAACATATGCGTGGGAAAACCTACAAATGTATTCTGTTTATTTTTTACTTTCAATGCAATGTGTGACTAACAGATATTTAATGACGTACCGTTTACGTCTGATATAGAGTACACATTGACACCGATAATCAAATATGTAATAGCTAGTACACTACAATAATATAAGTGCCATCTGAATTTATTTCTAAACATACAATCATTTATAATTACGTGGCCACCATGTGTCGTTTCCGAAAAATATGGCAATTAATAATAACCGCTCACCATATACCTATTTTATAAATCTTTTTCTTTGAAACTATTATAGATTTAACACATACTTGTACATATTTTTATCTAATATATAGACGACAGGTTAAGAGTGACATAGCTGTATTGTATTTTCCTGTGTCATAATCAAGAAAATGCTCTCAAGATTGCACTCTGATACGTTTAAATGCGTTTTTAAGTAACATTGTATTGAATATAATACCTTTATTATTGTGTATGACTCATAGTTCCACCTGAGTTTACTTTCATACTAAATAATATATTCGCACATTCAGGTGGCCACCATGTGTGGTAGCAAAAAAAAATGTATTGTGTCGATTAATGGATTTTATTTATCTTTTTCTCAGAAGCTTATAAAATCTACGTAAATAGCTCCCAAATACAATAAAACCTGTTGAACCATAATTAAAAGACATGTTTATATTTATTATATTTAAAGTTGTATTATGATTAATTTGTAAATCAGTTCATTGCTTTCTATCACAAAAAAAACCATTAAAACTTTTAAAAAACACAGCAATCTAAGAACATATAAAAAAACCAGGGTCTTCCTTTCAGACTTTTTTTTTTATAGATTTTGAATAAACGTGAGAACGTACCTCAGTACACTCTCACGTTTATTCAAAATGTAGGTCAAATCTAGGAAATTTTCTTCTACATTATTACGTATACAGTATACAGTATACAGGAGTGAACAAATCGCTTAAGAAAAATGACTTATACCGAAAATATTCCGGTGCAACTAAGCTACATTGGCATTTCCGATTCCTTTCTCCTCGGATGGGTCACTTCATCTGTCTTGTTCCATATTTTATTACTGGGTTACTAAGTCAATAACTAAGTTATACGACCTTCGTAAATATTGGGGCGGCTAGTGGCATTACTTAACAAAATAAAAATGCGCATTAATTTGCTTTGAACATTATGTTATTATTAACCTTTACTATATTTCTGAATATCTCTGTGGCGCAATGGGCCAACTCTCGCCCGAGTCGCGGAGGTTGCAGGTTCAATTTCCGCAGAGGACAAATGTTTGTATGTTCTGCACATACCTATTTGTTTCGGGTCGAGGGTTCTATGTATAAATGTATACATAATTTAATAACAAATATATTATGTAGGTATATCAGTCATCTGTTAATCAATCTATAATTAGCTCAACTGATCCAAGACATTTCCAAACGGAAGTGCGCCCAAGACACTGGCAACATTGTCGAGCTTGTAGGTAAGTATTTATAATTATCCTTTTTATTCATAGCTATGTGATAATAGGTAAGTTCAATGACCTGCAAGTTCAATGACATTGTAACACAGATGAATAAGTAGTCAATCTAGAATATATATTCTGCTAATTTCCTATATTATGAATTGTGTATTATGTACTTATTTTACCAGATTGTCACGTAAGCAAAGCTAATTTCTCTAAAATATTAACATTGTGACAAAATATTTTTAAGAAAGTTATACCTAAGTAAGTGTAAAAACTATTAAGATCTTATATTCAGTAAAAATCTAAAATAAATATTCAGGGATTTTTAGATCCTTTCCAATGTGTCTTGGGATCCTTTTATACGCATTCTAAATAATGAACCAGATTCAAACCCAAACAACAACAAAATATTCTAAGCAATCTATAGCTTAGCAATAAATTCCATTCTCGTATAAAAATAGCACAAGTAGGTCAGTAGCACAATTATAATGCGATTATGTAACATTCTGTTACCACGACCTTCGTACGATATTCTCGTCATCGGCACGTCACTCTGACGTCACCGTATGGTGTAAACTAGTCGCTGTACAGCTGGCTCACTCCATAATAATTTTAATAAAAATTACAAAAGACTTGGTATATAAGGCCCCGGTCTCGAATTTCGCAAAAAAAATGTCAATTGTGCAACTCTTTGGGTTTTTTTAATGATACTTATTTTGATTTAAGTAGATGTTTTTGTTGCAGTGCGTAGGTATAGTACCTAAGCAACATAATCATGATTTTAAGTAGTTACATAAATTCATAATTTTGTTTATTTCATTGTCTATACAATAATGTCTAACTAAACATTATATAGGTACTTCTATAACGTTATAGCTACATAAACAATAGCTTTGATCTATGTACGTTTGTTCAATCATTGACATTTATGGGACCAAAATTCCATAACACTTAAGCAAATAGAACTTACCAATGTTTTTATTTTACTTGTGTATCTTGTACTATGCTTCCACTTAAACAGCGAATCAAGGCCAAGTTTGAATAAAACGCGTTGATGACCTAGCTGTTTGCCAACTCTGACGTCATAAGTTCGTCACCGCGCACGTGGGTTTATCCAATCCTTTACAATCAGTTTAGCAGAAATCGGTCTAAAAAGCGATTAATAGCATATTTTCCATGAAGCTTGATTCATTCAACCTTTCCATGGGGATATGACGGTGGGTCGATGGTCTTTTTCCATAGGATGCAAATATCATCGTAATATTCCTGTGTTAAGCTCTGATGACGAAATTAAATCAACGATAAATTTATACCTATACCTAAGGACTATTAATGTCCGTGGAGTACCTATATTATTAAAAATGTTCCATGCTCCTCAAAATTTTGTGAAACATAACAATGAAGCTTAAGCAGGCTGCGAGTTTTATTCATAATGAAAAAGGAACCACATAACTTAAAAAGTCTAATGATAAAAGTAACAAAGGTCCTATCAACGCAACGTTTTAATCTAACTAAAAAATATGATTATACGAGTAGAATGCATTGGCTTAGTCCAGAAATTCACTGCAAAGACCTCTTCTTATTATAATTATTTACTCGATATTTTAAATTTTCAATTGAATTAAGTACTTACATAATTGACTCTATTAGAGAGCTTTTTCGAGCTTGCGCTTTTTGAATTATTGACTGCTAGCGACATCTAGCATTGAGTAGCATGAGTTTTCATTTGGAGTTTGCGGTTTTGTTGTTTTTGCGCCATCTTGCGAGTCTTTACAAAAACCGTGAGTCACACAATAAGTAGTGACATCTTTTGTCGAGTAGCGGAACTATTCTTTGCAAAGTTGAGCGATAGAGTGCACTACAAAATTGTTATTTCTGGGGTTTTCCAATTTTCCACTCGTTATTTTCCGTCACGCTAGAACGACACGTTTTATTGCTTTTCTGATTTATAGCCGAGATATGAAACATCAGCTAATCTAACATAAGTAATTAATTAGAGAATACCAAACTGTACCTACCCATTATTATGAGTAGGTAGGTAAGTACCTACTAGGTAGTAATTAGAAAATTGTTAAGTGGGTTCGTTTAATTTTTATTAGGTACTTACTTACCTATTATTATTTTTTTCGCTTGATATCAAAGGCAAAGTATTTATTTAAATCTATTGTTTAGTTTAATAAAGCTAGCTTAATAGTGCTCAAAATATCGGACTTCGCAAAACCTATAAAAACATCTAGTATTTACCTAATCATCTATCTTACGCAGAACTACAAATATATAATCCTTGTTAAATTATCACAAATGTTTTTAATATTATTATGTTCAGTTGTGATTTAATAGTTACTTACATAAACTTATGGTTAGGTACCTTATATTTTATAGTTACCTTGCTACATAATCGTACCTGTAGGTATTATTTTTAGGTGGATAGCAACATCTCGTAGCGTCATTGACCGATGGACCTTGATTGTCTTTAATTAGATTCTGTCTTGTCTAGTCAAATCGTAACTACCTAGGTACAAACATACATTATTTGCTCATCCAATATAAGCTAATAAAGAATACTTATTAAGAAGGTATTTAGGTATAAAAAAATTCAAGACTTGGTAGGTATCTAACCTACCTTCATCAATGAATACCAGATGCCAATAGAAAACAAGCTTGTTTAAAGAGTTATGAATATCTAAATTAAAAAAAGGGTTTGTTTCATTAATATACACATTGCAGAACCTGGGTAGGTATGTAAGTAAATAAATGATCAGTCGTTAAACAAATTTAGATTAAGTACCTAACTTTTTCATTGCCTTGATTACCTAGGTACCTACCTACAAAGCATGCGTATTACGACTGTTTAAAAGACGTTATTGTCTTCCTACTTATTCACCCAGGCTTTTCTTTAGCAGTTAGTAAATAGATATAAATTCCTAGCTGTGGGAATAGATTTAGATTAGTAGGAAGTAAACTTATCTCGATAAAACACACATGGCTGAACATCAAAGGCGAACCTAGTTAGTGTTTGTTTTAATAAACATTAACATTGAAAGCTTTCAGCCAATTTAAATTCACACACGCAATACTCGTAAGAACAGCATTAGGTATACAGGGTGTAACAAAAGAGTTTACTTTAAAATTGAAGATAATTTACGGATGCTCGGATTAAATTTTATGAAGTCAAGGTACTACCCCAACTCGTACTATCCCATAGAAGTCTGAAATACTAGATTTTGTTGCCAGCTGGCAACACATTGTCAAAAATCTGTTGATTAGGTAAATATAGGTTAAATAGCCAGGATTCGTACCTATCCATTACACTCCACTTTGAAAGTCAAGGCACAATATCACTTACTTACTTCATTTTTTTGAATGAAATGAAAAATAAAATAAATGATCATGACTGTATTCCAGGGAATGGTGGACAAAAAGTTCAGGGATTAGTGGAATACCGTAAGTATCGTCTAATAGCATGTGGTTTTAAATGATTACGTAATTTGACCATGACTTTAAATAAATTAGGATGACAAGAATATTTGTAAAGGTCAGGTTTAAAAATAATATTAGGACATTTTTGCTTTACTGGCTGGTGCAATCCAATCGGAACGTCGGGAAAATATTAGAGGTAAGTACCTAAAAATTCGAGATAAATACCAGTTAGCAAAATAATAATATTATATTTCATAATTCATAATTGTTACTAAATCTTGTCCACATACACGCGTCACACAATCATGCCTTTTTAATAAGATTACAACGTATAAATAGGTGGCGGTAATTCGGCGGGGCACTGACTAACTAAAAATTCCTAAATTCGATAGCTCTTATTTCGTTCACAATAAAGTTCAAATCAAATAAACCGTCTGAGTGACAGTTCTAAAATTACGTATTTTACGTCAAATTTAAGTGAATGTATGCAATTTTAGTCAGTAGCCTTGATAAGTTTGATTAAAACTACACACATTTACCTCAATTTGACGTTAAATACGTAATTTTAGAACTGTCACTCAGACAGTCTATTTGATTTGAACTTTATTGTGAACGAAATAAGAGCTCTCGAATTTAGGAATTTTTAGTTAGTCAGTGCCCCGCCGAATCACCGCCATTGCTTACATTGTCAAAATATTTCAGCAGATTTTTAGTTATTTAAGTTCCATTCAATCATTATTTTATTTGATTTCAAAAACAATATTCATTACATTAGTATCTTTTTGTGACTAAAGTAGAGTTTAGTTCATTTATATAGCAACTAATTTAGGTATAATGATTAATTGAATATTATTGGACTTGTTTTACAAGTCTATTTTAATGTTGTTTCAATCGTTTGTATCACTTTGTTACATAGCAACAGAGCAAAGTAAAGTAGTTACATCATCTGGTAATAAAAAACTTAAGGTCAACAAACGAAATAGTGTTGTGACAATCAAATCTGGAATGTCGTTTTACTCTTGAACTTATTTGTGTATCATTATTTATTTATTAATTTATAACCTATTATTAGTATTTAAATATTTCTAAAAACTATATTTTATAAGCGACCGTGCTTGAAACCACAGTTGTAACTTTTCAATACGATATTGTTGAGTGTCCTTGAAACGAATGCTAGACGCTACAGAACTATTATTACGAAGTTATTTAAGAGCGCCGTTTAATGACAGAACTACGGATACACCGACAATGTGTTGTAAAGTTGTAAGCACTTGACTAAATATCAACATTAATCTTTTTTAATGCATACCAAGTAAACATATATAAAATAAAACCCAGTATTCATTGAAAACAAACGCTGCAACATGGCGGGATCAACTCTGCAACATTACAGTGTTACATGCAACATGTTGACACCATGGCTACATCTTTATGCATCTACAAACAAATGCTTACAATGAACTCAGGCTTACGTTGTCTGAAAATCTCATCATGCACGTGCCTGAAACGTTATCTTCAAACAATGCAATGCTATTTAGTTCCGCCCTTGGGAAAACGATAGACGTAACTCTAAAGTATATTATGACCGTACGTAACATTATACTAAACAGCAGACACGATTATTCAACCTAGGAAACAGGTTATTATTATCAGTAACAGAGTAGGTTAGTTATAATCTACTTGATAGATTAATTAATCTCATTAAAACTCGACAAGACATCACGAATATGACGAGAACGATTATTTATTATTCGTTTGTTTTCTACAACTTAAGGCTCTTGTTGGCTGAAGTTATTAAATGATATTACCTATTCACCCGCGGCTTTATTAGCACAGTTATATTCAAAATTAAAAGTAGAATTTGTGTAATACCATGTTATGAAATAGATGTCCCAAGTTTCAGTCAAAACTTTTCCGTAAAACAGTAACAAACCTCTATAAATCCATCCACAATCCATTCTTACGAATTTTAGTAGGTACCTACTAATGGATTAGTAGTAAGTATGCAAAGAATTCCATTTTAAATATCGGAACAGATGAACTAGATTAGGTAAAAGTTAAACGATATAATTATCTACGTTTGCACTTATATACAAATTCTAAAAATAACTTACCTTTACACTTTTTGAAGATAAATCGCAACTGCACAACGCCTTATCAGGTTATCTTTGAGTTCACTTCGGTATCACGCACACAATTAAAAATTTAACAAGCGTTTAATCAAACATAGAGGGCGTAGCGCGTTTCCTTGATGTATTATTCATTAGCCGAATTACCGATATTGATTTCATAACAATTGGTTTCAGTACGATAACAAGACTTTCACAAAATAATCACAACAGCCGAATTAAACGCACGAATGTTATCACTAATGATAACAGATATAAACAAACCGATTAAATCAAAATCGATATCGATAGTCACTTCACTAGTCTGCATTCGAATGAAACCTTCCTTCAACAGTCCACATTCGAAATTCGAAAAAGTTTTGATTTGAACTTGTTCGTTTTTTACACGTCGTTCGCCTTTTGTTATCGCAGTTACACTAACACGGAGGCATTAAATTCACTGGCACGTCTATCTGAACCGACACAATAGTGCCGCGAAAATGGTGCTCGAACCGGTCTTTGGTATCTGTGTACTCAGATGTTTTGTATCAACTTGCGTAATCTGACTGAGGAACGATGCTCTGGCCTTTCGTTTCGATACTACCGGCATTCCGGCACCCACGCTACTCAATTTTATTTCGGTGCCAACGTCTAGGAACCTATAATAATAGTTCTATAGAGTTCGCGGTCGTAACGTACCTACGCCTTATAATGCGCGCGCATAATCTTGATACGCTGTGTCTTTATAAGCTTTTATGTGACTAATAAAAATAATGATAGATGATTCGTGTATGACATAATTTCTTTTTATCAAGGTGCTGACGTCATCGACATAAAAGTATAGTCTGCAATTTATAGGGCATTTATATTATTTAGAGACGGTGTTACATACACGTAAAAATAGTTAGGCACTTCCAAATATATTTTTTTGGTTCATTCAGTCTGTTTACTACTTTTATTTTCAAGTCTTAAATCTCATCAATCTACTTATAAATTCACCTTTGTTTTATCTAAATCCTTTAGCAATATTGTTTTTATTCTTACTTATAAGTTATACTAGGTATGCTCTCATAGGTCATGGATATTTGTCATAATAATGCTGATAAGAAAGTTATAGACTGCGTTATATTGAAATAAATTACTATGTAAGTAAATAAATGCAATATGTTATGCAGAAGATAATTTATTTAAATACTACTTCATTGTTGTTATATCTGAAAATTACTTTTTTTAATTTTAAATTACTCTCTTACGATGCTGAGTAGAAATTTTTTTAATGTCTAATGTACCAGCTTTAGGTGATATCGGTTCCATTTTACTAATAAAAAAAATAAAAAAAGATTATGTTGGCAAGCAAAAAACGATTATCTGTACCTAGGTATAAACCTACAGTTGCAAATATAAATCTTGCCGCCACTTGCATTACTGAAACATGCCAACAATATAGCTTTACCCTGAGTTATTCCAGTAACATGACTGCGAGTTCCAATTACCATTAATTATACATTGTAAAAAATATAGAAATTCGTTTTAAGCCAAATCACTCAGAAGGAATTTGTATATGAAGTGATTTGTATATTATTTGAAAGTTACCCTATATTTTTCCTAGATGTATTTTAATTTATAATTTTAATCAAAATAATGTCTTTCGGCGTAATCAGAATAACACTGACATTGATCACTGACTGGTCCATTTTGATTTTTGCAGTGGAATAATAATTTTATTCAGAATTAAAAAAAACATTTTTGTGGGGCTCTACTAAAAGTTGCTTTTCTCGTATATCGTTTTATTTTACTGCACGACACGTAATGATGATTATGTAGTCTTTTCAAATAAGCCGAGGATGATGGTACCTAATGATTATCAGGACGACGACGCGACGAGGTCTTAAACGATTATCTAGTATCAAGAACAGTTGGTCGAGTGTAGGTGTTAATAAGACTAAACAGAGGCCTAGCAGGGCTGGCTACAATGATCTGTCTGTTTAAATTGAAGTAGGTATTGTATATTGTTCGTGAAGGCCACTTTAGACGATGATTAAGAATCAATATTCTTGACACTAAGTTTTTTTTTGTGGAAAAAATAAGTTTACCTCATCATCATCATCATCCGCAGCCTGATCTCTCCCACTGCTGGGAATTAGGCCTCCCTTTGTTTCTGCCATTTCTCACGGTCCTGCGCTTGCCTGATCCACTGCCGGCCCACGACGTTGGCAATATCGTCGTAAGTTTATCTAATCAATTTTTATTCTGCAGGCCAAATTAAGTTTCATACCAATGTACAGAGTTAGTAACACAAGATGCATTTCACGCATAATAATTTATGTAAGGGCTTTCATTATATAAACATCTTGTAGTTTTTCTGTCCATAAAATTGTTAATACGTACCTACTTTTTTTTATTTAAGTACATAGTCACTAACAGCATCGATTGACATGGGATGAAACAGTGTTCATTTTTAGCAAAAATATATAACATACTGAACGTATTGACCGTTTAAATAGGGCTTTCTGGTAATCCATTTGTATTTCTACTTTACACCATGAAAGCGGTTTGTTATTAGCTTCCACGAAACGCCATGCTGATAATTTCAATGCCAACCAACATTAATCATTGATTTAGATTTACCATGAATAATTAGGTAACCAAACCAGCTCGTGCCAAGTTTAAATTAGGCGCAAAATATTCGGAATTATTTACATACTTTTGTTAGCTTGGGGACCTTTGTACCTTCATCGGACTTTTGCGAGAGCAGAAGGCTCTACGCCGGAAAAATGAATTTGAGCGGCAAGCATGCACAAGGGCACCTCTTAGGTACTGATTTTCTCAGTCAGATGTTTTCTTTAAAGCCTCCCAAGTATCAAGAGTCCGCAGCCGAGCGTAGGCGATAACAAAGTAGAGGCCATACAAGGCAAGGCTGCGGTGTAAAAAGTCTTATGCGCATGAATGGACAACTGTTAGTATACAAATGAAGGATTGACATTTCCTAAGAAATCACTTTAGTGTTTTTATTGAGACAATCACTTCCCTGAGAGATATTTAGATAAGTGTGAGGTGAAGCGGAGAATTAATCGTGTTAATAATTTAAGAGTATTAGGTATTATTAAGTACAGGTAGCTCTAGAAAAAAGTGTCCTTCAACAAAAAGTTAAAAATACCCATTAATTTTACAATTTGAAAATATCACGATTAGTAAAACGCAATACTAATACCAGTATTTACGTTGACACCAAAACTATCGCATAATAACAGGTGTGAGTGGACACGCGAACCCTAGGTCGCTGGGGCTAAACATATAGGTCAGATGCTTATCTAAGACCTTTGCCAGCTTTCCACGTGTTATATTTATTTATTTTGGCGTCACACGGTTTGTGCATTTAACCAGTTTCAAGTGATATAAATATAAACATTTATTATATGAAAATATACTCACTATAAAATAGTTTCTTACTTCCTTAACCTCAGCAAAGATGTGGGTCTTTACTGAAGCATCACATGAACTTAACTTTACGACCGTTAAAATATAATATGCTTCTGTTTTGTGAGCATTTAAGATTGAACAATACTATATTTGTTCGATACTTATTACGTAATTAACATTATATTATTATTTAAAACTTGTGATGATCTCGTCCATTTTCACGAAAGCTAGTGGGATACAGCCTAGGGTAGAGTAGTTTTAAATGACTATAATGAAGTTTGTTAAATCTAAATATAATTATGAGATATGGTTCATTTTTTAATATTTTAGAACTATAGTATGAACTAAGGAGGAACAAGGTGATAGTATTTCAATATGTATAATGTATCAAGTAACGTACCGTGAAACGGGGTATCATTAGAGGGTTGGATTTCTGCGAAAACCTGGTTGATCGATTTTCCACAATTGGTCATGGTTTCCGCGAAAAAGGAGTAATGAACTTACCCTATGTCTAATCGATATGTAAATGTGGTATTGTTAAATTTTATGAGGCATAGTACTTAATAATGCTTTAATTATATTGTAGTGAACATATTTTTTATTTATCTATGTGGAGTGGTGTGTGTGAGATCGTTAAGTACTTTATAGGAACATAAAATATTTAAATTTTAAAATAAAAAAATAGCTTTTATTAAAATTAAGTTCAACTTAGACCACAGCTAAAAATATTGCCTAGCTGTTCTTACAGTGTGTAAAATCATAAAGTAAAGATGTAAAGGCCTAAACCACACTACCACAGCTCATTAAGGTAACAAAAGACAGGGTAACAGACCATGATAGGCACTTCCAAGAAACTCAAACTCACTCTCGACTGGCGTCGATCCGTCTGATGCGTCTATAAATTGAAAGTGAAATTTCTCAGTACCTTTATTTTTTGCTTCGCCACGTTTCATTGAGATTAATTGATTCTTGTCGTTGTTTTGTAAAGTTTATTAGGTTAGTTAAACACCTGTTGATATTTGTTTTTTTGTGGTACGTGTCCTTTATTCATTCTATTTATATCAATCTGTTACTGAGAACAGAATTATGTCATGATTTTTTGTTAAGACGATGAGGAAGGTAACGACGCTGTGGTCTAGGCTCTAGGTCCTAAAATATGTATAGAAGAAACTATTGTATATACTAAAGAATCATCCGATAGACTGTTGAAGGATATTTTTTAGTAGCTTTGTACGAGTATGTTATCTGTCTATAATGACTTCTACACCATCACAAAAACGTTTCCAAACAAAATCTCTCGATCTCTAACGACAGGACGACATTCCTACCACTGCGTGACCCCAACCAATTACTATGCCTCTTGTAATTTACGAAATGACATTCCAACTCTCGATACATGTCATTAATGTCATTTGTCAAATTACAAGGCAATTTGCCAGAGGCGGTGGTATATGTAATGATAGAACCCAGGATGGTAAGCCATCTAATTGGTGCAGAAATACTGAAAGCGTTGATTTAAATATGGCGGCTAAGATGGTGGTTAAATAAATGTCAACATAAGAAGCAACGAAGAAAATTACTAGTGTACTGAGGTTGGTACAAAACCTCTACATAGGAAATTACTGACTGCCCCTTACATTTGTAACTCCTTGAAGTAGGTGGGTATTTAAAATAATTATGTTCTTGTCGCATGAGTCTCTTAAAATTGTCACATATTCTAAACTCAACTGGAACTGGGCGCATAATGGTTATGTGTTTTGACGTGCAATATTTAAAAATGAATAGTTATCTAATTATTGTTTTTTCTTTAATTTTCCTTGATTAAGATTATATATGTATTTCAACTTGTTTAAGGCCACGCTCATTAAACCCTGGCCATAAAATTGGATATCAGATAAGCTAAGCACAAGATAGTCCGTATCTCATAAAATAATGCAAGGCTTCCTTCAACATGAGATCAGAAATTTTAAACCTAGGCTGATGTAATAGCATTGGTTACTATATCCGTGTCTGGTAATGACTCTGCAAAAATTAATGTTTAAAAAAAAACTGTGTTTGTGAAGGCAATCTTCTCCTCCATTAAGACTGATTGATTTCTTTGTTTTTTATACTTACCTATGTGGTCTCTTGAATTGTTCTTAGCTATTTGTAAATATTACTTGGAATATGATAGAAAAACTATAAACACCCAAAAATTGGAAAATTTCATAAAAAAATAAAAATAAAAGTGCAATGACAAGAACTGTAAAATCGTACATAACGAAAAAAAATGAAATGAAATTAAATGAAAATTCTTTATTGCACATCTTAAATTAAAAATAACAAAGTTAGTAGCTAGTTACTAGGGGCAGAATACTGGCTTCAAAAAATTCTATCGTCTGCTTATTTTTATATTTGCCGGGCACGCCTATACTTTGCATGATATCGTTTAAATAAATAATAGCATGCACCGGAATTTAATCATTAAACTAAGAGGGCGCGGTTGAAGAAAAAACATCGTTTGTTTCAATGGGAGATGAATGATGATTGCGTTTAAAGTATTTGTGTTTAATTATATTCCTCACGCGGATTCTCTTGTGTAACAAATTCTTAGATAATACCAAAACAGATGTTCTAGAAATCTAGAGTCTATATATTACAGGTATTAGATTTTATATCTTTCAATTAAACCTACACTATGGAAGTTTAAGTATTATCGTCGCTTGTTCTATTATGAAATTATTCTAAATTCTTGGTCAGAAAGAACGTGTACGACTTGTTCAAATTACATTACAAAATATTTGACAACAATCTTAATGCTTTTCAAATGATTCTTTCAGCGAGCTTGATCAATTTTAGCATTCATGGTAAGTCTATCACACGACAGAGGTTTTAGGTCTAAAAACTCAACCACCAGAGTTCACCAAACTTTCTTATCTACCTACTTACTTTAGCATCCATTATAGAACTGCTAAAATGGAAGATAGAGACAATTACAGAAAGAGACGAAGTTATTTAAATATTCGCTATTCCACTTTCGGTCCAGCGCCGCCTCTTAACCAATGCCGATGCAGTTCTCATAATGACATGCAAAATTACCCCCTAGGGGACAAGACAGATTATATGTCTCGTGTATATAATCCTTATATGCCATTAGGGGACAAGATTGCATGTCTTTATGTATTACATCCTTATGTCCCATTAGGATTGCATCCTGTTATTTACTTTCATTTGACCTACTTGAATGTTGCAAAATAGCTCAACAGTCGAATTTATCTATTAGAATTTTTATTCGAAAGTGATTAAGTACGGAAGTAATTTATATGAAAATTACGGGACTTTATCACGTATTTACCAAAACAAAAACACAAACACACAAAAACCATCCTCACGTCAAACGTCGGGAAATATAAAACAATAAGGTAAATACCTACGTGATAAAGTCCCGTAATTTTCATATAAATTATGTCTAATGATCGCGAAAGTTTAAATTGTTGGTTGGGAAGTACTTACCACATAGCAGATGGCGCTACTTAGGTTAGTATGTTGACAATTTACTCCTCGGATGGATCAATGAATTTTCGTATCGAAAAATTTTAAGCCAGTTAGCTTTTTAGAACCATCGATAGGCTTGCAAAGGCTTGCTGTCACTGTTCTGCAAAATGTTGACATCTACTTACCAAATAGGTACTTACCCATGTATTTTGACATGCCTCTGACTATCACCTTGGACATATTCAAAGGACTTGAGAGCGTAAAAGATCTGGAAGAAATTTCTACTGCTCCTTGGAAATACCTTAAGTCGTGATCTTAAAATTAGGTCTAAGAATTAAATTTTTTTTTGACAAAGCATAGTAAAACTGTGCCGTCTAATGTGTAATTTGTCAATTCTACGGTGTTCTCTTTAAGAAAGGCCAGTGTTAATAATTTTAAGAATCTCCAACTACAAATATGTTGTTTTGAATATTTTTTTTTAGCTTCGCTTTATCTTAGCTTGATAAAAATATGTCATGCCATCTCTGAACAAGTAGCAGTACTAATTTCCTTGCCTATCTCGCTGCCACGCCATCTATCGAACAGTTGTAAAACGATCAAACTAAGTAGCCTAGAAGCTCGAGCTTTAGTTAGATAACTTTCATACAGATGACAATTTTTCAAATCTAAAGGCCCCAGTACACAATGGACTGTGATGGGCCACGCTTTACAATGCACAACTGTAGGCCACGATCACTTGGTGTTCACACAGTGGCGCATGTCTCATTGCTGCCTGGCAAACCACTTGCGATGGACGTAGAAGTAGTTACGGCTGCGGCTATTTATTTATATACTGTTTACAAGTATTACAGAAGTGTGTACCGTCACAAAGTTATAAAAAGAAATGGCGCAAAAGGCGATGGTGGATGCTGACCATTCATCAAAAAAGTGCACTATCCCGGTCAGCGGTCGGTGACGAACTAAACAATGGCCGATTGTGTGAACACCACAGACCACGCTACGCCACGATTCCTTTGAAGTGTGCCCAAAAAACCGACAACTCCCCGATTGCGCGCCACGATTGACAATTGTCCGCCATCATATACCATTACCCCCTGTACACAATGGCGATGGCCTGTAATGGGCCAGCATGGGCCATTGTGTACTGGGGCCTTTACGATTTTATTTTAACACTATTACCAATGTAGAATACTTCTATAAACACTCACCCGTGGTTTTGCTCGCGTGGTACTTACCCAGATAAAAATTTGACTATGTGTTATTCCAGATCGTTAACTAGTAGTAGGTATACTTACTTATAACAAGTTTTAGCCAAATCTTTTGAGTGTTTTTTCTTGGTAGTTTTATTCAATCGTCCATTAAATTAGCAACAGTCGTTAAGCCATCATAAATGCTCTTAGGCAGCCTTAAAACTCAGTTTCTAGAATTGGCCATGTGCTCATAAAATACGAACTATTCACCACAAAGTCCCTGAACAACTTCCTCTAAAACCCCTCAACAGCCTACACAGTTTTCCCATAGTATTTGTAGCCCTATTGGGACACTGTAATGATATCCCTTGCGTTAACTTGGGGCTATCGGTAGGGTCTTGATATTTGAATTTTCGTTTTCTGCTGAAGGAACGTTTTTGTTTGTGGAAAGAAAATAGATAAATTTAGGAACTTACTAGGTATTCAATAAAATGAGAAAATGTGGCTTATTTAGATAGATAGTCTTAGTAGCATGATTATGATTAGGCATGTTTATTCGTAAAAAAATATGCACTTGATTGTTAGTTTAATAAAGGAAATAAATACAAACACCACTATAAACGACTGCTAAAAAGCCACATATCAAAAGATTATAAAACATAATACTCAAACGGGTATTTAAAGCAAATATACAATATAGGTATCCGTTTGCATAATTATGTTTTTTAGGATTAAAAGAGGTCGATACTCAAGCATGAATCTTATCACAAGCGGTGATTCGTCAATCAATTTTGTTAAACTTTTCAAAAATCTAACCTTAACTTAAACTAAATTCTAAGAGTACCTAGCCTTTGAGTACCAGCCTAGGAACATCATAATATTATCCTAGTCACGTAGTAGCTCGAGTGTTAGTAAGTATAAGCCTTAGACCCTCCTAACTTCGCATGTAATCCCCAGCCTAGTGTCTAGTTTCCTATCCGGCTGAGCTAGACTGAACGAGTTAATGCTAAAACGGAATTGATAGTAAAAAGACTGCCATTTCGTTTTTAATCAACTTATAAAAACAGTTTTCTCAATTCGACCGTACATTTTTGATAGGTCTGTACGTATTTTTAAAGATTTTAGCATCAAGAAGAGCAAATAGGATTATGTAAGCACAGACAACAGAGAAATTCTAATTCGTCCATGATGTAAGTACTTTTATGACTAGGTGTCGGCTGAAAAATATTCCTTGTACTTATCTACCGAGTAACAGCGAACAGTTATTATTTTCTTACAAAAAGAAGTATTTCGTCATTCAGTCATCAGAGTAAACAAATAAAGTACTTTCTTTCATCCTAAAACCACCCGCGCGAATAACTGAGTTTCATTTACAAAACTTATGGTTCGTTTATTTTATCGTACCTACTGAATTTGCCACATAAAACTTATGAATAATTCAAAGGGCTGGATTCAACCTTTTTATGATGTAACGAAACTACTGAAAATAATTTATCCGTAGAAACGCAACTCCGTTCTTAGCCCGTTTGCGGTCAATTTTGAAACATTCGTAGTAAAATTTTATAAAATTTGTCCTTACGATCACACATCGCCGTCTAGTCTTTCTCTTCAATTTCTGTGAGTAGGTAAGTACTGATTTTTGTCGTAGTAACACACGTAATCATTATTAAACATTGCCACCACGCAGGTCCACGCAACAATGTTTTAGGCAATGCCTCATATCAGAACATTACAAACTGCGACTATTTTATTATTTAAGTAATTAAATATCTAATACGTAAGTACCCACTTAACCGTACCCTCCTTAGATGAGATGCTGATAAAGGAGTTTCATTTCTAATAAGTTTTAAATCAGTGACGAAATTGTGGCATACATAGATAGTGGTGGAATCACACGTACACTACGATTTTATGTTGAGACGTCATGCAAAGTCGGCAAAAAGATATGATAGAATATATTACAAGGAGCTTGGTTTTCATTAAATTTCTGTGTTATTCTTTAGGTGGTTTATTTTAACATTTTGGTTTGAACAGTTTAAATTTCTATAAAAATAAATGAGAAAATCAAAACATAACATTTAAATAAACGGCTTGCAACATGTGTCTAGTTTTTAACAGCCCGTTTAATTGTTGCTAAGTTCAGCTTAGACTAATCTCTACAACTTGTAATTTCAGCGCCAGACAGAACAAACATCAACAGATGTTGCAAAGCAAACGAAATATATCACTGGAGGAACCTATCTGCGTACAGCCAGCGACAAAAATATAAATATTGAGCTTTGACTAATATTTAGCAGCAAATAGTTTTAAAGCAACAGTCTTTGTTACATTTTTTACAGATTAAACGAACAATGCTTTACTACTACGTATCTTTAAAATAAAACAATGATTATTATAAAGCAGTCATTTGTTTGTTTGCGTGTTAGTAATCTCATCCGATTTCAAAAATTAATTCACCGATGTAAGTAGAGAATGGACTTTCCGAATTAACATAGGCTTTTATCCTGGTAAAATCTTTTTTGCAAGGCCGGGATGGTTGATAGTTCATAAAGTGAATCTTATTGCCTGCCCGACTATACGCTACTTTTGTAAAAGGCCTCGTGGATCATTTCAGCGCCACATGGCAGACGGTAGCGACCCGAAAAGTCCACGGAGTTTCCCCATGAATAACTTTGTTCTGTCGACATCCAACCGACCATACGCTTTTTCACTTTCACGAAATAAAAGGCTAGTATTTTTACTATTTCGTTTCAGTTTACTAGAAAATATACGGGATTGGAAATTCGAGTGCTCACAAAAAGATTTTTGCGCAATCGTATAAGCAATGGTCGTGTTTACAGTCGCACTGTAGGTACTTAGGATAAATACAGCTAGCAGATAATTGAATAATGATTTTTTTATTTTTCTCAAGATGAAGTGTGCCTAAAAGCCACCAGCAGCTTTCCACATTACTGTTTATAATCTATGATGTAGGACAATAATTTTTAGAAGGCATTATGAACATATTGATTGAACATTGTGATTGAACATCACTAAAACTAATTCAAAGCTATATATATATATATACATATACAATCCACGATTGCACAAGGAAATGATAACAACGGTAGTCAAATTTACACGAAAACATTACACAAGATTTGCGACCATATTCCATTGTAGTAAAGACTACAGTTGAGGTTTATAAGGAGTGTACTAAATCGATTAATCTGATATTGTAATGGAGAAGTTGTGTTTGTTCCAGATTGTTCGGAAGTTCTCCAGACTTCCTATTGTTATCTGAGGTATGCTATCTTGGCTATTGTTTTATTTAGGGAAATTTTGTTTACTTTGAAGAAAGAAGAATGAAGAAAGAGAGTTATATTATTAGTACTACGGATACTGAAAAATAACTTAACTATGTTTTAATAATTACCACAATTCTTATTATGGAGAATGGATTGTTTCCAAATACCTAAACCTGACTTTTTAAAATATCTTTATAAAACCTATGGATTTTAATTCAAAAGCGAATAGATAGAAATCTATTCCATTACAACATTATGCAAACGGGTATTTATCGCAAATTATTTACCGGATATTCCGAGTGCTCATGGTGACCATAATTCGCTGGCCGTTTTTTTCTAACCGTTTCAAGCACATGGCGCCACGCGCAGCCATTCTTTATATAAGAACACCTACACTTCTTTTGTATTATATTGATGGTTTTTAAAAAGAACACAGACTGACGCTATTTTTTTCTTCAGGAGCGCTATTTTTTTCTTCATGAGTTATCAAGCTGTAAACAGCGGTTTCAACTTACAAAAAGAAAAGTTTGAGATAAGAATTTGCTTGATAAAGTTTTGTGTGCAGTCTTGCATACTAATTTGTAAAGCTACGGATGCCTTAAGTCTTTGTTTTTAAAGAAATAACAACCGCTTTAGTGAAATGTGTGGCCGAGACCGGGTTATACAATTACTAAGATCCAACTCGAAGGACCAATGTATGGATAATATAATGGTGATGATTTACCCGTACAGCCTTATTCTCCGAATAACCATGTCTTGACGTGGTGCGACACGGGATGTGGTTATTTTAAATAGCGCGATGGATTTCAGAAATAAAAAGCTAGATAACGTGCAATCTCTTACCGCGTCATGTTTTTAAAGTCATCGAGAATCGACCTACCTATAGGGTATTGCAGGTGATTGGCAGAGAGAAATGGCAGCGGCGCGGCTCAAGCTTGCTTGCAGTGACGTCACGATGCCCGCGTGTCTCCTCTGTGAAATTAAAAATCAAAATACTTAATAGATTATTAGAATAACTGATTGAAATTAAACACACATTTCATAGTAAAATGCAACTTGGTTTTCTCCGTTAGCTTTCTAAAGGTTTTTTTAAAGTGGTCTCTGTAATTAGTTTCCTTGTTTTCTTTATAAAGCAACGAAACTAGACAATCCTACAGTATTGAAAGTCGTGATTATATAAAAAGCTATTACCATCATAACTTGATAGCAGTTTCTAGTAGCATTGTCTTAAAAACGGCTTTTAAAACTTTTAAAAGAGTTTTATATACATAGTTTATTTTAAGGACCGTGAAAACTTATCCAATTTATAAGAAATAATATTAGGACAAATAGGAACGCAATGCGGTGTTCCACGGTCCACTTCAAACTGTGTAAATATCACGGACCAATCGTGAGATTTAAGTATGTACATAGGCAGGTACATAAATAACTACTATATAAATAGTTATATCTCCCAATGACCTCTATGGCGTAGTCGCTAAAGACCCACCTGATACACAAAGGTTGCGGCTTTGATCCCCCGCCCTCATATTTATTTTTACTTTAATACCTATAAAAAAAAATTGCGTGTTTATTTTGCATTCCAATCAATGATTGATAGCTATTCAGCAAATATCATTAACGAAATTAAACAAAACTAATTAGTTTTAAACCATTTAATTAAAATATCGTTATAGAAACTAATTGCGTTCGTTTGCCATCAGCTTGCTGTATCAACAATAAGGGTTATTCCACTTGGGACCTGCTAAATTACTGACGAATAACATTTCAGAAAATATCAAGCAGTGGTTTGGAATAACTAAGATCGTTTACAACAATGCTTACATAGCTCAGCTGGTTCTTTTTTTGTCAAAATGTATAAAAAACACACGTTTTCTTGGGGCACGGTAGATGTATAAGTGTATATGTAGATGTATAATAATTCAAGCTTCCCTGAAGATTTTCAGTCAGAAGCTAATAAAAAAGTTTTCAAATGAAATTCGAAAACCTTTTTCAAAAACTGTGATAATAAAAAACATATTTTTTAGAGAATCATTTTTCAAAATGGTGTATCTACAATAATATCGATTTCTGATGTAAATAAAATATTATGCTTCACAACGTCAGGCACAATAAGAGCACGCTCGTAATCAGAAAAGCTTAATAATCCGGTCAAAATAAACATTCCAGGTTACATTAATTCGCACCTGGCTGAAATTTGGCATGAATGTTGGGAACCCTATAACACACAATTTGTCAATTATCCACATCAATCCAACATGTGGAATTTTTTTTATTCAAGGTCAAATGTTGCAAAAATCAGTTTTTTGGGTTTTCCAGCTAAATGGTAAGTTTTATCACAAAATTAGGTAAGACAAAATTATTTATCATGCAATTATCTATAAAACTTGTACATACACTTTTTTTCCTAAGAATCACCATTTCGGAGATATTGCGATGCAAAATCTTGAAAAAGTTTTGTTACTCATAATATGCACACTATTGCACACGTTTCCGGGTTACCCGTGAGGTAGTGTACATGGCACGGTTTTAGGGTTTCGAAGTAAACAAGGAACCCTATAGTTTCGGTCTGTCCGTCCGCGCGTCCGTCCGTCCGTCCGCAGCTTTTCTCAGAGACTATTGATACTAGAAAACTATAATTTGGCAAGAACATACATATATATAATGCCGACAAAGTGGTAGCATAAAATCGTAAAAATAGTTTTTTTTAAAGGTATCTCCCCTACATGTAAAGCGAGTGTGAAATTTTTTTTTGGCTTGTACTCCATAGTGTGGGATATCATTAGATAGGTCTTTTAAAAACATTAGGGGGTTTCTAATATCATTTTTCAATGTAAACATTCGTTTGTGAAATATATAGCTTTAAAGTGTTATTTTTTCCAACATTTTGCATCGCTATATCTCCGAAATGGCGATTCTCAGGAAAAAAGTGAATTAGCAATTTTTATAGACAATTGCATGATAAATACTTTTGTCTTACCTATTTTTATGATAAAACGTACCGTTTAGCTGGAAAACTCAGAAAACCGATTTTAGCAACATTTGACCTTGAATAACTTTTTTTCCACACGTTGGATTGATGTGGATAATTGACAAATTATGTGTAATAGGGTTCCCAACATTCATGCCAAATTTCAGCCAGGTGCGAATTAATGTAACCTTGCCCCTATTTTTTATACTAATTTGACCGGACTATAATTAATATTTACCTGTTGTCATTCGGCGACTTAATAAAGTTTTCAGTTACTCTGTGTAACTTTCAGACTGCGCAGCGAATTGCTTCCTGAAATTTTATTTATTGCAACCGAGAACGGGGTTAATACGGATTTATTCGTAACTGTTTTCCTGAATACATTGTTTATTAAGTGAACTTAACCAATTTTTGGTTTAAAACACAGACAGTTCTTTTAACTTAAAACTATGACATTTTGTCAAGTTTAAATTTTTTTCTATACTCATACCCCAGTCAATCTAAGCTTTTGAAATAACAATAATTCCGTAATATCAGTATATATACAGTTTCGCGACTCAATTTGGGATTTATGTTTACAACATTATTATAAAGTTAACATTTGAGTTACATTAAATTAGTTGAGCCTTTTAGACCATTGCTACATGGACGGCGAAAGGGTATAATACAATTTGTCATGTCTTATGTCCTTGTAAGTTGGTGTTCAAATATTCACAAGCTACGAGACGAGATGACCTAATTTTCAATTTTGAAGAAATAAATTGAACCATGTATGTACTTATTTTCATGTGAAGTTACTTGGTTATGCTATAAAACTTAAGCAACAAGCAAGCATTAAATTTAAATATTTCGAACCCTTCTGTTTTGAATCTATTTTTAATGATTTAAGAGGGATGGAGTCACTAATTATTATTTCATAGCTTTGTTTAAGACTAGATGACGCTGCGTAGAATGTCCAAGGATATTTATTTATTTATTTGTATATCTAAATAGAACCACAGATAATATAGGTAATGCTAAAGCAATCTAACTCTACGTTTAAAATGCCGCTGAAAATCAATAACCTAACTGAGTTTGAAACTCTATGACGCTGTATGAATATACCCATCACAACTCCGAAGATCCAATAGACCCCTTGTGACGTTTTATCAATAATCATAAACCGTTCGCATCAAAGTGTTTCAATTACGTTCATAAATTCGTATCCTAACCGTACCTATGTTAGTTGCAAGCCTCATAGAATATTAAAGGCTGGGGTCGTGCCAACGTCTCACTTAAGGCTCGTTAAGTGTTTTTGAAAGTCGCTATTTGTATGAAATATAAATTAATGGCTGTTAAGCGGCGCTGCGGCGTCATTTCTGTGGGTAAAGGTGTGGAGTAGATAATGTTGCTATGTATAATACTGCTAAGGGATTATTTAAGTGATAAATATAGGTATAGTGAACCTTATGGATGTCTGTCTTTTTATGATACGCATTAAACTTTATACGAACGCTAATCTAAGAGAAAAACTAGGTACTTCTACCGGTTGAATGAAATACTACTTACCTAATAAGGTAAGTAAGTACATGATATTTCATTGACTTTTCTAAAAAAACACAGTAGTATGGCGAGAAAGTTGGAAACCTATTCATTGGTTCTTAAGAACTAAAGCAATTGATGATTGATATTTATAAATTGATCAAAATGATTTTAAATACGTTAGACTTGTTTAAATACAAATTAGGAGTCATTGTGCAAGCAACAATGTTCGACACAGCCTGCCATGTAAGACCAAGTCGAAGTAGTCCTTGAGGTATTACCGAAATAAAATATATTTTCTTTCTTTGTTTGTTCTTTTAGAAACCAGTCTACTCCATATATTCCTAATAACAAATGCACACAGGAGAATTAGGTGTGACGGGTGGATTATGATTGATTACTTTGTTTTCCACCGCAGCCAGTTATTTGACTGTTCTCTTACTGAATACACCTGCAAATCATTCAGCTCCCAAGATAATAGGTAAATTTATTATTGTATTGGTAGAGTACCTAGTGTACCTACTCTACTTATTATTAATTAAGTTTTAACGTAAATTTAGTGTCCGTTTACGGTACTTCTAGCATAAAACCATTGAAGCCTCTAAAACAACAGGAACAAACTTTATTAAATGTCTTCCAGAGGTGCTGAAAATGGACACTGGCAGAGATAGTTTCAGGATATACAACCCGAACCAAAATGAGGATATCAGAAAGAGGGATATGTTCGGAAAGATGAGCGATAAGGAGATGAAAGGTATCCCTAATGAGGTGGCGGTTCAACTCGATACAAGTTTTGATTTTTTCGCAATTAATTTTTTTATTTTTGTTGTTACAACATCCGGAACTTGATATATTTTTCGACCCTTATCACGACATATAATGACGTCATTATTTGCGCTTTACAGTACTGTTTGCTTATTTCGGTGACAAGAGAACGAGACAGGAGATTTATTAAAATTTGTAGATTATTTTTTTCGATTTTTAATTTTATAATAGTCAAAATATCTTCGTCAGATTTCAAACCAGAAGAAATCCATGGTCCAAAGATAACGGACAAAGACGGTGCTCTGCTTGACAAGCATGACAGCTTCTACTGGACCACGAGGAGTCTACTTGTGCTGTTCCAGATCATGGGAGTCATGCCTATCATGAGGGTGCCTAAAAGTTTGTATTACAAACTTTATTTACCATTCACATAATGCCTTCATTTTTCCATATATTTTTTTTGCCTGTTGCATACAACACTGACTCTCATAATTTGTATGGTCTAAACATGGATGTCAAATAACGCTTCAATGCAACCGGCAAGAAAATGTTAATTTATTCTCATTTTCAATACGTATGGAATGGAATATTATCACGACTATAACTGTATAGTGTCACGACTGCGTGATAATATTCCATTCCATACGTACGTACGTATTCCAGGAGTGGTAGACATTTCTTTCAGATCTTTATGTAATTCTTTCAATACGTATCACTTGAATAATACAAATGTTTGTATGTTCTGCAGATATTTGTTCGGTGTCTGGGTGTTTTCTATCTATAATATGTATGTATTTACAAAAAAAATGTATCTAAGTATTATATCAGTCATCTGGTTACCATAACACAAGCATTAAATTGCTTAGCTTGGGACCAGATGACGCTGTGTGAAATGTCTAAGGATATTTATTATTTATTATTTATTTATAATACAAGAACCTCAATAATGATATATTACATAGAGATGACAAGTCACTGTGTTTACGTATAAAGTGATAATTATTACACTCATAAATGCACGGGTAATGGTATAATTAAGATAACCAGAAACCCAAATTTGTTTTGTATGTCATAACAATGTTTTTGTATTACACGCTAACAGAAGGTCCACATACATAACAAAGACAAAAATCCACGTTATCGCAGGTATTCAAATGTAATGAGAATCGTAATCGTCATATTCACAAACCTTTCTTACTTTTATTCCAAAATTGTTATTGTCTACACAATTTTTCATTTCGCGGATTACTGATATTTTTGATTGGCAACAATTGGATACAAGTTAGACAATCGGGAGGCAGATATTTTAAGTATTAAAACACAAAACATAGAGTTCTTATAAAATAAATTTGTGGTGATTTTTCATTCAAACAGAATTATCTGAAAAAACTTTTTTTTTTATGTTTTACTTAGGTTGTCTATTGAATAACAATAACAATAATACTGATTTTTCAATAATTTCAGAGGCTCAAACAACTAAACGAACGACTTACAACTGGATATCAAAAGCAACTGTGTGGGCTTATTTGGTTTGGAGCTTAGAATCTATTATTGTCTTGAAAGGTATGTCTTAACTATCTTCAATTGGCTTAAAATTGCCGCTACAGATGATAAAAAAATGTATAGAAATTAAAAGAGACAGCACAAAAGATTAGCAGTACTAAAAATAATATATAACGCTTGTTATTTTTGGCAACATGTGCAAATAGAACCTAGAAAGCAAAATAGTCTGTTAGCATCCTCATATTAGTCTGAGTCTTAATACAGTTTGTATAGCATTCTAGATTGAACTGGATTTCCGGTATTGTTACTATTATAATATTCTCAACTTTTAAAAATAGATATCTACTTGTTTGGGTTTCCAAATAAGCTGTCACGACTAACCATAAGATGAATGATTTAATTTTTTTCCTCAGTAAAAGTTTAAATTCATCTTTCAAAAACTTCATTAGCTAAAGTTTTGTCCGTGCGTCCACAGTTGGCAAGGAGCGTCTCCAAAACTTTCAAAGTAACTCGAACAAACGCTTCGACGAAGTCATCTACAATATTATATTTTTGAGTATCCTCATCCCGCACTTTCTTCTGCCGATTGCATCGTGGAGACATGGACCTCAAGTGGCTATATTTAAGAATATGTGGACTCATTATCAGGTACTTACCTTAAGGCCTTATTATAATGCTACTTTTTTTTCCAAATTATCATTAACTAGCTGCTCCCCGCGGTTTCACCCGCGTAAGTCCCGTTCCCGCGGGAATATCGGGATAAAAAGTAGCCTATGTTACTCGTGGATAATGTAGCTTTCGAATGGTGAAAGAATTTTTAAAATCGGTCCAGTAGTTTTTGAGCCTATTCATTACAACCAAACAAACAAAGTTTTCCTCTTTATAATATTATATAAATAAATAGTGTAGATAAAACTTTAAGGGACATAGTGCTTCGACCATCAATTCTTAGCGTGTTTTCAAATCTTATGTTATATTGAGTTAGCATAAGATTGTCTTAAATGGTAAAGAAAACTATGAAGAGGAAATCAGTTAGTTTCTGACTGAAAACTATTAGATAGGTACATCATTGTAGACCAGATAACACTTTCTGTTTTACCTACTCCCCAACATGAGATTTTCGAAATCAATCTTAAATTCCTTATTGTATATAGTACTTACTTGGTTTTAAAACATAAAACATGGATCATGTTTCCAGGCAAAACAAAGGTTTTCTTTTGCTTACAGCTAAAATACTTAAAAATAACCGGCACACCGATAGTATTTCCTAACTTATACTCTTTAACTTGGGGTCTATGCGCCTTTTCGTGGGCGCTCAGCTTCGCCGTGATCCTATCCCAGCACTACCTGCAGGATGACTTCGAGCTGTGGCACTCTTTCGCGTACTACCACATCATAGCTATGCTGGATGGATTCTGTTCACTATGGTAAATACATACAATGCCTACAATGGCTTAGAAGCAATATTATATCATTCTAAATTAGTATAATGACGGAATAATCGGTTCGTTCGACCATTTAGTTACCAAGAATTACTCCTTTTGTAAAATCAGTTACTTTGCTGAGTCTGCCATCAAATTGTTTATTACATACTCCCATGGGTTCCATTTACTTACCTACCGATATAATTTCAGGTACATAAATTGCAACGCCTTCGGAACTGCATCGAAGGGTCTTGCTATGAACTTGCATAAGGCGTTGGAAGCAGAACATCCTGCATTGAAACTGGCTCAGTACCGCCACCTGTGGGTGGATTTGTCACACATGATGCAGCAATTAGGTATATTTTATAACAAAAATATACCTACTTGTGTATCCTTCCTACTAATATTATAAATGTGAAAGTTTGTGAGAATGTTTGTTATTCTTTCACGCAAAAACGGCTGGACAGATTTGGTTGAAATTTGGTATGTAGATAGGTGATACCCTGGATTAACACATAGGCTACTTTTTATCTCGATATTCCCGCGGGAACGGGACTTACGCGGGTGAAACCGCGAGTCGCAGCTAGTATGTAATGGTTGTGTCATCATAGCACCTCTCGTAATCTTTGAAAACAACTGTGAGCTAAGCCGATTCATTCTCGCCTTATTTTACAAAGTGTCTAGAAACTCCATTTTAAAAATTGTAAATTAAATTACATTTCAAATTAAATTATTCCTTTAATAAGTGGTAAGTACCTAATCAGTAAACTTTTCAAACATAAAAATCAGATTAGGTTGAACATTGTCTAAAAACCTGTCGACTACAAACAAATAGAATTAGATACTTACTACAAAAACAAAGGACATCCGTTACCAAGACGTAACAAAATCAAAACCGTTGTCAAAATCTGAAAATATTATTTAAATATCACTGCTATAGCAAAGTAGGTATCCATTTATACCAACTGTTAACTGCTAAAGCGCTTTACACACGATACGTTCATTGCGCGCTCTTTTTCCCTTTTGACAGTTCAAGTATATTTTTTTTTTAAATATTAGCTTACGTACATTTAGCCTAATCCATCTCATCAATGTCCCAGGCATTACAGTGTCATGTAATTTTCGCCTACGCGAATATTGCCTCCTAAAGTTTTTTGAGCTTTCATTTTTACATAGAGTTGGCTTCATTATGAATCCTAACTTGTAATATTGCTTTTTAGTTTAATAATCACAAAAACTGCATAAAATCCTAACCCAGGCCAGATCTCAAAAGCTTACGAAAAACATTTCACAATCACATTAGTAAATTTGCAAGTTCACCGACGTTATTATGAAGTTAACAGGTTTTAGTATGTACTATCCTTTATAAAACGGAATAAACAGAAAAGCAATATAGCAATTTTCGCCATACGCTGCCGTTCTGTACCAACACCAACCTATGGCAAATTGGAGGGAAAATGTGCGGATATTTTCATAAAATCTCACACCCAGAGCAGTAACGGCCGGATTGTCTAATACTGAATACTGGGTGACAGAAAACTGATGCCCAAAATTAATAGTAGATGATAATTATTATCCATTGACTTTGATATATTAATTAGACTCCAAAAGAAACATAGCTTTAGGAGGTTTTAATATCTTAAACCAAATATTTATGTCCCCAATGCAATTTTATTTTAAATCAAGATTTTTAATTGTACATTTTACAATAGTACGCAAAATAGGTACATATTTTGTCAATGTCCTTTGAATTGATCATTGGAATATATGTTTCTTCGTATTTCGTCTTTTTTTGTAGTTGTTAATTTAGGAGTAGGCATTCTACATCCTATATTTTATACATAGGTACGCAGGTGGGTTGGTATCTCAGCCTTGTAGACATATTTATATAACATCGGCTAGTATTTCGTTTCCCTGAAAGACGTGGGTCTTATTAGTTTTTATCTTTCAATATTTCGGGTCGTGAATTCATTTTCAAGGAATTTTCCATAAAACAAAGTGGAAGCTGCAGAAACTTACTGAGCTTTGGTCGTTTTTTTTTGAAGTCTTCTGTTACCTACGATTTGCCAACTCTGAAAAAAAGGAACTTATTTATCAAAAATAATATTCAAAACTGTTATAATATTGTATGTTACATTTACTGCCACTTCGAAAATACAAAAGTTAGAAGTGTCCGAAATTATAGATATTAGGTAAGTATATCTACTTTTCTGTCTAAAAAGAGCAAAACAACACCAATGACTATATTTAATTACATCAACAGTGTTTTTTTTCATTTATTTTTGCAGTTAAAGCTGATTGTCCCACACTGTATATAAAATGGTATCCTTACAGGTAGAGCATACTCCAACATGTACGGTATCTACTGCATGGTGATTTTCTTCACCACAACCATCTCTCTATACGGAGTGTTGTCCGAGGTGCTGGAACGAGGATTGAGCTACAAAGAGCTGGGATTGTTCGTGATTGTGGGGTACTGCATGACGTTGCTTTATATAATCTGCAATGAAGCTTACCATGCTTCGAGAAAGGTAATAAATTTATGAGGGCACAGTGAGGGTTAAACGGAATAGTACTTGCAAAGTATTTGATAGTAGCAATTGTTTACGAACAAGGAACCTCCTTTATATTTCCTAAATATAGTAAAAACGGGAAAGAGGTTTCATCCAAAATGAGGATCTGATAAATATATTTGGAGTAATAAACAGAGAAATAAACTCTAGATTGCAATAAAATACGTTCTTTTTATAAAATCAAAGTCGTATTCATAGATATTTAATTTTTCCACTTGTTTATAAAACTTTCAGGTTGGCCTAGAGTTTCAGACTCGTCTTCTAAACGTGAACCTTGGTGCCATCGACCGCAGCACACAGCGTGAGGTGGAGATGTTCCTTGTAGCCATCTCCAAGAACCCGCCCATCATGAACCTGGACGGCTTCACCAATATCAACAGGGAACTTTTCACAGCTGTATGTTTTTATCAAGTTAAATTCAAATTTTGTTTCACAGTGCTACTATAATTAATAAATAAATAAAATCTGTTTAAATCAATAAAGAATTTAAGAATTAAGCTCACATAATCTTGAATTAAGTAAATATTTATTTTATAATATCCAAAACATCACGGCGTTCCCAAGCGCGGTAGACGTTCTCTTAAATTCTAGTTCATTTGTTCGTATGAGCATGAAGCCACCTAAAACTTCCTCCGTCATATATCTTTAAAGCTCGTATAATATCATAATTACGCGATTTATTTCTGTGATTTCGTTTTAATTATTAAAAAAACTCTACAACTACCATTTTTCATCTCCAGAACATTTCCTTCATGTCTACATACCTGATCGTGCTGATGCAGTTCAAGCTGACTCTTCTGAGGCAGAGCGCGAGGAAGGCCGTCACGGGAATCTACCGCGCTATATTCAACAACACATTCACCACAGCCATGATGGATGATGATGATGATGACGAGGAAGAATGAAGCTATCCATAGAAAATATATATTTGTGGTTTAGTAAGCTAAGATGCTTCTTTTTTTTATACACAACCTTATTAGAACACACAAAATTAAATTTGTTTTTTGTTTTTCTTACAAAGATAATAACCCCGTTAATTATCAAAAATATAAGTTATATAAAAATATAAGGCGGTAGGAGAGCAGTGGATCCGGATGGCACAACATCGCCAAGAGTGGCGTGATAGAGAAGAGGCCTTTACCCAGCAGTGGGTGTTACCGGCTGGGTAGATAGATAGATAGATAGATAAGTTAGAACACGTAAGACAAATATTAGATAACTTAGGTAAATTTGTCGAATAACCTACTAGTGGATAGATGAAGTACTAATATTGTAGAACACAATACATATTAAAAAATATGAATAGAAACAAAGTATAATTTCCCTAGGTATAATAACAACACTTCATATTATTCTAGTCCAATTAAGTTATTAAAGTCGGAACCTTCAGTGGAGCACAAAGAGATTGTTTTCTTTTAATTATCCATTTCTGCTACATGTTATCTTTCAACAGGTGAGTTTACTTTGGGCTGGGCACGTTTTACATACAGTGCGGTCACTTTTATTTAAACTGATTTCAGTTTGTGGTGCTCTAATGTGGTTTTTTTTTTAAGCCTGAGGATAAAAACAAAATGTTAAGTGGTTGTTAAATAAAATTCCAACCAACCTGACCTATCACGATGTTACTCCTAAAGTGCTGTAGACAAACTCTTTCTAATCATTCTAGTAATTAGAAAAAGTACTTACTAAGAGTACGTACTTGATCCCTTATTGGTTAAATTTTAGATTCTTTGAAGAAGGCCATTGTAAATTGTTGGGCCTTAGAAACATGCCTAATTACCATCTAACAACAGCCAGACTTTGCATATTCTAAGAATGCAAATTGAATATTGATTCAGATGGTGCCATTAATTAGTTGGTTCTTATAAATTATTCATAGTAGCTCTCGGAGCTAACGAACTATCTTGGGAAACTCGCAAACTATGCTTCTACATTGTTTACCTTTTATCCTGTTTTGTTAAAAACTTTGTAAGAATATTAGAGGAAAGTTTTAGCTTTCAGTTGTTTTGTTATCCTTATCCTACTGATATAAGACTCACGTTTGTAAGAATGGATGGATATATAGATGGATGTTTTTACGCTTCGTAACAAGCCCTGGCTTTATGACCTGGAATAATTACATAGGCTACTTTATCTCACTAAGTAATATTTGGCAGGTTTTTATAAAAATCTCTGATGTATTGAAACGTTAACAACCAGGAATAATCATTAGGGCAAATGCATTTATACAATCGCATTTCCGCGGTACACACCTACTAAATATTTTCATATTTTTCAACTAACTACCTCCAGATACAAAGTAAAAGCATTAATGTTACATACAAAACAGCTTAATTGGAAATGTCTGAATTTCTATGTAAATTCATCAGAATAAATTATTACATCCAATCAAAATCTCCGCATCATATTAAACGAGTTTGGAGCGTACACAGCATATGGTTTAAAATAGCTTCGATATACAAGTTTAAAAATTAGATTCAGCACTCGATATTTCAAGTTGATTGAATAAAAAATTCAGCTCTACCCACTGAAATGATGGCAACAGATAAAACTATGATATAGAAGTGAAATTACCACTTACCTCTTTTCTTTGATGAGTTGGGACTTATTTTTAAATACCTTCAGTTGAGATAGTATGGTTCAGTCGTACAATTCCCTTCCATTTCTGTCCAACTACAATTGACTGAGATCTGTAAAGAATTTCAGGACTGTATGTATATTAATGGAGAGGAAGAGTCACATTTTAGACATTTTAGGATTTCTTAAAGATTTTGAAAAAGGAGCCGTTAATAATTATGACAGTCTCTGATATTTAGACGTAATAATTATTATAAACTCAGGCCTTTGCATCTATACTTGATGATTTATACAGCGTCAGTAGGCAAGCTTTGCCTACACTTAACGGGACACTGTAGTGCCTGGGACATTGTTGAGATGGAGTAGGCTGGCCCAGCACCTTAACCACCCTCTCAGCTTAGCCGGCCATATCCACAGGAATTGTTATATGTTAAGTATCATCACTGAACTTTAAACATTAAGTTTGATTTAATTTAAAATTACATGAATCTAAGTGTGATGACAAAAAGATCTAAAAAATTCGTCTTTCGCACTTTGGGAATACAATCAATTACAGATAATATTTATTTACTTCGTTTAAATCTACACGCATCTATGCTTCAATGGAACGCAAACTAATTGACTTCGAACCAAAGTACCTAAAAGTACCGAGTAGTAATTTCAGATGCCTATATTTTATCTTCAACTCAATTTACGTATGTCTGATGGATTAATGCAGTTCGCTGAAAAGTATTTTGTACTTACAGTTCAAAGAGTTACATAAAAATCAGTTTTTTATGAGAAAAAAAAAAATTTAAACTCGTAACTTGATAAATATATGGAATTAAATAATAAAACTCATTAGCGTTTTTTAAGGATATTAAGTTAAATCCGAAAACTGTTGTTAAAATTAAAAAAGTTTTTTACAAATAGTTCTAATCTTATCTAGTTTGCTCATAATTTGTTTCTTAGATTAAATAACTTCGTAAAAGTTAATTTAAGATAATGGCTGTTGTTGTCCCAGAGATTTAATGGGCAAACTTAAGTCTTAGATTTGAATTTTGCTTGAATTCACGTAATTTTGTCTTAAATACCGTCTAAGTTCTATCTAAGTTAGTACTTAAGGTTTAAATTGTCTATTTATTTGTTTCGTCTCTCTAGTTTTATCAAAAGCAGCCAAAAAATAATACTTAAGTTTAAAACCCGAAGAAAATAAACTGAAATATGATCACGCCCATATCCCAGGTCGCAAGCCCATCGACAGTGATAAAAAGCTAAGTGGTTTAATCACGATGTTGCATGCATCAGTTTAACCGTGATCATGGCGCATGCAACTATGCCGAAATATCAGAAAACCCTACAAATCATGGTAAATATTAAAAAAAAAGTATTTTCTTAATATACTCCACTTGTCTTATTCCTACCACTGCTAATTATAGACTACTAGCTGCGCCCCGCGGTTTCACCCGCGTAAATCCCGTTCCCGCGGGAATATCGGGATAAAAAGCCTATGTGTTAATCTTGGGTAGCACCTATCTACATACCAAATTCCAACTAAATCGGTCCAGCCTTTTTTGCGTGAAAGAATAACAAACATACATATATTCTCACAAACTTTCACATTCATAATATTAGTAGGAAGTAGGAAGGATAGTAAGATAGTAAGAAGTAGGATAGTAGGATAGGATTGCTAGCAGTCTAGTAAAATCATTCTAAATTCTTTGTGTTTTATGTGTTACTGTCTTTTGGCAGTACAACTCATGAAAGTATTAAAAATGTCTCTGAAACTGATACAAAGAAAAACCGACAACAGAAACTACATCATACATCCTCTTGTATTAACCGACGTAGGCAATAACTCAAGCTTAGCTTAAGGGGAGGTACAACCTGTTGCTATGGTTACCATCCCATGAAATTACGTGGGGAGTTATGACCTTTTGGTCTATGTTGGTAAAACTCATAATAGCGCAGGATTTAAGTGCTATTTTTTTTTCTCATAGGATCCGAATGTCGAATGATGTCACGTATGGCAGCTGTTGTAAAGAGTGTTAAGCCTAGGTTACACGGTGCGAGCTAGCATGCGAGCTGACCGTGTCAGTTACTGAGGTGCAATAGCTCGCACTGTGTGACCGCATCATACGAGTAACTGTTATGTGCGAGTGGGACAGTTGCTCGCAAGCGAGTTACTTCAACATTTTTTGTTTTTACTCGCAACTGGCCTTCCCCCACCACGCCACTCGCACGTCGCTCGGTCGTCAACTCGCATGATTTCGCGAAATGACAGTAGCTCGTACGCTCGGGCCCATGATACAGACGAACTATGCGAGTACACTGGTGCAGTAGCTGTCTTCCTGCGACGCCAGCAGTTCGCATAGTGTGACCGAGCGAGGCGAGTCGAGCTACTGTCATACGAGTACACATGCACAGTAGCTGTCTACTGTCATATCAGCTGCTCGCACTGTGTAACCTATCCTTAGTTACTGTTCCATTTATAAAATGAGATGAGTTTTAGTAAAAACTGAATTAAATGTAAGAAAACATAATTTTAGCCGTAGCTTGATTCGTAGCGTTTGCTACGAGTTCGTAGCAGCCTGTACGAGATTAAAGTTTTTCCTTACACTTTTTAGTTGTATACTGTTATTGGACGCAAAGATTAGTAACTATTTTAAAGATAACATATTAAAAATGTGTTATATTATTAAGTTTTTAATATTAAATCAGTCACCGATGTCGGGCCAACCCCACCTAGTGTGGGATAAGGGCAGGGAAATGATGATGATGATAAAATCAGTCACCGAAATACATTTATATTCAGCCCTTAAAGTAATGATGATTAAACTTAAGCTTAATACAAAGAATTTATTAAATAATATTGCACCCTATTCTCATATACCAAAGGTTTCAACTACAGAAACCCTAGCAAACTAATGTTTGATGACAGTAATTTTGCTGAAATCTCAGCGACGTTGCAATAATAAGCCTCAAGCTAACCGTATTAGTGTTTAAATTGGAGTGGCCAACCAGCTCGGACGATGCAATTTGTCCGACGAAGTAAATACTCAGTGGCTCATCCATAGACTTAAAGGATAGGTTACACAGTGCGAGCAGCTGATATGACAGTAGACAGCTACTGTGCATGTGTACTCGTATGACAGTAGCTCGACTCGCCTCGCTCGGTCACACTATGCGAACTGCTGGCGTCGCAGGAAGACAGCTACTGCACCAGTGTACACGCATAGTTCGTCTGTATCATGGGCCCGAGCGTACGAGCTACTGTCATTTCGCGAAATCATGCGAGTTGACGACCGAGCGACGTGCGAGTGGCGTGGTGGGGGAAGGCCAGTTGCGAGTAAAAACAAAAAATGTTGAAGTAACTCGCTTGCGAGCAACTGTCCCACTCGCACATAACAGTTACTCGTATGATGCGGTCACACAGTGCGAGCTATTGCACCTCAGTAACTGACACGGTCAGCTCGCATGCTAGCTGACCGTGTCAGTTACTGAGGTGCAATAGCTCGCACTGTGTAACCTATCCTTTAGAATATTATAGACTGCTGGAAATGTTCCTTCTCAGTCAAACAAATTAAAGAAAGATACATACCTATAAATGTCTTGGGCATAATAAAGACAGCGTACTTTTAGTCCTTCATCGCGTGCTGCCTTATATTTTGTTAAAACTTCGTTTGTACTAAGGAACTGTGGGCTAACTGCATTTTTCATCCTTTCAGATGCACTAGCTGGCACTCTAGATATCCTAGTTCTATGTTTCTTCCTCGAGAAATTCAATTAAGTAGGTAACTCGCATGTCCTCGTCAATACACGTGCAAAATAGTTGAGATGGAAGTTTCAAATAAGCAACAAAATTATTGAATGTGTTTTTAGAAACACGTGAAGAAAATAAATTTGGGTAACAGTGGCGTCATTTTTGTTTTTTTGCAGCCATGAAACATGGAATCATGTATGTTTATTAAGTAAGTTTACCGTGTGAGCCAATGGCAAAAATGGTTTTAAAAATAAGTCACTAAAATGTTCATTTATATATTTTCATCATACGACTCTTACAACAAATTTGCTTAAATAAAAATAAATAAATAAATAAATAAATATCCTTGGACATTCCACACAGCGTAATCTAGTCCCAAGCTAAGCAACATAATGCTTGTGTTATGGTAACCAGATGACTGATATATTACTTAAATACTTTTTTTTTGTAAATACATACATAATAAAGATAGAAAACACCCAGACACGGAACAAATATCTGCAGAACATACAAACATTTGTCCCGTAGCGGGGATTGAACCCGCGACCCCCGCGTCTCAGCCGGGCGTTCACCCAACTGCGCCACAGAGGTCGTCGTTAACATTTTTGGTTAAACTAGTCATAGTAAAAGTATCTATTTCTCGTGCCAATCCTTAATCTGTAAACGGTTATTCAGTTGACTAACTTCACCACCTATAAACATCGATACATAGGACACCTGATTTACAATGTATATGTGCTCTATGCACATTATCCAAAAGTATTTATACACGAGCGATTAAAATTGTTGCACTGATCCAAATAATTGTATGTACCTTAGAAAAAACAAGACAGTCATTAATAAAATAGAATAAACGAATACAATCGTTTGAATTCTTTTGGTACTCATCCGAAATCAAGATTCAATTTTCTAAACTTGTTAGTACATCAATTAAACCTTCGTTTTAAGTAGATTAAATAATAACTTAATTATTTATTTAGATGTCTTCGGAAGTATTAAACAACGAAAGTTGCTATAATGAGGAAACAAAATTTTTAAATGTCATGAATTGTTGCATCATAGCGATATAAATTATTTGGCAATCATTTTATTGAATTAACGTGTTAAATTCTAAGCTCGAAAGCATTAATCAAATAAACATTACATATCCTAAAATAATAATAAAGATTGTTTACCTCAACAAGATTGCTCAACTAAAATCGTCAGAAAGTTGCTCTTATACACTTCCATAGCTGACTCGGCAGGTCACATTATATCCTTCCACTCGACTTGGCCTGCAAGTTAGCCGCAAGCGTCTTTTGGGAGCGTCAGCCAATTGCATTAGAGATTAAGGCAAGGTATTTCTAATAGTTAAGGAAGGTAGAAAATTAATATCAGAATTGAAATTCAAACATTTTTGTGCTTTCGTAAACCGTCTTGCAATTTATTCTTACCTACTTTATATCTGAGTGAAAAGCAGTCAAAATCTATGGGTGCATTAGATCAAAGTATAAAAACCTGTCCAGTTACTTAATGTATTTGACACTAGTATTCAAAAATATCGACTGGTTTGTTTTTCTCAACGGTGGTAAAAGACGTTTGATAGATACTTCTAATTCTAACCGTCAGCTAACTTATTTTTATTACAGTTTAGAGGAAGTGAAGAAAACGCTAAGCCCCGCCGCACGAGACCGCACTCGCACTCGCGTCGCATTGACAGTGGTTGCATTGCGCCGACACGTGAGAGCAAATGCGGAGTCCAGTACTACACCATAGGTTTAAAATACTGCCACTCGCAATGCGAGTGCGAGTGGCAGTGCGAGTGTGGTCTGGTGCGGCGGGGCTTAGAGTAACAGAATAATTTACAGTGCTACGATCATGTCTACGATCCGCTACGCCGTAGAAGTAGCTACAAGATATAAATCTTAAAAATACATCGAATTTATGCTGTATTTCTGTTGAACCACACCTTGTGGGTAAGCTGGTTCTAGTGAACGTCAACTTTAAGCTGCTTGTAACAACATCGTGTGTTAGCTTAGCTGCTGTGTTCGCTTAAGCTCGGGTTTTATAACTGAGACCTACCTAACATAGGAAATAGTTTTGAGCTTTAAACGAGAAATACATTGTTATTAAAGTGTAGAATATGAGTTTGTTTGTAGCTGAAATAAGGTTTTCAAATTTGGAATTAGAAATAATCTAGGTGAAGGATAGCATGTGTAGAGTTGAGTGGTGGAAAAATAAAGCACAGGTTTATGATATTTTGTAAATAAATTTAGTTCAGAAATTGTGAAAGTTAAAAGAAACATTTTATTCATTAAAGTTTAAATAAAATTATTACGAATTTTGAAATAACAAAATTGTGCGTTTGATTACTTTTATATTTATTGTTAAATTAATAAAATAATAAACTATGTCATGCAATTCTTGGACCATGCTCGTTTCTGAATGACGGACACAACATTTTTACAATCTTTAATTATAGTTATATTTTTCCAGCACTTACACATCGAAGGCTGAATGAATCAGCTGATTTAAGGCATCTCTATATTAAGATGTCATGAAGCAGAAAAATAGAGGATCTTTGAGATTTACAATTCATATACGTGACTTGTTGGGAAAGAAATAAATACATGCTTAGGCCTATGTGTATGGAAGATAATTCCTCTTTCTGTGAGCCAGTGCGAGGTGGTCATCATCATGATTTACAGTTCATAGGTACCCACTGTTGGGGGTAGGCCTCCCTTCATAAACGCCATAATACTCGGTCCAGTGCTATGTGTGTAACTTGTCCTAAGTCGTCAACCCAGCTGACAGGTAGATATAATTAATGATGACTTCTGTGGCGCAGTGGGCTTAGGCCCGGCTGAGACGCGGAGGTCGTGGGTTCGATCCCCGCTACAAATGTTTGTATGTTTTGCATATATTTCGTTCCATGTTTGGGTGTTTTCTATCTATAATATAAATGGATTTACAAAAACAAATATATCTTATTATATCAGTAATCTGGTTACCATAACATAAGCATTAAATAGCTTAGCTTGGAACTGGTCCCATCAGGGTCAGTAAGCACGTGTCTATGATTTAGATAGATAGATAAACATTTATTCAGCACACACGAAAGGTACAGTAGAGAAAAGACAATGACACAGAAGGACACAAAACAGGCAGGCAGGTAGGTACAAAGAAGAAAAAAAACAAGCACAATTAAGACAAACATATAAACTAGAACTAGGTACCTTCCTGCACTGATAAGTCAACAAAAAATTAGCCCCTCCTGTGTAAGCAGTGTTGCCGAATGGGTCCAATCTCAGCGTGATCCTACTTCCAAACACAAAGTGAGGAAGTAGCGCTGGTTTTCAGATTAGACCTGGTTCAGTAGTTAGGTCAGTCGGAGCGAAAATACATAAAAAATTGTACATAACCTTAATAAATGGTAAGTAAATCATAGTAATTTATGGAGTGATAGATAAATATAGGTATAAATATATAACGTACCTATATATATATATATATAAAAATATATTTTAATACCAGAAAAACCACAGCAAATAAATAGATAATGCAATTAGACCATACTATCATAAATAAATAAGTTAAATAAAAATTACATAGATGAGCCAATATGTCAATGTCAAAGCTGACTGACAGTGACTTTACTACACTACACTTCTAACCTATTTGCGCTTGCCGTACCGGCGGCGTGTACAACAATCACGTTTTTATACGTGGCAATCTGCACCGGAACTATTTCTCATTAAGCGACAAGAACAAACAACTGAATTTTAACTACCTAGACAAGAAATCTCATGGAGCAGAACGAGGAGGATTTGCCTACTCAGCCAGACGGATTTACTAGACGCTGGGACATTTTTATATGTTTTGCATCCTGAGTAAGATGGCAATAGGTATAACTCTTACTATAGTGAAAAATAAAGCTAAAATCAACACGTCAATTTATATTTTTTGTTGTCATTCTTCTTTTCTCTTGACAAGTCTCATGACTCCCTTTTTTAACTGCAACGTCATAAAGTTTAATTTCGTGCAGAATTGCTTACGAAAACCAAGTTTCTTTCCACAATAACGTTGAGTTCATCTAACAAAGCTTTGTAAAGTCGTTTAAGCATAAAAACCTAAGCTCATTACACTTTCATTTACATTTTTTACTCTATTCTTATCTTAGCAAAATAAATAGACTATAATGTAACCTCAAGGCGTTGCAGAAAGAACGATAGACATTCTAAACCGTCTACTAGGCTGTGCAAAATATCAACACTGGTTTCATTTTTGTCAATTTTCTGAAAGACATCGCTTTTCAAAAATTCGTTTATAAAATTTTCACATTGGGAATTATTTCATTACAAACTATTAATATCAGAAGCATTATTCTACTTCCCATGATCGACGATGAAACTAATCTATCGGCGAGCACGATGGACAAACTTCCCTGTGACGTCATAGATTACCTCACGACTGCGGTAGATCCACAGTTTAAAGAATCTGTACTTGATTTATATCTGTATAGGAATGTCATTATTAAGACTTTGTTTAAATTAGTTTGTCAGTTAAAAGCTGTGTTTTAAACTTCCGGCTTCGCACGGGTGTATTAATGAAACTACCGGGATAAAATATAGTCTATACTATAACCATCCCGACAGTCCATTCTAAACATCGGTAAAAATCGGCCGAGTAGTTTCGGAGATTACCTCCGTCAAACAAACAAACAAACAAATTTTACGCCGAAATGTTATGGTACACAGAACTAAGGTATGAAGGCCTAACAACTGAAGGCATACCTACTGAAACATTGAAATAAGAAAAGTTTAGAGTAACAAATGGGTTAAAAAGGAAGAGAAATAATTATCGAATAAAAATAAAGAATAGATTTGATAGGTAGGTAGAAGTTTAGTTACTGCATAAAATATTCTGTGTCGTACCCATCACAGATCACCTGAAAGTTTCTGCGGCGGACACAGTATATTAAACAGTTGGTATCGCACCACAGTTTAAAAAATAGTTAGTAGAAAATGTGTGGAATACAAGATGGATTATGGGATCCGACGGAGCGACGCGACCAAATGAGATTTTGATTGATCACCATCGATTGCCAGTGAAAGTGTTCCGATTTCGGTGCAGTCGCGTCGTATGCATTTGAGCTTATTTGCGGTATTAGAACTCTTTGGTTTCATTCTAATCATTTAAATTTATTTTGATTTTAGAATGAAAAACCGTCAGACACTTTTGAGCTCAAAGTCGTTTGGATTATTAAATAGACTGTGCATTGAAACTACGAGTTGAACTTTGATAATAACTGAAACTATTTATTTTCTATGTAAGTTTGTAGTAAGTACATTGTATTGTGAGTAAAATGCAGCCGTTCCGAAATTTGATAATCATTCAGGGTATTTGTAAAAATTTGTACCATTTCATAACGGGACTCGGATTCATATTTCAGTCTGCCGGCGACCAGGGTTATTTTAATATAGTCCATTCAACAAAGAAAATATCCATAATATCTAAACGTCATCCAAGAGAAACTATCAAAAATAACTCTTTAAAATGCTGGTCATCGCTAAATCATGCTTTTCGAAGCAAAAACTTCAATAAACGCACACGTTCATGCGATATAAAAATCCCTCATAAAATGAGTCGAACAATCTTCGTGAATAACAAATTGATCCCTCAAAAGTTTAAACGAAAAGAGTAAAGTACATTGGTCCCTGTAAGTAATTCCAAGGTGACACGAACGAAGACTGATGGCAGAGCTTCTGCAGACGTGACCACAGATAAAACACGAAAATGAGATTAACTCGAATTGACAGTTTAGAAGGTTGTCAGCACTGACGAAGGAATGTCAATGTCAGTTTATTAATGGAATTAAAACAGTGGAAGTGTACGAATAGAGGACAAGTAAGCACAAAGTGAACTCTGAACTTTTAAAGGTTTAAGGTTAGAGATACAATAAAAAACTAATCGGTTTATCTCATAATTGACTTCTGGGCCTATAGTTTCATGCATTTATACATTGTATTACAATTTTCACAATGATCAGAACTTCTTTTAAAGCTTATGTTCACAGAGGTACACAGTGTACAGAGCCTACAAACAAAATAACGAAATACAAACAATCCTAACAAAAACAACAAAAGAATGTTAAAAAAGAAGACAAAACAAGTCAATCACTCAGTCACTATTCTATTAGTAAACGCTTATCTATCGATCTATCTACAAACTGAAAACAAATAGCATATCAGGACCCATTTTATCAGGAAATTGCTGAGAGCCCATTACGTAGACAGTGGCTATACGTAAAACTAGGTTGCGTAGGGTGCGGCGGGGGATGGAGAGGGTAGGCGGGGGGTGGGGGGTGGCAAGTGTATCGTAGCAACGGCTCAGCATCCCTGCCAGTGTGGTGCCGACCCTATCGCGAGCTACCCGCGCCGCGCCAGCCCTACCCGCGATCGCGAACCAATCGGATACTCTTGTGAGGTGTTCAAAATGTTCATTCTCTTCATTTTGCTAACTGTGTACTTTATTACGCTGTGCCACGGCTGATCTCATGGATTTCAGTTGGTGAGATAGTTGGCGGTTGCTTGGTAAGCTTGTTTTTATATCTTAATATCATCGGGTTGTTTTTATTATTACCCTGTAGTTTAATCTGAATTTCAACTTTATCAGATGATCATATAAATAAATAAATATACGCAATATTTCAGCATTTTACCTACAGAATTATTAAAATGTCTACACAGTTATATAATAGGTATCTGTATATAACGTTTTTCAGCAAAGATTACTCAACGCCGTCACCTTTCAATCGATCTGACGGATTGAATGGAAGGAAACATAAAATACATTTACATCATTGAACCTCGCACAGCTATTGAGGACTCACATCATTACTTTAACTTTTCCTTTATAAAGGTGCGTTATAAAATACCGATCATGGCGTACCACATGTTCGATATAGAAGAATTGATTGTATTTGTATAGGCGTTTGATTTAAGTCTTGTTTACAAATACTGAATTCAATTGAAGAATACATGTTCGGATTCTGAGAAAAATTGTAATACACTGATAACTTTGGGTATGAATCTAATACGAAACTTATTGTTTTCTACAAATTGAAAAATAACCATAAACCCACAGACAAGTATTACTCTTTTCGAAGAAATTTTTTGGCTTTTTGTGACTAGAGAGTGAATTGAGCTAAAAAGATTGCATAGAAGGATTATAATGTTTATTTCAATTACTATGTCAATTCTACGATTTATACACATGGGTCCAGCCAAAATGAGTATGATATGCTTAGGTCCTCAAACTGACCGATTAAAATGTAATCTTTGATGCAAAACGAACAATTTATATTTAGAACAGACTAATCAAAATTTTGATTAAACTTTTTGACAGTCACAGCTCAAATTAACATTTGATTAATTGTAAACATTATTAAATACTAATTATTAGTATTAAATTGAAATCTATCAACATAACTCACATTGACTTTTTATACACGTTTTATTTTCGAATCCAATCATGTAGATTGTTACATGGCCGCACCTTTACAACGTATTGGAAAAGTAAAAGCACTAAAGGGAAAACTTTTCCCATTGTAATCGAGAATACACTAAAATGGATCCTCTGAAGCGTTTGAACCGAACAACTGTTTTAAGGGACGGCCTCTAAGTAATTATTAAAGTAATAGCTTCAAGGGTCACATTGACAGCTAATAAAGGGCCCTACGCTTTAGGGTACGTATTCACTAGAGCAGCCTCTTGAGGCAAACTGATGTAATGAAAAAACTACTGACTGATAAAGGGGTAAAATTTGTTTGTTTGACGGAGGAAATCTCCGAAACTACTCAACCGATTTCAAAAATTATTTCACCGATGTGTAGAATTGGACTGTCGGTATGGTTATAGGCTATATTTTATCCCAGTAGTTTGATTAGTTCGCCCCTGCAAAGCCGGGACGTGCTGCTAGTTACTTCCATAGAAGTATCCTTGTAGAACTGCATTACGACAGTTGCGACATTTAGATCGCTGAAGTCAAAAATATCTGATTTAGTTCGCAGCGTTTACCTCGCGGTGAAGCTTGCCTCAAGTTGAGACATTGTCTCCCTTTTAGGTACTGTAGAAGCGGCCGTTTGACCCGACGCCGAGGCTACCTCTTGTGGATACCCAGCTTTAGAGCTCCGTCCGTAATTGGCAACATTTTCTTTGTCTTGAGTTTTTATACTCATCTTTATTGGAAGTCCATTTTCAAGCGATTAGGTACTTAAATTAAAGTGCTTGAAAAATCGCAAAGTATTTTATTGCCTCGATGGATTTAACATTTTAATAAGATTCTTAATATATTATATAAATACATTTAATAGAAAAATCTATTGTAAAATAATTATACCTTCTACTTGGTAATAAAACAGGTTTATTAAAAAGTCACGATTCAGCATTGGGAGGGTTTAATAGGTTTGTATACAAACTAGTGTTATTATTTTTTCGCTTGTATCTCGCGGGTTCGAATCCCGTCGAAGCCTAAATATTTTGGTAGATTTTTCATACATAGTTTTTCTATCTTCCTCAAGAATGGATGCGTAAATAAGATAATTGTATAACACATTTCCCCGGCTCTGTGAGATCTCGGAAGATTGTAAGACAGTTCCCACTGGCAGCACAATGTGTATCACTGTCACTTATAAAAAATATACCTGTAAACAAATTGACATTTACTTTACCATAATGAAATGCAAAAGTAATGAGGATAAAATGTTTGCCTATCCAAACCTACAATTATTTTTATAATAAGCCATAATACTACAAACCTAATTGGATGTTTATAAACTATTAGACAAAACAATATCTTTTTTTTGAGAAATAATAATTTAGTTTTAAAACAACAAGATCAGGCTCTATTTAAAAAGTCTTGCCAGTACCCAAAAATAGCTTTCAAAGAGCCAAAAAGCTAAGTCATCGTTACAAAAATAGCAATCCGCGTTCGGGCAATCTGGCCAATTTCCATCTATTTCCTTTCCGCTGTGCCTCAACAATACATCTATGCCTTGGTATCGAAGCTCGTTAGGTTGTGAATGAAAATGCTCAGCTGGCCTTTAGGTATTGTGCCGTTCGTGGAAATTGAAGAAAATGCATAAATAAATAAATATCATTGGACATTCCACACAGCGTCTTCTAGTCCCAAGCTAAGCAACTTCATGCTTGTTATAGTAACCAAATGACTCTTCTTCTTTTCGGGTCAATGGTTCTACTATTTAAATTTTATTTGCCATTTTTATATTTATTTCAGGAGGGTATTGTGCGATTCTTGAAAATTGAAAACCATTATGAGTTAGAAAGAGAGAGAATTTTTGAGGCACCATGAATATAAAAATCAATCATCGTCCACTGAAGTTACGAAGGTATATTCGCACGATTTAGGGTTTTAAGTTTAAGACTCCTAAAGGATTACTTTCTTTAAAGCTCTTGATTTTGTAAGTAGTTACAATACCTGATAGATTTGGCGCATTGCTACCTAATAGGTTCGTTATTAGAAAATGTCTTTTATCTAACAAAATGGGTAAGTGTTATTCCCGTTAATTTGTACTTAGTTTAATTTACTTTGTTTTTACTATCTATTAGGTACTTACTGTCTTTATTATACAAAGCACTATACATACATACCTATTACTATATACCTCCTACTACTATATGCTTTAAAGCCTATTGTAGGAATTTAACAACTATACTCGTAGATATAATTAATATTAGGGCTACTTGTTTTTACGTTAAAATTATTGTCTGAGAATTTCCGAGGAAAAACTTAATTTAACTTGATGACAATTTTAGAAAGCTTTTAAACTTCAGAATGAAAAGATTTTAATAAGCCATTAACTTTTTTTGTGTAAAACAAAAACAATCAGTTAAAATTAAAACCTCTTGAAAAACCAAGAATACTTTGCAAAGTATTCGTGGTTCTTAGTCTCGTAACACCTAAGTACAGAAAGCTTTATATTCATAGAATGGTTTTAAAAGTTTCTCAGAGCTTCTACTGCTTAGAGCGAGGCCCCATTAGTGCGTTGCGCTGCGTTGCGTCGTAAAAAATATATGGAAACCGTCGCAGCGTCCGTCGTCGCTGCGACGGTTTTCATATATTTTTTACGACGCAACGCAGCGCAACGCACTAATGGGGCCTCGCTCTTAGATGTATTGTTGGTCATCCACCATCGATATGGGTAGACGACATCAATAAAGTCTCGGACAAACGATGAATCGGATTGGCGCAGGTATATGATGATGATGATGATGTGTTACCAACTCTTTTGATAAATTTGATTTTATAAAACTGATTAGAATAATAGCATAAATTTTAAACTGACAGTTGAATATCAATGTGGTTAAAACAATTATCAGCATCTGGTTAAAAATACGGACTATAAAATGCCCTACAAAGAACGGCAACAGTCGGTAATGCTATTGTTCAAATTGTGGCTTCTCAGAACGTCTCTTTATTTCAATGATTAATTATATCAAGAACGTCTGAGCAAGTCTCAGAACTGACCCTTACAAAATCCCACGCAATGATAAAGTTGAAACGTTAAAAGGTCATGTTGGCATTTTCGTTGGACAATGTAATTTGTACAGCTCTATTTGCGTTTTGTCTGTACGCACAGTTGACGTGTGACAAGGCGCGAAACAATTATAGAAAAAAGTGTGTTTAGCCGTTTAACTATGTTGTCCGAGACCGGACCATATACGCACGGGAGGAGACGCAGGGGGCGCCGTCACACCGCAAGCCGGTTTAGCGGTCGCGGGCGCGGTCGCGGGTGCGGGCTCCGCGACACAGCGACACTTACTTACTTGCCTCCTACGCCAGCAGACACTCGCAACCTACCTAATTACCTTTCTCTGTGACCGACCTATTTTATATCGCCAGTAATCTGTACTTCCTTGTAATTTCGGATCATTATACCAGTTTAAAATACAGTCCACTCTCTTATTGAAGGCAACCCTAACATTGGTCCTTCGAGCCGGATCCCGGGGAGCATGTCCGAGACCGGACCATATACGCACGGGAGGAGACGCAGGGGGCGCCGTCACACCGCGAGCCGGTTTAGCGGTCGCGGGCGCGGTCGCGGGTGCGGGCGCCGCGACACAGCGACACTTACTTACTTGCCTCCTACGCCAGCAGACACTCGCAACCTACCTAATTACCTTTCTCTGTGACCGACCTATTTTATATCGCCAGTAATCTGTACTTCCTTGTAATTTCGGATCATTATACCAGTTTAAAATACAGTCCACTCTCTTATTGAAGGCATCCCTAACAATGTGGAAGGCGTGGTTGGTCGGTTGATAAATAGACGATAAAAACTAAGGTATTTTTTATGGGTTTTTTAACGGTATGCAAATGAAGAGGTTCCTGATGTGATATTTACCTTTGTTTTATTAAAATTACTAAGATCTTATAGAAAATATTGACCGATGGTGTGCAGTGATGAGTTTTTCAAATCACTATCAAAAACTATTCTAAAACGACATTTGAAAATACTATGCTTATTTTATTGCTATTCAAGTCACTTGTGTGAATATAAAATAGGTATTTTCGAGTACCTTGTCTTTCCCACCGTTTTAAAATAAACTTATTTTTCACAGACACGCAAAGGTGACACTGCAAAGTTCAAACACCCTTTTATATACTTAACACTTTTCACAACTTAATGTGTAAAGAAACCTACTAAAATTATAAATTTTAAAGTTTGTTAGACTATAGATGTGTGGATGTGTGGAAGGATGGATGTTTGTCACGCAAAAACTATAGAATGGATTTGAATGAAATTTGATACTAGGATAGCTTATATCCTGAATGAATATATAGGCTACTTTTGATCGCGGTATTGGCACAGGAACGTTAATTTTTTCTGCCGGTAGCACCGTGGGTGCAGCTAGTACTTTATATTTCACATGAACTATCCGTTAATCTTGCTTTAAAAATGTTTTGCGAAAATATTTTTCAGTCGGAGAAGTATTTTTCTGTCTAATGTAAGAAGACATCCAGTGATGCTTAAGTCAAGAAGGATCTTACTTTGAGATAAACTTGTACTGAATTTTATAACTTGTATCAAAACTGACCCTTATTTTTATGTTTGTAATATAATAAAATTGCTGCTAACTTTAAGCATTACATAATTATTATAAATGTATTTTGATTCGGGGACTATTTATTATGCTGCACTACTGCTTCAATTTTAAGAGGGTGTAGTCGTCATTAGCTTATTTGAGCAGTATTTCGAGAGCCCTAACTCAATAATGTGATCAGATTATTTAAAGAATTTTACGGTTTTAGAAAGATTAATCTTTATTATAATACACTGCAGAGAGAAAACATAATATTTGATTATAGTTTTTGAAGGAGAAGTCAATCCCGTCATAGCGTTTTACGAAAATGAGCGTCAGAGCTGTCTTTCAGAAGGGATATCACTATTGTAATGTGAGAAAATGTTTTATTTTAAGCGTTTGTGGACCTGAAAATATATTCTCATAATACCCTACAGCTCAAAACAATGAAAAAATTGCCTCTAAAGGTAATGAAAACAATATTTAAAAAGTACAAAATCGTTTCACTTTAACACATATTTTTTACTAGTATTTGAAGAAAAACACAAGAGTTTTATTCATTTGATGAAAATATAGGTATTTCTAAACGTACAGTTTTTTTTTCAATCAATTTCGAGCACCCAGTAATTTACAGGATTATTTTATAACCACTATATATCCGGCCGCGCGATCGTCTTTCGATTAGTCGATCCCGGGTCCTCCCAGCGAGAGGACGTATCACTTTTTTCCGCCGCCTTGTCAAACAAAATCGATAGCGTAGAAAACTCAAAGCGCGATACACTAGAATTGATACTTGTACCATATATATATATATTATAAAGAGGTAAAATTTGTTTGTTTGTTTTTTTGTTTGACGGAGGTAATCTCCGACTAACTAGTCATCCGATTTGAAAAATTCTTTCACCGATGTGTAGAATGGACGGGATGGTTATCCCTACTAATATAATAAAAGGGAAAGTGTGTGTGTCTGTCTGTGTGTCTGTTTGTTTGTCCGTCTTTCACGGCAAAACGGGGCGACGAATTGACGTGATTTTTTGTGTGGTGATAGTTGAAGGGATGGAGAGTGACAGGGACATTTTTATCCCGATATTCCCGCGGGAACGGGACTTACGCGGGTGAAACCGCGGGGCGTAGCTAGTAGGCTATATTTTATTCCGGTAGTTTCATTAGTGAAGCCGGGACGTACTGCAATGCTGCATTACCACTCACTCACTCACTCACTCATTGGCGTAATAAATTGTTTTCTATGATGGTGGATGGGAAGGTTTATTTTTTTAACATATTCGTATAGAGGGTAGTTTGGCGAGTTATGGAAAAATCCGACTTTACCCATTTTTTGCCCCCTTTTTGCCCACCCCTGGTGTATCTCAAAAACTACAAGACCTGCAAATATTTTTTTACAGATTTGTATAGAGGAGGTCCTGGGGAGTAAAAATCATATTTGTGTTTTGCCCCTGTTTTGCCCCTTTTTTGCCCCATTGATGGATCTCGGAAACTACATAACATTTTTGATTGCTTTAAACGGATTTGTATAGAGGAGATTTTGGGATGAAAAAAAAAGTTTTCATATTTGCCCCCATTTGCCTCCCTCATTTTGTTGCCACGCGTATCTCGGAAACTAGGAGACTTGGAAAAATTTAGTTTTCAGATTCATGTAGGGCATAATAAAGTTAATGAATTGAGGTTCTATTTTTTACTTAATTTTGACTTTTTTTTCTCCATACATATTATATGAAATTTCAAAACTTTTGAATGCGGGATAGGTAAAGTGGCGACAGATCTCAGGGACGTGTGACCCCCGAATGCCCCTTAAATCTAAAGGGGAAAATTTATAAGACCATAACCTGTCGCGTTCTATGGATCAGAATGTTGGGCAATAAAGGCTCATGGCTTAACGACTTTTTTAAAAGTCGGGACCGACAATTTAACGTGCCCTCCGAAGCACGGAAGCGCTCAGATAATATTGCCACTTGCGGTCACCCATCCAAGAAATGACCGCGCAGAGCGTTGCTTAACTTCGACGATCTATCAAGAACGCCTTAGCAAGCTTCGCCACGAACGCTTCCGCATTATGCTGAGATAGGACCATTTTGCATGCCTAAACTACTAACTACTAATTTTAGCCTATAGCTTAGTATGGCATGGTCTACGTGACCTCAGGACGGATGAAAGTCATATCACTAAGAAAGTTATGAGTATGAGTGTGAAATGTGAATGGACAATAATGGATATACAAGTAGAAGAAGGCCGAGGGAAAACTGGATGGATTGTGTGAAAGAGGATATGAATGTGAGAGGAGTGAACTTCGCCAACTACGAATGATAGAGATGAATGGAAGATTAAGCATGTTGGGCCCACCCCACCTAGTATGGGATAAGAGCAGAAGAAAGATGATGAAACAAACAACCTAAACGTATAAGTGTAAAAATACAAAAAAATCAAAATATAACAAAACGAAATTTAATATGAGCGACTGTATGGCTAAATTTTATCAAAACTTTTAACAAATGTCTAAGGGGTAGTCAAAACTACCCTACTTAGGTATGTCCAAAATTTGGAGTATTTGGACTCCAAATACATATTTATTACTTATGTTCGTTCACATGTCATTGTGCAGATGTTTACATTACATGCTTAACAGAGTCGCAAGAAAGAAATTAAAAGAAACATTTGTTTCGGCAGGATCTCGAGGGTCTTATTGATACCTGATCAAAAATAGAGATAAGTACTAAACCACTTGGCTAACACGGATCGTTGGCTAAATTCTCTAAGCACAGATCTTACATATTATATATTACTTATAAGATAAAGTATCAAAACCATTCATACCATTCGTTCTAGACACGAGCTCACGCACACTTTTACAAAAATTATAGTATTATTGAAGTGTGCGTCAAAAATGACAACTCTGCGTAGCACGATCTAATGTTTGAGTTGGTCAAGATAGCTTACACGCTCTTAAGATATACATATATTATTTAAATTTTGTTCATAATAAACAAAAATGCAAAAGATTGTAGCAGAGCGGAGATCGAACCCGCAACCTCTGCATACTCAGGCGTTCACCCACTGCGCCACAGAGGTCGTTAGCTAATTACATCTTAAACTCTTACGTGTCAAGGTTAACTCGCAATTCAGATACTTTAGTATCCTTTTATAGCTCTTGAAGGCGCTTTGAATCGATGAGCTACAGCTCTTTAGCTAACATTGAGTTACATTGCAAAGTTAGTAGGACGTAGAACCTATTACAAAATGTATACCGATTGTAGAAAGAAGCCGTACCATCAGTTTTCGAGCTGTATAGTTAGCTGTAAAGTAGCTGTATAGTTAACTATCCTCGCCAACAGGTTAAGTATTTCAAATGTATGAAATCAGTAGTTTTTGCAAGTTAGGCGCTGTGCCGTATAAATTGTACTTGTATATATTACTTATGTTTGAATTCTAGCACAGGTACCTCATCTCGAACATTGAAATCACTCCTATTTTTCTTTGGGCTATTTTTGATTGCAGGCAAGACCTAAACGCCGCTACGGGAGCCGCCAATTGTTTTAACTTTGATTATCATCAGTTCTAAAACTGAAACAATTCAGACCCTTCCAAACCGAAGCGAACCCACAGATTTGGTTCCCAGACAGATGTAATAAAACTAGATCGAAGGTTATTCTGACCTGAAGTTAGAAGCTCCTACGTGCAAATGTTCCACGATGGTTGTTTGCACGTGCCCTGTTCTAAGACTATTTAGCAACTAGACTCTAAAGTCTCGTAAAATATTGACTTCAAAAAAGAGAAGGTTTGATGTTCATGTATTTTTTATAACGTACTCGTTATAAACGTCGTCGTCATAACTAAGTTTTTGTTTTACGTACATTTTTTTCTACGTATCAATGCTAAGTTTTAAAAAGATGGAAAGAAAAATTTGTTTAGTTTGGTAGGATTTCGAGGATCACTTCGATATTATCAATGAAGTATTGCCTGTATGTACATAACTTATACCAATCAAAAAGTGATTGGTTCTTATTCCACTGCATTGGTTCTATCAAGGCTTCTATATCGTAGCATTATCGTCCAGTCTTATTCACTCTAGCAAAACAGCTTTCAGTAACTAAAGATATAACATTTCAAATCGATGCGGTTTGAGAGCAGTTTGGATTACCATTATTGGTTACTTTATGGCTTCAAATAATGTCAGGTTAACCAATAACTAATTCTGAACCCAATATTTCATCAAAATGGGTCCAGTGTGATTTGCGGTTTGGTTTACCGTTGCAGAATAATTTCTGTATTCCTAAGGTTTTTAGAACTATCGGAAAGTTATGGATCTTTTGAAATAAACTTAAACGGTCAAAAATGTATGTTTTGTTGAGAATTTATATTAATATGTGAAGTACTTAAAATAATTACCTAATTAGTAATTAAGTATATACCTTAATTAGTAATTAAGTGGGTATATAACGTGATTAATCATGTCTAGAAAAAGAGCCTTACAATATACCAGACTTTAATGTTATTGATTATTACCATTGGACACAACACTCTTGTCTGGTAGGAACGCAGTTTAAAAAGGTGAAATGTAATGGTGTTTGCAATTGATTTGAAAACTGGTCCACATTTTCGTTCTGCGGGCGTACACAAGTAACAAATAAAAATGTAATACCTACATATTCTTAGCCAAGTTATATTAACAATCTACGGAATAGAAACAAAATGTAGTTCTACAATAAAAATAATATAACAAAAGCTGGAACGTTGCAAATTCAAATTCAACAGAAATGTAAACTCAAAGATAGACATAAAGTACGAGTAGGTCCAAAGCTCGTGTTACTTGACTGACCCTGAAATTTTGTGGTTAGAAATAGCGAGCACGAATCAAAAATCTGTCCAATTTCATCACAAAAACAATAGGATGGGTAGAGTTTTTTCGCCTATTAGCCTTTCGGCTCAATATATCTTATTGCCCGGTGGGACGACGTTGTTTTGACAGGGCCCTGCTGGGTCGCTCTTTTATTATTTTTCGGTATCTCATAACCCAGAAAGCTTTGTAATAAACATGGATTAATGTTTTCTGGGAAATTAATTTCAAATGTTGGTTTGCTGATAAATTTATTTTCTAATCAGCATTTTTTTGCATACTCTAATCCAATTAAAATTTATTTTTGCATGTAATAAAAAAAAAATATTTAAATTATACACAGAGGCAGCAAGAGCTGCGTTATCTCAGACAGACACAAACTTATAACATTCCTCTCTTTCCTCGGGGGTTAAAAGTGGGAATATAAAAAAAAACAATGTACCTTTTATGTAGTCAAGGTCGAATTCACAGAATTATCAACTACTTTAGTTATTTTATGCTAATAACGAGTAGAATAGCTAATTATGTAAATGAAGTTTCCACGTGATGGACGAATTTCGGAGCTCCACCTTTCTAGTTTAAAGACAGTTTATCCTGAGTATTTTATATACCTTTAACTTTGTAGGAACCGTGTTGGCTAAATAACTTTAATTCTTAGGTCAGTACATTTCGTTTTGATTCAGTAACGTGAAAGTTTCACTTTTTTCAAAACTATCGTGAGTTGTACTAGACATTATAATGAGTATAACGGGAATTACTCACGTTCACGTTTCGATTCTTCCGGAGAATCTTCATCTGGGTATGAGTGTGCTCACTCCTCGCGGGCGCGTTTTACACTGCGGGCTAGGTATCGCTCGGCACGGGACGCAGGTCGCGGAGGAGAAACATTGTCGGTATCTAAATCGACAATATTTGAACGTGAGTAATTCCCGTTATACTCATTATAACGTGAAAGTTTGTATGAATTCGTGGATGTTTTTGCTCTTTCGCGAAAACAACTGTAGAGATTTTGCTGAATCTAGAAATACTCGTAGATATAGCTTTTGAACTGCTTTATCAATTAGGTTACACAACTTTTCTCGACAAATAGATACCACGGGAGCGTAGCCTAAATATATTATGTCTAATATATAATTATATTTTATATGTCTACGATACGCTACGGCGTTTAGGATATTAATTGTAATAATTACTTTTATTACATTATTATGAGTGAACAATGTGAACATACCTTCGTCTCATGAACGAATTCTTGCTTCGTCTATTCCACAAATAAAACACAACATAATTCTCAAACTTATTATTTCAAGTGAAAATTTTAACCTCGCAAACTAAATAGAAGCTACTTTCTAAAGCTTAATTAAAATTTTTGAACTAAAATACGGCGAGATGGAGTTTTTGTTTTAGTTAGATACTTAGAAGGTTACTTGTACTAATTTAGTTGAGATTTTTGTGAACTGTGTTTGACATTTTGAGTAGTTTTGAAGAAATATTAAACCTCATTAATTCAAGTCTCTACACGTTACATAGTATTCAGATAGTAAAGTCATCGACCCAACTTATGTTTATGTTGGTATAGTAAATTGACATTACGAAAGTCTATGTTCCGAAGTAATTACATGTAATTTTTTTAACTATAACTAAGAATGTTATTCAGTCTTACACGTATATTGTAAAAAAATATATTTCATCATAAATAAAACAAACGATAAATGAAATACATGTGGTTTTATACGATTAGCATCTGATTTTTATATGCTGACATACAAATTGGAACTCAATTACAAACGCTATCTGATTTCAGAGCAATAAATTAATATCTGTTCAATGCACCCAGCATTAAATAGGCTGATTATCAACCAATTATCACTCGCCCAACTGGCTTACATGAAATCCAGTCGAAATTCAATTTTCAATCGTCTAAAGCTAGATTGGATTTGGAATTTTAGCTGCTTGAATTGTTTCAAAATCCAGTTGAATTGATAAAGTTTATTGGAAACTAAATGCTTTCATTCGAAATGGATTAGTATATATATTCAATTTTTGTACGATCACAGAAATTTGTAGTGAAGTACTTTAACGGGTTTTCAGAAAAAAATCTGTGAATTTTGAACTATCCAAATGTGTAAAAACTGAAATGTTTTTTATAAATCTTACTCAAACTTATTAGAATAGTCATTTTCATAAACTGTACCCTCAATTAGACATCTCTCAGTGATAATAAGGAAAGAAAGAAAGAATAAAGAAAAATAAAAAATAAATTATTTACATCACTCACACTCGTTCCAAGGTTTTTACAGTTAGTGTATGATTCTGATTTTATAATTGATTTTCATGAAGAAGTAAAGTTATTTTAGCAGTAACGTGTTCTTTTAAAAGAATAGGTAGATACCTGAATTTGCATATCATTCTCGTTCGCCACTCATTTGAATAATTGCTTGATTCGGGATGGGTTTGGTAATTCTGATTTATTGCAGCTACCGTTTTTACTATTTGAACTAAATACATAAATTGAAAATGTATCCTATTCGGAACGCAAAATATGTAAATTGAATGTTTGTCACTCATACACGCAAAATTGCTATCGGATTTGGCTGAAACTTGGAATATATTAGGTACATAGTTTATTACCTTAAATAACTACATATGTATATGTATATAGGTAGAACTTAGTACCAAAAATAGTTAACTAAAACGCTGAATATCATATGGCATGAAACAAGGACGCTGTAGTGCCTGGGTACTCGTATAATACGCTTAGGACATTGTTGCATAAAACACGTTTTTCAGCAAAGTGTTCATAAATTTCTTGCAAGATACCTTTGTATCCTTGAAAACGATGAAATTAAAGTAACTTACACAGTTGAAGCTCTGATGAAAGCGCTGTTTAGTGAAACTTGTTGAAACTAGTTCGACTTCAAAGTAGGGAATTATCATACATTAAACACTGGACTTTCAGTACTTTTCATAGCACTTCAAAGGTAACTTTATAAAGTGAGTTGGGAAATTATTTTATAAACGTGTTTGAGTTAATATTTATATGTTTTATTTTAAGGTATAAAATAAGAACTAAGGTTTTGTGAGCTACTGGCTTAATTCGGCGACCTCTGTGGCGCAGTGTGTAATAGCCTGAGAAACGGAGGTTGCGGGTTCAAAAAGTACTCGCCGCTCGATAAGTGTTTGTATGTTCTTCAAACATTTGTTCTTTGGGTGTTTTCTCATCAATAATTTGTGTGTTTCATAAAAAAATGTACATCAGTCATCTGGTTACCATAACACGATCATTTAGCTTAGTTGGGACTAGTATCTGTAACAGAAAATCTTATTAATTAAAATACTAAAACGTCACACAGTTAAAGTATGAGTAGGTAGGTATATACAAAATGTACATTGTGTACGTCGTGTAAGTGAACAACATATAAAGCAAGATTTTCTGTTTGAAGTTCAGTACATGGAAAAAACTCTAATTTTATCCACCCTGTGAGTGACTCGTCATTTTAATTAAGGCGCAGGTCGGCAGGTAATTTCAACTTTATTAGACAGCCACTTAACCTTTTAAATACAAGGAGCTTCATTTAGGAGGTTTTGCTAAGAATGTGCCAAGGGTTCGTAAAATATAATGGTGATGTTGAAAGTTGATGACACAAAGCGGGCTTGACGCCGGGAGCGTACGGCCGTGAGCGTGACTCATCATGATGTCACTATGTGGGAGGTAGATAAGTCGCTTACGTGTGTCTTCTTTTAAGTATATTTTTCAAGATGACTGAATATATTCAAATTTACTATTTTTGTTAGTCGAAACGAAACCAAAGACTGAAAGCTTTGAAAATATAATTAAAACCAGTTGAACCACCTAAGGGTCGTTCGATCGCTTTAAAAAAAAGTTCTGAACACACCACCAGATTCTTACCTGATTCTTTCCCTGGTGTAGGGAGTTGCATTGGAACAGGCAATAGAGTCACCTAGCTTATAAGACTACATTTTCAAGTGATACTTGAGGTCCTATAGAAGTAAACATATTTTTCTTTCTTTCATTTTTTCTTTCATAGAGACTTTTTTATTATTATTTACCACCGAAGCCGCCGGCAAAACCTAATATCGTATAATCCTAGTCCTGCGCCTGTGTAAGTCTGATAACAGTAGAAAGCACAAAGACTCCACAGATTGAACAACAATTACAACGCAGAAGTCATTAAATTCGCTGTCTCCCGGGCATACGACTGCAGCCTGCACTCTCTTAATTATTATATCTAGGTTTCGAAGGAAATGTTCGGTTTATTTCAAAGAAAAATGAGTTTTTTCTACAAGTTAACAAAGAAATCGAAGAGGTGCTCTGCGACGTTTTTTATTTAAGTCACTGGAAAGAAATGAATTTAAATACTGATATTTTTTAGTTATAAAATGTGAGATAGACTTATGCGTTTGTTAAGTCTGAATGAAAATGCCAAATAACACTGTACTTGGTTAATTATTGAGCAATGATCTCACATCGATATTTCTATGAAATAGTTGTTAAAGGCACGCTATATAATGCTTTATGCTACATATACATACACATTTATTTTTAATACTAATGTTATACGTAGATGTAACATACATGTGGTATTAGGCAAAAGGTTCAATACCATAAATGAAAAAAGATGACACTGAAAGCAATACACCAAATATTTTCATGGCCATTATTAAGCTCTATCCATGTACGGCCATTATTTTTAATTGACGCTATCGCAAATTGATTGACAGCCTTTTAAGTAATGGACCCATCAAATATTAAACTACATTACACTTTTACAACATTAGTAGTCTCGTATTTCATAATTTGTTCCCTGAATGACACACCTCTTTGTCAAATTAGGCCCCCTATTCTGTATCTAGTAAAAAAAAAGTACGTTTTTCTCCATTTAAACGATTAGAACTGAATCCATATTCTTAATTTCGCAATAAATATCATAGTTTGACAATATATTTTGTGAAATTAAAATGATAACTAATAAGTACTTATGTGTCGACCTCTACTTCTCAATACATTTCACACACCGAAGTATGCCCATAAGGTTTTCACAAAGTATCCGTTCTCTTCGAAGCACAACAGCACTTACTTTTTATTTTCATATTATGCTTTGTTTTGTGGAAGCGATGTGTGTAAATGATGGATAGTAAAAAAACCCGTGTGCTCGTATAAAATATTTCATATTAATAAAATCGTGCTTTATCAGTATGTACGCACATTCAGCTGTTTGAAGCAAGGTACCTATAAAACTTTTATGGAGCTAAATACTCGTATAAAAATGTTGAATCCTTTGACGAAACTAAAGCATATTTGAAAATAGAATGATAAAAAACTGGTATGAAAATATTTGTGAAAAAATAGTGTATTCTTTATTGTATTTTTAATTGCTATCTATTACATGAGTTACCGGTTTTGGTTGGTTTATTTTTGGCATCATGGCCATCATCAGCAAGAGACGATGATCATTAATCATGAGTACCTACCAAATTAAATTTTAATCTAAACTAGTTATGCTGAACTCATTTAGAACTGAATAGACAAATTCAGTCTAAACCTAATGCCAAAATAAATACTATTATGTGTAATTCGATGCTTTGGTACCTTAAAATAATTACCTATTGTACCGCTGGGGGTGTGGGCGGTGGTACCGTGGGTCAGTCATGCTAAAATAAAGAGACCGGAAAATTCCCAAACAAAGCAAGCACTGCTTTGGGACTTTAGAAGTCACAAATGTCACTAAAACAACATTAATTTACCGCGTCTTATTATAATAATTACTGTTAAAAGGATGGCCTACATACGACCTATTATACAAATAGCCTCTGGCCAGGCACTAACTAGCTACTATGTGGAAAATTAGCGCTGGAGTGCCCTGAGGGACTCGGTGTGTTACGGTTACATTGCAGCTTTAATTAGTGTCTCACTTGTGTTGTGAATATGAAGCGATGTGTGTTGATGCAGCAATGTACATTAAATAGTAGATAAAACCGCATTATAAGATTGTTAAATAGAAAAAGAAAGAAAGAAAGATTATAAGTAACTCTAATAGCGATATCTTCCAGACCATTGAAAATAATTATAAGGTGTCGATTACTTGGGTTAGTTTAACAAAAAAAATTGTTAAATTCTTATTTTGGGTTAGTTTAAAATTTGGATTCTTGTAACTTGTTATGTTAATAAAACTAAATATTCTTACTTAATCATAAAACAAACTCATCAACTTTTCAGTTCAATAGACGCTCCTAACTTAATTGCTCTACTTTTTATCGTTCAAGTTAAAAATATACCAGAAAGATGAAAGTTACATCGTTATTTTCATAAAATAAACGTTGAATAAAACATCCACAAGGAATTCTGTCCGTTGGCACTAAAATAAATAAGTACTTGCTACAGAAATTGTTCATGTAAGGAATACTTGAATATTTTGTTGTAATCTGAATCATACATGACAAATACGTAATATATGTATCACAATAGATTTTTAAATACTTATACCTACTAGTAATGTAATACCTTTTTAAGATTTTTACCCTTATTATAGTTATAAACCTTTCTCAAAAACAAATCTAAAATATTACAAAAACTTCCTCACAAACTATATTAAATACATTGTCAATTTACTTTACCTTACTTAAATTTATGCAATTCTATACTAAATGTCCACATTTATATCCTGAACTACAGTTTTACAAAAACAATGAATATGCTAATTAATTCCCAGACGCGACTGTACTTTATATTATGACGTTTTGTACGTTCTTAGCGAGAAGAAACTTAGCATAAATTAAAACAAAACTAGAGGCTAGCACTAGTTACGACAGTAATAAATTTCATAAATAAACTTCAATTTTTCGTCCTTTGATGCTCAAAAATATTTCATGGGACCTTGGAAGCATACCATAATCAATAAAAAAAACGAAATTGTCCTGTATTGACGGAATAATCACAGTAAATATAGACATACATAATACCTACAGTGGAACAACTAATACAACATTTTTTTCTTTTTGATGACAATCAAACTTGTAGGGCTAGTTATTTTTAGGGAGAAGCATGAAAAAACTTTTTCCAAACAAAGCCATTATGAGTTACTCGTATGTGTCATGAAAACTTCAAAGAATTTGTGTTTCATTACCATTAACGCTACAATTACAAACTGCCTCGATTCACGTGGGAATAGTTTGCTGGAAATGTGATATTTTATGAAGCCTTCCGCTTGACCTCGATTCTAAAGTACACACAAGCACTCACTTCAGTAGATAATAATAAGTACCTTTCGTTTACAATCTGTTACAAAAGTTTAAAACATATGAAGAAAAGTCACGTGATCAGAAGTTTCAAGAGTGATGATAGAAAGAAGACGTTTATTACATGGATACAATCTCAGACTAGATTTACTCGTATAACATTATAAGCTTAGGTCCGCAGCTTCACTCGCTTACTTGTATTAAAAAAAATGAAAAAGTATGTTCTAAGTTTCTGCCAAATTCGTCTAGTAGTTTTCACGTTTAAGTTTCAGTCTGAAAAGGTGAAACTAAATGCAAACTTGTAAAAGGTATTTTGTTTCTCCACCCACACAAATATTATTGGTCCTTTGATTCTATTTATATTTTAATTAATATAATTGCCCCGACGGATTCAGTTAAAACAGAAATGAAGAGGAAAGAGAAGACAGGCCGTAATATAATTGACATTAAATTTAATTATGAGGACGACAATTTTCTGCTTTTAAATGAGAAAATTTTGTGTTATATTCATTTTAAGTTGCGGGTCTTTGTTTTGTTAAAATATTTTTGGATAATACAATAATTTTCTAAACGAGTTAAGCCTTAATATTAATGTAAATATTACATATTTGTCTTTAATTTTATATTTTATGAACCAAACAATTGCCCCAGGTACACAGACAGTTTAGGTAAAGAGCCTTATTATTTACTAGCTGCGCCCCGCGGTTTCACTAGCATAAGTCCCATTTCCGCGGGAATATCGGGATAAAAAGTAGCCTATGTCACTCGCCATCCCTTCAACTATATAAACATCATACAAAAAAAACGTTAATTCGTCGTCCCGTTTTGCCATGAAACAAACACACTTTCCCTTTTATAATATTAAAAGTAAGTCTGGATTAACCATCCTGTTGTAATTTGTAACCAATGTATAGGAGAGTGTGAAAAAGTAAACATACTTTATTATCATGATACCAAACTCCCAAGGTTAGCTTTGTGTACGCGTAAGTTGTATGGCTGTTTATAATAATAATAATAAATAAGTTACTTTTTAACGGAGTTCCACGCAAGCGAAACCGAATGCTTGCCTAATAAATACGTTATCACTGTTTCGTCCGTAAATTATTAGGTCAACCTACTAATTGCAAATTGAGATGAGGTTTATATTCACGCATGATCGTTGTTCAATTAAGCTGTTTGTCAAACATTTGCATAGCTACTGTTGTTATTACGTACGTAATAACAACAGTAGCAGTATGCAAATGTTGTAGGGAATCATCTTTCATTGCATATATTGTAACTACTTTTACTTGATCATTTTAGTCATGAACGAAGTGACTAATTCGTTCACGTTTGCCTATATATATAGGCAAACGTGGTAACCATAATTCAAGCATTAAATTGCTTAGATTAGGACTAGATGACGTCGTATAAAATATTTTATTTTACAGTTTAATGCTACACGCACTTTGATGAATGAAAACAACACGATGAAATCAGTTTTATTATTTTCAGTTATCGAACGGTGAAGAAAAATCTAGGAAATTACATCACTGTTAAAAATATATGAAAGAAAAACGTTTCTAATTTATACAAAATCGAAAATTGGCATTCAGGGTTGTATTGAGCTGACCTTTTTTCAATCATGCCATCGGGTTTCAGTTCAATCGTCACAGATTTTCCCACAACATACGGTATCCCTTGTGTTTTGTTATATAAAATCATTTGAGCCGAATCGGCCCAAGTCCAATGAGCAAGGAAGGCAGAATTTATTTCTAAATTTATAAAATAAAAGGCTAAAAAGCTATTTTTGTTCTTTATAGGTACAAATAGTTAAAAATAAGTGTGTTTTTTTAGGTGATGTCAAAGTTTCAGCCTGTTAAATTTTGATTGAAAGAGTATCAAACCTTATACACCTTTGCTTTTAAAACATTAGTATATTAAATTCATTGGTAATCCAAATTTTATTATGAAGAAAATACAACTTTTGTAAATGAGTTTCCTCTATTTAATTTAACTATTTACCATAACTAGGAAGGAAATATACTCCCTCCATGTATCTATTTTCACTAGAATTTTCATGATATTTTTTTATTAACCACAAGAGTATTCAAAAATACCAAAACGCAAGCCGGTATTTCTAGTATTCAGCAGCATGCATAGTTTAAATGGCCTAGTGGTCAGGGGACAAACCAACATCACTTGATTCTCCTGGCATCGTGCCATCTCGAACACAGTTCACACGTTATACATACTCGTACTTTCACAATTGATTTCAATTGATTTTTTTTGTATTGTACTTCGTCTTGTCAATGTGACTTTTATTGCAGAGCATTTCTTAACATGTTAGCTAAATTTAAAGCTGCCGGGTGAGCAAAGCAATATAGTTTTGCATGGGTAAGCGAAGTAAGCAACTATCGTTTTCTTTTTGTTTCAGGTTTGATCGTAGCCGTTGATGGATAATTGATAAGTAAGTTTTAAATTTCTTATTTTATTATTACAATTAACATATACGCCTAATATAAGGCCATATCGACTGCCAGCCATATCTACAGGAAAGACAATAGTCAATACGAGTGCAGCTGATTTAAAATCCGAGTTTTTCACGATGTTTTATCTCAAACGCCAATACAAATTCACCGATGTACAACGTTATCTAAACCTCAAACTCACACTCGCAAATCAGTGACAGCGGTTGAACTTCTAAAGGGTAGAACTGTGTCCATCTTCAGAACAAATAGCTGCCTGGACAGTTAGTTGGAATTTCCAAAAGTAATTTATTGCGGTCCACTAAAACAGTCGCCATTACAATTTATAACCGCAGTCTTTGGATTTAGATTCAGTTGTCTGATAAGTACGGTCCAAACTTAATTTTAGTTCTTGTTTTAAATAATCAGTGGTTGTATAGGAATGCAAGCATATGTTATGTCTTATTATGGCACTACAACTAAAGACTAAAATGTATGATAGACAAAGAGAGTTTACTGTCAAACTATATCCATCCACATTTATCTAATCAGCTGATGAGACAACTTCGTTCACCTGAATAAAGATTTAAATCAGAGCACTCGGCTTAAGCCGCTATTCATTGACTTTAATTTAGATCTTAGATTATTTAATCAAAATAATTTATGGACTGTGCACACCCAAAAACCGTCACCATATTTCTCTCCCAGACATTTTCTGAAACGAAAGGGATTTCAAATAATTTATCCATGACATATTACCCGCTGTATTAACTAGTGTAATAACCGTGGCTTCATTCATGTGGTTTTTAGTTAATAAAAGTTTTCATTCAAAATGTTCATTAGCTATCGCTTGTACTTAGTGCATGGTATAAAAGATTATAAGCATGCAGAGATTTATAATAAAGCAGCAAGTCCCGGCTTTTCACGGATGTACTAATGAAACTACCGGGATAAAATATAGCATAACCATCCCGACATTCTTCACATTGATGAAATAATTTTTGAAATCGGCTTTGTGGTTTCGGAGATTACCTCTGTCAAACAAACATTACTTACCTCTTTATAATTTTAGTAAAGATAAATAATATAAATGTAAGAGGCCGCCGATATGAAATCCATATCTCTCAAAAACTGCTTGTTGCTCAGAGTTTTGTCGCGAAGAAAGAGAAAAATCACCTGTATATCCTGCTCAGTAAATGCTTAATCATTTTATTAGTCAGTGAGTAAAGTTTATAATAAGATATATGATTACATTCTCCGTTGTGTTTATAATACCGCGCAATAGTAGGCTCTGACATGTCTCGGGACCGTGTAAGATTTATTCGCAAGGACCAAAGTCAGGATCGGTAATCCTTAGGATTTGGTGATCCGAAATCGATATTTCAAATTGTTCATTCTGAGGGTAAAATTGAAAGTCTGAGCGCAGATATTCGCTGAAAAAGTTTGGGTTTAGTGAAAATCGAAGGTTTGGTTTTTTTATAGTCTCGCCTTCTTTCTATTTAAACGTCCTAAGTATAAAATAACTTAACAGTTATAAAACAGTGAAAGTTTGTGTGTGTGTGTCTATGCATAATGTATGTGTTTCTGTGCGTGTGTGTGTGATAATGTTTGTTACTCTTTCTCGCTCAAATGGCTGTACGGATTTGAATTAAATTTGGAACCAGGATAGCTTATATCCTGGATTGACTCATGGGATTTTAATGCCGGTATTTCTACAAAACCAGGAACTATTCACAGCGAGCAACACTGCGGGGCGCAGCTAGTTAACACATAATTTATGATGATAATGACGTTACAGCAAGGGAAAGAGGAAAGTTAATTTATAAAAGAGGAAAGTATTTCTCAGAATATAAAATTCAATTTAGACCTTCAGAAATCTCTCTCTTTCCAGAAGACCATAAAAGCTCACATAATCGTTACCGTAAAAAATAATCGTACGGTTTCCGAGAAGGCAAATAATGAGTACTTACTAAAAATCAATGGATCAGCTGTTTCAATCAAATAAAATATACCTACTGGGGCATAGATTTCTAAAAATCAATGGATCAGCTGTTTCAATCAAATAAAATATACCTACTGGGGCATAGATTTGTTATACTTCAATTGTTTTACGCTGAGTATCAATTAACATTGAATTTTAGTCGTAGTAAATTCAATTTTACCATATAAATAATTCACAAAGTCATAATTTAGTTGCTATCGACATTTTCAAAGTAGTATCAAGCACAATGGTGTAGGGAATTGTTTTGGAACAGGCAATAGAGTCAACTAGTTTTTAAGACTGTACGTTTTCGAGCGATCCTTGAGGTCCTATGAAATAAACATATTTTTCTTTCTTTCTTTCTTTCTTTCTTACAATTTGTGTGGTTGAGTTTGACGACACAGATTATTTATAAGTATATTTACTTATTATAATTATAAAAATAATTATAATGGTAACTACGGAAATATCTAATTTTTATTAAGAACTGACAAGCTATTAAATACAATATATTAGTATAGGTATTTACCTATTTACTTATCTATAAAATAGAAAATATACTAGAATGGATTATCAGTACTTGTAGACTATTTTCAATACGTCAATCATAGTTTCCGTGGTGTAGCGGTTATCACATCTGCCTAAGGCCCCGGTCTCGAATTCTGCGGGCAGCGGGGCGGGAGCGGGCGACGAGCGGGCAATGAGCGGGCAATGAGCGGGCGACGAGCGGGCGACGAGCGGGCGACCAGCGGGAGACGAGCGGGCACTGACAGTCCGCGCGTCATCATTGTGTAGTGTTGTGCGGATAGTTATACCAAATCTCATTTTCTATTCCTGGTTCGATATTTTTGATAAAGTACCTAAGTACTTAGAAATGTAAGTATTATTACTATTATAACTATTAAAAAGAGATAAATTAAAAAGAGATCGAAACTAAAACCATTTTAATTACAACAATTTTGATTTACGTTTTTCATTTGTATGTTTTTCGTGTGAACAATTTGTTTGGTTCATTAAGTATTCACGTACAGATGAACAATAACTCTCACATTTAAGCAAAAATAAAAAAATAAATTGTATGGATTCAATTCAGTCTCGCTCGATCCCCTGAACCATGAATAGGTACAACACTACGCCGCGTAATCTGTCCGTCTTGCCAACTGTACCATCATCTTTGTAGCTATATCTTTTGCAAAAAGTTTCCAGATAACCATATCAATCATCATCATCATCATCACGTCTAGATTTGTTGCATAAGTACTTGTGGTCGGTTATATATTAGGTACTTATGTAAAAAGTGTTTATTTGTTTTTGCAGTTGAAAATATGTTTTTTTATGATTGTTTTGAAATTTTTGACATGAATGTTTTAATAATAAATTAGGTACCTAATACATAAATACGTAACTAAATTAATATAAACTATTTTAACAATATAATATTTTCATGTTATGAAATTATGACAAATACCTGAATATTATGAACTATATACCTAATGAAATTTTAACACCTGTATGTAAATTACCATATTCAAAGCAAATTAATGATTTAGATTTAGATTTTGATTTAAAAATAGTTTAAATCAAAATATAAAAAATCATTGACGTCTTTTTTCAAAATAATTTGCTTGAATGGTTGATTTAGTGGAAAGTTGCTAGAAAAATTGATCAATCGTCTAGCTACAATTTTATTGAAATAGTTGCTGATGGGGGTATAAAAATTGCTAGAACTAGCTATGAAGTTTCTTAGTTGGCAATGGTGACTGTCAGTGCCCGCTCCTTGCCCGCTCGTTACCCGCTCGTTACCCGCGCCGCCGCCGCCCCGCTGCCCGCAGAATTCGAGACCGGGCACTAACACGCAGAAGGCCCCCGGTTCGATCCCGGGCGGAAACATAATTTTTGCATGTCTTTTTCAATTTAGTGAAATTTAAAGATCTGAATCTCAAATAATAGAACACAAATTCAAGATGAATGCTATGCTGAAAGTTATCCTCTACATTTGGTTTGATTTTAAAATGATTAATTAAAACTATTTGATCAAAGATAAATTAAATTAAATTAGGTTGTTTGATAAACCATCCTCAAATTTGATAAGTACTTTAGAGTGTGGTAAGTAATACTTTGTGGTAATACGAACCATTCGTCTGAATATTGGCAATTCCAAATTTAGTTTAATTTCTCATTACTTACTCCCTCGAAAACCTTTACTTCAAAAGATAATACTAATAATGTGAATACTTGTAGTATTAAATATCACAATATATGAAGTCACCAAGCTGCGCTAAAAGTGTTTATACAGAATAATTTACTATTATATTCCTCACATAAACGAGGGAGACCATAAAATGCTAAATTAAACTCTGCTCTAATACGGAATACTATAACTGAAGTAATGTCATGATTAAGGGTATAATTACTGATTAAAACACTTCCTTGAGCTGTAATAGAAGCAATGCTGGTTCCTACGGTGTCATTACAAAAAACTAAAAAAACCTGAATTATTAAAACTATGGTCTAAACCCTATAATCCGATTTAATTACGTTGACAGATCCATTTTATTTATGTTGTATTATCTATGTAATGATCCCGTGCAGTTATACCACCACTAAACTAAACCCTAGTTTAACGGTGTGTACCACCGCTAAACCGCCACTGCGCTTAGAGGTTTAGCTTTAAACCATAGTTTTGATAGACGTTTAAACCAAGGTTTCTTTAGTTTTTTGTAATGATAAATGATGGTCTATGTATTAGTATATAAAAAGTTAATAAAACATTGAATTAAAAAAAAGTTGCAAATCAGAGATTACTTAAGAGATACGTGGACAAAAAAAGAAAATGAATTTATACTTTTAAGGTTTATTTAAATACATTTTAGTAAAAGCTTTTTCCGTTATAGAGATTTTGCAATAACTGCAAAACAAATGCACCAACCTTCATATTTGATCAGCACAAAGAGGAAATCTTGATATCAATCGTTAAAAGTTTTAACTGTGAAGTTTTCATCGCGGTCAGATTGTTAGGGCTCTGACCACTTCTAGTTAAACTTTAAACTTTGTTGTTTTAATTTGACATAACCTGTGTTTCTTTTTATTACATTTTTACGAAAATAACTTCCACCTATTTCAGGAAACCATAGCTTTAGAAATCCATAGAAAGGCTTTCTTGGCTTCTCTTTTATTAGAACACACATGTCACAATGTCACTGCGGTCAGTAATTCGCTTTTTGTCCCAAATTCTATGGATGTCAGACTGATGGGCATATGAAATGGCACACCCAGCCTGACGTACGGACAATGTGCAAATTACGCTGAATACAAATGGCATGGTAATGATCGTTTGTGACATTGCTAGCTAAATACCCTTTTTTGTATAAAAATGTAATTGTCATAAGCTGTTTTATTACTAGCGGCTATGTTTCGAGGTCGTGGTCAGATAGATACTGAGCTAAAAAATTTACACAGCAAAATGTCTCAATAATGTAAGTTTTATTAGTATAGTATTGTATGTGGTTTTATGAAGCCAAAACACAGGTAATATTAGGCATTTTTAACTACATTTTGGTTATTATTTACTCCATTGGCAACCCTAAACTTCTATTTCACGATTAATTGAAACTTTATCGAGATAATGTATTGCTGTTTTAACAAGGTCAACATCAAATAGTCCAAAAACATCCCTAATCTAAAATTGATCCTCATGTCCTCAATAAAATTAGCAACGAGTGCTTTCCAGTGTTGCTGTGATTTTATAAATAAACTCGTCTCGTCGCATGATCACCTGAGCTATTTGTGGCACAATAACGAGAAGCCTTAGCTGTAGAACCAATTAACAGGTGTGTCGAGGTCTCTGTAAATAGTCTTTGGTTCATGCATGCACTTGATTTATAAGAAGGTTCGTTGGAAACAGATTTTTAAATATTATAAATTTCATATCCATACGTACTGACGTAGAACCATATGTAGAAACAACCCCTGACAATAGAAACGCAGGTTAAATATGTGGGAGCATACTAACTGTTCAAGACATTTTGAAAATTGATCAAAATTCGAATTAGGTATTTATTTTAGAATTTTAATGCCATAACAAACTATGTTTATACCATTTGTATTATATTTGCAAACGTATTTGTCAGATCTATATTTGGAAGCGTCAATGAACAACCCTCTAGATAACTTCAAAGGATCCTGGGTGTTTGAAGATCTGAGCGAATGTCTACCGATTCTAGGTATATAGTCAGCCAGCTGATAATATTGGCCGACTGCCGCACTTTGTATATTTCCATATACAAAGTGCGGCTCAAATGATAAAGGAATTTCTGAAACTTCATACCTACCAAACGATTTCCCAATTTGTCCCAGTCCTGGATTATAGCCCGTATGGTAATTGAGAATTCGCTTTGATGAAGGAATATAACCTTATCAAGCCAATTTGAGATCCTAGTTCCTTTGAATTTACGCAATTCATTTGCATACCGAGCACTTGAGTTTGTGCTTTACCCCAAATAATGTAGAATCGTAAATTAAGTTTATCGATAATTTGAATTATTATTTTTGCACTCCATCTCAGACGTGCTTGGTTTGCATGTGAATGTATATTAAATGTGTACGTTTAAAGGTTCGGCTTGTGTAATATTTTCCATAAAGGTACGCGTCCATAGGCCCGTGCCGGACGCAGTGGGCGTTTACCCGTTATTTCAGTACAAAATATTACAAAACTTAACTTTACTTGAATGAAATTTGCACAGAAATTTTCAAGTTACCAAGGGACATAGCGATTATTTATCAAAATACATTCATACTAACAGCAGATAAGCACAACATACAGTTGATAAGATAAAGCAACGATATCGCAATAAGGTTTCTTTCAGTCCTCTGAAAAAACCCTTAAATTAGGTTAATTACGAAAAGGGTTTTAATGATAAATGTCGCGCTTTTCAAATTACGTGGAGCGTAAGATATTAAACGCGATTAATGTCAGACATGAAGGAAAAACTCATCTTAAGCTGAGTTATGGCCATAGATGAGCTATAAGACATATTTCTGGACAGTATAACAGCTGATTCCCAAAATGTGCCATATTTTGGAAATCAGCTGTCCTAAAACCAAAAGACCATCCTTTTTTCGAACCTATTCAGGTCATTATCTAGCCACCATAACTTTTTGGTGTATTAATAAATTTAAATTAAATCCAGAATTTTTAGTAACCAAGCAGGTACTGTATAAACATGGTATTTTTCAAACATTCAATTAAATGGTTAATAAAAAATAAATAATAATAATAATAATAATAATAATAATAATATGATAATGGTTAATGGTTAATGGTTAATTAAATGGTTATGGTTATGGTTAATTTGAACAAGGAGTTTTAAAATAACGAGTCACGCGTTTTATGATTGTTGTTAATTTTTTCTGTTTATATTCTACTAACAGCATGTCCTGGCTTTTGCACGGGTGTACTAATGAAACTACCGAGATAAAATATAGCCTAATAACCATCTCAACAGTCCATTCTACACATCGGTGAAATAATTTTTGAAATCGGCTGAATAGTTTCGGAGATTACTTCCGTCAAACCAACAAACCCACATTACCTATAAATAATATTAGTATAGAAAACGATTGGTTTCCTTATGTTAAGAAAATGTCTATAATGTCGCAAGGTCGTGACATATCGACGTGTCACCATCGAATATTTCATTAGCGCTCGTTACCCGCCCTTAACACGACCGAAATGAATTGCGTACATTACTGGGAACGGCCTGAATCTTTTAAGGCAGGTTTAATGAAAGAGTCGGTGTGTGCGTGACTTTACAGTAACACTGAATAGATCTTTTCAGCGCATTTTATAAAAAGTCAACCATATTTAATGATGAAAATGTGTTAGATTGTTTCATTATTTCAAACAAGCCATTCCACATTTAATTTGATTGAGATAATAAAACATTATCATGTGTTTTTAGTAGCTTTTTCTATACTTACTGATAAAAACAACTCACATTATTAAGTAAACTTAAAGGCTGTTTTATGTATGTTTAGATAAAATTTAGAACAAAGTGGTTGTAACGTTCAAAGCAGCACACAAAGAGTTTTAATGGTAGATTTATTATAAAACTATAATTTTACTTCCTTTGAGTACCTGATTATTATCATAGAGTACAAAAGTCATAAAAGACAAAGCTATATAAAGCTATTTTACACTAGAGATAAATGTATAGTAACATCACGTAAAGATATTTTTACTACATAGATGTAGATATGTACCTACAATACATGAGTACTGCTATAACGAGTATCAAATTTGTAGGCGTATAATCGAATTACTTCGAAAGTATATATTACATGCGTCCAATTAACACAGATAGAGTATGTCTTTGCTTGAGTTACTTAATATCAAAGAGAATATATTCTGTGCTTTAGAGGCCTTGTTACTCTTTCTACTTCTTCTACTTCTACTTCTACTTCAGGCCACATATTACTATATAGTATCAATCGGTCTACATAATTTATTAAAACATAAAAATACAAACTTTCAGGTTTAAAGTAAAATGGGATCGCATTAACGCACTGCGACAATAAAGCTCTCGAAACATTCTGTGAAAGGGATTTTCAAGCTTTAAGAATAGATTATGAAGAAACATAAAGTTTTGAATCTTAAAAAACTCAATCTCCTACAAAAGTTATAAGAAAACTTGAACCATAGCAGTAAAATCAACAGGTATGAAATTTAATGACGCAAAGCTCAGAAATTATTGCCGTAGAACTTGAACTGGATTCTTCATAACTCATTCCAAGCTTTTATAATGTAAAAAATGTGTTACATAATTTAAGTGAGGTTAATAATTCATTTCTGATTCTAAAATTTGCTATACTTTCAAACTCCCATTTTTACGAAGCATAAACTTTTATACATTAAGTACCATAATAAAATTAGCACAAGTTAAGAACTGAACAACAATACACCAAAAATTGACAAACATAAAACCTTAACGTCTACAAAGAAACACATTAAATTTAAGGCGGCAGTAAAACGTGACTTTATAAGTGCTTATTTACCATTGCCCTTTCTAAGGGTGTGTGCACAGTGTGTATGAGAACATAACTTTCGATGAACTGCGTACAACTCGAGACGAGCATACGTTCTGCGACGGGTTACAGGCACGCGCGCCCCGTATTTGATGAACACCTCTTGAAATTTCAGCACCTCCATTTGAATGCCTACGCTGCCTACTTTGTACCCAACAAGGCGATGAGAAACATTGTTTTCACAAAATGAGAAAAGCCCAGCGTGTTGTCTACGTTTTCTTGTATTTCATTATTTTTATTCAGGTTACGTTTTACTCTGTTTGTGCCATAGCTATATTATTTTAATTTATGATCACTTTTAAGCAAAACATGTAACAATTTGAGTGTAAAGTTTAGGAAAATTTTCCTCTAAAAAACATTGTATTCAACGTAATTGCACTTGTTTGTGTATAAAAAATTAGTAAAATAATTAAATACACAACCTAAAGCTAAAATAATTACAAGCTCTAATTAAATCTCTATTCAGCTCAAATAAAATTCCAAGTCCAAAATTAAATTAACGGACATTAACATATTATGAGATTACTTAAATCAAAATCATTTTAATAACAAAATCATTACACATCTAAACTCTAATATAAACGCCGCTTTACGAATAAAACAAATTTGGGGGAACAAATAAAACAGAACTGGCAACGAAGGTATTTATTGAAAAAGTTGGATCGAAATTCTATTGGTATCCTACTCACGTATAGTATTCGTCAAGATTTAGAGGGCTCGACTAGGGAGGGCGTGAAGTTCAGTTTTTCAATCGAAAAACTCTGAAAGTTTCAATTGGACCATTGTGTTACACTTTATGCACGAGTTTAGGACAAATCACTTTTGAGTTAACATATTTTGGTTGCAAGATTAATTGATCTGACAAAAGTAATCTAAATCAGTAAAATCGGTCTTCTTTAGGAAAATTTTCAATTTTATTATAATATTCGTATTTGAAAAATCATCCGCAGTGCCTTTAAAAAATAGTTAGTAATACATAAGTTATTTTAAAATGAACAATGATCAAGAAAAAATGTTCTCTGTTACGTAAAAGTTTCACTGAAATGTAATTCGATATTTCTTTAGGTAAATTAAAAAATAGGAGAAAGGTTGTTTTGTGATAAAATATTCGTAATTTGGAAAATATAATACAAAGTTGGATACAAATGTGAATTTATGGCTCAGATTAGATCAGGTAGTTGAGCCAAAAGTATGCAATCCTGCTATTATGATAGAGATCCTCTGGGAAATCAGTGACATCAAACGAAAAATTTATAGTAGCCGCAAAACATAAATGTTCATAAAAACTGTTAAATTCATGTTTGCGTTTTACTTATTTACATATACGCGTCATGGTGCCATTAAGCTCTTGTTTGTAATTTTATGATGTGTAGAGTTGATTTAGCTTTTAGTTTACTTTTGATTTGTGAGGGTCAGAGTGTCGGTCGTATGGAAGCGAAAAGGAATATGGTTTATATGAAACAAATGTACCAAATTTGTACCTAATTGTACCACTAATCAATTAATTTGTACCTCTAAGAATCAAGAGTAATCTTAAAAACAAAGTGAGCCGCGGACCTGACTTTCTGGTTGGCGGTCTAAATCGGAAAACGATATCGTAGGTTTACCTAATATTTACCAAATAAATGTACCTAATTTGTACCTCTTAAAAAGTATTATCTGAAGATAATGCGACGAGTATATCACGAATAAACAAGAAAATAAAATTTGACCCCTACCATTTTTGTCATAGCAAATAGTGATTTTAAAAATTTATATGATTTGGGATTACCAGATATTTACTAAAAGAATTCTTTGAATTTGTACCTCTTAAAAAATATTATCTGATGATAATGCGATGAGTATTTCTCGAGAAAATCAAAAAAACATATTTTTACTCCTACCACTTTTGTCATAGCAATGAGTATAGGGTGTATTACTCCTATTCACCATTATATTACCACTAGCTGCGCCCCACGGTTTCACCCGCGTAAGTCCCGTTCCCGCAAAAATATCGGGATAAAAAGTAGCCTATAATGTTAATCCAGGCTATCACCTATCATAATACATACCAAATTTCAACTAAACCAGTCTAGCCGTTCTTGCATGAAAAAATAACAAACACACACATACATTATCACAAACTTTCACATTTATAATATTAGTAGGATAGGATTATAGGATTAGTTCCTACTAATCCTACAATCCTATCCTGCTGGTAGTAGGATAGTAGGATGTACATAAACATAACATTAACCGGACTTACTATTCACTCTGCCCTGACTCCCTGAGACAAGCTTAGGATAGAGTAATGCGAAAGAAGATTGTCAATCATTTTAAGACGAGCACGACCTTCAATTACGACCAAGAAGAAGTCTTAGTTCAAGTAGCTGGTTCATGTTTATAATTAATTATTTTAATGTATTTAAATTTGAATCAGGTCGGTCTGATTTATTTGGTATTTTTCTAATCATGCCACTTAACAAAACCATTATCTAAGCATTTTTGAAACCATGCGTTCTTTAACACATTATGCCCTAACTGCTTGATTAATACCGAGTCAAGAAGCAATCTTTGCCTACACTAAACGGGACACTGTAGTACCTTGGACATTGTTGAGATGGAATAGGCTTGTCCAGCACCTAAACCATCCTCCCAGCTTAGCCGGTCACGTCCACAGTCAGCATAAAAATCCTTGAAACTGTCTTCATTTTCAAGGGCTATTATTTTCACCTGGCGATTCCCACAGCTGGATAATTTTACGAATGACTGAGTCCGTATTGTCGTTTTATCGATAAAATCGCTGTTAATGGATTTTTAAATGAAGCAGTACGTTTTAACCCGACTCTGACATAAAAGATCAGTAATCGGATAATCGCTTCGTGTTGAAAGCTTTTCGTCAGGCATTTGTACAAATTACAAGAAGGAACTGAATATTTTCACAATTAATAAAATCGTTTGTTCAATACCCTAAATCTAGATTTTGGTAGTGTTGTCTAAACATGGAAAAGTGCATAGTTCTCAGTAATAAAGCGATCTATAAAACATGTTACAACACGAAGCATTTAACTGGCTTAATAATGGGCAAGTGGAAATCCGTGGACTTTGCCTATCCCTCCTAAAAGAGGCGTATTTGTATAGTAAAATAAACATATTCATGTTCATGTTTATACAGTACTTATGTACCGTTTCATAGGGAACCTTCTATTACCCTTATTACCATAAAACCGAAGCGAAAGCAAAGAAAAGCACTATACAGCAACAGGTTAATGTTTCATGAATAAGAAGCAATCGCTTACATCACAACAAATAGCTCTTATTGTTCAGGGAATAAAGGTCAATGTCGGACCTGGCAGGTACTATACGCTGTGTTTGAATAGTCCATGAGAATGCTTTTATTCTGTTTATATTATTAGTTTTGTTGTTAAAGATATATTGGGTCTCAGATAAATGGTGGCATCTCTGTAAGCTATTAAATAATCATTCTGCTTAAAATTTCAGCCATAAAACACTAGAAAGTACCATCAGTAGTCACAGATTAAAATAAAAAAATGAAGTAAATAAAAAATTATCATTGACTGTGAATATAGGTACTTTGTAGCAATATCAATTTTCAATTTCGCCAATCCAGATAGTAAAGATTTATCGTTAAAGCATATTCTAGCATGTGCTAGCATATTCTGTCCCATCATTAGGCAAAGGCCTCCCTAACTTTTTCCACTTTTGCTGCTTTTCAGTAACTTTCATAGGCGTCTAGGTCTAATGATACTTGATGAAAATCTCTACAACACAAAACTGTACCAATTGAACATCGCAAATAATGTAACGGATCTCACTGGATGATATATGAATCGGTTGTCTTGAGCAAAATATCGAGTCAACATCGATTCTTATATAGGATAGTCTATGAATCAATTGCCTTGAGAATATCGAGTTTAACCCTTTAACGACCAAGATTTTTTTTCTTTGTTTTTAATATTTTTCGTTAATAATATGGATACAGGGTTTATATAGATGTCAAAAATATAAATTAAAAAAATCATACTATTATAGTTTTTGAGTTATTGTATGTATCAAATATGTTACGTTGCGCAACATACAGAGAAGTAGGACGTCGAAGGAGCGTATTGTATTTGTTACATTGCCCTTTTTAGGGGTCTAAATAAATAATATAAATACTGAAAAAAATAATGTTTTTTGGTTCAAATTACAATAATAACAAATTTAACGAAAAATAGGTAAATTCTACTTGGAACAAAGTCTTAAAAACTGTTTTTCTTTGCCAAAAATCACAGATGCCGGTAAAATTTCACCCAAAGAACATTCCCCTATCCTTATTTACAGCATCAGCACCTCCCACGTTCATGAAATACGGGAAGATAGTCTAGGCTATCTCTATATTGCCACAAGGAGCATTTGGTTGAACAATACTGTAGGCGTACCTGCCTCCTTCCATCAATTGGTGAGGACAACCAGAATATCAACAGCTCTATGACCCTAAAAAAACCTGTACTGTCGGACATTTACTAGCTGGTGCTCCTCCAAATAGTGCCTCAAGGGCTGGCTGCTAATAATGGCATTATTTTGAAGTGGTGGGAGGTGATGGCGATGCCTATATTTGAACAGGTCTGAGCAAACACCATTTTTCAAGATCAGGTGCACTAAAGCCGTCTTTCAGGAGATCAGGACTACTCCTAACTGGCAGAAACCCCAGAAAAAACGCGTTAGAACTTGAGCCAACTATAGAGTACACCTTGCAAAGACAGTTGGAGAAATTTCAGCAGCCCCTCTTAACTTTTAGACTGCAAACATGAAAAAGGCTGTGCTCACAACTGTTTGCCGGATGGTAACTTATGGCATCCTACTTTTACTCACTAAGATGGTCAGCAGTGGAAGCCCTTTGTCGTCTAGGGTCTACTTGAGCTAGAAAAGGTTTTTCCTTTTTATAGGTGCTGAAGAATTCCAATAACAGCCTAGGTGAGAGAGATAATGGAACGCAATCCTGACGGAAAATGAACTAGTTTCTTGACAATATTTTTCATGTGATTTGAATTTGGTGCTGGAAATACTCTTTTGAAGAACCTGGAGCGGAAATGAAAATCTTGTTTAGAAGCATTGAAATTTAAACCCCGGAACTGTGATGCTTCTATAAAGGTTTCAAATGACCCCATGTTTTCTATGAAAACCTGCTCCATTCATAATCGCGGTTGTCTATAATACCAACAAAACTTGAAATAATTGTACTACTCATGTTGTCGAAGTCCTGTATCAGTCTATAGAATGGTTCAATAACCTTTACAAGGGCTCAAATGAGAAATTAATCATGTAGCCGGTTTTTTAGTAGTTGCGCAGCGTAACACCCGTAATACATCTAGTAGTAGAACTAGTTTACCGTATACTGCGCGGTGTATTACGGGTGATACATACATCTAAAACTATAAACTAAATCAAAACAAAACATAATCTTATGCCAATTACGGATGATTCAGTTGAAGACAATTACTAACAAACAGTATCTGATGTAATATTGATGAAATATAAAATATCATTAATATAATGAATAAAAACGTAACAAGCGTCCTCGGTCTTATCGGGGTGGCTTCATAATTTTGGATTTTATAAAAAAACGGTGAAAGTGGGTGTCTTCATTATTTTAAAATAAGATGCCTATAATATTCCAAATGATACAATAAAGTTATTTCAATCAAATATTGTTTAGTTTTTGAGAAATAATTTTTTGTTTTGAGTGTATCAGCTCCAACACGATGCGAAATAAAGGGTTAAAATCTGTCTTTAAACTCTCCAATGGAGTTTTTTGGGTAAGATATTATTATCTCTCGTATGAAAAATGTAAGTATTAATAATTCATAGCACAGGACCAAAATGGCAAGTCGCAACAATATCCGTCTTTTATCGCTGGAACTTACTAAATCCTTTAATTCTTCCGATTAGTTCTGAAACGGTCCGCACTGCGCAGCACTTCGATAAATCCAGATTAGGATTGTTCTTTGTAGTGTTGTCCGGATAGTCGTTTGGATGGATACTGGATATCAAATATCCGGCAGCTAGAAATCAATAAATGCCGGATGTCCGACGCTAAAACTAAAGTTTTAGTGTAAATCCGGTTATTTAAAATCCAGTCGTGAAAATAATCTGCACGAACATTTTCAGACACTATGAAATTTAATATATTCATGGCCGATTCATGGCTGATTCTAGATAATATTATATCAATAAAAAGTATAAGGATTTCATGTAACTACTCATGTACTAACAAATTTAACCAACTGAAGATTTAAATGGTTGAAAAATATCCGAATATACTTGAAATCGAACAGTCCGGATAATCTCAAAAAGGATATCCATAACATCTCTAGTCCTCCGTCCCCACCTCCCCCGATGAATGAAGTTGATATCCACAGCTAATTTATTGGACTACACCCTGCGATCGTTTTTAATATTTTCCGGGCGATTTAACTTTTGGAAATGTCCAATTTTTCACGGACAAAGTTCCCAATTTTCTGGGGGATGAAGTGGGTCTTTATGGTAAGGTCAATTGCAGGTTTACTTTCTGAAACATTTCGTTTTATTTGTTTATCAATAGCAAAGAAATACAAAGTAGCCTTGAATGAAAGTGCTTACTTATATTCGAAGACTTTTAAAGTTCTTAAAGGTTCTATTAGAGCCATGCTACGACAACCTTAATGTTTCTATAATAAATGAGAATGTCACTTCCTGCTTTTGCATTTGATGAAGTAATAAAACCTTATTGGGTGCTAGTTTATACGAACTCTCTTTTTATATCTTCAATCTACTCGGTAAACGAATGCACACAATTTTGTAAAACTATTCATCTGAATGAAGCTTACGAAATATTAAGTAGATTAGTACTAAAAGTTAGATGAAAATATTTCGTCGTAAGTTTTAAATTATCTCAAAAGTTTTTCATTTCACTTCATTTAGTTAGAACATAACTATAAGAAAGAGAAAGAACTGGTATTATTTACCGTATTTCACCCTTCATGGTGAACTTTCGGGGTAGGTAAGCGGTTCTCTGTTTGTTTGTTACAATTTACTTCAGTAATGGCTTAATCGATTGGAATGCTCGTTTTTACTGTTCTGTTTGACTTGGAGAATTTGCAAAGGCTAGAATAGACTGGAACACAATTGTATAACACCTCAGCTTCTATACCACAATGTTGAATCTTGTCATTGCTACAGCTAGGAGAATAGTCAAAACACATTGACCATTAGATACTTGCCCAGGTTTTGTTAGTAGCCAGGCATTTTACAGTAAAGTACCATCATGAGAATTACGTGTGTATAAGATATTTTCACGTAATAGTTTTTAGTTAGTGTATCCACTGATAATTGTCTATTCTACGGCTTGCGAATCCAGAGCCCAAGAACTTTTCATAAAACTTAATAGATTATTGTAAGGTTTTTATAAATGTGTCATCATCATCATTTACAGCCCATAGGTACCCACTGTTGGGTGTAAGCCTCCCTTCGTAAACGCCACAAATACTCAGGCCTGTGGTCTATAAATGTGCACAGGACTCTCTCTTCAAATGATGCAATCTTTTTAACCTTCGTTTTTGGGTTCAATTTATATGACAAAGTTGTCAAAAAATTAAAGGGACTAGACTCTTACCAACTAGCTTATGTAACACTCAAGTCTACAAGTTTTTGAGACAGCTAGAACAGAAACGACGTGTATAACATTCCTTACAATGTCATCACATGTCATGTGAGCCAAACAAACGAACACATCCATCGCCCTTTACGACTTGCCGCCGCTCCAAGTTCAATAAACAATCTGATTTGGAATACATCTCGATTTTTAAACCGATTCTTGCGTCCGATGTTTCAGTCCATCAGTTGTATCGATTGACGCGTCGGGTCACTCGTTGTTTAGTTGTTCCAGATCGAAATAGTTCAGTGACCTCATCGAGAGTGGTATGTTATTATGACAAATATTTGTATACATCGGAGAATAAAATGTGTGACAGCTGAATGGGGAAGACCCACACAAATGAACTCGGTCTAATTGAACACCATTTACCTACATGATGAAAGATCTTGCCTATGCCTACCATTATAATAAATCAATATTTGTGAAATGATAGGCGAGAATCATGCATCGTGTAAGTTGGATTTTAATTCAAGATTTTTGGAGGGACTTAAGTCAACCCGTTGAGCTTCTTTCAATGATGATGTTAGTATTTTAAAATTATACGTTCAAACATAATATTATTCAATATAATGCAAAAGGCTTTACTACGACTTTTATAGCGGGAATGATTGGTTATAATTCCCGTAATAAGTCTTATTTAGCTTAGGGCCGTAAATGAGACCCCCAAGATCTATAGAAGATAAAATACATAGTAAATGTACTCGCTTTAAAAAAATATTTGCAAAACAAAGCACAAACAACTATTAAAATAATGTAATGACAAAAAATAAAAAGCGTAAGTATAAGAGGTAGTGGTTAGCACTCGTGAAAATGATTAAACTGAGAACTCATTATTACAAGATACTTTTACCGAAATAACATACGAATAATAGTAGCAACGCAAATGTCAACTTTAATACAATATACATACAAATCAAAACAGTTTTCAGTAACGAAACGTCAAAACATTTATTTTTTTAAATTAAAACCTTATATTTTGTCAGTTGAATAGAAAGCCGACGGCACTATACATAATTATGACAGGTAAAGCCTCGTCCATATTCCTAGCGTTTCTATTTTATGGCTTATTGAGATTTACATGATGTATATTCTATTAAGCTGTCAAACACAGTATACAGTCTCGTAACCTCTCGTACCATGTTCTATTACCAAGATAGTTCACCAATGTTTTTGTTTTGAAAAACAGCTTTGTAAAGTCATGTTTAAAGACGCATAAAAGTAAACAGCGTACCAAATATGAATTTAGACATACCTCTGACTACTTCTTAGACATATTTAAAGGACCTAAATAATAACATCTAAAAGAAATTTCTACCGCTCCCTGGGATACATTCGTAATGATCATACTTCATATTATTACGATTTACGTCTAGGTTTGTAACGATCCAATTGCTAGCATATCACTTAAAACACAGACATACTAAAACATTCAGTGGGACTATTATAATAGAACATTCTCGTAATTTGATTTGATTGGAAGAGATAGTAATCAATATTGTTATAACCAAAGCAAATAATACCGTTACATGAATGGTTACGTGCGTGGCGTGTATTGGTCAGACGATGTGTCATAATACCTCTACGTCACACACAACGTTTTGTTCGAAAAATAACGCGTTGAACGATTTGTGCCACCATAAAAATATGTGGACATTTTCAAAATGCATTGTCGTTTTCAGCACTTTGTGTGTTGACAACAATGAAATTGTGAGAAAAGTGAGTTATGACTGTCATCAGTTTGTATAAAAAATGTATGGGTTTGGAAAATCTCGATACCAAAAACAATAATAATGTTTTATAATAAAACACAGCTGTTTACGTGTAATAATAATATTTTACCTACTCGAAACCTTGTGCGAAATCTAATTTTAAGACTTGTTTTGCAGGATAACACCTTGAAATACAAGATAAGTTTGTGCATTTACTCTTGCTTTGATATCGCCATTAAATGCAAGATAAGTTTGTTAAACTCTTGTTTCGCAAGATCACCTCGAAAATGCAAGATTATTTTCAGTACAAAATATGAAAAGGAGCACGAAGGACACTGTACAATAATTACTAGGTTGTAATCTCGGGCGCGTTGATTGATGTCACTGCAGGCCTCGCCGGGAAATTAACTGTCTAACGGAATATTCCAGGGAATATTCCCGCAGAATATCCCCGCGGCCAAATTATACTTGTGCACATTTTTCAAGGATTTACACTCAAAATTTATATAGCATGAACCCATTAGCGCACTTTGCTTGTTTACCAGAATATTTGTGTCATTTTTGTATTATTAAAACATTCTATACTTCATTTCTTGAAGCGAGCTAATAGGAAGAAAAAATAAACTCACGTGATTGGTTGTCAAAAACAATTGTCTATCTCGTGATTGACTAGATTGCAGTTCAATCAATTTTCAAAATTGTCAAATCTAGCCAATCCGAGAATTTTATACATTCGCGGAGAAAGCGAAGGGTGACCTTTGCCCTGCAGTGAGAAACGTTAGGCTCATTATCACAATAATAAAGTGTTATAAGGGTCTCTGTGTTTTGGTTTCGGCTTCATGCATGCCCACCAAAGTTTCGGGGCTCCTTAGTTACGTGGTACATGTTGACACACAAAAGAAATACCATATTTCATAGTAGTTCTATGTGAAACATCCGAACGTACATACTTTTATGAATCCTGGCTTAATAAATGATAACATAATTATCCGCAGTTATCGCTGGGTAAGCGATAAATTGGAATTTTGACCCACATAAAGCATTCACAGGTCCGGGTCTTGCGCTAAGTTGTGGATGACTTTCGTTGGTTATCTGAAAGATAAATCACTTTGCTTGAATGAACTTAGGCAGTACAAGCCGCATTGCGTAAGCCATTATTTTAAGCCCTTAAAATATCATTGCTTCTGGTAAAGTTACGTATTTATGATTTTTGAATTATAAAATAGGCTGAGCTGAGTAACAATTGATAAATTCAAATAATAATTTACGAGCTGAGTAATAGGATCTGATATTATGTAGATCTCAGATTATTCGGAAGGTAGTTTTATTTAGTCTGACTTAAATGCATTATTAACAGAATTACTCTGCAATAAAATTTAGAAATATTTGTTAGTTAAATGTAAACAAATAATTTTAACGCCTACAATAACACAATGTAGCGTTTCATTAGTCTAACCTAGTCTAGTCACAGTCAGAGTTTAGGTCATAGTCTAGATTAAGTCCATTGAACCTCAAAATTCCCGATGCATGAGATTCATTTAAACAACGCCAGCAGAAGTCAAAATCAATACGAATCAGATTCAAAAGCCTGGATTCACTTTGCATTTAATTCATCTCATAGAATATTCATCAGCATCTAAGTTATTTGGACCTTACCAATTAATTCGAGTGAGTGGTTTTCAGAGCCAGTCACCTCGTTGGTTGGAACATTGGTTGGAGCATTTAGAATCTGTCAAATGCAGCTTTGTCTTGAAACGGGTGATATATTTTGCCAAGCAACCATGTAATTTGGACAATTATGTTGATTGTAAAAGTAATTGCAGGGGTTAATTCTAGCGAAATGTGTAACGGTTCGTGTAACTGTGAGAGGTTAATTGGACAAAGTCGCATCGTGTAGTAGGTACTTACAGTTTGGTAAGTGTCATTGAACATAGTAATGGATCTTTTTGAGATTACATTGTTTCCACATAACTCTGTCATTTGAAATAGTTCTATAAACTACCTGTTGTATTAATTTATGTGGAAATGTTAGGAACTCATTTGGCATAATATTATTTTAAATATTTTTTATTGAATTGTGAATGAAAATCTTTAAAGCTTTTTTACAAACAACTGGGTTTTCTCCACCATCTTAAATGAGAACATAGAAATAAAAGACATAACCAAACAAATTATAACTTCTATAAAAGAAGTAGTAGAGTTACTACCTACTGACTGTAGTGTAACTACGAGATACTAAATTGATGTGATAAGTTCTGTAATAACAAGATATCTTCAAAGTTATTGAAATTTATTGAATTGAATATAAATTGGCACGTCAAAGTTTATCTCAGTCTGAAGGGCACACAAATGGCATATTCTCTGACGTCAAAACTTGTTATATCGTTTGTTTGAAAAACAATGAGTTACGAGTTGTGTATAACTTTGAAACTTGAAGTCACATGTTATATACAAAGTCACCTATTAAAGTCAAACTAATTATTTTACAATGACGTATATTAGAAACAATGTGTTCCAGCAACTTTATCTTTTAACTTTCATTAATATCTAAAATGATTGAAACAAGATGTTGCATTTAATTGAAGCAATATTTGACATCCATGGTTTTGAACATGAATTTTTTATTCATTCATTCATGTCATGGTGACAGACACTTTAATGTATGCAACAGCAAACATACTCTTGCATCGTGGAAATGGTACTTTATCCAAAGAAAATGACGCCCATTTCAGGCTCGCAGCTTGTTCCCTAAAACAACATGGTGTCTGTATGCCGCAAAATGGCTAGCTGGTTTTGCTCGTATGTGAGCCGTGTGAGCTCAAAGGTGAGTAAACATACACACTATCCAGCAACCACTCATTTGCGGGGCGCTTGACATCTTTACTAGACAGTGCTTTTGTGTGGTCTCTTCTCTCAGGGCTTATCTGGTCACCAGGAACTGTTTTGTATTCAATTATCCTGATGATAATGGCAAGACCATTAGTCATGGCTGTGTCGAAACAAAATACTATAATAACATAATATTTATGTTAATATTAAGAGCTTCGAGTAAGTTAATGAGTGTCTTAAAAATATGAATATAGCAACTTATTTTACCTATATACTCGTACCAGCTATAAAAAAATGGCTCAAATACAGAAAAACTCTAGGTCAAGGTCGATAGGTTATCTTAACCTTCTTGAATGAAAACAAATTTCAAACTTTACTTTATGATATACTTAGCCGGCTCAAACTCTAATAAACACTCTCCAAGAATGCTTAATTAAGAGTTGCCTAAACTTTCCTTGGATATTGTTTTCTTAGAGATAAACTATCTGATAAACCTAGTATTTCACATACTGGTTGTTTTGTAGCAGTTTGGTAGCTCTACCAAATATAATATTGATGCTTAAACTCAGTTTTCTGAGTTAAACAATCGCTCACAATATTTCCATAATCTTATGTGAGTTAATACGTTTATCACATTTTCATTGGAAGGTACTTTCTCATCTAAATAAAAATCTGCTGATTAGAATTATAATTCTGCTTTAAAAAGCAGTAATAAACATTGCATGTAATCAAATTAGTATTTCATGAATGCATTTGTATACCTAAGTTATTTATAAAACTATCTTCCATCTTGTATTCTTTGCTTAACTCTCTTTGAGTAATAGTTTCGGTTTGACTGGTTCATTTCTCTTCACTTCTATGAAAATAAATATTACTTTAAAATGAAATTTCTTTCTTTTCTTAAAATCTTCTTTCTTTTTTAATGAATTTTAAAAATATTGTTCAGAAGTTTTCTACTTTTAGTAACTACGGTTGTAGTGTTTCCAAAGTAAATAACTTTCGTTTTTTGAAGTTGAGTAAGAAAAATCCAATCAGGCGAACTTTTACATCCTCTTTATTATTGTTAATGAGTTTGTTTGTATAAAATCCGTGCTTCTAAACTAATAATGATAAAGCTTATGTATATAATAGAAAATAGTGTAACTTTCTTTCGAAAAAGCAACTGCAAAAGAAATGTAAAATAAACTGTAAGTACGCTTACAATTACATATTTATAGCCAGTCATAATAACTTATCTATTTTTTGTTTTGCTTACTTAAGGTAGATATTTAACATTACTGCTATGCAAAAAATTACAAATATCTACCGCCGATCAATAGACCCAGTGGTTCAAGAAGGTTATGCGTATCATTTATTCATATTATAGTAGACTTAAATATTTAAATAGATGATCCAGTGCATATTCGGTCGCTAGTTAATTTATAGTATAAGTACGAGTATTTGAGCAATTTTCTACGACATTATCCCAACATAATGCTTCAAAAGAGCCACACCTAGTGACGTCTACAAAATGTGGACGCCATTAATGAAGCAACAAAATGTCAGCATTCACCTGGCGACCATAAATCGCTGACCACGACCACAGAGTAGGACGAACAGAGTCATTGCTTTTGAGATTTTTGTATGATTATTGGTAGAATAGTTATGAGGTGTATGTTTAAAAACCTACCATTCCTATTTAAAGACTCATCACTTAAAAACACACTTTTATACAATGATACATACGCTACTAGCGACCCGCCCCGGTTTCGCAAATTGCAAGGGTGCAATTATACATTTAAATCTTCCTCTTAAAGCAATCTATCTATTAAAAAAACCATTACAAAACTCGTTGCGTAGTTTAAAAAAATTTAAACATACAATCATAGGGGTGGCAGACAGCGACAGTGACTTAGTTTTATACTATGTAGTGATGAAATTTTCAAGTTTAGTATCAAGTAGAAAAACGAAATGTTGATCGACTAACCAACTCGATATGGCTCAAGTCAATTTTTAAATTTAATATTTGTTTAAAGCAATCACATCTTGGAAAGCATGTGCAACCACTCGAACCACAGACCATTCCCGTTCATTCTCTGTGCCGCGGCGAAGTAAATCGGAGCACCATTGTACTAATGTACCTGGCTCATTCGACCAAAAACGGATTCACAGAGCAGAATGCATTTTCAATACTGTTCGACAAAAATAAGTTCGATATGTGTGTACAAAAAAAAGCTCGTTATTGGGCTGTTTTTTCTCGGTATTTGCACCTTTTTTAATCTGGACTTTTATAGATGTAGATAGATAGATAGATAGATAAATACATAGATGGCAATAGCAATACGCTACATACGAGTACAAATCATTTTTTATTTTAATTTACATATTAGGTACCTATATTGATTCACGCTTAAAAATTGTATGCCATTCGACGGTAAATAGATTCCGATGCAAATATGCGTCTAAACTAAAATTTTTCTTACCGTAAAATCTAGACTACCATTCAAATGCGATTCCATTCAGAAGACAGGTGCCATCTGGCGCAGAGGTGCCAAGAATGTGCCAATACGGTGCGCCGTTTGTCACTGCAATATGCCTTTTTATAGACAACTGGAATTTGTTCTATTTTTAGTTCTGAAGGTGGAACATGGTAATTTCTTGGCAGCGCGGGTGAATGCAAAATGGGTTGTTTTACAGAAAATATTTTGCAACGTCAAAGTTGTTTGTTTTAGTTTGTAATCGTGAGCTAGCAGAGTACTTAACTTTGAAAATTTATATGAAAGTCTAACAAGTAAGAAAATTAAATCAAAATGTTGAAACTTTATAGTGCGAATAATAGTTATTAGTAGCAGCATATCCCAGCTTTGCATGAGTGTACTAATGAAACTACCGAGATAAAATATAGCCTATAACATCCCGAAAGTCCATTCTACACATCGGTGAAAGAATTTTTGAAATCGTCTTAGTTGTTTTGGAGATTTAAACAATCAACCTAACAAACCAACATTAACTCCTAACAATAATAGTAGGTATGGGTAGATTAATTTAGAAAAGAAGATCGTATTTAAAAATACATAATAGCCTTATTGAAATGTTGGGCTAATACCAAATTGGACATAGTAAATTATTTTTATGTGCAAAATCGTCGCCTTAGATACTTCTTACAATATCTTATGGAATTCTCATTTATTGTTTTAGAATGTTATGTTACTTTCAAAAGTGTAAGAAATTTATAAGTAAATACCCATTATTAAATGTGTATTTTACTTTACATTTCTCGAGTTTACTCAAAGTTCTATCAAAACTTGATTTCCATTTTATCGACTGCGTAACTTTCAGCACCTTTTACATCTGCGTGAGTTGATAAGAAAAGCTGAACCTCGGAACTTTGTTCGACACCTCGACTTTCTGTTTTGTTTTTGTTTACTCTGGGTTGCTTTCACTAAAGTCCTGTTTAGACGATGTAAGATTTCTACCTGTCGCATACAGTTAAAGTAATATTTGACATTTGACTTCTAAAAGACATTTGGGATAAGACAATCGAGAAGACAGGACCGCGGTGCCAATCGCCTGGTTGCATTTATCGTTTAGCCATTTGGGACCACAAAATGTTAGGTAAAATAATAAGTCCAATAGCGGAAATAGGTCATACTGAATTTCAAATGAAGTTTTGTCACAGTATAGAAGGGTTGTTAGACCATACAATGTATGATAATAGTCAATTTAGTTGTATATAACACAAAAAATCTTGCATCGTGTAAATCGTACTTTATTCATAAAGAGACGTTCCAAAACCTAAGCTGGGAAGACGATTTGAGACGGGTATAATGAGTTTTTACTTTTTATGTTTCCGTATTTTTAAAACTTTGGGCCCTCATTTACGAGTCCAATTTTCGTAAATTGTTTGTTTGTGGGGTGCTTGACATTGTATGTTTTTCTATTAAAATTCAACAACTTATTTTCATTTTGGGAACTCGTAATCCGCTGATGCCAGTTTTTTGGGATATTTTTTGGGTGATTTCTCAAATGTTATTAAAAAAAGCAAACTCATCCAGATTTTATTACCAACTTAATAACACAATAAAGTACCTAGTGTACATCCAACCCTTTCTCAATACACACACAGTCTAGGTCTACTATTTTTTGAAAACTCAAAAACTTTGAAGTTTGTAATGAGTTCATTCATTCATTCATGACAGTACAAAATTATGAGTGTGTACGTTAGTGCATTGTTTCTATTTAAAAAATACTAAATCTACAGATCTTTAGATGCCGAAATGAGAAACGCGAAAGCGTGTCAAAACAATCGTCAAATAAATCTCGCAGTGACGAACGACAAACAATGCAGAACCGTGTCGAGCTGATATTGGGGTTAGATCGACTTCAATTTATTGGATTCACAATATTGCACTGAGAATAGGAACAAGGTGAACCGGAGCAATAACATCTGCAGGTAAAACTTACCTCAAAGATAATATATAGAAAACAGAACATGTAAATGTAAAAAGTCATGTGAATGTGATGAATACATATGTAAGCTACATACTTTTCAGCGGATTTGCCTGCGTGGTACTTATTTAAAAAGTAGACTATGTGTTATTTCAAGCCATAAACTAAACATATTCTTAATTTCAGTCAAATCCGTTCAATAGATTTGCGTGGGTGTCTTTGATTAAACTCTTACCCACAAAAGGATTTAATTGTTTTTCGATGGCAAGACGAGAACATTTCAGGACTATTTCGAATGGCACTTACAAAGAAAGTTTTATATATATGTTGGATATTCTTGGTCACTACTACAATTTGTATATAGTTATACTTGGTGACCTCGGTCGTTCGAACGCTAGTAAGCTTCCGGCCCAAAACGGCCATTATATTTTATTCATGAACACCTAGATACCTGGCTACTTCAGCCAAAAATACCGAGAAATCCTGCAATGAACCTTGATTTACGACTGGTAATATATCACCCTGATATAAATGGAAGGAAAGTTATTTAAAAATATTCTTGTACGTGCGCGTGCTTTTTATTTACTTTTTATGTCCTGCGATGTACGTAATTACCTCTTGACTTGATTTTACTGAGAAGGTCGGTTGGTTATGATACACTTTAAAAAAAACGCACAAGTCACAGCATCTCGAGTCATCGTAGGCACTTGCTAATAGGTTTAGTTTTATCCGAAACAAGAAATCCTTGCGGTCCTTTCAAGAAGAAAATTAAGGCACCACTCGGCCAACTCAGTTTTCTAATATTATGCAAAGATACACTTCAAAACAGTAAATATCAAGTTATGTTAAACTACACATGTCGATAACAATGGATATTCCAATGCATTGGAATATCCAATTTAGTTCACTCGACTAGCAGCAGGGATTACCATGACGGTAAACTTTGAATAAAAATCAAGATGTAAGAGCAAGTTTGCATTGTCATATGATATAAGGTCATATGTCATATCTGAGGTACAGTAATTACACCAAACGATTTCATAATTCTAGGTCACCAGAAGAGTCGTTCTTTTTGTAATAGAATCCAATGAGTATCCCAAATAGTCCATCCGAAATCCACGTATCCAAATGTTTACGCTAAAATTAGGGTTGCATATAGTTGGGTTACTCGTAGCAAATTAGTATTCAAACGTTCGCAATAAAACTACTCTAAATAAAATAGTTCGACTACTCGCTTGTTGTAACAAGTTGCGCCGACAATTGCTCGTACATTGTTTCCAAGTGGAATGGAAAAGCCAGTAGACAGTAAGTCATTCAGACTTACTCCAATTTGTGCGAGTCAACAAGATTATCGACGCTCTCCAGCGACCATGTTTTTATTTCCATGCCGTCAACTGTTTGAAAGCTTTGCAATCTATGAAATGGGTCGGTTTTTGTTGATTGTGTAAAAATAAAGTTACTCGTTGGTTCGTTTATTCCCATGCTAAAAACTCCGTCACCAGAGTTGATCCATGACGGAGTTTTTAGGCCGCCTAAAGGCCTCCGTCATGGCTTAACGACTTTAAAAGCCGAGACTGACAATTTAACGTGCCCTCCGAAGTACGGCAGCGCTCAATAATGCCACACTTACCCATCCAAGTAGTGACCGCTCAGAACGTTGCTAAACTTTGACGATCTAATGTCAACAGGTTATTGAAATTTCTATGTCTAAAAATAGTGAGGGTAAGAATGGCGGTTAAATTAATAATAATATTTAATTTACATAACACAAGAATTTGCTTAGTTTGGGACTAGATGGTGCTGTGTATTGCCAAGGATTTTCAATATTTATTGACATATTACTATAAATAAACTTATATATCTCTGTAACGAGCCCAGCCTATTCGCACCAATACTTGTTAAAACTCAAACAGAATCCATGAGATTCGTTATTTCTGCCCGCGGAGCTGAACACGCGGGATAATGAGCAACTGACTCTATTCAATGGAACGAATTGCTATCTAAGTATAAAATCCAGACCCGCAATTGTTGAATGCATCTATTTATTTTACTTATCGACCCACCCAGTTCCTAATGTCGATATCCAACAACGGATAAAATTCAAAGATGACGGATCCACGACGGTCGACGACTAGTCCACTAATCTTGAATGCTTAAAATATCTCAGAAAACGCCTGCACCCTTGAAAACACCCTAGCCAATGAAGTTTTTGTAACCCTGCTTTTAACTATAACCAAAACTTACAAGTATGTCTATTGGCAAGTTTATTTAAAACAAGATTTAATTGAGTTACTTAATTTAGTATAATTAAACATTTTATTTGGACATTTCGAAACCGAGCATTATCGGTTCTAAAATTTATGGTAAAAATCTTTAGCTTGTTTTCTTTCAGAGTGAAATTTTAGTGATTATGTCGATGTTACCAGGTTTTACAAGAATACTTCCATTAAACAAATTCTGTTGCAAACGCCTGGGAGGCGAAAAGTTGATTACACATCAGAATAAATTAGCATTTTGCACGACGGCACTTTTGAGCTACGGTTAGGGTTGCCCACATAAATAAAACAAAGTGCACAATCTAATTTGATGTTTATATATTTCCATTAGCATTCGTTTCCGCGTTAATAATATTTTGACTCAAGTAAGGCTATGTATATACCATATATATATATTATACCATTACACAGTAATGTCAATACCCATAATAATGTAATAAGAGTCCAATAGGTTTTCAATCGTATCTACATATATAGAAATACAACATAAATTGCTTGCAATGCCGTCTAATGATGTCTTGTTTATTTAGGAACTTCGACTCCAAAATTACTTTTTTAGGGCTTTAGGTTAATGATAGTTTTGCTTCTCAATTAAAACTATTTAAATCTTTGCAAGGTCCTTGCAAATCTGTTTACATAGAATGAGTACTTAATATTTTAAATTTTATGAACATTCGAGAAACTTTACGGTAGTAACCCTATCTGTACTGCGTTTTGCTATTCCGGCTTTCTTGCCGTACAAAATTATACACGTTTATCATTGCGACCACGAGGGTTGATGAAGACAGAACGGGTGAGGGAATTGTCTTGCATGTCAAGGAAGTTGCTGAATGTAATTGGAAACCGTAGTATTCCATTGTTTTTAACCGATATCAAAAAGGGTTGAGGTTCTATGTTCCACTGCATGATTATTTTCATCTTTGTTTTCTGATTGGGACTGAACATGTTCCAACTCAGTTTATACTATTGCACCATGCCTGCTGTAGGAGGTTCCCTGGTGAAGGGAGTCGCGTTGGAACAGGCAATTGAATCCCCTAGTTTTCAGAACGTGACTATTCTATGTGGTCCGTAATAAGACATTGATATTTTGACTTTGACTTTGATTATTCCGCAAATAAAGGCATGTTTAAAAATGTGTATTTTTTATCTTAAAAAGTATGCTTTGAGATCATCCCATAAAATCTTTGTGGATCTGATGATGATATTCGGAGTTATGAACCATGAAAAAAAAAATGGCATCATTACATTTAATTCCTGTTTTTCTTACATTCAACTTGGTTTATTAAGAGTACGTTCGCACGGACGAGCTTATTTTTATTAGGTAGTTTTGATAAAATAACAATAATATACGATACATATTTTTCATATCTTTGCCATATTTTCCTTGATTCATCCGAGGAATACCAATTTCCTCACACCTAGAGATTTCATTATTACTCTTGTTTCTCCCTCGAGCCGAGATCCGGATGAGGCAACCATTATTGTATGACGTCATGACAGAGACACAATATACGTGTCAGAATTAAATGAGATGGTTCTATATTAATACGAGTCGAGTAAGATTTTTCTCTATTAGTGAGATTATAAAAGCAAAAATAGAATGATCACTCATTCCCAAGAGGCGAAGACATAATCTTATATATCTTAAAAATAGAATAGTGAAATTTATTAGACAGACGTAAAAGGTTAAGTCCGTACTGGGCAAGTGAGTATGCTCCGACTTTCAATACGAAGATTGTAGGATCTACTTAGCCTTGGTATTAACGCATTAACAATATCGCTAAGCGGTGAACACAAACCTTTTAAGATAGCTAACTATTTTGCTAATAGCGGCATTGGATTTAAATAATAGGTACTTTTGAATAAAGTTATCTTTAAAGGTTTGTGTCTAGGTACCGAATTATTGATTGAAGAATATTTGGATTCAAACTTGAGACCTTGCATTGTGATTTATATTATCTTACATTTTCTGGCAACAAGAATGCGGAGAGGCACTTGTTAACGTTTCCTGGCATTTTATATTTTTTACGATGCCAGAGACCATTCTTCAATCAAATTTATTTGGTAATGAAAAAACACAGGGTTTTTTACACAAGCCTTCAATTCATGCGCAGGTGTTGTTTATATTAGTGTTAATAAATATACTATTGTATTTTTTATATTTGTGAGTCTAGAAGCTTTCATTTTCCGTGCAAAATGAAATGTCATTTTAATAAACATCAATCGGACGATCTCGTTGAGAAAGATTGTAGTATACAGCCAATATGGGAGAGATGGTTTTAAGAGTTTGAGGGGCACCTTTCACCAGCAGTGGGGGATAGAGGTTAGAAAAAAAACATTTCGGGGTTTCCCTAACGTCAAGTGGTTAATTACAAAGAATCACAATATTTGATCAAGTATAACATAATTACATAATACATAATACAAAATGAAATATAATGAGTGTCGAAACAAAATAACTTTTCCCAACTGTAAATTCTGTAACAAGCAACGCATACCTGATAGTCACACAAGCTTTGACAATCAACGGTGCGGAATGTCTGTGCTCACGTGGATGCTTCTGTTGAACTACCCGCAATAATACTTTTTTTGAAAACACGATATAACGGCTCGAATGTTTGGGCAATTTAATTTTTCCGAATCACAGCGTTGAGTGCATTATATTATCTGAACGAAATAAATTATTCCTGTGGGACTATTTTTAAACTTATCTCTTATTTAAATTCATGTTCCTTTTCAATGTTGTTATTTTACAAAAACTCACAAAGACTAACTAGTTTCTGGTAAAAATAGGGAGCTTGCTTCTCTTTTAGTTCGAATCCCTTTTTAACACATTTATACTTACTTATACTCGTATGGAGTTCAACTAACAAAACTTTAAAAAACACATGAAAACAAAAGAAAATCGCTCTTTTTTCGAAACAAAAACAAAAGTGCCAGCTCCCATTCACAAGAAACAATGAATGTACAAAGGAAACGTTTCAAGGCAGTTATCTCTAAAAGCTCGTCAAATACTTTTAAAATGATAAATCCACTGTAAAGCCATCCTTCACGGCACAATGAACTTTATGACTTTGCAATTAATTTTAATTAATTATAAGCATTGCTTGATAGTTTCCTCGCTTATCAGGCGCTAAAGTAATATAATAGTTACTTGAATTTCGATACTTAAATAAAGAACTATCGTCTTAAACATTTAAGTATTCTTCATACTGATTAGGTTATTTTACCTCAGATAGTTTAAGATAGTTTACAAGCTCACTGTCTTCACTGTTTCAATACGACTTAAATCGATTTTCTGGTCTGGTTTTCTAGCTCGATTGGTCTGGTCGATGGCATCGATCGATTGACGGTAAAAAGATTAGTTTCAGTCGATAGTTTTTGCTATAGACTACTATTTTTTTCTACTAATTGATCGATGATCAATCGATTAGTCTAGTACCACCCTAAACAACATGAAGAAAATGATTTATAAGTACATATATTTAACAATGAACGCCAGCAATATCATAAACCTTTTGCATACAGAATCTTGCTTTATTTTTACTAAGTTTATTTCAACGGCAAAACAAAACATTCTTAGCTCAACTAAGGTCAAAGGCATGTCATATTCCTTCGCTGAAATTCCTTTGTATTTCTCATTGGATGTTTAATTAAGACACTGCGCGCTAGTTTTGTTGAGATCTTCTTAGAAATACTTTGATACTTTGTAGTTGAAGGATAGTATATTAAGTTTTTAATTAGTTTTATTTATTGTTAGACCGGATACTGCAAATAAGTTAGGTAATGCGTAAATATTTAACGCTGCAGGGCTAATGACGTATATGTATTAGATTGTGAAAGCATGTTGTTATACAGCCTTTCAAAATTTTAGATAATTTTGAACATTGGATTGGAGTAAAAAGAATATCCAATTACTCTTAAGAATACAATAGACATTATGCTTATGATGTCAAAAACATCCCACAATATAATTATCATTACAAAACTTCAAAACATTCACTGTAAGATGTTTTCGTTGCCAAATTTCCAAACGTTTTATATTTGCACATCTTTTAGCGCAGACGAAAATTAGACGACCATTACGTACTGAAAAATACAGCACATTTCCGTAATACGGTGATGCACTTAGCACGCCTTAGGCACTTCAGCAAACGAGTTATTTTATTGCTATCATAAGAAGGGTGCAAGATAAGTCTTATTCATATTTTTATTTTATTAATGGTACTGCCAGAGTAACCTACGAGGGAGTTTAAGAAATGACTGTGTAGTCGGTTCCATTTAAGTAATAGGAGGACTTTCGTAACAGAAATTGTGGATACATTTGTAAGGTATTTTTTAGAAATTTTTGGAATTTCAATTTTTATTCCTTAAATAATTATTATAGGCGTGACGAACTATTTAAACATTGTAAATTTAATTCTATAAACAAAGGACATTTTTGATTTATATGTAACGCTGTAGCGTGAATCATGCTTTATGTACCAGCTAAAAACATTATAGGCTGTGGATTGATGCAGTGTGTTATTATTGCATGGTCTGCGGAGCCGCAGACTCGTATTGATGTAATAGCTCTGAAATGTTTCATATGAAAACCATCAATGAACTGATATTTTGATTGAACGATGCTTTATGAAATAGCGATTTATCTATGGAACATTCAGTTCTCCGCATTTGTAGATACATTTCGCAAATGTATTTATTCATTTATAGAAATGACTAAAGTACTACATAGTTACATAACTAAATACAATTGAAACCGGTTGTGACACCTAAAGAATATAATAGGTAGGTCAACTGGAGGCGTATCAATTCATGACGTCTTAGCAATTCAGTTTAGGTTCAGACTGTCAAAACTTTACGTCAGCCAGCGGCTTAGTTTACGTCAAAAGTAGTCCGTAGTAATCGTAGTAGGACCTATTAGGTGAACTGTAACAAATTCAGTATCCACCGATATAAGCTGACCCCGATAATTGGCACAAATATTCGTTATATAAACCTATATTTCGCTGACCCCTAGTACGGCCACGGTCAGTACCAAACCCGCATCGTGTCACGTTTAGTCTATCAGTCATGCAAGGTCTTCGTGTAAATAAAATGCTACGTTTCTGCAGCTGTTTACAAGAAAGAATTTTCCTATCAGAATGAATAATAGCACACATTCTCTCTTTGTGCGCTTCGGCGGGCGTCATTAATCATCTGTGTATTTGTTAAAGTTATTTGGATAGTGGGATATTTCTTAGGGGATGATTGTTTATATTTGAGAAAGTAGAGTAAACTGACAGAGACAGACGAGAAAATAATTATAAAACGTCAAACAAATACAAATTTGCAAAGTGCAAGCATCGTCCTTGGTTTAAGTACACGATGCATTTAAATGAACTCTAAATACAAGAAATAGACTTTTTGTAGCAACACAACGTTAAAAATAATATAATTGATTCCATGTGATAAACTTAATCATGCATTTACGACATACTACTATTATTGTTTAATAAATGTTATTATTTAGCAACATCTGTTCAACGAAATCACAAGTCTAGAGATCTAAGTATTAATATCTCAAATTAAGGACTACCAACTTCCAATGTATTGGAACATGGCGGTCCGTCTAATTGCAACTCCGGTAGGCCTTTGACGTAAGTAATTCATACAGCACTATCTAATTAGGTATCTCTGTTTGGACCTCAATCTAGAATCTAATTACATGGAAGTGGAATGTTATACGTGTATTGATTTAATCCTTTAAACTTTGCGATGTTACCCTTCTGATGTAGGCCGCTATATTATACTTAATATTATAAAAGGTAATGTTAGTTTGTTTGTTTGACTTACGTAGTCTTCGAAATTACTCAGCCCATTTCTAAAATTATTTCACCGATGTGTAGAATGGACTTTCAAGATGGTGATAGGCTATATTTTATTTCATTAGTATCATTAGTACACCCGTACAAAGCCTAGATGTGCTACTAGAGGGTAATATAACGTGAAATGCTGGGAGATGATTATGCTATGTTCATAGACAAAAAAAAATGTATCTATGTATTATATCAGTCATTATGGTCATCTGGTTACCATTACACAAGCATTAAGTTGCTTAGCTTGGGACTAGATGACGCTGAGTGGCATGTCTAAGGATATTATTTATTTATGTAAAGACTCGTCTGGGACGCAAACATGTCATTTTGACATGGGACTTTAGGCGGCCTAAAAACTCCGTCTACCGTGTTAGCAACCGAGTATCTCATACGAAAAAAACATTTCTCCTTTTTAAGTCTTAAATTGATGAATTCTCTTTAATTAAACAAATAATAAATTATCAGCAAGAACAGTTTCTTGGCTAACATTGAAAACTATACTCTAACTACGTCTGTTCTCAGTTTAAATTGATTCATCGCAAACTTTCCTGCACTCGCGAAGTTTTGATATTGCAAAAGTGGCACTCAACTATTATAGGTCGTCTTAAAACTTAGCTATCTCCATCCTATCTTGAGTTAGCTGGTACTGAAGGGGCTTCATTGCTTATTAGCACAAAGATTAAACCCAGATAAAACCTAGCTGGGATTTTTCAACAAAGGAGTAATTAGGAATTAGATTCTGAAAAGTTTTTGTGTTGTAGAAACGCTTTGTTGAGTACCTACTAGTTTAGCACCATCTTCTGGTTTGTATTTGATCACAATACTCGTAGAAGGTATTTTGATCTGAAGTTGGTATTGGTATTTTGGTCTGAAGTATTCCATAGTGTATGTTTATATACTAGGAATGACACATAGTCTACTTTTTATCTAGGTATATATCACAGAAGCAACGCCACGGCCAAGTAAGCTAGTTCTAAAAATTATTTCTTGTAATTTACATACTTTATGACCTGGAATAGCACATAGTCTATTTTTGTCTTGGTTAGTAAAACGGGAAAAGTGAGCTAGTCTTTCATAAAATAATTTTACCGAAAATGATAATGCGTAAGTGTGTCACATGATGTTGAAATTGAACGATAATGGATGATACAGGCACGACGGTGTAGAAAATTACTTATTAGAGGGAGGCCTACCCATCAGGGTACTAGCGGGATTGATTAATTTATGTAGTGATAGTTTGATTAATTACAATGTACACAATCTTCATTATGGTAGCTTTGATCACCTCATTTTTTGCATTGAGTTGTTAAATCAACCGATGATGGACCAACATTATCAAAAAGCCCTATTAAGTTAATATATTTTTATTTAATGAATATTTGTTAAAAACATTATTTTTCCTATGTATTAATCCAAAAACCTTGATAAATATGCTGTTTTAAAGAGCTTATGTAATCATCACAGAATGAATATTTTTATACCTTAATTCAATGTAATTTATTTATTTAATTCTAGTCCATATTGTCCCACTGCAGGGCAAAGGTTTCCCTCCCCTCTTTCCAGCTTTTCCTGTCCTTGGCCGCAGTGGGCCAAACTGGAATATGCACATCTAATTCAACGTAATAATAAAAAAAATCGCTGAGTTTGAGACATACAACTAGGTACCTAAATACACAGTAAAAAATGTTACGATTAAGTTGAGCTCTCTTACTTCGTTGAGTATCAGAGCTTGTGTAACACCGATCTTTTTCTAGATGTGGTTAACAAAAAAGTTTCCCATTTCAGTGGATACTCAACGACCGGATTCAGATACGTATTAAGGGTTTATTATAACGGTTTTTTTTTTATTTACAATAAAATAATCTTTAATAATAATATTTTGTTTAAAAACCATCATGAGCACTTAATTACATTGTAAAAATAATATTATGTTTATTAAAAAGATTAATACAATCGGATAATTCATTTACTATTTATTTACATTTGTCTTTATAAATATACTAGCTGCTCCCCGCGGTTTCACCCGCGTAAGTCCCGTTCCTATCGGGATAAAAAGTAGCCTATGTTACTCGTGGATAATGTAGCTTTCGAATGGTGAAAGAATTTTTAAAATCGGTCCAGTAGTTTTTGAGCCTATTCATTACAACCAAACAAACAAACAAACAAACAAACAAAGTTTTCCTCTTTATAATATTATATAGTGTAGATAACTTTATTACTTAAAAAATAAAACAGCTAGAATCAAAACAAATATCAGCAGAATACACCAATATTTGTAACGCAGCTGAGATCGAACCAGTAACATGCTGCGTCTGAGGCTTGGCACCTTGGCAACAGATAGATTCTTGCCCCAAGTACACCTTTAGTCCTTCAGTACGACCCTGAGTGTTGACGAGGTAGCGTTGTTTTCGCGAGGTAATTGGCGGGCCGCAGCGAGCTCTGAAGGGTTCCCGAAAGTCGCTTGACACAGATTTCACAATGTTGAGCCTATTTATATTTCGGGTTACGTACAGATTCAGGTTCTGTTTTATGGTAAAAGGTTGTTTAAGAAAAAGGTACGCGATTGTGCGCTTTTTTCAAAACTGTATTCTTAAAAGTAAAATATGTTGACCTTTCTTTGCTTCTTATTCATAACAAAAAACAATTCCAATGCTATATGAAAATTATATAGTATAATGTATTAACTAGTCATTGATTTTTTCAGTACATTACTAAAACAATAAGCTTTAGTTTGATGTGACTTACATTTTGTATTGCATAGCTTGAAAAAGAACATCGTCAGTAACATCAACTTCAACAAATAGAGGTATTAAAAACTTAAAGTTTTATAAAACAACTCATTCAAATAACGTGTCTGAGGGATTAGCTATTATACAATGTAGATTTCAATCGAGAAAAGTATACATTTCATATGCACTACTTGGAATCCTAAACGAAGTCGCCATAAAGTTCTACAAATTGCTTTCAGCGACTGAATTGCACATGCAATGCAAACATTCCAATATTTCATGTTTGTGTAGTTTAAACAAATAAAATCTAGGAATCGTTGCTTTTGATGAAACAAATCGAAAAACAGAGATTCTGATCAAACATGTTTCATATTATTATCGTTATATTATTATTCTAGCGTCATATTAAAGCGTTTGTGGCGAAGCTTGCTAACGGCCAGTCTCATGACCTGTCTATCTCTGGTTTTGCTTACAGTCGGTAGGTATTTGACACATTTTGTATAGAAGTATTTGTCAAATATCTACCCATAGTAAGCTAAAGCAAAGATAGATAGCTTATTGAAACTGGCTGGAAGACGATCTTATCAGATCGTGGAAGCTAAGCAACGTTCTGAGCGGTCACAGCGTCCCGTTTTCTGAAAAAAAAACTAAAAACACAAAATAAACAATATACAAACTATACTTGCAATGCGATGAGATAAACTTATGCCTGTTCTTCTTTAAATTTAAAATTAATTTCCTATTATTTTGTTTCAGATCCAAAACTAGTGCCAAATGAGCTACAGCCATCTATACGGTCAGTATCTAAAACCTATTTAAAAATAAGTTCAACTTACACTCTTCAGCATTCTTTCTGAAATTATTTAGCGAAAAATTCTTAAGTACTCAAGTTTCCGACAAACGAAAGAACTTGTGACAAGTTTTTATTACTCACTGTTTATTTTGTTTAAAATTATATTTCAGTTATTTTATTAAAGTTAGATCTTATCGTATTGTTTTAACAATTCTACTGATTTTAAAAAAGCGAAAGATTGTATGGATATGTGGATTAATAAATGTCTGGTGTTCTTTCGCCCATAATGATACCGTTGTATACTATCTCTTAGAATAAGTGTCACTCCAACCTCTAAGGCAAAAAAACTGTAGTAAACGGAAGTAGAAACGTTTTGTGTCATAAAAAGAAACGCTCGTTTTAATTCTTCTCAGTTTTAAAATTCCGAGTCTTCCTTCGGGATTCTTTTATCTTTGCATTGAAGACCACTTTTTATTATTTCACTATCTGCTAAGAAGATTTATTGTCCTCTATTTCTTCAGCCTTATCTCTGGAGAAAAATGCCTTAATTTACGCGCTGGGAGAGGAAAGTTTATCTTCATTTAGCAAATTTAACATTTAATATATAACTGGAAAGTTATAATATGAAATTGATGAGTATGAGGAATGATAGAAATGAATGGAAGAAAAAAACATGTTGGGCCCACCCCACCTAGTGTGGGATAAGGGTAGGAGAATGATGATGTTTTAAATACTTTTATGTTAAAGTTCGATTTAGTTACAAGTTTTATTTATAAGATTTAGTCTAGTTGTACAACTTAGTATTTGAAAATCTACACGCGAAGTTTTGCATGACAAAACTTTGTAAAGAACTAGATGGTACTGCACGTTCGACACTCTCCTAAGATCATTCTCAAATACAGCAAACATTTCGCCTCCAGACTAACCCGCTGCATCTCAAACACTGCGATTAACATAGAAAACAGCTAAGTTCTGGAACACCTCGATGTTCAAGTCTCATTGTAAGAACAGATTTATTCAAATAGAGATAATTCGACGAATAAGACGATTTGAAGTTTGTTTTGGCTTTATAAACTTTATGGTTCTTGAGAAGTTTATTTAAAATGTCATTTAATAGAAAATACTTCAATACAAGCTTAGTGCATTATTTAGTTATTTCAGACCATAATCTCTATCATTCAGATCGGCAAGCGCAGCGTAAGAAGCCCACCAAAGAGATAATTGGGCCGATTCCAACTGAAAAAAATGAAGACCAATGATAGATGCATATTTCCAGCAGTTGACGTCAAACAGCTGAGATGATGATGATGATCTTAAATGTATGAGTAGAAAGACTTTTACTTGGATCCCGTAAAATCTCCCAGCGCATGGTCTGCTGCTTTTGGACAGTCCCTACATTTTTTGAACCGAAACCATTACAATGTGAAAAAGCAGCCTTAAAAATCTTTAGACCCTCAATATCTCATGCACCAAGTTTCAAATGACGTTATTATTCAGTCCATCTTGCAAGCCCATATTGGACCAAGTGGTCATCAACTGTTCATTTCACAGGTTATTACCAAGTATAGGGACGTTTAGTATCTCCAAAGTTTCGGCAAACTCGGGAAAACCACGAACCTTTCGGCTTTTGTAGACAATCGTGTATTCAAATTTATACCTCACATCTCAAACATTATTTTTATGTGAATTTGTCGATTTCTATATTTTTTGTATCTTTTCTAAAGCGACTGCAAATGGAACTTTACTACCGTCCCTGTATATAATCAAATCCGGTTTAAAATGAAGTTTGGTCGCAACTAATTTAGGTATGAAATTTAGAAGTAAATAACGTATTCACAAACAATGACAATGTTCTCGGACTATTCGGCCTCTACAGTTTGTCTCCAGTATCCCATCTCTACCGAGACAGTGACGCATGCTTTAATTTATAAACCTTCCATCTCAGCACGAAACGACTCTATCGCATCCTTCTAAGGTCTAAAACGGTGTGATATTCTAAAGTAAGAAGTTTGTGTCACGACTGCCTATTGTCCCTTGTAAGTGAGACAAGCTGATACTCTTCTGTAATTTACACATTTATCATTTTCTAAAGGGGACGTAAATTGACTTGGCGGAAAAGTATGTTGTTAGTAATTTAAGGTTGTTTTTTAGGGTATTGTTTTAACATGTTTTAGGGTTAACTCTGAATACGAGCCTATTGCCGTTCTACGGCGTAGACTATCTACGACGTAGCCTCTCAACGCCGTAGGCTTTTTCGCCTTTATTTCATGTAGTAGTGTAAGTGAATTCATTTGTTTGAAGTATTTTAGAATGTGGTGATAAGTTTATCATTGATTATTTTAGTAACATGATTCATTTCAACGTACATTTTCTGATGCATTAATTATAACATCAAAACTGTGATCTATAATATCTCCCTCTTGCATAAGCAAAGTATGAGGCTTGAAACACGAGCCTAACCGAGGGCGGAATATTATTTTATGATAACTACAATGGATCAATGGTATAGCTTTTCTATTAAAACATACATGTTGTTCATAAATAAAAGTTGAAATCAAGTAATAAAATAATGAAAGGTGTTGCAAATTAACAAAATGCTTTGCTGCAGTATATTTTCAATTTGGTAGAGTGCTCCCGATAAAAGTAAAAGTAATGCTTCCAATTATAGTGGTGTTTTCACTGTGGTATAAGGTGACCTATATGGTGCTTATGGTTTGTTGCATGACTCGCTCGCTATTCGGGTTTGATTCTCACGAAAATGTAAAACTTCACCTGACAAAGAATGTAGGAGTACAAATGAATATATAAAAAGCTTACTGTATTATGTTTTTACTCAGTTTATTGTTTCGTCTATTACAAACTTAGTTAGTATCATAATATTAGGTTTTTGGTTAAAATAAAATTCTTCGCTCTTGAGTTTTGTTAATGTTGTTATTTAAGTGTTTGTAAGGTAAGAGAGCATAATTAAAATTCATTAATTGATAAATTTACTATTCCTTGATAAAAACGTCGTTCTTACAGAAAATACTTAATCATATTTTTTGGCGCAATAAACTTGGATATTTTTAGATGGAGTCGACTTAAAATTTTGCGAAGTTACCTTGAAAATCCTTCAATATCTTTTATGAACTGAAAGAGGTTTGAGGGACCGAACCTTCACTTGGAAAGGCACTTGAAAAAGATAATTCAATATTCATCAATATAATCGTGTTAAGTTCATTGAATACACCGTTTCTATCCTTATATCTATATTCGTAGAGTTTATAGTAGTTTGACAAATAAATATTGAATTATTATTTTTCGAGAAAATTATTTTATTCACACATATTGTAAATAATAATTCATTTTTGATTATTTTGTTGTAACAAATATTCCGTTTTAGGTAGTCTACTACGTACAGCATTTGCAGAAGTAAAATATGAAGTACTAAGAATAAGTTAAGTTCAGTTTACTTATTTGGTTTTTGTGTGTGAAAGGAGTGAGTACTGAGATGACGAGCGATAGAGGGAAATGGAAGAAAGAAACGTGTTGTGCCGACCCCACCTAGTAGGATAAGGGCAGGGAGATGATGAGTTTACTTATTTAAGTTTCTCTACATGTAAAACCTCAAATTATAGCTAGTACAATGAATAGACAAAGAAAGTATAAGTCTTCGAACACGATTCATGTGAGAGACCACACGCCTGGCTGTTTTGCATGAGCCTCCGCCGAATCAATTCTAATGCAAATCAAAGGAAAATACCGAGGCCTCCCTTATTCATGACTTGGTATACGCAGGTTGGTTAGAAAGTGTTGTGTAGAGATCAATACGTATTAATTGAGCGATTACTCGAAATACAAAATAAATTCGAATTTGTATGAATAAAACTTTATTTACAGATTTTGTGAGAAATGAGATAAGAATATGTAATTATACAAGCAGAAGCAATATATATTAGGAAGTAAGACATCGCCTTATCTCATTTATTCATCTTTGTACATTATTACCCTTAAGGTTAAACTTCCTACACCACACAATAACTTTCACAAAACTTTCTCCAAAGTAATTATTTCAAGGTACATAAAGCACACACGAGTTTTCTCAAATTGTAGCGTCCAAGGTCGAGTGTAAATCGTCAAAGAATTAAGACAAACAATTACATTTGCCTCTCAAGACCTATTTCCAAGGAATTGTTTAAATTAAAATTCTTCGCCCGTCTTTTTGCAGAACTTGATAAATCGAGGTCTTGCTTGGTGACGAAACACACCAGAGACTTGTTATGAAGTCTTCAATTTCTTGGAAAATGGAACCGTCTTAATGCCGTTATTTTTTATAGTTTATCAAAGCTATATGTTAACACGTCTCTTTTTTTAGAGCAGCGCGTGCTGGGCTCCCAGCCCAGCACGCGCTGCTCTAAAAAAAGAGAGGCACAAATCAGCACGGCGAGTCAGAGTAAGCAACGTTCTATGTGGTCACTAACATTTTCTGCAGTCTAAAGGACAGTTTATGCAGCTTTTAAATTGATCCTTTAGTCATGTCGACAGTGAGAACTCGAGCTCGATCACCGACTCTACAGGAATAACTTTTTTTTTAATTGTAGATGAGCAAAGCCAGAGGCTATAAAATGAATGTATAATGAAATACGTTACAGAAGCGTATAAATAAATGGAACATATCAGTACAAAGCCGACATCCTACAAATTGTAACACTCAAATACTCCCCGAAGCTTGTCCAAACTTCTCACTGTGAATAGGATTAAACTTAAAGTTTTGAAACTTAGCTAAACCCGCAGAACTTAAGTCTAAGAAACGGCGACCTTCTGAAACAAATATGCATCTTCGTTTGAGATATTTTGAAAGTTCAGACATCAGAGTTTCAACAGAAAAATTGACAAGTCTAAAGACATGGAAAGTATTTACAACAAAATATAAAAGTCATTATGTAAGATTTTTCAGGACTCGATATTGGTATAACCTAAAGTGGTTTTGAATCAGTGGTTTATAAACCAAATGGTTTTTTACTTTGTCATGATATTATGAAACCAAATAAATTCTAATTGAAGATTATTTCTATGTGGTTAGTTTGAGTCAAATTCAAATACGCCGTAAGCCCACAAAGACTCCATGTCTTTTTCCATTGTATTTATTTCCCATTATTTTTAGCCAAAGTCTGAACAACTGTAGTATATATTACAGATTTAAGCCAATCAGCTTTCTTTATTCTTTATTCTTTATTGCACACAGAAAATAATACAATAAAACAACAATTGAAAGGGCATGTACATAGGCGAGCTTAACCCTAAGAAGAGTTTTCTTCCAGCAAACCTTAAGCTAGAGAGAGAAGATCAAAATTAAATGCTAAAGGTGGTTGTGTACACAAGAGTTATAATTATACTGATTATTACCAATTTTACATTTATCTAACTACTTAAATTAAAGATACCTGTATATATATATATACCTACTTATATATTGTAATACATAAATACAAGTTATATATATTTTCGATTCAATACTATGGTTTAATAATAAACTAAAGGAAAAAAGTACAGTAAAAATGTCAGATAGGAGTTTTTATCATACTGCAGTAAAGTAGGTATATGAAATAGTAGCAGTAAAGTTTTAATGTAGCCAATATCGTTATTTTTACGAGCTTTATCTTCGTATTCAAGGCTTTTTCTTCAGTTTATATCTTCCAGTACCAAGTTTTACTGTCTATCATTTTATAGTGCATTGGGATGTTCAACAAATGTTTAATACAAGGTTCTTTAAATACAAAGACGAAGTACACTAGCAGTCCGTCCCAGCTTTGCACGGGTGTACTAATGAAACCCGGGATAAAGTATTAAGCCTATGTTTATTGGGAAAGTCCATTCAATACATAGGTAAATTTTTGAAATTGAATGTGTAGTTACGGAGATTACCCTCTACAAACAAAAACCAACTTTACCCCTTTATAATATTAGTACAGAAGTATAGATAAGAAATGTATTGTAAAACCAAATTGTTAGCTTTGAATATTCTAGAATAGCCTGGTAGGTAAATAAGTTAAGTAAGCCACCAGGTAATCTAGATCCCAACGGACCCCTTTATATGCAAAACACTAAACTTGAAGTAAACAAAAAGCTTTCATTGTTCAGATCAAACTAGAAACTAGTTAAAGTACTAACAAGTACTAATTTGCCCGCCATTGGCCACTAACAGTACTAACAAGTCGTCTCTTTGTTCACAGGTCTCCGGCTTAGCATCTAACACTGGACTAAAACCTTACAATTGTGATTGGAACGTATTCATCAGCAATTTAACAAGCCGGTTAAAAAGTTCCGTCGAACTCGAAAGTACCGTGAATAGATAGTGAGACAATGGAATAAGTGTTGTGATGTGTGACGTCACGCGTGACTGGGGTCGTGATGGTGCGGTTTGATTAGAAGAGCGGGAGCGGGTAAAGCTGGGTGCGTTTTGCGTAAAGCACGGCTTCGTCGGTGGAGGGGAGGCAGGGTGCGGGCGGCGAGGAGCCCGCGCCCTCGCCTACGCCCGACGCGGAGGCGCCAAGCCGCCGCCGCCGCCACCGCCCGCTCTACCGCCGCCTCTTCCACTATGTCCGCACCGCGTGGACTGGCGTCAAGTTTGCACTAGGTTCGTATCACTTATTAGAACACACAATAGAATACGTGATCTTGTAAGTGTAGTCTAGTTTGCACTAGGATCGTATCATCCTATCACTCACACTATGTATGATAGGAATAAGGTGTAGTTTAGTTTGCACTAGGATCGAATAATCATACCACTCACAATTATATAAGACAATAACATTATGAAAGACAATAAAGCGTAGGTAGGTAGTAAATTTTGTACTAGGTTCATATCATCATATCAGTCACACTATGAAAGTAAAACAATAAAAAGTGTAGTCAAGTCGTATCATTACGTCATCGTACATTTGAACATTCTCACGAGTACACTGAAACGTAGGGCAGAACATGCAAACTTGTAATTATAATACGTTTGTACTAGATTCGTATCATGTTATCACTACTCGTTAAGAGTGGATAAGTTTGCACTAGATTCATACTACCTACATTCGAATACCTACACGAATACATGTAAGGGCTCCCACACAAGGGCTCCCACACAAAACCGCGACGTCGCGTCGCATTGTCAAAATCTGCGATATCGCGCGAATTCGCACGATGGCATCGCAAGAATTTGCGATCTGCTTCGCATCGCACATTCCTACATCGCCCTACTAAACGGCTTGTCGCACAAATTCGCGCGACGTCGCATCGCGTCGCATCGCAGAAACTTGCGATGCGAATTTCTGCGATGCGAGCTCGCATCGCGTCGCATCGCGGATTTGTGTGGGAGCACCAAAACCGCGACGTCGCGTCGCATTGTCAAAATCTGCGATATCGCGCGAATTCGCACGATGGCATCGCAAGAATTTGCGATCTGCTTCGCATCGCACATTCCTACATCGCCCTACTAAACGGCTTGTCGCACAAATTCGCGCGACGTCGCATCGCGTCGCATCGCAGAAACTTGCGATGCGAATTGCTGCGATGCGAGCTCGCATCGCGTCGCATCGCGGATTTGTGTGGGAGCACTAAATCAAATGTAGAAAAGTTTGTACGGTTCATAACATCCTAGCATCCATATTAAAAAACGCAAAATATTCGTATATGTGTAAGAGTCGTCACTAAGTTAAATATTTTATTGTATGTCTTTAACGACCAATATCAAGTTAGAATTTTAAACACCTTTAATTTCATTGAAAACGTATTTCCTACCTAGTGGATATACCGAGTGCTTCGTGAAAATTCAGAAAATTCCTGAGTTTTCGCGATTTTTTTGCCTCAGTATAGTTTCCTCGTATTTCAGCAAGCAATACTAAAGAACGCGCTCGTCACATACCGAACATCGTGTATTGGGAGTAAAAATAGACGAAAAAGTGATCTAAAAGTTGTCTGCTACAAAAACGAGTTATTCATAGATTCCTATTTGAAAAGTCCGACTGCATTGAAGTGTTAATTTCGGATATTTTTTGTTTATTGATAGTACTTTTTACAGGAGAGTGTTCATAAAGCTTTTAAATTATTAATATTATTATCAACGTTGTTGAAGTTTCATGACAGTGATACCAAAGATTTTTTCATTATCTAAAACAAAAATATATTAGGGTAGGAATATCGAAGAGAAAGTTTATTCCGAAAGCGTATTAACTAAAGACCCCTATTTAGTTTGCGAAATACATTCCAAAAGTTTCCTAATAATTAAGGCCGAAGATAGTTGAGTAAATAATTATTAGAAAACTTTCACGGCCCAGTAAATTCGCATCCCAACTCGAACAAAACTGAACAGCAAATTCTACAGCCCGACTTAATTTTCGATCTCATTCTCTCATCGGCATTGGTTGGGATCGCGGTTTCTAGGCTTGTGGTGAATGGTTGCCCTCAATTCACAATAAACTACAAAAACACTTTAAATGTCTTCATTATTCAACCGAAATCCTTTGGTGATATAAGACCGACATTGGTACAGTCAACATCAAAAGTGCATTGAAAAGTGAGTCTTCCGTTTTATCCATATCTAACAAAGTTCTTTCAAGTTTATATACTTGATATTTTTTATTTATTTTTTGGTTCTAAAAGAATGTGACTATGAAAAAGCTCTTTCAATAATCCACTATTCTAGTAAGTAGGTATTAAGTCAATGACAGAGCCTTTAGACGGCCTAAAAACTCCTTCACCAGAGCTGGCCACTTGCTCATAGAACGAACGAACGAGTAAGTATTGAAAATAATAATGTTAACAAAAAACATTTTTGAAACAACTAAATAAATCGATTGAATTTATGCGGGATTAGGTCTTGCTTCGTCCTATATGGAAAGCAATTTTACACTAAACTTTTTGTCTGTACTAGTTTCTTGGGTTGTAAATTCACGGTCGTTTTGTAAACAAGGCTTTACAAGACTCTTGTAACCCCTTTCGCAAACGAAATACATTTTCACGGAAAAGTACAGAAACATTTTTGAGTATTTAAACAGAACTCATTATTTGAATGCTGGGAACGGAGCTCAAAATTTTAGGTCGTAAACGTTGCGGGTTCTCCTTCAACAAAAGACGTTCTCAGCGCAACAATTTGAAGCTAATGGCTGAAAATGTCTGTACATTTTATACATTTTACCGAAGGGTTAGTGAGTCTCCATTGTTGGGCTGTCTTTTACTGAAATGTACTCTCTGACACTCTAAAGAAGCCACGTATAAAAGTATGTAGCTTGTTCAGAATGAGGTATCTAATAATAGAAAGTGTTACGATCTGTAAATCATGTCTAATTACTGTGCTTACCCATGTTTTCTCTTCTCTGTCACATGCCTTATACAAAAGTAATATTACTCGGCTGTTGATTCGAATACCTTGAATCCGGCCGTGCATTAATAGAAAAATTGGTAATTATGTGTATTTGAACATGCCCTTGACTACCCTATTAAATATCTTCAAAGAAGCTAAAGATGCCTCGAATAACAGTTCACTTATCATTAAAAAAAGACTAGTTGGAATTCAAAATAACGACGATGACTTTCTGACAATTAAAAAACAGACACAAACAAAGTAGTGTACAAATTGGCCACTAGCCAGCCAAAGTTCCAGGTCCACTTCTAGTTTGTCATTTTGTCTGTACATATCAGCCAGGAATACACGGAAGCATTGTTATTTCGGTCCGTATCATCCTTATGCATAGTCTACGAGCTAGGCTGAAACTGTCGAATTGTTCTGGTACTGGCGAATTTGGTCGAGTGAATGCAAACCTTGCTTTACTGCTTGGAGACACGCAAGCATGTGTCCTGAGCGAGTGGTTAGTCAATACGATGGTGTTCCGAGGTCAGCGATTCTATCTCTACAGCCAGAATTTAGGTCTCAATTATGCTACGTGATGTCTTGTAGTATTTTACGAAATAACGAGCCATACGCACATTGATGTGCTATGAAATGCCGCAGTGATAAAACGTAAGTTTGTATGACTTATACGCTAACTTCTGTGAGGGAGTTTTCTAGTTTTTAGGCAGAGGTATTTCTGTAAGTTTATGAGTACTTGAATTTTAGGTTTTTTGTGTTAAATTGGAAAAATCTTTTAAAAGCAGAGCAAAAAATCGTGTTTGAGCCAACGAAATTTTATAAAGTTTTAAAACACTAAAAGTTCATACATTTTTGTCGCTGACCTTAATAACATCTAATGTGATAGATAACATCTAATGCAATGCTGACGCTTAAATAACATCTAATGCGATAAAATCATTCAATTGGATTTTTGGCATACTAAAATCACAAATAAATTTACTTTTACTATTTCACGTGGCAATTTAAATGTGACAACGAAGAATAGAATGTGGGTTTTACGAATATTGAAACACCCAGAAATTCTGTGAAAACTCTAATCGTACTCTAAAAACTTCACATGACCTTATTAAGATTATTTTGTGTTGTAGAAATACTGAGACGGATTATAGAAATAGGTAAATCCGTTTTTATCTATAAAATTCCGAATTGTACAAGAAAAACTGTATAAAACAAACATTTCATAAATTTCTAATATTATTATAAAATATCGCAAAATGAACTTAACTCCTAAAGTAAATCGCAAACTTTATTACAAGTTAATGTTTGAGTACAAGAATGTCCTCTAAAATCCCTAAATTGCTCACAAATTTCATTCTATTTCAATAGATGGGTAGTTTCCATAAAATATTTAATGGGGGTGGACAGTGAAATTTAATCGTCGTTCTTAATTGCGCTATGTTTGCCAGTCGTAAAATGGATAGTTTCATTCTATAGTTTTAGTTTCTATACCAGCTATACAACCCTACGCTTAATTCGCTAAATTCGCTTAATGCGCTAATTGATAATTATCTTTTGCGGTCAACTTTCGCCGTTGTAATAAAAAAACACAAAAGACAAACTTGAATTTAATACAAGAGCAACCTGTATTTTGTCGTCAGATGCGACAGCACGCGCCTCGTTTGTTATGCAACGTGGTGCAACCCCCAATTCCTATTGCACATAGAAGTCATCAATGTAGAATTAAATAAATAAATAAAATAGCCTTGGACATTCCACACAGCTAATTAGTCTTCTTGTAGTCTTTTCTAATAAAGGGAACCTTCAAAACGTTTAAACGTGTTTAAAACCAATGAAGCCTCCCACTTGTAATATCTTATTGACTTTTGCATTACCTATAGGTATTGCCTTATCCACCTGCGACTAAGAACTAGAATACTTTACTAACTTCATTAAAAGCGCGTGATGTTAATATACTTTTCTATTAAAAGGTGGTCTCAAATCATGTGATGCTATGATACGATCGCACCCATTGCACAATTAAAAGGTGGTCTAAAATCATGTGATGCTATGATACGATCGCACCCATTGCACAATTTATATCTGTACTCAATTACTTATTTAATTTAGAACAGTTCATAATTAGCACGACGCATCTAAATTGTCTCCAAACAAATGCTGGCACATCACCAATAATCTAGTCGAGAAGTAACCTGCACCTACGTCAGTCGGTAAACAATTGTAATAAAATAGTGCAATACGAAACAACCTTTGTCAGTTTATGTATTTAATTGATTTACAGCAATCTTATAGTATTTAACGTGATTTTCAGTTTAGTCGATATTTGAAACGAAGCCAAGTGTCGCGGGGTCTCGTACTTGCAAATCTGCGTCATAACTGAGTGCGTTCTCAGTGTCAAAGTGTGTGCGGACACAACAATACAGAAGAAACAACAGTGTAAAGTTAAACTTCAAGTACGGAGTTAAAACACTTCAGTAAGCCAAGTCATGTGGCAGCTAGATTTGCGAACATAGAGAACCAAATGACTAAAAATGTAGAAAGTGCGTGCACGATAGAGGACGCTAAGCCGAACTTATCCTGTGAATCCGAGGTGGTTTATGAAAACGAAGTGAAAACAACCAAGTCTAGTTTAGCGGTGTGCAGAAAGAGTTGGATATTTGGCGGGCGGGGAAAGAAAAGAGTGAGGTTTTTAGACGATATTCAACCGCCGAGCTCGCTGTGTGAACGGTTTGTGCGCTTTTTCCGGTTCCTTTGGACTTGCACGCGAACAGTTACGACGGTTCTCAGCAAGAGTGAGTTTTTCTTGTTTCAACATTGTTACGCTTGTTTTCCTTAACTTTTTATTTTCTCTCCTCGTTCGAAATGTTTTAAGATTCTCTAATTACGTTCTAATTCAACTGAACATGCATCGTTAGATGAGAGTAAACATTGATCAAGCAGATCTTTAAACGTTGTCGTCTACTACGTAAATATCAAATTAGGAGTAGAATAAATATAATACGAGCGTTTTAGTGTTATAGCTAACACTCAAGCAGTTCCGTAAAGTGGGCCAACTTCCGTGTATCATGACCGTATTCGGAAACTTTCCAAAATATTGGATGCAATAACCCAACTTAGTTGGTATGTGATAGTAGCCAATCTTGTGTCAGAGTTTTTTGGCCAATCTGTGAAGAAAATTCCTTCGTCGTGTTTTCCCGGGTGGTTATACTTTTCTAGGACATTGTCCAACTTGCCTTTGATTTATAAGTATTAGTTACAGCAGAATAAACTAAGTAGTGAAAAACATTATCGAGTGCATTGGACGTTGTATAAAATTTAGCACAAAAAAATTAAGTTATACCTATTTAGTACGAAAAAATACAAATATGTTCATTCTGCTATTCAAACAAGTTTTCAGTTTCATCTTATTTCTATCCGACTTCAAAAGTAGGAGTAAATTTTTCTTGACTCTATTGTATGTATTTCGTTCTATTCGTACCAAATTCCCCGTTCAAGCTTATATCGATCTCTCTTAGTCGCTAAGGTTCGGAACCCATTGATAAACAATTTTGCCCTTAACTTGCACGTCCAACTTTCTCATTGTGAAGTTTACAAAATTAATGAAATTCTCCTTGGTTTGCCATACTTGATGCGCGGAATATCGATCACACTTTTGTAGTGAGATGTTTTATTTTGTTTTACTTAAAAGTACTTACAGTGAAGCTGAAATCTACCCGCGACCCACGAGTGTGGATTATAGTGACGTTTGTTGTCGGTATTTTCTCCTGAAACAAAACAACAAAACCATAGCTCAGAGAGTGTGGATTGTTGACAGTTCTACGTCATGCTGTGATAGTCACTTTTGAAACACACAACACACATCTTTACCACTATGCTATTCTTTATTGTCTTTTTCTATGCTATTCTTTATTGTCTTTTTCTTGTAGAACCCGCCAAATGTAAGTCAGCACGTGTATATTGCTACTTGTTTGCATTTACGATAGATACGTTTGGCAGTCGCGCCGAAACAATAAATAGCGATTAACCGCTCGGCATAAAGGCGTGTGTGTAATAGAAAATGCCTTAACAACTGGTAAAAGCCACAACATTATATTTCTTAGGACATTTATTTCTTTTTTCGTGTAAAGGTCCAACATTTTGTAGCTAATATCTTTCACTTATTCATCCCACAGCTCGAGACGTGTGTACTACTTATTTTTTATTGCTATTTATTACATATATCGAAATATCCAGGGCATATTATACCCATGTCTCATTTTTCATGACACCCAAATTGAGCCATTTCAATTCCCTAAGGCTTCTGTACTCGTAAATTGAGGGTCGTGCATAGAAGTGAGGTCGCTCAAATGGTATGAAAGTGAAGTGACCATAAACTTGGCCCAGTCAAGGAGACGATTGTCCAGGTCAACTTTCAGACCTTTACTATTGATACCGAATACGGGTGCGTCAATAACTTTTGTTGATTCGGGTCTGAACATTAAACTTTCTGGAAGGTTAAAGAAGTATTTCTAGGCTTCTGTTTTACATATTTGCGTAATCTTCATTCGTTCGATGTTGATATAAACAATATTATGAATTTCTCACAAAAACCATTGTTTGAACTTATACTTTTGAATTGTGATCGCGAAAGATCTTGCTAAGTTTATAGAGGCAATTAGATTAAAACAATTTTCCATACCATAATAGTCTAACCTTCTTCAAGGGATAACATTATGTAATTTAGTATCAGTTTTTCTCGAACGTCAGACGGAGTAATCTGAATATGTATTGTAAAGACGTCAATAGGATTTCAAATAACCTATCATGTACTGCTAGGCAGGTCCATTTAATATCTAGCCATTGGCATGATATCATTACATTTAATTCTATTTAGCTTGACATCATTATAATAACCATAATATCTACTTCCAATCCATTGGACCTAGTCTTCGAATATCGAGTTATGTTATGTAATATTATATAAATTTGTATATACAATGGTACCGAGCCCTTGAAAGGAGATTGTCCGTTGAATAGTCGACACGGTTCGGCGAGCTTGTAACTAGCCTTTATGCTCAAAGCAAAAACGTAGCAATTTTCCTAATACCCTCTTTTGATAGGAACGCTGCCATATTTGAGGGTTGCTTCTGAATTTCTTCAAATTTTCTTAAAATGCTCTGACTTTGGCTTCCAATTTTATATTTAACTAACAACCGTCTTTGGCATTGCCCTGACCGAGATAAGTATAGGCATTTTGGATTTACTTATAGTTAACATGTCTTAATATTTATTTTGTGAAACCATTTGGGTTTTACAAAAAAATCTAATAGCGTCGTTGGCCTGACCTCTCACTTATGGAAAGTTAAATTATATACAAAATATATATAATGTACTAAAATGTGTTTAAATACCTCTGACTATTTCTTAAACATCTTTAGACGATATTTTGTCTACCGCACCTTCGGAACACATTGGTGATCAAATTTCATTTATTTTTTTAAACCCATCTCACAAAGTGTAGTTCATCTTTATTTTTATAAGTTTATATTCTTACGTAATAAGTTTTTACTACCACTAAGTACAGACGAAAGTAACACATCACAAGCTTGGAGAGCTTAAACTACGCAATCTTTATAAACGATCAAAGCTGGAGTCTTGCAGCTCGAGATATCCACATAATTGTAACTTGGGAACTTCAAAGCTTGCCAAGTACCTACAATATACTGATGAAATTCTTAGGAAAAATCTACGAACGAATGTTAACAGGGGTATTAAAGAAACTATGAATTCTAGTCTCTGTTTCAGTCTAGGCCTAGGCGCACTACATGTTATTTGTACACTTTTAACTTAGTTTTGCTAACGAAAAATCTATGTACCTACTTCAAAAGCTCTTAGAAAACACAGATATAAAACAAAAGAACTTGTATATTTTAGAAAAATAGGGTGAAAGAAAAGATAAATGTACTTCATTTTCATTCCAAGCTTAAAACAGCGAAAAAGGTGTTAATTTATGGTACAATACTTCTGAATTAACGTGAAATAATGTTCGTTTAAATCATTTGTACACTGCTTAGGAAAATTACTTCCATAAATTTATTACGAGAGTCGTTTTAGGGGTGTCTCATATTTATTTTCATAACTGGTATTTAGTTTAGGCATGAATTAGTATAAGATTTTGTTATAATAAGAAACCTTAGGTTCAGGGATCTATTATATGCCTATGTATTTTCTCATGAAAGAGTGTAGAGACTTCTGGTTAAGGTTAAGGACTGAGTTTAAGGTCGCTTAAAGACTTATCGCTTTAACAAATCAAACCCCGAAAACATACATTTTACGAGCCCTCCGAAGCCACCACCAATGACAGATTACTGTTAGTTTTTGCCATTTTTTTGGCTAAGTAGTAATACAATCCTGTACTAAATAGGTACACATATGAAATCATGCTCTTTAATTCCACACAGTAAATTTTTTTTATGAGATTAAAAGTCAACATTCTTTTTTGATTTTTTTTAATAATCTACGAGATTATTCACCATATTAATTAATTATATCTAATTATTAATTTTAATTTATCTGCAGTTGTAAATGGCTAATGAGGAGGGATCAGCCACTGATCAATCAATACATCAAATGTCAATAGTTAATGCACTCGAACAAGTCCTAATTACACCTACTAAATAATGAAAGACGGGTTTAGTTTAGAGTTCTTTTTTATTAAAACATAATTTATCTAAAATCGTTTATATCTAGCGATCCTTGGGTGGCTCAACAGGTTCTATTTACACTAAATATAAATTGAAATAATATGATTTGCAATTCGAATAAAAATAACCTTTATTAAAATAAAATTAGCTACTTGTTAATAAAAGTAATATTGATATAAGATCAGAACAGAAACTCGTAACATAATTCTTGTGACAAAGAAAACAAATTAATCATTTGGTAACTTTGGAACACCTATTATAAGTTAGTCTCAAAGGTCCTACCAATTTCCGCCATTTAAGACGGCGCCGCGGCGAAAAGCAAAAGATTTAATACAGATAACACAAATCTATTTCTTAAAAAAAAGTCTCTCGAGTAGAATGTTAGATAGTTAACAAGATTAATATTGGATTGACATCCATACAGACCTTTAATTTTAACATTATGTACTTTTTTGCGTCACAGTAGGTAACAAAATAGGTGGTATATAACTTCATACTTTATTTAACTTTAAATATAACTTATAACTTTTAAGACCGATAACGTATATACGTTTAATACAAGAAAATTATATACACTTACAAGTCTTCTAAAAATAGAAACAAAGTATAACGATAGGGAAATAGCCCAAAATGCATCAAATTATCAGAACCGTGTCGATGAATCACGCGGCTAACCTATAATTAATTTGTTAACGCTTACCGAAGTTCAACTAAACCACAGACTGATTAGGTTTCGGTGCAATCTAGACTGGGCTAATTGAGCGGTAATTCTTGCGATACCGCCATGTACAAGTTGACAAATTAGTTCCATATTTCAGAACCCAGTGTAAGCCTTTGTATAAAATATTATTTTAAAGAAAATTATGTGATCATTTCACTCAAAACCTTCCTAAATAAACTGGTACAATTGAGTCATAAATCATGTTGACAGTTTTTTTAAAACGCATGTTTGTCATGATAAATATAAATTGAAATATTATATATTTAGTAGGAAATTATGACCCCAAGAACCACATTGTCTGTTGGAACGCGACACCCCAAGGAAAGCATCAGTCTAGAAGACAATGGCCTAGTTATAAACATCGAATTATAGACCTTATTTTCTATCAGCGTCCAGTTTCAATGTTCTATCCGTTTATTGTGTGTGATAATAAGGTCCACAGATGGATAGAATATTTAAACTAGCCGTAAGTGATTTGCAGTCATAATGAAATTACAGATTCTTTCTTACAATTCAAAATACGATCTTTGATAATGATTCACATCCGGCATAGTTAATTCCGTAGAAATCTAAACATAATTTTCTGGATAATTCGAATCTTTCAAGTTTATTTTAAGAACTTCAAACAGATTTAAGATAGCCTTTAATTCAGATGTTCATACCCGAAATATCTTAGTTAATAGTCACAATAAACTTTGCAATGTGTTGTATTATGTACTTAATGTACGGAATGTTGAGTAATTTCTAACTGAAACAACTAAGCTGTAAACCTAGGGATTTTGAATGGGATACCGAATTTTAACAAACTTTGGTTTAATCCCTTAACTATAATTCATTGACAATGACTATAAATGTTTAATTCGCACTTTGACTAGTCATAACGAGTGTGTCGGGATTGTAGCAAGTGGCGATCTGTGGTCTCTGCCTACCCATACTTTAGTATGCATGTATAACTTGACTAAGTCCTTTACGAGATACATCGATTTGCAATGCTTCAAATACATAAAGTGTTGTGCATCAAACGAACTAACATTAAATTTTAAGTACTACACTGTATAATTATTTCAGTACACACATTATATAATCACACACGTCTAAGTTTAATAAACGTAAATTAATTTGTCTTGAACATTATAAGACAACAAAGTGTTTCTCTAATAAAACCACAGTGAGGTTATTGTGGTACACATAAGTGGTACATTATCCTTTTACTACTGAAGGAGGTAGTGGTTACCTAAAACAACAGAACACTATGAAATTGTTTCTAAAATTAACCAATTCTCACATTATTCACAGAATAAACATACACCTGTCGGCTGTTAAACTGGCACATGGCATGATAAGACATTGTTTAGGTTTACGACTCTGATATTTTAATATACCCTAGTTTTCTGGTTTACATTGTGCATTACATTGTAGAGTCAAACAATTTGCACAAAGTTTATGTATTGAATAATAAACCTTTTTCTTTAAAATACGTTTTCGTTTAACATTTTGTATATACAGAACCAAAGATTTTTTTTACCCACCTAAGCATTAGCTAGTGACTGAATTTATTGGCAGCCTAAAAGCATCTATGGTTAAAACTAGTGGTGACTTAAAAGTCGGGACCGACAATTTAACGTGCTGTGCAATTTAATGGGCGCACCCATGAACAAATTAACCACTGGACCCGTCATAAAATACAAATTTATGAAAAGTCGTTCAACCACATCAATATCGGCACACTATAGCTGACGTTTATTAGTAAGAACGAGAAAAATATACGAGTCAGGCTAGAAGCCGTCATGTATACATGTGTGTGAAATGAGCAAAACCGTGCAATCATAAAATCACCGATTGTTGTTCCAAAGGCCGCGAATACGTCTTTTGTTAATGAACCTGATCCGTACAAGAATAGAAGTGTTTACATGTCTGTTGAGTTGAGATGTGAGATTACATATAAGGTGTTGGAAGTTTTATGAAAAAAGGTTTGGAGATGCCATAGTCTGTGGGTTGAAAGCGAGTAATGACAAATTCATTAGAATAATCTCTTTAGTTGCAAAACATAAAAGTGGTTATTAAAATTTGTTGCATTATTATCTTTGCTTGGATGCATCCAACGCTGAGTAGGCCTTTAGGCGGCCTAAAACTCACCAGAGATCCACTTACTCATACAAACGTAGGAACGAATGAACGAATGCTTTGTGTTTTTCTGTTTAAGTAGTGCCATTGGTGATAAGGTAATCTTTCTTCTTGGATAACTTTATGAAGTCTGAATGGAACTGGACAGTCACGTAAATATTAAAATCAAAAGTGTTACTTAGGACATTGCATGCCAATATAAATTGTCCAAATCGACAGCAAGGCTACCTTTGCGAAATTATATTAATAGCAAAACACGGTCCTATCAACCACTTGCGTATTATCTCACTACGTCACAGACAATATCACGCAATATATATCACGCAATCCAATTTGTATAAAATCCAACAGTTTATCTTGAAAATAAACATAATAACTTTTCAGATTGTTTTCATAGATATCTAGTACTATAAGCATTACAGTTAACTTTACCACACAAGCCAAATTATGCCATATTCTGCAAGCGAATGGTATTATTTTTAGTATGCCTGGGTGCCTAAAATTGTCAGGTGCTAATAAGTTGATGGAATGGTTGGAGAATGCGCGCCGGCTTTTCCGAATTTCACTCCACATTGATGGACTATCTATGTAGCGAGAGAAATAGACTTTTTGGCAGCTTTTAAATGACTATCTAAAATCCAACAGACATATTGAGGGTAACATTTTGGTTTTAAAATAGTAAAAGGAACGTTCATACCGAGTACTGAGAAGTTATTGTTATTGTTTTGCTACTTTTCTTTCAACGCCAGATATAGCGGAACTTATAAAAGCTTTCAGCAACTTCGCCAATTTACAACATCTCCACATATTTCAGTTTCCATTACTTATAAAGTCTTCATATGTCGAACATCGACTGACTTGTTACTGATATGCATTTACGCGCAGTATATTCCCGGCTTCCGAAACAAAAGGTTCCTAACACCGCCACTACATTCAATCAGCGTAAAGTGTGACTTAGTGCTAGTTAAAACAGAGCTCAGAATACCATGTCTGTGAATATCGATATGGAAACATTTTCCAGAAAAAAAAACTTAAGACGGCGCACCTTGAATACGCTTAAGTCAGCTGTGTCGGCGTTGAAACAAATCGCAAGTAAGTGCTTTTCAATCGTATTGGCTCAAGTCAATCGCACTGGGTTTTTATCATTTTGCTCTATAGAAAATTTGGAATTTACTTTGATCCTTTTAGAACAAACTCGGATAAAGTAGACGTTTTTAAGGATTACTTTTAAGCTCAGGCCTGGGATCTCTCTTGACAGTTTACTCGAATCGGACCCTCGGACACAGAATTTTTGTTACCCGCTTCATTTTAAACATGGGTCCCAAAGGAGAAAGAATAACACCCAGCAAACAGATCTCTGCAGAAATATTAACATTCCGGTGAAGTAAGCTCGATATTTGCATATTGTTTTTAGTGAGTTTGGACGGGAACAGTGATCCCATTAGGTTCGCAGCTTACTTTCTCGCTCAAAGAGAAGCCATAACAATTCGCAGAGTATTTGCAAAACGTCGGCGTCTATAATGAAGGTGTCATTGTGGGGTTCAGGGGAGGCATTGTGCCGTTCGAAACAGGCTCCGTCACTCGCGAACACTTCCACCAAGTGTCTTGTTTGTAAGACTATCTGCGTACCCTTGAAAACTCTTACATTTTAGCTTTTGTTGCGAGATCCGTGGATTTAGAATTGGGCCAAATCTTGACATTTATTAATGAACACGGACAATACAGTATTGTCTCTCGAATAATTTGACGTTACAATCGTTTGGTTGGATGAATTATGGAATGGATTTGCATAAATAAACTGGATTTCGCTAAAAGCTTCCGATTGAATACTGTTGCATATTTTATAGAAAATCTTGCCCTCGATTCAAGTAATGGTTTTGTTTTTAATTTGGTTTTTGATTCATAATAAAATTCTGATATAAGGTTCTTAATGCAATAAAATTAAATCATATTTTTAAATAACTTTGCTCTATTGCTAGCAAAATAATAAGAGTTACAGGCAACATTCATAAATCTAATATTTATTTAAATAACAGTGTTCCCTCAAACATTTATTTAAAGCTTGGAAGCTATTTACTTACGCTTGTTGGTTAAGGCAAGCAATTTGGTTGAAACATCTCATAATCAACTTCCGTGACTAAGGAAATCATTCAGTCTCGTTAAAGACCATACAATGAAAATCACGTCATTCCAGCTTATTTGTTTCTAAATTCAAAGTAGCAATAATCGAGTGTGTTTGCCAACGCGAGTAGATGTGATTAAACAAACCGACTTGACTAAGCAAATACTGGCACCCACCGTTACTGCAAGCGATTAAATTATAAACAAGCTTGAGAGACCCGAAATTACATACATATTCATATTCAAACTCTGCCTTTAATTGTTGCAAGACGTTTTGATAGCGTTCCAATTTAATTAAGAATACAAATAGGCAACAAATGTGTTGCTATTTCGAACAAAGATAATTTTAACATGTTTACGCGTTGTTCAGTGACTGTCTAGCTCTGTTTAACCTCTTTTAGGTGAAACCTCAGCTTCTATTTGAGTTAACATTCTTAAACTGTGCCTTTTGTGTAGCGGTTGAAATAATGTTGTGGATTTATTTCTACGATGCATGTTTTTATATCTTTGTTTATCTGTTTTGTTTTTTTCTTATATATACATTATAGTTAGATGTGTGATGCGACCGCGAGGAGTAACCATTATTCTTACAAAATTATAGTTTCTCCGTCTGAATCGAAACATAGTCGTTCTTAATCATATTTGTGTGTTATCCGTGTGAATCGAAACCTTATCAGTCTCAATTATTAACTTATGTTATAGATAAAATAATATTATGTGTTATGTTTAAAATGATGGATGATTTGAAGATGACAGTACATACTTAGCTTATTTATTGTGTTGCACTTTACAAAACTTTTCAAAAGTCCGATGTAGGTAAATACTGTCCAATCCAATCGAATCACAATTGCCGAAGCTGTATTCGATTTTCAACATGTTTAATTTAAAATGCAAATCGATTTGAACTAGAACGTTTTTGTGACTCCACCCTACCATTCAACTCGTAAATACTCAAGACTCCTTCACGTTTAAGCCATACATTCTTGTCCCAACCCTTTCTTTTTAGGAAGGTTTCCTGGCCCCCTAGCCAAGTTACTTTTACAATATACAATCATCTACAATCGCTTTAAAAAATTATGACGACATTCGCTGTCATAAACCCAATGATCAGAAATAAATAGCAAAGAAATAACGATAATGAAAAAAGAATAGATACGAAGCGTTTGTCACTTGACTACGGCCTACAGGTTCTGATCGGTATCGTTCTTTATCGCGAGAGAGGTTATAAACAGATAATGCAGGTTAAATTTATCCGGCATACTTGGATGGATACACTTTATCGATTAGAGTTATTTAAAGTGACCGATATTTTGTGTCGCGTTTTGTGGCGGGATTAAACCACTGTTTTAGCTTAGGTATAAGTTCAAGATGAAGGCACATAAACTAAAGATAGGTATACTTAGTTTAAATTTACAGAAAACGTACACTTCACATTGGAAGCATTAGTTTAAAACTCAACGGACAACCACGTTCTCCAACTGGCAGTGAACGATGAAACCACTGCAGTACGTGCTACTCACGTTTCTGCAGTAAGATAAGAATTTTTTGAGAAAAATCGTTGTCAGACGAACGTTTGGCAGATTAACAACAAACAGACAAGCGTTACGGCTAGAAAAATAAGTGATTCTGATCTGATATAGAAAACCAGGTAATAATAATAACAATAAATTGAACTTTATGGCTTACGATTTCGTAATTCAAAATAAGATATTATTTTTTAAACGACTCGAATTTCGTAAGAACCCCACAAGTTGTAACCACTCCAGAACATTGCTTAACAAATCCTATAAATAAATTTGCAAAGTGTTACTAAGAATAGGTGAAGTTAGTTTACCAATCGAACAGGGTAGATTCACTTCACTTCTTTGTGGCTAGTATTCGAATCGGGGTCAAAAGCACAATTCGGTCCGGTCAACTCACATTAGGGTAACGTCACACTGTCGCCATTCATCATACAACACACTGCATTAATGTAGACTACGTAACTATGAAGAATAATGTCTACCAGAGACAAAGAGCTGAGTACAATAGAAGTACGTTATTGTTCTGAGGATTTTGTAGATAAGTCATAATGTTTTCTGTGTTTGTCAACTATAACTTTATTGAATTTACGTATTCAATCATCAAATAACGACGTATGTAATTGTAAGGACAAGTTTTAGTACCTTGATTAAAAAATGAAATGAAAAGAAACATGATCACGACTGTATCCCAGGGAGCTGAAGACATTTCTTTCAGATCTTTAATGTAAATTTTGCATCCTTAGAAGATGTCCAAGGGGGTAGTCTGAGGTATGTTCAAATGAAGATATATCTTGATTAAGTAATCGATTTATATAATATCCCATATCAACAATTGAAGTTATCTGTTTGCTTGCGTAAATAAGCATCGTAATCCTTCTACTTGATTCGTACTCCTCAATGCTGAGGGTCGTGACCTCCCTTCTGTATCAGTTTTTTTTCTGATCATACCTAGAATTATTAATGTTATTGTGTAAACAATAAAGTTGGGAGCTTTAGTTAACCACAATACAAAATGTTTAATTAAAGCTTACATTCAAATGATTTGATATTCTAGACTTAAAAAACTTGTCAATTTAATACAGGTTTTAGGAACGTTTTAGAACGTTTTTTTCTTGTCACTCATATGTCAACGAAAAGAGATAGCAACAGATTTAATATACGTTTTAGCTAATACAGGTTTTAGGTTGAATATGCATAATGGGGTAATAGTCAAAGAGTGACAAGATTCCAACATACAACTTCAAAACTCGTCTTTATCTTGAAACTATAACACATCCTAAGTAATATTATTCCGGCTTTATAGGCCAGTCAATCTAAGCTTTTGAAATAACAATAATTCCCGGAAAGCTGAATTTTGGTGGAGAGCTTGGTATTACCATTACAAACAAATTGTTAAAAGTCCCCATAAATCCCATGTGTGCGTCACGAGTTATTCGGAGTCAAAGGTCCAAATTTAAGGTTTCTTAGTTTTTTTTCGAAAATGGTAAGTTTTATCAAAACAAGTTTCAGCCCAAAGTTGTAGATCTTAAAATTGTCTACAAAAATAGTCCTGATAATATTTTTCCTATGAGTTACCATTCGTGAGTTATCGCGGTGAAAGCGAGCGCGCCACGCGGCCTACTAGGATGGAGAAAGACCGCGATTTCCTTGCAGAGAGTGCACCACGCTTTTTTTTTCATACTGAATTAGGGGCTCGTACGGAATCTCGTACTGCACAAGGGGTTTTGAAACGTTTTCATAATATATTAAGACTCATAATCATGGATTTTCAAAATGAATTAAGATCGGATTTTCCAACTCTTTTATGGTTTAATGGATTTTTTAGGATAATTTTAGGAGAGAGAGAATTAGCGAGAGAAAACATAAAACCTAGAGAATCCATTGGAAATCATAAAAGAGTTGGAAAATCCAATCTTTATTCATTTTGAAAATCCATGATATAAGTCTTAATGTATTATGAAAACGTTTCAAAACCCCTTGTGCAGTACGAGATTCCGTACGAGCCCCTAATTCAGTATGAAAAAAAAAGCGTGGTGCACTCTCTGCAAGGAAATCGCGGTCTTTCTCCATCCTAGTAGACCGCGTGGCGCGCTCGCTTTCACCGCGATAACTCACGAATGGTAACTCTTAGGAAAAATATTATCAGGACCATTATTGTAGAGAATTTTAAGATCTACATCTTTGGGCTGAAACTTGTTTTGATAAAACTTACCGTTTTCGAAAAAAAACTAAGAAACCTTAAATTTGGTACTATGACCCCGAATAGCTCGTGACGCACACATGGGATCGATGGGGACTTTTAACACTTTATTTGTAATGGTAATACCAAGCTCTCCACCAAAATTCAGCTTTCCGGGAATTATTGTTATTTGACCACTATTTTTCTGTTTAACTTGACCGGTGTATTATACAAGCAAGTTGAAAGCTTCAGACCGACACCACAATGTGTCATATCTTGCGGAAAGCGCGCTGTCGCCCACTGAGTGAACAAAGTGCCATGATCTACGAGGCGCTACATTAGATGCTAGATTATGAACGGGTGCCAGCATATTCTTAGTACTTACAAAAGTTTGTTTAATAACATGATTAGATCAATAATATTATATTTTGCCGGTTAAAAAAATCCTTTTGTATGTAAAAAATAAAAATGTTTTATTCATTCTTGTTTTATAAACGTAAGTCAAAGAAATCTTATGAGACAATCGTCGAGTCATTGCTGATCTCTCATTTTTGCTTAAAATCACCTCTAATAATAGTAATTGTCCCGATTTACTTAATAAAATTAACTTAAATGTTCCCTCTATACCTCTTAGATTTAACCCTATTATTAATATTCCGCACGTTAGTACTAATTACCGTAAAAATACATTTCTTTTGAGAGCAAGTGACAATTTTAATCAGCTAAGTAGAAAATTCGATCTTGATCTATTTTGCACAAGTGCTAGATCGGCAAGGCGGCAGCTAAGCAGAGAATTCTTTGGTGTTACTAATGACAATGTGTAGGTGCTATATAATTGTTGTAATTAGTGTATGTGTGTTAAACTTTCTTTTGTTTCTACTTTATACTCTAATCTATCTCTAATCTTAGTTCATTCATGTTTTAAAATCTGTCATTTACTCGTGAAAACCTATAATTGGCTTTCTGTCTTTTATACTTGTGTGTTTTTTCTGTAAAGAAGCTGTTGGTTTTCCAATAAATAAATAAATAAATAAATAAATAAATAAATAAATAAATAAATAAATAAATAAACAAATTAGTACATTTATTTAAAAACAACTCGACGATTCTACAAACTGATACTGATATATTGTTACGTAAAAACCAGCAGTTTAGCACAAGTTTGGCATAACACTACCATAACTAAAGTTGGTTCACCAGGATAGTTATAACTTGTCCAAAGAAAACTGTAAAAGAGTGCAGACTCTTGATGCAGATTAATAAAAGATGTAGAAATTATGATGCCGATTGACTGTCATGTCATCATTGTTGGGTTCTTGCCTGATTATTTCTCTGTATGTATTATGTATGATCACTGATTACTCCGTCAATAGCAAACCTATTTTGAAAATTCTTTTTTTGGTTTTCCCATAAAAAACCTAACCTTTGTGGAATTTTAATATTTATTTAAACACAGAGAGTTTTTAAAATAAATACTACGATTTGATAAGGTTAGAAAATACTGCTAACATCACAGTTGCTAGTGCCAAGACTTGCCGCAATACGTCAAGCCTATATATAAAGGTATAGATTTGTGAAAGTATTTTGCAGGTATGTAGCACTATGCGACCTGCTTATTTTTTCGTATTTTATCTCTATCACTAAGGACGATATTATCTATATCGTCGAATTTACCTCACTTGCATACCATAAAATAAAATTTTGAATGTTTTTTGTACCTAAATATCTTTTACATTTGACGAATTTATGTTCCTAACTTACAATTGCGATAAAATCAAAACTTGCTAACGGTGGGCGGTTAATTGTGCCGCTGAGTACATCTATTAATCAAATTAAAAGTTAAGGTTGTAGAATGTGTTTTTGAAAAAAGAGCGCCATTTTTGAATGAGATGGCGAAACAATGTTTTTCACACTTGTAAACTTGTATTTTTTGACAAACAGATTTTTTTCTATCCACGTCACCAAAACTTACTAGGTACCAATGTAAGCCTTTTATACCGTGGCTAACATAGAAAGCTTTTCTGGCAATATTCAAAGTAAGAACAGAGAATAAAGCAAATTCTCTAAAACCGTCCGTCATTTAAATTCTTGTGAGCAGCGCCTACAAATCGGCAACACAGTACTACAAAGTACAGTGAAATATTCTGAAAAAACTCGTTTTTCGTTTGATGTTTTGTAGTTTTCCCGAGTTACCTATTTACTAAAAACTCTTACAGTTTTTTATTAATTGAAAAAAGTATTGCAATTTTTCATAGACGATGACGATTTCTTCATCGGGTCTTCTTCATCTTCTGTATATAATGCCCGCTTTAGGTGTTTTATAAATAAAACAATCTAAAATGTAAATTAATAAAGTAACTAAAATGGGACTAAATGAAATGTCCAAGGATTTATCAGTATTTTTTTAATTCGAGATTGTATTTATACCAAAACTGAATAAGAGACACATCTACATTTTTCTTAACTAAATAAAACATAAAACTGAAGCAAACTGAATCCAGTAACAAATGGCACGATATACCACACAACATTGTATTGTGGTTGCATTTGACACTTTATTGCGACAACTTTGAACCTCGGAAAGGACGACAATATTATGATATACAGTTTCAATGACCCAGAATATACAATATATACTAATATAATATACAATATATACTACAACTTTGTAACACAGTTGATGTATTTAAATTGTATAGAACTAGCAGCACGTCCTGGCTTTGCATGAGTGTTTTAATGAAACCCAGGATTTCACTGATAGTAAAGAAGAAAATATAACTATTCCAAAATACCATTCAACAAAAAAACCACCACAGGACCATTCGACATCGGTGAAAGAGTTTTTAATAACTGTAGTTTCGGAGACAAACAAACAAACCAACTTTTAAGTAACGGTACTCAATTTAATCTAGTGTTTTTTTTATCTTCGTTATATTTTAATCCTTACTTTGAGAACAGACTTAGAAATGTCTTATAAGTATATTCTCAGTGTAAGGTCATTTGAATCTAAAAATAAATAAAAGAATTACTTGAATTACTCCAAAAATACTGTCTTCCAGACGGCTCTTTAATTATATCATATCTGTAATTGTATCATAAAAAATCCCTCGTATAAATTCAAACTATGATTTAGTTGTAGTGCAGAAAGAAGGTTAACTGGATCCCGAAATTTAAGCTCAAAAACTTTTCTCGGCAACATTTTGCGATCTATTCCCATACCAGAGAGTCAAACCTTGTTACAGTTTTCCATCACAGACAGTATGATCCAATTAAACCAGGCCAGGATCGCCAGACGACTAGCACTTATAGCGTTTCACGCCTTTTTTATTTACGATAGAAACAGGCCCACCTGGACACAGCCATTGAACTAGTCCAAAACTTGCATGGCTGAACGAGTTTTAGCGTTTTTGATGCGATTTATTGCAAGAAAAAATTAAATCATACATGTTTAACAGTTTCACCAATGTATAATTGTTTTTTCCCTTCTGAATAATACACTACACTAAATTACATAATGTAAACTAAAAATCTGTATTGGTTTGTGTGTATTACTAACGAAAAACCAGAGTAAATAACTACGAGAGTGTATCACTCGTGTGTTATTCATACCGATTCCTGCCTGCGACTGTGCCTGCAGTCCGTGAAAGTTGAAACTTCATGCATTATTCAAATAGTTTCACGTCCTGAAGCAAATACTCTCTCAGCCATTTCAATTACGTAGTGAAACTTGACGGTGAGTTTTCAGCTATTTTCGGCTTGACCGCTTCAACCCTTAACAACTCACTGATGCGTTATAATAGCCTTATATACCGCCTCTGTGATTTATTGTTCGGCGCTTGATTCGATCTTGTAGACCTTTCTATGACAAAGAGTTGTTCAAATATTTGACGGAAAAAAACTTCTCATCCGGCTTTTAAAAGTCGTTAAGCCATGACGGAGGCCTTTAGGTGGCCTAAAAACTCCGTCACCAGAGTTGGCCACTTGCTCATACGAAAGAAGAAGAAGATCCGATTAAAATCCGAAAATATTTTTCACTGTAGCTAAACTTTTTTTGAAGCAGAAATTATGTTTGTTAAGATAGTTTGTGGTTTAAGTGGGTGTTTCTCTAAGCATAAAAATAACATTTAAAGGTAATTGTGTGGGATTTCTAAAGTTTGGGAATCAATAGTTACTTGCTTCCAATACAACACTTTTTAATAAGTAAGTGATACACCTTTTTTTAGTCTACTAACTCAGAACTTTAAGCACAAAACATTTTTTGGAGCATGTTAATAGTTAAAGATTCTTAGAATTTACATTGTGGACAAATTTATATTTTTAAAGTGCGTCATTTGTAACAAAACTAACTAACGTGTTTTACTTTTGTTTTTTTCCTTGTTTAGTGTTGTATATTTTAAAACATATTCACAAAATATTATCACGAATAGGTAAGTCCTATAAAATCTTGAGTCCAAGTTGAATATCGATTAACGCACTCTTTAATTATACGTAGACGACGAAAGCACTGCTTCGTGATAATGACTTAATGATCTTGTGAAATTTAAATATGTTCTCATAAAGTTTTTCCACACTACTGACTAACCCAATAGTTGTTTAGTATTTACAAAATAAACTCAATTGCCAGATCTAACGGATAGATTACCGAATCTTGTCGTCGACTTGTTTAATAATTCGGTTTATTTCATTGACAAAACAAGACTAAATGAGGCAAGCAATTTGTTTTATACCCTGTACGCCTTTTAAGAACTTCGTGTCAAAACAAACCCTTCTTCGCGATACAAGGCCACTAAATGAATAGCCCAATTAATTACTCTGAAGGATTCCTTTTATCGCGTGATCAGAAATAACAAATCCAGCGAAATAGCTCACAGGTTCCGTAAGGAGCGTTTCCATTAATTTTCATCCGTTTTGCTTAAATCACTGGAAATTGGGGATTATTTACGCGTTAATTTATACAAGCGTTTTGAGGCTTGCTTTTACCCTTGTCTGGGTTGCAAGGTTAAATCTTTTTAAAAAACAACTTTTACTACATGATAAGCCCCGCCGCACCAGACCACACTCGCACTGCCACTCGCACTCGCATTGCGAGTGGCAGTATTTTAAACCTAAAGGATAGGTTACACAGTGCGAGCAGCTGATATGACAGTAGACAGCTACTGTGCATGTGTACTCGTATGACAGTAGCTCGACTCGCCTCGCTCGGTCACACTATGCGAACTGCTGGCGTCGCAGGAAGACAGCTACTGCACCAGTGTACTCGCATAGTTCGTCTGTATCATGTCTCGTGCAATGTTGTCGCAAAATACACGTTTAATCACAGTGCATACCACTATAAAAGCAGTTACGAAAATACTTTGTGTTGAAATTGAAAGAGCTATACAAAAAAAGAAGAAGAAGAGAAGTGTTTGGGTCAGGACTTGGCTGCAAAGAAAACCATGCGAGTTGACGACCGAGTGACGTGCGAGTGGCGTGGTGGGGGAAGGCCAGTTGCGAGTAAAAACAAAAAATGTTGAAGTAACTCGCTTGCGAGCAACTGTCCCACTCGCACATAACAGTTACTCGTATGATGCGGTCACACAGTGCGAGCTATTGCACCTCAGTAACTGACACGGTCAGCTCGCATGCTAGCTCGCACCGTGTAACCTAGGCTTATGGCGTAGTACTGGACTCCGCATTTGCTCTCACGTGTCGGCGCAATGCAACCACTGTCAATGCGACGCGAGTGCGAGTGCGAGTGTGGTCTCGTGCGGCGGTGCTAAGACCATACAAGATGTTGATGTTACTTCTAAAATAACAATGAATAATGAGATTTTATTGTGTAAATAAACCTTATTCCAATCTAAGATGTTTTTCATTGTAGTATACATTTATTTAAAGTAAATACGCTGTTTATGTGCGTTATTTATAGACAAACAGCAGAAGTTCATTTTATTTCAAGTTTTTTATTTTAAATTTAAAAAAAACGTTGATTGATTCTAATTGAAATTTGATATTGTTTAGAATAATAAACGACACCGCAGCACTACAAATTCAATTCAACCAAATCCGTAGCATGAAATTCTAACCGCGGTTAATAATTCCATATTCATTCAGATAAATTCTGTGTACAGAATTTATATACAATAGCCAGCAAATTGAATGTTGTATTTAATTCCAAATCAATTATTTCTACTGAATTTTACAATAAGTTTATTGTACAAAGTATAGGTTTTCAATTTATTTTTCGATTCATATAATATTTAAATACTCTGGAGTCCCAACATTTTCAGACTAAATTTCCGCGCAGTTGAATTAATTTAAAGTTAATCCAAGAGGAATTGGGGCGCTGAATACTACTTACTTGTAATTTATTCATCAATTTCTCACACTTGAGATCGGAAGCTTCGTGACATAGTTTCGGTTGAAAGGTAGTTTGAGGATATCTCGTTCAATCTGACAATTTGACGTTATTCGTTCTATTGCTCTGACTGAATACAAGTATTAAAAACGAATATTCAAGAATAGTTTCAAGATTTATACTCAAGAATAGTTAAATGGAATTTAAGTGATGTTATTTATTGGATTTGTCTCCGCTCAGCGGAGCGGAGACAAATCCAATATTAACAATCTAATTTTAATTTTTTTTTTCATCCTAATAAGCGTATTAGGATAAATAAAAAAATAATTATCAAGAAAATATTTTATTGTCTTCTACAGTTTTATAAGGGTGTATTTTTTGATGATGTTTGCTGAGTCAGTAAAAACTGCTGAAAAAAAAACATTAATTTCAATTTATTTATTAATTTTTAATTAAGTTTATTAATAAAAATGTATTATTTATGATCTACCGTTAACTAGATAAAATTTATCGTGATAAATAAAACCCCGTGTCCATGTATTTCTAAATATGAATATTGATCGCGAAAGTTTAAGAAAGACCTATTCAGATTAGATTCAGAGTTTAAGGCGGACCGACCCAGATTTTTTTACAATTCAACCAGCTGATCGCATCAGTCTGTGTCAGTTATTGAATCTCGCATGAGATCCTGCCCTAATGCAATTTACAGGAAGTTGAGACTAAACACAGTTATGCACAACGTAAACACGAAACTACTCGCACTTGAATAATGTGGACGAAACACAAATCTAAAATGTTATAGTGACTGCCAAAAACATTTCAAATATCAAGCTTTGTTTTAATTAATTACAGAAACCAGTTAAACTATAGGTATATTAGTTTCATACCAATCTTGGAAAAAATACACCCAATACAAATTTAGCTTGAAAAATTAGAGCATAATTTTGAGTAAAACTTTACTAGATCAAAAGTTTACTAATCATAGATAAGTAAAAATGGTAGATATTGAATGCAACATAAAAATTTTAACTATATTTTTTACAATAATGTGTACAATATAATATTCGTAAACCCGTATATGTATATCTTTCAATTATATGATTTAGGTATTAAGTGTAAAATCTTTACCAGTATTTCTATAATACGGTATCAACCACCAGTTTAATTAAAAGACGTCGAAACAAGATGTAAACAAAACACTCAAGTGTAAACATGTAAGAAGATATACCAACCCTTTCATTTATAAGGATTCTAATCGTAAATTGTTGAATAAAACTCTCAAACGCGAAGAAACTCGTTAGGCTTAGTTTAGAGTTCTGGATGAATTTATAAATGGGATGTCTAGGACTTGATTAAAACGGACAAAGTGATTTCATTTGTACAGTTTGTAACATTCAAGACGTCTTCGATGCTTTTGTAAATTGTAAATAATGGTTGTTCATTGTTGAGTACATTACATTTTGAAATGCCGTTTTGGAAAATTGCGACGGTGATTGCAAAAACGAATTTATTAAATCTTTAGTTGAAAGAATAATTTAGTACCCATAAATGCCTTGCTAAGAAACATTCATAATGATAAGACTTATTAATAAATGAATGTTTATTACTTCGCTGGACAGATTTGAATGAAATTGATTAGATTAGAATTTGGTTACTTATAAATAAGATTGGAGAACAGGTTTTCAAATTAAGCTCTTTTAAGTCAATACTGTTAAAACAACACAGAAACAGATAATATTGCGGCAATAAAGCTGTACTATTTACAACGAGCAAATGAATCCACTTACAAATATTTACACAGAAAAACGATGGAAACTCAAAGCAATTTCACGTGGTGGCTTGAGCCGATGGAAGAATTTAATAATCTTTTGAAGTAGGTTGATGCGGGACATTTAATTTTATTCGTTTCGATCAATTTTAGTTGAAACTTGCAACTATATTCCCTCGACGCCTTCGCGATGATTTCGTTCTCCTATCATCTGATAATTTACACGGTAAGGCTATTATTTTAAGAATTAAAGAATTAAGCATATTTTTATCGAAACGAAAAATCGAATCTACCTATATTTTACTATACTTTTATGTTCATAGCTGTCATTTTCATCTTTGTGTAACGACAACTATTACTAAAAGATGACAGTTGTGTACTGTTTCATCGTTTTTAGAATGATGTCACAATATTTGATTACATAGTAGTGCAGGCGACTGAACTATCAATATTTCACAGAATTAATCTTGAACGATATAACTATAAATACTGCACAGACTGTTTGTTTAAATGTAAATACAAAATAGTATCTATTCAATACTAAGCGAAACCATTGACTCTCGGGTTAAACCCAGCTTGACTCAGTATCTATTGTTCCATCCTTTACAATGCGAGTATCAAAATAATAGCACTTTAGTGTAACAATACCAACGATATTGTCTATACGTGGATCGCTTTAAAATGTTATACCAGCTATCTTTAAAGTAAAATAGGCTTTGTTGTTTCGTGGTTCGGTTCATTTTGAAACTGTTTTCTCGGCAGCTCAAGTTTTATGATATTAGCACCCAATAACGATGTAACTTATACTACGTAGTGTAAGCCGTTCGTGTTGACATTGTTGGTTTAATATACGCAACTTTGTTTTAAGAGCGGTAACGGAGTATCAGAGTCTAATCAGTCCCTCTTGCCAAGTTACAAAGTTACGAAAATAACCTACATTTCACTATTATGGCTATGGACATTTTAAACATCCACAAATCATGGTAAATATCCCGTATATTATGTGGACATACTTAAAATACTCATTATCCAGCTTATTGAATTATGTATCAAATTCACCAATGCTTTTATTTTTCATTGTTTTATTTTTTATTGTTCTGAGATAGGTACCTAAACGTGAGTAAATAATTTATCTTCTTCTTTTATGAGTTCATTCAAATTTTTATCAACTGAGGTAGGGGTATCCCAAATCAATACCTACAGCCTTACGATTGCCCCAAGGAAGGTTCTCTTATTTATCTGTTTTACCTTTTACATTATGCCATCTGTTCTCAGGCTCCCTTTTCGAACGAGTAATTTGTGAAACGAAATAAGTTTATTGTTCATAGAATATTTGCCTGCCTTTTCATGATTGAATTTCAAAACATTTTACAAGTGATTTTTCTCACACTATATCAAATTTAATTATAATACCACTTTTTAGAACACTTCAATACAGTATCCATGATTGAAAGTAACGGTTCTCAAAGTAAACCAGGCTTATTCAATTCTCTAAAATGAAATTCTAAAATTAGAAATTAATTTCTACCCTAATACCAGCTTTTAATAGTCCACGTAGAAACAGAACAGTCCTATCAAAACAGCTCTTGAGTAAATTACGTGTATCCTTTCTATTTCACTTTGTTCCAAGCCCCTAAGCCGTTGTACATACAGCCTCGTATCTTCAAAGTTAGTTGAAAATGCATCCAGGTTCGGACCACGACAGCTATGCCACAGGCTTAACGGCTTTACCAGAGCCACCACGCTCCCAATGTGTCCACGGGCTTAGAAAATGTATTAGTAACATTGTGCCTGCTTAGAAAATTGAAAATTACTTTGGTTGGAGTTACGTCGAGGTCTAAGGTAAACCGCAATATATTTGTATTTTTCAATGTTCAAATTTTTTGTTTTATTAGTAGTTCATGGTATTAGATGTTACTGTAATCATCGGTTCGTTCGTTCGTTCGTATGAGAAAGTGGCTAGTTTGGTGACGGAGTTTTTAGACGTCATGGATTAACGACTTTAAAAGCCGAGACCGACAATTTAACGTGCCCTCCGAAGCACAGAAAGAAATCTCCTGTGATAGAGCGATACAAGTACTATTCGAGTAAACTATACAATGTCAAAAAGTTTTCATACTGTAACATAATATGCACTTAGTTAAAACTTTTTGAGCACTCTACCTGCGGTCAGGGATCTGAACTGTAGATAATGTTTAACTGTGGTTTAATTAAAATGGTATGCTCATTATAAGCATAAATACTTACCTACTTAAACAAAAAATTTAAACTACTAAAAGACAAATGTTTGTAGTCAATCATCTAATGACTTATAAATGAACTCATTACTATCAGATGCTTTGCTAGAACACAGGGAAATAATATTCGTATACCTAAAACAATTACATAAAAGTGTTACAATAAGCACACCCCAAAATGCATCGTTTAATGTGTCTTCATTAGTTCAAACTTCAGATTTCCCAGCGTCTCCAAATAACGTGATCTATGAAAGGAACCGCCTTGTCGACAAATACAAGAGTAGCAAGACTTTGCATTGTAACCTCCATTGAAAATGAAGGGTGCTTCGAAATTGATGACGTGTAAAAAGCCGATAGAGGCTTCGGGCTCATTTAAATGACTCGAATGGGACAAGCGTCTCTTAAGCCCCCGCATAATATTGAAGGATAATCGGGGTTTGTTCGCTTCAGAAGTGGGGAAATGTTTTATGGCCAGATAAAGCTTGATAATGGTTTTTTGTTTCAATAACAGAATAGCTCATTGTTTTTTTTTATTTATTTTTAATTGGTTAATTTAGCCTTTTAGTGGTCCATGGGTAGTTGTTTTAATATAGCTAAATCTAGAGAAATCTTGTTCGTCCAGTAGCAAAACTTAAATTTAACTTGTAAAGTCATTAAGTTATTTTATTCGACGACATTAAAACTAACATCATATTTTATTTCATATTCATTTTCAACTTAAAACTCTAGTAACAATAGGACGATACTAAAAATATTTGCAAAGTAAAATCGAAAAACAACAAAATTACTCATTTTGTTGCGTACACAGCTTGTCACAGGCAATATCCTGTAGCACTATCTCATACTAAGAGCTGTGTAAGGGCACGACTACGCTGTAAAGGATATGACATATTGGGTCGCCACTTAACCCACGTACACTCAATATCGCTTGTTACGGCACATTCGAGTTGCAACTGACCGGTCTAATTGAAATAGAAGGGAGAGTACTAAACATTTCGCTTTGTGTCCTTATAACCGAAAATAATGTGTATGTTACAAGGGTGAATTTGTAGTCTAGGCTCTGCAATAAGAGATTAGTTATGAGTATTTCGTGAGGACCCTTCTGGTTAGTTTCCTTTTAGTACCCGTAACGTCATTCAAGTAATTGTTATATACTGGCCTTCTAATAGTAATGTATATCTGCAAAATTTCAAGTCTGTTTTACCTACTAATAATTAATAAAAAAAATTGGGCTTAACTGTTTATGAATATCTCTTAGAAAGAAAATGGGATGAGTAAACGATCACAAAGGCTACAAGTTTTTGTTTTTTTTTACAAGATCATTCTATATCGTTGTTATTTTAGCGTCAATATTTCTTTCAGTTTTGTAGAAAGCCAAGTCAATATTTTTAATTACTATACGTTTTAGTGTTTTTGTATCGGAAACTTTGTCTTGTAAATTAAACATTGTTCCGTTCTGAAAAACGAGTCTTCGCCCGCCCCTAATTGAACAAAGACTTGAGAAAAACTCTGAAACATTTTGTTCTTTGACACTTTTCTAGGAATAAATAGGTTTTGTCTTAGAGGAAATTTCATAAGCGTAACTTTCTAAGGAAAATAGTTTTTAAAGAAGTCTGTTATTAAAATGTATTATATATATATAAATGTAAAATAATTAAAAAGACAAGTGAACTAATCATCAAAATAAATTTAGATTTCGTTACTTTTCACATTGCTATCAGTATAAAGCTAAATTTTCAATGATAGTGTAAAAAGTGTGTTGTAGGAATAAAAGAACTAAGATGTTTCTCATTATATGGTTTCAAATGAGTCATTATGTAAAACAAATTCAAAATTAAACAAAAGGGACCAAAAACAATTTCAATAAATAATTTATTTACCAGAAAGCGCAGATAATATAATACTAACAAAAGTTAATACCACTAATCATTACGCCACATTATACAGTTGTTTGCATCAATTTAGTTAATAATTTATGAATATAATTTATTCATGCAAATTACAAAACATAAAATCAAATTATAGACACCAACTAAAATCAGGCCAAATTATATTTCTACTAATAACCCCAAATGACGTAGCTAACTAGAAGCGAGACAGTTTAGACAAATTAAATGTTATCATAGTTTTTGTAGACATGACTTGGACTATTTTAAAAGATGCAAGATTCTTGCATACAATCAAATTGACTGTCATCATGACTTGCATAATTTACAACAACCAAAAATGTTCATCATAAATGGGACTTTATTCGTGACCTCCTGAGGAAAGGTCGCAGCAGAGGGTGGTGCTTATCGCCTAGCTCCTAGACATTCTCCACTTCGTCGAACTTAGGCATGACGCGAAGCATCATTCACGAGGCAATTCAGATGCTCTTAATCATGAGCATCGTACTGCGCTTGACGGTGGAAAGGCCACTGTTGAATTCGCTTAAGGTCAACGACTACAGTTTGTGTATTTCACACGCGTTTTGTTACACTTTGTTTTGTTGTAGCCAATAACCATTCAGGTGCAGTTCCACATAGTAAATGACCTTATGACATGCTCCAAAAGCCAAGTATTAGTCGAAATGGATTTGAAATTGAAGATACATCGAATAAAGAAGAAATCTTAAACCATGGTATTTTAGAATCGAAATAAAATACATTTGAAATGAGCGCGCTAAGAGCAAACTCGCCTGTGCTTTACTCCTTTTACACCACATTTTACTCAATATCCGATAGTTTTATTTTCCTCCAATCGTCAAATCAAACAAGCATTATTTATGTGGAACTGTAGAACGTATGACTTTTTTCGTTTCAATTTTTACTAGGTGTTGAAACTGTTGAACGCTGCTTCTTGTTTTCAAGTAAAAAACTTTCATTTCGAACTAATAAGAGTTTGTTCTCGACTTTTTTCACTTTAGTTCTTGTTTACTGTTTTTGTTCCTTTCAAGTTTTTTATCGTTCGCTATAATAGGTTTTGAGAGAAGACAAATTGTTTAGGTAAAACATGAATACATAATATTTTCACCCAAAAATAAAACTATAGCCTAAAATTAACACCTAACTCATACGATATGAACTAACACTTTTACAAAATACCTACTTTATAAAAAGTGAAGTTCGTCAATGAACAGATTTGAACCTTCAACTTATCACCCCACTATTACCTTGTTCTAATTATATCTTAAACTAAGCCATCTTGATTCTACAGAATCCCTATTCCTTATTCAATATTAGTCTAAGTAAATCCGTTAACTTACATAATTAAATTATAATGTTTTGAACATAACATATTCATAATTCATGGAATCTTGATGTCGTGTTCCGCAGACTCCGCAAGATTTTATTACGTCTTAAATCTCTGCGAGCTTATTACGAGGAACGTACATAAAGTACTTAAATCCTTCCACACGTACTAGTAACTTACACTTGAATAGTTTTACTTAGTCTTAGTACTTTATCTACTAGGCCACTCGTGATCACAAAAGAGCCACGCGAAACATCGAATCGAACATATTGCATTACGAGAAAGTCCATTTAATATTTTCACGTAATGTGTTCCATTGAGAAAGTTTAAACTATGAATGATCAAAACTGCCCAATAATAAAATACAGTAGGGAGGTAAAGGACTTTAAGGCTTTTAAATAGCCATATCTATCAGTTTTTCTGATTAATAAGCTGCGTTTTTACGAATATTTTTTTACATTAAACATTTCAGTTGCTCAAACGAACGAACCAAAACCAAAGTAAAGTTTTTAAAACAATAGTTGCTTTTGATGCTAAGAGAGGTTGCTGCCAGCATTATAGACGGGCATCGTAAGGGATGTGTTTGCGTAAAGATATCAAACTAAATTCAAAATTGTATTCGTGTAGAAATCAAACGTCGTCTGCTATTATCTTAAATTTAATGAGAAACTTGGAAGTGAAACTTAATGAGGTATCGTATCTAATTAATAGAACATGTTTAAACTTAGACTTCATAATAATAATCCTGTAGTTATGGTGTTAATTTTCACCTATCATTTGACGGGTCGTTATAGTGTGTACTATTTTAAACTCTAATTTCATCTTGCGGCTTCGCTGCTGTATTATTATACCCGGATAAAAGTAGTCTATGCATGCAGTATTCCAGAACATAGAGTATTATTTAATTGTACCTTATATACTGTTAAAAAAGAGTAGACTTGCCCAATTCCTATATTATCCTCTCTGCCTATATCAGAACACACTTTTATGGCTCTAAAAAATGACCATTCATTATGAACTTATGTACAAAGAACATCTATTTTACTGTGGTTAAAATCCCGGACGTTTTCCGTTACCCTTTCACTTTGATCATCACTAAAATGTTAATTAATAAATTGTTAATGGATTTTAAGGGTTCCGCACTTATTTTAAAAGCGTTTTATCTATCACTTCAATTAATTCCTCAGCTTACTTCTTGTCACGCTTTTCAATTACTTTTTAATTTAGAGTTTTTCGGTTATTTAAAGCTTTGCCTGAGGGAAGTTTCACTGTTTTGTAGGGATGCTGTAAAATCTTTTAATGAATCCTTTACAAAAGATATAACCTCACACAATGTTTGTTCTAAAATGTTTTGTTTATTTGTCATTGATATTATAGACAGACAACAAAAAGACGTCGGTCAACCGTTTTCAGTGGAAATAAATTCGGAAAAATATGTTTGTAATATTTTACTGAATAAAAAATTAAAAAACTAAATTTATAAACTTTTCTAAGGTAATTATTTTAGAAAACTAAACATCTATTTCAAACATCCAGCTCATTGTAGATGGTATTATATATTTATTTATGAGAAGCGTATAAATCAATACGCCCGAGCATTCGAGCTGTGTCAACAAATTCTATAAATATTCTATTAAAGACCCCAACTTCAAATATCGTAAATCGCATACAAAGAAAGGAACGGGGCTCGTACGAGGCTCAAAGTGATAAGTCATGACTTCAAAGGGTTCAAACAGTACCATTCGTATGTGAGTATGCAGTACGATGAACAAATATAAGGTTAGTTTCTTATACTCACTAAGGTAAGGCATATGATAGTCTATATGATCATATCTTCTAAAACATGGAATTTGAAACTGGAATGTAAAATAGTTTTATATTGAGCTTTATTTTTAAAAACAACCTTTACTAAGACGACCTTGTTGCATCTAACATAAGTCAATATGTATTGTGTCTCACGTAGTGTATTGTAGTTTTGAGGCACTATTATTAAGTTCTATAATATGGTATTATAATGCTATTCTTTATTCAACGCAATACTCATCCAGCTGAACTTTTTTTTTCTTTATTTACAACTGAAATAAACTTATCCATAACCTACATACATAATGTTATTGTACTCTTTCGTAGAGTTATATTATGACAAACGTATCAATCATGCCCAAACTATGAGGTTTTCGTAGCATCGCTCGTAGCTACGAGTATTCGTAGCACTGTTGATGCTGCTACGTATTTTTCATAAAAGAGTCTATGTTTCTCCATATTATTTACTTCTTCTGTATAAATAACCTACTTCTTCTTATATTAAAGATAATGCAAAATTTATAAGTTTTAATGTGTTTAATCTACAAAAGAAGGTGATCGTCTCATTTCAGAAATTAGGTATTATAACATTGCGGGTTTTCTGATAATCATAGGCTTTACTAGTAACAGTCTATCCAATCAGTTCGAGTACCTACGTCATTCATATAAATTAATTTGCTATTTCCAATTATTTGGAAGCCAAATATTAATTTATTTCAAGAGCTTTCAAATCAATACAAACTGTTCCCGACTGATTTTCAAGAGAAATTGCATCAATAAATTAAAACGCCATTGTGCTCGTCGTTGACAAAGCGACAACCGCTGTCGAGGACATCAAAAAACCACCGTCAATTAACTGGCAGCATGTTATACAGGGCTGGAATGATCAAGAGATGTTATTTTTTAATAATAAAATACCTATCGATAAGATCCTGTGTACAGTCTCAGAATGAAAAGATTGACCAGTTTCCAATTGAACTCGTTTGACCCGTGGTTCCCTTTTGAACTGCGTACCTTTTGAACTGCGTACCTACTAGCCAAGATTGTGTGTCAAATAGTTATTATCAAACCTAGCAAACAATAAAAGATCTTATAGGTGGTCACCCTTTTCATTTCGCGACTGGAACACGTTTTTGTTTCGATACAATCGCAAATGATGCGCAACGTATGCGCGTTTGTATCAAAACAAAAGCGTGGCTTTTTGTAAAAGAAAATGTATCAGAAATGGCAATCAATGACATCAAAAAGTTACAATGATGGTAATAGATCCGATTCGAAGCGATTGTAAATATGGCTATGTTTTGAAATGTCTATCATCAGCCCCATTTGAAATAGAAATAACCTACGTAACTCAGCGTTAAGCTACAGATACACATGCTACTAAAAAGCATGCTTATTTGGTACTAGATAGTATGCTCATGTCAAAATAATTTCATTTCATATATTCACAAGCATGCTCTTTTCGTATACACGTGCTCATTGTATGCTACTAAGTAGCATCTGCTCAAAAATAGCATGCTTTCGTGCTACTTTCGAGCATGTGTATCTGTAGCTTTACCTCCACAGAAAAATTGATGAATGTATTAAATTAAATTAACCCCTTTAAAACCGATCCCTAGAACCGTCTCTGTTGACACATGTTTTTAATTACTCCCAAAGTGGCACTTGTACAGAATGTATGACATGTGTATTCTTGTATGATTTATGAATGAAACCCATTGATACGTAACACGACACCGAGACGTGATGGATTGCGATCCTCTTTTCCTCATTTTGTGTTATGTTATATTATTATATATTATATTTCACGGAGTTATGTGATTATGCCCTTATTAGGGTTGGTACATAAGAGTTTCTTTGGGCGTTGCTGGCTTCGATCCAAATTTGAACCGGTATAAAAAGAAGAAATTACTTTAGATCAGTGGTTCCTAACCTTTTTACTGTAGTTAACCCGATGATACGTCAATGAAATACATTTTAAAACAGTATAACCCAAACACTCTTTATTTTATCTCACTACTGTTCTATCAAGAAATACATTACGGGTATCTTAGAACCCGATAATCAGATAATCAGATTTACCCCAGGGTGCGTATATAAACACAAGTGTGTGTATCTATAAAGAAACAGCTTGTAAAGGCTCGTAAATAAAATGTTTCCACACATAGTTCAAATATCTACAATACTTTGGCAACCCTGATACGGGTGACTGATGCAGAGTAATAAATCTGCTCACTACAAGGTGAACCTGTTTCTTTTTACACGGATTTTTCGCTCTTTGCCACAAATCCCAGACTACGATTTATCGATAATGATAATTTTACAACGTTCACACTTGTTAAGGTAATCTTACTTTTTGATTAATTTTTATCAATATTGTTTAAAAAAAGACTTGTGAAATATTTAAATTTACAGATAAATTGTAAGTTTGCTTACGCTATTGAGAGCGAATCATAAATCACCCAGTGATTAAGCTTATTAATTTAAATCCATGTTACATTATGTAAGAAATTAATCAAAAATAGTTTTAAGCCTACGGTTATAATTAACACACCTCCATAATCATTTCTGATTTATGCGTATTGGTACAAAATATGTCATCATGACGTCATGACGTCATCATTTCATTTGTAGATATACCACAGCTATACTAACACGCTGTATTATATTCCCAGGTCTTACAGCGCAGTCAGAAAGTAAGCTCAAGTTACAACTAAGCATGAACTAGAACACTTTTACTTCATATAGACTTCACTAGAAGGGTGTATCAAAATAGCAACATTTTGTCTAGCTAATCTTTATGACATTTTTGAAAAATTAAAGTAATTTTGCAAAAAGTTTAAAGACTCAGATTCTAAAAATTATAACTAAAGAAAATGATCAAAATGAAACAAATTTATTTTTTGGTTACAATTAAACTATACTATTTTAATAAAAATGGTTTTTATATGACCATCTTTTTATTGAACAATTTGTCATATCTGAAGTTGAATTAAGTTGAAAATGTTTTCATCTACTTGTTTTGCAATATTTTCAATAACGTAATGTGCAATATTTTCAATAACGTCTAATATCAAATCTTTTTGACTCAAAGTATTATCCGTAAATAATAGAGCTATTTTGATATGACCTGAACACTGATACTTCACTGTCACACGTAGATCTGACTGACTAGTACCACTAGTACCCAATTTCTAATACACTTACTTGTCACTCGATATGTTGACCTTGTTTAAATGTAGAAGTAATAATGTATTATAGAAACAGAACTCATGTAACGTCACTACGAGTATTTTATAAAGCCAAATTATAAATGGCTTGTAGCTAGTAGCTTGTAGTGTAGTTACAATAATAATTAATAGTCAACACTCAAAATGTATTTAGCAAAGGTAAGTCAAGTAAAGTGAGTGACTTCAAATCAAATGGCACATTTTCATTGGTCAATAGAAGCGAGCGATTTTTACTTTAAATGTTACCAACTTCCCCTCTTCTATTGCATGTAGCATGCGTTGAATCCAAATTATTGACAGTTGAAATTGTGTCCTATGTGACAGCAATAAAAGTAAATAATACAACTCAGTATATCTTAACTTTTTTGCTATTAATAGGAGCTCGGTGTTTTGGATGGCTTAGTCCAGAAATGCCCTGCGAAGATAACCTTAGAAGGGGATTTTTGGATTTATGTTCAGAAATGCCAATTAGAATAAGAGAAGCAAAAAGAGGATTAGTATTATAAAGCTGACATCAATGCGAGTTTCAGCTCTATAATGTATTAAAAAATACTCAGCCATATCTTTCCAATATTAGTAGGGGCACTTTCGTTTCCGAGTTCGGAAAATGGGTTTATAAACACATGTTTCCGATGAAGGGTCGCGACCGGTCCCTCCATATGACATGAAGTTTGCTCCGGATTTCAAAAACCGAGTAAATAATCATGTTACAAAGTTTGCGAGGGCCTTGTTTTGTTTACTTAATTAATGGAAACTTGATATATTGGCATGGAATTTACCTGATGTTATGGATTGGTTTTGTTTGAATATATCAATCATGTGTCAGTGGGTAGTTTATAGCTCATCCTCGTGAATATGCGAATAGAATCTACACTCCTGTGACGTAGGTTGTTCTCGGCTGCGATCCACCACGTTCCTGTTTTTTTTTCGGTACTTTGTACCGTGAACACAATCACCGCGACGCGAGTGTGGATAAGTTATAAATGTCCCATAATTAAAGTCCCCATGTCAACTCAACAATGTCACAGGCACTGTAAAATAACACAGCACTCAAAGGTATCACCTAATATGTATGCTTGTAACGCGTAAAAAATCAATTTGTGATTTGAAAACTGGTCAACCTCATTCTGCAAGGGCAAAAGCAAATCCAAAGTATAATACAAAGATAGGTAAAATACAAAATGCCTCCGAGCACTATAGAAATCATTTAGTAAAGATATAAAGGCCTCAGTAGTTAGTTTACACTGTAGTATTTCTGTGGAACTCGCACATATTTATCCATATAAATATGTGCGAGTTCCACAGAAATACTACAGTAACGACGAGAGCTAAAAGGATAATTGAGAGCTAGGCAATCCCATGATTGTCTAGCTCTCAATTATCCTTTTAGCTCTCGTCGACCATAGACGTGATGAATATGTATGAAGAGTTTCAACTCTATCAATTGTTTTTGTCATGACCTTGACCTTCAGATTTCCTCTTCAGATTTTATGACGGAATGAAACTCTGAGCACTTTCAAGGTTCATAAAATTGATAAATTTAACTTTAGTTTAAGAGTCAAGTATAAAATTAAATTGACTTTCGTTTATGAACTTTTCGAGGCCTGCTTTTACTTGAATAAGTTAATCTTATTCTTGATTGCCGTATAAAATAAATGCAAATATATCGTTTTTACAAATACTTTAATCCTTAAATAAATAAAAACGCATATTATGTATTCTTGCCCAAAATTCTGAAATATAAAAGTTTATGATAAACAAAGGTAAGCAAATATTGAACAAATAAACAGAACAATACATTTTGATACTAAAATAATATTATATGAGATTGTTAATATTTAATACGTAGTTTCAAACGATTAGATACTAATACAAAATTTAACAGAAAGGTCTATCGATAAGCAATTAATTGTAATCAAGTAGTTTGTTAAACACTATGAATCCTTGACAGAACTTCTAAATTTTCCACCTTTTAGCATGACGTTCTCGTAGTATCGACTACACCCAGTACTTATACATTCCTTATTAGATTATGAATCTGTTAAACAATTTATTTATTTTTAACGTAAAGGTATTTTCTTTTATGAAATATTTACGATTTAGTTTTTTTATTTAGTAGTTGTTACTCACTCGTAAGTAGTTTTAAATTGCATTCGAGATAAAGTAGACCTAGTTTTGTACCTAATGCAAAGTAATATTTGGTCATTTAAGTTGTCAAGCTACCTATGATGATGAATGCACATACTCATCCGTACATAATTATCCACATTCATTTGTTTGACATTGTTTGTAAGTAGTTAATTCTGTTCACAGTTCAACGAACAAATGAAACTAAACATAATTAATGATGTGGTAAGTACTTTATAATAGATTTATTTGATAGCCAATATGCATAATAAACAGAATAACTTAAATTGGAACATTTTCTACTACAAAAAAGACGCGTGGCACTCGGGGACGTCATAAGCAAAACATTTTAATGTTATGATAGCTATTTTCTCTACAACGTCTGAGCTTGTAAACGTTTACTTTTAATCGTACAACCTAGAACCATTAGACTTATAGAACTTTGATTGTTCGAACTTGTTCAAACAAATCTAACTTTGATTCGATAGAATTACATTGCCTGAATTATAGACCATTCCTTCGCTTGATGAATTCACGATTCTGGATATTATTACTGGAAATAATAGCCTTTGGCTTTACGCAGTGGCTTTCATTGTTTGTCTTGAGGCTGTAAAACCTACGCTATTACGATCTGGCTTTAATAACGGGTCTGTCTGTGGTTTTTATTACTATAACAAGCCCTTACAAGTACTCTGGATAAGCCTGTTTTGTGAATTTTAACGCGTTGAAAGCTATCTCCTAATCAGCGCAGCATGTTGGCAGAAAACGCAGTTGAATCATTAAAAATATATTAAAAAGTTTATTTTCTGTAAATTAAAGTTTCATAGATATTAATAAAATTAGCTAGACCAGAAAACATAATAATTTGGTGGACATTATTCAGGTCCTTTTTGTCACCGATTTGGGCTAACTGAATTTATTTTTTATTTATGTTAATAATTTCTAAAGTAATTCTTAAAACTATCAGGCAATCGCTCTAATATTTAAGTTTTAAATTGCTGACTAAAATACCATAACGACTTAGACTTCGAACAACATACATTATATTAATTGAAAAGATGCACTGATAAGTGATTTACACCTACAAAATACAATAAAAGCAATTTCGAAGGCCAGTATTCAATTCTGAGTCTGAATATCGTTGCATTATTCATGCAACGCCAATAACAGTAACGACATTGTTAACAAGACTTAATGGATCATTACAACCCGATTCGCTGTAATGAGGGAATGAGCAATTTTCACATAATTAAGATGCTTTTGCTCTAAAATTAGCAACTTAATAACAAACATTTAACTTGCTTTATTATTGTTTGTTGGTGCCTATCAGATCTGAAAATAGATTTCAAAATTAAATGAGATTCTGCAATGTTAACTTCTGTTAAATAAAATATTAAATCAGAGAGTTAGTAGGTATGATCATGTACCAAATAACTCTGTCTTACCCCCTTATACATCTTAAAATCTTTAATGCCCTAAGATGAGAGTATTATCTATCGCTGCTTGAGAATGCAGTAAAAATAATACCTACATCTAATCGCTAATCAAAATGAGATCCATGCAATCAGACTTTTTCATTCAGGTATTTAGATTTTTTGAAATAATAACGTTGTGAAGGTAATTTGGTTAAACATTTTATAACCAAAATCCAAATAATTAAAAATGTTTTGGATTTGGACTAATAACTTTCACTAGTGGCCGGTTCCTATAACCAACTTACGGATGGCCGTAGGATTTTCGCCATAGCAACGTTATCTGTCAAAAAGTTACATACATTTTATATTGTTAAAACAAAGTAGCTGTGATGTGCTGTGACCCGCGGATATCTGTACGTTGGTTATAGAATTCGAGCATAAATCAACACGCTAAAAGGTCAAAATACTTACGCTTCATTGCCTTGGAGCTCTTCAGTTTGTCCATTTACACTCAGACCATTCTAAATTGTCCTGTTTAATAATTCAAAGCTGTAGTGAAAACCTTTATCCTGCACTAGCGACGCCGAGGCGTGATGTTTATAAGTAAACTCTGGCCCGTGACGCAAAGTAGGGTAATTCAGAAGTTAGCACATCAAAATTTCTCGCAGGAACTTATTTTTTACTGATATTTTCCATGTTCCGTCGACTTTGGGAAGTTATGTTTTAAATTATGTTTAGCTGAGCTTTTTTATGCTTTAGGAAATAGGTTGTCATCCAGAATTGGCCATTTGTTCATACGAATATACTTTTATGTCTTGGGTATTTTTCAGGCTATGATGGAGCCGCTCATTGTACTGTTTTACGGTTTTTTTTGTTTTTGTTTCAATTGTTGTTTTTAGTTTAAAGTGTGACCTAAAACCTCCCTCATTGGACAAAAGGTCTCATAAACTACATATTTACATACATTTACGACAAATATTACAACCAGTTGAGACATTTAAAGATTATAAATGATCTTTATTATCTTTATACGTAACTCACTGAACCCACACACACACACGTCGGAAGTCGGAAGCGTGCCCAAGCTTTAAATGGCAATGCAGACAGTACTGAGCCAAGTATTTGGCAGATTACAGATCACGAGTTGCTTTGACCAAGCACCATGAAATAATGCTCACATGAATGAACATTTGTCTAGCCTTGTTCTGGGTAAAATGGGATTTATGAAGTTGTTTGGCTTCGGCTTAGACCGACTGTGGAATCTTGACATAAAGTCAAGGTCAAACTCAGTTAGCAACAGCCGTAACCTTTAGGCTTTAAGTATAACAATTAATTAAATAAACATTTAACTTACATCTATTTTACAGAATTTTTACAGTAAATTCAGGTCTGCATTAAACAAGTGGCTATTATTTATTGTTGAGATGATAACGTTATATAACATTAAAGAACGAGCTTGACGAAAAATTAGATAAACTGTAGACGAAAAGAAGATCTCTTGTTTTCAATAAAACAAAAACAAATTGGAAAATCTAGGTGCATAAAGATCTAGAAACATCAACAAAACAATGTTAATGATAACATAAGACGATTACGTTCTATTTAATGTTACCCAAAAACGATCCCTTTTTAAAATTCACACCGCATTGTGTTCCCAACAGGCCTCAAGAGAAATTATACTGATGAGTTTACAAAAACGTTCCGCAAAAGTTTGAAACATTCTCTGAGGTACTCGAAAAATATCTCCAAGACGCAAAAAAGCCAAAAGTTTTTGTATGAATTATAATTAAGTATTATGTACCTAAATCTCTTGATGACTAGGCTTTTATTCTGAAATGGTATAAGAATGTTTTAAACATAATTTTAAAGCATACGAAATAAAAAAATATGAACAACCAAGAGCTGTAGACATTTCTTTCAGATCTTTATGTAATTCTTTACATCATTTGAAAATATCTAATGGGGTAGTCAGAGGTATGTCTTAATACATATTTAATTTTGGTACATGCCCACATTTTACAAAAGTTTACGTTTCTAGGAAATAACTTTTAACGAAGCAACTAGTATAAATCTTAAGACTGGATCATAAATATTTTGCGAACATCGAGGTGAGCCCGCAAAGACCTAGTCTATTCAAAGGCTTTACACAAAGGTTCATAAAAGGCCCAGAATGGCTACAGACCTATTATAGTGGGGATTGCCCGTCTCATAAAAACCAGCTTATTTTTTCATTAAACGCTCTGAATGGTTTCAAAGTGTTCACTGATTCAAGGCCTTTATCTCGGCTTTCAGATCTCATTATAACTTTAATTACAGTCACGAGAAATAAATAATATTTTTCTCTTTGTATTTCATTGTAGAAATATTTTCTTGACTTATACGTCAACTCGGCACTTTAAAACTCGGTTTTTCGGCCGAGTTGGTTAAAACGAAAAAACCTATTATTTCCATTCGTCAACTCGTCCGATTATTTTTATTAGCCTTAAAAGGCACAAAGTACAGTCATTGCAAAAAGTGTTATGTTGATTACATATTATTTTTATTTAAATTTCTTGACGGATTTTTTTATTATAATTTTAAGTACGAACAACTTAGATTATTTCTATCAGATTATCTCATCTATTGTTTACGATACTACGACAATAAATTATCTATTGTTTTTTAAACAGGATTATGGTACGGTAAGAAGTAGAAGGATTTTTGCACGTGTTAATACAATAAAATATGGCAACGGATAATCCGAGTAAAGGACAGCGATAAGCCGATATTGACAATAGGTGAGGTGGGGCAGTAAAAATTGTAAGATGGTATTGCGCTCTATTTTAGATACCTATGTCTAAATTGTTTGTGAATTTAAGTGTTGATTTGTGTGTAGTAATTTGTTCTAAAAAATATTTTAAAATATGCAAACTGATTAATACTATACCTAAGGCTGATTTTACTTAAACAAAAAAAATATTACTCATTTCTTTGTTTTAATAAATGTTGATTAGTGTGTGTACCTTAGTATAATAGTCTATTTATTATTGTTACCTATAGTATTTTATTTTTATATTCAAAAGTTACTTATTGTTGATTATTGTGTAATAACTAAATCAGACTAACGTTCAAATATACATTTTTATATCTAATCCGGTCTTTCTTTTATATTTTCTTATAACAGTTTTCATCTTGACTGTACTTTTCGCTCCCTAATTAAGTCAGAAGACCAGTTGACGAATGGAAATAATAGGTTTTTTCGTTTTAACCAACTCGGCCGAAAAACCGAGTTTTAAAGTGCCGAGTTGACGTATAAGTCTTATGATTTAAACACAGTCTGTTTTATTTGGTAAATGTTACCATTTACCAGATAAAACATCTCTTTGGTCTTTGGCATAGTGGTGAGGACCAGATTGACTCAAGTAAATATCTTCGAATACCAACATAAGGGCAGGGGAATGATGATGACCAACATTTTTTACTATAAGCTACTTACTATAACAGCGATTCTGATGGCGTCAAAACTAAAACTAAAGATAATGCAACCCTTTTTATTTCGATCGTATAAAAGGGACGGGAACATCTATAGTTGGTTTAGTTTAAGTTTTGGCGATGTCAGAATCGCCACTTATTTCAATTTTCCGTGTCCAATTATTTTATTGAATATTGATTTACAATGATACGCGAGCTATGATACAACATAAAAGCGGCTACTCACGACCCTAAAATCACTGGCAATGTCGAGACAGTGAAATCGGGGCTGAATCGGCGATAAAATTGTCTCTACTCTACACACGTCCTTGCCTGTCAGTACGTAACCGACCGTGCTACAGACTGCTCGTTTTTCCGAAATGCCGCCGACGCTCTCAAAACAGCAGAAAATAGGAATTGTCTTGAAATCTCTCTCTTTTTTTTTGTCCCACAAATATGATAAATCTTTAAATAAATCAATGACTTTTGTCCACGCTTCTCGCTCATTTTCCTTCGCCATATTTTCGAAATAAACAATTGTAACTATTTCAACATAAACTTTAATAGAAATGGCAATAAAAGCATTTTTATTTTGCCGATCGAGTGCGAATGTCAGTGTCAAATGATTAATAAATAAATAAGTTGCCAAAGGGTCCCACCAGCGGCGCTAGTGGTTGATTTTTGAACCACCTTTTTTGTATGGAGTTGGCATTCTCGCAGACTGCGCAAAAATCAGTCCTGATTTCGCTACACACGTCCTGTGATTACGGTTGCCATCCGTCCGGGTTTCCCCGGATTTGTCCTAGTTTAGAGGGCGTCCGGGGAGCGTCCGGGCGGGGTTTCAGTATGAGTCCGGGTTTTGAACTTGACAGAAATTGAGTAAGTACCTACTTCAAAAAAAAATGTTTAAGGATGTGATGAAAATATTCAGAGTTAAGGACCTCAAGAGTGCAGAAAATTGCTCTCTTATATCTTTTTATTTCCTCCTTGTAATTTATTGTAATTCTTCGCTTCACTCGCTTTGTTCAGAGCTGAATTAGCAGTATCATGCTATCTCCTTGAATAAATTGCAACTTTTGTAAGTAAAAAATTATAATTTACCTAAGAGCAAAATTAAAAACCAACCTAACTACCTACGAAGCTTTTACTCATTGCAAAAATGGGTAAAAAATTGCTTGCATCGTTTATTGCTAAATAAGAACCGGCTTTAAAAAAAATCATGTGCCACGTTACTTTTAGTTTTAAACAAAAAAAATTTTTGCTCGCTTCGCTCGCATGATTTATTGCTGTATAACATTCGGCTTTAAACAAAATCATGTGCCACGTTACTTTTAGTTTTAACCAAAAAAAATTTTTGCTCGCTACGCTCGCATCGTTTATAACTATATGAGACCCGGCTTTAAAACAAAATCATGTGCCACGTTTCTTTTACTTTAAACCAAAAAAAAATTTGCTCGCTTCGCTCGCATCGTTTCTTAATAAATAATTACCGGCCTTAAACAAAATCATGTGCCACGTTACTTTTAATTTTAACTTTTATTGCTATATAAGAACCGGCTTTAAACAAAACCATTTACAACATACTTTTATTTATCTACAAAAAATTTCACGACTAGATGACCCTTCTTGACGCCAAAGCTGGATCCACCTTCGGACACACATTGTGCTACTTTAAAAAAACCTGCTTATATGTCCGGGGTTTGGGCCCTAAAATCCGGGGTTTTCAATCGTCTTGTCCTGGTTTCAAAGTTTTCGAGATGGCAACCCTACCTGTGATAATCGTCGAGCCGATAATTGTCCCTGAATCGTGAGCTCGCCCGTAGCGATTTAGGGACGAAAAAAATCGGGTACGATTTGCCTACACACCAGGCTATTTATGATACGATCTAGGGTCCTCCCCACCACTGTCCCGATATTGCCAGTGATTTTAGGGTCGTGAGTAGCCGCTTTAAAACAATCTGTACCTAACGTGTAACCAAAGTGAAATCTGGAAAATCTGTTAATTAAAAAAATAATGAAATCCAACTCATTCATTTCCTCTCGACTCAACTTTCATTTTTACAAACCCACTGGAGGCTATAAAACTTGAAAATTGCAGTCGTTATTTTTCTTATAAAATCTAAAAGCCGATGCAGAGGTATAGCCGATCGAACGGTTCATTTGCATTTTTACGGTTGGAAAGCAATGAGCGAACAATATTTTCACACTCGTTTGGCAGGGCGCTAACGAAGCGTGCTTTAGTTGACGTTATGACCCAAAATATGCCAAAAGTATGAATAATTGAGCGCTCACGCTAAAATAAAACATGATTATCGAATGTTGTTTGAAGGATGCCCATTTGTTTGAGTGAAAACAAGCTTTTAATCGATAAAATGTATAATTTAGTAATATATTATGCTCTAATCAAATTTTTCATTAAGCTACTTTTCCTAAACTATACAAAATAAAACTTTAACAAAACAGAGATGTTATACATAAGCTTATGGTAGCTTTCACAAACTATTTTTTTAATTCTTTTCTTCAAAGTATTATTATAAAATAGGTAGCAGCGCTGGTTTCAGGCATACAACATTAACTAGTGATAATAACTTCCATCTTACGTGCAATTTCCTAAGAATACCCCTAGATGCTTCACTAAAGTGAATTCTCATCTCAAAGTAATCCTGTCCCTAGTTACTTTTAAAATCCTGTTGCGCTGTCACGTTCAAGAAGGCTTTGAAGGTACGTGTTTTATCTGATCTGGACGTTACGGGGCTAGCAGGCGAGTTTTCAATTTGTAAAGAACATCTTTTTAACAGACTGCAATTTTTTTATGTTTGTTACCTCAGAACTTTCGAATGGGTGAAATTTGTCGTAACGACATAAATACAGATAGTGAAAAATTTACAAAAGGAACGCGATGAAATAATTAAAATATAAATGAAAAATCTGACTAAAAGTTACGGCTACGGCAGAATTCGAGTCTGCGTTGATAGGTATAAGTGATCGCTCTTGAGCCGGACTTGACTTACCACTCGGCCACGGAACCACTGATACCGAAGTCGAAACTACCAGTGAGATGATTCTTCGGTCGGCACCTATTATTGAAATTGAACAATAATAGTAATTTTTTATCTTCTATTCTATTCAAAATATTGGTCCAACATATTATCTGGGAAACATTGCTTTTACAGAACATAACTCAAGCAGCAGGTTGGCGGTAAATCTCCATGGTTGTTCGACGCCGATAAGAAACTTAGGCGGGAAATCGACCTTTAAACGTTTAGCTACAATCGACCGAATGAAATTGTACTTAAGACCCCATTATTCATAACTAGCATTTCCCAATTACCATTTTAGCTCAAAGGAAACAACATATTTTCCTAAAAACATCAGCTATCAAATATATAGAGAATTATACAAATCCGCCTGATAGCTTCAGATTAGCGTATTCAAACAAACTTTATCGTTTAATTATTTATTGATTTAATTTTTATTAAGGCTTGATAGATTATTTTTCTTAATGGTTGCTTTCTTTTGTTGTACTTTGTTTTTTGGTCTTCATTTTTCTTCTTGGATGTTACAAAGGATTCAAAAGCCATGAGCCATGAGCACAGGCTCTAGGAGGCCTCTAATTCGTTTGTGCATAACAGGATTCATCATTGTTCAAAACTGATTTGCTTAATTATTTACTAAATATCATCGTTACCAATTTAACATCTCAGTCAGTACTGCAAAATGAGGTACCACAGATACTACAGAAATTCAAATTCACGAATATATTGCCCATCTCAAAGACATCAAACACTGACCATAACTGTAAAGCATAATGTTATGCTATACAGTGTGATACAGTACATGTAACAGTGAAAGGGGATTGCACGCAGCAATATGTGTTTGTGCCTTAGTGAATCGTCCAATAAATCAGAGTTGCATGTCGCATCATGATACCGACCGTGGTTTGTCGTTGCCTTGCTGTATATTGTCGTAAGTCGCCTGTAAATAAACATGTCTAATAACCGGTTTCTCGAAGGCAGATCATCTTAAGTAGTCAATGGTAAAACGCGTAAAAAGGAACAAATATGACTCTTGTCACGTGATAACGTTTGCAAAACAACACAAACAACAAAACTGTTAAAATGGTGCCACTAGAGCTTTAAAAGAGTAAACAATTGTAAGTTGAACTACTAGTATAGAGTAGTATTTATTAACTGTGGTTGAACTGAGAGTTTTTCTCATAAATCTTCCGATAACTTCGCAAGTCGGAAATGTCATTGCGATTCTTGGACTCATTTATATTAATTAAAGACGAAGAACTATTAAAACTAAGACTTTATAAAGAGTGTCTCCATCTATCTTTGAATAGACTTGTCTCGTCTGCATTAAATACCACAGCGAGAGATTTAGTAAATTAGTCAGCTTTATTTAGTACGATTTTTTTAAATTGAAGAAAAACTTCATAAACCGACTTTACTTTGATCCGAAATGCAGATCATTAGCCGACAATTACTTTAGAAGTTCCAAGATGAATGGGGGGAGTTGGCTAACTATCGCCGAAGTTCATTGTTGAGCTCTAAGTTGGAGAACTCATTTTATTTTTGATCTCGGTTTCAACTCGAAACTTGAATGTTGATAAATTATGTTCTAAATTATTTTCTATACATCGTAAGAATATCGTATTATCTTGATTGTGGGGATAAAATATGTATATTAGAATTTTGTTCAACGAATTGAGAACCACAAAGAGAGTTAATTTATTTTGTAACAGTTCATTGTCAAGTTCAGAGCAAAAAGATCAAAGGCGAGTTTTTTATTTATCAAATAATTCTGGTTGATTTTGGTCCTTAATATAGTATTCATAAGTTGTTCATTATTTTAATTGAAATCATTAATGCTATGTTTATTTAATTCCTGAAAATTATTTTTCGGTCAACAATTTAATAATGATAAACTGCTGGCTGGCGTTGTATTTTATTTTATTCACACCTATTTATTATTTACTGTCCACTATAAAACCAATCCTGGCAACCAAACACCATTCCAACGTACTATAACAGCCTAATGAAAATATTAACAGCAAATCTATTATCTATATGCGTTATGCTAATTAGAAATTAGCTTTTATATCAGCCGATCAGGCCAGCTGGAATTTATGTGATAAAATAAGGGAATAATAATAACAACGCTTAAATTTATATCTAGGGCATGTGTATTCAAACACGTATAATTATATAAGGACTAGCTGCGCCCCGTGGTTTCAGCCGCGTAAGTCCCGTTCCCGCGGGATTATCGGGATAAAAAGTAGCCTATGTATCAATCCAGTGTATCACCTACCTACATCCCAAATTTAAACCAAATCGGTCCAGCCGTTTTTGCGTGAAAGAATAAGAAACATACATACATTCTCACAAACTTGCACATTTATAATATTAGTTTGAATTGAATAGTAGGAAGGATAGTAGAAAGTAGGAGTAGGAAGTAGGATATACAAATTAATAAGGCTTTATATAATGTTTCTTATAGCCGTCTACCTGACAGGTAAGAGTGTAAGCTATTACGATCTTATAACAATACATACAAACGTCAATAAATGTCATGGATAAGTACCACTTACCTACAGTCTTACATTAAGTAGTAGTCGGGCGTAAGAAGCTTCTATTTCTTCTATATAAGCGTAGTCAGCCTTCCAACAAATAGGTCAGCACAACCTCCAACCTGGCACATAGTTCGCAGTATGCAGAACCTCCTTTGTGCCACGTCCACGTCCGTCCACTTCCGTTTCCTCCCACACCTCTAGAAACCAAACTATCGACGTCGGTTTGCCAAAACCGAAGTGAGAGTATATTGGACAAGTTGTCGAACTTGTGAACAAGTAACTTCATAGATATAAGGCTGCTCGTATGAGCTTCATTGAAGTAAATGCATGTATGAGCTGTTGTTAGAGCACCATGTAAGTTCAGGAAAAGTAGAATAAAATAAAATAAACGAAATATCAAGGCTGTAGATATTCTGTCACGGTAGACATTCTTTCAGATCTTGAGGGTACTTAAAGATCCTTTGAAGATATCAAGAGGGTAGTAGTTTATCTCACTAATACAAATAAAATACGCCAAGCTCTTTACGACACAAATTAAGCCCGAATACTCAAACGCTTATTAAAGTAAGTGGTGCTTATCTATAACATTCTTTTATACAAATCTGTCAAAAAAGTACGTCCTACGTATACGGCCATTTAAATATACCTATATTTAGTATGCATTTGAATATACGATCATTAGTATTCCGACTTAAAAAAATATTTGAAAAGAAATAGTTATTTCTTAAAATAACACCTTATGAACCAAGAATGTAGCGAGCAATAAATCTATTCCAAACACGAGCCACGAACACGGTCCTCGAATAAGAAAGACTTCAATAAGCTTTACTGAGAGTTTAAAATCCTCTTACGATAGCTATCAACGTCTCCAAAAGCCAGAACATTTGAAATCAGATCCATTCGTATCTACATCTACATTTGCATTGCAACTGAGCCGTGTATTGAATCGGGTTACATCGAACCACTGATAGTAATCTCATTGGCTGGCATCGGAGCATCACCAATCTACGGCCAACAAGAGGTCAAAATGTATGGAGATAAAGTTACAGGCAGTTACAGTAGCTGAGATGGTTAGATATCGAATGATGTATCGTATGTATCGTTATGTCTGTTTGTAATAGCTGTCAAACCAAAACGAAACAAATTGAGATTAAACATTTTTTGATAATAATAATTAAAATTATTATTTTTCTATTTTTATCAGTTAGTCAGGCTACGTGCCTAACGTATTTCTTGACTGCCTGAATGTATAAAGCTTCAAGGGAATACAAAACTTCGTAGTTATTATAGTTGATTTAATGTTTAACGTTGATAATTGAATACATACTTTTATTATCCCCTGCACTTTTCTGATCCTTCTAGCAACTTTCTGATCTTTCTATTTTAACATCGTGCTATTCGCAAGAAACAACGCACAAAGACTTTTCAACCTTATAAATCTCTTAGAACAGTGTGAACCTTTGATATGAGATCCGACACGTAACATCTCCAATGCATCGCTTTCCATGTACTTGTATGTATTATTCAACGAGGTATAAGCTGAGTGTAAAGATACAGTTGGAAAAGCACTGCCGATTTGCAATAAGTAGAGTTTGTAAAGCCAAGCTTTTTTGAGAAGCGATCACCGTTATTTCACGAACGTCTTTTCGTTGTTCTGAGGGCAATACAGTGCCAAGTCGAGCAAAAATTTTTACTGGAACCAATTCAGGTCATATTCGACCCTTACTACTTATCTTGAAACCATCTAGGGTACCAGTAACTAAAAGATAACTCTAGGGCACTGTGACAAAATCGAAAGAAAGTTTTTTTTATTTTGAGTTATACTGCTTTTTACATCTAAAAAGTCGTGTTAGCTAGAGTTCATCGATGTTAGCTCCTTAGTTAACTGAGTCCAAGCAGGAATCATTGGTTTTTTAAACTAGAGTGCTGAGCTATTATCTTACAACTTAGTATTTACAAAGTTATATGGCCATTAAAAAAACTTTACAGACGTAGTAAGACGATGACCGCTGTTTCAAGAATCACATCTAGATTGGTCTAGCTTTGGCACGAATTCAGTCGAATCGTCAAAACGATTTGGACAACTTTAGGATACCAAACCGTATCCAAGCTTCGTCGTGTGACACTTACAGTACTACTAAATATTCTGAAAGTTTGTGAGAACGTTTGGGTGTATCGACTTTATTCGATACTTATGAACAGATTGGATAATACTTGAATAGAATTTTAAAATTGGAATAGTAACTAGTTCTGAAACTAAACGAGTATTCTATTATATAAAACAAGATTTTTATTAGCATTTGTAATATAGTAGTTGAACACAAAAGTAAACAAACCAAATAGCAGGATTTATGTGTGTTTGAAAAGAATCTTTATTTAAAAAGTAAATTTCAGAAATGCCTGGTTGAATTCGGCGCTCTGTACCATAAACTCCAAAAATATTCAAATTGATGCCAAGTTGCAACAGTTCATTCATTCCTTTGAAGCCCGCTAAAGCCATCTCTCTATGCATTTCTATTCAGAACCTTATAGATTGTGTTGAGCCGATTGACTCAACGTATGAACTATCTACACTAATATATGCAGTTACTTTGATGAAAAGCTATACGAATAGAAAGCGAGTTATCAAATTCTTCCGACGACCCACGTCAAAGGCACTATCGATATTGACATCGACATAATGGTTTCTTCCCTCTTATATTCTCTGGTTTTATGACTACTTTTGATAAAATCGACAGGTTACTTTGGTCTGGATAAGTATTCGAAATGCTTATATTCCTATTATATATTTAGCTATTCGCGGGATATTTTCATATAAGTACCTAGTAAATGTTTGAGAGAAACTCAGTTTTAAAATCGAGAAATAATGGTAAAGTACTAGTCACTTATGAATCGTTGTTATCAAATTATCGGAAGTGCAAGTATAAGAATGAATTTGGAAAAATATTTGTTTAAATCCTATATGAATGTCTACCGCTCCCTGGGAATTTAGTCGTGATCACATTTATTTCATTATCGATACAATATATGGAATCCTGCCGAAGTCGTTTCATTAATTTTTCTGATGAAATACCTACCTATGTGTGATTTTAACACAACAAAAAACTTTACAATCGAAATTTAGTTTATTTCTGACCAATATTCGTTATGTGTCAATTTTCGGGCACATCACTAGCGATTCCAAAGTCCATCCGTTGGTGTCCCACACAGTACGTGTTCCGATTTGGAATCTGGATAAAGCAGCTACCAAGCCTTAGATAATAAATACTGTTCGTCCGTGCGTGGTGATTAGACAAGTTTTTATCCTTCACTTTCTTGGTGAGGACTGTCCAAGGATAGGTACTTAGATATTATTATTTATTTTTTGACGTGACAACGTCTTATAAATTGGTTTGCCGGGTGACACTTCAAGAAACTGCGTTACGCTCCGCTCACGTTATGCGCTCACAATGAGAGCGAGTGAGAGGCACGCGCGAGTGAGAGGCACGCGTTGTCACGTAAAACTTTCGCCCGTATACCGACTTTACAGGCAACCAATTTTTTTTATATTGGTATTCTTCTTAGTTCTCTTCTCTCTGTTATGATAGAAGAACTAGAAACGATGTAAAAGTGAAGGAGGTCCTTTTCTAATCCATGTTCAAAACTACGAGTGAAATGCTTGTTCAAGAATAAAGCATATGACTTCCGTACGCTAGTGTACCTACCTACTACCTATGTTTAAAAATACCCCCTCCATTTTCTACTAGTCTTCTTAACGAGTCTCGTACTAAACTTAGATTAGTTTAAAATAGGTGTATGAAAAAACTTATGCTTTTACTTTCATGGTCATTACTATGTCAAAAACTTAAGCAATATATTTCTTTCACACCCAAATACCGTGCAAAAAGAACTTGGCAAAGAATACCCAACATTAACCTTTTAACTTCGTTTAAATTACTCCGAAGTAAAAACTATCGTTATTTCCGTTCAGCTTCAAAAAATACAGTTTTTGTTTCAATTTATTTTGTTTTTAGGAGAATAGTACAAAACATTGGTCCTGGTAATATTAATCACTGGGACAGATTTACGATCTCAGATATATTGAAATAATATATTTCGTGAATTATTATTGTGTCGCTTGATATTTTTATGATTTTGATTGATTGTGGAATTAAAACATTAACGTTGGACCTTCTGATTGATAGGCATAATAAACATAAAGACTACCAAAAAGTGCATTATGTTATTTAACAGGTAGATGGCGTAACTATGTTGGTAAAGCCTTTTAAATATTGTCCAAAATTAAATATAGAAAAAGTCCGCCTCTTGACTCTGTATCAGTCAAAGAGTCCACTGGAATACTACGATTATTTTTGTCAATGTTAAACCCACAAGTAGCGTCAATTGGAATACTACAAATCTATTTTTGTCTATTTTAAACCCTTTTTAGTCTTTTTAAGTCAAAACTCCTTTTAGATCGCCTTAAATAACTAGTAACAGCGATAATGCTTTAAATTGGGTTGAAAAGTTAATGTAATCCATCTGTCAGACCAAACCCACATTAGCAGCTGGAAGTTGAATATTTTATTCAGAGATCACGAGCCAAAGCCGGCTAAATAGGAATCTGTGTTACGAGTACGAAAATACTAACCACTGGACTCAACTTGACAATACTGCGATGGAAAAACTTGAGATGAAATGCGAAATTGGCACTATTTTCTACCATGCTTTTCATAAAACTTAAATAACTCACTTTTTTTTCTTGTTTTCTTTTTTTGTTGTTTTAAGGTTCGAGCACATTATGCCGGGCCGCAGCGTGTCGGGGCGGAGCGCAAAAATCCGCTCAAATCGCTTTAATACAATTTGTATGAATTATCGCACACTGTGCCGGGCCGCAGCGGCTCGCATTAATGCGAGGCGGATTCTTGTCCGTGCGATGCGGCCCGCCCCGCCCCGCTGCGGCCCGGCATAATGTGCTATCCATAACGTACAGTTGCATGCAAATTCTGGCAGTACACTGAACTCAAAATCCGTCAATGCACTGTGACCCGGCCCGTCACTAATGTGCTAGGTAAACATTTTGCGCTGCGCTGCGGCCCGCTCCGCCCCGCTGCGGCCCGGCATAATGTGCTCGAACCTTTAGTGGACAGAGTAACATAATAGAGAGTAGGTAGGTTTAATTAAATATAATCACATTATATCAACCACAAAAAAAATCAGATATAAGTAAAAAATTGCGTATGTAAAGCTAAGGCCGTATTTTAAAAGTCTTAAGAGTAAGGCCAAGAAAAATGTCCATAAGTTAGCTAGTCGAATGCATTAGACCAACAACCCAGACAAGAATGGATCCGTCTGCTCCGAGGTATTAAATTAAATCACAGCACTATCGTTATACCGCGTTACGGGAACTTGGTTTATGCAATTGTGAAATGCATAATGAAATTCCTGACCTGGCGTCTTGGAGATTTCTTTGTTTGTGGGTAAGTAAAATGGTTTTTGTTGATCATTATATTACTTTCGAACAAATTACATTATTTTACCTAGAAGTGGTTTTACTTTAGAATTTGTCTAATGATAGATTGTTGAGTTAAAAAACGGTCACAATTTGGTAAGGTAACTGTAAGTGGCAGTAACAGGTAAGCTCTTACATGCTTCGGTGGACTCCTTAAATTAGTATCGGCTTTTAAAGTAGCTAAGCCACGACAAAGGCCTTGAGGCTGTATTACTTATATACTAATTTAGAAGTAAACAACATTAGCTTCAGAAATCGTTCAATTTCCAAACGATTACCTTGCTTTATGACTTGTTTTAACAAACTCTTAAAATTTCGTACAAATAGAATTTGAGCAAAAATGAATTTTGTTTTATGAAATTCCCTTTTAACTCAATTCTTAACTGAATTTTATTTGTTTATTTACTTTAACATATTACCCGATGAAATAAGACAGAGAAACATAAAACGAACCTTATTACAAACTTGTGCGAATAAAGACATTTTTGAATGAGGGCGATACAATTTCGTTTCAAAGAAAATAATGACTCTGAAATGAAATATCATTCGATTTATCACTCGTTTTGTCACGATACAATCTCGCAATTCGCAAAAATCTGCGCATACAATTTTCGCTGATAAATTGCAGGCGAATGAAAGAGGGGATTGTACCAATTTTGCGGACAGGAAACCGAAAACGGGCGGTCGAATGATCGTGAATTCTCCATCCTAGAATAATGAAATGTTACAAGTCTTCTCTAAGTCAGTCTATAATTATAATCGATTTTTATCAAATCGCTTTGTATCATCGCTTATACGAGTACTTTGTTCAGCAGAGCTATTGAGAAACTTGTCACGAAATCTAAGTTTATCGCTATCACGAGTATTAAAAATATACTGAGGATCGACGAAAATGAAGTTTCATGACAATTTTCGGGGTATGTTTACCCACAAATATTTGTCTTGCAACTAGGATCGAACCCGCAACCTCCGCATCTCAGGCTCACCCGCAGATGCCGTAGACTAGAACGACATAATGGCAACTGAAACGCCAGACCAATCAACAGTAAAATCACAGTAAAATATATTATTTAAATTTACACCCAGTGCTTGTCCCTAAAGAGTACTCGGCCTTATATATTCATAAAGTCCGTTTAAATTTGAATTTCATCCACTTCCCCACAGAGTATTGGACAATATCCTTCCATTTCCCTGCGGATAGATAAAATCCTAGCATATTTGGAATTGCGCCGATATTCTACAGAACATAAGTCTTTCTGCTGTAGTTGGCTTACTGCTGCAGTTTATTCACGTTTTTAGCTCCGCAGTCAGAATTGTGTTATACTAATATTGATTTTCAAATATGATTTTATACTTCCGTTTTTAAGAGAAAATGAGCAAATGAAAACTTTACTCATAATATGGAGCAAGCACGTGAAGTTTTCTGATAGAATACTGCAAGTCAGATTTGAAACTTATGATAAATTAATAACGTGAAAATAATTTACGAACTATGTCAAATTCTTATAAAATTTCATGACACAATTCCGTTGTGCATGTTGATTGTTATAAAACAAACACAAATGCCACTAAATCTAGCTCACTTGGGTTAGCTTTTGACACGTTTGACCCATATAACATTATTTTAATACTAATAAAATTAAATCAGGAACGAAAATGGTGATGGAAAACCGAAAATTCCCAACTATTTTAATTTCATCTCGATTCGGCACAAATGTTCCACCGGATGCGAGCAGTGTGCACTGGCTCGCATCAGAGACTCTGTTTTATCCCTTTTTTCTATCCACTCGTTTATGGTTTCACTCAGATATTGCATTTTCTATTTATGATGCCTTTGATGTTGACAAAATTTGTAAAAACAACAGCCAATACAGAAGCCTAATATTACCTATTATTTAATTTGAAGCCTCTATCACACTGCAGAACAAAGATCTCCTTAATTCTAACCAAAAACAGGATTTTATCGCGTTTTATAGTGACGTATAAAGACGTTCTGAAATGTTTGATGATAGCCATAGTACACCCGTGCAAAGCCGGGACGTGCTGCTAGTAGGTTATAAAATTGATTGAACTTAAATCAATGAAGTTGGATTCTACTTAGTCGAGTTGTTTGTGTTATAAATTATTTAAATGTTTAACGTAAAATTAAGTTCATCACAATGTTCCAGACGCGTGTCCTGGTGAAGATGTTGTCGAAGGAGCTTAATGTATTTGGTGCTTTGATAAGTTTAATACGGTCAACGAAACTAGATTGTTGTTGCAACTACTATTCTAGTGGTAAATGGTTTCAACTGCTGTTACCACAACGTGCCATCCGTCACCGCAGTACAAAATACTTCCTTTTTATTCAACGTTATCTATTTTTGAATGGAAACATTTTGTGCAACACGTACCCGCATTCATCGTGTGATCCCTACATATTGTATGGACACAATACATTGTGCTCACAATAGTTTTAAATAAATGTCCGTTTGTAATGCAAATGGAATTCTATTCGGGATTGGAAAAATGTGGTGGTATTTGAACATATTGTATGCTGAATCATCTAAATGAACGTTTAGTTTAGATTTACATAGTGTTTTATTCGTTTGTAATATGAATTAATATTATTTATTACAATAATAGTGACGATTCTGATACTAAAACTAAACTAGCTAAAGATGATGGCTTCCTTTATATTTCGACCGTTATGAAAGGGACGGCAACAGCTTAAGTTGGTTTAGTTTTAGTTTAGGTGACATTAGAAACGTGATTAGTCTCCTTAAAAAAACACATTTAATTGATTATATTCATATAAAAATCTAACACAAAATAAATACTCAAACCAAATATTCTTACTAAAGGCATCAGTTCTTCGCGCTACATTTTCCTAAGTGTGCCGTAACGCCATCTTGCTGTCTCAGGAATTCACTAAGAGAGCATAATTATATCTATCAGTGGGGAACCATGAACGAAACTCTCTACTCTTAAAGTAAATTATTGTTTTAGAAAACAGCAAACATAAATCAGAGTTGAGATACCAACTTAACTGAGACAAAGTCTTAAACAGTTTGATCTCTACTTCAAACTTACGCTATTAATAAGTTGCTGAGAATCTTTTTATCCAAGAACTATTCAAGTGACAGAGGACGGAATCACTTTAGCCGTTTACTTAATTGCCGGGGCCAGTTAAGCTGAAGTTATTCAAGTTGGAGCTAAGTTGTCGGCTGGAAGTGACGACTCACTGTCCAACTATGTAATTCCAAGTTTGTAATAGTAAATGAAGATAAACTTTACGGTGATCGGGGGTTTGGTAAAAATCATAGATACCCAACGTCGAACAATCTTACAATTCTCAATATAATTTATTTAATAAGGACCAAATAAATGAGACAGATACAAAAAATACCTACACTACTTACTTAAATACAAATTTACTCTGTATTCTATCCTAGTGCGTTATCAATGAACATTTATTCATTACAATAGTAACTTTGTGTCAAATCAATACGAATAAAATAGCAAACAATGTTTGCTTTCTTAGAAAACCTGGGTTATTTTAAAAAGGAACGTAAAATGTTATCCCTTCATATTGAATACTATATGGCAAGGATATGATGTTTCCGAAGCAAACACAATATTTACCGAAACCTCTACAATGTCACCGCAGAACCAACTTTATTTTACGATTTTAAAATTCCTTTGTAGGTGTTCTATTTGCAATTCTTCAATCGCTAAAATAGAGAAAGGTGTAAATTTTTATGTTTTTAATTTACAAAGATAAAAATCTGAACTTTTAAAAATGAATTAGATCCTGCATTATACTCTGTATCTATTTATACTATGTTGTAGCTACAACTAGTACATATTTACTGTAGACAATTAACAAGAGTTCTCCGCAGCCCTTCACGTCTGCAAATAGCATTGCTTGTTACAAACAGACGTATAATTATCGTAAGTAGCTCTTAGTATGTTATTATGCTGCAGAGAATTTTCGAGAGATGCATTTGAGTCCGCTTGTTTCATAACAATACTGGTTTTTATGTGCTCTCAGAAAAGAAAAAAAATATAATTATTTTGATCTTTAAATACTTATATTCTGTTGGTTAATTGTTTCAATATATAATATGACAAGAATATAAATGTAATAGTTTTTGTGGATGCATGGTGGTATAAAATAAACATTTTTAATATCCTAACGAGTTGTGGATGTGTTTCTAAAATGAACCAAATGTAATATATGTATACCTAATATATGTAATATATATATACCTTATGTCCTCATCCTACCTCATCTTGAAAGTGTTCATAATATAAAATTCCCTATCCATAATCAAAACGACTCCGAAGACTTACATTTTCTGTCCAATATTGAATTTTCAATCTTCTTGGTGCCTGACGGAAATCCAATCAAGTTAGTGCCCGCAAATGCCTTGGAAGTGGTGTCTCGAGATGACTCGATGGCTCTCTCGACCACACGAGCATTTCAAGTGTCGGTTGTATGAGACTGTTCAACATACCCCTGACATTTGTGAACTCCATGAACCTCGTACGTTGTGTATGAATAATAACCACCTACGACCTATCTATGTGAAATGAACCGTGTATGACCTATGATAAATGGTTTATTTTGAAATGCATAATTAAGGCAAGGTTTTAGCTCAAAAAAATTTACCAAAACAAGCTTGAAATGATAAGCTTCGATATTTTTCACGTGACACTCGTATCTCAATCACAATCAGTACAACAAGACGAAATGCTCACAATAACTAAAGACACAGCTTACCTAAGAATAAGTACGTCGCCAAGACCCGCATGTCGGTAATTGCTTTGAAACTTATCTCCTTGGGCTGATAATGCGGACTTTGAGGTACCTCTTTGAAACACTACGGTAGTTCTAAATCTACGTTGATTGGACCAAAAATAGAAGAGGAGAACAAGATTCTCTTTAGAGTCTGTTTTATAAACTATCGTTTATCTACGAGTTTACAAGCCTAGATATATTCTTGACATATTCTAAGGATAAAAAATATTATAAGTAAATAAAATACAATTTTGATAGTAGGTATTATGCATAGAATGTTTTTTTTTGTTAATATAAAAAGGTGTGGTGTTAGTTTCTTTCCATTAAATATTATGTTGGTACATTTTATTTATGTTTATGTTTCATATTTTACACAATCTTAAAGCTCAATAATTAAGCTGTTGAAACATACACACATGTTATTATTATAAACTCTGTAAATAGTGTCATGTGCCAAGAGACAACTTAATTAAAACCTGCGCATGAAATTACGTCATGCCGTGATTACGAAATTGAATCGTTGATATAATCTGCGATATAAAGGATGTTATAAGCTTGTTTCGTTTGTAATTTTCACGAAAAGTTTTAATAAAATCAGAAGAAATTATGATTTAATAAGTTTTTCATTTAAAACGGATCTGAACAATGTTTTGCGTTTCTACATATCTCTGTTAACGGAGTTTTAAGTTATTAGTGGCAATGAAATCGGTCAACATCATAAAAAAGAGCACCATAGAACATCCTATTTCTGTTTAGAACATTTTTAAAAATGGATTACCTGGTCAAAATCATCAAAAGTTGTAGTATATTTAAAACAATTGGCAGCTTTCCGTAGCTTCGTGGGGCACGCTCTAATTCAGATAAGGCTTTCGATAAGCCGAGCTTTGTGCCAACATCGGTGCCAAATACGTGCGCTCCGATAGAATTATCTTCGGAAAATCCGTATATACAAAGTTTATTGCTTTACTGGTTTAATACTTTTCTGAATAAATATGAACACTATTGTAGCCCTAAGAACGGTATATGTACTTCGTTAGTAACCCTAACCCTGTTATTCAGAATGAACAGACAGTTGATGCAGTGTTCACTGCGTTAAGAAAGGGTATGTTTAAGTTAAAGGCTTATGATTTAAAGCTAAGTGTTGTTTTTACAGAATAATAAAAAAATAAAAACATAGGCTTCCTGAAGCTCTGATGACTGCTAGCTAATCCTGTTGGCGTCTCTTCTAATAGACATAAAAGTACAAATTATAAAAACAAACTGAGCCTTCAAACTATGACATAACTGGGTATAACTAGTATATTCCTTTGCATGCATGCAATTTGCATGTACCTATATTCCTTTTGTTGGTGCAACTAAATACAAAAATAAATAAACCTTCACAATTTCACAACTACTTTGATCCACTGCAATAGGATTTAGCGGCCGTTGACCCCATTCTGTCATGTAACCTTCACAGACTCTGCCTTCGTGCCATCTGTCACATTAATCCTGCGTAGCGGCTCTACGTGAGCGTAGCACTTCGTAGCCAGTCTATGCGCTACGCATTTGTAGTGTTACGAAATTATTTACTGTAGCCCTACCATCAGTTTTCGAGTTGTATAGTTAATGTCCTCTCCAACGGGTCAAGTATTTCAAATGTATAAAAATTATAAGTTCATGCAAGTTACCGAGGGCGGCATGCGCTGGATTCTCTTACATTTTGTGGAACATTACTCGGTATCGATGAAGTTTCTATACTGAATTAAGAAAGAAATGTCACAAGATCAATATTCAGGTGACCCATTAAAAATCAACATAACCGGTCAAGCCTTCTGAAAAGTATCACAAACAAAAGTATTCAAAACGTCTGAATACTGTGCCATTTACATCATTAAAACGTACACGTCAACGTAACGCCTTTACAACGTTAATTATAAACGTCAGCAGAGTTTAGATATTAAATTAAAAGCTCGACGATACGTCGTTAACTGGAGGGATTTATGCTGAACGAATACTGACACTGATTAATCTTGACACGTTTTAACTCATTAAACTTTATTTTTCGTGAAACAGGTCTTTGTATTATTAAAACAGCCGTTTTGTAGATAACAATGAGCCGAATATAATTAAATACAAAATTTATGTCTGTCATTTTTTTTCTAAGAGACTTGTCGAGAGAAGTAGAAAAATCTATTGAAAAAAAATCTCTTAAAAAATCATTTGATCGTCTTAGATTTATTTATTGTATACTTATGGTGTCACTTGGTGGTTTAAGTCGAAGTTGAACCTAGTAAGTGTTTTGTCCAACTCCACTGTTAACTAGCACTTATTAAAATGTTCAGTATACTTGCTTTTATTGTAAAATTACCGGATACTTCATGAACGTCATCATATTATTAACTTATTGATGTAATATAAAATGTAAGTGCAGTAGTAAAATAGAAACTTATTTCATTTTCGAATCATACTTTCATCAGAAATAAACTGGAAAATAATAAATGGAGTAGAAAGCAAACGTACGCAGTTCCAAGAACTACGTTTAATAAATGACACGTGCTACATATCGTTGCACTCTACAGCACCTAGTAGATATTGTTTGAGTGAAACGGGAGTTTCCACTTATGAAATCAAGGTAGTTAAAAACTCAGATTTTCTAGTATAATAAACAATTAGTTTCCTGAGAAAAATATAATTTAATAAGAGGATTAAAATATATTTTTCTCAGGAAACTTATTTAATAATATAGTTAAAAAAAAACAGTTCCGACTGACAGTGGTTTGGATCAGTTGAGCTACCTATAGACCGTTTGCAACGGTCCTTAGGTGGCTCAACTGGTTCTATTTGTATTATGTACAATAATGTAAAAAAAACATATCATTGAATTATAACCAAAACAAAAAAAAAAAAAAAAAAAAAAAACTGTCTATTAACTTCTTATACCTGTACAAAAAAAAAACAAATATATAAAAAAAAAACTTACAAAATTTTACTCTGCCATGGATGTCACTTCTAGTAACACTTTGGTCATAATATTTCTTTACGTCCGTGTTTCGCTTGGTTGGCGATCCGATGCGAATTGTTTACGGCTAGTTCTACCCACTTTTATTTTTTTAATAAGTTACTTTTTATAACTAACTACTCATGTACCTACGCTTAGTTAAATATAAGTACTTTTAATTAATGTTTCTCTGTAAGTGAATTATTGTTAATTCTTAATGAGAAATAAATATTCTTAAACCAAAAATAATATAGTTACCCAGCGACATAATCAGATCTTGGCCGTCTAGTAACAATGCAATGTTCTAGGCAATATAATAAGACAATAAATGCCAGTCCAGAGGCCATTCTAGGTATTATCAAAAACAGAGTTTTGTGATATTTGCGGGGTCGGCTTGTGTTGGTTTAGACTGAACTCATAACAGTTCACCAACATACGCTGACCCCAAAAATTATCACAAAACTTCGTTTAGTAGATCCCCAAGTCCGTACTTGGGGATGGACCCAGAGTGATGTCAATTAGAAACCATCACTGGTAGTAAATTGCCACTTTCTTTATAGAAGTAAAAATAAATAAGTCTTTGTACGAGTAAAAAAATATCTTCTTTTCCGCACAGTCCATCTCCAATAATGGAGATTCGAGCGATCGGTTCGTGTTTGGTATTCATAGAAATTTCTCAACTGCCTGAATATTCTACATAACATTTGAGCTATTACTACAACTTCTTCAATATACATATTTATTATGTATACTCAACATAAACCCAAAACGGGTGAAATATTTTCAAGTACGGTTAAAATGTCCTAGAAATAGTAGTATGCATTTGTTTGTTATTCTTCTTGTACAAAAATTAAACGGTTTAAAGAATTTTGTTTATTTTTTTAACATAGATAGATACATACTTAGATGGATAGATATACATATAAGCATAACACTTATGGGGACATCTTTATTGTTTTAGTTACAGTTGGACCCGGCGCTTATTTTTGTAATCTTCTATTGGTTAGTATGTTAGTATTATTACCAAGATAATGTGAATGTGGTGAATCACTCATTGAGGTGTACAATAAAGATTTTTTATCCATTTATAAACTCATCAAAATTCGTTAAGCACATAACTTTTCCAATTACACGAAAGGTAAACAAGCTGTTTGTTGTGGAAACGCGATTACCGCCGCTGACATTGATACTGCGGCATATTGGAAACGTGCTATTTCAATTAACTCGTGCATCTACACAGAGAATAATAACACATTTTATTTCTGTTGTATAAATATTTTTTTCAGTATAACACATATTAATGGAATAAAAAAAACTTGGGCATTTACAAAGATTTATACAGCGTCAGAAGGCAGTCATTGACTACACTTAACGGGACACTGTAGTGCCTGGGACATTGTTGAGATGGAATACGTTTACCCAGCACCTAAACCTATGCAACTAAAATAAAAATCCTACGACTAAGAGCAAGTCTGTAAATTTTAATGTACAATCAGGCTCATAACATTAATCTAGGCCTTCAGGTTTTAAGATGCTTTGATGGGATGTCATTTTAGTATGGAGGTAAATAAGACATTTGCTTTAAAATTCATGACCCTGAAATCTCTCAAATTCTCAAAATCTTTTTAAATAATATTGGTAGTATCTACACACCACACATACATACTAGTAGTATGCGTACCTTAAAAGATTCTTATAATTTCTACTTAGTGTAATTGCTTTCCTAAGAAATAAATAAAAAGGTCGTGTAAGTTAGTGAAAGTGATTGAATGGTGAAGTGAGTGATGGGACCCTCGTTAAGCTTTTCCGAACAAACTTTAAGCTACCGCGTCATTGACTTACAAAACTCTGAAGGAAAAACTAGGGCCTGGTGCTACCAATTTAGAGACTATCAGAACGAGTTGGGTGGAAGATTGATGGACGTGCTGGATAACATATTAATATTATTTAATTAATACCCCTCTTTTTACGTCGGGGGTTAAAAAGACGGAACATTAATACACATTGGTCTTAACAATGTTGAACATAATGCACCAGTTTACGGAAAGCGCTTTCACATACTCACTCTCTCAATCAATCAGATCTCGTCAATAAGATTCTATAGTTATTGTAGTAAGTATAATAAATATTTATTTTTTAATAAAAAAATGTAAATTTTTGTGACGAGGAAAATAATAAAATTAAATAAAAATTATATAAAAAAAATTTTGAACGGTTATTTTTTCCATGAAGAGAAAAACCAAATTTTAATCATTAATTTAACTATTGTGACAGATCCGATCGCTTGTTTGGAAAAGTTTTAATACTTTACTACTGTATACAACACGAGCACAGATAGAATGACAATGAATTTTTACGTCACCCCGGTACCGAAATCGGAAGTATTCCATGATCCATTTTTCATCGAGCGTCGATTATGTGCTCAATAAAATTTTAACCTCGCCTTTATCATTGCAACGCTCGTAAAAATCGTAAAAATACACCAATACCACGGATATCTGTTACTGCTTCCATTGTGTTTTTTGTGAGACATAAAAAAAGTTTATATTTGCAGATAAAAATAAATGTGATCAGCTTAATGAGGGCGAGACTGGCTTGAATTATTTAGATTGTTTATTTTGTCTCAAAATAATGAAATTGCCAGTACGGCTTAAAAAAATTAAACGTATGTATTATATTTTTGATAAATTAATTCTAATGGAGCGATCTTCGGCTGTAGCAAGCTTTTAAAATCTTTATGAAAAGCATATCCAAAATACGTTTAAAAACATACCTCTGACTACCCCCTCAGACATCAAAGGATCTATAAATGCTTAAAGACCTGAAAGTAAATGTCTATCGCACCCAGCAAATACAGTCGTGATGTATCCGATTTAAACCGATTAAGATTATAATCAGTATAACACAGTGAAGTCACAGTACCGAATCCAGTTATTCATAATCGCTTCGCGGTTCAATTTCTTCCCTAAAGCCACTAATCGTAATAAAGGGTTATTCGGCTCACGTACGCATTTTGGATACGTACGTGCCTGTCGTATTGTAATTGCTATTGGTATCGGTCCAATCAGAACAGGTGGGAATTCTAATTTGTACATATCGAATGACATATCTAACCTTGGTTCCGTTGGCGAATGGTGCCGCAGAGTCGACAATATAATGGGAATGAAAATGTCACCTTAGAACATCTACACATGTTTTTGAACCAGTAGTGGTTGTGACCAGGGTGGTGGTGAACAAGTAAATTAACTTATAGGTACGTATCGATACAAATGCGCATTTTGTTTATGTTAATAACGGTATAGTTTCCGTGCTGGGTGTAAACTTCAAGTACACACACATACACATATTATGTACATATTATGAGAAAAATACAGCCATGTGGTAGTCAAATGGACGAACAGACAACATAAGCTTAGTAATAGAATTCCGTACTCTTGGGTATGCACCTATAAAACACAAATTGTATGTCGTATGTCGAAAAACGAAAGAAACTTGCTAACATTTCTGCACAAATATAGAATTTTCATTTCAGTTTACGAGTATTATCTGGTTTCTTTACCGCCAATACTCCAGAAAGATTGTCCGAAATAGCAACAAAACAGGGCCAATAAAAACGAACTATCATCGAAAACTTTTACACTGTAAGTAAGCGAATAAAAAGTTTGCCTCTATGAAAATGTAGCTCATTTCTGAAAGTATCAGATGAGAAGTCTCACGAGGGTTGGCGCTTAGCTCTTGCTCGTAATGAGCTTCGAATATTATGAGATTTATTTTAATATGGATTAGGGTGAGGTATTATGTTTACGCCAGACCCGGTACATCATTAATTTTGTTATCTGCTTAAACATAAGGTAATACGAAAATTAATAATTTATAATTTGGATAACAAAGTGGGCATAGTATTTTTTTTTTCTTTTACTCTGCTTTATCACAACTGTAAGACCAGCAAAATATCAGATAAATTAGCTAGATATTTTATTCCACCATTACACACAACTCTTCTCCTTCCTCTAGATATAACACTACTATAGAATTGCACAACTTGTATTTTTTTCATCATCTCAGAACTCAATCCTTACTCATGTCATCCCTCACACCACCTTACCCATTTTTTACGTTTACGGCACTCAATCATAAACATAACAATATTTCTTTATAATCCACCATCAATCCAAAGCCTTAACAACACATTGCATCATCAGCCATCACTCAACTAGGTCGGCACATATTTCCGTTTCCCCAAAACAAAACTTTACTGCATATAAAATACAATACAAAATAAAATATACAGACGTCACCAGTAATTTCCCCGAAGTGCAGAGCGAGTTTGGCCCAATTGCTGGCGTAAGATGCATTGGTTCGTGGCAGTTTCGCCTATTTGTTCATTCAACTTGAAACAGCTTTCATCATTCCACGCTGTTGTTCCATTACTACCTTTCTATTTACATATTTATATGATAGGGAGAAATAAAGAAATGTGCTGCATCTATAAAGCCAAAAATGTAAGAGATTTTAAGAGGTTTCTAAGGTCATTTGAAGTTTCCTTTCGACTGTAGGCTGTTGTAGCAGCTGTTGTTGTGACTTAGATTTTAATTTGGTGGCATGACATCTCTTTTATCTATCCATTTAGCTAAGTCAAGTAACTAGTTTACTTTAGTTGGTAAATGTTTACCTTGCTAAAAAATCCTAATTTTATCCAAATCGGTTCAGTGGTTTAGGCCTGAGAGCGTAACAGACCGTATTACTTTCGCATTTATATTGGTACGTATTAACTTCAGCTGATCGAGTTCGCGTGGTATGGCTTGTGGTACATTCACCCTCGCTCCTTCAATATTCATTTGCATTCAACATCCAAGCTTTGTGACATAAGACAATAGAACTTACGAGTCTACCTGCGCGGTTTTAGTGCGCTGTGATTTCGAAAGCTAACGAAACTAGTTCATTCCGGTTTCGGGATTACGTAGGTATATCAAGTTTGTCGAAGTCTTCGTGTTGTGTGACAATGAGCCATGAACCTCATCAGACTAATACACAGAAAGCAACCGTGGCATACGCATTAATGTAACCCTAGCTTAAGTAGTAAAGCAACATTTTGCTCTTGCGTCAGATAGGATACGTGTTAATTTTTAGGAGATACCTATACGGCTGTAAACATTATCTCTTATCTCCACTAATGATATGGTGCTTAAACCTCTGCTCGAAAACTGTCACAAAATGAATGTGTTGCGCTAAGACCACTAGTAAACCGCTAGTAACAATAAAAACTAATGCTTTCGTTAAGACATGCCTTTAGGTGGCCTAAAAACTCCGTCACCAGAGTTGGCCACTTGCTCATACGATCGAACGAGGAACATCGATCAAGGACGCCAACATTATATTAATACAACGGGACATTACTCACGTAAAATTACTGTCGATTTAGATGCACTCCTCGCGGGCACGACGTACACTCAATGTGTACGTCGTGCCCGCGAGGAGTGACCACACTCATACTCAGATGAAGATTCTCCGGAAGAATCGAAACATTGTCGGTATCTACATCGACAGTAATTTTACGTGAGTAATGTCCCGTTGTATTAATTTAATGTCTAGTACGTACAACTCACTTTAGTTTTGCAAGGACGCCAAGTTATTAGCTGCACAATATACGATCAGTGTCATCAGTTCCGATCCAAATTGAAGCAAAGCGATAATGTCGTAAAATATTGAATGGCAATTAGGGCGGCGCACTTGTTGCTACAGCCTCGGGAGGTTTGTGGAACTGAAATAACTAGATCCGACATTACAAAGGACTTCTGTCGAGTCTATGACTTTTAATCACACTAATTTATAAGGTGAAAGTTTGTTTGTAACTATGAATGTTTGTTATTCCTTCACACTCAAACGGCTGGATAGATTTGAACTAAAGGTTCCAAGATATGTAGCATATATCCTGGATTAACACATAGGCTACTTTTGATCTTAGTATTCTCTCGAAAAATTAAACTATTCACCGCCGGTGGTGAGTCGAGGCGTTGCTAGTAATTTATAACCTTAATATAACTCTGCTTCTCTGAACTCTAGTTTTAGCAGATTATATTGCACAGGTACCAATCAGTGATACCGCTTAAATTTGGGTATTAAGCAGCTAATCAGCATAACGACCACTCACGCACATTATCGGCTGGTATTGGGTTATTGGACGTAATCCATGGACCCAAGTTCATTATTGACAGCTCTAATTACACAAAGATACTTTAAAACATCATAGCTTCTAGAAATATTCAAGTGTATCATTATAAATGCATGTACAGTGTGTGTGGGGAGAGGGGAACAAACTATTTCAAAATGTCTTATTATTTCACCATTCTAAATGTGATGTGACAAAGACTTGTGAAAAAAATATATGTACGGTTCTTGATCAATGTCTAAATACTTTTAAGTCGAATGTACGAATTTGCTATATTTTAACTTGTACCAAATATTTTACGAGCCTTAATTAAGTGTAAAATCAATACAAAGCTGAAATTATTTTACGCCAAATAAAGTGTTAAATCAATGCTGAAAAAAGTTGCTGAATCCCCGAACTCCACGGAACACGAAAAAGTTATTAAAACCAATAAAACACGGCTTAAATCACACCTAATCTGAGTCGAGCGCGTGCCTGTGAATATTCCCGTTTCTGCAACTGTGGCAACGAATAAATTTCCAGTTATTTGACTTTGAATCTACTGCCATTACAGTAAAGCGAAAAATGACTAAAACTGCAACTTTACTTCTCAATGAGCCTTGTAACGAGCTGAAAACTGCGATGTTTGAAAGTGGAGATGAAGTTCCATTTCTATAGGTCAAATAAAATCGAAGCCATGGCAGAGTTGAGTACAGAAAAGCAATTTTCAGCTTTAATGCAATAATACAATGAGCTGATTTGTTTTTATTCAAATAGATATTCTAGCTTCATTAACATGATAAGAAACTGGTGTTATTTGTTGGATGTTTAAAAAGTGGCTTCAAAGGTCTACGATTCACAAAATTTTATCTTATGTTTTCAAAAATTGGTTTACGTTGGCGTTGGTATTTATTTTTGTAGCGTGGGTTTTGTAAAAAATATTTTCATGTATCAGATTTAATACCAGGAGTGGTAGTCCAACAACCAATTTCATCTCTTTTCATTCTCATTTCAGAGAGCAACTTTCCATCAAAACTGATTTCCGATGCACAGAGCCCATATATTCAGTATTATGTAAATACCGTGTCTGTATATCGGTCACGTAAACATCGGTCAAGCAGGGACGAATCGTAAACGTGTTTATGGCTTCACTCCCCAGAGCCGGATCTGCCCGTAAAATAAATGTCAGTAACACCTCACTCGGAGTGCTTTCAGATTTACTGACGGTCGGATGCGGAGCAGTTTGCAACGGGACGTCCGATGTCAGATGAATCAGAGTAGAGAGTTTACTTTGAGCTTGCAACAAAACAAACAAAGTAAGCTCAAAGCTTAAATACAGTGCAAAACATTGTGCTCTCTTATGGCATACCTATCTAAAAATAAACCTGTGTGATAATTCGTGAATAACCTAAGTTATCAAAAACAAAACTTTCAAATATTACTTATCAACCTTAAAAATAATATCGTTGTGGTAAATTATGAGTAGCAAAAATTAAGAAACATATAAAGTGAAATTGAATAGCCCAAACAAACTTTATTCCTCACTCTGAAACGCAAGTAAACGAACCAATCTTATTTAGATTGGCAGTGTACAGAAGATATTGTAAACAAGTCTCCAGTGGATGAACTCTTATTCTCGGAACACTGAGAGGGTCCAATTAGCTTTGGAATAAAATCCATCCCTGGAAACTGTACAAGGCTTTATAGGTTAAAATTTCCTGCGAAACGAAATATAAGCACAGAAAATTTTAAAATAATTTAGACAAATGTAAAATAATATTCAAATACCTACGAAGCAAGAAAAATAAAAATCGTCACTAGAAAGTGACGATTTTTATTTTTCTTGCTTCCATTCTGAATTTAGTATTTTTCTATTTAAGTAAACTTAACACCGGGTGAGAGATTATGTGTATGGATACTTTTAAAAGTGTTATGTAAAGGGTTCAAAATAAACAGTTATAGTTATTGAAATGATGTTGGTGTATTTTTAATAATACAACGGCTTTAATGAAGCATAATCTATTTATTATAAATTTATTTAATTTGGAACACAGAAAAACACACAAACATTCAGTTCACTCAGTCATTTTGCGCTGAACTAAAAAAAGCAACCATTTTAGTTACTTACTAAAAACAACCAAAAGAACTAAATTTCAAACATCAACTTAAAATTCACAGAGTACAATCCACAACGTTAATCCGAAGGTACAGAGCTCGTTCCATCCAATAAATTAAAGGGACTACTTTAATTCTCCACATTAGGGCATGTCACAGTGGTTTTAATTTCCCGGGTGGTTGGCGTGACGCTGACGATGTGTTGACGCGTCACAGGCAAGAGAGACGAGCTAGTGAATGGAGAATCGATTAGACAATTTCGATTTTTAGCGATATTTGCTAGCGACATGGGGAGTAAAAAATAACATGGCAGGTGATGTGGAAGCAAATAGGTACAAATGTGAAATGGAAGAGTAAGTAGTATATTATGGTATATAATTATGCGCAGATGCCTATAATTTTCTGCTGAAGTAGATTTGTGCTGTTGTTCTGTTCATATATATTATGTCCCGTAGGTATTTGTTGCATAAAATTGTCTGTGAAATATTTATTCCGTGCAGGTCGATCAATGAGTTATGCATTTTATTTTATATTTTCTCGCTCGCAGTACGAGTATTTTCTAGTCGTGGGCTGAAAAAACAGAGTAACAGAATTTAGCGACGACGTCGCACTGAATTCTAGTACTTACTCTGTTTTTTCAAAGCGACTATCACTTTATTTAATTGTAGATATATATATTCTAAAATGAAGTTAAATGTAGCAAACTATTGAAAATAGACAAATATTATGGGCTTTATAGCACGTTTTGGAGAAAACGTGCCAAAGAGTTACATGTCTAGGCCTTAGTCCTACATAGAATATTATCACTATTAATTTTACTAATTACTAAAATTAATTACCATTAGAGCTATCGCTTTTAAAAACTTCCCGTTAGTCATCTTAATGAAAATGTACCTTTACACCTCATGGATGAATGGTCCTTTGGTTCAATTTGAAGTGGTCCGGCTTTGCTCCTCCCAATCTGTGGCTGACGTGCCGACGTCGAGGACAGGTGCCGAGCTCCCAACCTGACATCTCCAAGTGACGTAGGGGTTAAGCGAAAATCAACAGTACTGTCTACAAAATAAAGGCTAACATATCACCCCGGCTTAGTTACTCAAGCTGGTTCTGTGATGTGTGACAGTACGGGATTGCTTGTCACTTGGCCATAGGCTAAATCCAATATGAATAAGGGTAGTTCTGAAAACTGATTAACTAAGGTAAATGGGTAATTCTAATTTTAACTCGCAATTCTCATTTTCAAAACATCATCATTTTCTTCATCAAATAAGTTACCGAACCATCAAACATCACCAATTTCCAACAATGACATTTATTACTAGTTTTTACTCAAACATCTCTTTAAAAAAAGTAAAATATCAAAAGATATATGATCAGCAAAAATAAAATAAATTCTTGAAACGGAAAGCCACTTTTTGTATTCCAGAGGCATTCAATGATAAAATTGTTACGATCGGGAAGCTCCGGCGATAATACATTCTTTATGAACGTCAACACACTTCACACAATTCATCAAAATAATGAGAGTTTTCTTGTCCGGGTTTAAAATGAATATGAGATAGCGCTACTTAGTGGTAAGTAATTAAAATTTAATGGAAGATCAATTAGAAATAAAGTATCTGATAAAAAATGGAGACCTCGAGGGCGTTCACCCACCCGCTGATCAAAAGCAACTCAGGTAATCAGGAATGTTATGTTAAATCAACAATAGGGCGTCCTTTCAATAGTAAGTTATTAGTTTTAAGTACGTTACGTACTTATGTAGACTGTTTATTGCTTATGTAACTTCTTACATCCTTTTGATGATGATTGGTATGGACTAAGAGTAGATCGTTACTTGGCAGAAAATGAAGGTACTTAAAACATAGGATCTCGAACAAAACCGTGAGCGGAAGTTAGTACGGCTATAAACGCGCCGGTAAAACCCAAAAACCGACTTTTTACATCAATGAATTCTTCCCCACATTTTATTGCCGTGACCTTTAGTAATGATCTTGACTTTTATATCGTCTCCCTATCCTGGATTATCATAATATTAGAATTTAATGAGAATAGAGACGTAGAACTTTGGAAAGCGGGAAAAATAGGTTTTTTAATACTTCGCGTCCTAATTCATATTCAGCATATGCGAGTTATGACATAGAAATAAAACGCATTATTTATTTTAGAAATGTGTGGGCATTTTTAGCATTTTAAGTAACTAGAGATGTTCTTTTAGTTTTCCATGGATGAACAATACTAAAACTACTACTTCGAATATGACGATTCGTGACGATTTCTTGATGATATAGATTATTTAATTTTTAAACTTAATACTATAATTAACATACAACATAGAAACATTGTCGGGGTCGAAAAGTCACAGAGTCTTATCTGATACTTCGCGTGTGCGTTTTGTATTGATATAAACGCGCACTACGCAGAACGCACTACGCGTTTGTATATCTGACTCACTGTGACTGTGTTCTGCGTAATGGACCACTTCTCTCATTGGACATACTCCCTTGTACCATACGTCAGGACCGCGGGGTATGATTACATAATTCGTTTGCAAATCACACCCGCACGTATTTCACTGTAATTGTGTCCTTTCTAAATGCAAAAACGCAATTTCATTCTGATTACCATAATAATTTTCAGTGTTCGCTCACCAGACCCCGCCATTGGCTTAAATTTTTATTGAAATGGGTCAGAAAGGTTCATTTACGTCTACTTTTGTTTTCATTTTTCATTGTTCCTAATAATCCATATCAATTTCGTTCAAATTCTCACTCTTTCTTGTCCTCCTAGTTATTAAAAGCTTATACCTTTATTTAATTAGATTATTTTAGATGAAAATTATAATAATAACTCAAGTTCGCATATAAAACTCAAACCTAATCACACGGATTTGCTTGTAACGCTTGGAACGCAAATTAGATGCTAGCTCATACTTGTAGACCAGGTCCGCAGAAACTTAGTCACTCAGATACTTAAAACTATATAGAGCCCATAACATGTTAAACTGCTTTCAAAATCCTGACTTTTAGATTAAAAGTCGAGGAACTATTCTACCTTGTCGGTAGAATAGGCTCTATAATAATGACTCTTTGGCTGCTAAACGTACTTTCGAAACATAATGAGTCCGTTGGGGTCGCATCGTGACCCCTATTTTAAGCGATCTCTTGGGCCTGCTTATAGAAACTCAGTATGCCTGACTGCGGACACCACAGGATCTATTCAAAGTAAAATGAAGATAAATAGTTTTATTAATGACAATAAACGAACTAAAACACTAAGTAATGTAGTCATTATGAAGTCTAAACATTAATTTATCTAGAAACAACTAAATAAAAGTTTAAGTGGGTTGATTTACCGAAGTCAGAAGGAAAATTCGTTTCGAAAAGATATTAATTACTTGTTCCACACAAAGGTATGTATTCGTAAGAATTGTGATCTGAGCAATTATTTCGATTATTATTTCAATTACCAGAGATTGTAAGAACATTTACCGACATGATAAATGCTTGAATGAATCAGGTACTAAACTACCTATTTAGCTAAACTCCCTTTACAATGATCGTTTTTATGACGTAGTTTCAGTCTAACATTTGTTATAGACATTTCAGTTACATTTACAACTCAAAAAGGTATTCTGACAATAATAAAAACAATAAAATTATAACAATAACCGATCGTAAACTGGAAACAAGACCCACATCATATCCCACATGATTATACATTTCCAGTATTACAATTTTGTTCCATTCTGTCTTTCGCGAATAGCTATTAAACAGACAAGGACAACAACAATGAAATCATAACAAACGGAACAATGAGTACAGTCGGCATCACGTTTTACAGCTGCCATGAAAGTTTCAAAGTTTCTCGTAAATCAACCGTTTACGATCTGACCGAATGGTGGAGCACATGACTATACCTCAATAAACACACTAAAAGTGTTTGAGAAAGTTATTTGGGAAAGTTCCCCTTAAGCTATGTCCATACTGTCCTTTTTTTTTAGTCGAAGCATAGGTACGTAGGCATGCATTATTATTATGACAATAGCGTACAGCACTTCAAAAACGTTTTCCCACATCGCATCGTGTCTTTTGTGCCGCGGCGGATAAAGATATAAAGATAAGATATTATTAAAGTTTATTTAAAACTACATAAGTTTTCCAAACATTTATTGATAGAAAAGAAATAAACAGTACATAGATGTCATAATTAATACCGCGACACGGTAGAATAGCACAGTGTGGACATAGCTTTACATCAATGAAGTGAAGTGGATAGGTATAATAAAGGTATCAGCTGCTTCGTGGACTGATATAAAAAGTAAGATCTTAGGACCTTGGATCAATAAGTAGAGTAATGGGGCCCGGAATAGGGCTATTGGGAAATGTTCCTATTAGTCCCGTATTGGAAATAAGTTCCTGGAGGTCGTATTGTGGATGGGACTACTGGGAAAATGTTTTTAGTCTCACGGTGGTATTGATTGATGTACTACTTGTTTAATGCACATTAACGCACATCCGATCAGTACCTATCCGTTTTATTAATTTCAGTATGGTAGGAATTAAATTATAATATTCGTAATCGAATTAACGTGAATTTAAATTTGTTTCACATGCATCATCCCAAATATTGGCACGAAAATTCGTTTATTCAAAGTAGGGGTCTCTTACTAAGCTGGCATTTAAGACATTCGCATTGTTGTAAAACCTAAGTACGTCGATAGCGCCTGTTTTTATGCTAAAAGCTAGTCTTATTGGTTCAAGAGGATTGCTTTTCATTGGCAATGTAAAATGGTTGCCTTTCTTTTATCTTTGGTTTTGGGTTCTCTACTGTTTTAGTTGGACAATAGGCGTTGTATTAATTGGATAGGATACCCTCTGTTAGTGATGATAATAAATTACTAATTCAATTTTAGTAGGTATATTTATCGATCAAATTGAGAGCATAATATTATAGTAACGGAAGGGCTAAACTTATTTTTTTTTATTTTAGTTAGGTAGGTAAGTATTTATTTCTAGTTTTCCAAACTCTTTTTTAAGTTTTAACTGTTTAATAAATCAAATCGTGTTCGTCTTGACAAATGATTATACAAAGAATAAAAATATGTTTGCAGTAATTTAAAACTCATCTTAGTTTTGCAAGATCTTTCATTATGCTCAAACATTGTCTCAGACATTTTCTTGCTCTTTGTAAATAAATACGGCAAAGAAATACTAGACTAGGTATGTATCTTACTCGCCTTACATACTATAGTAATTATTTTGCAAAGCTTTTTGTCGTTGAGCTTTAATTAGAATTTCCTTTCTGTTTGTACAAGCTTTTCTACTTACCAACCATAGAAAATGTTTGTGGTTTTGGATAGGTATCCAAAAATATTATACTTATCTAAACTTAATAGAAACCTTATTTATGTTTAAGGAGAATTTTAATAGCTCCTAATGTAGTCAAAAAGCTGTCCTTCTAACTGTTTTCATTACAGATAAAAAATATATATATATATAGTTAATCGCTAAATCTTCACGTGACAATAAATCATACCCTTCTTTACCGTTACTCTAACAAAAGCTATATTATACATATTAAAGAATAGAGGGCTGATAAGATTAGACAAAGGCAAATTCTAATACAGATTTTAAATATCGCTCCTTGTATATTAATACAAATACTTATCTCGTTCCTTCGCGTGGAGGTTCCCTCTGCGCCCATATACCACAAGGACCTCGTGGCACTTGGCCGTTAACATACACACAAAATAGCTTGTTTCTAAACGATGCAGTCAGAACAAAATAGTACAGTAGTACAGTAGTAGAGAAAGCTTATTCACCAGCTTGTAGCAAGGTTACAACATTTTAAAACAAACACAAGACAATGTCTACAAATTACAATGTAAAAGGCTACACGCGATCGCGTGCGCCGACGCTGCCAACTTTATCGCCAAAAGTCTGCTATCGCCACTTCAGCTGCCAAACGCTAGTTCAAAATAAGAGATAATCTTACCATATTTTACGGTTGGCACGACCTGATTTTAGAGATAACACAAGTAAATAAAGCCTTAGCTTTTAAAGACTTAAGTAGAGCATATAGTCTATCTGTAAGATTTAACGGTACGACGCTTTAATTTCTTGCACCTCTATCTCAGCACATCTGAAATATTGTTTACTCTTTGACAAACACACCCCTATCATCCCCCATTGAAGAGTCTATTATGACCCTGCCAAATTATGGTTTTTAGTCGGTAGTTTGGCAACACCCCATAAGTTTTCAGGGGCACTAGCTGGTCGTGAACTATTTTACAGTTCATTCAAACTTTTGGCCACTTGGCAAGAGATATTTAACTGTATGATAATAAAACATTTCATTCAGGAAGTTAACAGTATGCTTAGTGAACTTCATTCAACAAAATAAACTTATACTATCAAACAGTGTATACCATTTATTGTAGAGTTTGGAGATAGATTAGTAGAAAAATCTATCGGATACGCACCCAATAAAAAGTTTCAGAATTAGCACCGTTTGGCGTTTCCATGATGACGGTACAACTTATTTTCCTAAAACATAATAATACCATCGACATGATCTTTCAAAAGAAAAACAAAAAATACACAAACTTTTGAATCAAACAAAAAATAGACATACACCTACCTCTGACTACCGTTCCTTGGGTAAAAGAGTTGTGATCATATAAAATTTTCCAAGAAGACGATTTATCCAATAAAACGACTAAGGTGATAACGAAGACAAGTAACTATTTCTATAGAAAACGTAACTGCACAGATTCAGAACTAGGAGAAGGGGCTAGTCACATCAACTTCTAAATAACTAGAGTCAACTAGTTTTTAAGACTGAACGTTTTCGAGCGATCCTTGAGGTCCTATGAAATAAACATATTTTTCTTTCTTTCTTTCTTTCTAAAGATACCCCGATCTATGTTTTGCTGCGTGTTTTTATTTTTTATTTTTTTCTAAATGTTAATTCAGAAAAAAATTAAAAAAAATCATGATGGTTCCGGAAACAAACGATTTTTTTTCAGAGCCCGAGCCACTAACGACAACTAAACTAAAACAACCAAATTACTTACTACCTTTGGAGTTCTCATTACAAGTTAGCAGGAAAATCAGACTAAAAATCTCTACGATGCATGTACTTGATTTCCATATTCGCTTTTATTTTAGATCTAGATCTAGGTACCTACTAAAATGCGACCAGCTTCGAATGAATAGAACAATACAAGAATAGGTCCGAACTCACCTTTGCTCCAAGAAGCGGGAATTCTTAGTCCGGCTCTGTATAAATAAACATAGTTGCTAAGCACTTTGTGTCGGTTTGATGTTCTGCCAATTCATCGGAATTGCCGTTCCACGAATTATGGAGGTGATAGAAAAACGTAAAAAAGAAAAAAAAAAAAAGTGATAGTAAACTTATTATTTTATGTTTAAATTTTATGCTCATCGATTGGTGCTTTCAAAATAGGTGCGCTATGAAAAACATCAAATTTTAGATAGAAAAATCAAATTGTATTTCAATGAGTTCAAACTCTGTAATGTATTACTTACTATCCTCACGTAATCGAAAGAATATCAAACATTCGTACATTCAACCATTATAATATTAGTATAATATTAGTAGTTCATAACAATAATAAAACGTTTATTCTTATCAGTAAATCATTCAGCTACAAAATAAACCATCCCAGGTAATTTAGCTACAAAATACACGCAACTAATCAAATAATGGAGCGCCTCATGTGATGACGTACCAATTATTTTCCCCGTGCAAATATTTTCCTTATAACTTAGTATCATGAACGAATTAGCCACTGGACTCGATATAAAAGTTAAAGTTACCGGTCCTGTCGGTAACCAGGAAATTCTAGCCTTGGTTGTTTGTTTTTGTGGCAGTCTCAAGCACTTACTTGTCAACGAATAACTACTCTAGATTACTGAATGTTTAATATACTTACCTGGGATGGTCATTACATTTATTGTTATCACAAAATGTATTCTATTGTAAAATAACATAGATATACTTACATACAATAACTAAATAAACAGTGAAATTTGATTAATGTTGTATCTGTGTTAATTATGTAATCAAATATAGGTGTGCGTATGCTCCACTTGGTTGAAGTTTTCGTACATTTCAATTTTGACGAGTCCAGTGGCTAATTCGTTCATGCTTAGAACCTACGAGTAGCAACTGGTGTTTATTCTATGATTTAGCTGGAAGACGGGAACCCGGCCAACACCGGAAGCTATCCACGAGATTCATGAAGTGTCTAACTATTGTGGAAGATGAGTGGAAATCTTGATAAAATGAACCATTTTATATTTTGAATGTAGAAGTTAGACTGTTTTGCAAATGTAGGCAAAGGTCAAAGTAATGACTTTCATGTAGATACTTCTTAGATGTTGGAAAGGACTTTCGCTTTCAGACGAACTCACACATGAGCTTTTTATGAAATTAAGCAAAAAACATTTATGTAATATTTATTTTAAATAATATAAAAACGTAGATAATAAATAAAAAACAGATAAAAAAAGTTTAAACTAAACACAACAAGGTTTTAAAAAGTTAAAAGTGAGTGTTTAAAACGAAACACAAAATCGGCTATGATAAAAAAATAGTTAGGCGACAGTAATTTAATTAGGTATTAAGTCCATTTGCATTACATTCTATTCAAAGATGTGCACAGTAAACTTTTAACTTAAAATTGTAAGTGTACCTAGCTAGATGCTTTCAACTACATTTAGTCGACAAAATGTCGGCGCCAATATATCAAAATGATTTCCTCTAGGAAAACCGGAGAAGGTGCAATGCGGAACGAAGCTCACAAATCATATGAAGGAAGTAAAGTTTGCTTAGTTTTAAAGTTAAAACTTTGAAGGAACACTCACCTATACTACGAGTAGGTACAGAATTATATAATTTGCTGAGTGTTAAAGTTGAAACCTCGAAGTAACACCACATATTACATAAGTAGTAACACTCACATTCAGTTTTTTTTTTAATATATAGCATATAAAGCCCTGCGTACTCATTCTTTTAATTAAGTATAGGTTTTTTCATGATTAAAAAAACGTGTCTGAAATTTGGCTACGTTTGGCATGGATAGCATTATTCAAAAATTCTAACTTTGTTCAAAGATAACAGATGTAATTAAATTTTAAATTACATGAAAACATACTTACTGTTACAAGTCTTAACTGCTTGAAAAGGTGGAAATTTGAACACGCTCAAAATTTTAAGTAAGTGGTGTCAAGGGGCTTTCAAAATTCTGTACACAAAGTTAGAATATTGGGAACCAACCTTTGCATTTTATACACATAAAATTAAAAAATACTGCTAAAATGTACCAACTAACTTATCTATGCAAAAAAGAGAGATCTATGTTCGTAAAATTTAAGGCTATTGAACGTTTGGTACGAGTGATTTTTTCGAAGTTTGTTGCACCAACCATTTTTAATCATTGGCCTGTACAAAGCCACATTAAAACTACAACTTACAAATCATTATCATTTTGGGCTGCAAACCCTTCGCCTCTTATTATTCTTCATTGACGTCCTTTATTCATATTCATTTCCTAACGTTATAAGGAAAAACATAAACATAATAACTACTTACCGAAACAAAAGCGAAAAGTAATGAGAGGAATTGGTGTTCGGGGATCCACTGCGATGAAACGATAAATCACCTTTTGTATTCAATAAGACCTGCATGATATCTTGTAAAGGTTCTAGATATTATAATGTTTTTATATAGCACAAGTTACGCCCGTGGCTTCGCTCGCTTGCTACTTGGATAAAGGGAGCGGAGGGTTAGGTTCTCTCGCCACATGAACTTACCCACAATGCGTTATTAAAATTTTATCCGCAACTAGGAACTCGTTGAATATTTCAATTCCTGCGTCCGATGCAACATGCACTTGTACAGTCACGAAGAAAACTTTATGAACTTTATGTTTTAAAACTTAATGTAACCGCTACTACCGTTTATTTCAAATAAAGCTATTTTTTTTTAGCAAAACGAATCAGTTAAACAGTTATATCAAACATTTTTTAAACAAAGGTTATACATTTCGTACATAACAATCTGACTTAAAAAATAAAATTGTTTTAAGAACTTCTATCGCTGACTGTGCAGTCGCGAACAAAAGCGCTTTCGGAAGCGAGGGAAAGCACGTGAAAGCATTCTGTTACTTTAATACGCGAGTAATGAGAAGTCAAAATGAAAAATAATTTATGCAAAATTATGAAATGTGGTGTCGGAATATTTTATACCTACTATTGATATCTTCTTACCTATTAGTAGTTACTAATTAACTTATTTTATTATTCTCTATGTATGGTTAAAATAAAATAAAAATAGGTAGATAAAAATATAGGTAAACACACACTACGTAATGTCAGACAAGAACAAAGATATGGTTTTTTAGTTATCAATGTTATCAATATAGAGAACAATGCAGTCTGTAATGAATTTATTGACTGTATCGCACTTACTTCTTTAAATTCCTAATTAATTAACAAAAATAATAAAACTGGACAAACTTCAATACTGTGTTAAGTAAATATTTTGCTTTAAAATGTTCTTGAACAAAATATCATTAAGGTCGTTTGTTAGCGACATCTCTAATTTTTTGCGTAAATATAATTAAAGCCCAACCCTTCTCATTCAGCCAAAGAAATTAGCATAATTTGTAGTCTTTTATCTGGATTCACCTAACCGTTACGGTAATTTGACCCAAAATCAAGGTGTGTTTGTTTTACTTTTCCAAAGACAAAATGTTTTTCTGAAGGTAGCCAATTTAAATTATGGTTGAAAATAATATTTTTTCAATCCATGTTTATATCCGTTCAATATTAATTACGATTGTAGTAGGCACACTCGCCGAACGAAAGGGTTGACGAACGAAGTGTTGAAATCAATTCGTTTGACGCGTTTGCAGGCATTTGTTACCTTTAAGCTGCTACTAGCATGGAGTACTGTGTCAAATGGTTATCACTGAGCAAGCAATAACAGATCTTAGGGTGGTCAACCATTTCATACCACGACTGTACATAATCTACTCTACATTCGCATATAAAATTGATTGTACCTACAAGCTGATCCACTCCTGAAACTGCAAGCCTCGGAAATTACTCTCAAGCCAGTATAAATATAGTAGGCACACTGCACGGCCGCATGCGCTGAATAAATAAACGTTGTTAATTACTGCACTTGTACTTTTGTGCGCGAGCGTACCTTGTGGAGAGGTCTTGGGGCCATTTTCACATTTCATATTTTTATAATTAATTATTTTGCACGTGCTCGACCTTATATTTGTATGTTAAGTACCTACCTCAGTGAAGTATTTTATTTAAATGCGGTTCTGTAAGCTTGAAAATATTGTCTTTAATACCAAAAAGATAGGTCAGTTACCCAGTTACATTAAATCCGTGGAAGGTTTTTTTATTAAGTCGGTTCAATCCTTTCGGAAATTACCTTATTCAAACGAACCTTTAATACTTTTATCTTTAATATTATCCAGTTTCTCGTTATAATTTCTATTTCAACAACCCTACTTAGAATTAGCTTCCTAAAACAAAGATTATTTCACAGCGACAAAGTCAACATGTCTCTTAAAAAGCATTTCTATGTGACAAGAGTTTCCTTTGCGAAATATCCAAACAACTAGTCCCAAAATTAAACCACAAAAGAGGTTAACCCAACTATATTTCACATCCTCATCAGATATTACACAAAGGGTGTGAAGCCTTTAGTCTACTAAAAACTAACACCGGAAAATAACAAACGTAATAAGCTTATTTTTTGAACAGGGATATCAGAGAAATGAGATTTCAGCATCTTTTGATCCGTTTTCAAAGTTTTACTTTATAATAAGTACCTACATAGTTTTGTGGTAAATATCGAAGTTAAAGTCAAACAATTTAATTTAGATAGCTTCCATAAACAATTAAATGATTTTTCAACGTTAATTTTTTTACCGCGGTCACTGCACATGTGAGTAAGTTTTAAATTCGTAAGAAAGGAGTATTACCTGAACCTTCGTGGTGCCATCGCGAATGTTCTACTCTACTAATTCCGAGGAAAATTCCTCGGAATCGGATCGGATTCTCGATTTTCTTCCGTGGGTGGCTCAAAAGAAAAAAAAAACAAAATGGACCGAATTAGGTAACTAACAAAAAACACACCTCTTGCGTTTTTGTAGTCGATTCAAAATAATTCGTATGTCAAGTTATCAATATTTTTTTATCCGTGAACTATCTGATGACGTATTCGCAGTCGTGTTATATGTTTATGTCCGCTATATCACGATCATATTTTTCTCAAAATGATAGTGTAAGTGCTAATTAGGAGCTGCTTAGTGACAAGTGCCTTAATATTTGCGGTGTTACGTAAGTAATAAGCTGTGTGATGTAATCAGCCAAGCGTGAAATGGAACGGTGAAATTATACGCGTAGGCCAAACTACCCTCACCTTAGTCAAATTAGGTGTCTAGGCGCATGAATACTTAGGTTATATCTATGTTTTCTGTTGATAAGAATACCTTTACCGTTTAAGGGTAATGAGAGTTTTAGTAAAGTGGTATTTTGAAAGGAGGTTATAGTGATCCTCATGGAGATTCGGGTTTAGATAACCTACTGTTTTGGATCCTTTTCTTAATAAACTATACTTAGTATCATTGTGTAAGTACTTCAATATTCATAATAATTAGACTAAAAATAAAAATTAGACTAGGATACCAGCTTGTACTTTTTAAATCTAATGTAGTGTCAAGTATGATTCAGATCAGCAATATTAGACAAATAATAAATAATAAAACAAATAATTAGGCAGAACTATTGATATTTTTACACTACCAGAACGTCAGTTAGCCATATTCTTTGCTCGGTGAAATAAGAAATTAGACATTTAATGCGCTAAATCCTTTATCTGTGCTACTAAATTCAGAAGCTCAATTTATCATTTTAGCGATTCGTCAATATCATTGTCACAATGCGACAAAACAGTGCGCTCAAACTGAAAGTCTTGCGAAATTCAATTCCGAGTCTCATATCGGATAATCGGCTCTCGGGCCGACGTGAATGCAATCCGAAGTTTCGAAGGCACTCTAAGCCGAAAGTATGGAAAAAACAGCTAGCACATTCAATAGGCGGCCCAAAAACTCCGTCACCGGCCACTTGCTCATACGAACGAACGAAGAAGTGGACATTATTCTATTGAGAATATGAAGGTCATTCAGAAGGCCATTGTAAATTACTTATAAACTTCTAGAACCCTCGCTCGGGGTTGTGACAGAATAGGTTTATTCAGAGGGGGTTTGAGTGGAGTGAACTATCTGTTCGTGAACTAAATCTGAGCGAGGTTTGTCACTACTCCGGGAATTTAGATAGGAATTGACGTGAAAATACTGACTACAGAAGTAGCAAAGCAGGAATTTGTCAAATCTATACTAATTATACAGTAAAGAAGGTTTTTTAGTAGGGATTACCAAAAATTATTATTTTGTAAAACTATTAAAGAACATTACTGCTCTTTACATGAAGAGTAATATCTCATTTTTTGAATAGAACGAGTGAAACGTATCGGTTAATTAATAAATGCAGCCTCAAGTTTTTAGTAGGTAATATTACACTACACACGCTACTGAAGTACGCTAGTGTAAATACTTCTTTATAAACACAGAGCATCACAAAGGTTCCGGGAAATGGATAAAACTTGTATAAATCAAGATGAAAGACGTATTAACTCATCCGCAGACATCTCTCGGACCAAAATCACTGACTGCTGATAAATGGCGCTGAACAAGTTCGCTAAAGTTTACAGATGCAGCCATTATACTGCTGTGATATTCGACATATTTAAAAATGGCTAAAACATAAATTGCATAAAATTATGAGGGTGGTACTCATTCCACCCTCTTAATTTTAAATATGTCGAATATAACCGCTGAATATTGGATTATGATGATAGAGTAGCTAAATAAAAAAATACATTAATAACCCACTTAGTAGGGAGTAGTACCTACGAGTACTTATTAACTTTACAAATGAAATGTGAAATACTAATATAATCTTTAATGCTTAAATTTAAAGGAAAACACATTTCGTTTTCAGATAGTATTTCCTCAGCACTTAATTTAACTTACAATCAAAAAAAGGCATTCTAATTAGTAAAAGCCCAAAAAGTTTTTCTCCCAATTGAATTTGCCACTGAGAAAAATCTTCGTTATTATAAAGTTTTATTTTACGTTCGCATTAAAGCTTCTTGTGGTAACATAAAAACGCGGTTGAAGTCAGATCGTTAACTCTGACCTCTATTGTCCTGCACCCGAAAGGTCATCTTCCTTCCACCCCATTTTCACTTCTCTATCACTCACTTTAATGGGTCAGTCCATCAAGCAGGAATCAAGCCATTTTCGCTTTGGTAAGCCACGGCTCCATTTAATGCTTTTATGTGAGAATTTCTACATTACGAGTATATTAAATGGTACGAGTAATAAGAGAATCGCTCTCGAAAACAAAACCAGTGCATTCAGATAATGAAATGATTGTGTAAGCTTGGAATTTACGTCTATAATAATCTAAATAAACTTAATTTTAAATACATTTATTAGGCTTTTATCGCATAAAAAAGTACCCGTAGGTAGGTTGCGTACAAAAACGGCGAGCATAATATTGATTCTAACTGTAATTTTTCAAAACGCAGCCTACATGTGCAATATTCTTCACCAGAAAAAACTTACACGACAGAAACTACTATGAAAATTCAACTACTACAAATAAATTATGAAGTTTCGTCACTCATATTCTGCAAGGGTGAACATAATAATTATAGGTACAATATCAGATATGTCTGTCAGTCGGCCAAGCTTTGACCATAATTTCGCGATCATGTTTCGTTTTCGGAACAAATTAGCAAAGTCTATTCGAGCCGACCAATCTCCGGATCGATCGGCGATTGGAGTTTAAAAGTAAAGTTTGGGACGACACGAATTTATCTTAGCAGGTGCTCACAATTGCCGAGTTGTTATCGGTGCTTGAACGTGCTACTCACAGAGTTTCGGTATCGGCGCGATGTTGCTAAGATTTTGGTGGGCTTGCAAAAACTTTGAAATTCAATCTGAGACTATCTAATTTTACTACAGAATAATATTGTACATAAGACCTATTCAATTTGACGTTTGAATTGAGGCCCTAGAACTGAAACTTTTATACGGTAATACCAGTAGCAAAAACTAAACTTTGTGAATAAACTAGAGGAAAATCCCGTGTGTTTCATTCCACTGACGGGCTTACTGTTATGAACACACTGACAACATGGTGTGAAAACGCAATGTTTGTTATTCATGAGTGTGCGGTCGGCCCATGTCGCCCTGCGTAAAACTGCTCTACCTGCATGCATATGATTCAATTCCCGTCAGCATATGAAACGATTACTGTGATATTTCTGATATTTAAATAACATTGCCTGATTCTAAATTTAAACTATAAACTGTCTTTATATTATTATAACATCATCACGACATAAGTAGAGTCAATACTTTACGTATGCAGAACGGAGGAAGACAGCCTAGGAATGTGGCTAGTGGATAAAAGAAACAATGACATTGTAAGAGATAATGTGATACTACTTTGATGATGGTTAGATATCATAGATGACAACTCTCTCTCTCTCAAATAAGTCACCACTAATGAAATTTATTTTTAGCGCCGATAAGCGATGAAAATGAGTGATGACTGAATACAAATCCAGCAATAGTATCGCTGCATTTCCTACTTACCTACAATGAAGCTCTATTATTGGTCAATTTATTCCTCTCAGATTAGTTTCCCATCTGTGAAAACAGAAACTATTGAACCTATTCCAATCCCACCGTTCCATCATCATTAAAACTAAGCTTATAAAGTTCAATTTCCGCTCAAATTAACACCGTCATTGTAAATTGGCTTCCCATTGAAACTAGTCCACAGTAGCTTTATTGAATAAGTTCCACGATTTCGGTCCGTATTTGCATCACGAGTGGCCAATATTTCGTCCTTTTTGACTGCATTTACATAGAAAGCATTTATTTGGGCCGTTTCTGGTTACTACCAGAACAGACAGAAAAAAATAACAAAAATCACAACCAATTTTCTTCGTGCGAATGCCTGATAACCTTAATTCTCTAAGCTGATAACCAATTAAATAAACAGGTAGGTAGGTATCGCATAACTGCACACTTCAAGAGGCTTTTAACGCTAAGTCGTATTGATCTACTTATCTAAGGATTAACAAGGATTATTTGACCATCCAATGTACCTAAACTGTGCTATTGAAAATTAAAAAAAATAGTTTGGCGTAAGTTTGTCAATACTTACCTACCACATATAAATTTATAATACCAAACACATTATTCTTTTTGTACTTATTATTATTTTTGTGTATCAATTTGGTGTGCAATAAAGTATTTTCTTTCTTTCTTTCTTTCTTCTTTCACATTTTAGCTGAGCAACGAAAATTTGCTAAATAGCGATGGAAGACCTGCTAAGAGTGGTCATCTGTTTTCTAAACAAACGCATTCCATAATCCGATATTGAGGATTTCTCACCTTAATAGAAATGAGGGTAGAATTAAATTTCGTGCAGGGATTGAGTCGGGTCGCGCTGCAAAATTGCCTAATTTTAGATTCGCCCTTTTTGCCGAATTAATATTCTAATCAGGAGAACGACCGTCCTGTTTTATTGTGATCTGCAGTGATTATTGTGACTTTTTAATTAAAACAAGGTGGCAGTGGCCTATGCTTCATAATAAAAGGATTAAGATGTTATTCTCTAACCCAATTCAAATAACTGAAATTACAAATATAAAATGGTGTCTTTAAAACTAGTATCAAGGTAGAGATTAAAGTTTGTCTTAGAATATTATTCCTGAAAACAATTTTGACTTTCTAAAGTAAAATAATAAAATCTTATAATAGATAATTACATCACTTTGATGTCTAGAGAGCAAGCAAAAGCTGCCCAAAAGCCCGAGTCCCTCTACCACAACCTGATCTTCCATTCCTACCTACCACAACTACACAGATTTTACCGATTCGTCAGTCATTACTCAAATGTATACTAATGTAGCTCATTAAGATTTGTTTACTTTGATGATGCCGAAAATGTAAATCCAAAGATAAAATGTAACTTTTACGAGTACTAAAAGCAAACGACTGGTGCGTTGATCGCTGATAAAGCAAATACGACCTTCCGGATCATTTTGTTTCATCTCATTTGTTCTGTTTACACGTTTACTGGGCTCTTACACGGGCGATTAAAGTTGACCATTAAAACTAACCCATGTATAAGTACAGATACTAAACTAAGTACCTAAAAATATTTACATAACTGTACAAATTACGGTTAGAACCAGTTGAGCCACCTAGGGATCATTAAAAAAATCATCATATATATATATATATATATATATATATATATATATATATATATATCATTTTACAAACGATCTACTTATATAATTATAGCTCAACTGACCCAAACTACTGATAGACGGAAGCGTACCAAAGACACTGCCGCGCTGAATGGCAATGGTGATCACAGACATAGATCAAGATAGACGGCATGAGTTTACCTACCTTGCGTGGAAATAGTGTGATCTATGATCACACTCTTGCTCGGCCTAAGTCAGTCAGCTTGAGACCACTGGCATGTAAACACGAGAACGAAAATGGTTAATTGTGCAGTGCTCTCGTGCAGAAACGCGTCGAAAGCAGTTGGCCGAGAAAATAACGGTATTTCTTTTCACAGGTAAGTACTTTTGAACACTGATAACCCCGGATTTAATATGTAAAACAATTAAATTGAATTAATTTTTGATCAGCATCACTGGTACAAAGATAATTACGGAGCTCGGACGCAGTGAACATATCGCTACGCGTATACTTCCATTGCGGGTTTTACTTGACGTGATGCCTTATGGTATGCATTCTCAGCACGCAGTGAAAATCGCAGCAAACGATACTGTTATGTGAACCGAACGTCATGGTATGAGTCTTTCCTCATTCCTCTGTCTGATTTTAAGAATAGTGCTGTGTATGTTCCGATCTTTTGAATCGATAAGACAGCGGAATGAGAATCGATTTTTTTGAGACAGCGGAATGAGTTTGTTTGGCGAGATAGCGAAATGAGATATTTGATCTTCTACCACGAGGTCGATTAAGTGTTCAAGAAACACATTTTTCATTGCATCCAAAGTTCAAAAGACGAGACAGCTTAAACCTACTTTTTTTGTTATCAGTAGAATCTACTTTCAGCTTTCCACAGGATCCGAAAATTAAGGAAAAATGGATTGATGCGACAGGAAATGGAAAATGGTTTCCAAACAAACACAGCAGGATTTTTTCAGTTCATTTTGATCAAACCTGCTTCGACAATACCAAGAAATTGCGACGGTTGTTCAAAACCGCTTATCCGACTTAAATACTTACGAACTTGCGAGTAGGTACAATTGCCGCTGACGAAAATGTTGCAACTGATGCACTGGTAACACGTTCTTCCACTTCAAATCCTGGCAACCTACTGCATGAAAATAAACTAGGAAGTTGGAGTGGGGAGGCGCGAGGGGTGGCGCGCAGGGAGACACGAGCAGCGACGCGGACGGCGGCGCGGCGAAAAGACAGCGCGGTGGCTTTGAATCGGTGGCGGCACTCCTTTGAATCGGTGGCGGTATCGATTTCGCGCATCTTGTTTTCCCATCACTAAATCTCGCTCGTGACGTCACCGTAGGTACGAAAAATTCGACACGCTCGGTTCTCATACAGTTTGGAGCGCACCTTTGGTCTATCTTGATCTATGTCTGTGATGGTGATCCTTTGAGCTAAATAGGAGCCAGCGCTCGGATCACGCGTCGCTTTAAAATAAGTACTTCTACTTTCCCTAGGGTTGGAACAGGCAGTATTACCACCTTATAAGACAATGTCGATGTGACCCTTGAGGTCCTACCGAAATTCATAACTTTTTTTTCCAAAATAAAGTTAAACCCTCTCAATTTTTTTTGTCTCTAATTCGATAAATATTTCCAGAGTAAAATGTTAAGTTTTAGTTGCCAGACGACAAAATAAAAATAGCCCGTAGGTAGTACGTCGTACACGTAGCAACTTTAACAGTGTTTACCTTGTCCTTTGCAAATACTAGCCAGGTTATGATTCCCATAATATTATAATTGCTTTATTTAGTTATTCATGAGGGTAGTTGGATTTTAATACGATGAATTAGGTAGGTTTTGTATTTAGGTACCTATAACTTGTTTTTGATAATTATGAAGAGTAGTTTTATTAATGTTTGTGAATACTGAACGCTGGGGATTTTGTTTGATACTCAACTAAATAAATAAACGGGGCTACCAATACCTAGGCCTCCAATTTCTGCACAAACTCCTTACTAAGTATTGTATCTTAGACTCTATCAACAGAGTTGATCACTAATACGAACTTTACTCACTCCTTATTTACCTAGGTTACATAATCACTGCAAAGGCTTCGAAGGGGGCGTTCGGCGAGTGATTTAAAACAAACATAAATAAGGGCCAAAAATACCGTTCAGTTACTTGGAAGCTACAAGCTAAGAAATCATTGAAGCCGTATTTCACTGTTTCCTTTCACCATATTCATAAATTTTTTTGAATTCATAAATATTTTATACTGAAATAAACGTTTCGTTTGATATCATATCAAGTGTAGGTACCTATGTACGTATTTTATACAGTACCTAAGTAATTATGATGAGAAATGTCCCAAATTTAAAAAGGTAAATTCGTTTGGGATAGAATAGACCATAAAGTGCCACTGTTCCACGTCGATCTTTGGCGATTTTATAGACCGCAAAAAACTTTTACTGATTATAAAACCTATCAAAGAAATGAACACGAATAATTCTCAGAACCAGGTGGCACGCCTGTGAATAGGAACACTACCGGCCTGTGAAAGCTATAAATTTCCGTTATCAGACCTAATTGAACACCGTGAAATGGAACGTAAATCGCTTGGTAAAGTCGGCAATTAGCTCAGAGACTCGGCAATTGTAGATCTGAGTGAAACGGAACGTTCCATTAGGTGAGATCACAGATGGAATGTGTGCTTATAATTACCTTATCTTGACGTAATCACCACGTTTTAGGTTCTAGTGTCGGTGTTAATGGTAATGGCGTATAATGGAACGTAGAGGCTTCGTGCTTTGTATAGAGAGAGCCTACTTGAGAAATGTGGAGCCTATTAGTACATTAGTACGACCTTCTGGTGGAATATCGTAATTATATTTAGTACATAGGCATATAGGTACGGTATTGACTCTAAAGTAGGACTAGATACTAACCTACATATCTAAATCTTTTCTAAAGAAATTTCATAATATAAACGTATCAAATTGTAGAATTCGGAGTGAACCGTTGGTCATAAATAATAGGAACGTAATAGAGTTCAAGACACTTACCTACATAGTAGCACCTAAATAATTATTTGGCCGGCAAACAACAAGAGTTCGATATGACTGTGATGAATGGATTGCTTATATTATAAATTTAATTCATTAGTTCAAGGGTAAAAAGAGTGAGTAGGTGAGATGACGAGCGATAGAAGAAAATTGAGAAAATTATGTTGCAAGAAGCAGTATCAATCTTGTCTTCGTCCTTCTCTCCGGTGCCGACAAACCAACCTCTTTGAATAGACAGATGACAGTGCAGCATTTCTGCAGCGAAAGCGCATTGCACAAGAGTTCCAAAGCACGTGCACAAAGCACAATCACGTGAGCAACGGCGACACAAATCGCTAACACGTGCTTCGCCTTGTCTACCTTCACAGTAACGTCAATACCAATAGGGAAACTCATGAGAGATGACATGACAGTGTGATCTACTTAACTTTAGAAAATAATAATAAATTACAGTTTACTTAACTTTAGAGCTGCGCTAAACGAGGTTTATCTATGACATTATTCGACGTAGGGACACTAGGTATAGGTACTTATAATCAATCCGACAGGTAAGAACGTCTCAAATTATGAATACCTACGCTGCGGTTGTATAAATTCACTGATAATGACGATAGCTTTATAACGACTTTATACTTATTTAAATAATATCTAATAATTGATAATTTATGGAAAAAGTAAAATATAAGTAGTATTTATTTATTATTTAATAAAATCTCGTTAATCTTAATTTTGCAGAAATTCTTCTATTTCGTCTCAATAATTAGGTAGGTATTCGTGTTATCACTATCTCTCACTATTATGTTCCCATTTCCATACTGTTTTAATTTCACTGTGGCTCATGATTCTTTATTTGACGACGGAACGAGAGAACTCTTTCGAGTGTATCTTGTAACTCTAACAAAAAGCTGGAAAGGCACGTGGCCCGTTTTGTCACAGATCCTGCTGTGACAAAGTTGTACCTACCTACTCCATTTTAAGTGAATTGCTTTTACAACGGAAATTATTGAGATCCATCCTGGTAACTTGTTAAATTACCTTTAGGACAAACAAAATCTGTAATGCCTGTCTACAGAAGAATACCTAGGTATTACCTAAAGTCAACTTTCAATCTTCCTAGGTAGGATCGTGCTTCCGAATTAAATTACCACATAAATATTAACCTTATAATCAGCTAAGTATTAGAAATGGTAGATTGATGCTTACAATATACATATTGCCTTTACTATAGGTAGGGTACCTACCCTAAGAAAGGCAATAAGTATCGTAGGTAAGTTAAAGGCTGTATGTATCGTTAGTTTTTTGTTTCATATTTTCATATATAACCAGGTTTAGAGAGGTTTGTTATCGGACCGGCATTATCCCACAAAGCACCAGAACAATAGAGCCAGTTATGTATCTATTGCGGTTTCGGCATCAATAGCCCACGATGGGCTGACAGTGCAACGCCTGTAAAGGACATCTCTAGATAAAGGACAGTTGAAACAAAACATGAAATTTTATGTATCTTTATAAAATTAAGTAGATCGGTATAATATTTATTTTTCAGATGAAATTGTTTCGTTAAAATACACGCAAATTAACGAGTCTTCATTGGGTTGCCATGTTATTTAATTTAATTAAACATATTTAGCTATATGATAATGCTAAAAGTACCTAGATATATTTTAATGTTAACATTGCGGTGTCCCAACGGGGCTCTTGTTGCGGCCAAACCTAGCTTAAGACCTAATGTACCAACTTGAGACAATGAATAAAATGAATAATTATGAATTTTTTTCCTGTTACTCTTATCTCTTTAATAATAAATTAATGATACAAAACAAACTGGCCAACATTGAAATAATTAAAACCTTTTTGCCAAGGTTCAAAATAGGTACTAGGTTTCTAGATTGGAAATTAAGTAGACCTACGCAACATTAACAATATTAAGTAGGAGGTTCACTAAGAGACCAGCTTTGAGCTTCTAATTACTCGTAGCTCTTTGGGTTATTTAGTTGCCCTTTTTATAATGCTTGAACGTCTTCACAACAACTTTGTGGGTAGGTAGTTGTGAAACGAAAGATTTATTTCTCTGAAACTTTTTATATGCAAAATAAACCTACATAAAAACTACTAAATCTATAATATACTAATCTATGTAGGTAAGTAGGTAAAGTAGCTAATACTACAGCCATTCGAATATCGCAACGAAAATGAATAAATAAGTATCCATCCAACATTTTGTAGGTCTTCAACTTTTGATTGAAAAATTTAGTTGAAAGGAAAGTTACAGAGTTTGGTTTGTTCAAACGGCTTCCAATGGCGACTTTAGTAACCTTAAGGACATTTTTAGAACAGTTCTGTATTTTGTAGAGTCTATCTCTTTATTGAGTAGCAGTCTTAATTTAATTCTTCTATGTAGAAAAAAGGAAACAAAATGAAAAGCTACAGAATACCAGTAACTATGTAGGCAGTCAAAGTTTAATAAAAAAGTGTAGGTAATATCAAAATAACTTAATAATAAGCTTGAAAAACGCTTGAAGTCTAGATAAAGTTCCTTAACATCATTAGCCCCGCCTCGTCAAAGTTACGACTTATCGTTAGGTACTAATAATGGTAAAAATAAATCGAAGCTGAAATATTTATTAATTTGTGTCGTATTCTACTTACCTCCTAATTTTTAAATCACCAAGATAAACAAATTAGGTAAGTAACTATTAAGTACAAAAAAATACCTTTTGTTACTTATAAAATATTCCTTTTTCTTGAGTCTCCTGAGATCCTGAGTCTATTTAAATGAATGCTTTCCTCTTTAACAATCATCTTTCTTTCCAGATTCGGAGCTCGAGGAGTTGGGTGAGCAGCTGCCGAGATACCGACCCGACTCCATCGCAGCGCTGCGGCGGCAGACGCGCTTCACGGAACCAGAGCTGAAACGTCTCTACCGAGGCTTCAAAGCAGAATGTCCCACTGGAGTCGTGAAGGAGGAGACCTTCAAAATAATCTACAGTCAGTTCTTCCCGCAAGGAGGTAAGTTAACTAAAATTGCGCAATGAAACCGGTCTGACTTTATTCGTTGGCAATCGTGCTTCATGGAATCGGACCCAAAGCACCAAAGTAAAACTGATCTACAGTCAGTTGTTTTCTCAATGAGGTAAGTGAACAGACATGGAAGATTCAAAATAACCATGTCTTGACGAGGCACGTCACGGCATTTTGAAAAATACTATGGATTTCAGAAAACAAAAGCTAGTTAACGTGCAATCTATTCCGCGCCATGTTTTAAAAATCGTCGATAACTGACTTGTTCGTGACGCTTTGGAGGCAAACGCGCTTCACACAGTCGAAGCATAAATAACTAAACGTTAACCGAATGTCCTATTGAATGTGAAGAGACCTTCAAAATGATCTACTATCATTTGTTTTTTTAAATGAGGTAAGTAAACAGACATGGCCATCGCTACGAGCAGATACCAGTACCTATAACTTCATCACGGTGCTTCGACGCGGCACATGAAATATTGATATTTCAAAAAAAGTGTCCCACCCACGTAAAACTGAATAACGTAGGAGCTCGGTGGACTCTGTGGTCCCACGCTGAGAGGACGTTGAGGAAAATTATTATTGTCATCGAAAAACGAAAGGGAATTTAATCATCACGGATTATAATTACCTTTAAATAGGAACCTACCTATGTCCTCGAATGGTTTTAGTTTTTGTACTAATTACTTACCTACAATAAAAATTAAGGCTGTCTAGGTGTTGTTTCATTTATTCTACTCCTACCTACCTACCACCTTCGACGTGTAGCGTGTAGCTAAGCAACGTATCAGCATGATCAAGGTAAGTTTTTTACGTTTTTAAGTTTTTTTTTTTTTTTTTTAGGTAATAGGTACCTAAGTACCTACCTACATACTTAGTTAAATAAAACAAAAAATTAATAAGGTAGGTACCTAACCTACTTATGTACATTTTTGATTCCAATAGGTAGGTACTTACCCACCTTAAATCTGGAGCCCATCAATGATTTATTTTTTCGTTACATTTTAGGTGTCTATCTACATAGGTAACTACACCTTACACATTTTTGATTCCAATAGGTAGACAGGTACCTACTTACCCACCTTAAATCTGGAGCCCATCAATGATTTATTTTTTCGTTACATTTTAGGTGTCTATCTACATAATATGTAACTACACCTTACCCAGCCCGCTTCAAATCAGTGTAACCCTAGTTCAAAATATAGGTACATCAGATTATGCGAAAAATCCCTTTGTGAGGTGAGGGCAAACGTTTATCTACTGTACTGACTGACCGATAAAATATACCGAGACCGTACGAAGAATAAACCGAGGACATGAAAAACACATCACATAATCATATAATCCTATCAACTTGAGTGGTCTCTGGCCCGCTTTACATTCCCCAGAATCACCAGAACCACAATCCAAAATTATCAGACAGACATGCAAAATCAACCCCTAGCACTTGCGTCTAGGGCTCAGATTTCTTTGATGTTGGTAAAGGTAAATGAGGAAAGCGGCCTATTAGAAGAATTTCCTACTATTTAGGCAAATGATTCAATCATAATTTGCTGGCGCATAGTCAGTAGGTTACCTAGGTACTTCCTTACAAAAAGGTCAGTCTTGTAGGTAGGTACCTACATAATCAGTCTTCCTTCATCGCGCGCGATGACGAGCGGTAGGTAGGTACCTCCCTAAAATAAATAAAAAATGCCATCATGTGCTTGATTGACACATTATTTAGAACGTTAATATTAAAATAATGTAACATACAGGTACCTATACCTACTGGGTTTACGTACCTATTTGATTTTTTTATTCCATTGCTTAAAGAAAAAAAAATGCAATAAAAAAAAATACTATAAATACAGACAAACAGATAAGATAGGTAATAGTAGTAAAAGGGAAATAATTCTTTAGAAATTCTGCCAGAATGTATAACAAATTCTAAAAAGCCGGATAATTTACGAAAAGGTTGCACAACCAGCACAACCCTAGTTCGTGAAACCATAGACAAGTATTTATTAAAATGAAACAATTAATATTAATATGTAGGTATTATACCTAAGTTATTCTATGAATTATTAAACTTTATTCTTATCAAAATTATTTGAAAACAAATTAAAGGAATTGAAAAAAAATATTGGCAAAGTGGTTTTCGGAATATATCGAATATGCGTAGGTTTGAAACGTAGAATGACTCAGCTATTTCGATACTTTCACAACACTAGTCATTTCCGGTCGATATAAAAGCATCGATACTTTTCCCATCACTAGCAAACGGAAGTTCGTGCTTTTTATGTTGGTAGAAGTGGATACCACGGAAGTCAAACACACGCTTAAATTTAATAATTAATGTTTAATTTTAATAAGAAAGAGTATATAATTTTTTTAATGTTAAAACTAAACAACAATTTGTTAATTATAGTTTGATGTAGAAACTTACGCTAAAAAAGTAAATTCTCAAGGTACTCAGATACAATCTAGAACTATTAAGAAAAAATATTATCGCTGCATCCTGCACTATAACAACGGTACCCAAAATAATTTAATTTAAATTGCGCAATTACGCGCCATTTTCCGTTATTTGCCGCGCATTCGAGCTGCGCATGTTCGGTATGTTGGCAGCCCTGTTTCCTCCAAGCCACGGTCATTCGGCACGGACGCCATTACCACGCCACCGGATCACAATCTGTCAATAGTGCGTGTTTTGTGAATATTATTTCGAATTCGTTCGGATTATCGTTCTTGTGTTGCTAAAATTCTTACACTCTAATAAATCAAAATGTCTGACGAGAAAAAGGTACGTGTTATAGCGTAATATCAGTGTGATCAACATAAGTGCTACACCGACATGGCGTTGCCTGGAAAATGTGGTTACTTTACCTCCTGTGTGACGAGTGCAAAGTTTAGCAGTGAATCTATCATGTTATTACAGCTGCAATATATTTCGTTTTCAGGGAGAAAGCGAGCACATCAACTTGAAAGTGCTAGGACAGGACAATGCCATCGTCCAATTCAAAATCAAAAAACACACACCCCTCAGAAAATTGATGAACGCGTACTGTGATAGAGCGGTAAGTACACCATTTTATATATCATCAGATAGTGATTTCCTCAAATATTCCTCCCAAGTAGACTGAATAAGAAAACGTTCAGTACTTGCAGTCTCCGTGGGACTACCTACTATTTGTATTACTTAGTACTTTCTTACCTTTATCTTTATGATCTTAGCTCGTTCTAATTGCAAAAAAACTCCATTGAAATCACACAATAATATAATTAAAGCCTTCTCGTATGGTTCCTGTGCTCCTGTTGATTCAACTTACACGAAAACATTGAGCATTTACAGGTTACTTATAATGCTTGGCTTACTAGATTTATAATAAACGAACGGACCTAACTAATCCCATGAATCTGTAGGTATTGGTAACATACTAAGAACATCTTTCTTTACTTAATTTTATTATTGACACAAAGCATTCCAAATTTTAAAAGGTCAAGGACCTTTATTGACACATCTGCATCAAACTTTTATAATTTACTACCTTTTCCTGGTTTTGGATAGGTATATGCACTAAAATAGAAGAGTTACCTGCCTTATCCGATTCTTTATTTTTGTAAATAAGATTGCTTCCTCTCCCATATGATCATTTAGGTATAAATTCAATATCAACATTGCATCCAAGTTATCGGATAGCTAGGAGATCTTATCTTGAGACTGGATTGGTACTATTATTGGTGGATACTATAAAACAGACTGGTAAAAATTCAGTTAATACTAAGATGGTTCATCCTGTTTTAAATATTTATCATAGCTACTTTGAGAACATGACTAATGCAAAATAGGTAAAAGTAGGTAAGATGAACTTAAGCGAATATCAGAACATAATTAGGATTTCTTTTGTTTTATTAAAACGGCCCGCTCAAGTTATTTCATTGGGAGCACTAATTATTAAAAAATACCTATTCAGTTTGTGGGATACATGAACAAAAATAAGTAATAAAAATCTTTGTATCTTTTCCAGGGTCTATCAATGCAAGTGGTGCGATTCAGATTTGACGGACAACCTATCAATGAGAATGACACTCCTACGTCACTTGAGATGGAAGAAGGCGACACAATAGAAGTATACCAGCAACAGACCGGCGGCGCTTTACTATAAATTCTTACTTATAAGGACTCTTTCATCTCCTGTGGGAAGTTAGCTATGGCGTGCCCTTTCTCACTCCTAATTTTAAGTTAATTTTAAAAAGCATTGTATCGGCGAAGGGGAACTTTTGAGATGCGCAATCGCCTGGCCCAGCTACCTTTGTATTGGACATCTCAAAACTTCACATTAATTAAGAAATTTTGAGGGAAACCAAATCTTAGGTAACTTCAACAATTATTCCATTGTGATAATTTTTTTAGTGACACACAGAATCATTAGTATTTAACAGCCTATGCTGTGGCGTATGCATTTTCTGTTCGTGGTAACTAATTTATTGGACTTGTGTCCTTCCATACTGATTATCAATGTCTTTGATGTACCTAACTGAAATAAAGTAAATGTAATGATATTGGATTGTTTGATTTCAACAAGAGGTATGGAACATTATTTTGTTGCAAATTACTCTTTATCTAGGAATTTATCACTCCCACCCTATAAATAAGATCTATGACGTCATTGTTTTAAAATGTATAGGTATTTCACAACTGATTGCAATAAATATAATAATTTTATGGCTACTACTTAGCTAATATAGGTTTGAAGATTGAATATGCTTAAGGGAGTTAAATTATGAAATAGTTAAATTAAAACAGTGACAGTAGGTAGGTATAGGTATATAAAAAACTATACAATAAAGATAGGAAACAAAACTGGAATTAATTGTATACCTTACCTACCAGCCGCTAAGCACGGTAAGTTAGCTATTTACCTACTTAGTCAAAAAAGATAACTTATGTACATGTAAGTGGCTTCTAAAGGTAGGAATTATGAACATGGCTGCATACCTAAGGTACCTATTTTGATGGTTAGATCCTTTGGAGAGACGACTAAGGGATAGTCAGAGGTACATCTAAATACATGTAAGGTAGGTACTTACCTACTCACATTTGATTTCGCAGACAGTCGAAGTTACAATTGCATGTAGGTACCTACCTATATTTTTTTTCTAAATGCTATTCCCAAGTTTTTACAAAGGCTCTAGTAGGTACCTAAATCAACATTATTGTTTTGTTTGCAGCAAACACGGCGCAGTATGCTCACCTTGTTTTCAACACATTGGACCAAGACCGCAGTGGCTTGATTAGCTTTGAGGTAAGTTATTGTATTGATGATGCTTTATAGCAAGGATCTATCACCAGTTTACAGTAGTACCTACTTACCTATTGAATAATGTATGCCCACATGGGTGGCCAGTCGGTCGATCATCATCATCATCATCCACAGCCCATAGGCACCCACTGCTGGGTATAGGCCTCCCTTCGCAAACGCCACAAATACTCGGTCCCGTGCCATGCCAAGCCAGGAATTGCCCGCAACTTGTCTTGACGCAACGGTCGATCATAGCAAGCCAAAAAGTAGGTAGGTACCTATCATATAGAAGTGTAAGAGGTAGGTATCTAAAGCAGGGGTGGCCTACTTGCTACTTTAATAATTAGGAAATGGCACATGAATAAAGTTGGTTCTAGATCAAGTACCTACACTGTACATGCAAAATGTCTCAAAATACCTACCTAACAACCTACTTTCATTTCTGATTTCGTATGAAAGCAAAGGTCATAGGTACCTCTACCTAACTTATTTTGTGTCAGGCATCCCACGTATCCTTTCAAAAGGATTTTATAGAAATTATCTGCTAAACGTAGTGATTACCTATATTCTCTTTGCTTACGGCTTCCTACGTAGGTATGGGACCCGATTAAAATTAAGCCTATGTCCTTTTCTTTTCCTGTACCAAATTTCATCAAAAATTAACACAAAATATAAACTTTCGCATTTAAATAAGTATTAGTAGGGAAGTAGGGATTTTACCTTTTCCTCAATTTAAATCAACTATCAGCTTCTATTCATTAATTTCTTGTATTTTCATAAACATTAGAACGGTAGGTAAGGTAGGTAGGTACATAACTCTTCAAAATTTGTATATTTTCCAGGAATTCGTAACCGGTCTATCAATCCTCTCCCGAGGGACGTTAGAAGAGAAACTGCGATGGACGTTCTCTCTCTACGACATCAACGGCGATGGATACATCACAAAGGACGAGATGACGGAGATCGTGAACGCGATCTACGATCTTATGGGCCGGATCGTTGATCCCAATGTCGATGATGAGATAGTAAGGGACAAGGTGGAGAAACTCTTTCAGGTAATGACAAAAACAGATTCTTTTAGGCTCGAATAAATTCAAGTTTAATAGAATTTTAGATGATTTCATTATGATGATTTTATGTTATGCTTATGACTCACATTCATGAGAACTGTGTCAGAGCCCAAAATCGTTTCTTGTAAATTAGAATGTTTAAAACCCTGCTAGCTTCGTGATTAATAATTAACTTTTAAAGAAGACCACCTCCTTCATCACTGACCGTCATTCCTCATACAGCTTGATAGTCCATTTTGACGAGACAACTCTTTCCAGAAAATGGACCTAAACCGAGATGGAGTGTTGACCTTAGACGAGTTCCTTGACTGCTGTCTCCGCGACGAAGCCCTCGTCAGATCAATGGGCGTGTTCGACAGCAGCTTCTGACGTTCTGCCGACGGCCACCGACGCAAGCGTCGTGTTACCGCCGTGAACCCTTAAATTAAGATAAAGCCCCCGAACTGTGAAGAATGTAGTGGTTGAGCGACGCTCGGGAACATGTGTTGTGTGGGTGTGTGACAGGGGAGACTTTTAGAACCTCGCTTCTACCAATCTTTCGCTTGTAGTTGTAAACTTAGATAAATAACAAATCTATTCATAGACACGCAAACAATCTTTGTAAAACACGTATTTGAAACGGTACTTTTTTAACTGATAATGATATGGATAACGTTTTAGAATAAAATTCTGGTAAAACCATAACATCTGAATTGTAACAAAAAAACGCATGTGATTGTTAAAATGTTCTGAATCCATTTATTTATTGTTTAGTTTCTAACAAATGTGTTCTTGTACTATTAATGGATTTTTATGTAGGCAGTTTGTTTCTTCGTCGTTTATATTCAATACGTTTATTGCTGTCAGTTATGACAGATGAGATGATAGTTACTTAATTGTAATAAGTGATAATTATCTAAAACCTTTATCATAAGGATGCTTGACTCTAGAGATTATTTTTTAGTCATTTTAAGAATAGATCCTTAACTCAGATTTTAACTCACAATGCTTCAGAAAAACCTACAATACATTCCCAAACAGTGTGAACATGTAGAGAAAATTGTATAAGTAAAGTGTGTTCCTTCATCTTTGAATACTTAGCACAGAATTGTAGTTAGGTGCTCCTATAGTGAGATTATAGACATAATCTGGTCTTCAATAGATAGGAAATAAATCTAGGATCTAACTAGATCTGCGTGATTAGAAAACCTTTTAGGATCAAAATTCTCTTCAGAACGTGGTCTTAATCTAATTTTAAGTCTTTCTTAACTTCTAAAGTTGTAGTATCTTCTAAAGTAATGGATGTATGAACTAAAATATATCTATAGGGTAAATAAAAGCTGTCTACAGCAAATGTTCTGACTCACAGAGCATTATCAATGCAAATTAAAATTAAATCAATCATGATGATAAAGCCCCAATCTATCTTCGTACCTTCGTACTGAACTATGCACTCAGTGATATGGTTTGTTTATTGTCTGGACCTGTCCAAGGCATTTGACTTGTATCTTACAATATTCTATGGGGCTTGAGCTTCAGAGAGAAATCAGTAGGTAGGTACACCTCAACTATTCTTTGTATTTTCAGGTGTGAGGACAGCGAAAAGTCAAATATAATAAACTTAAAAGGGAAAACAATTGTCAAAAACAATGTGTTATTGCTTCTAGGATAGGAAATAGATGTGAAACAATTTAAAAGTTTTCTATTATAAAAAGCAAAGTCTGAAAATGTACCACACAGATTTAATGTTCAATTATATCTATGGTGTACCAAGTTACTTTTCAAAAGCAAAGAGTAAATAAAAAAGGAGACTTACCTTGAATTATCTTTTGCATAAAAAAACGAGGTTGCAGTTGCAGTCGCATCTTCTAACTTCTAACTAGTTATAAGAAGGTAGTTCTGTTTTGATCCAAAACATTTAAAAAACCCAATGAAAACCAATTCATGGAAAAGTAAAAGTAGATACCTACCTATATAAAAAACCTTTGATATTTCCAATGCTTAGTGCGTGTTTTAAGATTAGATTTTAATCGTATTTTATCTTATTGTCTTCTTTAACCTTTCCTATTGACCACTTGATCTTTAGCTACTTTCATCTTGATTTTTCAATCGTTCCGGCCATTTTTTATAGAATTTAGAATATTAATATTTATTTAAGAGGTTCGAGATAACGTGTCCATCATGATAATAATATTTATGGATTTGACGTACAAAGAATAGAACTGCAGTTTAATGTAAGATAAATAATTTAAATTCATGCTAAATAGCTAAAACAATAAAAAAATTGCAACAACTTTTCACGAGAAAGAGGGATTAAAATGGTCGGTAAAGTTTGAAAAGGCATGGGTTCGAATCATTTATCTTGTTTGAAATTTTCAAAAACACTGCCACGCCACATAACAAGTTAACAAAACAGACGACTTCCTATGACCGATAAAAGCGATGCAGTTTAGGTCCTATTATGAACTGCTTTTGACTCTAACTGCTAAGCCAAGGCGCTGATGACGTAAAGTTAGAACAGTTGGAACCTAAACTGAATTGTTTAATAATTCGTCATGGTAAGCCCCCAGTAGGTACTCATTCATTAGGTAGTTAGATAAAAACCATAAAATTATATAAAATAACATCCCGCATAAAATAACATCATAAATTTGTTTAATCACAAAGGTAATTTCTAAATTTGGTTTTTCGAATATTTTGTTCATGGTTTTGACATTGTATGTCTAGAAAGAACTTTATTTAGAAACCTATCTTAAACATGTTTCAAAATATTTGTCTGAATTATTTATTATAGCATGTAAATAGGATGTAAATAATTTATAGAACCTATGTACTTAAATGTGTATATTTTCATAGTGGGTGTTTAATGGAACCAATAACTATAGTAAAATAACAGTTATTAAAATCCAATTTCAAAGTAAAGTAGGAAAATGTATGTGATTTAACGTGATCAAAACACTTGGATGTTATCCTGTATGCTTCGAAATGCGACCTATTGATGTTAACATGAGTTTAAATTGTCTCGAACAGAAAAAAAATAAGCGAACTTAAAATATTTTTAAAGATATTCACATAGTATTTTTGCTTATATACTCTTTTATTTTTCTTTCCTATAGATTCTATTCTTGCAGAGTTTTGTGGTTTCTGTGCGACCCACGTAGTTTTACCATTTGAATCGAAGAAAATCAAATATTTTCAAAGCATAATGTTACGTCAAGGTCGAGCTTAAATAGATAAGATTTTCGTGTCTTCCCCAATTTTGAACGCCCCTCACCATTTGTTGTAAACATGAGTGTATGTAGCAAATTGCATAAAAATGAATGAATCATTTTTACTTACCCTAGAATTAAGGAGTGAATTGAAACGTTCTTATGATGAAAAAAATAGTCAATGTATGAGAAAATCTATGCTTATAAAAATAAATTATGAAATGGTCAGTTTCACAACTTCGTCGTTATCGCAATTAAGTATTACGTTTAATTTGTTACTACTTTTAGAAAGTAATGAAAATGACCACGACTTTTATTGTGAGGTGTATGGATCCTGAAATATTATGTATAATTACCATATTTAAATTCCCTGTACCGTATTCAGTAAAATAGTGCCAAAGAAAGGAGTAACGGTTGCAACAGCAGGATTCTAGTTTTAAATAGGCCTAAAAGTAAAAATCGATTTCGTATGTCCATGTTTTAGCTACAGGTATTCGGTGTTTAGCTTTTTAGAGTAGTCACAGTCCTAAGGACTTTTTAAAATGCGGTGTCATATTTAAAATGCTTCAGTATTTTCGCTAAACCGTATCGCCAATGTTTACTTTGTTCTACACAATACATTTTCCGAAGATATCCTTATTCTATCTCCATTTTACTATTAACATTGTGTGTAGAACAAAAACAATGGGAATACTTTATTGAATAAATAAAGTGATTTATGTTCATTCATCATGCATTGAATAACATATCAATCACTAGTACAGTCCATAGCTTTCTGGAATTGATGTAAACTTTAAATGTGTAAAGTAAATGTATCCAGCAGTGAATTGAAATAGCATCAACTAGCGTGGACGTAATGTTAGGTACGAAATCTGTAAATTAGATAATTGAATATTAAATTGTTTATTTACAAATTGTATGTGTATTTTATAGAAAAATAAATAAAATCGAATTGATAATTTAGTTTCATTTTCTCAAAGATTTCTATACTTAATTAAAAACAATATAACTTTCGTTCAAAATTATTTTATTGAGAACATCTACAATTTATGAAATAATAAAAATATGTGCGTTATTTCATTCAGAGGTCAACTGTGTGTATGTAACATTCAATTAACAAGATAAACATAATTTTACGTTATTTGGTCTTTGGAAATGAGGGAATCACGGCAAGGCATCATGTAGATGTAGCCTGTGAATTTATTTTGCAAGACCATCATTGCAAGCTTATTAAAATAATGGCTTAACCACTTATAATACGTATTCAAAATCTAATCAGGTCTTTTCGCAAATTAACAATGAAGTAATATTAGGAGATCCAACTAAAAGGTTTAAAAGAAGTAGAGTAGAAAGTTTATATAACAAAGAGATAGGTTAATGTATTTTAGTCTGAAAATTTTTACAATATCTAATTTTTTGCAACTATTTTGCTAGAGCCAGTCTTTTCAGAGATTTTGTTAATATGTTTTTATTTGAAATATATTTTTATGCCTAAAATTTGAGCATTGCGCATTATTTATGGCACAGTCTTTTAAGAGTTTTTCTTAAACATTTCACCTGCTTTTGAAGCTCTGTCAGAATGCTACATCCTTAATAGAAGATTTTAATTTCTAATTTAAAATACATTACACGCAATTTATAAGTAGGTATACTTACCTAATTAAAAATATATTGAGATTGATAACAATATCATATTTCAGTTTAATACATAGAGTAAAATATCATAGACTATTTCCATAATTTGTGATGTCACTATGTAGTATAATATATAAGATAAGATAAGGTATTTTCTCAAGAAAATACCTTATGTAGATATTAATTTAAAAACTAACGCCCGAATACTGAAACACTAATTAAAGAAAGTTGAACTTATCTGTCAGAATTTGACATTTGTACAAATCTGTCAAAAAATAACTCCCTTAACTGTTAATAAGGCCTTAAATATTTAATTATCGTTTAAGTATTCGGGTATAAGGAACTAAATCGTATTATCCAGAAGGTCAAGATTCATCGAAGTAATACCCAGTAGACATCTAATAAAGGGCGAACGCTTTCAGATAACACATTAGATAAGTAGATCTTATAACAATCCACGCCCCCTTACGTTCGACCCATAACGACCAGATTAGTGACCCGTGAACATTTCTGATTTGTCCGTGACCTTGAACGGCTTTCCCGCTCCCGCACACCTCAGTTGATTGACAGACCTTTTTGCATTGTATGTAGGTATTAGGAGTCTACTGGCTAATAAGTCGATGCCAAGATGTTTCTTAAACTAATCCAATACTTTTACATGAGTAAAACTAGAGAGCAACTAACTAAATTAAGCGGTGGTGTCAAACGGCAGAATCTCAAAAACTTAAAGTAAAATAAAATTATTAAATAAAATACCTAATTTGCTTAGATTTCAAAAATAAAATGTCTTATCATCAAAATAAAACTTTACCTAAGATCTTTTAAAATAATTATCTAATGTTATATGTGATAATTTTAAAAAATACATAATTTTATGTACAAAACAATATCTCTACAATAAAAAATTAAAATATATTGTATTATTATTATATTTCACAAAATAGAGGGTTTATTCAAAGGCAAATTAATTATGTTTTGTCTCTTCTTACTCAAATTTTGTTATGTAAACAAAATACCTACATAATACAAAAATTACACGGCGTCTATTTAATTTTTATGTTTTACAAATTTTTCTCTAATGGTTCTATGTAAAAAATTGTCAAAATATTGTGAGATTTTGTAAAGTAAAATTACAATACCTTAGGTATGATAACCGATGGTACCTTCTTAATATATCTTGACCAGGCGGAACCGTAGCGTCTTTGGCACCTAGCATCGTCGCGCCAAGCTCTGAAAATAAATAAAATGTCAGTTGGTCCTGAGTATCATCCTACTGATTCTTGTCTTTTCTCTACTAATATTATAAAAAGATAATGTTTGTTTGGTTGTATGGGGAGGTCATTCCGCGCTGTGCGTTTTCGTCAGCGCGATCTAGAATCGGGTCATTTTTACTAACGCTATCTAGTACTGTAGGCTATATTTTGTCTCGGTAGCATTATTAGTACACCCTTGCAAAGCCGGGATGTACTGTTAGTAGTATTATAAATGCGAAAGTATGTGAATAAAGGTCTCAGCACACTAATGGGAACGGAAAGGGATCGTAACCGTATCGCCTCGAGTCGTTCAGAATGGTTTGTATTAAACTCCCTACTGCAACGCACACTAATCGGAATCGTAACGTGATCGCCTCCTGACAGCTTGACAGCGAGGTGAAAGGCGTTACGGTTACGATCCCTTTCCGATCCCATATGTGTGCTGAGACCTTAAGGATGTGTGTGTGTTTGATAGGGTGCCGTCAACGTTCTTTTTACGTGGCGCGACCTATATCTTACCTGTGAAGGAGAATCAGAATTGTGATGAGAGCCGGGCTTGCAGCGATCATCTGTCCACTCAGAAGTCCAGGTAAGGCCAGGGCAATGTGTATGAGAATATCTCCAGCGTAGTTGGGATGACGCAGCGTGCCCCAAATGTGTGATGTGATTAGACGCTTTCCGTTAAACGTTATCATCGAATCTAGGTCTGGAAGGAGATAACAATGTTTGAGTTTTTACGTCTTTAAAATGCCTTTTAAGTTTGGATGAAACTTTTAGAAAATCAATAGCATCAAATTTTCGTCTTGCTTATTATGTTACCACAAAAGTGTTTTTCTCATGAAATTGCGAAATTTTCTATTCGAAGCTCGCTTATTTCGGTGATTCGTAAATCACGAATATTAAGCATGTTTAGTGTACACTCTAACTCTCTAAAGCATTTTCAATATTTTAAATGTATGGATAAGTTACCGGGGGCGGCGCTGCACTGGGTGCTGCTCGGTATCCAGGATTATATTACATGCTACAGTAAATGGTGAGAGCCTCTAGTAAATAAATATGGATGATATAAAATAAACCAACTCACATGCCAAGCTCGGCTGCAACGGATCCCTCCTGAACTCGTACTTAATATCATTGCTCACAAGCATTAAACAGTATCCCAGTAAATACACCAGCGAAGCTACTACTAGCACGTTAGTGGAAAATGTTAGGCCAGTGTCTGCGATGTGCTTTGATATAGATGTGAAGAAGAAAGGGTATAACGCGCTAGAAACAGTCTGCAAGTATCCCACCCCTTCGGATTGCCAGTAGAAAGTCGACGTCACTCTGTATTCCTTGACAATGTAGTTCAGTGTGTAGATTATTTGCATCATAGAGAATACTAGTACTGTTGGGTTTGATATGTCGATGTGTAGATTTGTGATGAAGTCGGTTATGCTGGTTGAGGAATCTCCAGTCCAGTTGATTTTGATTGCGCGTGTGAAGATAAGCAAGGAAAGGACAAGCTGAAAGAGATTGTGATGGATAAGAATACTGTCTTTTAAAATTAGAACTAAGTACTAATAGTGTAATAAAAGTAAGTAATAAAAGTTTTAGCATAAATCGTGATACTGGTTGAACAATCATAAGACGCTTTTATAGCTCTACTTAATAAGTACTAAATTTACTTCGCCACTGCTTTTGAGAAGTACGTGAATTGAATGGTTGAAATTGATAAGGTCATCAATATTATGCGTTATAGGTAAAAATCCCTGACTATTTAAATTAATAGCTACCGATTTTTCATAAATGTGTACTTCAAGTATCTCAGTTTCCTCATGGATATTTTTCCTCCATTGATAAATTAGGTACTAACAGCGCCAGCGGACGTTCATATATCTAGGTATAGATTAGATAATAATAAAATTGAAAAATCTAGCATTGTACAAAATAGGTACGTCATTTCTATAAGACAATCTATTACGTTCTTGTAAAACCAGAATGCATTGTTTACAAGTACCTAGGCTAGGCTATCTACGTGCCTACGTAGTTGGGTAATGTTTTGTATAGCTGCAGTCAAGGCCATAACACATGTACTACACGGCACCTGCATGACCAATAAGTTAACGCTTCAGTTTTTTGGCCTTTTATTAGATGCAATGATTGGTTACGATAAGATTTCGACGTTCGACGCTATGATTGACCTATGTCGTCAGTCGTAATGTGTACCTAACGATCAGTCCTATCCTAACTAAATACATAACCGTAAACATGTAATAAAGCCCTTTTGCCTAGTTCAGACATTCTAGAATAGACAATCAGTTACAAACACGTCTGTTCAAGGTTTGAGATAAAGTAGGAATAACATTTTCTCATGTATAAATTACTAAACAGCAGTGCATACAAATTCGCTCCAAGGCATAGCAGCAGTAGTCTTCTGATGATAGGTACCTATATTCTTGGGCTCATCTATTAGCCTTCAATGGCGTTTAAAAACAGACCTACAGAGTGAGACCTTCTAATAGGATATCTAATATTATGGTGATGTTCGGAGCAGAGCACAGATAATGCTTTATAAATACCACATAATCACGTAAATTTCTTTTGATAGAGTACAAATATGAACCTTAATTTGCTGAATATAACTAAATACCAACTAAGATTAGTGCATGTGTTAGTAAGCTAGAAGTACAAAGCCACATTTGCACTAGGTATAGCACAATTCTATTTGTGTAACAACTTGGTGGTAAGATTGTAGTTATTTGCAGAAAATTCAAATGCTTTTCAATAGTTGGACAAGATGATAAAATCTAATCTAGGTCCTTAGATTTTCAGCATCTATTTAAAGTCTGGCAAAACATTACATATAAGTACCTACCTAGGTACCTAAAGCAATACATAATAAACTTTAGAACTAATTAGATTATTTTTACACCCGGACAATAAATACTTACAGCATTGATATTGCAAATTCTTGAAATCCAGAGTTTGACATCAACATTCTTGAAACTCGGGTGAATCTCTCTTCCAATGAAGAAGTCATACAATGTATAGCCTGTGTTCCCGTAAGGATTCAGTTCATCTTTCTCCAACTTCCTACTCTTCACATACAGTACAACGCTGAGAAGTAGAGCAAAAATGTATGAAGCTGTGGCCAATTTCAAATATTCCTGTAGTATGAGATCTTTGTTGATTAATTTCCAATAATCCAGCTGATACACAAGATTTCCAACAATAATGCTCGATATAAATGCATTGAAACAGTATTTCCTTCCTGTATTGTCCATTCCGTCAGTTTTTGGGCCAAGATATGGGAAAATCGAAATGACAGCCTGTATCAATATCTGTGCTGCAATCAAGCAACTTGTTGGAACACTAAACCATAGACCAAGAGACCTGAATGGTGAGAAATTGAGAAGCGTCTGAACTGAACAGGATTTCATACATGACGTAAGAATAGAAATTACAGTTAGAGGTATTAGAAGAATCAAGACTGCTGTGCCAACGCGACCACCAAACTCCCATTGCCTGGCAACTTGCGAGATGTTACTGACACTGGTTCTCAATGGAGTAGACAGTTTTCTAGATGATTGAGTAGATACTCTTTCCTTAAAATCCTCTTCAACAGAGTTCTCATCATCAGAATAGGTATCCAGTGATTTACTGACAGATTTGCTAGGTGTACGGCTGTGCTTACTGACAGATTTGCTGACGCTTCGTCTGATGTCCGGCAAAGAAGGGACCACATCAATGAACTCCCGAAGTCTGCTTGATCTGCGTGGTGTGTACGGAGCATCATCAACAGGACCTCTATTCCTCAAGCCAAACACATCAGATCCTCCATTTTTTTCAGGAGTAGTATCTCTTTGAGGAAATATATCCCTCACAGAATATTCACTGCGTTTTGAACGCGTATTGCGTGCGTATAAGGTGGATATGTCATCGAGACGTACGGAAGCGTCTTGAATAGCGGGACGTTTCGCAGGAGACCTCGGAACTACTTTAGGTTCTGGCTCTATCGGTTCTATAGTTTCTTTAACAGTTCTCGCAGGAGACTTACGCGCAGGATACTTGGAAGCTGCTTTACGGCTAGGGGATTTCCTTGCAGGCGATTTAGCTTTTGGCGCAATTTGACGCGCAGGCGGGCTTTTCCGGGCCGGTGAAATTTTACGAGTTCTGGCGGGAGAACGAGAAGGCCGTGTCCGGGGTGGACTAGGCTCAGGAACACGAGTTCTTCTTCTTGTAGACATGATGCTATTCAATCACCAGGTAGTAGAATGCACAATTTTACACTGGATGGAATTCTAAAATTATCACTCAACCACACGCATTGATTGTCACACACATTCCACATGAAACTGCCTACACTTGAGGAGAAACTGGGTCAGACTCTACTTTTGTTTACTTTAACAGTGAAATAAATGTTTTTCTTTCTTACGCAAATGTCGCAAATGAAAAAGATTTCAACGTAAATAAACGTTGTGAATGAAAGCTTTGCTTTTGCCAGTACGAAATGAATGAAAAAAAAGCCCAGCCAAACGCCAGCGTCGACGCTGGAATAAATTCAAAATACCTCCTGTGATTGGCTAAAAATAGTGTTGTTTGATGTTTTCTCTTTCTGACAAATGAAAAAAAAAAAGAGAAATGAAATTTAATATTGTTAGGTTGGCAAACACGGTTGATGACAGATGTAGGGCGTTCATGTTTTAAACTCGATTATAGCGGAGCGGAGACGATTTTTGACTCGATTTTTCAGAGACGGACAAATAAATAAATAAAAAATCTTACGAGAATATAGCCAGAATATTCTATAAGAAATAATCTTGGACACTCCACACAGCGTCATCTAGTCCCAAGCTAAGCAACTTATTGCTTGTTTTATGGTAACCAGATGACTATTAAAATACTTTTAATAGACACATCTTTTTGTAAATATGTACATCCATAATAAAGATAGAACACCCAGACACGGAATAAATATCTGCAGAACATACAAACATTTTGTCCCATAGCGGGGAACGAACCCGCAACCTCCGCATCTCATGCGCGCCTTCGCCCACTGCGCCACAGAGGTCGTCTAAAAACTGCAAAATACGGCAATCAAATATTTCTGATTCTGATTCCGACGGATATCATTAAAGCCTATTTTTGTACAGTAGGTACAGAATGCGCACAAAAAATGGCATGTTTTTTTCTTGCCTGTGTCTTACATAAAAATAACTAAACAGAATTATAGTGTACAGGACAGAGTTAGATTATAATTTCTTTGAATCTTGTAGCTAGGTATTTAGAGTTAAAACAATACTTTTCAACAATAAAGTGCTTTATTAATAAAGACTATACCTTATTTCTAAACAATATCACATGGTGCATGTGAGACACACACAATAAATTATGCAATATTTCATTATAAGTAAATGGTGTGTAGTTTCAACAAAGCTGATTGATTGCTAGGTAGAGTTTTTCAAACTAAGAAAATCTCTAATTAGACAAAATAACTTACAAATTGCCTGTCAAACAGAGCTTACAAATACCCTACTGCATATTTTCAAGAATAAAAAACAAGCATGAAATAAAATCAATCCCATATCTACTGGATATATCCAGGAATGTTCACATATACCATAACTTAAGAGCGAGAAAAAAAAATGTAAAGATGTGTGTTTTTCCTTTCACCAGTATTTCTCAAGGGATTTCACCAAGTCGAGAGGATCAACATTTGGTCCATGACGCTCCATGGGCACACCATCTTTGTTGACAATAAACTTTGTGAAGTTCCATTTAATGAAGTTGCCCAGGGTACCGCCTTGCTTGTGCTGAAAATAATATAAAAAAATCAGATTATATTGCCATGACATTTCTTTATATCCATAACAAAAATCAATTATTACTAAAAACCTGGAGTTCAAACCGAGTTTACATAGGTTTGTTCAATTAGCTAAAGTCCTTGACACAATATAGCCATTCACAAGTGCTAGAATGAAACCATATTGATTTTTTTACACCATAAACTTAGATTAATGCCAATAGCCCAAGGCTGAATAAAATCAATAAAATGTGTTGTATTCCATGATTAATATTTAATCTTTTTTCTAGATAGAGAGGGCTGAAACACTGGTAATATTTAGGTGTTCAAGGCATTAGTAATTGTACTTGATTGATAATGCTATAGTGTGAGAACTAAAACAGCTTTTGCAGAATATTTTATGTACTTAAATGGTTTTACCCTACAGTTCTTGCAAACTCAATGATGCAACTTAGCTTATTTAAAGACTATTGTATTGTACATTATTACTAATTGATGACTCTTTCAGAGTAACAGTTACAACATAACGGTGTCTATTCAAACTATAGTTTTATTAGTACCTTACAAATATTTTTACTGAAATACTTTTAAGACATTCATAATAGCATTAAGACAGTCAAATGAAAACTAAGTTACCATGAAGCATAACTTGTATTTGAATGACTTTTTATAAGGTCAACTTAAACAAGAAAGGTAAAGTTAAATTATTGTTTTGATTTTATTTACAATTCAGCATGTAAACATTATTGATAACTTATCAAAAATTGCAAATTGGCCACAAATCTTTCCATAAGTTTATCAGGTTTATTGAGTAATATTTACCTTCAAAAATTTCCACAAGGGACTTGCTGAGTCACCGTTGACATCAATTTTTTCAAACAAATCAAATTTGACTTTACGTTCAGACGCAAAGCAGACAATGTCCTCCGGGTTTCCAGGTTCCTGACCAGCGAATTGATTGCATGGGAAAGCCAAGATGCGTAGTCCTGAAACATGTTTCATTTTATTGGTACAATTACTTAAATTTCAAATTAATAACATGTTGGCAAGTCACTAGAGGAGGTGGTCATAGAACTGAAAAAAAGTAGTGGGAAAGGATAAGGAATTTCTCCAACACAGGGTTGAACAGTTAGGTAATCTACATAATTGTTTTTTTTCTCCGTATACTTAGTTAGGTACTTAGGTTTAGTTGTAGGTACCTATATGGAATTCTCACCTTTACTTTCTCCATACTGTTCAAACAACTCATTGAGTTGCTTGTAGTTGTTAGCGGTAAGACCGCACTGCGAGGCAACATTCACAATGATGCACACATGACCTTTGTACACATCGAGTTTCACCTCCTCTCCTTTAATATTTTTCACTGTAAACTCGTGGATAGAGGCAGCACTCTTGTAATCAGGGTTGTTGTCAACCATTTTGCTGCAAATTGGAGAAGTGACAATTTTATTTACGTCGCTTGTTTGTTTTGTTTTGTTGACAAAACCTTCGCTTCTGTTCTGTCAAACAAACAAGCGAAGCGAAACGAAGTAAGTTTTTAGTCAAAGTTTAGTTTAGTGATGTGCTCGCAAATACGGATTAAGTTTGCTTGAATAGCCAATCTCAACCGTAGACTATCTGTAAGGAAGGATTGATTATAGGTAAAAGAAATTAATTAATCTTTATAGTTGCCGGCAGCAGAGATAGGACCGGGACCGGAAGTCGGCAAAAATAGGCAGGCAAGTATAATTTTATTGCGTAACACATTAAATTAATAATTTAGTACGTGTATCATGAAGGATCTACTCACATTGTACTTAGTTGGGCTCTAGCTATGCAAAATCCGTTTGTGAGAATAGGCGCAGCAAGCCTAGATATCGCTCGAAAACTGATTGTCATTTTCCTTTCAAACGAGGTTTTATTGTGAGCTGAAGGCGTTCTGTCTGATACTGTTACATTTGGAAATATTTTTTTTTCAGTGTTTGTCAAAGTTATGAGATTTAATAAATTGACTGATACTGATATTTATAATATAGATAGCAATTAATAAAGTTTGAAGTTAATTTATGCATTTGAAATGAAAATGTAGAAGCCCTATTTCTTTTTTGGAGTAGTTCCTGAACGCACTCGGTAAATATAGTGTGGTCAAATACATCAATGTCAAATAAATTTTTAGGTTCTGTCATCCATCATGTCATGTCATCTTATTTTTCTTTCTGTAACAAACGACGAGCGAGAAAACATTGCCGTGTCGAAATTTCGAAAAGCGGAAGAAAGAAATACCGAAGTTACTCTGCAAATAAGTTCAAATATGATGGCGCTTGCAGTTTCCAATATACGTAGGTGCATTTGCCTTAGAAGCTTCAGCACCCCAAATCTCGTGCAGACAGCTGGCTATCACGCTAATGTAAGTTTTGTTTGTATTGCCAAGGATTATCGATTTCACCACCAACGACGTAATTTCACCGAATAGCCTTGAACTTCGATGCATATTATGATAAGAAATACGTGAAATCATTATCAAAGAATAGGATGCTTATAGTTTGTTGTCTATTCTACACTTTATTACTTCCAATCGGTGCTGTGTTTACTAATATTCTGCTAATTTTATACATAACGTAACCTACATAAACAACAACCTACGTAAACAACCAAGAAATTGATAAAGCTAATGAGTATAAACACTTTCAGGTCATTGACCACTACGAGAATCCTCGCAATGTCGGATCACTTGACAAAAAAGACAAGAGCGTCGGCACGGGTTTGGTCGGTGCACCCGCCTGTGGCGACGTTATGAAACTGCAGATCAAAGTAGATGAGGACGGAAAGATTATTGATGCTAAGTTCAAGACTTTTGGATGCGGTTCTGCTATTGCTTCTAGCTCTCTTGCCACAGAATGGGTGAAGGGCAAGACAGTAGATGAAGCACTGAAGTTGAAGAACACAGATATTGCTAAGGAGCTGTCTCTGCCGCCTGTCAAGTTGCATTGCTCTAGTAAGTTAAACAGTAATTCAGAGGAATTACATCCAATCCTTTAAAATACAGAATGTTTGCATTGTTATGTTATTTATGCAAGATATAAAACTCTCAATTATTAATAATATGTGAAAGGTGATTTTAGTTTTCCATTGGCAAACATCCAAGTAAGTTGATATAGGTATTGTTTCGTGACCTTGACCTGTGTACCACTTGTTAAAATAGAAAAACATTCATAACAAATTATAGTCTTAACTTTTATCATAAAAATGATTTAATAAACATAAATTAAATTATAAGGGAGGCCTTTGCCCTGCAGTAGGATGCTACAGGCTCTTAATAATAATAATATTTTCAATTGGTGAAACATTTTTATGGACTGTGTGTGACCCTAATAAAATTTAAGTAAATCTGTCACTAAACTTTTTTTTCATTTCAGTGCTTGCTGAGGACGCCATAAAAGCTGCTCTTTCCGACTACAGGATCAAGCAACAGCCACCAAAGAATCAATAAGTCAATCAGAAAGGCTAATTTTGGAACAGATCTGTGATTTTGTATAGAGATTATCCATAAATACATACTTTTCAGCACCAACTCAAATGACATAAAGAAATCTCAACATGCAATCAGTAAAATTAAAATAAATATTTGTGGATGATCTCTTGGTTGGGAATTTATATAGTCTAACCTCCCACTTGGGCACACCACGTTCTTCGAACGGGCCATTTCTAGGCGAACAGTATGTTGGCAGTAAACTGTGACTGTGCATGCTAACACTATGTACTCATGATTGTGAAAGGAGCAAGTGTCGCATACAACAAAATCTGCTTGTTCGAAAACCGTAGTGTGCCCAGATTCTTAGTAGTAGTGGCTTGTAGCTGTCATTGTAGACAGAAATGCAAAACCAGTATGTAAATTAGATGTAATACATTTTAGGACATGTTATTTGTTTGATTAAATGAGTTAACAACTTTTTGGTTTTTTATACTCTTCATACCTCCATGCATTTGAACTAACAACAGCTTTTTAAAGACATAGGTTACCTAATAGTGCTGCTTTAAAATCATCTAGGAAAGGTGGAGGCCTAAACAAATTGGTAGGTAAATAAATAACACAACAACCAATTCTTGTGAACAAAATAGATAGGTTGCAGTTCTGGTAGGAATCATAATCCTTTGACTTGTTCTACAGCTTTTCAATGTGATAGCTATTACCACTGGTACCTCATCTCGAACATTGATTTCACTCCGTTTTTCTTCGGACTATTTTTTGGTGTTTGATTTTTGCGGCGTCACGTAGCGGCGTTTAGGCATCCGACTGCATGCTACTTAGCACTAGATGGAGTTATTTATTTTTGATTGCAGGAAAGACCTAAACGCCGCTCAGGGCGCCGCAAAAATAGATCGAAGAAAAAAGAACAATGTTCGAGATGAGGTATTTGTCTTATGTAGGTAATCTGTGCTATTACTTGAACAGAATTACTTACTAAATATTTTTCAAGAAAGATTAAAACCACAAATAACTTATAATCAAATTTTATTACTATCATTCTACAAGACTCATTAATACTACCACACATTACATACACAAAGCACTTAATTAAGCACTACGTTTGTATGCCTAATTTCTGAAGCGCTAGTAAGGCAGCGTCTGCTTTAGCCTGCTTTTTGTTTTGACTGGCAACTGCTGGTTGGTACTCAATACCATTCACTTTTACCTGAAAACGAGTACTTTGTAAATTAAAGAAACAAAGGCATATTAATAATAATCATCGATTTAGTAAACGAACATTGTTTTGATTAAAAGAATCGTCATCAGAGGTATCATCAAGGGCATTGGTTGTGATTTGTGAATCACCGAAAAGTAAAGACACTCATCACACAAGTGTAAATTTTGATTCTAATTGAACATACACGTGATTTGACCTTTGTTTAGTTAATTTTGGACATGATCTGCGTACGAGAAACTGGTTGTTTTAACTAAAATCTAAATTATTCAAATAGTCAAATAGTAAGTCGTACTTAAGTTAGCCAAGTATAGCGTGTACTACCAGACAAACATTTTGTTGTGGTGTTAATTTTTTTAATTATTTACTTTTAATTGTTCTGATATGCCTTACTTTTTGACTGGCTTCTCTCTGAAGCTGGACTATTTAGATTGTTTAAGGGATCGCTTGAAAAAAAAACATTTTTCTTTCAGTCAAAGTTTTACCGCAGTAATATTACCTTAAACAGGAAGTTCTTCTTATGATCAGGTCCGCACTCGAAGCACAGATTGTATTCGGGCGGGCCGAGCTTGTGTTTAGAGCAGTACTCGCCCAGTAGTGATACAGGGTGCTTTCCCGCGGCGCCGGCGGCCACGGGCGCGGCGGGCGCTCCGCGGGGCGCGCCGCGACCGCGCATGCCTTTACCCTGGAGAAAGAGACACCATTAATATGGAGAATAAAAAAATAATAAAAAGACGTGTGGCACTCGGGGACAGCCGCGGTAAAGAATGCCACCTAGAGGCGAATTGCTGAACTAAAGAGACAAGCGTTAGGTTATTTTCGTTACGGAATTTCTGGATTCGGTCTCCACGCTCAAGGCCCGCGATAGAAGCTATGCAATAACTTAATAAATTATTTGGGAAACATCACATAATATGACCACTTTTCAACTTGACTTTATTTTAAAAAAATTTGGTGTCAAAGAGTTGAGTTGTCAAAGTCTGTATTAATCATCATCAGCTGTAGACGTAATTCTATCAGGTATTTTAGGATGCCTAAAAGGGGACAAAATAAGTATGTTTAATCAAATACATATTTGGTAGATTTTTCAGAAGCCCATATTTTTTTTTGAAATTGAAGGTCACTTACAGACATTACAGACTTACACGACCGGCCGCAAAACCCAAGAGACTATGTATTTGGACGTGACTCTGACTAGGGGTAGTCAGAGTCACGTCCAAATGTAGAATAACTTCTTTAAAGGGCCTTTAATGTAAAATCCTACATCATTCTAAAAGGCATTTGAATATTATGTGTCTTTTATCTATATTTCAGACAGTTACAAAAACCTTAAGTCAAGAGAATAGTTGGTAATAAGTAGATACATGAAGGTGATTACTGATTAGATAAGTACCTACCTATGTCAAAACAACCAATCGATCTTTAGATGATGTTTCATCCATTGCACTTGACAAAGGCCAGATAAGACCGTTGAACATCTTGAAATACGTATTGTATAGTTTTGTTTGGCAATTTTAATAATGTAAGAAGAAAATATTTACTAACTTGTCACCACCGTTTTTTTGTCGTCATCTGTCAGATTTGACAGTAATACGTGCAAGTTAGCCAATCATCTAGCTGATTCATATGTTATAGTTTAAAATATAATATATTACTACCAACATGGGTAGCAAATTGTGTTGTGGCCTTAGGCTCGTATTCAGAGACTTCACTCAAACTTGAGTTTACGCTTAAGCATCGATTTTTGACAGTTCTCTATGAAAACTGAGTTATGAATCACAGCTTAAGACACGATTTATGCTTGAGTATAGTCTCTGAATACGGGCTTTCGTTTTTTAGTGTCGGAGACTTCTTAGGCAGCCAGCCTAAAGTAGTCAGCCAGCTAGATCATACCAACTTAGTTTTCATGAGTAATTTGGTTCACTTACCCCCTTATTACTATACCGCTGTGGTATTTCCTCCTTAGCCTGTAGTCCCTTCGTGTCCAGTTTGACCTCCAGCAGTAATGGTTGAAGCGCGCCCGTCCCTTCCTTGCCCAGACCCCGGCCGGGCGTCCAACCCATCTTTTGAAGCAGGTGCATTCCCATACCACCCGCCACTGGTGCCGCGCGGGTCAGTTGGTCCTAGATAGACGGCTTATGGTATTATTATGTTCTTATGTATTGCTTAAGGTCATAATTTGGTTCATTTTTGTATCGAAGGCTTTAAATGAATTAAAATGATAGATCATTTTATTGTTCGAAGCAAAATTGGGTTCATTTTTCTGATATGAATTTTAGTGTGATTTAGATGGAGAAGTGGAAAAGTAATTGGGTTTGTAAAAACATTCTGAAAACAGTTTGAGAGTAGATTATACAATCGCAACAATAGGTACATAATTATAAATATGTATAGCTATCGGCTGCTTTTTGTTCATAGACAAGAATGTATTGATTTTGAATAAAAAAATACATTACACTGAGTCGAGGTAAGTTCCTAATTTCATCTGCAAGAAACACACTTGAATCATTCACAAACATTTCATTCACTCGTCTCCCCTATCATACTTACCTTTATTTACGGTAAGCACCTATCATCGAAGTACTGGCGACGCCGTTTCACTTAAAAACTGTAACAAATATTCATGAATTCCCCAAAATAAGCCATGCTTTTCTTTGAGACTTGACAGGTATCATTTTATAATGAAATCTGTCTATCTCTATCAAAGAATCACTAGGCTTTAACGACTGACTTGAAGGACGAAATATGTAAGAAAACTGAGTTAAAACCAAAAGTAAATATCAAAATTTAAGCTTACTTTTGTGTCAATTTACATTTATAAAACTAAAAAATAAAGTTTTAAGTGCAGATAGCGAGTAAAATCACAAAATAAAATAATAATAGTCAGTCAAATAAATGGGGAAAACTGAATATTTGTATGCAAGACTCGATGATAATCGGCATGCCATCGATGATGGCATTAGAATTATCATTTTTTTACTAAAGGACGTAATGTAAAGTGCGAACTAATTAAGTTCTTACTTTACACGAAACGAGACAGTGCGTTTTTGTAGAATGGTTACAGCGACATTTGTTGGTTAAAAATTTCAAATTATGTTATTGTTTACCCAGCTGTAAGTAATAAAAAATAATATAAGTAGGTATTACTAAAGTAGGAACCGACATTATTTCAGTTTCAGTGTTATTTCAGAAGAAATATATCAGATTCTATTATGCGAAAGAACTCAAATAAAACATTGCAGCATTTAATGCGCTAAAACGTAAAAACTAGGACTCTATTTGCCAACATTTTATTTTAACTTATTAAGGCTCAGTTAGTAAGCCGCGGCTATCGCGTATTATAATTCGGATGTTAAATCCGATCAAATACTAATATTTGTTATTAAATTCAAATGTCACTGCAACCATATCTGAACACAATAGTCAGAAAGCGTAATACAGGTTGTATTAAGAGCTCTGACCGCGACTCCGACGTGGCCCGCCAAACAGCTGTAAGAAAACATTGCGGTAGCGTTTTAAAGTATTCAACAGAACCGGCTGATTGTATTTGCACTGTAAAACCATGGTTACAAGGTTGTTGTTTATTTATCACAAGTTTTTCATCAATCTTCCATTTTAAAGGATACCAAAGAAAACCAATATAAACATTTTAATTGAATGCTTCACTTGTTGATAAGAATTGTTAGGGGCCATCCATAAAGTACATATCACGAATTTCTTGTTGTCTTTTTGACCCCCTTTAGCCTAAGCGTGTGACGTATTATGGATGGCCTTTTATGTGTAAACTGACACTAAATAAAAATTAAATTGAAACAAAATGATTATAAATAATTCATTCAAAAGACCTTGACAGAAAACATGTGACAATACACGGTAAACAGTATAAATAACAGCAGCCTTAAGGTTTCGTTGAACACTTCAATACACTTAACTAGGCATTTGGTTCTTCAATAATCACTTTTCAATACATAATATGAAAGGAAGATTTATAAACCTATATACATCTTTCGGAAAGTAAGTAAAATGTGATTTGTTTGACCGTGCAGTTCAAACTATTCACTAACTATTATTGTTAGAACGCCTGTTTGTGCTAAATGTTTTGATGGTGCCTTATGTTAAAAAAAAGTGCTATTTAAATTATGTATTTCCATGTGAATATAGCGCTGTAGGGAGGCTTTTGGAATGCCATGAAGTAGGGCATTATAGGTTAAACATAAACTAAAATCATCATTTAATCATCAACATCATCATCATTTAACTCATTCATCAACATAATAATTATAATATAATATAATAATAATAATCTCCTCAGTGCAAAGTGATTATTAAAGAACGAAAACCAATATACAAAACAGCGTGTTGGCAAGGCGATTGCCTTATTGCAATCTTTCGTAAATACCTTCTTAGCCCAGGCCTGAGTGCCGCTGGCAAGTTCCCTAGGCGTTAGTATTTGCGCGCCGGTCGAACCGGTGAACTGGCCTAGATGTCTGTCCTTTGACCAGCCGAACTGAAACAAGATATGAAATAAAAAGAGAAAGTCTTTGTTACACTAGTTTGTTGGAGAGAGACTCCCTTACTCGAGAAGTCTAAAACCGTGAGAGTTAGTACAAAACAATATTAGGTAAAAATGTTTAATAACTCGTTTTACTCTTTGAAGAACGATGAGGGGAACGAAAGGGGGTATGTTTGCGCACGGCTCACTCGCTCACGAACCAATAGCACCCGCTAAATCAATGGTGTAAAGTGCGCTGCGTCAACCCTCCAACCAATCGGACCTAAGATTCCTTAAAATCGCATACTGTACTAAACATAGTTTTCATTTATTGTTTTAATGTAATTTTATAAGGAACAGCATACTTACGCTTTTTGACGGGCTCTCTTTCTTCTCTTGTTCTTGGCGTATCATCAGCAACTTCTGTGACACGATCGACGCTATATCCTGGAAATTGTATTTGTAAAGACTTAAGTAATTAACATTTTCCTGTTAAAGGAAGTAATTTCAATTCAGTATCTAAAACAATCTCACACCAAAAAAAATACTATAAAGATCATATATATTGACTTACAATTTTAGGTGGTATAATTCCTGGAGGGTAGGCTTGTGGACCCGGCGCGGGCAAAGCCAGCGGCGCTGATACAGTCGACAGGTCTGAAAACAATAGAACAATTTTGTAAACAATCAAATGCCTGCTGTTAAATTGATATGCAGATTTCGAATCGACAATATTTTTACGTGAGTAATTTCCCGTTGTATTAATATTAAGAAATAAAATACTTACGAGATCCACTGGAGAATCCTTTCATGTACGGTGGGGGGTCAACGACCGGGGCAGGAGGCGCGGGCAAAGCCAGCGGCGCAGGCCTGTACAGAAGACTAAAAGACATAAATACCTAAGTTAATTTTATCATTTAATTTCAAATTATAAAATGAACCAGAAACTTTCTAGCGAAACTTAATTTAAAGAAAAATTGAAATCGGACTGTATTAACCAACTCAGCCACGGAACCGATTATGTGTTTATCCAGGATATAAACTATCCTAGTAACAAATCCATCCAGCCGTTTGAGTGAGAAACAGTAATAAACATTCACATACACACACACACAAACACATTTAGCAATTCTTTAAACTTACCTTAGCAAAGGCGTCGTCGTAGCTCCAATCTGTGTTGCCGCAGCGGTGAGAGCCGAGGCAGAGTTGTGCATAGCGCTCGGCACAACTGGCACGATTGCGGTCAGATCTGGCGAACTTGCGGCCGGTTCTAACGCTTTTGGGGCAGGTACTGGTAGCGGAGCTGATTTTGTGGGCAGCTTTGCTATTGTCTGTGGAAAATGTAGAATAGATTTGAAGTATAAGCAGACTATAGATATAATTTATAAGTGGCAAAATTTAACTTATGTACTTACCATTTTTTTAACTAACTTCTATTTCGTTAGATGAGAACAATATTTTTCACTCTAGAGCTTGAGGATCTATGAACAGAAATTTACTGTTTATGGATCCTCATAAGAATTCTCAATTTGTATAATGGTATTGTACCTCGAGATAGTACTCTTTCAAACAAAAAAATTGGTCCACTATGGACAGAAAAATTAAAATAATACATACAGTGGAACATAAAATTTTCCTCTTATTTGGAAACCAGTTAAAATGTAATCACTAAAATTTTTTGAACTATGATATCCAAACACGTACCATATCTTTCTTAGGCTCCACAGGGACCCACTCAGACGCCTTGTCTCTGTGTTGGGTGCCTGATGACACGGGAAACTGCAGTCTTAGTTCATCCTTATTGGCTACTAGTGCTGTGCTTTTCACAGGCAAAGGAGCGCCGCCCTGAAAGAAATATAAAACTTTACTATACAGATATAGTCAGATTTTTTTTAACAGGGGACAAAAGCTTGATCAATATAGCCCAGGGGAAAGGGCGCTAGTTTTCCTGGGGTGTTCTAAAATAGTAATCGACGGGTGTTCTAAAATAGTAATCGACCCCTTGACCTGCCGCCGATTTGTAAAAGTCAAAACATGGAGCCTATATACCTACTGGATTTAAAAGCTTGATACATTCATTGTCCCTATATTATTATGTGTGAACATAACCTACAAATTAGGGTAAGATGGTGATTCTATAAATGAATTGAAATAATTTTCTATTTGTATAAAACTCACCCTTATATTCATTATAATAGGAGCCTTCTCCTTCACCAGGAAGGGGTGGTGGAACGCCATGGTGTCTTCGTTCTCGCTCATATCGTCATCTTCGGAGCACACAGAGGATAGTTCACCTAACGCTTCCTTTTTCGATAGGTGTTTACAGAAATCTGTGAGTTCGTCCACGGATTTACCTGCAAAATAATAATGTTGCATTACTGACTATATTTGAGTAAATATTCAGTAAGTACCGAATATCTAGTGGTAAACAGTGGTGATTAATGCTGATCAAAGGCAAAATCTACTTTTTAACTAAGACCATTAATTTCTCAAATTCAAAGACAGGCAAAGTACAGATATGTTTTGTTAATATCATTACCTTGTGTATAGCGACGATTCCATCCTATCATTGGGTAATTTACATGGTAAACTGATTATTATAAGAATTAAAATTTGCGTGTCAATGTCACTTGCAATATCGTCGTTATGAAATCCTATATCCTAGGATAGTAATCCTACTTCCTATCCTATCCTCCCTACTTCTTATCCTACTTCCTACTTCCTACTAATATTATAAATGTGAAAGTTTGTGAGAGATGTATGTTTGTTATTCTTTCACGAAAAAACGGCTGGACCGATTTGGTTGAAATTTTGTATGTAGATAGGTGATACCCTGGATTAACACAGGCTACTTTTTATCCTGATATTCCCGCGAGAACGGGACTTACGCGGGTGAAACCGCGGGGCGCAGCTAGTTGATAATATATGCTCAAGCTTGTGAAGGTGGACGCTAAGACTGGCGCAGCCAGTAGGATTTTTATTATTATAATATTTAACCTCCAGATTGTATAGCAGCCATGACTTGGTTCCTGGTGTGCGGCGGCAAGGCAGCGGTCCCGCCCGGCACCTCCCCATTCTTAAGCATGTTGATGGCATTGCGTCGAGCCACCTCAAGCAGACGCTTCTTCTCACTGTCTGCTAGCTTCACTCCGGTTGGGGACCTGCTTTAATACGAGTTATAGAATTCATACATAGAGAAGTTTTGCGGTTGAAGCTGAAGTTTAACGATTTTTATATTAAAATAGGTTAGGTTTTGAGATTAAAATTCTGGTACAAGTGGAACAGCAAGTCAAGCTTGCAGGACGGCCTTTGAAAACTTTGTGAAGAAACCATTTTGGTTAAGGTTAAATTAGCAATGGAGTGCTTTCTAATGTTCAGTATCTGAAGATGGACTTACGCAAGTCTTAAGTTAACTAATGTTGGGATATTAAAATTACTCTGAAATTACAGGTATTATTTACGTAAATATACAGTCGATTTAGAAACTATCAATGTTCTATCTTCAAATTCGGCTCGTCGACTTCTGGGACCTGTATACATTGTACACTTACCTCGACCTTCTCCCTCGGTACCTCGGCGGCGAGTGATGTCTATGAGGATACCCAGACACCCGTGTCCTCGACCTCGAACGCCGTCGTGACCTTGAGGACGACCTATGCCGTGACCGCGATGACGACCTATGTCGTGATCTCGATCCGGAGGTGCGCTGATGTCTGCGAGATGCTGAGCGGGATCTCGACCTTTTCTTACTGCTAGATCTAAAGAGATAATTCACATTTATAATCATCATTTATGTGTATAAAGTCATAAATTATATGTAGAATTTGTAATAACAATACCTCTTAGGAGTTTTATCTTTGTCCCTCTCTTTCTCCTTCTCTTTATCTTTTCTTGAAGACTTATGAGAACTCTCTTTTTTACTAGTACTCTTTTTCAGAGATTTATCTTCTTCTGATCTGAAAATAAAGTGAAATATTTGCATGAATGGTACAATAATGTACAATAGTGTTTAATAATGTAATAGTCTAATTCAATGTGTGAGTGGAAGAAAACACGTGGCAACAACACCTAGCATGTAAGCATTAAGTAAACATATTACATTACTCCAAATAAGTAGGTACCTAAACTTTAATAATTATATGACAGATAAATCATAAATCAAACTTCAAACTTTTATTGCAATGAATGGTATTTTTGTTTACAATAGTTGTATTAAATATTATATTATCTCATTTTAACTTTGTTTCTCCTTGATCTAATAATTTACTTTGGACAAGCTACTTACACTTTGATGTCTTCAGCAGCTTTTTTCAAAATACCTCCAGGATCTGCGGACTTCGGAAATTGTGAGTTGACAACTATCTCTTTCACAGATTCATTTGAAGAATCTGTGTATTCTCCCTCTTCATACTTCTCCGCTCTTTTCCTAGCTTGTTCCTCAGCTTGCTTTACGGTCTCTTCAAAAACCGTACTGAATTTCAAATTTTTTATTTGTATTTTACCTTTATTTTTATCATTCTCTGCATCAACTTTCTTACCATCCAGTTTGAGTCTTAAATCACTAGAGTCAAGGTCCTTTGGGGATTCAGGCATGGGGATGAGACTCGCGTCAATATTAGGCGTACTGTTGTCTTCGATTTTGACTGAAACTCGGCGTTTGGGCTCATTCTGTTGCTCAAGTTTCACCTTTTCGTGTTTAACTCTAACTTCCTCAGACTTTTCAGCCTTGATTAGCTCTTCCTTATAATTTAGTAACAAAGCCGGGTCTAGCTTGAGTTTAGGGGAGTACGACCGTTTTTGGGACGGAGAACGCGACGGTGACCGACTATCCCTAGAACGCTTCTTGGACTTACTTTTTTTTCTCTTTTTTCGCTTGTGTGAGTAATCAGAATCACCCGAATCGTCACTGCTACTACTCCTGCTACGTTTTTTCTTCTCTTTTTTGTGCTTCTTTTTAGATTTTTTTGATTTCTTTGATGTTATTTCTTCGATCTTAGGCGGAGCCGCATTGAACGCACCAAATAACTCTGAGAGAATTTCGTTAGACGATTTAATGGGCTCATTTTTCTTACGATCAGGAGATGATTTTTCCTTTTTAATAAGTAACTCTATTTTATCCATTAAACTTGTCATTTTTAAGCAAAATGTTCACAATTTACACAATAAAAAACACGAACAAGTTATTCGCCATATTTTGATTGATTGATTGGTAGCAAAACAAACAATTTGCAATAAAACACGCTTGCTTCCTTTCTGTTTGTTTGATTGAATGTTCATTTACGTCAAATTTGTCAATGTCATTTTTGATACGATCTTGTCACCGATAGATTGCGTTTAAAAATAAACTACGATTTGGTGATTTAGGTGATTATACTTCATTTCTTGAAACGAGCTAATAGGAAGCAAAATAAACGAACGTGATTGGTCGTAGAAAATAATTGTTTGTGCTCGTATTGGCTAGATTTGAAAATTGACAATTGATTTGACAATCTAGCCAATACGAGAACAAACAATTATTTTCGACGACCAATCACGTTCGTTTATTTTGCTTCCTATTAGCCGTCTGTATTCTGTGCTATTAGCTCGTTTCAAGACATGAAGTATAGGTGATTAGGGCCCCCGCAGACGGCCGACTTTTTGTAGGTGGAAAAGTAGGTCGCTTTTTCGACCGATTTTGTCACCTACTTTGTCACCGACTCCAACGCACACGACCGTCACTTTGTAGGTGGCTAGTGAGGGGACAACATCGAAAAATACTAGAACGGTGGATTTGCAAAGGAAGATAATTAAGTAGATAATATAGTAGAAGATAAGACTACCTAGCTTTCTTTTCTTATAATGCAGCCGAAATATACTTCGGTTATAATCCTTTCTACTAATCCTACGAAAATTCCTACTATAATTTACTTATCGAAAGTTTGTGAGTATGGATGTATGGTTATTTCTCTTTCACGAAAAAGCTACAAAACCTATTGTATACCTACTTTGGGATATAGGTAGCTAATGACATGGTATTATATGGTATTATACATAGGCTACTTTTATCCTGATATTCCCGCGGAATTCGTTGAAATTACTTTAAATTACAATAAGTACTTAATAAATTACATGGTTAGGTAAGTACCTACTTGTAATATTATTATTATTAATCCAATAACAATAAATTATAATTATGAATGATTGAACCTACTTATCTACCAGAAGTGTACCTAGGTACCTAAGCAAATAAAATTCGGAGTAAATAGTCCACTTGCGGAGTAAGCTCTATCACTTATTCCGAAAAGCGCATCACTAAACGACCTACACATTCGGAGTCGGTGTCGGGTCGGTCGGAATGCCACCTACTTTTTTCTCACCTACTTTTTGTAGGTCGTGTGCGTTGCACTATTGTTGTCAGTACGTTCTATTTTTCGACCGATTTTTCCACCTACAAAAAGTCGGCCGTCTGCGGGGGCCCTTATTTTGTTCTATTTGGTTGGCTGTACAAATTATGCGTTGCGTTGCGTTGGCCAAAGAGAATAATTAAAATTTCCTTCATTCACTACGATATTTAGCGTTAGCATTTCACTAGCATCAAGATCAACAAGACTAGCATTTCCTATCACAAAAACTAAAAGGATTAAGTATTTTATTAGGATAAGCAAACGTTCAATATTTATCTTTTTTAGGGCCCCCGCAGACGGCCGACTTTTTGTAGGTGGAAAAATCGGTCGAAAAATAGAACGTACTGACAACAATAGTGCAACGCACACGACCTACAAAAAGTAGGTGAGAAAAAAGTAGGTGGCATTCCGACCGACCCGACACCGACTCCGAATGTGTAGGTCGTTTAGTGATGCGCTTTTCGGAATAAATGATAGAGCTTACTCCGCAAGTGGACTATTTACTCCGAATTTTATTTGCTTAGGTACCTAGGTACACTTCTGGTAGTTAAGTAGGTTCAATCATTCATAATTATAATTTATTGTTATTGGATTAATAATAAAATTCAAGTAGGTACTTACCAAACCATGTAATTTATTAAGTACTTATTGTAATTTAAAGTAATTTCAACGAATTCCGCGGGAATATCAGGATAAAAGTAGCCTATGTATCATACCATGTCATTAGCTACCTATATCCCAAAGTAGGTATACAATAGGTTTTGTAGTTTTTTCGTGAAAGAGAAATAACTATACATCCATACTCACAAACTTTCGATAAGTAAATTATAGTAGGAATTTTAGTAGGATTAGTAGAAAGGATTATAACCGAAGTATATTTCGGCTGCATTATAAGAAAAGAAAGCTAGGTAGTCTTATCTTCTACTATATTATCTACTTAATTATCTTCCTTTGCAAATCCACCGTTCTAGTATTTTTCGATGTTGTCTCCTCACTAGCCACCTACAAAGTGACGGTCGTGTGCGTTGGAGTCGGTGACAAAGTAGGTGAAAAAATCGGTTGAAAAAGCGACCTACTTTTCCACCTACAAAAAGTCGGCCGTCTGCGGGGGCCCTTAGGCAAAAGTACCTACTTAGGTACTAAAATGGTACCAACAAAAAAAAACGTTTTAGTTACCTATTCTTGTGGGTAACATGTCGTATCGTACCTACGCCTCTACCTACTTATCTTAGGTAGGTATTCGTTTATGCCCTGGGCATGTGCCTGGACCTACGAAAACAACAACTCCTAGTATCTACTATACTTCATTTCTTGAATCGAGCTAATAGGAAGAAAAATAATCGCACGTGATTGGTCGTCGAAATTCAGTGGGTTGGCTAGATTTGACAATTTGACAAATTGATTTGACAATCTAGCGAATCACGAGAAATACAATTATTTTCGACGACCAATCACGTGCGTTTATTTTTGTTCCTATTAGCTCGATTCAAGAAATGAAGTATAGGTATTGTAGGTATGTAGAGGTATATAATATAGCTTTCTGTAAAACCGAATGAAGTGTTCGTTTCACCTCGGTCCTACACTTATTTGGCACGGGTCTGGGCTAAGCTTCACGTACTTAAGTAGGTACCTAATGCATTTTAAAGTTTTTCTATCCAGTTCATCGCGATTATTAATCAAATCTTGTAAGACCATCAAAAACAAAAATAGAGGATCTCATATTCAAGAAATCAAGCACCCTTTCTTGTAAAGTTAAAGCATTTTTGTATACCTACCTAAACCATCACCAAAAGTTAATGATGTTGATTGTTGTAAGTAGGTACCTACCTACTTTTTAGATTTTCATGAGAAATCTGTAGTTGGAACTTTGGAAGTAATCTGGTATGGTAGCCAGAAGGTATGAAATCAGCGCAATTAGGAACATAATTAATAATAGAGGTAAGTAAGTACCTAAAAAACCTAGATAGGTACCTAGATCCTAGAATAGAACCCTGAGAAACTCCACGGACTATTATTTATCACTATTTGATTAGACCATTTCTCCCAATTGAAAACGAAGAAAGATTGTTAGAAAACCAATTAGGTTATTAGTTGCAAAAGTGTCAAAACCGTATCAACTAACTAACCGGTTGGTTATTCAATAATGAATACGATATTATGATATTAGGTATGTTATACGAGTAGGTAGGTATAGGATAGAGCTATAAAATAGTTATAAATTGATTGTAGGTATCAAACGCATTGCAATCAATTAAGTAGGTAATATTTTTAGTTTTAGACCCATACAATATCAAAGGAGTAGGTATGAGATTTAGCGATATCTACACTCTACAGCCTCTCGGGATACAATCTTGAGCCGATTCTTACATTTATTGTCCAAAAGGGTAAGAGGTAAAATAAGAAAAATACATATTTGGTTTGTTCATTTTATTGTTTTCTCAATACCTTTGCAAGGTAGTTAGTGATAAACATGTTAACGGTACAGAATGGACACTAGATTCACACTCCTGTTGTAGGTAATTCACGCCATTTGACTATTTATTTCAAAGTTTCAACTGAAGTTCATGAGGACGGCAGTGTCCCTCTCTTTATCATAGGAATGTGTACAGATAAAATGTCCTTATAATTAGGAATTCGAAGAAATTTTGAACTACTTGACAATGTACCATCTTTTGGAAAGCTTTAGCATGATTTATGATGGTTAATATTCTCAAATTTATCAGATATTATTAGTTTTTATTGCAGGAAAAACAATGTCCTTCAAAAAGTCTAACATGTCTGATTAATTTGAAAATACTACAAATGAGCATTAATGTTACATCACTTTTTGTTCTTTCATTTTATATCACGCACGGACATAAATAAATAGAACAGCACATTTACAAACAGATTAGATTCTAATTCAATTTAGTAATGATAATAATTTGGCTTTTCAAATGAATATTATGGAAGCATTTTATTGAGCAAGATTTTGCGTTGTAATTATATAATGCCAATTGGAGTCTCGCTAATTAATTCTTCTGTGACGCAAGCGCAATAAAAAACATGGGGCTTGCCTGAGTTAAAACTTAATTTTAAGAACATATCAAAAATCACTATTTGTTTCGCTGCAACACTTTATCTTGTCGAAGACGTAAATGTACAGTCGTTTTGAAACAAAATAAGCATAATTATCACACTTTAATAATTATAATAATACAAGTCAATAATACTATTAAAACGTAATACATTTCTACCAATAAAATACAAGCAAAACATGTCCCTATAAGTATAAAAGACGTCGAAGCAGATGATATACATCCCCGTATTAAAATACCTACCTATCTACGATTTCGTATCAAATTCATCATTCTATTTCCCAACAATCTATTCTGATATAAAACTGGGCTCTAGGAAAAACTACCAACTAAATACTCCGCTGAAAACTAGACACAGATCTACAAGTCTATCTATCTATAACTTAATTCTTTGGTAAAACGACAAAGAACATTGTAAGAAATTCTATGACTAGTTTTCAGTATATTTTAGCAAATTACAATAAAAACAATAGAGAAAAATACACAATAAAAGGTAATATAAAATTTTCGTCCTCCGTAGCTTAAACCAAGTTGTTATTTTCCCAAAAATATTTTTTGCTTTTTCAGTGCATGATTTTGTCGAATTGTGCAATGCGGTGTAGTGTAGGCTGGGTGTAGGTATGAAATAGTCGGGATTTTTTTATTCTTTGACAAAGTACTCGTCAATTCTCATGGGCCTAATGTTTCACCGGTTACAACTGGTCCCAAACATTGAGAACCATGAGACAAGTCTCCGGTCCGACGAAGCACGAAGCGTTCGCCTATATGACTCGCCCTAAAGAAATGGGAACCCTATCGCATTTTCTGTTTCGATTGATAAGAAGGCGAAGGTTCGGGGTCGCGGTGGGTTGAACACGATAGGGTTCCACATGAATCGCTAGAATCGTTGAGATCAGTATCTAGGCCGGCGCCGGGCGCCCGCAGCGGCCAGCGCTCTCGGACCTGACGCGAAACAGTGACTCAGCTAAACGATTAACAAGTATCAAAATCGAGAAATTCAACAAGAAAGCCTTTCGCTGTAGACTCGAAATAGACTCTAAAGAGATTTAAAAACGCTAACGGCAGAAAAATATAGCGGTGGCCATCACTGTTCAGGCCGAGAGCGCGAGCCGCTCTTCTTAAAGCTACTACTAGAATTCTCTAAGCGATCAATGACCGCAAGCTAATTTCAAAAGTTTTAAAAAAATAAAATCTTCTACACTCCGCGCCAAAAGCCGACACTTATTTCCTTAATTCTTCATTCATAGATACTGTGTTTTCCTTATCAGAATGTTATTAGCCATTGAAGTCATCCAGACTTGGGGCCCTTGCCATCCTCTTCTATCGTGCAGATTCTTTTCGGAAATGTGTTCGTTCTGACGCGGAGTATATGTTCAAATTAGCGCGGGCGTAGAACAGCGCGCACCGTTCGGAACTTGCGCTCGAACCCGAGCTTGCAGTAGAGAGAACGGGACGCGTCATTTTCGGGACGAATCACGACAAAAGGTTTGTAACCTCTCGCCGCGACCTCCTTAGTGAGGCGACGGGCTAGGTATATCCCGTACCCTTTTCTGCGGAACTCGGGGCGTGTTTGCATCGAAAACATGGCGCCGTAGTAGGACTGTACCATCCAGGCGGCGAGTTGGCCTTCGACGAAGATGCCGTAGGCGGGCAGCTCGGCGACGAGCTTTTCAAAGACCTCGCGGCATTCGATGTCACTCGCCGGGTACAGGTCGTGGACGGCCTTCATGTGCTCCGGCCGGAGACGAACTAGCTCCACGTCCGATGGCAGTCTGCAAGGAGAACTTCATGAGTTGATGTTTTTATGACATAGCTTTAAAGTTGTTAAGCTATGACAGGCTCTTATGGCAGCCTTAAAACTCCGTCACCAGAGTTGACCACTTGCATATTAATAAAAGTTTTAATTTAAAACTAATGCTAATTTATATAAACGCCGATAACTAACTCATCTTGCTCGGTACACTCTTGACAGAGTGGTCGTGGTCGTCAATCTGCATCTCCCTACTTGTTGGTTTTTATCATTGTCGTAGACGTCTACGGCGTAGGCCTTTACGTAGACGTTTTATATTTGTTGATTTTTGTTCTCTGAATGGGAAACGAAAGCTATTTCCATAAATTGTCATTTATAATTTACCAACATCGACATGAGTAGGTTAATCAAATTTAATTAAGTACCTACTTATCACGTAATATATCCTAGCTTTTAATGAGACAATCTCACAATTAGTATTGGTATGTGTGAATTATGCTCAAGATCTGGCTTACTACTTCATCTTGTTTCGTATTAACCAAACAGATACATTGTATTTAAATAAACTCTTTTAAAACGTCGGCTACACTCCGCTCATTGTAGTTCAGCGGACAGTCATCGCTCACTGAGGCCTAAAGATCTACACGCCTAAAGACTCGCCTAAAGACTACGCCTAAAGACTTACCCATCAGTATCCGCATCAGTAGGCGGGTCCTCACACGCGTACACATCACCGGTGATCTTGTCGTGAGCCTCATACCGCCTCTCGAAACGATTTACAATCGCTTCGTGCGTAAAATTCAGGTACAATGGTTGGGTCAGGTCAAGAAGTACGTCCTCCGAAGTCAGCAGGTCGACTAACTCCGCACGCTCCGATGGACAGAACACCGTCACGCTTTCGTAGATCTGACTGTTCGGCTGTAAAAATATCATTTTATAGGAAAATGGTAGAGAATTGCTTATTTGCAGCCCAACAGACAAGTGGTAATCGAATTATCGCAAGGCAAACAAGGTAGTGTCGTATATAAAGCATGTCGTTATTTAAGTGCGTTGTCATCTTATTTAAAACACTAAGCAGTGACGAAACCATAATAAAAAAAACATGCTAAAGTGCTGAACACAAAAAAATATTTAAAATTAAATTAACAAATATTAAGATTTGACTTCGACTACCACTTGCCCGAGGGATTTGTTTGATGTTACTGAACTTTTAAAGCACATTTCTAACCCTCACTCTCGCTAGTCGAGATGTCCTGGCCGACGACAGTGACCGACTGAAGCACACACTATCTTACACCAAATCTATGCCACGATTTCAAAGCATCAAATGAACCTCAAAAAGTCTTACCAGCGGCGTTGTAGAATTCTGTAGTTCCGTTTGTATTTGAAAGTCAGAAAGAAAATTAATATTTTTGGAATTTATGTACCTTTGAAAACACTGACACACACAATAAATTAAAAATAAAGTAAGTACCTAAGCTTTAATGTACCCACAGTTTATGATGCTATCTCTCTTTTCTTTGTAAAAAAAGAGAAAGAATGTCACACTGTTGTACCCCCTAACAGAGGGCTTAACCCAGACTCTCGACTCGACTCCAATTATAACTTCACTTAGGATTTTAATCCAGTTTCTAGGATTTGAGTAATTGGAACACTAGAGATCAGTTAAGATAATCCAAATCGATTAAATCCACTTCGACCTTAGTCCAGAGCTAAAAGTCGTTCGAAAAACTAATTTAAGTTAGGATTGGAGTAGATTCGAGTTTGTGGTAAAGGTGTGTGCTACAGGTATTCGTAGGTTTAAATAGACACGTTAAAGGTATCTCTCAATGGATGTAGCCACAAAAGCTTTGATATTCTAAAAACTAGACATCCAACTATTTTCTAAAATGAGGTAGGTAAAATTGTTTAACTATTCATTTAGGTTTCTTTAAAAGTTCGTGAGTACGTTCGTTCTATTCGCCTACGTTCGATTACGGCGAAACTTTGAGAGTTGCTAGCAAAGAAATTTTACACGCATGCACATCTAATAGATTCACTAGGTATAAGAAGTAAAAGAGCTTTGAACAATAATTCATAACAATAAGTAAAGCTTTTAAAATATTAGCTTTTATTTAAGAACTATTTTAGATTATTCTTATTCTGACCCAAAAACCTCTGAGGAGCGAGTTACGTACGACTGTCATGCTCCCAGAATACAGTTGCCAAGCTTCCTTTCTTCCACTCGACACCACCAAAACGACACCATCGGTGGTGTCGTATGGAATCACTAGTCCATACGACACCATCGACTAATAGTGAGGTTACCTATTACAAGCACGTAACAACAATTGTGGACACGCTGCAAGACTAGTTTTCCGGTCCGTTCTTTAATACCTACATAACTACTTACTTCACTGAAATAAAAAAATAATATTTCATAAACTCTGTTTTATTAATTATCGTTTAACTATAGATAACTTGAAATAATAACTTTGGGGTCGGATCAATGTATGTGATGTTGTCTGATATTTATTTATTTATTTTAATGAACTGGGAGCTGTTAGTCAAAATCACGCGTTTCTGGACATCACTAGGGTGGTGTCGTATGGACTAGTAATTCCATACGACACCACGGATGGTGTCGTTTTGGTGGTGTCGAGTGGAAGGAAGGCCAAGCTTTCACGATACAGTGGTCAAGCTATAGCTCAGACATTGTGTCAGCGCTTTGTATACCTACAGCTGTGTCAGCGCTTTGTATACAGCTGTGTAGCGCTTTGTGTGGCAAAAAGCATGAGTGTGCGCGCTGAACACTTTCAATAGGACAAAACACACGTAAGTTCCTCTCTATTTAGAGAAGGTTCAAAGAATATGAAGAGAGGTGATAAATGATAAAACTTTACGGTTTGTTGATTATATTATTTTTTAGCACTTAAATTTAAGTTGGAAGGATTTTGGATAACGTTTCTTGTCAATTAGTTTTATGCTTAGGTACACGACACTAAGAGGGAGCAAAATGATCGAATTTAGGTATAACTTTGAATATGGGTCAGAATAAACTTTTATTTAACACTACATTTAATAGATAATGTAAATGACTAAGTACTTAGGTATAAAATAATTTGACAAAAGTTATTACAAACACCAAATTCTAGTAAGATCGGTTCGGATTCGATTCGGTTGAGTAAATATGGGTTAGGAAGTCGTTTATAATGCAGACTAAAAGTAACATTAATGAGCTTACATAACCCACTCAAACAAAACTTAAACCGATTCGAAATATGACCCAGATAAAGTTGTCTAGACAGATACATACTACAGAATGAAGACCTATCAACTGGATGAGACCACTAGAAACTAGGTAATCCATTTCACTTGAGCATGTTGAGAAGACAGAGATGGAATGAGAGTTTGGGGCGAGCTATTTAAAAATACGAATTTCGAATTGGATTCGACTTTTAAATGGATGCTTCTTTAGAATTTAAGACCAAAAGTTCGGAGAATATTATTGTTAGGATTTAAATGAACATTACTTTATGCAAACTCGAATTGAATTTATCTTTTGTATTTCTGTTGCAGCTTATCAACCATATACTTTGTTATTAGAATAGTTCTAGAATAATAAAATACATAAAGGATGACTTAAGCGGAGTGGAAATTAAATATCTGAATTAAAGTATTCAGATATTTCCTTTCCACTCCGCTTAAGATCAGAAAATGATATAAAATAAATATGAGAGAGTAAATATTACCTAAGGAAACACCATCTCTAAACAGATGAGGACGCGTGGACGGGACTGGCTAAAGTACTGATATCGACTGGGATAAAGTTTATTTCCTTCGGCTTTTGCAAGAGAAGAGTGCATTTACTGTGGTACTTGATATATGGTGTTTTCTTACCGTGCTAGTACATCCGGGGAAATGCAGACAAATCGGATCCTCTGGCCAGTTCTTCGCTACATAAAAATGGAAGTCCCACACCTTGTTGTTTAGATATGTTTGAATCGTCTGATGAAACTGTGAACGGAAATATTACCAATTGTAAACTACTGTAGTGAAGTGAGTTTCTTACTTCACAGAGAGCTTCAAAGCGGATCCCACAATCAATTAAATTAATTGTGTTTTTGAAGGTCGTATCCTGGGATTAGAAGATTTTTGATTTTCAGGTTAGGCATTTGTCACAGTTTCAATATCTTTTCTATGATTTATAATACAGCGTCTGGAGACAATCGTTGCCTTATATCACGGGATACTAAGTCGAGGACATTGTTGGGATAGAATATTATTGTCTAGTACCTAACCATTTTCCTTTTAGTTCGAAATGAAAAACCAATTCATGGTGTACAGTACATCTCCACACGACCAACACATACTTTTACTTAGCTAAGGTTTGATAGCTTTAGAACTTATTCGTTGGCTACATTTTCTGAAGCGTGAGTGACATCAAAATTGCCATTCATGTAAAATGGCTGGCTCGTTTCCTCCCGAGTAGCGTCAACGACGGGTTTAATGACGCAAAAATGAACGATTGCATGTTCTTTTTGGATGTAACGAAGAGTTTCTTGTATTAATGTACACCGTAGTGTATTTTTAGCAAATGGGTAGTTTATTGACAAAAGGATTCAAAATAAAGAACAGACTCAGCCCGAGTACAGTATCATTTTTTAATATTTCCTAAGCAAATGAATGATGCTGCATATACTTTCTAATTTTAACTATGACAGTAGTAGGCAATACAAATCTACCTTTGTATTGATAAGATTGTACGGTTGTCTACGAAAACTCTCGTAGACCCTCTACGAAATTCTACTGAACATTTTTATTTCACCAAGATGTCTTATTCTTTATAGTCATCAGAAGTGATAGCATTTTGTTGTATCTTCAACTACAACCGCCCTTACCACTGGACTTCGACTACTTGATTAAAGTGGAACAGAAAGAAAACAGGATGAAAGTTAGTTTAAAGTTGGTCATCAAGCCCCTAGTTTTTATGACGTTTCAGTGTGTTTTTAGTTCTATAGGAGGAATATCATGTGCATGAGATTCTCAGCAGCTATGTTTGTTTAGTGTAATAATTGCTATTGACTGTACTTCCAACAATATAAATAATATAGACTAAATAACAGAAGCCATGTATGGAAGGTCATTTGATGGGAGAAACGACCTCCAGTTTCTGCCATTTGAATAAAGCTTTTATGGACTCTTGTATAGAGGGGCGTTATATAAATTTATTGATAGTACTGTAATAACAATTTGGGCTACTATAATTGTTATTTTCAGGGGCATTTAAGTTTTGATTTCGAATAACCCCCCTGGGAATTCGTATTTTCAGGTTCTAGGACAGAGGTGTTTATTTTTAGGGTTTCCTACAAAAAGGGGGTAAAAACAAGACTTAAGACTCTGTTGTCCGTCTGTTCGTTTGTATCGTTTTCAGTTTATAAAGAAGTAATCTAAGAACAAATTAGTATGAACTGCCACCCTATCGAGGCAATGAACACCATCTCAAAACTTTGCCACTAACTAGCTTCTACAAACACACACAATATGAATTACCTTTAGAGATTCAGGCATATACTGCACTAATACATCTGCCACCGCTGGAAGCTCGTCTTCTGTTACCAATCGAAAGTTTTTCCCTTCTGCCACGATTTCCATTTCTGTAACAAATAACTATAATGTTTTATAGCTCAACAACATTCAAAGCTACAAAATCCATTATTTTGACAGAAAGATACATAAAAGTATACATTTTTTAACACCACTAATATTAAAAACGCGATGGTTTGTTTCGGGTGGACTGGACGGTTGTTACTTTTTCACGCAAAAACTAATAAATAGATTTAGATTTTTATTTTCTTTATAAACGAAGCAGCAGGCGAATGATTATATGTAGAATATAAAGACACGATTGCGAGTGTTTTTGGCAATAAGCTTCGGCTGAGCCATAGAAAAGGAACTTAAACTTAAGCAGGAGCACAGAATAAATAATACCGACTTGTTATGAGTGTATTTCGTAGGTGTTTCAAAAGGATTTTGGCAAACCCACATATTGGCATCGAAATCCCACGACATTCATTTGTTCAGCCAAGAACGTTTCAAAATATCGAGCTTTTGTTTGTAAATTGGAATCCGGATTTCCTTCAATCATAGAGTGGGCGTATTATGGACGAATCTTTGATTTGAATATATTTTCTAATCAAAAAGTTTTGTCGTGTTTTAATTAGGTAGGCGTAGGTATTTTTGGAGAATTGTCTTGAATCTAAGTGAATTCAAGGTTTTTTTTCAATCAATCCAAAAAGTGTGCAAGAAAAAGGAGAGGATTATAAACTATGAAACAGTCTCAATGACCAAAGGAGTAAGAATTTGTTAAGAAAAACAATAAACAAATAAAAGTAAATTGTAAACATGTAGAAAAACAAAAGAATGTGTGTTTGATACTGTTAGATAATTATGTTATTTTACATGCTAGTTATTCAGGTTACTTCAAAGCTCCAACATGAAATGTTTATTTCCACAAATATTTGAAAGAAGACTGTGTAAGGTTAGGAATTCACATTTGCCGGCAATTTCGAGGTGAAAACAGCTCCGTGTCTGTCGAGGACTGGCACGAACACGTTATTTCTCTGACATTTCATTCAACATAAGCTTAGCCTTGTGGAAAAATGAAGATTATGTTGATACTTCCATGTATTTACGTGGACAAGTCTAAGCTAGTATCATAATACGCTTTGTATAATAAGCTGAACTTAAAATTTGTAAAACAATGAACTTTATATTTTGATGCTACGAAATAGCTACGAGGTATGCTACGAAACTTCTCGTAGCGGTTAACTCGTAGCGAGTGATATTTTATCAGAACATGAAACATTCACATTTTAAATCGATATTTAGATAAAAGCGTTGTCTTGTACCCAAATTTGGGTACATTTTGCAGAGGCGACGTCTTATCAAGACGCTTCCATGAAAATGCTTATTTATCTCAAGAAGATAAGTTTTCGGGTACGGACGCTAGTTTAATATTTAAGAAGCTTCGCTGAGGGCATTTTTATACTTCCATGAACGTTTTCTGTTAATACATAAATATCTATTACTTACAGCATCTTTAGTATGTGATCCTTCAAAAAATTATGTAACACAAATTAAAAGAAGTACACGTAGTATTCAATAAAAACTGAATATTTTTTACATTTTTATGCTTTATATTATTGGAACAGGCCGTGTATTATCCTAATTTATATTTAATTGTGTGTCTTTTTTTCTTGGTGTACAGTGAATTGCTACTCATAAGTAGTGTTATAGAGCTATTCTGTTACAGACACATCGCAATGCCCTTGTCCTACATTATTACGATGTTTTTATGGTAATTATTCTTCTTCCGTTTTCTTATAGCAACCGTAATCAGTTAATGTACTATTATATCTATACTCGTAAACATATTTGACAATATGAAGGAACAAATTCTGTGATAAATTAGGCGTACCTCTGACTGCTCATATAAACAGATACTTGAACGATTGATTAGTTAATTTAAATATTTAGTATTTTGATACCAGTTTTATCTATTTTAAACAAATATATGAAACAGTTTTAATCACGAAAGGAAAGTTGTTAACAGAATTATGCATTTATAAGGATGTAAATGTCCGAGAATTTAAGAGTTTGTGGCGTGTTTATCGTCATGATCCAGTTTAAAAATAAATTATATTATACAAAATGTAACTTACGAAGAACTTTTAAAAGTGCCTTAACCTTTAGTAGGTACTAGAAAGTTATTGAACCCATTGAACTTTTGGCATCGGGTCTTCAGAGCCTTTTTGTCACGAACCGGGCGAAACCATTTTGAGAACGATCAATACATATTATAAAATTAGATAACTTAATAAATAAATAAATAAATAAATAAATAAATAAATAAATAAATAAATGGGACTGGGCGGGCCACGTAAGCCGAATGCAAACAGATAGGTGGGCCCACATATCAACATCGTGGGTTCCAGACGATGGAAGGCGGCGTCGGGGTCGGCCGAGAAAGCGTTGGCGGGACGATCTCGTCACCTTCGACGAGGAATGGTGGGACTCCGCCAGGGATCGAGATGGTTGGAGAAGTTTGGGGGAGACCTTTGCCCAGCAGTGGGACGAAATAGGTTAATAAAAAAAAAAAAAAAAAAAAACCGGTTTATTTGGAGAATATTTCTGTTTCCAAATTAAGTGGCCTCAAAGCTAGGTATAAACTATAAGGCGTACGTCTATTTTGTTATAAGCACATGAATTCGCTCGCTTTAAAATCCGAATCCGAATCAGTAGTTATTTTAAAACATAGGTAGTAAAGCATAGGCGAGTTTTCGAAGTACATATTTAGACGAACGAACGAACAAACTACCATTTTAAATGTCATTGAGAGGAAGAAACTGAGAAACTATCCACCACATTTTGAGGATAAATTCGGGATTTATTTTCGTTACCGTTACGGATTACCTCATGGTAAACTCGCAGTAGTTACATTGAAAGTGATGGAATAAGAAAGAAAGAAAAGAAAGAAAGAAAAATATTTATTTTGTCAAAAACACGTTACACATAACGTATATAACGTATTACACATAAAGTATAATAAGTTGGACATTGACAAAATTGGCAACTATCAGAGTATTGCTGCGACAGAAACCAGAGAATCTGTAGCAGCGCTGGTCTTCCGTAGCGCCGTAGGTTTATGTGTGTGCTGCGGCCTTGCAAAAAACACACATTTTAAAATAATATAAGGTAGGTTGTAAAAATAGAAACAAAAGTAAAAGTAACATAAAATGAAGTGTTTGGTACATGAAATTAGGTAGGTAGGTACAATGAAATGGAATGGAATGTCAGTGGCAGAACAACCCACTGTGCACAGAACGACTACTTGTTTGTGTATTTAACTGAGAATTTAAAAGGAGCTTTTTGAGATTAGTTTTAAACGAATAAATAGAATAAAAGCGTCAATCCCATTGGTCTATTGTCACTGTATGTATAAACATTCACAAATGTATCATATGATAATTATGTAATGACGCAACTAAGCTTAGCTTGTCTAGGCTGACCCTCGTCAGATGAAATAATAATAGCTTCCCCTGCACCCACTGCGCATGCCCATTGCTAACGAAATGCAAACAAATGCACAGCGCCCCTGACATCTGCGTTCTCAAAGGCTCTTACTTGTACATCTATTTTGATTCTAACATACCCAGTACCCAGAGGTTCTACAACTTTGCAAATTAATAAGTATACTTACAAACCTTAATATTTTTTTTTTAATTTTGGTTTCATAGCTGTATAAGTAGAAAGGTTCCTACTTACATAAATAAATAATAGAATGTTTTTAGCGCTTCAGCGTCTACCTATTAACTATACTTTTTCAAAGAAATGTCCCAAAAAAATATTGGTAATTTAATCAAGGCACAAATTTATACAAGACAAATATTGTAGAAGCATATTCATCAATATTATTCGTTTCTGAAAAGATATAAGAGTTGTTATACTTAGTTTTTTTTCAGTATCAGTGAAAGAAAGTTAAGAGAATAGAAATGGTATCCTTGCTCCATCTCAATTTCAAGAAATATCATCAGTTACTGACTCTATAAAGCTCAATTTTTATTTAAGATAGGTAATGGTCGTAATGGAGCACAGAATGCTTGGTTTCAATTTCAATCCGCTTTGACCTAGTATTTGTAAAGTCATGAATATATTTCATCCTAAATTACTGTGACGAGTTTCACAGCAATTTATAATCAAAATATGCTGTTGCAAAATAATAATAACTTGATATTTTGTATTTGTCGTGTGTTCTGTCCAGCACTTTGTATGCAGGTATTTTATATAGTACATGCTAACAAACAAAGTCTAACACAAAATTTCAGCAGAATTTATCACAATCCTAACAAAAGATAGCTCTTTTTTCAATAGTTCGTTTGATCAGACTGCAATATTGGCTCCAAAGCTAGATTGTAGTTTGTACAGCTTTATATTGGAGTAGGTAAATAGCCGCTCAGACCGTTCAAATAAGTGATCTATGCGATATTGCGGAGACCATTGATATGGATTTATTTCGTTGCCGTGAATATTAAACTTTCGAGTTTTGACAGTCATTATTTCTCTACTTTGAAATTTAATTATTTATACCATTCGTATCGAGAGTTCCTATGAGTTCCATTATTTCATTGATGGTTACTTTCATGTGCAATGGATATTGCAAAAAAACCCCGTCTCAAGAGTTGGCCACTTGTTCCGATGGGTTAATTGTACAATTTTAAATTAAAATACTAAAATAACTTAATATTAACTATTCTGCGAAAAAATAGTGGGGTAGAAAACCATTAACGCCATGAATTATTAAGTTTTAACCCTGCTTTGCACCTCATTTATTATACTGTTCCGCAAGGCTGCGCAATCCTACTTGGCAATTCAAAGCACTAAATACATCACACATCAGGGATGTATTTAGAATAAGCAGGGGGTAAGTTAGAGCTCACCGATCCTAAATTTACCCCAAATTCTAATGAACCGTCCGCCTCGTATTAAAACTTCGAGCAGGTAGCCCAAACTTTATACCAATTAAATGTAGCCGTATTCCGTAAGAACTTATAATATGTACGCACTTACAATAATAATCTATAACCAAAAGTTTATAAACCTAAATTTGGTACTTATATTAAATTATATACCTTGGTATTCTATTTTCTGAATCCAAGATTTTTGGATTTTTCGAAACTCAAGAGTCGAGTCCGAATACACAATATGTTTGCAGAACTTACAGTGAAGAATTGAGTTGCCCCTATCAAAATGTACTTTAAATAACCCTGCATTGAACAGGAAGGGTTGTGCGGGTTCAAGGGCGGAGGTGACGTCACAACTGCGTCGTTTACCGCATGCAACCGCACGTGTAAGTCAATTACAATAATGTACATATATGCAATTAATCTGCATTGAAATTATTACTTTCTAGTTTAATTTATATAGACCACTTTAATATAAAATCTAAAAATGAAAGTCCTGAAAGATGGGTCTTTATAGATACAAATAACGTAGTCTATTATAGAGAATTTAAGATGGTTTTCGAAACCTCTGAGCCCGAGGAAAAAAAATATAACTGAGTAACCTCTCTACCCACATAGATTCTATTTAGTAAATATTTTAAGTAAGATTATAAATATATGGGATTGGAATACATAACCCCAACCCTTGTCATACTCTAATAATAGAGCTAGTTGGCAATATACGTAAACCATGCTGATTTTATGACATCACATTATAGTGCTTATGTCCATAAAAATACCCGGTTAGTCCCGCTATGCTCTAGTTTCGCTATGCTCGACTCGTAAAATACCTACTAAAAAGTCTCGCTATGCACGAAATCACATTTGCGGGTAATGATGAAAAAAACTGTTACCGTGTAATATTTTATTTCACCTTTTAAAAAGTAAATTAAGAAAACCTAGTAGGTATGTTAATGTTATCCTATTCATAATCATCATTTAATATTTAAAACATGTCAAAACTTAGCACTTGTGATCAGAAACATGTGTCGAACTGGTTTTTTAGGGTACCTAACCATAACAATGAGTCCTTCCGCCAATCACCACCTGGTCCATCTCCTTTTCTTTCCCTATCATGTAAACAGGTAGAGACAAAATTACTGCATTTATTATTATTATTATTTTGCACCTGCAACTTACTGATAAGAGTAATTAGGTTAGTTGTCGGTTAGTTCCGTTTCGACGCACAGTACCAGAAACGCAAAATATCTTTTACGCGGATGACCATAATTTCATACGTAAAATACCTGATACGTGGATGACCTGAATTTCATGACGCAAATTAAGTTGAAAAAATAAGTTGGAGACTAAGTGGCACACTATATATTTTTTTTCAATAATGAAAGTGTTTTTATTTGACGACCTCCGTGGCAGAATGGTATAGCAACCGGAATGTCAAACCGGAGGTTGCAGGTTCGAATCCTGCTTGGGGCATTTGTTTGTATGATGATTACAAACATTTATACTTGAGTCACAAAATAAAAAAGAAAATTACTTTTTGACAAATCTACATGCCAAATCAATCCTTCCGACGATTTACATTTGAGCACTTTGGATGTTTCCTTATATATGACGCTGACTGTTCATACACAGGAAACACTTGATGCTAAGTGAGAGATTAAACACTCCTCAGTAAAACTAGGTGGTACTGGCCAGTAATTATTCCATTTATGGACTGATGTATTATTGACGTAAGCTTTCACACGAAAACATGTCAGAGGCATTAACAATTACTAAAAACCAATTTGGGAATTTCTTCTATGATAATGTCGGGTGCAGGTTGTTCAAGTGGTTCGGTTCAAAATTTTAAAATAATTGATAGTAGACGTGGGGGAAAAACTTTATTACATGCCGGGCACAAATATCTCAAGCTCCGCGAAAACAAAAAAACAATTATTTGGCATTGTATAAATAAAAGGAATAAAATTAAATGCACTGGTAAACTGATTCTAGACAGTAAAAGTTATGCAATAGTTCAAGAAAACAAACACAACTCTCAATGCGAACCAAATTTTGAAGACAATGAGGTTCAAATAGCCGTTAGTGAGTGCATGAAAGAAGTTAGTACAAATTATATATCGGTACAGAAAACTTTCGAAAAACATATGCGGAGATTAAGGGACATGGGCTACCATCTCTCAGGAAGTGTTCCCGACTACAAATCAGCTAAAAGTAAATTATATAGATACAGAAATAAATCACTGAAAGTTCAAAAAACACAATTCAACAACCCAGCTGAAGTCATAATACCGGAAGAATTTCGCAAATATCTGTTGAATGATTATTGTTGTGAAGGCGGGAACCGTATAATTATTTTTACTTCAACCGAAATTGGGCAGCACATAAAAGGTGTTACTCATTTCTTTGGAGATGGCACTTTCGACGGTTGCCCAACGCCATTTAAACAAGTGTATGTAATACATGGAGACATGGGAAGTACTGACATGAAAACGAATGTGGCACCTTTATTTTATGTACTTTTGTACAACAAAGAAAGTGAAACGTACGAAAAGATGTTCAAATTAATTAAAGAAGCTTTGCCTGAATTCGGCCCATCGAAATTCACGTTCGATTATGAAAAAGGAGCAATTAACGCAGCAGCGAGGGTTTTCTTGGGCATTGAAATCAATGGATGTAACATACATTTTCAGAAGAATGTTATTAAAAAAGCGAAATCTTTGAACATCATGGAACATGAAGAAACCAAGAAACACGTCAAGAAATGCATGAGCTTGGCATTTCTTCCAAAAGAAGACATTGAAGACGGGTGGCTTTATATAATGGAAACAAGGTACATACATTTAATGAAAATACAAGGTATCTTTGAAGATAAAAAATAAAAATAAGGTTTTATAATACCTATAGCTCGATTTAATAAGTTTTTTATTTTCAGTTTTAATGACGAACAAGTGACTAGTTTCAACGATTATTTTGTCACGCAGTGGATGGAATATCCAGACCTTATTTGGTGTTGCTATAATGAACGCCACAGAACAACTAACTTGGCTGAATCTTGGAATGGCAGATTTAACAAATCTATGGGAAGAAACCCTAGCTTTCTATTATTTCTGCAAACAATCGCAAATGACGCTTGCCACTATGATATAAAACAATCCAAGTAAGTTTTATTTTATACTTCTTTATGAAAAAAAAAAATTATACCTTATTTGTAATGCGTTGTTAGTTTGCCTGCATGGCAGAAAGAGACCATAACTATAGACAATAATAATTTAATATGAATGTGAGCGGGGTACTACGAACCTTGTAATGTTGGAAGAACACAAACAGTTCGTTCCTTAACGAGGGACATCATCAGGGTGACAAGGACAGGTCAAATTCATAATGAATTCTGCAAACTACGAAAATTTTATGGTAAAATAATAATTTAAATACAATTTTTTCTTACAGCTTCCGAGTCAAAAAACAAAATCTCAACACAAGAAAAAAATCAAGCATAGCTATAGATAACCAAATACAAAACTTGACCAGATCTTACAAAAATAATGATATCTGCCTAAAAATGTTTTTGGACGCCATCTCCCAAATAACTTTTTTTTGGAAAGATAAATGAATAATAACCTTATTATATTATTAATATAACTATTACTATTACTATTACTTATTTATTATTATTATAAACTTATTTAATAGATATTTTATTTTAATAGTTGATTAGTGTAGTATTTTATTTGTGTAATTAATAAGACTGAAATGTAATGAATAAAGGTGATTTAACTTTAAGAACGGACTAATTATTTACGCTCTTTTGTATTTTACTAGTATTCTGCAGTTTCATCTATATGTTAATTCAGGACTTGAACTATATGTGTAAAAATAATCATCCCAATCCGTCCAAACACTTTTCTTTTCTACTGTACTTTCCATTGTTTACGCAGGCTTGAAGAATTTCGTGCATAGCGAAACTTTTTAGTAGGTATTTTCTGAGTCGAGCATAGCGAAACTAGAGCATAGCGGGACTAACCGAAAATACCTAACCTTACAAAATGTTTATAAGTTATTTGACTAATCAGATACACGCCATTCATTTGAAGCATGTTCATTCACCCATTATGACAAGATATACAAACTTTTTAAACTTTTATTTTTTTCTGAACAGAAAAATCTTAAAACATTATAAAATGAGTGCAAACGACCTTCGGTCAGAAAGTGAGGGCAACTAAGGGGCATCGATCACTTTTAAACATTAGGGTGCTTAAATAGGGTGACACATGAAACGACTCTGCTTTTTCAAATCAGCTGCAAAGTTATTGAGGTTGAAAGTTATTATTACTTTAACTTATACTAGCCTCGCCCGCGGCTTCACCGTGGTACCTACCTGAAATAAGCCTGAAAATTAAGTCCAGGTCATAAACTATGTATATTTCAAGTTTCAGACAAATTTTTAAGTGAAAAAGTAATAAACATACATCCATACAATCTTACAAATTTTTGCGTTTATAGTAGGTACTTATTAAAAAAATAAATAGTCCAATTTTACTCGAAAACCATGGTATTTTTATATTTAATTTCATAACATATTGTGGGTTTTTTATTTATACACAACATAACATAATTAAATGGTACTTTGTGCAGATTAAAAACCATGATCTCAATTCTCATAAGTCGTACGATTCATAAATGAATGAACTAGCTTTCTACTCATACAATGACACCACATAATGTTTCATAGAACTTTTCTTGAGTGAGGGCTTCATTCGAACACTCTACTGAACAATTGGGTCAAGAAAATAGGGTGAAATAAAAACTTAACACACAATCTCGTTAGCTTGATAATATGAACATGCGATGTCATAATTTATTTACCCTACATAGTAGTCTTATGATCGTGACCCGAGAAAGTGAGTTTAATTTTTAAATTATGTATCAAATTTCATGTAAAATTCCATAATTTTACTAACAGCTGCACGCTTCGCTTTGGGAAATTGTAGCTGTCGGCCTTTAGTCGGCCTAAAATTAGTTTTTTTTATATCTAAGTATCTAGTATGTTATAGGTAACTAAAAGAAACTTAATTCTTCTTGTTTTTGAAATTAAATGAAATATTAATGTGTTTTAGAAAATTTGATAGAAATGTAACTTAAATACCTACTATTGTATAACATTACTTATAAATATCGTGAAAACATATAACTATGTATTTAGATTTTATAGTACCGATTCGACAGCACTGTTGTACCTACTGTGTGGTTTTGGTATTATGTCTTTGTAGTTTAAGTTCAAAGTTCATTTATTTTTCTTTGAAATCAAATACGAGTATACAGTCAAAGTTTCCCGGGATAATTTGTCAAAACAATGTTTTAAAATTATAAATTATTGTTTTATCAAAACAATGATTCTTTTGATTACATAATATTATTTCTAACTGAAACGTTTGTGTATCTCTTAGAAATAATATTATGATTGGACAGCACAAACGTATAATTAGTTGACCTTGTGTGAACATTTATCATACTTCTGATCGAAACACAAATAAAAACATTTTCTATAAACCACTTTGTTTTCACTTGTTTTCTTTTAGGTAGGTTCAAAATAAATAATGACACAATAATTACAAAGATACTCACACAAGATATAACAAAAACCTGATTTTAATCTTGTTCTGTAGAGTTCGCCGTCTCAAGTGAATTTCAAAAGCCTCCACCCTAAAAACACAAGCACTAGCTCACGAACTTACTTCTGTTGAAGAGATCGTCTTAGCTTAGTTAGACCTTCTTGAATTTAAACGATGTTTTGAGAGGACACAATTTAGAATGAAAAGCGCTATTGGCATTAACAGCTGAAAGCTTCCGCACGTTATATTCGCTTCAGCCACTTTTTGGTCCCGGATTTTAAACGATGATGGAGACCTTCTCTCTCTCCAAAGTTACTCACAAAAGTATGCGTTTGAGATAGTTGTTAGCTCCGATCAGTGATTTTTAGGATGCATAAAGGTTTCCGTCCGTCATATCTTAACAACAGAAGCCAGGACTGGTACTTTAACATCACTGTTGTCACCCACCCAAATACGGCCACTCTAAACTTCGCTGATTTTAACTAATCTATCAAGAACGTAGCACTACACAAACCAGAGCACATTTACCGATACCGAACACTTTTTGATTATCAATTAGTACTGTATTATCAATTATTAGGAGCAGCTAGACACACGTATTAACAGGGACTAGATGGTTTTATACTGGTTCTGACACCAGACACTAAAATGTCCACTTTGCGCTCTAAGCAAGCATCGTCAGGCGCTCCTGGAGCAGCTTCTTTCAGATTTAAGCTCCAAGCATGAAGTTAGCTACTAGCTCGTACGAACATACTGTGATTGAAATCCCCGCAACCAGTCCAAGTAGGCGTTGCGTGTGAACATGCGGTTGCTAGCCAGTCGCCGCCGCCGCCCTTGAGTCTGGAGCACTGCAGTGTTCGCGTCATCGATCGATGTGCTCTTTATCTGAATCTTACTTATCCTATACGGGTCTAGATTTTGAGTAACTAATACCTGCAGGACACTTTACTCAAGTATGTATGCGGCAGAGTAATCTATACTCTGCCGTGCTTACGGGTAAGAGGTATGTTTGTCGGCATTTGTGTTGTAGGTACCTATACCTATGTATATGGTGGGTAGAATATTATGATGTATAAATTAGACAGGCTGAGAGTGTACTTTGAATAATAATTTGGATTCGATCAGCTTGTCGTAAAATGTATATTTAGCTGAAATTCTAAATTACGCCATGCATCAATGTACTTTTTTGTAACACTATAGCAGTGTCATTATGACAGTTCTCTCCATTTTTATTTTATTTTCTCCATTATGGTTTTGCTTGCTAAGCGCAGTAATACGTGCTCAAACCATTGAAATTCGTTTATGGAATAAAACATGGATGTAGCGTGCGCGAGTATGTGTCTACATAATATAAACCTAGATGGTATCCGTGTCGACGGATTAGTTTGGCTAGTCTAAGCGGATTAGGTGTGGGTCTGCTTAATGTAAACTTAATTGTCTATTGTGCTCAATTGTCTCCAACACTTCATCGTCACGTTCGTAGTTTACGGAGGTAAAATAATACCTACAGTATCTAGGATAGCAATATAAGTTATGAATCGTGTACCTATGCGAAAATCCCTTATGCTCAGGATACACGACGACACCAGACACTAAGACACTCAGTGTATACATCGACTGTCTGCGTGTGTCCACCGCCGCGACACTGAGTTGCAAATCAATTTTGTTTGCAATCGATACTAGTGTCGACATTTGTGTCGAGTGTCAGTGTCGTCGTGTATCCAGAGGGTAACACCTTACTGTTAAATTTCTAAAGTTCAGAATACAAACAAAAAAGTGAAAAGGTATTGACATTCGATTACGAAAAGCCACGTGATCAGGTGTCAAATCAAAGGAATAGTGATGACAAAAAGAAATAAGCTACACATGCTCGAAAGTAGCACGAAAGCATGCTATTTTTGAGCAGATGCTACTTAGTAGCATACAATGAGCACGTGTATACGAAAAGAGCATGCTTGTGAATATATGAAATGAAATTATTTTGACATGAGCATACTATCTAGTACCAAATAAGCATGCTTTTTAGTAGCATGTGTATCTGTAGCTATAGAAACGAACGAACAGGTTTGACTACAGGCACAGGCTCAGATGAGCTCCATGAACGAATTAGACCAGCTCATACTTCTACTTACACATAAAAAAATGTTGACGTGTCTTCGAATTCGATCTTTATCATAAAGCACGCTCGTATTCATGGCATTGCTCAATTCTATCCCAGAGCTCAATAAAACCTCTAGTACCTAGAGATAGTCCCAACGGCTCGTCGATTACGTATTCCACTAACCTTGATCCATTGAACGAATCCTAAAGAACCTTACAAAGAGAAATTGGATTCCCGAGAGCTGTTGGAACAAATTTTTCTAAAGGTGCAAAACTGAATTGCAAATCGCTTTTCTTTGAGCAGCTGAATGTTAGGTTATTGTTATTTTAGAAGATAGTGTAAAGCGATTAGCTAGTAATAACACATGCGCGTAAACTTGTATATGAGCTTTGTGACCAAAACTTTAGTTTTTACCTAGATTTAGTACAGTCTTTGTTTTATAGATCCGTATTATTTTGAAGAGGAAGTTTAACGTAATCCAACAAGAATCTCACATATCACGGAACTTATTAAAATTAAAAACTAAGAGTATTTTAAAAGATGAAAACGGGAACGCTAATGAATGGCACTAGATTTTTTGCAAAAGCCTGCGGTTGCTGCTCGCTAATAAATTAAATGAAGCTCGGTGGTCGTTTGCCCCCTCAATTTTCTCACCGTATTAAGCTCTGATTACGTCACTGGCTTATTTATTTTTAGGTTGTTTTGAGTGATACTTTTGAAATGGTTTTTTAGGGTTTCACTTACTGTGTAATTTTGTATTTGATTTCAGTAGGTACTTATGATTTTTTTGTCAAACTCTTGCTGAACTTTTGTCTATTTTATATAAGTTCAGTATTCAACTCTTTCATTTTATTACAAATGTTTACGGCCCAAAGAAGTAAGCATCAGCTAGTTTGAAATAATGATGTATTTGAATCTTCATAAAATTACAAAGTGACACTCACGTGTTGAAATTATTCAAAAATAAAGACGCCATTTCTATTAATAAATATAAATAATTGCACAAAGAACACGACAGTATCATGGAGATTAATTATATGTAAGCTATTCTCGTATGATCCATATCTGAAGTTTTGGAGTGATGTCAAATTCCTAGTGTGCATTATTTTTGCAGTAAAGCTCGCTAGCCACGATTTTATATCGTGCTTGTAAATCTTGAAGATTCCCACCTGTTCCATTTCATCCGAAGAGAGAATGAACAGTGTAAAAAATCACTAAAATCCTGGGGGATAAAAAATATCAGAATCAGAATCAGAATCAGAAATATTTTTATTGCAAAAACTGTTGTACAATGGTAGGTCTTACATATTATTAGGTACAAGTTTAAACAGCTGTTATCCATTTCGGATGTGCAACGTTACAATAATACAAATAAATTAACCTAGACACAGGTAAATAGGTAGGTATATAAGTAAAATGCGAATTTTAAAGTAGGTATACCTTGGTAGGTACACAAAGATAATTCAAAATGACAAATAACTTGGCAACATTAAAAATGCAAATTTAGGGACCAAAATTAATAAAAGGTACTTAGTATAAATTAGGTAAGTAGGTATTTTTTCATTAGGAATCGATAATTAAAAATAAAATTGTGGTCATCTACCTATCAAAATACTCGTTTAAATTGTAAAAAACACTGTTTACTAGCCAATTTCTAAGCTGGTTTTTAAATTTATTTCCTTCAAGGACTTTAATATTGAACGGTAGCTTATTGTAAATACGGGCTGCTGAAATGAAGGTACCATTTGAGTACATGGCATTATTAATTTGGGGAATACAAATATCATGTTTATATTTTGATCGTAAGGAGTTGACTCGAAATGACTTTTTTTCAAAAAAATAATTAACGTTGTTTTTGACGAACAGACAAATTTCTAATATGTAAATACAGGTAAGAGTTAACAAATTTTCTTCCTTAAATATATGGCGTAAAGTTTCAGTGTTCTTCATATGATATATTGCACGCAGGCATTTCTTTTGCATTACAAAGGCTGATTCTAATAACTTTGAAAGATTAACTTTTCAACCTTTCATATTAGTCTTCGCTCGTTCAAGCAGACTAAATTTTTAGGCTAATTCTATCCTTTTTAGTTATTGTGGGCTTTGGTTTGGAGAAGTTCGTAACAGCAGTAACAGTCAAATATTTTTCGAAAAAGCGGCAACTGATTTGTTTTACTGATAGCTAAATCAAAACAATACGTGACTTCGTAAAACATCACGTGTCAAGGCAATCAAATTACGATTTTGATTGCTTGTTACACAATACTATTTTCGAGAGCTACCTATATAAAGTTCCCCAAGCCATAATAAACAACTAGTAATTAAAAAATGTAACTTAAAACGGAAAACATTTTTCTAGCTCAAATAAAAACAGGTTCTACAACATAAGGATCAAACTTTCTTCAAAACGATTAGATCAGTGAAACCCGTTTCGTTTATCGTATGCAAATATAGATAGGTAAACTAAAGAGGAAACCTTTTTCGTAAACAAACAACCCTTAACATTGTATTGTGCATGACAAGGGCGTCTAGAGTAACGAAAAACAAAAAACACGATGCGATTCGATAAACAAAGCTAGTTTGCAAAGGTATAACATTCACATAAACAATGAACAAACAGCTAATATTTATAATTTGTAATAGGTTGTTTTGATTTTCTTATATTTTTAGGTATAGGATTAGAACCTGCGACCTTCAGATCAAAAGTTGAGGTACTTTATTTACCACTTGGCTTTTACGGCTCTAATAACGCAAACTGAAAAAAATTACTTACAAGGTGTTACCTACGCACTTACGATCTTCCAAACATGTGAACGTCGAAGCACTTTCTGTCGAAGTAGTGGACTGTCGGAGGTGTGTGTTGTCGGAATATGTTGTTTCGAAGTAAAGGACCTTTTGAAATGTAAACCTGTCGAAGTTCAGAGGTACAGTCACGGCAAAGATTCGAACTTACCGCGTATCTTCTAACTAACGTAACTTAGCGCGTATCTTGAAAGTCTAGAAGTCTAGAATAACAAAGCCAAATAAAAACGATGGTACTAAATTCTGGCGCAAAGCCAAATTAAATAGTGCGTAGATTTGACGCTTTCCCCTCCCCAATGTACTTTACCCACCCCTGGCACATTTTATATAAAGCTTTTTCGTAACTCCTCAAGCTTTCACACATTCGAATGTATTCAAATTAATTACATAAGAGTGAGTAAATGCAGTGTTTGTAAATGCTATGTTTTTGATCAATTAAATTATTATTATTTTGTTTCAGAGTGTTAAATCTTTGTGTGTAAAACAACGTAAGCACCTTTTTCGCTAGCTCTAAAGAAATCTTATCTAAGGCTCATGTTTGGTGGTTAGGTAGGTACTTTAAAAAGTTTATAAGTTTTAAATTTTTCCAACGATAAATGTGGTATATTTTTAAATTAGAAGGTAAGTACCTAATACAATATATCATCACGTTCTCAGTAGATTCTCATTTTGAGGAACTTTAGTCAGAAAGTAATTAGCTAATCATTCCGAGTTGTCAACTCTGAAATTAGAACTGACGGAATAAAGTGACATCTAGCGGTCTCTTCTGATTATTTAAATACAAAAATATGCAATATCACAAAGTAGGTACTTAGTTCCTAATCAATCTAAGTGTTTCTTTGTTAAGGCACGTTCAGGTGTCAGCATTTTTTGCTTCTGCTGGCTGTGAGTAGCAAAATCTATTTATATTTCTACTGTTCAATCTAACTATGGTAACGGTAGGTAATATCGAGTAAGACTGCTCCCTACGCTAGTTATGCGGAGCAAGTTAAAATTTAATTTCTACTCTAAAGCAATTTATTTCAAAGTATGGCGGATTACCTACCTACATACCCGGCAAGTAGAACATAGGACGTAATTCTATATCACCCAAAAAACCTCAAACCTCTTGTTAATTTGTACACACAAAATGGACTATTTAAACTATACTATAGTTTTAATAATCCATTAATAAAAGACCTACCCTTTGTACAACAGTTTTGCAATAAATGTGCTTTCTTTCTTCATAACTGAAATCACTGCTAAATGCTGGACTGATGCACTGGGTCAATGGGTTTACCGCAATGGTTTTCATTGGAAATTTGAACATTGTCGTCGTGAGCTCTTTACCTACATCGCTTATTCCTTGTGCCCATTGAAGAATAGCATGTCATAATCGATTGTCATAAAGTACAGGAATTGTTTCGCATACATACGTTACTATTTGTTGACAGGCTCAGCGACATTTATTAACGTAGCTAAAATATCGGGAAAATTTATATAAATAAGGAAAAGGAATATTCGAATAATTCCATTTGAATAGGGGTGGATATTTGAATATGAAAATATGAACCTGAAATTAATAAAGAACGGAGTTATGCCGAAAATAGTAATAGCCCCAGAAATATGTTTAGGTAAAAGGTTAGAAAAAAGATGGACTAGTAAAAAAAAGGACAAATAGAAACCTCCCTTTTCCTTCATAACTAGGCGCATAAAAACCTGGGTTCCTAGAATTGTAAAATAAATAACCGCTGTCAATAGCATCTTCATCTCAGGGCTAGTCTTTGTCAGATAAGTGCTCTCCTACAGATCAATATCTGAAGCGACACAGAAGATATAACAATACCTAAACTAATACTCTCACTCAAACGATTTCAAAACAAAGAATGATTCAATCTGCGACACGCTATGAGATAGAGAGAGAAGGAAAGAAAGTTTATTTCATAAAACAAGAGTCATCTAAACCCTAGTGGGGTAGTAGAAACTTTATGTATCAGTGAAGTGCGCAACGCTCTATTGCAGATTTGTGGTACTCAAACAAATATAATACCTATCTCAGCATGACAGAATCAAAAGCACCAACAAAGGAACCAATTCCATTATCAGATACCCCGACTGACGCGACGCTGTCCAATCCAAAGAGCTCCTACAAAAACTCATTTCGAAAGAAAATTTGGGTCTTTTTAATATCATGGCCAATTTTTAATATTATTTACGTAAAAATTTATTCATTATTTTTGTAACTACCAATCCATTATTAACATTTTAATAAAAAAAGCGAAGGCTACAATTTTGACAAAATATAAAGATAAAAAAAGTTCATCCAAGGTTTGTCTGAAGTGACACAGCGGGTAGCCTAGTTTTTGCGGAGTATTTGTAAAATCACCCCTTCAAGGGCAGACCTCGGTCTGTTATCTAGATCGTGAATCAAGCACTTATTTTGGCGCTGGACTGAATTTATTGCAAAAGTTAGCACTTAGAGCTTTAATTCGAAAACTGTGAAAGATTCAAACTCTTTAAAAAAATTAAGTGATATTATTTCAAAATACCTAGTTATTTAAATAATTTATTATGACTTCAAGAAAATTAAAACGCGCTCACTTGATAAGAAATTTTTAAACCTAATGTCTACTCCAAAACCTAGCGGCGGGCGTCATAACATAAAACACAAATCTGTATCAAACAAAATGTCCTGGTAAACCATAAAAATAATACCCAACATTACAGACCATAATTTATACCTATAATACGGGCTATTATTATTGCCTGATACATAACAATCCCATGGAAATCGAAAACTACGAGAACCTATAATACAGCAATGTTAAGGTACCACAACACCCAGACCCGGATCATCGCAGATGAATGCTATTTGCATTTGTCCCGGGGCCCGCCAGATTCAAACTCGCACCTTTTGATCCCGACCCGAATACACCAGTCGAACCACCTAGGTCATCAAATTAAAAAAAGTAAGAGAAGTGTGAGTAGAAATGGTAATTACTGCTCAGAGATGGCCATACGAATGAGAGAGTAGACGAAAACACAAAGGGAATTGCGAGACAGGAGCGCATTGGATCAGTAGACAATATCTTCGGCAGTGACGTCACACCAGCTGTCTCGTGTGACACTGACCTTGCTGAGATCAGCAGCGTAGTGCTTCAGTTAAGCCGGGGTTTATATCACGGCATCGGAGCTCGATAAAGGGATTTTAAAGTAGCAAAGTCTAGGTTAAATCTGTTGCTCAATTGTAACCCCTAGAAACAATATCGTGATACAGGTAAATGTGGTGACACGAGATGTTAATAACTGAGAAATCGATCAGATAACTGAGCACGAGTTTAATCGCTTACCGGCATGCCACAGTGCCACATACTTCCATTCACCACCTGAGCTATACCTAACTAGTGCTAGTGCTTAACTGCCTACATATCGATAAAAGTTCGTCCTCTAAAACCTGAAACCCATCGTGGACGGTATATCAAACACGGATCGGTATAGTGCAATAGAAGCCGTAAGTAAGGTCACACAATACCAGGAGATTAACGGAACGGTAAACTTAAACAGGCTCACGACCGTAGCTCTGAAGCGATGATTGATCGTTACCGATCCATTGAAGATTGTTCAAAAATGTGTAGTGCGGACACAAAATTTCCGATGAGGGTTTATAATGCAGCCCTCGTAACGAGTGAACAATTAAATGTGTCATTGGGCGTGTGGTACCTTTGATCCGGCGGTTTCGGTGTGTGGACGCCGGTTTCGGGCGCTGGGAGGTGTGGAGTGTGAAGCGCCTAGGGCTCCTGGCCGCTAGGCCGGCGTTGCTGCGCTGGGCGAGCGATGGACGCGGGTGGCTCAGGGACGGATTGCCGGCGGAGTGGCCGCAGAGCCGTGACAGCCGGCAGGCTGCGCGCGCCTGCAGCAACACGCATGCGCAACAACCACCCGCAACACATCACTACGACACGCTACCAACAGTACCGACACCACGCTACACATTCGCTTACAGTACAGGTAAGCTTTATTAAATCCATTGTTGATATTTATTTGTTCCTTTGCCTTTATGAACGGACTTGCTTCATTGAGTGGAAAGTTTTGATAGCAATTCCTGATCGATGTTTACCAGCTAAAGTTACGGGCACGTAGATCAAACAAAACATTCATGGTCAGATCATAGACAAAATCCAGCAATTTAATTAAATTTTGTATTCAATATTATGTTTTATTGCATTTATTTATGTAAAACAAAACAGAACATGTGCTAAAAGTAGCGGTAGGTAGGTAGGTATATAATAGATAATTAAGTTTTCATACATTATTTATTAATTTGTGTGAGGAATATAATAGATTTTTCCTGTTTAGGATATATTTTTCGAAACAGAAAAACTAACAGAGATAGTACGGAGGATATTACAGGAAAAATATGAGGAAACCGTAATAAGCAAAACGATGTCCCATTTACTATATTGATAACTTCATAGGGTACCGACCATTTTTTCGTGCTACCGTTTGCAAACAACGCATAAATAAACCAAACAAGCTATTTCTATTGAGAGAGCAACTTACCTACCAATATCTTTATGAATTAAAGTTCCGTTGCGTGATTCATTTTTAGTAAGTGTGTATAATCAGCTGTTTGTAAGTTTATCGTTGTATTGATTTGGCGCCACTTTCTCCCCTCCTCGGACTGGGTAACAATGGCGAGGATATTGTTGCCAACTTTATCTAATACTCTCTGGATATTATAGTTATAGACAAAAGTATTTTTGTCCATGTCTATTTTTGTCAGCTACTTTGAAGCACAATCCAAAAATTTACCTCACACCAATATTTTTTTTTTGTAAAAACAAAGTGCGCATCTAAGTCTTTTTCTTGCTACGTTAACTCTCTACGCAGCTACGACGACGTAGCATTCTACAGTAAAAAGTAAAGGTGCGCGTTTAAGTCTTTTGTTTGCTACGGAAGCACGGAAGCTACGGAATCAGACCCTCTACGTTGCATCAGGACTTTACATCTTTTACTAGATGATATATAGAGCATTAGGAGGCAATCTTTATTAGGTAGGTACACTAAACTGGACATTCTAGTGCCTGCGACATTTTTAAGATGGAATAGGCTTGTCCAGTACTTAACCATACTCTCAGTTTAGGCAGCCATATCCACAGGAAAGGCAATGGTCATTACGTATAATTATTGATTTTGAAAAGAATGGTGATGGGAGAAGGTGCACACACTCAAAATATGACACAGACAATCATCTACTACACGCTGCCGAAAAGCACAATCTAGATCTAAAGTTGTCATCGTACTGTGTAGTGTGACTTCGCTGGGTAATGAGCTGCTCAATAAATTTATTTATTAACTAACTAGATATTGTAGACATAATGTATCTACGTAAGTACTTACCTATGCATCTACGATATGTAGGAATATTTCTACTGTGTTTCTGACTTCAAAGAGATAAATAAAAAACTCACCCTTATTTGGTGGAGGTCCGACATCGTGCATAAGCAGCTCGCAACGGCACAAATGATTCTCAATCAGCTCCGTATGAGCGACTCGGCATTCTACATACACTGCTGCCATTATAAATAAATAAATAATAATATTAAACACAAAGCACAACGCTCCCCGCGACGTTCGGGAGTAAACTGACATAAAATATGTGACTGTGCGTGCAAGACAGGACAATCGCCGCATGAGCAGATGTCAGTTGGTGCAGTCGAGTGCAGAAGTCTGTACGATAAATAGTTTAAATTGTATAATAACGTTTTTAATAATTGTATAATTGTATAATTTGGAGCAACACATTTTTCAAAGCAGGTGCTTAATTTTAATTTTCCTTAAATTATCATCACCATCCTCAGCCCGATCGTTATCACTGCTGGATAGGACTCCCTTTCTTGCCATGGGTATTATTTTTTTGCACTGCCGCCACGACTTCACAAAACGTTGGTAAACAATTTGCCAAATACCCAATTTACCTAAATAAGTAATTAGGTTTACCTATAGTCATCTTTTCAAAATTTCGTTTTAACGTGTTTAAACTTTACTAACTTTAGCGGAGAAAGTATTTTCAAAATAAAAAACAGTGACTTTTATTGTTCACTGTACAAGTATAAATTGAACTTGTCTCGAAGGGTTGATCATGTTTGCGAACAGCATTTTACAGATCAACTCAACATGTCAAATTAAATGTCAACACTACCACAGATACTACTATCCCCGTAATTATGATATTTTTTTATATCAGACATCAGGGATCTATAGGACGAGTGTCTGCGGGATAGGGATTATAAATATTAAATAAATATTTTTCTTTCTTTCTTTCTTTCAAATATTTTCTATTATTATCTGAGTAAGTAGGTACCTATTGAATTTCAAAATATTCAAATTCGAATCGTAGGTATAGGTACCTACCTATCTACCTACGTGATTATTTCACAAATACACAACACGTGTTAGTTAGTAGGCAACGGTACGGTGCCAAGGCATCTCATATGATAATAAGATGTAGGTTTAGATATAACTGATGAAGTGACATTCTTCAACATCTACCTACGTAAGATTTTTCTACGAAGTCCTCATAGTCTTACCCCATTCCATTATGCATATTCGACCTAAAACCTGTATTAAACCTGTATTAGCGAAAACGCATATTAAATCTGTTGCTACTTATCTCTTTTCGTTGACATATGGGTGACAAGAAAAAAACGTTCTTAAAACCTAGGTATATTAAATTGTCAAGTTTTTATGAATAAACCCCTTATTTGTTTATCAATGCGTTAAAATGCTGAGCGCAAATAAAGCTAAATTCGAGCGAGGCCTAATTTTAAAAATTACACGCACTTATTTCGTAGCGATCAGCATCAGAAATCTACTTAAAATGTACCTTCCTTTAGGCCAGTCGATACTACTTATTCAACTTATTTTCGACAAAAGGGTGATAGACGTACAACCTAGGCTTCCGGTGACATTAAGTAGGTAAGGTAGGTAGGTACTTGGCTAGAGTTTGGTAACGTTTGGTCTCGAATGATGTGTTGTTTGGTAGATAAGTAGGCACCTACCTAACCTAAGTATGTAAGTATCACTGCTGTTATTTGTTGTGGGCAGAGTAGGTAGGTACCTACTTCCTGGTAGGATTAATTTCAAGAACTCTTTGTAAGCGAATTTAATCTCTCGAACCTGCATTCCGTCGTACCTACATCGCACAAAAGAACCTCTACCTATGGCCCCGTCACAATGGGCTTCTGAATAGCTCCATTGAACCCTGCTTGATAGACGAATTAAAATTTATTTCACATCACGACGGTTTACGTGCCCCTGACTTTTTCGGCCAACTTATAGATTTGAAAAGGACTTTGGTAGGCCCGGCAGGGTAGGCTAGGCACATAAGTAGGTGATTATTTTATCTTAGGGGTAAATTTCTCACTGTCTGTACTTACCTACCCTACCTACTGTAATGCCCTCTACAGGTACAGGTACCTACCTGACCTACATAATGTAAAGAAAGACAGCCAAAAACCCAACTGATAGAAGGATAAGGGTTCCATTATTTTCGTATGTTGCGCAACCCTATAAGTAGATACCTAATGCTTGTAGGTAGTTATGTTTTTGGCAAGCGGCATGGTCCAATCTACATCTTCCTATAACCTCCTTGATTTCCGCCAGAACACCTAATTGTAGCCCTGGCTCCATATTTTCGCATTGGATCGTCGCATCGGGTCAAGGACGTTGCAATCCGCATTCTGTACATGACGCATACATAACTACGTACCTATCTATGCACTTACTTACATTTTTAACTAGGACTGAAAGTTAACTCTACCGTTATCCAAGTCCCTACCTATTGAGCAGCTAAATTTGCTTAAATCTCACTAGGTACCTGCACCTAAACAATTCATTAGTACAAATTGTACCTACAAGGTTCCAGCCGTCTTTTTCTCTGAAAATTGTTTCAGTGAGTGATACTTCGTGTTTTCTATTACAGGTTTTTGCGGACAAACAGATTTGATGACGCGATTATCTCAACAAATTAAAGGTTAGCTGACACACTGTAGGTACTTAGGTAGTTAGTTATCGATAAGTACCTACCTATACCTAGTAGATAGCACTACAAATACATGGACCACCCCTAAATTTTAGTTAGAAGCACGGTTCGCTAGTCGCTAGCTAGACATAAACGTACTTACCTTTTTTTGTATCTTACATTACCTACACCTAGGTAGGTAGGAATTCTGTGTCGTACTTTATCAACTTTTAGAAGCTAGCTCATGTCATTTTAAATTAGCCCTTTAAAAACCAAGATAACTAAAAATAACCCGCCAACTACCTATGCCTACTTCCTACGCTACGTTCCGTTTTTTCACGTTTCAAATACGGTACGAAACGGAACGTACCTTTAAATTGTGAAAATGACAACTTTATTGACGTTGACAGTTTGCTAAAAAATGTTAATATCACACAGACAGCTGACGTCTCCTTGACATCCAAGACATTTCAAAATTATCAAACTAACAAAAAAAGTGTCAGTGTCTGGTCTGTCACTTCTGTCAGTCAATCAAATAATTGTCAGTCAATCAGTCACTTGCTTTAATTACTTATATAATATCTCAGAGCAATTATCTTCCTTCAGAAGGAGACGACATTGTCAATTTTTGACATGCTTTCCCCTCAGCCAAGGTCTTATGTACGACGTGTATTCTCCATATGTAAAACCCCGCGCGCCGCTGGTTACGCGTCATTTGTCAATCACGGTACACGCGGAAGGATATAAGTATAAAATGCCAAATTGCAGAGTTTTCGCATATCCTAAAATATTGGAAACTTTCAGGTTACAAAAGGATGATGTGACTTTCCATCTGCAAGTATTCATTCCTCTAAATATTAACAATTTATGCACTAAATTTGAATAAAACTAAAATTTATATAATGTTGCCAACAAATCGTAACAGATTCCATTTTAGCGTATTTTGCTATGCCGCCGAGTTGGCCAAGTGGATTGCTACTTCGACTTTGATCCGAAAGGCGTAGGATTGAATCCGCACTATTCCATCACTCATATTCATGCTACCTATTTATTTTGTTTTCTAGCACGAATCCCGAATTATGAAAAATAATACTCTTAGCCCCTTCTCTCACGACGCGACTCTGAAGCGATTTGTGTTTCGTACGCGTATCCTACGCGTCGCTTGTGAGTAGCCGCCATACATATTCAGCTAGTTTCGCACACGACGAGACGCGTCGACGACGCGTTTGATATCAGTCGCACGCGACCGTCTTGCTGGTCGCACGCTACCCGAGTCGAATACGCGTTGCATCAAAAAATGGCGGCGGAACAAATCTTTAATATTAATTTTGTTCAGGAGGTGGAAAATTATCCATGAAAAAAATTAAAATTTTTGTAATAGTAGTTTTTAGTAGTAGTTTGTATAATTATAAGCTGCCAGAGTACGTAAGAAAAGATGTTACAGAAAAGGCGTGGATTGAGATTGGAAAAAAATGAAAAATGCTCGAATGCTCTACAATTGATATTTTTTTTCGATGTACGGATGCACCCAGAATCTTCTTTTACATTTTCGTTTATTCTTGTAATATAAATACAGAAGAACATTGTCTTTATCGCTAGAGTCGCTAGACATCTTCGTACGAATGTTGTTCTTCAAATGACAAAAAATAGTCTCATTTGCATAGCACCGTGTGCGGAAACGAGTAGCATACCAGTAGGCGACCATGGTTTGCATCGCAGTCGCGTAGCATTTGAATAGCGTCGTGAGAGAAGGGCCTTAGTGGCATATTATATTTATATTTTATTCTTTTTTTTAATTTGAAAAGTAGCTGTTCTATCTTCTGTTGCTTGGTCAATATTTGCAAGTCGGTTTAATTAAACGAATTAAAGTTCCTAGAATTTTTTGTATTTCCTCGTACTCGTTATAATAGATAAAAGCATTATATTTCTGCATTGAGTAAAAAAACAAACAAATAGATAGATAGATAGATAGATTAACACTTTATTGCACACCACATATAAATAGGTAGGTAGGTAGGTACACAAAACACCTACATACCTACCTACTTCAAAACTAGTAGATAGTGCTTACCTCGGAAGAAAGACTTTTCAATGCACTTGAAAAAAAATATTTGCAAATCATCCCGTGCATCGAAAAATGTGCATATAACAAAATACTACTTTTTATCTAGATTTATCATTATCGGTGCACAATAAATTAGGTATCTATACCACGGATACCACCCCTATACCTCCAACCTACTAATTATATACCTACGTAAGCTTTCAGAACGTTAAGTAGGTAGTTAAACTTCTGTTAAAATCATAGGTAAACTTTATTAAAAAAATATTTACCATCCTCACAATATCGCAGAAATAGGTATTTTTAGTTGGACACACTGCTTGTCACTGCAGCGAAATTAGTGAAGGGACAGTTCAAAATAACTTATCGATATTGACTTACAGCCCAGTCGGATTAGCTCACCAGTAGAGGGGTAACCTGAAATTGATTAATGGACGATTTTTTTTTCGCCAATGATTGTATAGGTGTTGTTTATAGCTTAATCGAAAAACTCAACCAATCCGACTAGAACATTAGATTTTTACAAAAATGAATGAGAACCAAAATTGTTGTGATTTTATACAACTTTGGACCTCTCAATTTTCATCGTATTATCAACATTTACATAAATAACTTCAAAAAACAAGATAAAAAATAATTTCGCCTGTATTTCGATTATTTACGAATTATGCTAAAATTAAAGAAACAAAGATATAATTTTTTCCTTTGGCTACCACGTAAAACCACGCCAAAAGACGCTGTGATGACAGAAAAGGCTTAAATATTGATTTAAGTATAAAAAAAATCAGAAAAAAGAGGGTTCAAAGCCAGTTTTGAATTTTTCGTTACAGAATTTCTGGATTCGGTCACCCCGCTAAGGCCCGCCATAGAAGCTATGCAATAGCTTAAAATCAAATCAATTTGTGATTTAATTTGTCAATAACATTAAAATTTGTCATAGAACCAATACCTACCGTATTGGCCGCACTCATCGTTCTCTTCTCTTGTTTCTATTTTTACAACCTACCTTAAATTACTTTAAAATGTGTGTTTTTTGCGGGGCCGCAGCACACACATAAACCTACGGCGCTACGGAAGACCAGCGCTGCGACAGATTCTCTGGTTTCTGTTGCAGCAATACGCTGAGTAGTTGCCAATTTTGTCAATGTCCTACTTATTTTAATGTGTCTTATGTGTAACGCGTTTTTGACAAAATAAATATTTTTCTTTCTTTCTTTTCTTTCTTTCTTTCTTTCATCGATAATAAACTATCGATAGCTTCAAGCACTATGATTTTTACACAAAAATTGACATTTACTTATTGACAGACAGTTCCACGTCCCCCGCAGAAAATGACCTTCTTAGCGTCATAGAAAATAAAACTGATGGCTCCTCCCCTTACTGCTTCCTCTATGTATAATATTGTCCCGTATTGTAACATAGATTGTGTTGTCCTATTTGTTAAAATCATCATGGTTTTTCTTTAAAATCAACCATTTCACCCATACCGGCCATATTCTTTTCCATTATTCTCCCAATGTTTATGACACTAGCACGAAACGGACACTGGCAGAGTTGTGGCATCACTAGTCACAGAAGCCATAAAGAAGAAGTGAAGTGAAGTGAAGTGGATTGATCATAGCACGGTTGAATTTTGTTTTAACCCTAGAAGCCCAATCTACGTAAATTTGACGTATACCGCGGCGAAAAATCTCTGCCTCTTTCACGTTTACCATCGGATCGCCGCTAACTTCTGAACCAACTCAGCAGTCATTGAGACCTCGCAGGACACAGTTGCGTCATCTCGGTAAGTGCTGCCATTTTGTTGTAATAGAGAGGTTGCACGTCATTTTGACGTATAATTGGGCTTTGTGTATCTTTTGAAATTGTTTTATTTTTTTATTTTTGTGATTTATTTGAGTTAATCGTATCGTTTCGTTACATTTTTCATTTATTATTAATATTTTAAGGTTGAATACAAAATGGAGTCCCGTCAACGGCTAAACCAGGACGAAATAGCAACAATTTTCGAAAATGATGATGATTGTTACTCCACTGGATTGGGACTCCGAAGAAGAATATTGTATAGTTGAAAATGATGTCTGGAGTGCTAAGGTTGATGTTACAAGCAAACAAGAGGACTCCGATAGCATATTGATAATAATAATAATAATATTGACAACATAATATAACACAATATTGATGTTTGCCAAGACTGTATTTAAATACAGTTTTTTTCCAAGAAACTTATAAAGTATTATTACAAGTTGATTTAATTTTATGAAATTATTTAAAACTACTTGATTTATTTTATAATTACCTACTTTTAAGAAAAAGTGTTAGAGGCTTGATTTTTCTGTAGATTTTTTTCTAAGATTTGTTTAAAGTGCCATAATTGTTGTAAAAAAGATTATTTTTAACTCAAAATGTATTTTATTTATTAAATAAAACTTCAATTATGATAACTCATGCAAAAATATAGTTCATTAACAGAAAAAAATAGGAAAACTCTGAAGTTTTATTTTTACACGTAACTTTTACGTATGATTGGGCTTTATAGCTAGTAAAATATGATTGGGCTTCTAGGGTTAAATTTTAATTGCGAGAATCGTTAATTATTGAGGGTGAGGCTCTAAAGTCTAAAATTTCATAAAGCCTGTGATTAGAAATAAACAAAATAGCGCCTTCTACTATCAGTGGTACGTTATTAACTTTGTTTATTTCCTTAGAACTACTTGTTTACAGTAGGTATTAAAATCGCTATGTTTGTTTACAGACAAAATAAAAACCCTGAGCATGTCAAGGTTTAGGTTCGGACGGCAGCACGACGGCTACCGCCTAGTTTCAAACGATGACAGTGGATTCTCCGACGCACAGTTTGAGGAACCTCCTATAAAAATACCCTGGAAGGCCATCTCACTAGCCGCATTCCTGTTTGTCGTTGGATCAATTTTACTAATAGTTGGAAGCCTTATAGTCACCGGGCATATAGATACTAAGTATTCTGACCGTTTGTGGCCTATGATAGTTTTAGGAGGAATCATGTTTCTTCCCGGTGCATACCACATTAGAATAGCTTATTATGCTTATAAAGAATACCCAGGTTTTAGTTTTAACGATATTCCTGAGTATGATTGACCAGTGATAATAAACAAAAAAGTTTGCTGTAACAAATGTTTAAAAAATAAATAAAATGCACAATTCAATCAAATGTTCAAAAGTGGTTCAAAGCATGTGTTACAGAAAACCTACCATGTTTAGATTACTTTTATATTAAAATATGTTAGTAGATATGTAATGAGCTGGTGAATAAATAAAATAAAGGTTTACCAATGTGGAAGATCTCTTAGGGGGATAAGATAGTAATTTTTATAGATGTGCAAGTGTGCAATACAATGTTCTGTCTGACTTAAAAAGCCAACAAAGTGAGACATTCCAAAGGTCAATTAAATAAAATGAAAATGTTTTACATTATATCTAAATTGTGGTTATATAAATTAAATTGTGTTCCATAGTTATTTACTTGTATCATAGACGAAGTAGTAAAGTCTAAGCTTGTATTAATGCTAGAGTCTACAAAATAAATGTTTATAATTAATTCAACTATGACTTCTATAAAATGGTTCAGATGTGTATCAGTGTCTAGTATAAATTATAATGATGATAAAAATTGTAAGTTAATTTTTTTGTTTCCTTCTCTTCCTGCTATAGTTTATGGTGAAAAGTGCTTTTGGTGGTCTCATTCTCAATAGATTGTTTAAGTTTAGCAAAATTCTATGTCACTACTTGAATCATACCACTTCAGTCAGCTCGATGTTTCCGTGCTTTGGATAGCACATTAATTTGTAAAACCGTCATCGAGTTGGTCACTTGCTGATACCATAGAAGAATTACCTAGAATAAGTTAATATTAATAGTTCTATTTCATCTATGCTGATACTAATCTTTAGTATGCAGGGTGGTATCCGTGTAAACAAAGTACTCTGTGAGTGGTATATGTATTTAGTGCCAGCAAAACAAAGTGTAACTGATTCAGGCTGGGTATGACCACAGATTTTATATAGGTAAGTAAATCTGTGGTATGACTAGTGCCTTTGACCAATGCATACAATACATGTCACTTTTTTTCCAATGGAATTAGATGCTAACATTCAACAGGCTACCAACGGTATGCAGCAGCCCCTCAGAAGGATAAGTATTAAATACCTATTTGAATTTTACACAACTGAAGAGTGGCAATAAAAAAACAAAGTTTCATTACATTAGGCATACTTTATTGACATCAATGATAATTTCAATAAATAGATTGATAAAGTCACTTTACAACTTGTAGAGAGATTTAAATTAAATCACAACGATTATTTATAAACATTTCATCCTATCTAAATTGCAAGTTTACCTATTGGCCCGTTTGCCTTTCTTTGTTTGTGTGAAACTAGTTTGCGGTAATGGTATTGAGTGTCCGGTCTTTTTGAGGTGTTCAAAGAGTTTGTTCTTAGATTGGAAGTCTGTTTCACAGATTGCGCACCTAAGGTTGAGGGCTGTGCTGGAGTCCTCCGTTTCGCTGGTTTTGGTTCGCGCGGGTTTGCGATCAACAGTCTTTTTCGGCTTGTGTTGGATGTTTGGTTTGACGTTTCGTTGCGCTTTCGGTAGAGCAGGTTTATCTCTAGGTAAAGCTGCCTCGCCGTCTGTGGGGGTTGTGCTAGAAACTTCGTACAAGTTCTCGGTTGATGTTTGTGATTGGGAGCCCTTTTTGAGGTTGAGTTCCTTCTTGGCCTGTATCTGGCTCTTGAGCATGTTGAATTTCTTAGCTTTCCGGCTGCGAGCGGGACCTTCGATCTCGTTGAAACTCATTTCGTCGTGACTATCGTTGCCCTCGCTCTCTGGCATTGGAATGAATGACTTCTTTTTGTTTTTCTTCTTTTTCTGATTCTTGGGTAATGCCTGGAAATGTACCTATGTATAAGTTTTTTCAAACGGCTCAAAAGTAGTTTTATAAAGAAAATATTAACATTATTTTATTACTATCAAAACAGCTATTAGTTTGAGCCACAATAGCAATGATTCTAGTGCAAGTTTGTGTGAGTTAGTTGCTAACTCTGATGGTGACACAGCTTCAGCCGCCTATGAGCCTGTGCAAACCAAGTTTTTCGAAGGAGCAGTCACTGTGCTTTTGTATAAAATTAAAATGTGGTAGTAAAAGCAATAAAAGCTTAAATCATGGATTCTATACTAAAATTTCAGCAAAAAATGGAACAAATATTACCTGTATTTTATCCGAATCATCACTCAGTGTCTCTCTCAAATCATTGTCCTCAACATCTGAAGTGGAATTATCTGGTTCATCATCTTCTGTAGTTCCATTTACTTTAGCCTCTTCCGGAGCATCTACTGGAGGCTCTACTTCAATATCCCCTTCATCACTGATATTCTCATCCTCAGATATTGCTATATCATCATCCATGACCATATTAGCTACATTCTCCTTATGTTTCTTGCTATTCTCATGGTTCTCAAAAGACTTTACGTTCTTGAAGAGTTTGCTGCAAGCAGAGCAGTAGAGATTCCGCATTTTGCTTTTAGAAGTCTTGGCTGTGGCTTTCGAAGCTTCGCTCGCCTGAAATCGGAAGAATAAAGATGAGATGCGAAAAGTTTTTCGCCGAAAACATACTTGGTAAATAAAGATATAACAAGTGCAGCTCAGAATCTACACAATACAAACCGCACCCCTCTGAATGTTTTTATGCACTGCAGTATTATAAAATTTCGTAGCACAAAGCCAAAAATTAAACTAATATAAATAATAAATGTTAGCCGGATGCAACCTGAGAAGTGGGCAAACACTGTCACTCCTTGGGTGCCCGAGAATGGTAGGCGACGACGAGGCCGGCCGAAAAAGCGTTGGCGGGACGATCTTGACGTGTTTGAGAAGGAGTGGTGGGAGATCGCCAAGGATAGGGGTCAGTGGAATATTTTGGGGGAGACCTTTGCCCAGCAGTGGGACACGACAGGTTCCTAAAAAAAAAAAAAAAAATTACCTCCTCAGTCTTAGAACTCTCCTCATTGCTGCTCTCCATGCCTCCCTCGCTGATTGTATCATCATCTGATGACAATCCAAACTCCTCGGCCAATAGTGACTCAATCTCACTGAGTTTCTTCTGATAATCCTCGCTTTGTAAGAAGGAAGATTCGCCTTCCTTCTTTTTAGCATCTTCTATCTCTTTCTGACGCTGAATTATCCTTTCTCGACGTACTTGTTCTGCCTGGAATATTCATGTGCAATATTTTAGTACTTATTTAAAATGATAGTCATAAGTTTCCATGGGATGATAATTGAGTGCAAAAGCCATAACAACAAAATGTGTTAAATTGATTCAGGCGGCCCATTAGTATAAGACTGTGAACAGAGGAAACTTACTTGGTGGAGGTGAAATAGATATTCTAAAATTATTAATATTGAATTGATATTTTTAAAACCTATTTAACTACATCACTATACTGCAACACAGTCAATACATCATCTTGTTACTGTGATGTTTTGTAACATCAAATAACTACTGCAAACGTTTTTACTACTAAAAATACTGTGAAGCCCAGTTTTTATTACAATTACCTTCACTTTATTAGCCTCAGCTTTCTCCTGCAACAGTTTCGTATGTTCCTGCACTCTCTTGTCCTTCCTCCTCACAAAGCTGACAAGCCGGCGTATCTCCTCGTTCCGTTCCTTGCGTGCTTTCTGACGGATCTTGTTGTTTTCCTTCTCCATTAGTTTGATAACTCGCCGGTTGTCGTTCTGCTGGATTTCATAATGATCTAACCAGACATAACCTGGAAATTACAAATGGTTTTTATCATTTTTTTTATAACATTATTTTTAAAAGTAGTTTAAAGACTATTTCAGGTGATGCACTTTTAAATTTTGGAATTAAAAAAATATTGAATTATATTGCCTGACGAAAATGGCAAAAACATGAGATGTGGGCTAAGCTTTTTTTGCAGTAGATCCTTAAAAATCTGAACAGTGAGGCATGTCAAAACAAGTAAAAGTAATTGTTACAAAATTGTAAATAAATGTATTTTCTTTCTTTCTTTCATTTATGATGAAATTAAAGTAACCCTTGAGGACCTCAAACCAAAATAACTTTCTTTCTTTAAAAGTACTGCACAGGCATAACAGGTTTCTGTACAAGACAAGTGTCTTACTTTTATTAGTAGAGAAAGACATCCAGTAAGCATAGAACTCATGCACCTCTTCATAAACGGTGGTTGAGTTGCCAAACTTCGGTATTTTACCCACATCCTCAGGGTCATCCAAGAAGTCAGTTTCTTCTGCAGCAAGTTTGGAAAATACCTGTAAGAACATAAATAAGGTTATTAAGGCTATGACTAAGTCAACAGGGTTAAAATCTTTTAGTTTATTACTATGGACGGAATTTCAATTACTGTCTTACAACTGCTTAAACTTTTGAATGATTAGCCTTTTAAACATTTTTAAATAACCAGAGTGTCAAAGTTCTAAAGACCAGGCCAGGCTTATAGTTCTGAGTTTGTTTAATTTAGAAAATATGACAAAAAAATTTTTTTTTTTATTTAACCTATGTTGTCCAACTGCTGGGCAAAGGTCTCCCCCAATATAACAATAATAACACATAAACTAACAAAATTATAACTTTTTTATAATACATGTTAAGAAGGATGATATTGGCAGTGTGATCATTACACACCTCAGAGTAAACAGAATAATAGCTCTGCGGGTCATCGCCAAAGCCTTTGTAACATGACGGACTGAAGTATTGGTAGACATCAAGGCTGTCATCATTATACGAGCTGCCGGCTCCCCTTAGTAGCTGCTCTCTGTGATTATCATACCTAAAATATAAGAAATATTATGTAAACAATCAATGCTATCTTGTAAATGATAGTTAGTGCAAAATGTTGATCATTCCATTAAAGTTGAGGCAAGAACATGGATTGGGGCCGATTGGTGTAAGTTTGTCTGTATTACACAACAAATAAGTGTTTTTGAAAGTGTCGTCTTCTTTTCAAAGTGTCATAATTGGACAAAAAGTATTGTAAATTAGTTAACAGCACAACATATCGATAAAACTCAAAGATTTCAAATTACCTACCTACAATCTCAGGAAAATGATAAAAATTTTTTTTTTTCATGCACTGCAAATAAATCTGTTACAACATATATAGTAAAGTGATCTACAATTAAATATTTACCAGGCTCTTTCCTGAGGATCAGATAATACTTCATAGGCATTTTGAACCAGCTGAAACTGCTCTTTTGCCTCATGAAGATTGTCTAAATTTTTATCAGGGTGCCATTGCAAGGCAAGCCGCCGATACGCTTTCTTGATATCAGAAGAACTCGCCTCTTTTTCGATGCACAAAACTTCGTAATGACACTTCATTTTCTATTCATTTTCTATTAAACTTTCACAGCTTTTTGTAAATAAAAAGGACAGGTAACCTGAATTTACAGGTTTATCAATGAAACGTACAGAGTCAGAAAGTGCAACTACATTGTGATGTAAATTTTTGTAATAGTAATACTCCTTTCTAAGCGAATAACCAAAATATGAGGTAATAAGCGCAGGAATTAAAATTTTATCGATCTATTTTCAGTAAATCAGCCGAAAACTTGTTATGTCAGTCGGCCATGCTTTTTGCAATAGTGATTGCTTTGCTTGCCATATTTTGTTTTCATTGATAATCGATTACTTTACTTTTCAATATTTTCGATTGATGTTGGAGAACTTTAGAAAAAGAAAGTTCTAGTTCTCCTATTATTTATATCTTTAATTAAAAATTATCTCAAAATGTGTTGGTAAGCTCTTACCTAACTCAAATAACCTTTCTAATCCCAATATTCCCGCGGGAACGGGACTTACGCGGGTGAAACCGCGGGGCGCAGCTAGTTATCTATACAATGGAATAATAAGTCAGTGAATTTTATAAACGTTTTCTTATATTAAAAAAAATAGTTACTAACTATTAATCGATTCGGAAATGCCTGTCGCGTCTACTATAAATTGCAATGATGTCATGTCAATGTCACAATTGCGAAGATGTGGAGTGCACTTCAACGTCACTTATTTCTTGCCTTTCTTGGCATGGATATAGATCTTTTGGCCATTATAAACTAGTAATTAGAAAGAAATTAATTAGGTAGGTATAATTATTATCATTAGTATTATAGTATCTGTGATATGTAAGTGTAAATATACTTAAATATGTAGGTAAGTAGGTAGTTTTGTTTTTGTAAAAGAAACTTATTATTTTTTGTCACAAAGATCCGATTGATTTCAGTTTTGCAACGTCGTAAAATTATTTACGTGAGTAATTTCCCATTGCGTTAGTTTTTTTTATTCGATTCATCATCATCATCACATCCACCCGCTGCTGGGTAGCAACTAGCAGGTCTCCTCACTCTCTCCGGTGATTATTATTTAATTACGGTTTGTGAGCTAGAATACCTAATTAACTAATTATACTTATGAAACTTATGTTATACAACTAAGTACTACCACCAAACCTTTTTCTGCCAAAGTCAGTCTTCAGATTACACGGTAAGCATTTTTGCGGTTGGCTCTCATACTTGTTCTTGCTCTCTACTCTACCTACTTAGGGTGGGTGTACCAGTCCCAAACCACGTACCTGTGGTTGACCACTTACACATTCAATTGAATAAAATAAGAAAATGCGGGCATTTTTAAATAAATAATCCGTTTTGATATCTTGGCCAGACTGTTACCAACCACCCGATAATAACGTATGAGTGATTGCATCAACGATATCGCTACAATACTCTTTTAAACAGACTAGTGTCTCGTTCACTTGCTTTCCGGCCGCCATCACAGTTAGAAGTGCATGTGGATATGGTGAGTATAATCTTTAAAAATCACCTATTATTTCAAAGTCATTGTCATAAAGTTATATTATTTCGATAATTGAATGTTAACTGATGAGCTGGAAGCTATTTTTTTTTATAGATAATGTCAAAATAAGGTAATTTTAGGAGTGGTTAACTACTGGAACACGCTTTGTACTGGGTTCCGACTGTTGACCAAGAGGTTTGCTACTGGTGATCGGCAATAATTTCTTGCTTTGACAATTTTTTTCATGGTGATGCTTTTGTTTGACAATTCAGTGCGTTTTAAATGTAATTCAAGTGGTATTTTGCAGTGTGCACCAGTAATTGACCACTGGTTTGTTATTGGTTCCCAGTTATAAAAAAGTGTTCCTAAGGATGACCAGATTAGAGTTTTATCGTTCTGTCTCATTGTTTTAGGTTCAAAATGCCCCCCCAAAAAGGTATTTAAGTGTCTAGATGAAATTAGTAAAGAAGCGAAGATAAGGGAAACAAGTAGAAATTATGGTGTAACTCACTCGACTAGAATAAACAAACTAAAAATGAGACGTCCGGTACAAAGGAAAATGAGATAACAAACCATCTTGACACCACAATAAGATTACTAATTAACGAAGTATAATAAATGAAAGTATTCTATAATAAAATTGTTTTATTATCACCCAAAAAGTGGTCAACTACTAGGACAAAATGTGGTTATTTATGGGAGCGCGCTGGTCAAACTTAGGTACATTCCCGTTTTTGGTATTTTTCTTAAAATAACTAATAACATCACATATTTATGTTAAATTTTTGTATTAATACTGCATTATTAATGAACAATAAACACATATACAGTTAGCCTAGGCGCGCACTAGGCAGCCAGGCTGCGGCAGCCAGGCTGCGGCAGCCAGTAAAACATATGACGTTGTATAGGAGCCCGCGCACTAGGCAGCCACGGCTGCAGCAGCCACGTCATATGTTTTACTGGCTGCCGCAGCCTGGCTGCCGCAGCCTGGCTGCCTAGTGCGCGCCTAGGCTTACTCTTCTTCGCTAAAGCTATTTATTACCAGTTTAGAGACTTTCAAAGTCAAAATCTCACCTTAAATGGTTTGGGACTGGTACACCCACCCTACCAAGAGCCCAACTGGGGATTATTAATTAATGATTTCAAAATGTTAATTCGCTTAATTTGTCCCAACATAATATTTTTAGCCTTGTACCTACTTAGTCTGTTAGTTCAATTTCAACAAATTGCTTAGACTGGAATGCAAATTGGTATTTTAATTTTCCCCTGAAGGAGCGAGGGTAGCCGTGAGCTGTTTTCCGTAATTATCTTTCGCAAAATTAGTGCCCGTGATAAACCGTCACGATGGACAGTCACGAGCTTGCTGGGTCTTACAAATTAAGTTAGGTAGGTAGGTAAGCACGTAGGTAGTAAGTAGGTATACCTACTTTCATAAGAACATGTAAGTTCCACGTACCACAGATTTAAATCTGTGCATGTAGGTATTCACCTTTGACCACCTGGTGATCCTTGGGAAATATTTAGTTTCCACCGTTCGCCTTGTTACTTTACTTACCTACCTATTCGTATGACTCTTCCTTACCTAGTTTTCTGTATGCTTATGGGATATTGGTCAATGGGCAAACAAAATAAAAATAAAAACCCAAGAGATAGATAAGTAGGTAGTAATTATTAAAAAAAATGCCTATTTAATCCTGAACAAATAAATCAAATTTCCTATACCTACATATATTACGTGTTAAAAATATTTAGATATCTACTAAATTAACTAAATGCTAATAAATAAAACTATTCTACGAATGAGCCCCATCTGAAACGTCTTCTTGTAGCGGACCTACCAGCCATGCTCTCCCTGCAAATTAGAAGTCAGTTATTTTATTTACTTACAAGCAACTATTTACAACGTCCATAACCCCCCCCCCCCCCACTGGGTGGAAAGCTTAGTAGGTATTTACTAAACCTATTTTCTACAAAATTTCCTAAAAATAGATAGCAGTTAAGCCATATTGCTACTTTACCAGTAGGTTAGGTAGATACCTATAGCAGAGCATCATGCTAAACTTAGATACGCTTTTCATGTCTAACAACCTCACAACTGAAATCTATGTTTGCAAAGTTTAGTTAGGTAGTTCGGGTAAATTGAATTATTGCAGAACTGGCTAAGTATATAAGTAGTTAAGTACCAACCTATCAAGGTAAACTAACCTAACTTAATATTAGTTAATGAAATCCATTAGTATTAGATAGAGTATAGAAAATCGTGGGTTTACTAACCGATACGAGAGACAACGTTATAATAATGTAGGCCCTATAAAGTCTTAATAGATGTTTTATAGGTATTATACCTACTACAAAGTTAAATGATGAGAGTAGCCGGTAGAACATAGGTACCAGAAGGCCGCACAAATAGTAACAATTAAATTAACTAAGACGATTGGCCACACTTTCAGTCTGAAAGATCCATCCGAGCTACCTCCTAACTGGGTGTAGGAACGCAACACTTGAAAGAATCGAGTAATTACGGAGAAAATTCAACTATATTTCTCTCGTAGCACCACGCTACATCTGTCTACAAACTTATCAAAGTATTATATTAGTTCATAATTGGTTGTGGAATCGAATCTTAGAAATGGAAGCGACTTCCACCTTCCAATAGCCGCGGACATCCTCGCCTTCTCCAGCATCTCTTCAAAGTTCTCGTCATCCTGCCAAACACAAAATCAAAAGCTTTAGTTGCTTTCTTGTAATGAAAGTCTATTATTTGATTACGAGAGGTGGAGCTTAGAGCCTAAAAGCGGATACCGCGCGATTTTTTGTAGCGCGTTATCTGCCAGTTTATATAGCGCGCAGTTTGTACAAATGCTAGGATGGAGTGTGTGGTACCATCATGCATAATTTGACTGCAGGTCATAGTTTGCTGCCTTTGAACGCAACGCGTTTATAATTATAGGTATAACGCGTTGCCTGCGTTTTCGAAAATCGTGGTGAGCACAAGCTCTTTGTCTAGATAGGTTTTGTAAGTTAAGTGGAGGTTTGAGCGGTCTCATCTTGAAGCTCAGCTCAATGTTGGTATTAACAGCTGAGCGATTCAGTTTTTCCTGAGGGCACATTTAATGAAGTCCTTATGACATAGGCTTTCAGCTATTTCAAAACTCCGTCACCAGTTGCTCATACATACCACGTCTAAAGCGTAAGAGCCGACGAAGGACGGTGCCCGTGAGTCTGTGACGGAGGCCGTCGTCGGCACCTCCAGTTGAGGCTTCGACCACTCCTCGTAGAGGTCCGGCCGCGGGCCTAGAGGGACCTCGGGGCTTGTGCGGCAGTTCTCTATGATCCACTTCTGTTCGCGAGTTGATGGGGACCTGACGGGATAAATAGTACAATAATCCCAACCTATTATTTACAGTTTAAATTTTAGAGGGATAATCACAACGAATACTTTTTATTAAAAAAACATTTGAAGCTCTCCTACATCCTAATATTATTTACCTATGCACTGTTTTTCTGAAAATCTAGAGGTTTTATTTTTGGTTCGATTTAAAAGTTAAAAGCAAAGCCTTGTGTGAAAACCAGTGACAATCATTAAATCTATAGCATACATTTTAAAACAAAGGCTACACATTAGAGGCTTCTGTGATAATAGGTTCTTGTTTCTACCGATTAAAATTCCCCAAAGCTTTCCCTTTTATGTTTGTTTTGGGACATTTTGAAGTTTAAACAGCTTTGTTAGTAGAATGGCACATTCCGGGTCCATTTGCCCGATGTCACAAGACACTGAAGGGATAATTATCAGCATAATTGTGTCTCTTCATGGCGTAACAACTAAAATACGTTAGCTTCATCTAAAAATATAATACACCATTTGACCCGTGCCCATTTCGCTGGGCGGTAAACATTTTTGTTGCCGTTTTTTCTCCGACTTTCTTTGCAACAGTGTACTTATCACGAAAAAGCCTTTTTAGTTTTCGGGTAGATATTTCGGCCTAGGATTGTCACAAATGATATGACTTTTTAATGGTAAAAGAATTTTCAAAATCAGTTCAGTGACTAGATCCAAATATTAAGTACCTAGGTACTTACCTACCTACACTACAAACTCACAAACTTTATCTTTAGATTTCATGTTTGGAAGACAGTAATTTGTTGATTATAGATGTAGATGTGTAGGTAAGTAAGTAACTAAAACAGTATATAGCAGGCCTTATTGTGGCCTAATTTATGGAATGTTACTAAAAGATTATCTCTTTAGAGGATTTCACGAATGTAGGTTTGTAGCTAAGGTATAATTTATCTGTGGTTAATGGCAACCGTCCAAACCATTGCTCTGGCCCGCTTCCAAAACGAATGTCAATGATGATGAAGACTACTCTAGCATTGTTATCATCATAGATCAATTCGTTTAATTTTTGGTTTGCTCAATAATAACGTTTAACTTCTTAAATTGTATCAAAATTATTTATAAGATCAGGCTAGAATAAAAACATGTCTCAGGCAAAAAGATCCAGGTCAGTTAGAGCTTTCGCCAGCCTCATTACTTAGCATTTTCAGATGAAAATATTTCGCTCGGCGCTCTACTCTCAGTTTGTGCAAGAATGAGGGTAGTCCTATATCTAGGGACATAATATTACCCGTCCCCTTGTTAATGTCTGATGTCTGGCAACACCAACACCTTTACGGATTACTTTTTGCGTCAGTCACATTATTGTACCCAGGGTGAAACAAGTTTCGGTAGCCAGCCAGTATTTTTGTATGTCGTGTCGCCGTAACTTTGTTTTGTTTTTTGTTTATTTGTACAACTAGAAAGTAGGTAGGTACCTAATTCATGAATTTATGTACATACATAAGTAACTTTATACTGCGTGAAATAAAGCCCGTACATTTTGGTTAGTTATTTTTAGGTTTTATGAGCGGCTAGTTTAATGTTAAAACGGACTTCATATTGTACTTAATAATGATTGAGTGAAGCGTTGTTTGTTTTGTTGCTTAATTATTTGGAAAAAAATCTTTGCTTGATAAGATTTCATGTTGACCCCATTTACAGTTCCGGAAAATAATATTATATATTGACACGATTTTAACATGGTAATAAAAAACATGAAGCTCTTGGCGATACAGCCTAGGTAACTATACTAACTATAACAACGTTGCTATGGCGAAATTCCTACGGCCATCCGTAAGGAACCGGGGGTTAAACAAGCTATATTTAGAAATTACAAACAGGTTATCCAATCATTGCAACTGGCAGAATAACATAATTACCTGCAAGTACCGAGTCTGGCTGGAGCGAGCAATCAAAATGACTCAATTACTATCCACGGCAATTCTCGCGCACTCTCTAATTAAAGTCACGTAAATTCAATATTTTTATTGTGCGAAATTAATGTTTGGACTTTGAATGCAAATTCAAGATTAAAGTCGTGAAGGGATTATTTTAATGAACACAATTTAAGGATAAAATCGTCGCAATCAGGATTGATATACGTCTGAAAAGGAAACATTGTTAGAAAGGTTTTTGGTCTCTTTACGTGTCATAGAAATAAAGATTTTAGTAGCTATTGTTCAAGTACAATTTAGCTATTGTTCTGCCAGTTATAAAACAACAAACGTTCGCATTTATAATTTAAATAAAGTAGGATATTGGATTGACGTCAATTGATTGAAGGCAGTGATGAAATGGTAGCCAAAAAATAATAGATGAAGAACAACAGTAGAAAGGAGGCCTAACTAATGGGTGTACTTAGTAATAGGCTAAATAGTAATGATGTGACATAATATGGTATTGTATTTCCTTAATTCGCTCCTGAGTCTCTCATAAACACAGACTCAGAGCTCGGGGCACTTGCGATCTCTTTTTGTAAACTATGTTAAGATAGGGTAATGTTTATGTTCTTATCTCCTGCTTTTCAAAAGATTTGGCAGTCGTTTTAGTACGATAACAATCTTTGGCTATATTTTATCAGTACTTGCCTACCTACCAAGGTAATATATTTATTTTTTAGATTCCGAAATGAAATATGATCACGAGATCTTTATTCTGTGTCACGACACTATACGAAAGAGCGGTAGACCGTAAAGTGTAATGTTAAATTCTATAAAATGTTGGCATGTAAGTACCAAATAAATATTTTACTATCCTATTACAACTTCAAAAGAATCTAAAAAATAAAAAGATCTGAAAGAAATGTCTACCGCTCCCTGGGATACATACAGATCATGAGATGAAACTTTCAAACTACTATTTGATTTAAAGTATGTGGTACCTGATGATAGCAGTGATATCGTCGGCACTGTAGACCACCTTCGTCTTCGGGTCGTAGAAGCCGTCTCCTGTGTCGTAGTACCCTTGAGGAATATCTCTCGTCGGCTGGTCTGCCGTCAGGAATGACTTGCCAGCCGGCTGCAGGCCCTCATTGTATTCTATCGTGAACCTAAAATATCGAAATTTAAATTTACCGGCTTTCGACAACACATTATAATGATACTTTTTCATTTCTTCAACCAATTTAGAAACGGAACTCTACCTACTACTAGGCCATTTAATTTTATCGCTTTGCTGAATTAATAGGTGAAATAGGTAATAAGCTCCGCGTATGAATCATGTCTAAAACAGATTTTTAGAAAATTGTGATAGGTAGCAAGTCGTAGGTTGTATTTATTGACTTTTTATTAGGTCTTAAAAATATTAGACCAAATCAGAATAAAAAATAAAATGACAAACACAACAAGGCTTTCATGTTGGTAGGCATATAAATTCTACACGGAACAGTTTTTTCCGCAAAAGCCTAGTTTAAGAGAGGTTGTACGTCACTTTGTTTTATGATGCACTATACGCGATATATCCAGACTGACTGAATATAATTTATTGCTTGTTTCGGGATCAAAAACTGTAGTGTCCTATAAATATTAAATATGCCTTTCTCCAAAACTAAAACTTTATTTTTGACAATCTATTGGTGAGCAAGCGAAGCGTAGGACGTCCACTGACGAGACGGATTGAGTTGGTAAAGACCGCAGGTTCACAGTCGATACAGGCTGCCTTTTTTGTTTTCTCCAGGGTATTTGTACACCCTGCAGATAAAGTCTTTCTGAACTCTCTTTATAACCTATTCTAAGCTAGTACAGTTCAGCAGTTACCGCACACATGTGAATATGGACAATTTCCGGCAAACTGCTCCTAGATTGTAATCAGATTTCGCATCCAATTTGCAAAATTCTCCTCCGGTCATATTTGCGGACATTTTAGGGAGTTTAAGTTTTAAGTAGGACTTTGGGATTTTGTATAGATCGATATATAGAGCGCCTAGTTTTACTTTTAAATAGTTTTGTTTGCCAAACGTGTTTGGAATATTTATTTTGTAATGAAACCAGAGGGTTCTATATCCAAATATTGCAGTATTCAAAAGCCTTTTGAAATTTATTGTAAGTAAGTATAATTAATTATTTAGAAATATAATATCTTTTGTACATGATAGATTAAGCTGTAGGTAGGAATCCTTGATTTATGTTGAATATCTGAGTAAATACCAATCTGCAATAATATTGAGATCGCAATCAAACACTTGACAAGTTCTCGTGACGAAGCGAACACATTTCCCGCGGGAAATTGATTTCGCAGCCAATCTTGACAGGAATCGAATCCGTGATTGCATCTAGTACCTTCAGCCATCTATAGATAGACTGTCTTAGGCTGCTGTCAAACGCTGCGTTAATCGCGCAGCGCATTAAAAACTCTTTAGAAAAAGGGAATAGATGGAAATTGGCGTCTTAAAAATAAAGATATTTGCAATGTCATGTTGCTAGGTATGCAAATTAAAACTGGACTGGCTGTATTTTAGAACTGAGCGGTCATACAGCACTCTTTTCATCCAGCAGGTCTGAAAGTTGAGCAGCAGTTTTAGGAAAACGCGCTAGCCTCACATACAAAATCAATAACGGCCTTTAGGCTCGACATCGTATTATTATTACATTTATATCTACTGATGAAGTGCGTCTAGAGAGTAAATACACTCAAGATGATAAAATATTCCTATTGTGGTTCCAGTGGAGTACGAATATGCTTGAACATGACGTTATATGATTCTACAATTACTTAATGATAGACAATACGCTAATGGTGACGAGTTTTAATCGGATTGAAATTTACAATATAATGTACTCTTAAATGTAATTTTTCCTACAGCATAAATTTAAAACATGTGCTACATGTAGGTAATCTCAGTTAAGAATTAGGTACTATATCGCACGATGTCGCGCCGTGTTAAGCTCGCCCTTAGGAAGCGAGATTAGGATCCTAGATTATCTTGAACTGAGCTAAGGATGAAAATAGCGCATAGGTATCCAATTAAACTGTAGAACTTATTATGTTATCATGCATAGCAGGTATGAAGGCATTTGATTAAATGCTAGAATAAATAAATTGCAACGCAACGGTCTAACTTTAAAAACAGTGTAGGTAAACTTTACATAAGGACTAGTCACCTACGTCTGGATAATAAATTATGTAAGTAAGTATTTATGTTCCTAAAATCATACTTCAGAATCTATTTTCATAAATGGTATACAAATAATTTTTTGTCAAGAGTTCTTTTCTACTTTGTTATCCAAAACAAACTCTCCTAAAAATTATAATTACCTACTTTTATGAATTGTTATCTACCTCCTATCAGGCATCCTGCAATAAGTCCATTCATCTTCAGAGTACTCTAAGCCATCAGCGAAGAACAGCGTCCGTTCCACCATGACGCCTTTTCGCCATATGCCGCGGAGGATGGCACCGCTGGGGTAACGGAGCTCACCCTCGCCGTGAAACATGCCATCGTCAAAGTTACCTTCGTAGATCACTCCTGGAGAAACACAGTAGAGAAATTACATATATGCACATTTTGCCTAAAAGTCAATAGGTATCATGGTGTCATTTTTCCTTCAAATACGGCTTATGATAGAAAAATATCTATTCATGTTCTTAATCCTTGATTTCGGACGCTAGTCTAGCTCGAAAAAGTTGCAGAAGCTGAAAAGTTCCGAATCTATAATTTTTGATTTATTTCATAAGATCTTTTAAGGCTCAATAAAGGTCATAAATCCTCCTTCTGAGGATAAATCGTCAATTCTAATTTTGGTTATATAAGTAAAAGCTTTATATAGTATAATATTTAAAGGTAAGTCTTACCATTAGGAAATGTGTAAACGCCATATCCGCTCATCCCGAGGACATCCCACGTGCCCTCATATTGAGATCCAGTTGGGAATTGCTTCATAGAGCGCGAGGCTCGTGGAATGTCCAGTGATACCGCCCTATGACAGAGTTTACCAGGTATTGTGAGATATTATAAAAAGGTGGGTATAATAAGACTATTTTAGAAAACTTGCACGGGAACAGCTGCAGATTGATGACTTCGGTTAGTAGCAAATAGAACTCGCGGTTCCATTTGCTACCAACCCAAAAATGTTGGTATCTATCAATTAGCAAAACCTTGAAATGTTTATTCAATAAATCCGACTTCAATGTTTCAGGTTGAGCCATTTGATGTACGTAAGTTTTGCGAGGTTCATTTCTGTTCACCACTCAGAAGATCAGCGACTGTCGTTTCGTTCGTGATCCTTACCTTTATGGGATTACATTACTAGATTGTTTGAAGATCATTAACTCTTTGCTGGTTGAAGACTTGGGTACCTATATCAATAGGTAGTGATTTTGGATGTCATACTTGCATTCCTCCTTGTGTGCATCGGAGAACTTCCTCATGAGGTCCTCCCACTGCGATATGCGTTTTTCCGTCCCCCTGGAAGGAATGAGCTTGGTCGTCGACATTATATTCTCCATTATTCTATTGCCCATTTTGTGAATGAAATGCAGTCTGTCTATGTTATTGAAAGCATCCATTTTGTATACTTTTATAAAAAAAATGTAGGGATTTAATGAGACTTTATAAGTATTTTTGACACATCTAAAATAATTATAATTAAGTATATCAAGATGGTCGCGTACTTTGACTTTTTTTGGGCTATTGTTAGAATCGCGATCACAAGTATAGGTACTAGTTTACTATTCACAGAAAGAGAGTAGTAAAGGACCTATTTGACCATTGGTAGTCAGTTAGATTTATCAGTTATTCGCATTCCTTGTTTTAATGTTACAGTGACTTAAGTGTTTGTAAGTGGTAGGAAACTTACGTGATATTATTATTGTTCGCTGACATTGTAGACAAAACTGAAAAAGATAATTATGAAATAAGTTAAATAATGAAAGTAATAATACAGTTATGTTGCAGTCCTGATATACCTCCTTATATATTTTTTTTAAATCACCAAATAAGGTTGCTTTGTAGAACGTGTTCCCACAGAATCATCATGACAGCAAAACCTCCAATCGAAGCTACACATTCTAACCTGACCTATGTCGTTATAAAGGAAACCCTTTTGGGACACGTAAGGAGAAATGCACGTCTTTGTCAGTTTTGTAGTCAAGTCGTGCCGCGGTCATGGTCATGTCGCCGCATGCATTATTTATAGAGAAAGAGTGAAACTTGTTCGGTGACGGACAGACGGACAATACGTCTGCGTGATAGTAAGATCCGGTATGAATAATATTGTAAAGCTTCAATGTTTGTGAAATAGGTGTTCGAGAGTAAAATGTAGGTTAGTTAGGTCTTAGATGTTTTATAGCTACACATAATTGATTATAAACTTTTTATTTGTTGTGTGTACTAACAATTTACTAAGACAATATTTCGATACAGTAGACTTTATCGGAATATACTGTTGAAAGTCAAGACTGCAAAGAACTTTAAAATGAGTTTTCTTTTACTTATATAAAAAAGCTTGCCAAATGATATTGTCACCCCCAAGTGGGCCGTAAAACATAACTTTACTAAGTCTAAAATAGTCAAAAAACTGTAAGTACCGAAAAGATTTATTAACGTCCAGACTTCTGATCCAAGAAATCCTTAATTTAGATGTATTTCAGTCTGACCACAGATAAGTAATTTGTTGCTATGAAGTCTGAACCAGTCGATATCAATATCGAAGTTGGGAAGATAAATGGGAAAAGTTAAAAAGAATCGGATTTGAAATATCGTACGCCATATTGAACCGTGTTATCTGAAGCCGAACTTTGGGATTTACCTTTGGAACTTTATTTTTACCTCACCACAAAATAAAGGTCTAAAAATAAGAAAAATAGGAATGGATCGACAATGATACAAGGATATAAAAGGGATGCAAAGTGAAAAGTACCCGCGTTCAGATAACGTGTGATATGGAAAAATAATTAAGTATATTTTCTATGGAAAGTTTTTAACTATTTATGTATTGTTTTTAACTATTTATGGTTATCGCTTCAAATAAAACTGAAGATGCAAAGAATTTGAGATGCTCAACGTAAAATGGAAATATGACTTGATTTCTGCTAAGATATTGAAGATTTGGCTACGTGTGTATTTGGTAAATGTGTATTATTTAATTTAAATCTAAGATCAAGGGTAGGAACTTTAGATTTTCATTAACTATAGTTCGATTGCTAGAGCACGTCAATTTCAACATTATATAGTATTCGTTCGTTCGTTCGTATGAGCAAGTGGCCAACTCTGGTAACGAAAAGTGTTTATGTTGAAATAATAAATAGTGTTTATAGAGTCACATACCTTATTAGACTGTACGATTTTGAGTGATCCTTGAGGTCCTACGAAATAAACATATTTTTCTTTCTTTCTTATCTTGAAATAATAAATACAACATAGAAGACAAAACACGTAAGTATATACCTCATTGATTTGTTGTTTGTTGTAGTTGAAAGCTTTCGGTCATTGTCTTTTTGTGCATAAAGAACAAAAAAACTCATTGTTACTTTGTAATAAAACCAATATAAAAATAAAACCAATGGTATTAAAAAAACCACACTATAAAAATCAAGGGGATTTACAAGATGATATTGAATAGCAGTTTTACCATTTAATAGTAGGTATTTATTAAATGGTAAAACTGAAATTACGAAATTTTTTAATTGTATCTTCTTAATAATGCATAAAAATAAAAACATACCCTTAAATATAGGTAGGTACACGAGTGCTTAATTCTCCGTAATATTTTAATAAAAATAAAAAATACAATTATAAAAGTGGGAAAAAAAGCAACAAATCTCAATACCGACTCATCTGTCACTTTTTGACAAATAGTTAACCATAGCAGTGACAACATAAAGTTAATTTCACAGCTTTATCAAAAAGTTTTATTGCTGAGCTTCCATCTGAGCAAAGAGTTTTCATTAGGTGTTTTATAATATTCCAATCTCTGAAGAATGCTATTGCAGAAGTGGCTGCTATGTGATGTACTATCAAATAAGTAATGGATTCAAATTGCTCAATGTATTTGCAGAAAAGGCCTTTCAAATGTTAGTGTACAAAGCTGCACATCGCACACCTGGAAATACATCAAAAGCCCTCATGTAAGTAGGTACTTATATGAGGGCTTTTGATGTATTTCCTAGACTTTGATGTTCGAACTAGGCTTTAGAGTAAGGCTACGAATCAATGAGACGACATAGCTATACTTAGTGCTACACAGTCATTTATCTAAAACTGTTCATTGTTCAATTTTAAAGAAATAAATGAGCTTGTACTAGTTTTTCCGTGCATTAAGCCCAGGCGCGCACTAGGCAGCCAGGCTGCGGCAGCCAGTAAAACATATGACGTTGTATAGGAGCCCGCGCACTAGGCAGCCACGAAATCTCATATGTTTTACTGGCTGCGCAGCCAGGCTGCCTAGTGCGCGCCTGGCCTAACTTTCCGCATTCGCGTGTTTCCGCGATTATTAATATTTGAAAATATCTTTGAGCGGATCCAAATATACATTTGGCTAAAGCTTTGCTTTTTATAACATCAACACTTTTAGCGTAGATATAGGATGGTACGAGTACATAGCGTTACGTGTTCCGTTGCAACTGTGTAAAAGCTCACCACTATATAAAAGAACTTCTATTTCCCTCAGATTAACATGAACAACACAAGTAAGTACATTATTATGACAAGGTTCCGTTTTTCAGGCACATTATCACACGTCTTAGAAATCATAACGTAACTCCAAGGTGCAATAACCATGTAACAGTGAACGGTGTCTTGTTGGCCATTGTAAACTTGCTACAATGTCGTGGGAAGAGATGCGCAGGCGCTTTTTACGAAACGCCATTCATAGTATACTTTTTGTCTGACTTGTTAGTAATAATTAATCTTTGTTTATTAGCCCGGAAAGATTTAGCTGTAATAGTGTTGTTAGGTTAGATTAAAAACTGATTATTTTGAGTACTTACTTTGGTTATGTTCTCATTACCAAACTATTTTGGTAAAGTTTGCTATCTAGTAATAACAGTAACATGATAAAATAAATAAAATCATAAAATAGAAACCTCATTCCTTCAATGATTTGCATGGATTGCGACCATTTTAGCCACTACTTTAGTTCCTAGAGGATATCTACGGATTTCCGGAGACTTTATTTTCCAATTTTACATTGTTACAGTTGGAATGTGTCTTAATTTAAAAGACATTAGCAGAACTTTACTTCCTTCGTATTTAAAAGTTCAATCTGAATACCAATGTTTTTTTAAAAGAGGTTAAGACTTCTAAGGTTTGAATATTACCAGGTAAGTTTGCCAGATTTATATAAACTAGAAATCACAAAGTCCTGTTCCTGTTACTTTGTATTTTGAAATGCACATCTAGGTAATTTTGATTTTATAAACAACTTTACTCATAACATTGCTCTGACAAAGTTCTTCAGCTACCATCATGCAGTGCACAGAAATTATCTCATTTGCAACAATGCGCCAAATTCATATTCATTGTCAAGTCCATAAAAACGGCACACGCGGCTCGTAAAAAACAACAGTAAAACTACCAAATAAAAAGCACAATATTCATTTTACCGGAAAAGTGAAAAAGTAGACTCACGGAGAATTAGCTTTTGTCTAGTTTTACTGGACTAAAGTTTTTATGAAAATAGGTTTTAGGGGGAGTAACCATACCTCAACGTTATTGTTGTGATATCTATAATAGATATCGCTATTCTTAATAAAAAAATATATCTAATAACAAAACGAAAGAACACTGAGAGACACGCACTTTAAAAATAATTTCATACAATCAATAATAATAATAGCAGATTTATTTTAAAAGTAAGTAACACATTGCCGGCGATAATTTCTAAAAAACATGTGTTGCGCAAAAGAAAATGAAGTAATGGGAACATTCAATAGAAATGTTGTTCGTCGAAGCTTTCTCTGGAACGAATCTTAGAATTGTCGTAACTAATTAAAGTGTGTGACACAATGTGTCTATGGACAATACTGTCTGTTGCTGTGCGGAGCTCGTGAATTCAAAACACACGATACTAAATGTTGGAGATGTTTTGAATTAGCACAAATTGTTAAGAAATCTCCGAGCGAGCTATAGTGATTCGAAAAGTTTGAGCTTTGTTTTATTTTGATAAATTACCTACTTTTCAATTATTATGAAGTATTTCAGTAGTCTAGTCTAGCGTTTCTATGATGTAATTATGATAATTAGGTAGGTACATAAACATTTTGAAAAATAACTAAACATTACTTGAAAGTATCAAGTTGAATTTTCACAAGATACTCCTACATTGAAAATATTAAATATTGTTTAAAGAGACTAAACAACGTAGCATATTTGTTGTTTCTACAATTTTTTTTTTAACCCTTAACTACCTACCCTCTATTTTTGTCACGTAACTACCTACCCGCGGTCTGTGAGACGTCTGCGATATATCGCTCTAGAAAAAAATGTGGGGCAGTGGGTGATAATTTAAAATTAAAATCATATTTTAATGAGTCTTATGAACATATTTAAATAAAAAAGACATAAAAATCTAAATTGTTTATTAACAATATAATAACTTCTTCGAAAACATGAGTAAAACACAGAAAACTGTACCTTATCTAGTAAATTAGATCTACAATAAAAGAAACATAAATAATAAACTTTACTTTGCTAATTTCTATAAAATAAGTTACCAACTTATACAACTACACATTTATTTCAATAAAAAAGTAGATATTTTCACAAAATTGCAAGTCATCAACTTTATGGTTTTTTGTACACATATAGAATGTCTACGCGCCCAAAGCAATTTGGTTTTTTGCAATGAAAACACAAGTATTGGGTCTTGTGTTTCTTCTTAGGGTTACAAATAAAGCAGGTCTTGCGATTTTCCAACTTATCTGCACCTGCAGAAACTCCAGTAGCTGCCAAAACTGTTTCATCTTCACCATCAACTTCAAAATCCGAACCGCGAAACACTTCTATCAAAATCATCTCAAAAGTTGATATTCGCATCACCGGCAGTTCTTGTTTATCGGAAGGGACTTCCTATAACCAGTTCTCAATAATTCAATCGTTATAAGCCATTATGTACTAAAATAATGAAAATAACTTCATGAAAAATTGTCACGTAACTACCTACCTGCGGTCACTCAGACCGCTGACAAAAGTTTTTCACTCACCGATAGAAAACTCGCGCAAGTATTGCCTCGAAAATCGCAGTCTCGGTGCTGTGGGTAGTGGGGAAAAGGTACATGGAAGCACAAAATGTAACAATGCGTCCTCGCTTAGTAATTCACAAAAATATGATCGCTGGTGTCTGTGAGACCGCAGGTAGGTAGTTAAGGGTTAAATACCTACATTGTTTTAGATCTTTAGACTTTGAAGATGTCTAGTTAAAGCTTCCATACTTGGTACCTACATTCTCATGTGCAAGGAATTAGCATGTATGTGACAGTTTGTAAGCTCGTCGTCACATAACACGAATCCGAAGGAAATATTCTCCAGAAAGTTATCATAATTATGATGAAAATTTTAACGAGAACAGCGTATTGCGTTCTATGAATCTTAATTCTCCATTGTTTTATTACAAAATGATTCGCGCTTTTGCCGAAATAAATATTTATGTTTCAAAACATCGCGTGTTAAATAATCGTGGCATAATGTCGTTAGTGTCACAGAGCATTGTTAGTTTTAAATCAGATTATGCCTATATCTATTTGAATCTTCATATTTTGTTAGCTGACCGGGTTCTCAACTTAGTATAGCGGTTACCAGTCGCGTATCAATATATTTTTTTAAACACTCGTTAAATCAATTCTAACTAATTGTAATGGGCATTTGATTTTTTGTTTAATGAAATTAATAACAAACTCTCAGTAGAGCCTTGGTTCGTGACTGTAAAAGATAAAGTAAGATAAAGAGAACGATTTGTTATAAAAATCACCTTTGGAAAAATGGCTGTGACCACATTGCCTGGGACGTGACGTGAATTTAGTACTGAATTGCCGATGTTATTGCCCTACACCGGTGCATTATAGACTACTGTGATAGTAGGTAATTGTGTGGGCAGCCTACCATAAATTGACCTATAAAAAACTCTGTCCAACACTCGATATAAGTCGTCTATATAAATAAACCTTTGGGAATCTCAAACTTTGCATTTTTTAACTTGTCCAGAGGCAGTTTTTACACTATATACTCTACTTTAGCCGTCTTGTCACTTGAAAATAAAATCACATATTTGTTGACCAACGCAACTACAATATTGAGCAGCTAAGAGAGGCTGTATGAAGCTCAGTATAAAACTTTTTTACTACGAGACCATTATATTTCTCAAACTATCTAATACTCTAACTCCAACCATCAAACAGTAATTCTGCGCTTTACGTCTATCTTATTCGGGTGCTTCTTAGCAAAGCAGGGCATCAGATCTGGCCAGCTTCCAGAAAAACTCTGCTGCGTCAATAATGCTACAGTTGTTACGTAAATAACCCTTTCAGGCTACACGTTATCTAATTTGGCTTGGATTGCGCACTGGAGCACCTTCAGTACTGCGGTTATTCTCGGAACATGGAGTTCGTTAGCATCTAATAGTTATATGAAGGTCTTTACAACAATTTGAAATAAACTTAGACTAAATCATTTTAAAACTAGCTGCGCCCCGTATTGTTACCAGCGGTGAATAGTTTCTGTTCCCGTGGGAATATCGGGATCAAAATGTGGCTTATGTGTTCTGAAATCAGAAATCAGAAACATTTATTGCAAAAGTGTAAATTGTAGGTACTCGTATTGTTAAGGCAGGATGGACGCTATCCTGGTACTAAATTTGATTCAAAGACGTCCAGCGATTTGAGCGTGAAAGATTGACTAAAGGTACAAGTTGGTAGCCGAAGTCCTATTTTACTATTGAAAATCTATAAAATCACGACTTACCAAAGTTGTACACATACAGGTTTTAAATTGACCTCACAACTCTTGTCTCCGATTCAATTCAATTAGTTACCGCCCAAAATCACTGCACCCTTATTGGACCTCCGCACCTTTCGGTAAAATATTACCCTAAAATGGGAAAATCCCCGCTACTCCGGGAATTACTACCTTAATTGGGTAAAGGTAGGTAGTTAAGATCTCAAGGTTCGACATAAATTAGCGCTTAGACGGATCGAAGACCGAGGGGATGAAAGCTGGCAAACTATTTTATGGTTCTAATATGAATTTACAGTGAAACATTCATTTACTTGTAAGTACCTTTACCTAAATCCAATAAAGGGTTCTGACCATGGTAGGTACCTTTATGAATGTGTTTTTTTAGAATTAAAACTTACTCATTTGCTTGCGGTAAAAAGTTAACGCTTCCGTAAGAATACCGGGATCAAAAGTTTCATATGTGTTCCAGGATGTACTTAAGCTATCCTAGTACCAATTTTCCGTCCAGCTGTTTGAGCGTGAACAAGTAACAGCCATTTACAACAAACTTTAAACTTTATAATAATAGTCTTAATCAAGTGGTATTTGTGTAACACTGGCTTTTTCTCCAAAACTGTAACAATTCACTATCTTATTGTCAGAAAGAATAAATTTGCCTGGCATTGGTGCAAAATTGGAGTTCGGATCCCATAGATCCCGGAATAGATTGCTTCTACCCGACACCTGATTGAGAAGAACACATTAATAATTCATTGTTTCAATTTGGGTAATACATAGTATGTAATGCTAATGGCTTTTAAACCTTAGCACATAGGGTGATGGCTCAAATTGGCGTTGAGCAAGGAAGTCAATAGAGTCTGAATATGCTGCAGAGTTGATTGGTAACCTGCAAGATTGATGGCAACTAAAATATTGGGGGTATCCATTTTAACTACGTTTAATAACATAAATGAAACTATTTATTTAATTAGAACCAGATAAAACATCTAAGGATAGTCGACATTTATAGTTGCGAACGATCTTTAGATAGCTCAACTGATCTAAGCCACGATCTAGCAGCATTGCCGCGCTGTTTTGGATAATAAGATTTGAAATTATATACTTAGAAGAATTAAATCAGTTTATACTCGTAGTACATTGAAGTTCATTTGATTTGTCTCTCAAATTCCGCAAAAGTTCTTCAAAGTTTGGTAATAAGTCAATATCTCCTGTCGGCACGTAGAGCACGTAATGTTCCAGTGTTCATACACAACGCCCCCTGGTGGCGACTTCTCTAACAAATTGATAGTTACTGACGAGACTTTATAGTTGAAAGCTTTCAGACGATCCTAGCATAACTTAAGTTACCTACACAAGAATAGAGCAAAAAATACCGAACTCGTAGCAAAGCTTGCTAAAACCTTAGTTTACATTTTGAATGGGTGACACAATTTGGTTCAGAAGGCACGTTAAATTGTCGGTCCAGATTTTTAAGTTTTAAGCCAGGTTGAAAGGAAAGTAACGTCACCAGAGTTGGCCACTTGCTCAAGATAAAACTACTGAAGGTAAAGGTGTACATAGAGGTTGTGGCATTGAAATGAGTTTCATAAGTAAATAAATGTTAGTCCTTTAATCTTTGAAGTTCATGGTTTTGGAATATTCAATTTTAATGGATTTTTGACGTTCTTTAGGATAAGTTAACTTAACAGTTCTCTTATCTAATCTATTATCTCAAAATATTCCTTCGCCACTAAAGTTGTCGATAAAACGGGAACTAAATTAGGTATAAATCTTTCTTTATATAATGTCTAGGTATAAATCGTCCGATAATTATATCATTTTCATTTTGGATTCAATTTCCTTTTAATTGTCCTGTTTCTATCTGAAGATAAATAAAGTTCAATTCTTCTTGAAATAAAAATAATTGAATTGTCAAAGAAATACATAATCGAAGGCAGCACAACAAACGTAATTTAATAAAGATAATTTGAAACAAACAAAATAACTTTTTACAGAATAAAAAGTGTCTCAACCAGAATGTTATACTCTCTTCTTTTACATTTTAGTAAGTATCAGTTTTTGCGTTGTGTAAATTTCACCCAGGCCAAATATGTAGGTAGCTACTTAAATATATTTAAATCAACAAGCTTTGGTTTGTTCAGATGCTTTCAAACAAGAGTATGTCTTCGTCATAAAGGTTTGTAATTGTAATGTAACCTACATTTTTTATATTAGAATTTTAGAAGAATGTTGTTTATTAAGTTCAGTCTAAAATAAGTTTATTGGTCCAATATGCATAAGAGGGTGACATAATTATTCACTAAGCAGTAAGCACATAATAAACTGGCAATAAGTGGGGGTTCCTATGAGTGGTTATACTAGTTTAATGGCTTGACCATTGCCCACCCAGGATTGCATTAGCATTTGTTGTGTACCGCAGATTACTGGCAAATTAATGCGTTTAATCTCGAATTAATAGAACTTAACCGATATTGTATTAGAAAAACAGAGATTATAGTATTCTGCTGATTAGGTATTGGACATGATTTGATATTTCGTTATTAAACAGAAATGGACCAGGAATAAAATAAAAATTTTACTTTTAAGTTCTTTTGCATAACACACAAACATTAACAGTGCTGGTGCAACATTCTACATTGCTAGTGCAACATTCTGAGCGCAACCACAGGTTCGATTCCCGCGATAAGACAGATGTGTGGAAGAGCTGTTGAGTATTGTCCCGGATTCTGACTTAATTTTGAAATGAAGCATTTGCTGTTGTTGCGATTCATAGACCTGAATATCTTCTCAATCTTGGCTTTTTATGTGACTTCTGAATAAATTTATAAATGAAAAATCTTAAAGTGAGAAAGAAAAAAGTAAAAATGAAAAAGTTTCGGGCTTTGACGGGATTCGAACCCGCGAGATACTGAGTTTCTAAATAAATATTGAGATTCTAGATAAATATTGAGTGAAGTAAGATAAACCTTGTACTTACCTTTATGAGAACCACACTACACTGCACATGAAATCGAAAAATACTTATTTTGTCGACCAAAACAGAACCTAAACACTCTGCATGAATGAATTTTTAAAACGAAGCGCGGCACTGAATCGCGTTATGAATTTACGAAGTCTTGGATAGCTTTTTGGCTACCATTTTTCCTATGCAATTTAAATGAATGAACGTACTGTGTGCTACAGTTTAAAAAATTTAGAGGGAAACATACAATTGTATAAACAGAAGGTTCTAAGTAAACTGCAATTGTAAACAACGTCTCATCCAGATTCGTAAAGTATTGTAACAAGCAGGTTCATAGAACGAGCCCGCTAACTTGAACAGCAAACTTTTCTCAGAGCAATGAACACGGAGAATAAAGAATGAGGAAACTCCAGCAATACTGTGAAGTAATAGATGGCGCTGTTCCGTATTCTGTGGTTATACGGAGATACAGTTGCTAAAGTTTTGCGATGCGTTCGGAGTTGGTTTCATGACTTTTTTGTTCTCTGATTGTTTTTTAAAACTGATCTTTGGCTTTAGTATTTATACAGCAGTTTATGTTCTAGTCAATGATCTAAGGAACAAACACAATAAATCAAACGTTTATCTATCTTAAGTAGACTTATGTTAATCATATTTATTTCAAAATCAACTTTCTCGCATGACTTTATTATGAATAATATTGTGTATCTGGAATTATACATATTATCCGATTTACTATCCTTGAAGAAAATACTGTTTATTAAATAATAAATACCCACTTGACTGAGACGTCCATGTACTCACATGGATTTGTCTAATAAATATACTTTATCACTTTTCATTGTCCATAGAACAGCTTGTGGTGCATGGTCGAGGGCACACAAGCACGTGGCAGATCGGCTAATAAGATGGACTGACCGACCAAATCAAGACTGCATTAGACGCCATTTATTCACTTTAAACGAGCGCGCGCTTCAGCTTTTCTGAAGCGCTCGTGGCGAAGCTCGCTAAGACTTTCTTGTCGTCGAAGTTAAGCAACGTGAGTCACTAGTTGGATAAGTAGTACAAGACTTGGACATTAACATCTGATCGCTCCCGTGCTTCGAAGAGCACGTTAAATTGTCGGTACCGGCTTTTAAAGTAGTTAAGCCATGGCCACTTGCTCATACTTACATGTCCTTATAAGGTCAAGCTTGCATATACAATCAGTGCGATAGGTACTTTATTCCGCTTCAGTGTCCGCGTCGCTCCTGCGCATCGACGACAATACCAAAGGATTTTATGGTCAGGTTCGCCGTAGATTTCCCTCGGGCGGTTATGGCTTCAATATCTTGGCCCAGCTTAGCAGAGATAAGGAGCGTAGCGAATTACAAATTATGCACTTTATGCATCTTACTTTCATGATATGATGCTTCCTGATTCTCTTGGGCTATCATTGCGCTTCAGAAATGTACACAGAAACCCGTGTCGACTCTTTCAATGCCATCCAAAGAAAGAGAATAGCGTCATTCATGTCCAGAGTTGACATGTGTAAGAACGAAATCATTAAAAGTCTATCTGACCGTCTGATTTTGTCAGACACCTTTAGACGTTGGGTGGCTATTGCCACCTGAGATATAAGTAAGTAATTGTTTATTTACCAGTGGTAGGTACATTTACTACCTCTGTATATTTTTTATATTTTGTGTGTGTATTTTAAGTTTTAAATGTGTTATTTTTTATTGTGTCTGTGTACCTATTGTTACGTGTGTATGGATCTCGTGTCCGAAATAAAGACCTATTATTATTATATTATTATTATTATTATTGTAATTAAATCCTTTTCATAATTGAATTTTTTTATTTGAAAAAGCCATTTTTTCATTAAATTGAATTACTCGCGTTTAATGTAAGAGACTGTTAAAACATACAAATTTTTTTAACAAAATATTCTAATTCTAATTTATTGTTTGTATTATTCTTAGCGTGACTTTTCGAAAGTCCATTTTGTATATTTAAATTTTCATAATTTCGTCAGTCCCAAAGCTTGGAAGTCATACTCTGTAAGGCATAAGCTACTATGAAATATAATATTTTATTACCTATAATCGAAATCCTTCAATAACAAGCTAATCAAGTAGTTCGGTAGCGCACTAATAAATCAGAATTAGTGGTCGGTTCCCAAGGCTTTGTGCTGAGCTCTCTAATTACTAGAGGTGTGTCATTGAGGGTTTTTAGATTAATTTAACGTAACCGTTTTTCTTCAATGGTTAACCGGTTAAAAAATCGGTTAAATCGGTCAACGGGTTTTCAATAAATATTCGTATTATGCATTAATAGCTTCAATATTATGTCAACGTTTTCGATAGCAACTTCGCAAAAAGGCGTAGGTACTTATATTTTTTTAAAAACTCGCGAGTGAGCCTGATTAAAAGTGATTTTATTATAATTAGATTATTAAATTATTAGATTTTGTTCTGTGATTATTAGTAGTTCATAATTTGATTTTATTTTAATATAGGTACCTAATTTCTTTTATTTTTCTCTTTTCATAAAAGTCTTCACAATTTCCAATTTTTCCTGTTTCCCTGCCAAACAGGTAAAATTCCTGTCATCTGGTAGCCCTAGTTGCGTGCGAAGACGTTGAAGGAATTTTATTAGCTTTTTATTTTTAACAATTTTTCGGTGCATTGCGAGATACGTTGACGTTGGCGGAATATTATTAGGTTGAAGAAAAACTGAATAAAGGACTGTTTTTCCTCAATGGTACACAGGTTAAAAAAAAGCTAATAAATCGGTCAACGGGTTTTCAAATAATCAGATTATCAAATTGAACGTAGATAGATTCTAGCTTGCAAGCAATAAGTGCTGTTTTCGTGAGGCATTCAATCTTCAATTTTATTAGCGCGGAAGTGCGAGTAAGAGAGGGATAGGTGCAAAAGGATCGGAACTATGCTTCATTACTCGCTTGCGAGTTGCGTGCGAAGACGTTGACGGAAATATTCGGTTCATATTTTCAACCGGTTATTTCGTTGAAGTAAAACAGCGCGAGTTGCGTGCGAAGACGTTGACGGAAATATTCGGTTCATATTTTCAACAGGTTATTTCGTTGAAGAGAAGCAGTTAATTCGTTGACGAGCATATAGCCGTTTATAAAAACGGTTCATTGATTTAACGACCACCTCTACTAATTACCGTATATTTGAAAGAAGACGTGTCTTGCATAGTTTAAGAGTGTCGCAAGCACTCGTCCTGGTTTAGTAGTTAAATGAGTTAAGACATTTAAGTTTGTCAAACATTTTTGACATGCCTTTGATTACCCCCCGGGAAACAAAGTGATAAGTTTAGAAGACTTATAATTATTGTATGAGTTTGGTTTTGTAACACAATTTGGACATGTCGTTGACTACCTAATTAGACGTAATTTAAGCATTCAATACTTTGTAATATTGAAACAAAGCAAACTTAAAAATTACCTTTTCATTACTCATACACGGAAAGTACGCACGAAGTTGCCTGATTATAGGGTTCAAAGTAGCATTTTCTGTCCCTAGGGAAAACAAGTACTTTCCTGCCCTAGGGCAGGAAAGTAAATAACTGTCAAATGTCAACTTCATTTTTGACATTTCTTTTGTGGCATGTCGATGCATGCTAAGTGTTCAAGTTCTTCTAACTCAATCAGATGCTAGATATTATGTCTCTCTTGCACGAATTTGTGCTTCTCTACACTTAATTATATTATATTTATTTATTTTATTTCATTCATTTAAATTTTTTCATCATCAAAAAAAAACTACTGGTAGAATGCCTACTACTTTTATAGCCATTCTACCAATCAGTTTTTTTTTTAAATCTGGAACGCAGCTATGCCATGCCATCGTTAGCTGCTTTTAGTCAATATTAGACTAGTCGATTTAAAAAAAAAGCGAGACAGCTAATTTTCGTGTGTGAAATTTAAATTTTACATCAATTTTTTTGGTAATTTCCTTATATTCGTAATGAAAAGCAGAGTGCTTACCTCGGGGAAAAGGCTTTTCTATGCACTCGAACTATTATCGCACTCGCTGACGCTCGCGCGATAAACCATCTCGTGCATAGAAAAAATGCCTTTATCCCCTTGTATAGCAATCTACTATTTCTTCCATAAAACTTTTTAAGAAAAAAAATAGACTTGTGACTTCACAGTTATATTACTTACTCACAAATTTTCAAAAATCAAAGAAACTACACGTCTACGCACTAAAAGAAATAAGGAAGCAAAAGGACACGGTAAAATGATTTAGACAAATAGCGGCTGGCCAGGCTTCGCAAAAACATTCGCTTCCTTTGTGATTCGTTTGGCAAACAATGGACTACCCTCGGGCTAGTTTCATTAACCCAGCCCAGTGCAAATGAAAACTCTTTTATTACCAAATTAATTGTAGTTTTTGATTTGTTTAAATGCATTCGGTTTTCGAGTAAGCGATTGTAAACAGTTGTCGATATTTCGTTCTGAGAATTGGTTTGATCGCTGTTAATTTAGTGTACTTATAAAAACTCCGTTAACAATGTTGGTCTAGCTCATAATTACTTCAACTCTGGAACAAAATTAAGTTTAGAGTACACAGTATCGAAGTTCCGCACCAATTAGTCGGGTCTGCCTTAAACAGACGAAAGACAATCCTACGGTTTATGTGCACTTACTTTTTAGACCTCCCTAGGGTGTAAGGGACTTTACGACTTGCATTTTTAAGTGGAGGGAGATCTTTAAATTCTGACGTAACCTAATCCTGTAACGTAGGTTTGGGAATAAATACACAGAAAATTAATCCAAGTATAGAGAAGACTAAATATTGCACATAAAGTAAGTTCAAGTAAGTAAGTTGTGAGCTAGTGCCTATCATTGTGAAGCAGTTTAAAGGCCACCTAAGGGCCATCCTCATGGACTTCTAGAGCTAGCACTGATAGTAGTTCTCGATCAATCGACTGTCAAATTGTTAACATTCTGTTCACGCGTGCTCTTTATTACTAGCCTTAGAAAAACGTTTTTTATCCCGTTATGAGTAGTTTGAAATCGGAGGACAACTTACAAATAGTGAATGAGTTATATAATTGATATAACCGAAAAAGACCGTTTAAAGCTCGTAATAGTCATTTTGATTTAAAATCCTTCCAAAACAGGCTCCATTATCATAATCCCTTATCTCCCGCAGAATCGCTGATCTCAGCTTGAATCAGATCGAAACTTAATGTACAACAGCCTACTCCATAAATTAGGCCACGACCTAAATAGTATTGCCAGTACCGAGGGATATATCTAGTATTTCGATTCCGTCGGGGTTACCAGCATAATGCAGCAGCGTTGATTACCACTGAATTCTAATCTAGATTCTAGACGTCGCTTTAGTATTCAAATGAAAGCGGATCACATTATGAAAGTGTATTGTGATCAGTTGATTGAGTGATATATTATAGACATTAATTCTATTACTACGCAAAACTGATTATACGGCATGAGAACGGAGGAAATACAACTCAATAATTCGATAGCCAAGATTTGAATGATAGGTACCTATTTCAAATCTTCAAATTAAAAGCTTACAAAGACGTTCTTGATTGATCGTGAGCAACGTTCTGAGCGGTCACTACTTGGATGGGTGACCGCCTTCCGTGATTCCGAAGGCACGTAAAATTGTCTTACTCCGTTTTAAAGTCTTCTTTTCAACTCCACCAACTTTTCTTTTAATAGACAAGATATCTTTCTTCAAGAATGTATTCACTTTGATGTCACACCTTTAGAAAACTTTTGTCAGTGTGTCTGTAACAATAGCACTTGCTCCCGTGAAATTAGGTCGTCACACACGATATGAAATGCTCATTTGGATAGCGCGTAAAAAGCAATGTCTTTAGTTTTCTTTGGTGAGATGAGATTATTAAATACATAACACTTACGGACGTAAGTGTTACTTGGCTTTTAATTACGAATTAAGTACTGTTAGGATTTTTTCAAGTTAACTCAAATTATGATAGAGTGTGTTTAAATGTAATTTCAGCATATTTTAGTAGAGTTTTACATCGTAATATAATACCTTTTGAAGATGAAAGAGAAAAGAATACCTGGGAAGTATGTAGAGCTTATTCGGGCAATGTACAGTCGAGCTTGTACGCGTGTTCGGTCCGAAGCTGGCGTTACCGACGAGTTTGATGTGGCTGTAGGCTTGCACCAGGGATCGGCGTTAAGCCCGTATTTGTTCCTCCTGGTAATGGATGCTCTGACATTAAACATACAGGAGGAGGCACCCTGGTGCATGCTGTTCGCCGACGACATTGTGCTTGTTGGTGAAGACGCAGCAGAGGTACAGAGCAGGTTGGGAAAATGGCAGGACAAATTGGAGAGTGTCCACCACCGAAGTCGCAGAACCAAAACGGAGCACCTGTTCTGCGACTTCGGTGGTCCCTCCAATTTTGTCCATATTGCCTTAGACGGTGTATCCCTACCAGCCTGCTCCGATTTTCGGTATCTCGGCTCTGTCATACAGAATGATGGTGAGATAGACAGGGATGTAAGAAGTAGAATAAATGCGGGATGGATGAAATGGCGACAGGTCTCCGGAACAACGTGCGATTCACGTATGCCCCTTAAACTCAAGGGGAAAATTTACAAATCAATCGTTAGACCTGTCGTAATGTATGGATCTGAATGTTGGGCTATGAAAGAGACGGATGAACGAAAAATACATGCGGCTGAGATGAGAATGTTAAGATGGATGTGTGGAGTGACGCGAATGGACAGGATAAGGAATGAGTATATAAGAGGAAGTGTGAAAGTAGCTCCAGTGAATGAAAAGATGAGAAGTAATAGGTTAGCTTGGTATGGTCATGTTATGAGGAGGGAAGAATGTCATGTTATTAGGAGAGTACTTGATATGAATGTGGATGGATATAGGTCTAGAGGTAGACCCAAGAAAAGATGGATGGATTGTGTGAAGGATGACATGAGTAAGAAAGGTGTGAGTGCTGAGATGACGTCTGATAGAGGGAAGTGGAAGAGGAATACATGTTGTGCCGACCCCACATAGTGGGATAAGGGCAGGAGGATGATGAATATAATACCTTTTGAAAATGAGTAAGCAATAATGACAACTGCTAATTTAATGTTTTCCAAAAGTAAAGTTACACGAAGAACCACAACCTCGGATTTGAAGTCGAGTAACATTGCTTTAATCTGTCGACTACATTATAATCAAATTGATTACACTATTACAATTATTGTAATATACATGATTTATAACACTCAATACAATAACGATCTAATTGAAATCATTAAGTATACAATAGTATTGTGGTGTTCTGCTAATTAATTGTCAGATTTGACTGATGGCAACACTGTAATTCAGTTGCAACACGATGGCAACATTCACTCACAATAGTTCGTCTCGAAATCAACTCTCGTATACAAATCTTTTGAGAAAGGATTCGAAGTCATTTGACGACGAGTGGATCAAAGCTTTTTTCTGTTCGGAGTTAGATATCTCTGATTATACTTGAGAGATAAGTTGCTTCGAGATTTTGAATACATCCTATTCTACCAATATTTATAAATACGAAAATTTGTGACTATGGATGGATTGTGTAAAAGAGGATGTTAGAGGAGTGAATTCGGAGTTGACGAGTGATAGAGATGAATGGAAGAAGAAAACATGTTGGGCCGACCACACCTAGTGTGGGATAAAGGCAGGGAAATGATGATGATGATTTGATAGCTCAAGTCACGCACCTGATTCGTCTTAAACATGACAGAAACTATAATAATTACGTAGTTTGGCACAGATTAAATTGAAGTTTTATTTCAAGGGCATAACAAAGTTTGCCGCAGGTTTATTTTGAACGCGAGCAAAGCCGTATGTGCAGGTTTGTAAATAAAATTATGATGTGCTTACATCTTGTCGCGTAATTCATCATCGTTTATGGTTGTTTTTGTAGCTCGTTTTGAAATTTTATGGCGTTTTTGTAAACCTTGAACAAAGTGCAGTGAATTTTGAAATCAATGTGTGTAAAATATGACATTTCGTGCTTTACAAAACGATTTCAAATACAATTTTTTTGTGACTGAAATGACGGAACCGTGAATAATTGAGTCCTCAGCACTCATAAAATATTTTTGTGTACCTATTGATCAATTAATTTGTAATTTATATAAACAATTAAGCTTTTGTTAATAGGTACCTACCTAATGTTAAAATACCCTAATTAAAACGATTGGTGTTTCAGTTATTTGAACAAATTTGGTTCAGACGTCCTGACCTATGGATTATTGAAACACAAACATCGTCCGTATACGAGTATGTAATAAGTAAAAGTAAAATTGTATTTTTTACAAGTAGGATTCTTAAAGACCTTGCTCAGACTGTCTATAAATAGCTCTAACACCTGTTTAAAACTTTTTACAAATAAACGCGAACCGTTGTAACTGGACTGACCTACAGTTCGTTGAACTCTGAAGCTAAAAATCTAAATTACAACCGCAATTGTTGCATCAAATCTCCATTTTTGGGAATGAACAATTTTACAAACTTGTAAAGCCATTATCTAAAAACATTTTGCGGTCAGTGCCGCTTCTGCGAAGAAATCGGCTCAACATTCTTCAGTAGAGTGGTTGTATAAGAAACATTGTGAGGTGTACGGACTTAGTAGAGCCTGGATAGTCTAGCACTAAGCGCCGTAATAAATCGGCCTTCGTCTCGGGGGAGGCGAGAGCACAACCGAAAGTAGAGTGATAGCCGAAGGGGTCTGCAGAGAGCGGACCTACTCTCAGTGTGTTGCTGCCTTTACGAGACTAAAGACGTGCGCGCTTCGCTTTCGCGCGTATATTCCGATAAAAAACATAAATACTGCCAGCGTTTTCTCGTGTTTAAAGTTTGAGGAGATGATCTGATGAATTGGCAGCTATAACGTTTGCAGTTTTATTTTTGCCGGTAAGTTTTGTTGTTATTCCTTGTGTTTTGTTATGATTTTCCTAAATTTGTTATGTATTAAGTTCTGGACATCAAATTTATTTACTAACAGTTCTTATTAAAATTAAAACATAAGTAACATTTTATTTAACTCGTACTTAATTAATTTATACTGAACTCCTGTTAATTTATCGATCAATCAACAACAAATATTCAATATTGTTACAATTTACACTTACATTCAAAAGGCTAGTATTTAACTCGTAGGTAAGTTTGTATATAAATGAAAAGCTTCGCTAAATCTGTTTTCAAAAATAGCTTTTGTTGAAAGCTTCGCTATCGAACTATCGAAAACTCAAAAGCTTCCAATGTTTGACGTTATTCAGACTTTTATTTGTGCAGTTGGACGATATTGGGTTAGAAATGGAAAGAGCCGGGCTAATGGAACGGAACGGGAGGGTGGTGCAAATGGTTTTGCAGGTTGCACTGCAAAATACAAAATTAAAGTTCCATATGCGCCTGGTTATACAATTTTGGAGCAATATTTGACTTCCATAGTAATAAACAATGACTATGCAAGTGTCATTGTTTATCACAGTAATGTTAGTTTAGACATTTATAATGTTAAACCTCATTGGTGTAGTATTGGAACTCAGGTGACATGGTGATTTGATTCTCTTGTTGGAACTTGTTGAGTTCAATTATGTCTTGTTGAATCTCTTTCCCTATGCTCATTCCTATGAGAATCGTAGTCATAAATGTTATTTTGACCGTTCTTTCACACTTTTATTGAATTTAGACCTTATTTTTCTCAAGTACATACAAGGCTGGATACATAATAACCTCAATACAGCTAGTTCAAGTGTGTTAATAGTACCTACTACTGCCTGAGCTTTTGACACGTACTTGATGATTGTTATAGCACTTAACACAACTTAAGTGCTCTCACGCGTTGAAAATAAGCAAACTGTCCCATAAATAAAGTTTAAAGTTGATTGATTTTCTAAGATAAATCTCTATAATACAATAATAATAAAAAATTAAGTACTTAACTTTTGAGACTTTTCATATTTAGAGATAATGATTTGAGCTTTTAATGTGTAGGTACTACGACGTACGAACGTACGAGTATAAACTGTATTAATTTATCCATATACCTATGTAATTCGACATATTTTTTACAGCTCTACATTGCATCAGGGTGAGTTTTTAGGGCCGCTGAAGGGTCAGAATTACCCTCAATGCACTTCAAAATCACTCTGTATATTCTAAAGCTTATGTTTTACTTTAAGCGATAATCTTGCTACATCTAGTGCTAACGTCATAAACAAGTAAATCCGGGATGAAGCAAAACACTTGATAAAATCACCAAGCGATACCATTTTGTAAGCCAAACGTGCCCTAACATATATTAGAACGCAAAACTTCTTTGTTGACTTCTACTTCGACAAGAAACTAAGAGTTCCGTACAAAGTTGTTTAAACACTAGCTAAGGTTTGTAAGGAACAGAGATTTAAGTTCATTGTTGGTCCCTTGGAATCCTACTGCTTCTAAAACTTTGATTTCTTGGGAATAGGTTACCACTGAATAACGTACGTAATGTACGAGCCCAACAAATGTTGTATATTGTGAGTGAATAACTAAAAAATGTATACAACTACATCTAAGTAAATAATAAAAGACAGTTTGTATGTATAAAGTATATTTTTATCCTGCACTATTTACTTGAATAACCTTTCAACAATTTATTTATTTGTGATCAATAAAGTTTATATGTAATAATAAAATCATTGAATCGATACACAGAAAACTCTACTGTTCCCCACTCGTCATTCATATGCCAATTGCCACGCTTTATCTTATTTAATATTTTAGATTACTACGGACGCTAAACTAAGTCACCGTTTTATAAGAAAGCTAAGCTTTAACCTGAGGTTATACTCCTACCCCAGAAACTTAGAAGTTTGATATTGCCATCTGCGGTTTGACATCAACTAAGGACTTTATAGTTTCTATTAACGAAGCAGTCCTTTAAGCTTACCTACCTAACTAAAGTAAATGAAATAATATAAGTACTTAGATTAATTACATTTATAAAAGACAAGCATTATTTTTATTAGCGTTTCATTATAAGAGCTTTAGGTCCAACTACCTTTTAAGATGTATCCGTGGCGAAATGTCGCGAATATTTTAAAAATCGAAATTCGATATTTAAAAGGACTTTATTTTACAATGGAAGATCGCATAAATTAGAAATGTATGACATCAGAAAAAACCGTTTGAAACACTTTCGATCGTTTCGCATACAATAACAGTTACGGGCACGAATGTTGCATGTTTTAGGGACTACTTTCATTTAACATTTCAATATTCTTTACATATTGCATTGCGCATAACCAGGTGTTTTCAATAGGTTACGATACATATTGCAGACTATTTTGGAAAACATCTGGCTTTTATTATGTACTTAATGAAATGTTCTTAATACTTAAGTATGTATGTCTTAATTATTATTGAAAGTTTGTGAGAAAGTTAATAATAGTGGTAATGAAAAAAAACATTATTTAAGTACCTCTGTTATATTTACCTATCTGCCGTGCATTTTATTTTATTCCAAACCTAGTGCTTAATTCATACACTTTTGTTTTTTGTAACTACTGCGCCTAAATGTAGGTACTACAAACTGTCACCAATATTGCCATCCATACTATTTGGAAGAAGTCCATTTAATGGCTATAACTGCAATGCAGGTCATAGAAAAATTAGGTCAGCCGTTAGTTGCTGAGAAGATTTGACAGTTTTCCAATATAATTTTATCTAGGCCTGCTGCAGCTGGGGAAAAAGCGGACTAAAGCACTTTAGGGTAAAGCGAAACGAGCTTTACCCCAAAGTGAGAAAAAATGAAGTACACAATAATGTACGGTGCGGTGCATCTGAAATTCTGAATAGTCTAAGTAGACTTTCAAAATACAATTGGCCAATAACAATTCGAATAAGCAGAGTAAAGAATTATTGTAATTTAATCAAAATGACGTTATTTATGACTTGTTTTGTTCAAAACATCTTTCACTTACTTAAGTAAGTATTTACCTAATTATTATTTTATATTTGTGTAAGTTTTTAATATACCTAGGGCCCATGTGCCCAATAGTAATACCGCATAGCATGGCACCTAACGAACCAGCCTTAAATTTAAAAAAAATATTTTAAAACTATCTTTATAACTCCGGTACATTTTGATAGTTATATATAAAGAAATACGAAAAGAAATGAAGCCATAACTACGCCACATTGATGCGAGAACACGATCATTATTGTTGTTTGTTGAGTTTAACGCCTCAAGTTAAATTGCAAACAGTAAAACAGCGCTAAAAGCGGTCGGGCAGGTTGGGCCAAGGACAGGGAAAAACATTCGTCCTTACGAATCGCAGGACTTGATTACGATTGCTTCTAGCCCTGTAGGGTTGTCGCAATAAAACACTTTCGAAGGATACGCTACATTTGGCAGGAAAGATCGGACATAGGATAGAACCACGAACCTTCAATAAAATGCTACGCACAAAATGTTCTGTCAAGTAAGACGATTTTATTTGAGTTTTTACGTGAGCTTAGCGCTTGAGCTATAAGATCGTTCAATTACTGACTAAAGAGGAATAAAACGATATAAATACTTGAGCTTTCGCTTTCCCGCGTATTTTCATTCCAAACAAACGGAATCGCGCCACTTTTTCCCAGCCTCATAAATCAGATTTGAATTCCGAATCGTTATCGAAGGTTATTGTAATGCCGCGCAAATATTTGAAATTGGAACGATTCAAATAATAGAACTTTCGTAAAAATGAGATCAGCCCTGAGACACACCGAGCAAAGATAGAAAAATAAATTATACGTTCGAGAATGCAATTGTCTGAAAAAATGCTCAGTCATACTCAGACTCAGTAATCGAGGTAATCGAATCGATGCGTTTTTAGTTCATAGTCGTGAGTTCTTTCACACCAAAGTTAAATAACCGTTGAGTGTGGTTTTATTTCTTTGTTTTTGTACGCGATACGCGACCGAGCTTTCAAGTTTTCGGTTTTTTGTCAATTATGAGTACCGTTTTTTAATGTGGAATTTAGTTTGGACTTGATTTTGAAAATCTTTATTGTAATTTACGAGAAATAGAGAACTATTCGTCTACAGATTGAATGGAAAATAACAAATGCCAACTTTTAGCAATTCTATTAAGTATGACTTTTGAATCATAGCTTTTATTTTATTATCTCATCCGGACTCTAACCTATGAATAACCTAGTTCATAACTAAAAAAAAGAATTTACATAGTGTTTCTACTACTCAGCCTAGTAAAGTTAAAATAATGTTATGTGAAGTTTGTAGCTAAAAAGGTATCTTTGTTGTATTTTAAACCTTACCACTTTGTTATAAAGTCCTTCATATATTCCAAGGCTCGGTGCCCAAAGGCTCGCGGGTCAAACATGTTGAATTTATAATTTAACATGAGAATTATTTGAACCGCATTTCTAAATAGTGTTGTTTATCTTCGGTTTACACGGAACGATACATTTTTACTTTAAAATTTATTGTAGCAAAATTAAAGTTTTTAATTTTCAAAACAGAACGAACGGACTTTGGAACAAAACTTAAATGTGAAAATAAAATAAACCAAATATTCATACTGAGACCAGGTCTTTAAAAGAAATCTCAAGTCTTTACAGATTCGGTAGAGCAGAGAATCCTGTAGCTATCTCCTAAGGGTTTACCGACTTTACCGTGCTCGAATATACTTCCAAGCAACTGGAAACATCTAGATTCTATTTCAAATCAGTTTTTTTAATAAAATTTTACATATTGCAAGATAACGTAGAATACAGAAACATACAGAAATAATAAAGTGAAATCAGCTTTGAATATACTTAAAAGGGTAAATTTTTGGGATGAGAGATTTGATGATGATTACATGAAGGGCAGGTACCTACCGTTAGAGTTAAAGGAAAACGTTTTCAGGACACTAACAATTTTTTTTTTATATTTTGAATTGCATTTACAGATTTGCAAAAAATGTACAGTCAGCATGAAAATAGTCATTTTAAACAAAAATTTTTTTGATGTCAATGCTAGTTTTGTATAAGGATCAAAAGTCTAGAGAAGTAGGTACTAGAAAAGCCAAAAATCTTTATTTTTGTACTTATACAGAATGGTCCAAAAAGAAAAAAAATTGGTAGTCAGAGGTATTCAAATACCTTTTTGACAAGTTGCAAGCCACTACTACTGATGAAAATGTGACTTTAAAATAATAGTCCTTTTGACCCGACCTGATAGCCGTAACCTTATTTGATTTACTATTCCATGTTTGGTTTTATCGTTACAATATGAAATAGATTTATCCTGTTTGCCTCATTTTGAGATAAATCGGTAACATCAAACCTTTGATCCTGAGAATCCAGAATGTGAAAACCTACCCTTTGATCGCTGGCCCGTGAATCGTTAGGTATTCACTTAGACCAGGAATGTATTTCAATGAGGACGGATAAGGTTAGTGAGTTTCACGAACGATACGGGATAAGGCTTTGTGAAATATAAGACTTAGTTAAAAAAAACACGTAATATATATCTTTATTGAATTTAGTTATATTTTATGCTATCTGCTAGTGGCTTCTCACGCGTTGAACCCGAACAAAATGTGTCTTGAGAAAGTATAGGGAGTTCCGTTGGAATACGCAATAGAGTCACCGAGCTTATCTGTACATTTTTAGGTGCTCCTTGAGGACCTACAGAAATAAACACATTTTTATTTCTTTTTTTACTACTTTTTCTAACTAGTCTTAGGCTATTTTTATTTGAGTCCTTCCGAATCATGGCGAGAATCCTATACCTACATCACTCAAAAAGATGTCAGACTCGTACACAGACTCTGAGCCTTAGAACTGAATTTTCGACTGACGAATTCTTATTTATAAAGAATACAAGGTCTTTGTTATCAGTAAGACAAAAGAGACTACTTATAAACAAACAGGTCCCTCTATTTAGTATGCAGCAGCAGTCTGACCTCCTATTTTCTCTAGAATAAATATTGCCCGCCAGGGCATCATAATTATTTCATACACAAGCATTCTCCCTTGAGATGTACTCTATTAATAAAGGGAACAAAACTTTTACAAAATCCTAGTAAGAATATAAAACCGATTAGTACTTTATTTTTTTTTACTTTGCACACACTTTGCTTAACTGCAACGACCTATCAAGAGCGTCTTAGCCAGCTTCGCCACAAGCACTGATGACTAACCTGCACCCCAAAGTGTTCCCGTGGGAATACTGAGATCAAAAGTGGCTTACGTGTAAGCCATCACTAGTACTAACTCATTAAATTCGTCCAGCGCTTTGATCGTGAAGAACAAACACCTTTACAATTTTAGTGTGATATGATTACTTTATGATCTTTGGGCACTCGAAACTGCTAAAGCTTTATTTTTATACCGATTGTTATGACACGCGTCGAGCTTTATCCAATGACATCAATATCCCTGGCCGCGGCGTCGTCGATGTAATGAAAACACGTACAGACCTATAATGAGTTTGCGGAGCAAAAACTCTATTGAGCTATAGATTAAAACTAGAACATAGTGCAGGAAGCGGTGTCTCATTTTCATATCATTTTAAGACGAGTATTCAATATTTGTTACTTTATATTTTTTTAATTATGATACTAAACATGTAATTTTTTTATAATACAAGTAAATATAAGTTTTCTATAGCTCAAACTACTGTACTGTTCCAACTGTCGATATACATTTATTGTCATGAGTGCAAGGGTATTTGTTTAACTCATCTTGATAGTCTAATCTAATTGAATATTAATGTAATTCTATTAAAGAACAGGATAAGATTTGTTCCCCTGCCTCTAGCTTAGATTTAAATAATTACAAATTTTGAATTGATCAACAACTATATATTGTATATATCCATAGTATCCACTGGGATACTATTATCAATATTATTAGTTTCCCGAAGTATTTACCTTCAACACAGTTCACCTCATACTAACCTCCCGCAAATAAGTTTTCGATACCCAGGTAAGTTCATTAATATTGGACGGTGGTTTCTGATCATAAAACGGAAAGTTGTACTTATTATCGGTCACAGCTTAACTCTTGATATGAAAAGAAAATATGATACCAGTAATGAGACCATTCGGAAAATATTTTGTAGTAACCTCCTTGTGCATATTGGACAAGTAATCTTATATTAATTTAAGCAAACTGAATCTGTTATCTCTTTTTGTTGCCATAGGAGTATTATGAAAAAAACATATTTGAAACCTATATTAAATTGACAAATCTATATGGATAAGACCAAAAGAGTCCAGTTCAACTGTTTTATCATTGGCCAGAAATTTGATATTCCATCCTCAATATATCGTCCTCGTTCCCGGTTCTTGTTTATGCTGGTTCGTTTTATTGGGACGTTTGATTTAGGTGCCATGCCGAGCACTAAACTGCGAATGGTGTATTATTCAGGCGATGGTATCCGTTGCTTTGACGGCCCTAAAAAATTGCTTTTTTATCCACGACGGAACAAAAGAGTTTGTGATTTGAGTGGGAGGTTCTTTGTGAGTTATTCAATTGCACACAATCGTATCACAGCACCCATTTTTATTAATAAAACAGTTTTGTAGAACGTTATACCCATAAAATGATCATTATACACAATTCACATACTCCTGGGTATAAGCAGTATAAAAGTCTCCTTTGTGGCATCTAATTAGAATGCCGTCCAACATTTAAAATTGATAGAACCTTTAATATAACCTTTATAGGTATTATCTCAAAAAACTTTTCTGACTGCATAACTAGTTAATGTAGTCTTTAAAATCTCCATAACTGAACGGCTACCAGTTAACCGTGAGAATTCACTAACAAGACCATTATCTCACGACTACCGTTGAACTAACAGTTAGTTCGAGCGATTTTAATTAATAAAGACGATATTCACACAATAAGCTCTATGTGGAATTGTGAAGCTCTATAAAACAGTGACCGTCATATGAGGACCGTTATTTCAAGTGAGCTTATATCGATACAGCTTTGATCTACTGAAGTAATTAATATAAGCGTCTTGGTTAGTTATATTTTCTGAATATTAACGTGACCACAACGTTGTTAAGAGGAATGTTAACAAGGAATAGTGCCATAAAATCCGTATATTAATGTTATAGTAAATAATGTATGCATAGATGTGTACCTTGTATGCCTATGATGTATTTATGTTGTGACGGCCTTGCACAGTCGAAATACGATTGCTATTAATTTATTTATTTATTATTAATCTGATTACCGTTTCTTAAAAATTCAAACACTTACATTGCAGGTTTCAACTGGTTACCAATAGGTACAATTAATAATTTAATAAAATATGAAGTTATTTAATAGTCTGTCTGTAAAATACATCTTCTATTTTAAACAAAGTAAGTAATATGATTTTGATTGGAAAATTTTGGTTCCGATTTTTTCTTGATTTATGAACGAAAGTTAAAACAACACATAGTGCACTTGTGTCCCAGGTGCAAGCAAAGTTGCAAGTAGAACTAAATTCATTGCCACTTTGTTTCATTTCTGATTTAAAAAGTTTTAAAAAGAAGGAAACTGAGAATCAAGAATTAAATGTGGAAGTAGAATAGTTTTTATTTGTAGTTGTAGTGGTTTTTGTAAGTAGAATTAAAAAAATAACAGAAGCACAAGTTACCAAAGATTTCTTTTAATTCGTTTGAACCGAAAAGGCTCTATTTACTACATCACACTTAAAATTTCAGTTATTTTTTTAACTACTTTGTTTAGCAGAACTAAAAGATTCTGAAAAGCTGAAAGAGCCGAAACTCTGCAAAGAATTGACTGTCGTCAATTTAACCTCCACCGTACTGGTTTATTACAATACGAAAAATAAATAAATAAATAAATGTTGAATCGCCTCTTGTTCGTATATTCTTTTGTATTCACTAATTGGAGATTGGAGTTTCGGCTTGGATAGCGTCCAATTTTTAATTAGTATTCATTTTATTTGGTCGGCCTTACGAAAGTTTTAACTATTTTTGTAGCGTCAACATCATAATTGAGTACTTCTTGTAACTAGTATCGTGGTGGCAACTTTTCCGGGATATGAATAGATTTTATAAATTATATGACCGGGTATTTATCACGTTACCTTTTTATTATTTATCCCGACGTTTCGAGACGGATTGCACCGCCCGTGGTCGCGGGTCGGGGACGGGCGGGATGTGTTCTGATCACGTAAGTTTAAAAAAGACAAATGAATAGATTTAAATAGTAATTATAAGGAGCCAAATTAAAATAAGTCAAAACACAATGGGAACTTATCCACGTTACGCTATTCTACAGGTTTGTGTTTCTTGTTGGCTTCCTTCTAAGTTTAATAAAGTTCAACTTACTTTTTCGGTATTTATACCGTATTTACATTGGCTTCCGTGATACTGTAAATCATCTGCAAGATCATGTCTGTGGTAAGATTTATACCAAGCCAGCGGTGTCAGGTCAGATGTCAACAAGATGTTCGTGACTGAAGCAGTTCCGTACACTTTCGATAGCTGAAAGATGAAGACATCGAGTATTATGGGAAAAATAACTGTTTTTGTAATCAACTAGCAGCACGTCCCGGCTTTGAAAAGGAAACTAATGAAACTACCGGGATAAAATATAGCCTAACCATTATAGTATATTTAAAAAATGTTAGAAAGTTAGCCTATTTTCAATAAATGACAACATTAAAAACAACTGAAACAAATTAATGACGATAGTAATAAGAGCTCATTCGGTTTCTATTTATCGTCTTTGGTTTCGCAATCACTTTTGCAATGTTTCAATCAATCTTTGTAAAAGTGCTAAAACCATACGAATCTTGGTGCTTTATGGTTTCTATACTGAGTTAAGTAATCTGTAACTTTTTAATTATTTATCAATTAAAAAGCTACTTTAAAAGATACAACTTGCTACCTTCAAAAAAGTCTTCAAATGCTCTTCGAACCATCTATGCTTCGAACAAATAATGAAGTTAAAACAAAACACACCAAATCTTAAACAGCTTTTTGATCAAAGAAGGTCTTGACTGGGTTTTTATTACGTAAGCATAAAGTTTTTATGCCATTTTCTCCAACCTACCTAACATTATTCAAAGCCTCCGTCGCTCGCTCGCCCATCGCTGCCAATTAAGATGACCCATTTACTCGCCTGATGCTTGAACTCCCAAATGAGTCCTTTAAAGTTTTATAACATTCTTTAAAGTATGAAGTAAATAGGGCTCTTTTAAATTTTGTAAAAAGATTTCTGTTTATGTCAAAATACACCGGTCAAGTTAAACAGAAAAATAGTGGTCAAATAACAATAATTCCCGGAAAGCTGAATTTTGGTGGAGAGCTTGGTATTACCATTACAAATAAAGTGTTAAAAGTCCCCATCGATCCCATGTGTGCGTCACGAATTATTCGGGATCAAAGGTCCAAATTTAAGGTTTCTTAGTTTTTTTTCGAAAACGGTAAGTTTTATCAAAACATGTTTCAGTCCAAAGTTGTAGATCTTAAAGTTGTCTACAATAATGGTCCCGATAATATTTTTCCTAAGAGTTACCATTCGTGAGTTATCGCGGTGGAAGCGAGCGCACCACGCGGCCTAGTAGGATGGAGAAAGACCGCTATTTGCTTGCAGTGAGTGCACCACGCTTTTTTTCCATACTGAATTAGGGGCTCGTACGAAATCTCTTACTGCACAAGGGGCTCTGAAACGTTTTCATAATACATTAAGACTCATATCATGGATTTTCAAAATGAATAAAGATTGGATTTTCCAACTCTTTTCCAATGGATTCTCTAGGTTTTATGGTTTCATTCTCTAATTCTCTCTCTCCTGAAATTATGCTAGAATCCAGTTAACCATAAAAGAGTTGGAAAATCCGATCTTTATTCATTTTGAAAATCCATGATATGAGTCTTAATGTATTATGAAAACGTTTCAGAGCCCCTTGTGCAGTGCGAGATTCCGTCCGAGCCCCTAATTCAGTATGGAAAAAAAGCGTGGTGCAGTCGCTGCAAGCAAATCGCGGTCTTTCTCCATTCTAGTAGGCCGCGTGGTGCGCTCGCTATCACCGCGATAACTCACGAATGGTAACTCTTAGGAAAAATATTATCGGGACCATTTTTGTAGACAATTTTAAGATCTACAACTTTGGGCTGAAACTTGTTTTGATAAAACTTACCGATTTCGAAAAAAAACTAGGAAACCTTAAATTTTGACCTTTGACCCCGAATAACTCGTGACGCACACATGGGATCGATGGGGACTTTTAACACATTATTTGTAATGGTAATACCAAGCTCTCTACCAAAATTTGGCTTTCCGGGAATTTTTGTTATTTCAAAAGTGTATCTTGACTGGCCTAAAAGCTGTAGGACATAGACTTGTGTCATGTTGATGCACTTTAAAATCCTGATATTGGTACTTTTGAATCAGTTCATTTCTATGTGTATACCAGGAATCTGAGTAGGTAAGTGGTGCTTTGTTGGAATCCTTATAATATTAAAGCTTGCTATTACAAGAAAAAATAGTTGTTTATTGAGCTTTTAGATTTCAATAATGATCTTCTTTAAAGATTTTGCAGGATGCTAAGATGAAGACGTATGTTACAGTTCGTAGTAGATTTAGCTTGTTCTTAAAAGCTTTAGTTGTAGTAACGTAGTAAGATAACAATAATGTTGGTTATTCTTTACATGCATAATGCAAATCCAAGTGTATTTGTTGTTGTTTAGTGAGCTATCGTTCCGACAAACCCTTGCTTTTTATTTTATTCGTTCCTTTCCTCTTTCAAGACAAGGAGTTAGTCGCTGTAAATAAAGTGATGGAACGATGTGGTTACAATTTTATTTACAATCATAGACAATACAAACGTAGTCAGATTTTTTTCAATAATTTACAAGAAAACAATGAAATAAGATACAGACATTTTTGTATCTATAATTAATTTAAAAGCCTAGAAGAATTTGATATCATCGCTCAATAAAAATTATTGATAAGTAGAAGCAATTACTGATTACGGATTATGTTATATATTAAGCCATGACGGAGGCCTTTAGGCGGCCTAGAAACTCCTGCACCAGAGCTAGCCACTTTGCTCATACAAACGAACGAACTGATTACTAGAAATAAACGTTCTCGAAGTGAAACAACTAAAGCATAAGTTAGAGTACAGGAAATTCAAGACTGCAAATAAAAGGAAAAAAAACCCATCACTTCCGCATAAACAGTTTTGCTCAGAAAATCTGATTTGCGACGTGAATAAACGGGAGTAACTTGAGGATAACGGAACGTTTAAGATACAGCGTTATTCAGAATGTATGAGACGCGAATGCTTTAGTTGAAGGATGTTTTCATAAAGAATTTTATAGTAGGCATTTGTATGGATGAAAGGGAAATATTGCCGCTTTGGAGTTTTGTTATGCCAGTTGTTATATCATTGAGGAATGAATGTTTGATGAATGTTTGGCATTGTTTCTATCTTTGCGTCATTCGGAGTTCATCATCATCGGTCTTGCGTTGTCGTAGGTATTTACATTAAATATTACTTACTTGAAATTGTTGAGGTACGGCGAAAAATCCTTTTATTACGAAGATTAAAAAAAAATAAGTAAAGATGTACCTAAATAATGATAAATAATTATATTTAACTTTCTACATCTCGGGAATACTTATAGTGTCGTTAAACAATACTTTTTTAAATTGAGACTTTACTCTCACATCCAAAATTTTACTGAGTATTTTATTGTCGTGGGAAATGTCTATAGAACAATAAGTAAGATTAGATAAACATGAAATAGGTGTTAATGAGATTATCACTTCTGTGGCATCAAAAAGTCGTTGAAATAACGGGATTTTGACCTACTGACGGAATAAATACAATTCTTTGCTATTTTCACTACCACTGTTTACTCACACTTTTGATGGTTATTAAGACACATTTATAATGGCTGTTCGTGATTAATAAAACAATCAGATAAAGTGATCTTTACTTTTATGAATTTACCGAATGAGTTTTTTAAACAATTTGTTTGACGTTTTTGTTACTAATGTTCAGAATCATCAAATAAAGTAACCTTTTCCCCTGTATTTTTTTAACCTAGCGCTCTTGACGGTTTTAAAACAGCAGCCTCTATTTTCTACACGTTGAAACATAACAATCAAAAAAAATTTTTTTTTTATTTATTTATTTACTTTTTATCCTTATGGTTCTAAGTAAGTATAGACTTTGCGTCGAGTTTGACATGAACTTAGGAGCATTTACTTAGCACATGGAACGTCAAAAGCATCAAGCAACGCGCAGTTTGGTAATTCCAGAACATTCTTGAAATGCATGTTCACTATTCAAATGTAGGCTCAGTCTTGCTCATTAGTGAGCCTCAAAGCCTTCCGCGGTGTTCATACTTCAAACTGTAAACTTGCCGCAAACTTCTGCCACAGTATGAGTAAAGATAGACTAGGAGAAGAGATGCTTACAATTACTAGCTAACTCCTAATAGATTACTAGTAATTGTTTGTTTGAACTTTGTAAATTAAGTCGTACTCTCTCTTAAGAAATAGAGACTAGTTCAGTGGCAATCTCTGCTATAACTATTGTAATGATACCAATTGTGACGGAAAACTTTGGAAACGTTATTTAGAAAGCATTTTTGGAATCAAAATTCACAAAAACTATTAGGATGTCTTACGGTCACAGTTACTGTTGTCTTTTTTAACAACTACTGTGTGTTTTTTAACAGTTACTGTGTTAACTATTAGCTCATACTCGTATTTTAAGGTTTAGTCGATTTATAAAAATATTAACCTTTCAATTATTCTTACTGTAAGTTAAAATGTTTTTGCTGTGTTCGTGGTCTCAAACGCCAGAGTCGGTGTTGAGCTATCAAAACAGCTCCTGGGCTGTTATGGGATCCTGGTACCGCTGTGAATATCATTATTTAAATTAAAAGGGTCGCAGTTCAATACATTTCATATCTTATGTAATTCAAGCTTTCAAATAATGATAAATTTAAGTAGAAATAGAAAAATAAACTAAGCTAGTTTTTTTAAACTCTGCATAAAAATACATAGGTACTTATTTCTAGCTCTGACTCGTATTACAAATTGACTTTACGAATAAATTACTTTTAGATTATATTTAAAAAGTTCTTGTTATCACAGAATTACTGAAACGTTCGGTTCAGAACTAAAATAAAATAAAGGGCAAACAAATTAAACCAGTTAGCTATAATTAAGTTCCAAAGCGGAGTTGCGCTTTGTCCACAGCCGGGTCTCTGAACCGCGTAGCATTTCAGATTAACTGTGTAAATATTTGAAAAAATGAATTGCTTTTCATAATTTTATAAAATTTCACTAAAACAAGCCACGAATATGCGTCCCCAAGCATTACTTGTAAATACGTCCGTAGTTAAATTTTGTTTCTTGTTGGACTTTTTATTACCGGCCTAATTACTTAAGTTTAGTAAACAAAGGTTCTGCCTACACATTAAAGCTTTATCATAAACCAAACAACATAAAAACTTAGGTGAAGGTCTTTATTAAATTAATTGTATCTGTCGAATAAGTACAAAAACTAACGCATGCTGATGTTATATTTGAGAGCTCTCATTTACATTGATCTATTTTGTTTGTGTTTACTGGGGTAGACTGAGGCACGTCTCATCAATAGGTAGACACATATCGCACTGTGTATTTTACCCTTAACAATTTAGTATTCCATTCCTGTTATATAGGTTATATAGGCTGGTTATATAGGCGCTATATAACCACACTTGATATAAAAACTTTGTAATTCTTTAGCAATAAAATGTATGATCAGATTTTGTGTTCTGTAAGTTGCTGGTCTATTAGGACTTGTCACTTTTAAATGAGCTACCAATAATTAACAGAATTACCCTTGGACGTTATAATTGTTTTTAAAAATATGAAATTGTAATTTGGCAATTTGTATAGCAACAGGATTCAAAATATGTATACACTTAACAGGATGTAGTTAGTGGGCATTGTGTAGATAGAGTTGAGAACGAAAACAGAAAAATTTACAGAATTTAATTACCTTCAAAAAAGCTTGCTCGTATGTTAACTTCTGCAAAATGTAGGCATGGACCTTTAAGTATTTGAACATTCTTCTGACTCCTCCATTTAACAAACAACAACATAACAAACCTTTGAAAGGTTTTAAATTAAAGTATCTAAAGCTCTGTAAGTGTCTGATTCATTTTTATAAAAAAGCTTTCAACTAGTAAGTGTACTTTTTCTTTATTCTGATACTTGTCTCATCAGTTTTTTCCCTTTCATCTCATGCAAATCTCATGCGCTCGCCATTCTGAGATTACCTTCAAACTCCGTCAAATACATTGCGGTTTTTCATCATTTCTTTTCCTGCTTATGTATGGAAATTGGCGCGTTTGTGGCAAGCTATCGTACGCCTTCTGCATGTGTCTCGAAGAGTTACGGTGACTTAGATTGCTTTAAGTTACGGCGTCCCAAATGTTTACTGTCATGGTAAATGCAAAACAACAAATGCTTTAATGTCCGTTTTGAAAATAACCGAGGGTTGAAAGGTTGCTGAGGTATTTTATTTCTTTGTAAATTATCATTATGATATCAATAAAAATGTTTTGTATTTTGTATCTTCACAAGAACACTTGAAAAGTTAGCGTTTCATTATTGTTTTATGAATTTTGCCTTTTTCGTATGTTATTGTTATTTGGACTTCTAATCCCTCTTAATGTTAAAGAAATATGAGATATTTTTATTAAAATTCCATATCATTCTGTCTAAACAGACTATCCAATCTTCTTTATTATAATGGTAAATTCGTTTCTACCAACAAACCTTCGTATACGAGTAGTAGTCATGTTGATGATACTTAAACCGACCTTTTCTTTACAATAAATGAAAATAAACAAGATGGGGTTCGCTAGTTGTAGTGCAATCCAGAAATGGGCTCGATTTCAACGCTCTGCCGACGACAATGACAAGTGTTGCGGTAACATTTGTTGAAAACGGAGAACGCTATATTACGTTAGTATTCGCTTCCAACTGACAGTGACTTGGATTAGTTAAACTACTTGATCTGTTAAAGCGATCTATGTCTCAAATGTTTTAAATGTATTTTTTAAATCATGTTAAAATTGAGTAATTCAATTGTGTACTGTTATTGTTTCAATGCGTTTCAAATATTTTATTCTTTTACTGAACAATTTACTGAAAAACACAGGGAATAAATACACAGGAAAGCCTCATGGTATTTTACTCTTCTCTTTCTTCTACCAAAATAACTAACCCAAAAGTTTAGTTGCAATATTATTTAAGCAAATGAACTAACGCAGTAAAAAAAATTCAACATGTAAGCATTTGCATACATAAATGACGGTGCTAGTTTTATCAATCTAGGGGATTGCTAACTGTACTTATACCTACGATAGGAGGTATACAATAGATAGATACGGAATACCACATAACAGTTACATGTTACGCGATATCGTGTAAGCGAGAGCTTTTTGCAAGTCGTTCAATGACTTTGCATGACTTGTACGCATGACTTGCAATGAACATTAGACATGTATTAATAAGCTTTGGGGTAAGCTTCTTATTTTTTGTACATTATTTGATCATTTTAGATTTTATGAACAAGGTGTAAGGTTTTACGTGTAATAAACACACATTACTATTCGTATTACTTTGCATTAATTCAAAAGTTCAAGTGGAGTAATAGGTCTTAAAATCTATTGTGGATTTCGTCATTACTAGAATAGGCTAAGTAACAAGTTAGGCCATTCAAAATTACCATTGTAAATACATTTGGTTATATGAAATAAATAATAATAGGCTGTGCAAAATAATTCGCAATGTGAGTTGCTTCAAATATGATGATTAGTAAGTACATGCAATCTCACCTTGCCTCATTGGCTTTTATCACTTCTCTTAATACAGTTCAGGTACACTACCCACTCAAGCAATAAGTGCAATGCTACAGTAAAAATGTACTTGCCACTTACTTATATCGGCAATAATTTCAATACATTTATAAGTAATTTTGCCGAGTCTTGCGTTTTTCTGTGCAATTGCATGCAACTCGTTGGAAAAACGGCCAGCATAATTGCTGCATCTCCATTTAAAAATGTTATAGATACTTAGGTTCCTAATCTCCTAGTAATACAAAGACATCATTTTAACACTATAGTTTTAGATTTCATTTTCAACTAATTAATTTGTGCGCGTTTTTGCCCCTATGCCACAGAAGTCAAATAATACATTGAACTCAATTTCAAAACTTCTCGTATTTTTAGACCACTTTGACAAGATCCTAACCAAAGACGAACGTCACCTTTATTGCGTTTAAAAAAATGTTAATTTATTAAACGTGTTGCTTTAGTGGTTACTATACCTATTTGTGCATGAAAGTAATAGTAAATACTATGATGCAATCTCTTGCATCACTAAAAGACTGCAATATTTCGATACGCATTGTACTTTTTGTGCTTTGTTAGTGCTATTAATGAGCACAATAGATTGTTAGACACCTATTAGTTAAAGAGCTATTGGATAATAGGATTGATTAGAAGAGTTCATATGTAGATAATTCATTTAAAAAAGCGGAGTCTTGGATTATTAATTACCTAGTATTTAACGCAATCCTACGCAAAGTTTATTACCGATCTTTCTAAATGTGTTTAGTTATTATTTAAAATAAATTTATATTGCTACTAGTATAATAATAAGAACTCACTCTAATGAAAAAAACCAATAAGCAAAAATCTTGTATTTAATCATTTATTTTTACGTTTGAATAAAGCATTGCAAACCTCTTCACCTTGCAGCTTTTTTGGTTCGAAAATCATAGCGTAATTTCTTTTAAAAAGTACCTAAGATGAAGTTTTTCAATTAACTGTTTTGACGGAGCTTCGTAGTCATACTTTTCAAATCTCCATTACTTTACATTGTGCATAGAAACACATTCCCTTTTTATAATAATAAGCGGCACTCCGCTCACAATGAAACCGCGAAGCACGTTGTGGTTTGAGATTTCCATATGAACAGTACATTTCGCGTAAATAGCTTTTGTCACTTCTGCTTAGAGCTTTCAAAAATGAAACATATTTTACTAATTGGGTTATGTAGTTATTTCATGGACCACACCTATCTTGTTAAGATTTAAAAGTTAGTTAAAAGTTTAGTAGATTTTGTTCGTGTAACGAGAAAGACTTTGAAAATTACAAACATTTAACATTAAAATAAAGAATATAATAAAACCCTGCTAATATAACACTTTAGATGACGATACGTTTAAAAAAAACAAATGATTTACGTTTACTTTATGTAAACACACAAAAACGCAGATGCTACAAAGCTATAACATTTTTTTTGGGGTAAAAACTAACAGACGAGCGATAAAGTAATACAACGGATAGCAGCGTATTAATTTAACATCAGATATATTGTTAAATGAAATGATCACGATTATGTTTCCAAGGCACATCATATAATTCAAGTGCCATCTGTGGTGAAAACTCGTAGAGAGTAGTAAAATGACAATGTATCAGCCTCAAGCAATGGTGTATGTGGGCGATAACAAATTCACGAGAATCGTCCCGACCGCAATAAACTGTAATCTTCCCGTAAATTACCCATTTGGTCCAGTTATGCCTCTGTCAATAGGATATGATATAAAAAATTCCTCTTTCTTGTTCTTACTTTTTGGTCATCTTTCATTATTATCCTTGGTACTTTTCAACTACTTATAACATGTAGATTATTTTAAGTAGTGTAAATGTGAATGTTTGTTACTCCTTCAAGCTCAAACGGCTACACGGATTTGAATGAAATTTGGTACCAGGATAACTTATAATAGTTACTAGATTAACACATAGGCTACATTTGATATTGCATTCCCACGGGAATGGGAACTGTTCACTGCGTGTAAACACCGCAGGGCGCAGTAAGTACGAATATAAATGTACTATTTTTTCTTGAAAGGTAACGCGCTAGTAATGTAAGTACCTACTACACTTTTCTTACATGTAATTTCTCAGTTGTAGCACAGAATAATATGGCGCATTATTTCCCAAGTGTAGAATTTATCCAAGAAAAGAATAGTATTCTTTTAGTTATTATCCTATTATCCGAACAGCAAAAGTTCAAGTAGTTTAGTTCTAGAAATTTCGGGTTAGGCGAAGCGATTTCACTTAGCTCCGGTAGCGGTACTCAGTTCTAAGTGGATAGCTTTTTACTAAAACATGGAAACATTGCATTACTGCGGTGAATTATTTAAGTGGTACTCACGAAGGCCTTGGTTATTTGAATAAGGCGAAATAGCATATTTTAGTACAATTTTAATATGTCCGCTAAGTTATTTCGTTTTATGTTTATACTTTGTCATGGCACAGAATAAGCGTAAAACACTTAACTGCTTTTAAGCTTCAACGGTATACACGGTTAATTAAAATGTTATATGGCTTGACTAAGAAATAGGTAAAAGTTAAGATGACGGATATGCTTAGATTTATTATGAAGTCTTCGCGTAAATGTAGAATAATGGGGATATGATAATGATAAAGATGTGCTAAGCCACTTTATTCAAAACACCTTGAATATTAGAATTTATAGGATCGTCATCTTTCGTGATATGTAAACAGTTGAAAAAAAGAAGAAACAATAATTTATTTCGGTAGAACCTTAAGGACCTTGACATTGTCTAACTTTGTCCATTGCCCGTTAAACATCACAATAAGAGCAATCTAAACTAAGCTTAGCTCTTCATTGGTAGCTATTCAGATGTCGCCAAAACTAAAACTAAACTAACTAAAAATATTGCCGTCCCTTTCTTAAAGATGAAAAAAAGGATGTCATTATCTTTAGGTTGTTTTGGTGACATCGGCATCGCTACTAGTATCATTACAAGTTTATATCACACTGACCTTTATTTATTTGTAAGAGGAGAATTCGGTGAATGCATCGTAGTCAAACCAAACCTCAACGTAGTCATGGAAACTAAAATGTACTTCTAAATAACTAAAGGTTCTAAAGTTCTTATAATACTTCACTAGATCATAACTTCCCCATCGATCTCCCGGTTGCGTCACCGTCATCCATACAAAATGGCTGGCATTAAAGTAAATCTACCCGCAAAACGGTCATATTTATCGGTGCGAATCAATGAGAGGATTACGTGAGCGAACTGACCAAAACTAGTTTGCGGTCTGTGATCCAATTTGTTGCTCTCACGGGACGTCAGTGTTGGCCGTTGACACATGAGTTTCGGGATAAAGTTTTGTGAATTTATTTGATAGGTTCTAATAGTTTGTATATTTTAACATATATCAATTTGATAAACCTCTCTTAGGATCATTAAAGAAAATATCTATAAACTTTGAGCGTTTAGTGCCTCTAATCAAACATAATAGTTACAAACACATGCACGCACTAGCTGCACTTGAAAATATGAGCTAATGCAATAAGTCTGACGTTCTACGTAATCTAACAGTAACTAATGACAGCAAGAGTGTAACAGGTTCAGTTCCAATACAATGTTATGGTACACAGGATTCTCACCCGTAGTTACAAAATGCTTATCCCTTTATCGCTTTTGGAAAAGCTGTCGAGATCATAAAGCCGATATGTTCTAAAATCCGATAACTAATGGCGATGAAGCTTTCATAGGAGGAACTAGGAAGTCAGTATAGTTAGTCCGAGTTTATAGAACAAGAGACAGTCATTTTTTTTTTAAAGTTGTCATCGTTTTCTTGGAGTATTGAAATATAATGTAAATGACAAACATAAAAAAGAACATTTATGAGATTACCACATACGTAACCTATGTACTCTGTGATGCATGAAAATAAATGATGAGTACATTTATTTTAGAAAATGGTTCCCGAGGTAGAGGAAAAGGGACTTAGCTGAGTAGCCTCCCAAAAAATCATACAGTAATTATTGAGACAGTTAAAATACGCAAGAAAAAGTATAGCAATTAGCTTTGGTCTGAGAACTAACTGTGTTTGACTTCCGTCGCCGGTTCTCGGTAAATATGATTCTGGTTCTGTTTTAACCGTTCGAAAAGTCAGTAAGATTAACTTTTTTAACCAGTATTATGAAATATACAGTATTATGAAGTTAATTAAAGTTCAAGAATTTAATGAAATACCAACCAAACCCAGGGGTTTACATGTTATTTAGGGGTTAAAAATTGTAAATAACCTCCTTGCTATATTATAATATTGTCCATCATCCATCCATAGGTAGTCTGATCGCATTCTATGACAAAATAGTTAGTTTTAGGTATTGATGATTTTGTAATTATAGTGTGTATGCAATGAAGTATTTTCTAGCCTTTCTGTTAATGTATCTACCTCACCTTCCTCAAGAATTCATTATACTTTAAAGAACTTGTATTGACATAATGTAAACGAATAATCGCTTTTCGAAAGCTAATGGTTTCAGCGAGCTGTTTTCCTATCCATTTAAAGCTAAACTTTAATGTGCATGTTTTATATAAGATACGAAAAAAGCATTGAGCTTTCGGACTCTTAATATTATCTTGATCGGATCGGACGTTCGAAACTGTTATTTAATAACAAAAGTTATTTATGACGTTATTGGACGACAATTTATCGGTTACGCGTGGTTACATTCAATTTTATCAAGATCTTGATAATATTTATGTGTTGGCCATTGTAGAGTAGGAGTTAGCGATGATGTTCTTACGAGATCTTATACCTTTTTCATTTGTTTTTAGTTCGACAACGTCCATTGATCTGAATTGGGTATTTTTTAAAGTAGTAAAGTATTAATTTATTCACTAAAGTAATGTGAAGCACTTTAGCATCGTCAATACTTTTCGTAATACTTAATTCCTGATATTTAATGGGTATTTTAATCCTATATAGGTTTGATTTTTGTGAATTTATAATTGAATAAATATATAGGTATTGAAATAATTCAAGTTTATCTAGGATACCTTAGCTTTTATTCAAATTTTTTTGGTTAGTTGTTTATTCAGAACTGTTTTTTTAAAGCAAATTTTAGAATAAGTGGTTATAAGATAAATTTAAAGAATTTGACTTTGTGTCTATAATGACTCAATCGCACCCAAATCTGATACTTGTGTGAAGATTCGCGAAATGAAATTGCAAATTACAGATGTTGGTCCAAGATTACATCCTAAATTATTATCTTCGCGTCATTTCGTTTTATGTTCGTTGTTGTATTTCATTAGGGTTCGCTGCAATGAGCACTTACATTTCATAATCAACTTTGAAAGCCGTTTTGCTAACAATTTCTGTATAATTTTATTGAGGCGACGTCATGAGGTTCCGTGGTTGATTTGGTTAAAGCACTCCGGCTTGTATTGATGAATTTACTTTTGATTATTTGTTTAGAATATGGTGCCACGAAAAAGGTATGTAAATGCAGTAGCTTTTAATCTGAACTGCGAATCTGTAGCTTTTTACAAATAAATCAAATTTTGATTGGTATTTAATTCCTGTTTCTGACACGTTGTTCTAAATATAATTATGATTGTATTCCTTAAGGTTTTCTACATTTTGTTTACTGTCTGGCAAGTAACTATACTTTAATAGCATGTTATACTTAGTTGGCCAAGACCATAAAAGTTAAACAAAAGCTTGTAAAAAGCACTTGACAAGCGATTGAGTCTAAATTGAGAACTAAATTGGTCTCAGCTTTATCACAGCTTCGTTGTAGCTCATAAAAAGGACACTTAGAGCAAAAATAAACTTACAATAAAATCAGAAATATTTTTTGGAAGAAGTTTTAAAAATGTCTAACTTTTATTATGTTTAATAAATAAAATATCCCTACGTACTAATTTTGTCACGATTAGGTACAAAAATTTTCATTTTTTTATACTTAACTTTAAAAATGTGCAACATTAGGTATATTTGTTGAAAAAAATATTAGTTATTTGAATTTTATTACCAAAGACGTGGCTTTTAGAATACTAGTGTAGTTCACCAGCTACCCTCTGTGGCTGTATCCACCACAAGGCTTTTGTCACGAATGTGGGGCAGCCACCGGCTTGAGCACATGAAGGCTTTGAGCACATAATGTTGTTGATACTGCTCTACTTTGTACAACTTTTTGCGGTTTAGCTTTTTACTTCGTTCAGTTGAGCTTTGACGCAGTAGGATATTACGCTTACCGACTACTTTACCAAAATATAGCAGGATGTAATACACAAAATAAGAGAAATCTGTGATGACCGAGTGGGTCAGTGCTCTGAATTTCGAGGTATTCCTCAGAGCGCGCCTATTTTGAGTGGCACCAATTGAAGCGCGCCTAAACTATTCCCCACAGCGCGCCCTTTTGATGTTCTTCATTCAGTCGATACGAATAGACGGTCGTGGTTTGTAATCCGGACTCATTAATAATTATCATTTGCTTGTATTGTCATTAATTGTCCACCTCATTTTCTTTCATTACACTTGTTAATAACTTATACAAAATACTGCTTAAACCAGAGTTTAAGGGTATAATTGACCTGACCTTTCTTCTATAACAGCAGTAATCTAATTAAGTTTGTTGTGACTTATGAGGCGCACTGAATCATCCTTTGTTCTTTCAGTAGTCCATTCCCAGAGCTTACCCATCCATTCTTCGATTAAGCTACGAAAAAACAGGACAATAATGTCCTTCCATTTTTCGAGGAAATATAACAGAGCATCAATGTGTATTATCTCTGAAACCGTACCCGATGTATTCCATAACTCGAGGTAATAAAACACATTTTTATGGGACGAAATAAATATGAATTTATACGCGATGAAAAGTGAGATCCACATTGCTAAATGAATTGATACTGCGGCAAACATTTGGATCCACTTCATGCCGTCCGCTTTATAAATTATTTGGGTATTATATAAAAGAGCTCTGTAAAAACAAATTCAAGGGGTAAATGTACATTTTTTTTTACTGTATACAATGTTTATAAAAAGCGGTCATAGGTATTTATTTCGTTAACTTTTCTAAATTTGTAACGTTATATCTGCAAAGATATTGCTATGGGATAATAACAAATTCTACAATTGAAAATACAGTTACAAGTGATTTTATTTCGTTTTTTAAATAAAGTCTGTATATACGTTCGTATGAGCTAGCCTAATGGTGCCAAAGTTTTTAGGTCATCTGAACACCTCCTAAAAATTGAACAATCACCACGATGACCGTTTAGACTTTGAGAAAAAAAAAATCTCCGTACAAATAAACAAAATACTAAATTAACAGTAACTGTATAAGTTCAATTTGTTTGTGTTACAAAGGCACTCATACGTTTAGTTAACTGAAAATTTGAAGCAAAGGGTCCTAAAGTTACGATGTACAGCGCTAAAGTTCTAAAACCTCATACAAGTTGCAAAGGGGTCGGTTGACGGCCTTCTTAATAACTGAGGCACTTCCCAGCACAAACTTTAATCCAAAATATAGTCACTAGGTCACCTTTTGTGGAAGTTTATGCTCGTAAATACTGGAGTCAGCATTATAGAGCACTTGTATTGTTTTTGAAACAACTTTAAACCAACTTTCAGCAAGACTTTCTAGAAACTACTGTAGAACTAATAAGTAGTTTTTTTTTAATTGAAATTAGGATTTGTCGTCTCTTTTTTCTATACAACAAATATTTAGAGATCCCAATTGATGTTTTTAGGAGTTGATAGGTATATACACGCAGATCAGAATAAAGCCATTTAATTTTTCTGTACTTAATGTACCCTCTATAACCGTGCCTTAAATAAATAAACCAACTGGAATTTTTCTGATAATTTCATGACTGATTTTATATTTCGTTCCCCAAAAACAGATTTTATGTTTAAGCCAGTAAAACGTGAACACGTTGTAAGCCTGTCCGTGTTTTATGATTGAACTTTAAACCTTTAATCTGTCCTGTTGATATAATAGATGCACGGTTCCATTATTTTAACTAAAATCCGCTGAAAATCGATTTATACTGATTTGACGACCTCTGTGGCGCAGTGGGCAAAACTCTGCTTGAGACGTAGAGGAAGCACGTTCGATCCCCGTCAAGAGACCAATGTTTGTATGTTCTCCAGAAATTAGTTCTGGGTACAGGTGTTTTATTTCAAATTTCAACCAAATCTGTTGTTGTGAAAGAGAGTAACAAAAATCCATACATCGTTACAAATTTTTGCGTTTATAATACCACACATTATGTGTGTGTGACACATAGCGTCGCCTTTCTTTGACGCTCAACGAATGTCCCACGAGCTTTGATTCGTTTCATAGAAACAAAGTAACGGTATCCGTTTTATAAAGGCAAGGCAGATTAAATCGATAGGGTATCTCGCCGCGGGCATGATGTGGTTTACGCCTCATCGGAGTGTGCGGCGAGCCTTAAATAATTTGCAGTGCTATTTCATGAATTCTGATTTCGATTTGAAACTGTAAAGTAATTTATTTAATAAAATAAAAATTCTGATTCGGGTCAGTGATTTGAAATTTTAAATAAGTAACCTTTAAATTATAAGACATTAAAATGGTTTTCTTTAGAATCCATTTAAAGAAAAATATTTTACTTTGATCTTACAGACATTCCAAAATATGTATACATACAAAGATTCAATTAAATTTTAAATGACGAATTTAATGTTAGATCCGTGAAATGGTAAACAATTTCTATTAATATTTTAATTAGGGTTTAGCCATGTAATTAATGAAAGTCGTTTATCAAAACATGTGTATAAGCTGAGTGTGGATGGAGCTAGCAGGTGAAGACCTTAATGATTATAATACATGATAATAAATGATATTAGTATAGATAGTAAAGATATGTAGTGTAGATAGATCCAAAAAGACTATTATAGATAGACTCATGAAACCGCAGGTGTGTATAACAAACATCTATTTGGTGTTAACTGACTAGCTAGCACCTAACACTAAAAGAAAGCGAATAGGAAGGTTTTCCTAAACACTAGTTATGTTATGGATATTACAATGGGTTCGTGTGGATTACGCTCCCTAAAATATCCCAAGACTGAACCGGAGTGGATACAAATAGACCGAAAATTATCATGAAAAGCGTGACTAGCGTTTGTAAACTAAGTTTCGAATTCCTCGCGTATACTTTTACGGAAAGTTATAAATGTTGATTTTATGTTTTAAAAATATAGCTGTTAAAAAGTAAGCAAATACTCAAAATAATTTAGCATATATAAAAATATATTCGTTTCTTAGAAGGTAAACCATTATTTTTATAATTGTATCAGACAATATAAAAGGGGTTCCCTGATTGAAAATCGTTGAGTAAAGTTGGATGCTGCTTTTGGCATATATCCATTTTCGTGGAATTGGAGCTGCCTTAATTGGTTCGACTGAATATTTATATTGTACACTCGCAGAACGAAAAGGTTGACCAGTTATCAAATCAATTCGTTTGACGCGTTGCAAGCACATGTTACCTTTTTAAACTGCTGCTAGACTGAAGTGTTATGTCAAATGATTATCAATCGAATACCTAGCAAGCAATAACAGATCCTAATCTCTTCGAAGGAAGGAAGGGACAGATCTTAAGATGGTCAACCTTTTAATTCCGTGACTGTACATTCACCGTCAGCTCTACGTTGCTGTACGAGCAAATAAATTAAGTATTTAAAATTTAAAATTATTTAATATTAAATTTTAGTATGAATTTTGTGTACGACTGTACTTATATTAAAACGTTTCTCGTGATAGTCCAGTAATGGTATTAATCAGGATTACTAGGTAGATTGGAATGCATTAAGAACTCAACTGAATAAAACTTTAATTGTAATTGGTCAATTTGATCCAACACTAATAGTTCTCAATTACTTTGTGTGAACCAGACTATACCGACTAGCCATATTCCCTAGCTAGTCTACTAGCCACATTGATAGCCACTAGATTGAACTAGCTATAAGATACACGTGTCTTATTACTCTTGAGAGAATTTCTCTCTTCGATCAGATCTTGCACAAACTGAGAATTAAATAATAAATGTTGGTAGGTACCTGCGAGTAATTTCAGAGTTCTTTAGAAACAAAAGTCTTTGATTATTGTGCTAAACAAGTATATAATAACGTTCTAAGTCGTGTCAGAGAAGCAATTTTCCGTTACTCCACTTGGAGTTATGGCTATGGTCGCGTGAAATGAAACTTCTTAGATTTTAGTACATTTTCTTAGATTTTACTTCAAACGTGACGTGTAAAGCTGTAAATTGCAGCTTTTAAAATATTTCTGAGAAATGTGCGGGTCTTAAAAAGTTTCATTTCATTATTAAAACTTTTCGACTGGATTTCATGAATTAACTTTACATTATTTTGCAGTTACCAAAAGAGTGAATATCTCTTTTCGTTGCCATAAGAGTGATAAGAAAAAAACATATTTGAAACCCATATAAATGGCAAGTCTTTATGAATAAGACCATTGGGTAGCCGCTTTCATTTAGGCGTCCATTTTCTTGAGCGGCAGTAAACCAAACAAAGTGGCCTCATCTCTTTTACAATTAGACCGAATGAGCTTTATTTGTGTGCATTGTGCCAATTCAATCTAGTAATGGAACGTAATTGAATAATACTAGCGATTAGTGAGGCTATTTGGTCGAAATAGCCATTGTCTCAAGGTTTATATCGCATTTAAAATTCATTGGCAAGTTGGTATTAGAATGTAATCCGTGAAATGATAAAAGTCGATACCTGTTAGATTTTATTATTAGAGACAAGTAGGTTATAACCCGACGTTTAGACAAAAAGGTAATTGCAATAAATAGGTATCCGTAAATATTATGTGGTATTATGTGATGACCACAAAAGTTTTAACAAGACGAGTAATCAAAGCTTCTTCACATCCATGAAGAAGCGCTAAAAAAATAAAAGAAGAAAACAATAAAAAAGAAAACAGACTACTGATTAATGAGAGTCAACGGAATACAATTAACAAAGCAAACTGAAAATTACATGAATATTTATGAGCATTATCAACGTTGCCCGCATTGTATAGCTGTTTGTAACTCTGCATTTATGAAGTGCATTTTGGTCCTTATTGAAATACCTGCCAACATATTATAATAGAAGATTGAAAATATATTATAGAAATGTAAAGTAATATTAAAAAGATTTAAATTATGGTTTGTGTTTCTAGAGGTTAATCTTTAAAACTTGTCTTACCTACTCATCCGAATTCTGTTTTTCACCGGGATTTAGAAAAAACGTATTTTAAAAAGATTACGTTTGTATTTATTTTGGCCGTACTTTAGGAAACATAATAAACAGTCGGTACCAGAAATTTACAAAATTTTGTTAGAAAATTATGAAACTAACTAATGCAATATTAATTCTGATTTTGGAATTACGGGAATCCGCTAAAACATTTACTAACCACATTTGTAAAATGTAATAGATGAAAAACAGTTTGTTGCAATTTGGCCGGGATTCATTGAAATATGTTATATTCTAAATAGAAAGAGAGCGTTGGTTGAGCTTGATCATTGGTTCTTGAACCAAAATAATTTAATAGCTTTAACAGAAGAATAACTATGAGAAAATATGTAAGTTTTGATTTATAAAGTGTGCAAAATGCGTTCCATACCTAAGGTCCCAATGGCCATGAATAACTGTATTCCATAGAATATTGTGATTCAATAAAATATTGTAAAACTACGAAGGCCCCAATGACAAGTTAGCTTAAAACTCCATGCTAACTAAACCATACCTAATTTTCCTTTAGAACAAGATGATCGTCCACTTATAAATTAACATGTTCAACATCATTGTGGATACCAGAACATCTAGGATAATTCAGATCACAGCCACAACCATAACACTAATGGTGGAAAACTAGAAAGTCAGTTTTATCGGTAAAAGCTGCTCACCTGAGTAAACAAGATGAATAGTGACATTTAACACACCGTGTGTTTATCATACTTAAACTGAAACTGTCGTGGACTTGTTCTTTAAAGACCAATAGAAACTTTATATTACAAAATACATTAAAGTCGCACATAAGATTTTGGGGACTGATAAGTGACTAACAGCTGTAGGCTTACTACGACCGCATTAACTAACTATTCGTCGAAAAATGTTTAGATCTTGTAAATAAGGTAGGTACTTATCTTTATTTCTAGTACAAAGCTGGCGAATGGAACTCCTGCAAAATAGACTGCTGAATTTAATCATATTTTAAGTAGATAATGCAATTTTCGGCGGTTATCAAAATCACATACCTATCGTGATATAATATTTTATTAATTTATTGTATTAATCTTTACTTAACAGGATTATTATCTTCAAGAAACTGCAATATGCTGTAGCAAAAGCTTAAAATTAAGCCCCAGTTTTCAAGACCGCGTCTCTTTTCGTCCAGTAGATTAGATTCCTATGCGAAAAGCTCATAGTTGCCATTCTAAAAGGAGCTTTATTCCGAAGCAGTAGAAGTGTGTCACTTAACCACAACTTGCACAAACCGCTCCGACCCAATTTCCTACTTCTAAAACCTTTATAACTAGGGCCACAATATCTAGGGTTGACACTTTATATTACTATTCATGAAGAGGATTAGGAAAAGTATTTTAAATTTAATGTCCGTTTTTTAGTGTCACTGACAAATTACAATGCATAGGCAAAGTCGTAAGATATACGCCTATACGATACGAATATAATATGCATAAATCTAAAATATTATGATGATGGGATTGTTACCTAACAATCAAGATAGCTTCGAGTGAAGTGTTGGTACACTTCACTTCAAGCTTTTACGACTCAAATTTGGCTTGAGACTGTTTTGTTTTGGTAATAAAGCAACTAAAAGTACTTAAAACTGATAGTAACTTCGTTTTCATTTAAACTAACCACAATTTACCTTCAAAACGGAAAGAGAGATTTTGACGCAATGCACCACACCAAATAAGAAGTTCTTCTGTAATCAAAACATTTTTGCAATTTGACCTTTCAGAAATAGACCACGTCATGCTTACCAGATTCATCGATTTATTATCTTTAACTTCGAAAGAGCTTAGGTACTATATTCACTTTTTGAAAAAATATTTACCTACTAGTTATAATAATTGACAAGGTGCCTATATTAAATTCAGGTTTTTTTTTAAATACGAAGTAGACAACTCTAGCAGCCGGACGCGGTCGCTGAATAGAACAAACGTGCAAATACATCGTTCTCGCGACACGCTGTATAACGTGCCATAAGGCCCCGGTCTCGAATTCTGCGGGCAGCGGGGCGGGAGCGGGCGACGAGCGGGCAATGAGCGGGCAGTGAGCGGGCGACGAGCGGGCGACGAGCGGGCGACCAGCGGGAGACGAGCGGGCACTGACAGTCCGCGCGTCATCATTGTGTAGTGTTGTGCGGATAGATAAACCAAATCTCATTTTCTATTCCTGGTTCGATGTTTTTGATAAAATACCTAAGTACTTAGAAATGTAACTATTATTACTATTAAAAAGAGATAAATTAAAAAGAGATCGAAACTAAAACCATTTTAATTACAACAATTTTGATTTACGTTTTTCATTTGTATGTTTTTCGTGTGAACAATTTGTTTGGTTCATTAAGTATTCACGTACAGATGAACAATAACTCTCACATTTAAACAAAAATAAAAAAATAAATTGTATGGATTCAATTCAGTCTCGCTCGATCCCCTGAACCATGAATAGGTACAACACTACACCGCGTAATCTGTCCGTCTTGCCAACTGTACCATCATCTTAGTAGCTATCTTTTGCAAAAAGTTTCCAGATAACCATATCAATCATCATCATCATCATCACGTCTAGATTTGTTGCATAAGTAGGTACTTGTGGTCGGTTATATATTAGGTAAGTACTTATGTAAAAAGTATTTATTTGTTTTTGCAGTTGACTTTAAATGTTTTTTTATGATTGTTTTGAAATTTTTTGACATGAATGTTTTAATAATAAATTAGGTACCTACCTAATACAATAGATACAATAGATACGTAACTAAATTGATATAAACTATTTTAAGAATATAATATTTGCATGTTATGAAATTATGACAAATACCTGAATATTATGAACTATATACCTAATGAAATTTTAACACCTGTATGTAAATTACCATATTCAAAGCAAATAAATGATTTAGATTTAGAAATATGTAGGTAGTTTAAATCAAAATATAAAAAATCATTGACGTCTTTTTTCAAAATAATTTGCTGGAATGGTTGATTTAGTGGAAAGTTGCTAGAAAAATTGATCAATCGTCTAGCTACAATTTATTGAAATAGTTGCTGATGGGGGTATAAAAATTGCTAGAACTAGCTATGAAGTTTCATAGTTGGCAATGGTGACTGTCAGTGCCCGCTCCTTACCCGCTCGTTACCCGCTCGTTACCCGCGCCGCCGCCGCCCCGCTGCCCGCAGAATTCGAGACCGGGCACTAACAGTGTCACTCGCTACAGTTGCTTGAAAAGCGGTGACCGTAACTTCAAGACCTACTCAAAAAACAACCCTTATTTAAAAATTTCTATACCTCAAACTGCTATTGAATCTGACGCTGTTTCTTGTCATTAACGCGAGATAAATTAAGGTGTCCTAAATACCTACGCAGATCACAATGAAAGAAGTAAATTCCACAATAAAAGAAGAAGTAAGAGTAAGCTATCTTAGTAAGATTTTGTGAGAATTTCAGAAACTACGGGTGTCTTACAACAACAGTGTAGCTGTGTAGTAACAAATGTTTGCAGATAATGCCAATATTTGTCGCGTCGCGTCTAACTCTCGCCTTTTGCGTCATACCAGAACACTCGTCTGCCACAACTAAATGGCTGGTCTCATTATGCCCTCACAATTTGACACAGAACATAATTAACTCGGGTACAATTATTTTGGGAATCTTATAACCATGGCGAAACTATCTTCCAAGATATTACAGTTCCATATCTTTTATATTTTTCCTCACTAAATATTTTATAGGTATCGTAACGTAACTTTGGAAACCAAAGTATAGTGCAAACTCATTTCGGCCTGTTTAATGTTTCATGCCCCAAACTTGTTGCTTACAGGCCACTTCCAAGTAATTTCTAAGTTACTTAAGTTGCGTTTGACGTTCCGCTTCGCTTAAGCACAGAGAGCAAGACCATTTCCATATACATACTTTAATGTGTTTTGATCAAAGTTTTGTAATTGCCCCTATAACCTAGCGAAGAAAAAGCAATTTGAAGGTGATAGTTACAAAACTGATTATAAATAGAATTAAACAAAATTTGGAGTAAAATTTATAGTTAACCAATTAGAAAAATAGGTATTTGCTTAAACTTAAAGTAAACGTTGGAGTCCTAAACAAATCCTCTTACCGCAACAAAAGTAAGGAAAGACTACACTGTTTTTTGTGACAATTATTTCATTCGGAAAAATATATTTGTTAGAAAATATTTCTTAAAAATACTACAATCATACTACGCATGCATTAAGACGACTGACGAAAAATGTAATTATGATTTTTGCCTCAAATGTACGAGTGTAGGTTCAATGACCCTACCATGACATCTATATTGTATTCCGTGGCCGAGTCCCGTTACAGTCAACGTTTACTTTCAGCTAGACTGACTTCGAGCTGTCGGAGGTTTTGTTTACCTCAAACATTGTTTAATTGTGTCAACGTTATTTTAATACGAAAATGTTCTGACCTCCTGAGTAAGGAGTAGTAAGACTATATAAGTACATATTCAGAGTCTACACTCAGAATTAAATTTTCGCTCAAGTGTCGATTTTTTCATAGCTATCTATGGAAACTGATTGTGGCCGCTTGAGACACGATTGACAACGTTTATGGACTCTGAATACATAATTTAGACTTGAAAAAGCTGGAAATATTTAGTTCCCGTAAAAAACGTATTTCAAAGAAAATTATGTAATGGAAAACATCGCAAGGAAATCCACGGCTTAGTCGGTTACGCACGTATTGAACATATATCTTACCTATATTTTCTTTTTGACTAAGCTAAATAAAAGTAACTCCTAAGAGAATACTAATAATAAGTTGAGAACTAAATTACATGGTTTGATCTAAAAAGACTAAATAAAAAGTATTTTTATTTCTTTTTTAAAATCATTGTCTATAATAATAGTTGCTACCCTATTTGTACAAATAATGCTAAAGTTCTAGATTTTTTTTGTTAAATAAAGAACTACTTTTTTAGGAATGAATGAATGTAAACGCTTGTTAGCACGTCTTCTCAAGTGTCCTAATAAGCGTCTGTCCTATTTATTTTTCTTGAGTTACCTTTAACTTTGTTTTATTTTTCTGCCGCCCACTGTTCCAGTTTCGAAGTTTTATTTCTCTTTATTTTTCTAGAACTTTGAACTTAATTGAAATGGAATCTCGGATTTCAAAGTTGCATCGGTCTAATCTTAAATTGTAATAATAAATGATAATTAATAAATGTAGTCCTAAAGATTCTTAGTGTTATTACATTTATAAACTACTAACTATCTTGCAAATGGCATAGTTATTTTTAAGTAGACAATTTTGAAACTGCGAATATCTCGAATCTTGCAATCATATCTACCTGCACGCCGACCGTCTTATCGAACAATTCATCACGTTACGTTAAGCTATTTATGAGATAGAATGGGTTGCCAAATATTGCAGCTTTTGTTAGGACTTATTTTACAATCTTTCGCAAAAGCGCTCTCATTTTAATGTCTGTCTACAACAAAATATTTTTGTTTAAAAGTTAGGTACTCTGTTTCTAATAACATGCTGTATGGACTAAGAAAGCAAATTCGATCAAAGAAGTAATCCTAAAGACGGTAAAGTTTTTCGTTATAATATCACCACTTGTTAAAAACAGTATCAAAGAAAATAACAAAGGAGAAGAAAATACGTCATAAACTACAAGAATATTAAAAACTACGAGCTATTTGTTCTAGTTAGTTCTGAAAGTTATCTCAGTTTCAGAACTTATTCCTATTCTACCCAAAGAATGGTTCAAAACTTGCAAGAGTTATTTGAGGAACTTTCATATATCCTAACAATGTCATTACTCACTAACATTAAAACTTGGGCCGTTTGAATGCACATACTCGTTCTAAGGCTCTTTCCACCCAGATATGTTCTACTACACTAGTAACAATGGACTTTCCAACACATAGGCTATATTTATCGTGGTAAAATAAGTCAGGTGCAAAGCCACGATGGACTGCTAGTCTATTATAACTTCCTATAGTAAATGTTCTCACTTAATACTATTTCAACTAAAATCAATTTGTTATCCAATCGATGTTCCCTATGTGGAATTAATCAAATGTTTTAAGGCTCAAGGGATTTCTAAGGGACTACGTAAAAGGTTTGAGAGATTGTCTGCTGTCTCTTGGGATACGGTTTTGAAAAATTAAGAGGGTAACTCAAAACAGGAAGTCTATGTACCTACGGGATAGAACAATTTGTTGCTCTGTAGTTTTAGTCCTCATCTAGCTGGTTAAAAACATCTGAAAAGGTTAATCATGGTTATTATTTACACATACACACAAACAGTACAGTACAATACAGTTCATAACTCAATTTTGCTAAAAAAGTCATTTTCTTTTTGCTTTTCACTTTCATTCTTCGCAAGCGATCACCTAGTTTACTTCCAACTTTTGTACAAACTGCTTCTTAAACAAGGATATTGCAGAACTTGGTGCTTCCTGATCTCCATAATAGGCTTTTCCAGTTGTATAAAAACACCATCAGGGAAAGTTTCGTAAACTTCTGCAAAGAGATATAAAAGTTTCAAGCTTTATGGACCCTTTGTAAAATATTTTCACTTGCAAAGACGTACCTGACACAGATTGAACGTCTATGACTACAGTTTAATGGACTTTAAGTTAAGAATTTTTGAGTATTTATTTATTTGTATAAATGAACAGTTGACAAGTAAAAAAAATAGAAACGATAAATCAAAAAGTTAAAACAAAACCAAAAAGGAAAGCCATTGGCTTAACTGATGCTTAACTTGAGTTTTTCTTTACTGTTTCTTCACTTTATTACTAAGAATATATCAAAAGTAACGTTAAGGATTCCTTTAGTCTCAAGTCCCTTCGAAGAAGCTTTTCTAATTGTTTACAAACGACATGCCCTTTGAAGATTTTCTGGAACTTTCCAGACATTAGGAATGTTTCAAATCAGCGTTTGTTACTAACTCATTTTCGCGAGTCGCTAAAACAACATAAACCTGAGTCGCCAAAATTTTCAAATCTCTATGACTACTTCAATATAATCAAAAATAGATATAAACAAGCAGATATATATCTCATTATAATAATAAGCTTACCCTTTTTACAAATACATAGTTACATTTGTTGTCAAATAATACTTTATCTGAAGTCCGTTTCCGGCTATCTAAGAACTAAGAAGCCAGGTTCATTCTTCACAATTTATTTCGCAGTATTCCTTCGCATGAATTTGTTCAAATTAGCACACGCCTAACAGTAAAGTTTACGGCGCTTAATGAATTAAGTATGAACGTACTTCATTACCATAAACGTCTAGGCGAGAAAATAAACTTATAACAACCGTGTGCCATTGTCAGGATATTACTTGAAGAATATAACCAAAGAAATTATACCAAAAATTATACAAGAAAAAAGTAGATGGGTTATGGGCGCCAAAAAGTGGCACCACAAAATAATTCCATAAGCGCACTATTATAACTCTGGTTTAGTAGCAGTTGACGTGTGTTTCTGTCAGAAAGGCATACCTACTTTCGCCTTGGACAGTTTTTGACTTCACATTAGTACAGACATAACATAATCTATTTTTATAGTTTATTTTCAATATCACATACAAAGCATATAGATAAGTACGGGACCTTCACTATTTTAGTACAGTCATGTTCTATTTACACATCTAAATTTTCACGCGAAGACGCGAGTAGCAGCTAGTGAAACTTAATATACATATTGTTTGTACATTCTTGTTTGCCAACATAATATATAAGGCATAATAATGCCTTAGAGCTTTCAATTCAAACCTTCAGCAAACTTGAGAAGATATTAAATTCTATGAAAAATGAATAATGTTTCGTATGTGTTTTGTTCCGTTTAAAAATGCCTTCAACATGCAGACCACAAAAGGAATCAACCTATTCTTGAATTTCTTTGTCTTTATAATTCTCCGAGCTTGTCAGCGCTCTTTAAAAGAATACTTTAGCATGAAGTTATTTACGCATTTGATGAATGCACTTTTCTACTAACGATTTCATTAGTTCACTATTTAAATTAAAAGGTTGATGCTAATTGAATCGAGCTTGAGGACTTAAGTCTCATAAATTATCTTTGTTCATTAGTCAACAATAAACAGATTTCCTACTAAAATAACTAAATAATTAAGTAAATTTCATAGAGCTTAATTTAATTTATCAGCTACATCATATTCTGTGGTTGTCTGTGATTGACGTGGCTTCTCCAGCAGTTATAGGATGATCCACATGTTAGCATCAGTTTGGACCTTTTTAACTTGCCTTTAATTTATAATTTCATGTTGTGTTTTTATATTATTTTTCGATAAAATCCTGTTTATTAGTTTAAATAATTATGAATATACATGAGAGTTTAAGAAATACTTATTTGTCTTAATTTTATTAGGTATATTTTTCATACAATTATATTTTTGCATCAATATAATAATCTTATTAGTGAATAAGTAATATGGGTTCGAACCCCGGTTACGGCTGCGCTTTAAAAGTTGCCCCCTGATTTTGTGAAAATCAGCGAAGATGTAATATAATTATGATTATTATAATTTAATGGTCTTATTCGTTTCTAAGACATCCTCAATAGTATTTTGTGACGTTGTAACTGGTGCTAGGCAGTTAGCTTTCGTGATTAATTTTACAGTGAATTTTGTATTAAATATTCATCGTGGCCAGATTTGGCTGTGTTGGAGCTTCAAGCAAAATGACGTATTACTCATTCTATTGATTTAGCCATGTATGGTATGTATGTATGTACCTACTAGCTGCGCCCCGGGGTAAATAGTTCCGGGTACTGTGGGGATACTGGGATGAAAGTTTTCTCAAATATGTTCAGCCGTTTGCGATTAAATGAGTAACAAATACCTACTTACTCACACGTACATGTCGTACAACCTTACACACAAACTATGATCCTTAAAATATTAGTGTGATTTTGTTATTTCTTAAACTTTCGCGATCACAATTCATAATTTTTAAATATGTAAGCACAGGTTTTTATCGCGTTAATTACCTTCATTTTTTTTCTTTTTTACTTTTCAAAATAATTAGTATGATTTACAATAAAATAGTTAAATGTAGTAAGTATCAGATAATTTTTATATTTATTTATTCAGTAGATCAAGTGTTAGTGATTGAAGAAGTGATAGTTTGAGAAGATATATTGAAAACGAATTGAACTTTAAAAAAAAAGTCTTAAATATTGGGATAGTAAACCTAAACTTAACATTTTTTCGTTTCAATTTAATGAGGTAAAAAAATACATAAAGATCTGAAAGAATAGGAGGCTCCTTAACCCTGGGAGGTCAAAGAAAAGGATAAAATCTTTTTTCTAATACCAATTTGTATTATAGAAGATTGTAAGCAAGTATTTAATGAATTATGAGGAGGGTTTATAACTTAGCTGGCTAATTCTTCGATTGCGATGTTTTACGCGGTCATAAAATTTGTAGGAAACTTAATTACATTGGTAACTAAGCAATTTTGTGTTGGTTCCGGCTTAAAAGACGTTAAACCAAGATAGAGGTAGGCGGCATAGATACCTCAAAACTTGTAAGCCACTAGCTAGTATATGCACTTGTAAACCTACTTATTTATTAATTGACGACCTCTCTGGCGAAGTTGACGAACGCACGCACGACTGAGACGCGGAGGTTTCGGGTTTAATCCTCGCCATCGGGATTAATGTTTAAAATAAAAAAATAAATATCCTTGGACATTCCACACAGCGTCATCTAGTCCTAAGCTAAGCAACTAAATGCTTGTGTTATGGTAACCAGATGACTGATATAATACATAGATACATTTTTTTAAATACATACATATTATAGATAGAAACACCCAAACACGGAACAAATATCTGCAGAACATACAAACATTTGTCCCGTAGCGGGGATCGAACCCGCAACCTCTTGCGTCTCAGCCGGGCGTTCGCCCAACTGCGCCACAGAGGTCGTCAATTAATAAATAAGTTATGTTTGTATGTTCTGCAGACATTTGTTTGGGATAAGGGTGTTTTTCTATTTTTGATATAAGTGTTTACAAACTCATTAGCACTCTAAACGTTGGAGCGCCTAATAGTGAAACTCAAAGTAATCCCCGTCAACGGAATTTGTTCCATTTACATGATCCCATTTTTTTACCTGTTGCATACAATTAAATTGACTGCCATTGCTGCCATCATGTGAATGGTCCAAACATTGTTTAATTAAGCCATGGATGTCATATTATTATAGTTTTATTTTAATTGAATGCAACTGTCAAGAACATGATATTCTTCTAAAAGGAAAACAAGCTATAAAGCTCTGACTTCTCAAGTAGCAGTACCATCGCACGCTTGGCTGCGCGGGCGGTCCGTTATAGATGCGCTGTTCAGAACGCAATGACAACCAATCCGTCATAAATAACTGACATTGACACGCGATGACGTAACGGTATGTGGGCCGAGAACAATGCATTCTTACGATATTGTTGAGATCTGCTTTCTTAGGCAAGGGTTTGGATGCTGGGTTGATGCAAACGATGGTTTTAATTGGCATTTTCATTTTTATAAACAGCAATTTTAGGCTCACAATTTTGGTTGGTGATTGTAGTATAATATAGTAGAGAACATGACATTGTTCTCTACTATACTATCAATGCCAATTAAAACCATCGTTTGCATCAACCCAGCATCCAAACCCTTGCCTAAGAAAGCAGATCTCAACAATGCAGTACCTACCTATTGTGTTCCTGAAACGCGTAATGAACCGAGAAAATGTAGGAACCTGCATCTTACATAACTCGGTTTGCATCGGTTTATTGACCTCTCAATAACAGGTGTCCCACATTTTAGTGGACAAACAACTTGTCAAAATACAACGGAACAACTTTATGGCACGAGGTCAAATGAATCTTAAGAACAGCCTCCATTTACAATAGAAATATGGAATGTGTACGTTGCTGCGATATTTGGTGACTTTGAAATGATGTCAATAGTAAAACGGCATTGGTGGCGGAACAAAACGAAGTTATCGAGGACAAAGATAGGAAAGAGGTTCTAGTTCACGCGACAATGACCGTGGATTTACCAGTTCATCTGGTTTATTCACTGTTTTACAGTTTGTTTTATTACTTTCTCTTATTGATCATTTACTATTTTGAAAGAAATTATTTAATTATGGTGTTTTCTCTTATCAAGGCTCTAATTCATAAAAAATACCAATTCAATATAGTTAAAGTATGTTTTTTCTTGTTACTACTATGGCAACGAAAAGGGATACCTAGCAACTGAATTACATTGAACATCCGTATTAGATAAAGTAGGTTTACTATTCGAATATGAATAAAAGTGTAATTATGTTACCATCTTTAATTTTGTTATACTACCATGGTACATACCTACCATTTAATTTTATGAAATAACTAAATTTTTCAGTGAGATTTCATGTTGTTTTGTTTCTTTTTCAGGTTCATGGTTATATGAGTTCGAGATGCGAGTGACACTCTGCGTGCTGCTGGCTGCAGCCTGCGTGCTCGCAGACAAGAAGGATACTATCAGGTAACGTACCTCTTCTGAACCTTACTCTATTTTAGGGTGTCTCTTGATCAGCGTCTAAATTAATTTATTAAATTTAGAGCTTATGCAGTGAGAACATTAATTTTCTAATCGTCTTTAAAATGTAATATTAAAATAAAAGTTTTTCTAAATTATTAGATTATACAAGTGATCGGACTGACATAGGACCGTGGGATGGGCTTCACCCAGCAATAGATGATTATGATGATGATAGAGGCTTTTTTTAAATTATATCCAAATTTAAGAAGCGTAAATTTTAGAGGCATTATGAGATTATTACAATCCTCAATTTTGTGTTTCAGGCGTACCAAACCCTTTGTTGCCGATGCTGTCGGTAACACACTGACTCCGCCGACAAATGGTCCAGCGAGTGTTGGCAGTCCGGTTAACCTCATCACACCCGATCGTTACGAATTTTACACCTTCGATGAATCCGGAGAACTCGTGAAAAGGTTGATGACCCTCGAAGAAATACAAGCAATAGTTGCAGCTGGTGAAGACTCAGACGGACTGGTGACTTTCGAAAATGATAAACAACCAACTATAGCTTTCAACTTTACCCAGCCACCTTACACAAAAGTACACAGTGTAGTAACTAATGTACAAAATGTATTGAAAGCTCAAATGGAAGCGCATAAGAACAGGCCTCTTGCACAGCCTACGCTTGATACTCCTGATGTTTCTGACTCATGGAGCTTGATACTGCCTTCAATCTTTGGCAACACTGGGGTCGACATTGTTCCTGATAAGCCCACAAGTGGCTATCTACCCGAAACTGATACATTTGACAACCAAAACACTTACAACGAAGATAATTTATTAAGCAAAGAAGGTGAAACACAAATTTCCTCTAAAAACTCTACGACTATAGATGAAAAAAAACCAAATGAAATGCAGAGCGAAAATTTTCCTGCTGAAAAAACTAGTGAACCCTCTACAACCACAGTCAAACCAACTACTAAAATCACTACAACTATAGCTTCTACAACATCACAGCCTACAACTACTACTACTACTACTACTACTAGAAAACCAGTTACAACTAGAAGACCTAGCTCAACCACAAGAAGAACATTCCAAAAGACTACGACAAGTAAACCTACACCGACATCTACAACTGAAAAACCAGCAACATCAAAACCATTTGTAAGAATAACACCTAAAACGACTACACCTAAAACCACTACAACAACGAGGAAACTTACGACTACTACAAAGAAACCAATTGTAATCAACTTGCCTTCTACTGAAAAAACGGTAGAGTTTGAGAAGATTAGTACTTTTATACCCGTTTCCACGGTCAAATATGTAACGGAACGGACTACCAGGAACCCAGTAGAAACAACCAAAGCCCCTGTAGTATATGCAAGCACAACAAAAAGATCTCCACCATCAACAACCAAAGCGTCACAAAGACTTTCAACAACTCAGGTTCCAAAAACTTCCACTACCTCAACAACAACAACAACCACAACAACGACGACAACAACAACAATCAAACCTATTGCAGAAGTCATTATATCCTCAACGCCTAAAATTGTAGAAAGAGTTAATGCAACTACAGTTACCACTCAGTCCGTGTCACCATCTACAGCAGTTTCCTCAACTGAATTTATTTCAACGGCAAATATTCATACAGATTTAAAAAATGACAACATAAAAGAAAATGAACCAACGCTTCCTCTTTTTGATGTTGCATTAAGTATTAGCCAAATAGCATCGGATTTGGGGAGCAACTACCAACCTTTGCCCACAACTAATGAATTGTTAGATAACACTCGAATCAAGGTGGATGAAAATGTAGATGAGATGGAAAGTAAGGAAAACACAGATGTTGACATGCCTCTAGAAAAAGAAGCTAACTTTAATGTTACCAATAAAAATATTGATAACTTTGTTAAAATTTCTACAATTGATCCTCATCCTAAAAATGAACAACAAAAAAGCGATAAAACAAATGAACCTGAAGTAAAAACAACGACCGAAATGACCACTTCCGAAAATGACGACTTCACTACTGTGTCATACGAAACTACAATAGATCCCATCCTTTCTGAATCTATGGGTGACCTGATATCACAAGTTGTTAACGAAGTTCCTCAGTCAATGCTTGATGATAGTCAAAATAACAATGACGTTACTACAGAGCAAAATGTAGAAACAACAACTGATGTTCCATTTGAAATTACTACCGAAATAATTACAACCACGGAAAAAGAGGTATCTTCTACTTCTAATAAACCTCTAACAACTGAAAAGGTTTTGACAACCTCACAAGCAACAACAGAAATTCCAGTAACAAAAAAAGTAATAGCGACAGAAAAGATACCAACTACAGAAAAGATGTTAACTACTGAAAAGGTGGCAACTACCGAAAAAATACTTACCACAGAAAAGGTTTCTACAACAGAAAAAATAACCACCACACAAAATATTGCCACGACAGAAAAGATATCCATTGAAGGTACCAAAATATCGGCGTCAGACAAAAATGCACTTGTAACTTCAGATAAAAATCACGACAATATGAATAAAAATAAAGATTTTGTCAAAATATCTGTTTCCTCTCACAAAGAAGTAAATAAGATAGAAACTGATGACAAAAAAGAGGAAACTAAAATAGACAAGGATAATTTCAAAACTAAAGATAAAGAATCAGACAAGCACATAACTAGTCCTAAACTAGAAAATGACAATATTAAATTGCAGCCAAACCCGGAATCTACTCCAACTCCTGCCAAACTAGACGTCATAAAAACACCAATTTCTAGCAATTCACAAAATAAAACGATTGCTCAATCGCTTATGAACAAAATCAATTCGGTGAATAAATTTACTAATAAAAATGAGAAGGTGTCCGAGTTAGGTCCTAAAGTCGATGAGTTTAAGAAAAAAATCCAAAAGGTTAATATTGCTGACGAAGAATTAGCCAGCGAAAGAAATAATTCATGGAAACTCGTCCCCACACTTTCCCCTCCAAAAGTAAATGAAGTTTCGAAAGAGAACGATAAACCTAGCAATCCTTACAATCCTGAAAACGAAAACAAAGATGTTGTATTAGAGTATTCCCAAGAAAATCAAGGTCTGGAAGTGACAACCAAAAATTTAGGAGAGGATGTAGTTCAATTTACTGAACTCTGTAATGAACTTGCATTTAGATACTGGCATGTGATGGTAGAAAATATTGATAAAAGACGAAGCTTTGTTTTATCGCCATACTCAGTGACTTCGATGTTGGCCATGATGTTTATGGGAGCTAGAGGCTCTACTTCAGGAGAAATGAACGAAATATTGAAACTGGATGACATGGTTACATTCAACCCTCACTTTACTTTGAAAAATATTTCGGACTCCATCGAATCTGCAACTGATTCAGGCACAGTAGTATCTGCATTTGTTAGAGAACTTTTCAGTGATAGAAATAAGGGAAAAATACTTACTTTCTACAAAGAAAGAGCACAACATTTCTACAGCGGACATGTAGAAGAGGTCAATTTCAAATTAATCAGTGACATCATAAGACGACGAACCAATTTGCTGGTTAAGCGTCATACATGGGGAAGGATTCCTGAGTACATGAAAACAAACAGTATTGTAATGAATCCACCACTCGCTGCCTTCTCAACTAACATTTTCCAGGTTGGTACTGACTGCTTGTATTTTCTCAATCGTAATAACATAGATCTGAAAGTTGATGAGTAGGTTTGAATGTTGATTGAATTATTCTTAAAATAAACGAGAGCTAAAAAGTATAACACCTCATAGGGGTAAGGGGGGACATATCGGTTATAAACACTATAATTTATACTTTTTAGACTGACTGCACCGGAACATCGGTCGAAGGTAGAGACGGAGAAATGTACTTCGTGGTGTCGCCCAACGTGCGCCAACGACGCCTGGTTCCTGTTCCAGCAGTAGTTTACAAATCCGGCTTCTTAGCTGGTTACGATCCTTCTTTGGATGCCACTGCAGCCGCCCTAGGAACCACTAACTCCATCGTTAGCACCATATTTCTCATGCCTGGACAGCAAGGCAACGTCGTACACGCAGATGACTTGGAAAAACTCGAGCAAAGACTACTGGAAGCTAGTCCTACGAAACCAGTATGGAATCGGGTGCTAAGAGCACTTTTGCCAAGACCAGGACTTGAATTGCAAATACCCAGATTCTCACACAAATCAGTCTTTAACGTTTCCTCAACTCTTAGACAGATGGGTCTAAAGGACTTATTTGATGCTGATCATGCTGATTTAGGAGGTCTAAACGGGCCATCAAAGGACCTGTATCTGTCAGACATGGTTCAAATGACGTCATTTGTAACGTGCGGCGAAGGGATGATCGGAGAGCAGCATCATATTGAGGAATACCCAGAGACGGTACAGTTGGCGCGTCGTAGAGCATCGAGATGGATCAACAACGACTGGAATGAGCCACGGGATTATCAGCGAGCCTTCCACGATCCGCACGATGTGGGTGAAGCCATGCATCTGCCATTGCACCTCAGACCGAGACAGGCACGAGTGCCAACGAGAAGTGTCCAACCTGCTAGGCTAAAGTTTGATCGACCCTTCCTATTCTTCGTGAGACACAACCCTACCGGCATGATACTATATGTAGGCCGATACAATCCGCGGCTCCTACCCTGAACGATCAAAAGACTGTTAGTTTAGTATAATTTCCTAAAAGGAAAGTGATAGAGGATACTGGTGTGCAGGTGTGTGTGATAAAAGTGGTTCAATGAGCATTTACGTGACAGTATTAATAAGTGTATCCGTGCACATGGGACTTGCCACGATGCGAGTTGGCAATCCTGGTTTCATATCAATCGTGTACAAAGAATGCAAATGAGTTCGTATGTCTGTAAAAGTATTTGTAATAGCGAATAATTAGTTAGTAAACATGTCATTCCATCGTCTTTAGAAGTAATGATTTTAGAATAAAATGTAAAGATATTAAAACGAGTTTCAACAAAATCCTTTAATAACAACAATCTTATAAAGCTTTAATAATAAACACCAACAAAAAGATGCTCGTGAGTTCACCAACAGCACCAACTAAATAGGTTTAATTAAAAGTACTATGCACTTTTAATTAATTTGCCAATACTACGGATAACCCTTTAGGCCCAGATAGGGAATTCTCAATACTCTTAAAATGTATTTTTATTCTGTAGTGCAGAAGAAGGCTACTTTTTCATAAAAAGTATTCTCGACATTCATCATAAAATAGTTTTTTTTCCCTGCACTCTTTGGTGGGAATTATGGCTGGACAATCCTGAAAAAAAAAACAATTTTGTACGAAAGTTGATTTGAATTTCAAACTCAAAAAGCGTGTGTGTGTGTAAAAATAGTAAAACTCAACTTACCAAATTCACAAAATTCCTGATACATTCATGCATTTTGTAGAACTCACAAACAGTTAACGGCATGAACATTCGATAAGCGTTTTTACAGTAAACTTTGGCATTAGTGAGTACAGTGCTGAAGGCAGGATTCAGCTCTGCCCATTTGTCAAGATGGTTGAAGTACTTCTCATCATCTAATGACTCATCACTTGTGACAAACCCATATTTATTTAAAACGCAGCGCCAGTGGTCACACTGAAAGTAAAATTACAAAATAAACTTCCTAGCATTCGACAGAATTTGCTGTAAATATTCGTAATAAATAAGTGTTAGCGAGTTAGTAGTCAAGTCTGAAACATTTGAAATGTGTCTTTATGACAGGTGGCAATTTGGCCAACATAATGGGATTCTGCAGTAAGACATTGTACCATTGTAAGTACTGGCACACAGAGAACGAACTCTGCCTTTCTAATCCATGGCACTCCTTACACACAATGATAGCAATGGGTGTGCTATTTGCTATTTAAATAGAACAAACAATCCACATGGTCTACTCACCCCGCTTGACAGTGTACTCCTGGTAAGGGCTGTGACGTTATGCTGTTTATCGATGAAATTGATAGCAAATTTAGCTCCACAACCCTTAGCTATCACTCTCGTAAAGAATGGTGGAAATACGCAGCATTGGCGATACTGAAAAAAAAACATGTAATGAAATTAACTGAATAAATGCGGCCAGTGTCTTGGGCACGCTTCCGTCTGGCAGTGGTTTGGATCAGTTGAGCTACCTATAGACCGTTTGCAACGGTCCTTAGATGGCTCAACTGGTTCTATTTGTATTTTGTACAGTTATGTATTAGTTTAGTTTCTGTAAATAAAGTTAAGTTTTCTTTACTGAATAATGGTAATGTAGAAAAGAAAATAATTAAAAGCTTTTTATTTATTTTCTCAATTTACAGTAGATACCTACGATTATAAGTGTAAGTCAGTGCTTACTTACCATAAACTCTGCTGGTTTATCGCATTTTTCTGGTCTAAACATCATTGTAGATTGTCGTTTACTCTTGACCTAAATAGAAAAAAAACACATTAAAATATACTTTCAAAAAGTATCACTGTCACTACGATTAGTGACAGTGATACTTTTTTAAAGTATATTTTACATACTTTCAAAAACTTAGTACCAAATTGATTACAGTGACCAAAGACAAAACAGAAATTATAGGACGCGCCCCTGCGTGTTCTAAAATTTATATTTTAACGAAATCATTAGAAGGTAAAGAAAACTGGAAGAAGCTTTAGACAAGTTCTATTATTATATTTCTATACTAACAATACTCGTACATCACATGGATAGGTACTTACACAAACGAGGAACAAAAATAACACAATTTCTTGAAGTCGTTTTTGCATTATACTTTTCGCTCTCTCCTCAATTGATGCCAGAAATTGTGACTAAAGTATGAATGAGACGTGAATTATATGGGAAGATGTTCACTCAATGTTTATAAATGATTGGTGTTTTGACTTTTATCTCCACTAGTGTAAAATTCGACAATGAATATTTTCATGAATGGTTGAGATGTTTTGACATACGATCATAATTTTTAGAGTTCCTTAATGAAATTTAGATTCTTTTCATTTGCTAAGAAACTTCATCCAAGCTGTGGTAAGATGCACTAAAATCTTTTGCTCTTATTTTATAAAATTGTTTACCAAGTAGAGATTTTTTTTCAGTACTAATTGTTAATCAATTGTTAACAAAATAAGTTCTTTACTATTATATACAAATCCATATTTTTTTTGTAAATAAATATAGTAATAATTGCGTTATAGAAATTGACAGAGTAGTTACTTACTGAAAATTTTAAGCATTAGAACATCATGTGAATGAACAATAATTACCAAAATTTAAAAATACTAAATCAGAACCAGTAAACATACAATATAAATTGTTCAACAATATTTTATTTTTCTTCAACATATCATAATTCAGATTAAAAATAGTATGTTAACTTATTCCACATCTTGTCTACTTTATTGGAAAGGTTCTTTCGGTCGGCACTCCTCCATGTGATCCTTCAGTGCCTTGCAACCGTCTGTCTGCTGCCACTTCTCTTGAGGGCAGTTCTGAAAAAAAACATAATTCAAATCATAATCTTATCAATTTGGGTGTTGCGGGCAATTCCTGGCTTGGTATAGCACAGGACCGAGTATTGTGGCGTTTACGAATGGAGGCCTACACTCAGCAGTGGGTACCTATGGGCTGTGGATGATGATGATGATGATGATAAAATCTTAGTCAAACAAGTCTAAAGTTATAAGATAATGTTTACCGCACGCTTGAAGTTTGGCTTTTATCCAAATAGAAACTCAGCTCTTTGTCGAATTAATATCCGAAAACTAAAAATAAACTTACTCCAAACATGACCCCTGATAAGCAATGGAGCACCCTAGCGTGCTCGCAGACTTGTTCAGGTCCTGGAACCTGTCCTTGCAGACAGATCGCCTTCGCCATCTCCACAGCAGGCCTGAAACTATCATCTGACCACCCGTCGAGGTATTCAGCTATCGCAGGGTAGTTTATCTGGTCGTCTTCGCCTGCGAAGCCCTTTAGTTTCAACAGGCAGATTGGCTTGGAGCACTGGAATAAAAATACAGAAGTGATCGTAATTTGCGTATTTGTAACGAGTTAGGGTGTTTGTAATGTATGTGGTTTTACACAACAACCTGTAGGTATGATGTCAATAGTATTTGAGTCATCTTGTGGAATGGATACTCTAACGCCATCTACAATCATCCATCTATGTAGCAAACTGCGCCATCTATTAAACATGTATCAAACTGTTTTGAAGTTTGCTGTTCGAGTTATGAAGGCGCTTCTTTAATGTGTCGAGAAGGGGCGCTAGGTGTTTAGATTCCTTGTATTTAGCAAATGGCTACTATTTTGATATAACTCTAATTTAATTATTATTGTAGGTACCACAAAAATGGAAAATGTTAATGGAATGGAAGCGTTAACCCAAAATGTTAATAATTCACTCACATCGGGGGGTCCACGCTTCTCCTGGAAATCTTCTTCACCGATTTTCTTAAACCCACAGCTAACTAAGTCTTCTTCGGTTATAATTGAATCAAATTGACAGCACTGCTCCGGATTTTCCTTAAAAATGTTAATTTTTAATCACATAAAGTGTTAAGATAAAGAATAAGATTACTCCATCTTCATGTTACGGCAGAAATAAGGAAAAGTGCGATGACGAAGTAGTAACTTTATATTTGTAGGTTTAACCTGGCCATCGTCCATGATTTGCACAATCGTCACTAGAGTTTTAGAATAGCTCTGAAGCAGCTGTACGGAGGATCCACAAAAACGAAGTTTCATGTCAATTTTCGGGGTCAGCTTTTATTGGTGGATACAGAACTCGTAACAGTTCACCATCATAAAGCAAACACAGAAAATTGACACGAGATTTCGTTTTCGTCGATCTCCACAGTCACCTCTGTCATTTTTATCAGACCCAGTGCAACATAATATTTGTTGTGCGGTAGTGAACTAAATTCATAATATAGAGTTCCTTACCTTACCTATAGTGTCAGTTAGAACTATTGTCTAGTAATTTCATCATATTTTTGCAATATAAACAAGGAAATTGATACCATAATAGAATCCTTGCGTCAGTGTATTGTGCTCATAGATTTCTATCGATTTAACTCGCTAGGGATAGTTTGAATGTAACACCTAGGTATTTATGACAATGGATATTAAATTTCAATGGTAGGTACTTGCATTATATTTTCTGTTCCAATGAGATATCAGTATATTCTCTTGGGGCTTAGGAGTACTTTTAGGAATCTCTAAAAATGCAAAACTTTTTCATGAGGAACTTTGCTAACAATATGTATAGTTATACAAAATGTCACTCAAAGTAGTAAGCCCGTCATATAACTCACCAGCACTACCAAACAGCGACAATTAATACTATGTATCGTTTTCGGTTTTGGAAGCAGAGACACTGTCTAATCGAACAAGTTTTAATTATATCTATCGCCTTTAGTGGAAAGCACAAGTTTAGGCCGGTCTATTACCCAGTTGTGCTTAAAGTCGGGATGTGGATAATGACAGTGCTGTTATATATTGTTAGCAAAGTTCCTCATGAAAAAGTTAAACTCGTTTACGTTAGGTTGGTTTCATTGGGTTAGGATATCTCAAACTTCTTTAGAGTCCTCTGGAATAATATTGGTACAGGGACATTAATCTTTCAGGTTATGTAGGTATATGAATCTAGTGCACTTTCAGTGCGTATACAATATAATCATAACTCATTCAGAATTCGTTAGTTTCAGTTGATACGAGTACAATAACACTTAACTCATAAATGTTTGGTAATTAACAACCATGTTTAGAATTTGACGATGCCTACAACTCTACAAAAGAACTTTTCCTTGTCAAGCAAAAACACACCTTGCCACAGTTTACTAGTATAACCTTCGTTTATAGTCTCATTTTACAAAAAAGCTTTCTTACCACTCCTTGGGGAGGTCTCCTGCATTTTTCGGGAATGTTTTCGAATCCAGGCGGACCTCTGCCAGGCGGTCCACCAAATCTCGGTGGTCCTTGGCATGTTATGACCTGAAAAAACAGTTTATTTTATTTTTCCCACACAAAACATTATTTAATATCTAGATAAACACTTACAAAATTTTGAACTTGTTTTATGAAAGTAGGGCACTTAAAATTAGGGACGGAAAATGGATAAAGAAAACACGCGCCTACTCCGTCTGGTTAGGAAAGAGCATTCAATGATAATAAAAAACATTTTATATGATTTTCATAATCCTTTGAGTTAGTGTGGAGTGAAAAATCAGAGATACCTTAGTCAATATACACAGCACAATTGGCATATAACCGAATTTTACATCTCAAATAACTGATTGAATAACTGATTGACCGATTTTAAAGATGTTGGTTTTTTTACATTTAAATTTTCTCACGATATACAAATCTATGCAGAACAAATTACGAACCATTTCATATAAAAACACTCACCTGAAAAACACAGGCAAAAACAAACATAAAACTGAGCCTTATCATCGTGGTGCTGCTAGTGGGAGTGATGCAGTGACGTAGAACCATCAGTTATATACCGCAGAGTTGCCGTGACCATCGGCCACCATTGTAAACACGGGAAATACTCAAGGTGCAGTTACAATGGTAACTCTGGCGTTTTCGTCCTTAGTGTCTAAACACACTATGCCGGACTTACGCGACCGAAGTTCGGCATGTAGTGTTCACTGCCTTTAGAAAAGACACCGAGTGCGGGCTTAAAATTTGGGAACCTAATAATAAACAAAAAAAATGATTGCGCCTGTCATGCTATTTGAATTACTAACACTAAGGACTTTTATTTTTTCTATTACGTCCTTGCATATGCTGAAAATTACGTTGCGTAACTTCGTCGCAGAACTTCAGTCGGGCGTAACTTCAGCGGCGTAAATCGGCGGCAACACACGTTACGCGCTGAACTTCGGATATACTTCAAGGCGTTCAAGTTACGCAACTGAATTTCGGCGCGTGGTCATATCAGTCGAATATGTCGGAACGTACAATCAGCTGCTACTTCGGCCGCGTACTTAGGTCATAGTGTGTTATAAACCCAGATTTTGTGACTCACTTCTCTCACTTCACTGTATTGAACGTGGTGATCTGTTTCAGAGCTAATCAGAGATTTGTACAAATAAGAGTATATGGTACCATACTAACATGAAATGTACATACTAGTGTAGGACTCAATCAATCCATGCAGAAGACAAACTATCTAACAATGAAACCGTGTCTGACAATAGTATCTACTACAATAGACTTCTGATAGTGGTGAGATATTGGATTTTACGAGTAAGGGTAATTAAGCTACAGAAAATAAAAAAACAACAGACAATATGATTATAAATAACTTTATATCCACTTGTACTTGAATCCCGGATGTAACTTCATCAGTTATATTTTTGCGTTCAAGAAAATTAACATAATTTTTTTCCGGTGAAGAAAAACATTGTAAATATCAAAGCAGTGTAAAATTACGCTAAATTAATAAAAGAATTAGCAGCGAACTTGCAGCGGCACCAGCGTATTGATGATATATAGCGTGATGATCACCGTTATACAATCAAGAAGTCAGCTTTTATATTCAGAAACTATAAGTTGAAATAGTAGTTCCAGACAAAAACTTGACCAAATAAAACAATATCAACTTTACAATCTTTACCAATAGTAAAGAATAAGTAATTAATTGAGCTCTGCCATTGCCTTATTCAAGCCAGAGATGATAATGATGACTATGAGCTGGCCCGAATAATTTAATTATTGTTTTATTATCATTGTAAAGTGTCAATGGCAAGCTTTTCACATGCAACATTATAACAATACTTAATGAGCACATAGCACGAATAATGTTTAGGAGCACATTTCCGCATAACTTTATGGATACCAGTTATTACTCAGATGGATATCATCAATAACAACTGAGTGTGATTTAATTCCGAGAAAACGTGTAAAGATTATTACATTGATTGCAATGTAAAGAATGGTCTGGACCGAAATCCATACTACTACACATATAAGTCGTATAACAATCATTATTCCGCTGCTGAAAAAAAAAATTCAATCTTATCGTGTAGATAATGGTGAAAGGTGGTCTTTACAAAAATTGGCTTATGTAGTAAGTATCAGTTTGTGTTTGCATGTTATTGTTATTTACTGACTTAACTGTGATATGATATGACCGTGAAAAATATACTTACCTTGTTTTAAACAATAAAAGTCAGCAGATTTTTCTACATACTACAGTTATGGGACTTCGCATGGCGTCAATAAACTTTAAACATTAAAGTTGTATGAATAATTGCGGCCATTAGTGAGATAATATAATATTCTATCTAAAACGTTTGCCACTTTATAGTGGACGTGATAAGAAAATTAAAATTGACAATTAATAACTCATCAGGTTAATTAAGTGTTTATTTATTTGTTTAGCGTTTGTTGTGTTATAAATTTGTTGGAATATGTATTTTGAATAGTATTGGCCAACTTTCAAGTTTGGATAACAATAAAAACTATCGTGTCGAAATGGATTAACTTCTGGAAATGTAAAGCATTAATGAAAATGCTCAGAAAAGACAGTATAAAAACTTATATTTTTATTTTTGATTGCGTAATCGTTATGTAACATTAAAATTAGAGAAAGTAAAAAAAACAAAAGCACAAAACCAAAACCAAACAGAAGTTCAAAGAATTGGAGGTACATGCAAAATATGTTTAATTACTCCTAATTGATAAAAGAGTTCTTCAATGGCTATTGAAGAAAATCTTGAAGAATAAGATCATTTAATTTGCCTTGTTACCTTCTTAACATTTTAACCTCGCGTAACGTCTCATCTCTTGAAGTGCATCCAGTAATTATTGCATGGTTTTCATTGTGTTAGTCTCATAATTATTACTGTTTATCTGAATATCTATAATCTGATAATCTGCCTTCATATTGTATGAGTTTAATTACTAGACGGTTTTTATTTTAACTTTATTTTTGACATGTTTTGAATTTAATGTTGTGACGTAAAAAACAACAATGTTACTTCTGTTAGAAAACCTGGTAATTATCACACCTCGGGAAATTACCATTACGGGAAATTAGCATATTATTACCAATCAATATTTATCAATCCACTCAATTGCGTAATCAATAGCTAATTAGAATTAGGGACATCTCATTAGCAATTCAGAAGCAATTACCAAACATAATGACAATAGTAGAAGTGTGTCGGATGTCCTCAAGGAGGCTTGCCACGCGAATCAGTGTCAAGTGTTTCACGGACCTTGGACACAGTAAATGCCGTATAGAGAACAAACTCTGTACAAATTTTATTTTTAATATTTGATATCTTAAACTACTATATTCTCATTTACATTTTGTGACATGATGCAACTTTCTCGTTGCAAACAAATAAATTTATTTTCATCATGATTTGCCTCAGAGCAATCATCTTCTGATTTGCATAGTCTAAACATTGTTTAAACCATAGAACCATCTATACTAATATTATAAAGAGGTAATCTCCGAAACTGCTCAGACAATTTCTTTCACTGATTTGTAGTAAGTAATTTGTTAATAAGTTTGCGTAATTGACTTGCTGTGCAGCGTAGCAAGCAGACGTGTTACTACTATTCTAATAAATTTATTTAATCACTGCCAAAGCATCCTAAGCTATATCTTTAAGAACATACAGTGCAAATTAGTGTGATACACTAAGTTACAAGTGCAAGCGCGTGCGGTGGTCGGACTGGTTAGAGGAAGGGAGACGGACGGCGCTTTCGGCAGCTTTCGGAAACACTCGGCGGCAACTACCTCCTCGACGCGTCTAAGGCGGTGTTCATTGGGAAGCAGAGCGATAAGCGGAGCGGATTTCTTCTGCAAACTGTCACTAACTACCAACATGAGTAACGTACGTAAAAACCTAACACAGAACAAAACGATATTGGCGGGTGGAACTAGCAACTCGCAACCTGATCTGTCGAAAATTGATACCATGGAAACCATCATGTCCAATGTTCCTCTACGGAAAAGAAAATCACCTGACAACGAATTTATTCACCAATTTACTGAATTTAAGAAAGAAATACTAGGTATCCTCACCGAATCAAGCCGATGTCAAGTGGAGAATATAAGTGCCATAAGTGAGAATATATCACTAATAAAGGAACAACTACGTGATATAAAAACTACAACAGATCACCTTTTGGAAGAAAACCTGAACGTAAAGGCACAACTGTCCTCCCTTACTGATACAGTCAAACAGAACGAATAAAAAATCGCATCCCTAGAAAGCGAAGTCGTACAACTTAAAACTAAACAGCCTCAAACAACCATACCGACAGTACTACCAGATTCCTATGACACATTAATCGCTGAGCTTCAGGAGCGTGCAGAAAGAAACAAGAACGTTATAATAGTTGGAATCCCTGAGAAAAAATCAGACAACATACAGGAGCGCAATGACATAGACAGACTAGAAGCAGAAAAGATTTTAAAAAATATTGTCCCAGACTGTCCACAAACAAAAAAGGTTTTAAGACTTGGGAAGTTTGACACCAATAAATCACGACCCTTGAAAGTCTGTTTTGACTCCCAAGAAATAGCTAAGTCAATACTGCGCAACAGAGCTAATTTAGAGTCAGACACAGTACGAGTGTTTTCAGATCAAACGCCGCAACAACAGAAAACTATGGCAAACCTAAGAAATGAACTACAACAAAGACAAGAGAATGGAGAAGCAGATATAACAATAAAGTACATCAAGGGAGCACCAAAAATTATAAAACAACTATCAAAAAACTAGAAGAAGAAAGGACTAATGATAAATCACATACTGTTACACACGAAACCACAAGCAACTACAACAATATTAAAACTACTCTAAAGGCGCTAAACTTCCTGTACGCTAATGTTCGCAGCATCCTCAAACCAGGCAAACTAGATGAATTGAAATGTGTCATAGAAACCTTCAAAACAATTATACACGTTATTGTACTAACTGAGACATGGATGAAAGATGAAAGAAATGCTTTCACGCTTAATTTAACCCACTATACACATTACTACAATTTCAGGACGTTAAAAAGAGGTGGAGGTGTGTCGATTTATGTTCACAACAATCTAAAACATGAATTTATAGAAGAACAATGTATCGAAAATAACCATTTCCTATGGATACATCTAGAAAAACTTTCCCTGACCATAGGAGCAATCTATAAACAACCAGATGCAAATAACAACACCTTTCTCGAGACATACTCAAACCACTTGGCTAAAAGAAAGAGAGCCATTGTCTTCGGTGATATAAACCTGGATCTACTAAAGAAAAACAAACCTGCACAAGAATATAAGATCATGTTGAAAATCAACGGTTTCAAACTACTAAACAAAATAAGTAAAGAATACTGCACGCGTGAAACGACCAAAACAAAGACAATAATAGACCATGTTTGCACAAATATCCCCAACAACACTTTCCACATGGCCATTATAGAAAGTGCCATGTCAGACCATAAACAAATATACCTAGATATCAAACAAATCAAAACCGAACGACCGAAACGTGCACAGTTTGAGACTATCAACTACAACAACTTACTCAAGACAGTCAAAGAGAACATTGAGCAAACAAACATTGATAATGAATATACAAGATTGGAAACACTACTACTAGAATCAATAGAAAAGAACAAACAAATTAAATTCAAAATACTTAATGCACCGAAAGACGACTGGATAAATAAAGACTTAATAGAACATATTAACAAAAGAAACTTACTATGGCATAAACACAAGCAGAACTCTACTGATGAGGAGATAACGAAGGATTTTCTTGACGTGAGAAGACAGACACACAGTGCTATTCAGAAAGCAAAAAACCAGTATTACTGCGACTCTTTTAAAAAATGCGAGAAAAATCCTTTGAAAATGTGGCAGCTAATTAATAGCCTGTACAGTAATAAAACTAAAAGCTGCTACATTCCGTCAAAATTAACAACCACCTCTGGCGAAATTTGTGATCCCAAAGAAATTGCAGAATACTTTAATACTTTCTTTTCCACTATAGGCTCACAGCTGGCTGAACAAATACCCATATCATACCTAAACAAAAACCACAATAACATATTAGCTAAAACCTTACAACCAACAGAAAAACTTTTACAATTCGAACCTACTACCACCAAAGAAGTTATGAAAATAATATCTGACTTAGACTCAAACACAAGCTCCGGTATAGACGGTATAAACACTAAGACTATAAAAAGCGTTAAGAATGTCATATCAAATAATCACACTGCATCAATAAAAGCTTTTGCGAAGGCCAATTTCCAGAAACCTTAAAATTAGCTAGAGTGACTCCAATCTTTAAATCGGGCAATAAAATGGACCCAGGAAATTACCGCCCTATATCTGTACTGCCTGTTCTATCTAAAGTTTACGAAAAGATATTACACACCCGCGTTAGTGAGTTCCTAACAAAAACAGACTTCCTTTTTAAAAAGCAATACGGTTTCAGGCCAAAAGCAAATACACTTGCAGCAACTATTGACCTAGTAACACAAATTAAAGTTAATATTGACCAGAAAAAGATTACCCTTGGTATTTTTATAGATCTCAAAAAAGCGTTTGATACGGTTAGTCATATCATTCTATTACAAAAACTACAAAGCTTAGGTATTGAAGGGAATGCTCTAAGAATTTTAGAATCTTACCTCACTAACAGATACCAAATTGTTAAAATCAATGCACACCAGAGCAGTTCTCAGCAAATAACTTATGGAGTTCCACAGGGTTCCATTCTGGGACCCTTGCTATTTTTAATCTACATTAATGATATTAAAGATATTGGTCTACAAGGTGATATAACCTTATATGCTGATGATACCAGCCTGTTTTACTCTGGATCTTCAATTGCTCCTATCGTTGAACAAGCCCAATCAGATCTAAACCGTTTACAAAACTGGTTAAAATCCAATCTACTTACCATAAACATATCTAAAACTAACTATATTATTTTCGCTGCTAAGAATAAGAAAATAGAAAGTCATACTCCGTTAACTATTGATGGAAAGATTTTAAATAAAGTTAATAAAGAAAAGTACTTGGGCCTTACTTTGGACAGTCAACTGACATGGAAACCACATATAGAATTCGTACGAAATAAACTCATATCTCTCATAGGTGCAATACGCGGCATTGCCAGATGCTTGCCTAGGCAGGTCAAGTACACCGTTTACAATTCCCTGGTAAAATCCCATCTAAATTACCTGATTGAGCTTTGGGGTACAGCTGCGAAAACAAACTTTCGAATCTTACAAACAATACAAAATAAAACAATCAAAGCCTTGTTCGGATATGACTACCTTGAACCAACCCTCAATATCTATAAACAAACAAAACTGATGAACCTTACACAAAACTACAAATTTAACACATGTTTATTAATAAGAAAAATACTTACAAGAGACATACAATCACAGATTACATTCACAAAGCATATCCAGGTCCGAAAACGATTAACTAGACAAGCTAACAATATAATACTTAGAGCTCCCAGGACAAACTACGGAAAAAAGAGTATTCTGTTCGAAGGTGCGAAATTATACAATAAGTTGCCCAAAAACATAAAGGAAATAAATTCAAACACCACTTTTAAACGACTGCTAAAAAAACACATATCAAATGATTTTTCATCTATTGACAATAATTAAATTCAAAATTCTTACCTACTCTAAATTCTTTTGCTCTATGCTATCTTATAATGTCTTATACAACTCACGATAGTTTTGAAAGTGAAACATTACTAAAATTAGTCCTTACAAATAAACTACTACTAGCCTACCTAAAATTAGTCCTTATAAATAAACTCTAAAACTAGTACTTACAAATAAACTACTACTAACCTACCTAAAATTAGTCCTTATAAATAAACTCTAAAATTAGTCCTTACAAATAAACTACTACTAACCTACCTAAAATTAGTCCTTATAAATAAACTCTAAAATTAGTCCTTACAAATAAACTACTACTAACCTACCTAAAATTAGTCCTTATAAATAAACTCTAAAATTAGTCCTTACAAATAAACTACTACTAACCTACCTAAAATTAGTCCTCATAAATAAACTCTAAAATTAGTCCTTATAAATAAACTACTACTAACCTACCTAAAATATGTATTTTGATAAACTAAATGTTTCGTTCATCACTATGGCATAGGCCTTAGTAAACATACAATACAATGTAGTGACAATACGCAAAATGCGGGTACCCATTGTCATGGTGCTTAGGTACTACGATCGCCTCATATCTATGCACTACCCTACTATTACGATTTAGTTTAATTTAATTTAAGAACATAATATTGTGTAATTACCTATTTAAAGTTACCTACTTACTTAGCTATAATTTGTTACCTAGCTACTATTCATGTTTAAGCTTACCTGTAATGCTACGCTAAACGGCATACATTTTTACTTTTAAGTTTTATATTCTCTATAAGCGAATTTGTAAAAATTCTTTTGAGAAATAAATATCTAAACACAAACACAAAACCAAACTTTTCTCGTTCATAATTAAAGTAGCAATAAGACCCAGAGATTAATGATAAAATAAAAATAACATAGATAAGAAAGATCATTTTATTTACATCTTTGGCTTTACAAGTATGTTTGAACTCTGTACTCTCAACTTATTCTGTACATTGAGTGCTAGAATCAAACAATTACCTAGGTACAATGAACTGAAGTATAATGCGCTGTTGTAAACATAATAATATCGCAAGTTTATGCGTGCCAACGACGGCACTAAAGATAACGTAATTGGTGCAGCGCAAGGATCTTCAATTGGTCCTGTTTTATTCCATTGTATATTTGCATTGTAATAGAGAAATAATTAGAGAGCAGAATTTTTTAATTATAATACGTTCATGATAATTATTTTTTGATTCTATGGTTAAATGTTTTTCAGCATTTCCAAGCAGCTACAGGGCATTTCTGAAAAATAAATAAGATTCAACTTTCATGGAATATGAGAAAAAAAACATTTTGAAGTTTTCCTTTTTTTTTTAAATTGGATTATACCTAGTTAAGGTAAAAGTCGTAGTATGAACTCTCAAATATATATTCCTTTAAAAAGTCAAAGGTCGTATAATTCTAATGTCACCATTATCTTGGGATAAAACGTATAACACTGAATAAAACTCGAGACTGCAATAAATAAATACCAACGTGAGCCATTTGGCATCGGAATTGATGACAATAGATCTTTCTGAATGTGTTGGTAGGTGGGAAAGGATAATATTGGGAAGTATTTTATCACTGTGAGAGAATTGGGTAGGTACACATTTCAAGGCTAGACTACTAACCTAATCTTATCTTTGGTTTTGTTGAACGTTGGTATTTTTTTTTATGTTTTATGGAAGTAAATGACCTACCAAATCATTTTATAAGAAATAATATGTAAAATGAAATTTTCAATTTTTCTTCAACAAAGAGTACCAGTAATTATCATTGCTCAATTTGAAGCCTCATGTTTATACGAATCTTTCTTGAACTTAAAATGTCTACGCAGTGAAGTCAAATTTTTTTTGGGAATTGGCCAAATTACACAGAACTCTATAATTATGTGACCATTTACGATACAAACCCATAAGCTAACTTCCTAATAAAACTTCACAATGTTTTATTACCGTTTCAAAGTTAAAGCGCATATACATTTCACAACAAAAAATCCATCACTCTAGTAGTTGTTGAAGTGTTTTATGTATTACCTTAAGCATAGCGATCCCGGTACAAGTGAATACGTCATACGCCCTGCAAGGATAGCTCAAGTACTGCCGCAGGTCTTTGTCCACACAGTCCTTGATAGCTTTCTCCACGGCTTCAGACCATCCTTTGTTGTCTTCCGACCATTTGAGAAGGTGGTTCCTATACGCTTCTTTGTTCAGTGTGCTTCTGTCTGTGAGGAATCCTGACTTCTCAAAGACGCATTGAACATCATTGCACTGCAAATAAAACTTAAAATTAAGTTTTTAAATAAATGATTGATTGTATGTCTGTTAGAGCTACAGGATATGCCAATGAATATAATGTCACAGAGGTAAAAGTAATACTTTCAGATATTTTTATTTCGGTCAAGTGTATTTTGTTTCCCTGTTGTTATAAATTTTGTTGTGTTTGCTAGTTTCTCTAGTTATTTTCAAAATAATTTTATGACCAACTTTCTGAGATAAGTTGAATGTTTAGTATTATTTAAATTATCATGAATATAAAAGAGTTCATCCCACGAAAAAATATGACTTATCTACTTATAATTTAATAGGTCATACTCTAAGTCGTATCATCTATACTCAAAGTCTATTAAACCTACTCACTTTTTATGAAATATCATAAAAAATCTGTAGATGATAAAGTTATGCGCCAAATGAAAGATAAAAATATTCCTATTAAAATGATAGTGGATATAAAAAGACGTAAATATATTAGACGTAAGACGCTGTTTTTTATCCCGCCGTTTTACCGGCTAGCGTCACATTGTGTGACACCTTGTATATTAAATTATGGACTTACCCTTTCACACTCAAACATACATTAATTTATCGAAACGATTGAAGCATAACCAAGATTCGTATCCACGATCCTATTCAGACAACACTCTGTATGTATTTATTCATTGATGGAACAAAAATAGTACAAGAGACTGACGCCCGAATACTGAAACGCTAACTAAAGTAAGTAGTGCTGCTTATCTATGTCATAATTTGACATTTGTCCATACAAATCTGTCAAAAAATAACCCCCTTAACGATTAATACGGCCTCAATGATTAAATTACTGTTCGAGTATTCGGGCATGTATCAACAACTACTCACTGGTCCAGGTAGTTTAGGAGTAGAACATTCCAGCAATGGTTTTGAGTTTCCTAATTCCGGTATATCACAGCACGCTGATATTGGTTTCTGTGAAAAATTTACATAAACATTACATTAGATACATATCAGATGCGTGTATCTGATCGACCGGGATTCCCCTTATGATCAGAGATAATGTATGTTTGTCGTGGATTGTCATTGACAGAGAAAATATTTTTGTATACGTGTCGTAATATTTTTCTATCTGAGATTTTTGATCACTGTGATTAGTTATATGACATTAAGTCTAAAAAAATGTAACCACGGAACAAATAGAGGGAACAAATACAAAAAAGTATTAAGTACTCATGTAATGTAACGTAGATTAAGCTGGAGGTGTATTATAAGCACAACTATAGTAAGACTATTGAAACTGACCGTCTTTTTAAATTCTTACCAAAGTAGCACCTCTTCCCTGTTTACCTTGGCCGAGAAGATCTCCTTGGATCAAGTTAGAGTTCTATAATTAAATAAAAAATATGTTATGCTAAAGCTGTACCTCTAAACTAAAATAAATCTGAAAATTGTATGAGTGTATGGCTAAAAAAACAGAGACTATTTTAAAACACGGAGGTACTAATTACTTTGCAAAAGCTTGCTTTATAGAGTCAACCCTAGCAAAAGAAGAATAAAAGAAAGAAAAGAAACTGAATTAAAATAACTTTTGCAAATCTCACCAATGACACGAAAATAATTAAAAACTTGACAAACATTTTGACGAACTAAATTAATTTCTAGCGTTTGTATCCACAGTAACAGAGAGAATGCAAAATGCATTCACTTTCGGTTTCTGTTTACAATACGTTATCTATTTAAGCAGAGCACTCACTTAGTAGTGTAGCATGTAACGTATCTGATACTGTATAAAGTGAGTACGTAGGTGTGGACGAGCCGTATCTGACGAGCCTACATACTCACTTCATACAGTATCAGATACATTACGTGCCATATGCCTAGGCGAGTACCCAGCTTAAATAGATAACGCTTAAACTGATACTTACTGTATCAAGTGACTTCGTCCACACGTACGTACTCACTTGATACAGTATCAGATACATTACGTGCTACAAGGCTAAGTGAATAACCCGCCTAACAGGGCAGTTATCTTCATAAATATTCTTAGATATCTTGACATTGTCCATCACGAGACTGTTGACCTATTTATATAGACAGATAACTACTTTCTACTTTCTTTTTTTCTTTGAATAATTGCGAATTATAAGAATTGTGTTAATTAAGGTTGACTTGGTTATAATATCTCGGAAATACAAGTCACTGGTTTACTCGGCCATGGTTTTGTTCTCGTAGTACCTTTATCACAAACTATGAATAATGCAACTTTTAAACAAATCAGTATAGTAGTTTCGTCAATAAGTTATACAAACTTTCCACTTTTTTAGTAGGAAATGGGAAATAAAAGAAAAATGACTAGCCCACGGTTATTGAATTGAAAATCGACAAACGGCTTAGTTCATCGTATCGTTAACAAATATATTGATAGAGACATCGGGATCAGGCCACGGCCGTAAAGGTTACCCGTAGTACTCGTTCGTTAGTGCTTATGAGCAAGTGGCCACCTCTGGTGACGTAGTGTTTAGGACCTTTTTACTTGTACTAAAACTTTGAATCGTCAAACTGAAATCACAGGAAAACATTGTAGAAACAAAGAGCGATAGAGCGATCAGAATATCGGATACAGTTCAGTGAGAAAAGGTTTACGGAATATGAAAGGCTATTCAAACTTCAACAGGGTGCCGGCTGGGTGTTTGAATGCAAACCTTATGTTGTTTTACTTTAGTAAGATTATGAGGATTTGAAAACTAGAACAGTTTACAAAACTAATAAGCTTACGACTAATTTATTTAAAGCATTTAAAAATTGACTAATACCGAAATGGCCGAGGCAATAAATTGATCCGATAAATGTTCTCCCATAAAGAATGCAATCCTAAAATAATATAAGTATCAAATTTTAGACTCCAATCAATAATGGACGCTTAAGTTTTAACACAAAACCTGTCTAAAAATTTGAAGGTTAATTTATGAGTCACTGATAACAATGTGATACATTTTGTTGATAAGTGCAGGCAACATTTCCGACAAGATCAGTTAATTTGCAATTTCCTGTATTCTGCGTATTTTATGAAAGTGCGGCGATGTTTGATCAGTAGCCAATCATTACATTCGGTAAATGTCAGAAGTCATTTCCATTATAGTCGTTGGAGATAAGGGGCTCTGCCCCGATGAAACTAAACGAAAATTAAAAAAGAAAACTTCTATGGCTAAATGGTCACCATTTAGATATTTTTACTAAATTCTATATTTTATAAGTTTTTTTATATTCCCAGAGAGACGCGGTATGGTCGCAATACCCATGGTATAGAACCAAAAGTCATGAGTTTGAACTGAGTTAACTTCACACAAATCACAAAACTAAGGATTTATTAGTGCGTTGTAAAGTTCTTAAAGCTTTTACAAAACAGTTTTCTCTTACGTACATTTTAATGATATTAATACATCTTCAGGGATAAGGCACGAATAAAATTGTGTTACACATCCATCGATAAGTCTAATTAGAATTCAGGCTCCGGACAGTGTGCTGGTAAAAGCGATTAGCTGTAGCGATTTGAAATCTGTAAATGAAAATGATGAAATAATAATTTCGAAAAACTGTGAAATAAAATATAAATAAGTAAAATAAGTTACTTATTACTTATAAATTTTCTTAATGGAACATGAGAATCGATTTGAAAAACTGTTGCCATATTGATGCAATCAGAAAAATAACAAAGCAGAAGTCACGGTTTGAGCACACGAGTTCGGGCAGCAACTCATTGGTGACGAAATCACGGGTCCAGATCTAACAACCTATCTACGATCTGTACTTGATTATTCAATCGCTCAGCTTATAACATACTCCGATATCCACAGCATTTACAAAGAGTTTTACGTCTCGGCGTAAAGGGGTGTACACAGTAATCACTCGAGCGACTTTATGTGTCGTAAACGCGGTACAGTCCGTCTCAATAATGAGAGTAGTGACGCATGTCTACGCAAATATTGTCAAGTATTGGGTCAAGTTGAAGCTTAGCAACTATAATATAAGAATAAGAATATCATTGGGATAATCTTTATCTGGGGTCTGGGAGTGAGTATGACAATATTATAGTAAGTAGTTTTCCGTGTAGGTGCTAAATATTAGAATATCTAGTACGACTAACGATTGTTTTGATACTAGCTAGAACTTTTATGTTATGCATCATCTTCGACGGATCTTTAATAAATTCGAATATAGAGTTAAAAGCCTTAATAATAATCAAAGTATGTACCAGACGATCCATTCAATAAGCACGTAATTTTATTTTATTTATGTTATAAATAATGAACCTAAGTTGCGTTGTTGCTTGTATGACAACTAACAAATCCTACCTTAACCTTTAACTATCTTCACACAATTTAATATATTCAAGAGTGACCAAGAAAGAAGCACATGATACAAAAACTAGACTTAGCCCTAAACGCTTCCTAAACGGCTGTTACATTTTACGAGCCGTAAACCGAACTGCTACGGACATTGTCGAACAGGCAAACCCATGATTTACAACTATTTATCACCCTTTACGACCGATCAATGACTATCTGAATTTGAATGCAAACATTTTGTGACCAGGATTGAGCACTTAAGTTATCTTGATTGAATTGGCGAGTGGACACGAATGGTTTGTACTTCAACCACAGATAGTATACGGGCTTCAACATTTTATCTGTCAAGAGATGTTTGGAAGATTTATTTTCAGAAAACATTTTACATAACTGTACAAAAAACAATTCGAACCAGTTGAGCCACCCGAGGATCGTTTGTTACAACCGATCGATAGGTTGATCAACTGATCCAAGACACTGCAAATTGTTCATTGATGAACTAGAAAAACCCTTAAATATTTCGTTGTTTTGTTGCTTCTGAAAAAGTTAAATTTAATGTCAATTTTCCAAGGAGCACTTTCCTTTCAACAACAGCGGAAATACGATTGTTTGAAGGTTTAAAAAGTTCGAGCTTCACAGGAGAAATCCGGAAATTTGAAGAAAATGGAATTTCAGGACAATACTATGTCTCGAACTGTATGTCAGATGCACGTGATCAATCTGTTTAGGATGAAGATAATGCAAGGATGCTACGTTTAAAAGTTCAAAATAGACAAAAACATACATGAACTTTTTCATAATGTTTCATTTTTCTAAATTTATTTTTTTGTTTTCGTTTTATGGTTTTTTCTCTGTTATGAACTGCAAACTTACTCACTCGTTGTGGAGGTGGGCGTTGGGACTGCATCACAGTTTTTTAACTTTCGCAGTCTCATCGTGTATGATATTTATTGTGCACTCTGTATTTTTTGTACTGAATAAAAAACTTTTATAACTTTCAAAAAACTACTTCCTTAATTATTAATACGGCTTAAAATATTTAATTAACGTTTGAGGATTCGGGCATAAGTGGTCTTAGACAAAACTTACCCTGTATTCCTTATTAATTGTAAAACACACTTGATCAAACTAAGTGAATAATGGAGCGCTTAACTAAGTATACCCGTATTGTATCGAAGTATCGTGATAAATATGAAGGCTTAGACCGTGACCTCAACACCTCAACTCTCCGCCCAAAGACATTTGATATCTCTTATCATAGGGTGACCATTGTTGTAGCACCACAGAGTAAATATAACAAGCACAGAAATTAATGTCACTCGCCTTAAAAGATCTTAAAATGTTTAAAAGGTTTGAGAAAATAAATACAGCACCTTGGAAAAGTTGTTTAAAAATATTATATTGAACATGATCACGACCACATCACGACTGTATCACAGGGTGCGGTACACATTTCTACACTTTCATGAAATAAAAATGAACATAATTTAATATCACGACTGTAACCAGTTAAACCAGTTTTTTTACCGGGATAGCATTTTTATATGAGTTTACTGGTTATTAGAAACATTGTAACTTCACCGAACTATGGCGAGGTCGAAGGTTCTTCAATTCATTCTTATCATATAACTACTAACTTGTACTCTGGCTTACAGAGATTATTTTACGAAATAGCGGACACCCATTCATTTCTGTCGCTGAAAAAGTCGCAATCTTTTTATAGATTTTTTTTTCTGACAAATAAATTTTACGAGTGCTTCATTCATTCTAGGTTTTTAAACCATGGTCACATTTTTCTCTGCGGCAACGGACGTGGGCGTCTTATCGCCGTCATCCCGGCCCAATCATATTTCCCTTTGTTTGCCTGTGTCTCCTGCATGCCGCTATTGTCCTATCAACACTTTTCTATCAAGGTTCTCGTTTCGAGTCGAGTTGTAATCGAGAACAGAATTTTAGCTGACGTATTTCGAACTAGGCTTTGTATTTCTCTGAATTCAGTTTCCACTGACATAAGCTGACGTGGTATTTTGACAATGAATTTGGTTATTGTTTAAAAAAATAATACTACATTTTCCTCTATAGGTCGAACAAGCTCTCTAAAAAATTGATAGGTAAGTCAGATACTTAAATCAAACCAGAACTTTATTTGGAGTAAATCTTAGGAAATCGAAGGAAACAACAAGTAGGTGATTGAACAAATATGACGACATACATCGCCATATCCGCAAACTTTGTATGAAAAAAACTGATGCTTAAAAGTATTTTAAGTTGTGAAGTACCTATTTAATCTTTGTCGTTACAATGTCCTTTAGTGCAAAAACGACAATATTATCTTTGGGACTTACCCCGTTATTCATAAAGATTTGTCAATTTAAGTACCTAAATGGCTTTTAATAATGTTTAATTCTTGTTTAAGTTAAATTAAGTTTTCTACATCAATATGAATAATACAAGACCAAACCTAAAACTGTTGTTTTAAGTTTGGTCTTATATTAAAGTGACTAAGTCAAAAAAAATAAGGCATAAACAAGTTTATGTAGGCTATTGTTTGTTGAACAGAATCGGGGATAGGATCAGGGTCCTTAAGGAATAACCCGCTTCGTTCTCGTTCCTTTGGTCGGTTTGGTAAAATATGTTGAATTTGTTTTCAAGTTTCTAACAAATAGGACATTTGTCATACTGATCTACAAATATTAAGGAACCTTGACATTGTTCATGTCAAACCAATTATGATAAGTCTAGAAGTTTCTTTGTGTTTTTTAAGGTTTTAAAGCTCACTAACTTCTGCGGCTGACTGTACGTACTATCAAGTAATTAGATTATGTTACGTGTCACCGTAATCTGGTTGTATCACACGTAAATAGGAACAAGAGCCTACTGATGAATTCATAATCTATCATAACATTAACTGCTAAACAGGGAAGTTACACACAAGATGATAATATATTTTAACTTAGTTTAAGATTTATTGTTTAGGCAGTAGTTTTTTATTTTTTTTATACTTTAGTTTGTGAATCGATTTCCATCTTGGCTAAACTGTGGAGAACGCTTTTTGTTACTATGAATATACAGGGTTATTTAAAAATAAAATCACAACAAATATATTTATTTAATAAAAGAAATCACCGAAAATTAGGTATACTCGTATCTCACAGTGATTCGTTAAAATCTCTGTCCAATCTTTGAAATTTATTTATCACGGGAAAATCAAGTTATTTATAATACCTGTCACAGCCTTGTCTAAATAGATTTATTTAGCAGAGATATAAATGCAATGTTGAAAAGTTGAAAGATACGAATGATTTCTCAATATTTCCTTCATTTGTCTGCCAGTCCAATTTGGATTAGGCTAAGGGTGAGTGCAATTTATCGTAGCAATGGCCGCCATTACAGACAAGCTGATCTGTCGCATTGTGTTGGAAATTTTTCGTTACAATCTTATTCATAAAGATTTGTTTATTTAATATATGTTTCAAATATGTTTTTTTCTTGTTCCTCATATGGCAACGAAAAGAGACAGCAACAGATGTAATGTCGGTTTTAGCTAATTTAGGTTTACTGGTCCAATATGCATAAGGGGATCAGGTCCACTAACATATTTTGTTCATGCATGAGTAGTAAGAGATTATTCTCTCCATATCTTGACTCGATATCACGACTCGAATATCGCAGAATATTTTTTCATTTCGATACCCACTAAATTCTGTAGGATTGTATTCTCAACAAAATAGTGCCTCGACCTCATGTTTTTTACATTCTTTGCAAGATACGTTTGTTAGTGACATAATAAGAATAATTTTATTTCTGTTTAGACAGGATAAGACGTGTGTATTCTCCGGATTGTTCAATCACTTTCTTTGACACGTTAAAATCAATTATGTTTTGATGATACATCATGTGACACTTTGTATATCATCCATCAATGTTTGAAGTTGAATGTCGCTCAGAAAGCAATTGTGGCTTTGGACACGTTTTTCGACCAACACTTTGTATCTTTAGTATGAAAATATACTTATACGAATATAATCAGCCACATCAGTAAATACTAACTAACGAGTGGTAAAACAAAAAAACAAATATTAAACTGATTTAAATTTCGTAGAAGCAATTAAAAAATGCAATTCTGGTCAAACAATAAAATATTTTCAAAATGGATCACTATTGACAGAACATTACAAAAAATACACACAGTAGAACATAGAGACCCTTCTTTTTGAAGCGGGTTAGGTTAAACATAACAAAATCGTAGCAAGAACTATGAATCTGCTAAGAGGTTTGAGAGACGAGCTTAGACGGAGCATTTCACTGCTAATTGGATTTAATAATATTTAGTTATAAAGAATAAGATAACTGAGCCATACCATTTAAAACTAATGGATAGGATAGGCATTCTTATTTAAAATATAAATATTTAATTTTCTAGGATACACGCACACATAAAAAAAGAGTTAAGAGTTGAAAAAAAGAAGCAGAAAAAACGCATAACAACCGAGGAAGAGAAAAACCTATTTGAACCTTGTGATACAACATTGCCATGTCTAATTCCATCCAGCAGCTCACCCGAAAAGTAAACAAACATAAAAGAGTCTTGGGTAAAAATGTGACGTCACAAAATTTTGATTGCGAAATTAAAATGCTAACTATGTTAGTAGCATTTCAGGATCAGATGATTAGGGCGGTGGGCGGTTGGGCGGTTCTGAGGATGCTATATAAGCAGCGCCTAGGGCGGGCGGCGGCACAACACTTGTTGCGGTCAGTCGTGTCTGTTTGTCTGTCGTCGGTGAACTTCACACGATAGGTAAGTGCTAGATTATAATTTTATTATTATAGAAAGGATTGTCGTTGATCGTGTCTGAAAGTTTTGCAGAGTTTTTTTATTGTGTCATTTTTCTATTCGAAAATAGAGTCACCTTATAGAATTAATAATTTTCTATAATTTTATACTTGAAATTACAGGTAATAGTTTCTTAAAAAAATCTTAAAATTGTGAGCAAGTGCAACAAAAATTAAAATCAATTATCATTTTAGAATACCAGGCACGATTCAATCCTTTATTAATTTTATAAGAACGAAGTGGGTTAAATAATACTTAAGTGAATTTATAATATCAAAATTTACCGTAAAACCCGAAACTTACAGTACTAGTAAATTTTTATTAACACTAATTAAAACCCAAACGGTTGTTACAAAACACGTTCCGTCGACCGACGGAAGTTAAAATGGAAATTACGTACAAAAACCGCTAAGTTATATTTTAGTGAAAATGGAACGACAATCGCTCTTTTGAAAGTGAAAAGTTACACTTTTAACTTATTTTGAATATCTTTATTGTTCCTAATTTAGAAAACTTTTTATCGTTATATCAAGAACCTTTCCTAAGGTCATCATCATTTCCCTGCCCTTATCCCACACTAGGTGGGGTCGGCCCAACATGTTTTCATAATGCCTGTTGCATTTCAAATTGACTGTGATCGTGACTTGTATGGTCTAAATTTGTCATAATATTGCTTCAATAAAATTGAATGCAAAAATAAAAAAAATTTGCTTTTCAATGCAAAGTAACGTAATAATATAAATGTGCGTCTGACTACCATTTAGAGACATCTAGTTAACATTTGCTTAGAGATTATATCGCGCCTTGGGATTTAAACCTTAACCCCGTTATGTGTATTTGTGAATTTAATAAGGGTTTTTAGAAATTCTTTCTCTTTTCATTGACACTAACGTAAGTAGGTATATTGTAAAAAACAGGGGTTAATTTTGTTACTATTTCAGCTGAAAACAGGTAATTCTTGTTTTCACGTTGAACATTAAAAATAATAAGGGAAACACAAGTATTTAGGGGTAATTTACCCGACAATGCGGCACGGAGCGGGTAAAGTGTTTTCTGCATATAAAAGGGTTTAAAGAAACGCTTCACAATGCGTTTAGAATACTAAACAGAACGCTTTAAATACAAAGTGGCTGGATAAATTGTATTTTTACGTGAAGTACTTGAATTGATGTGGATTTGAGAAATACCATGCACATACACATACCATCTGAACAGGTAAAAAAAATATAAAAAAAAGTTTAATAAATATTTGAGATGTCGAAAAAAAACGTGTGTGTGAAACGCGCCCGCGAGGAGTGAGCATACTCATACCCAGATGAAGATTCTCCGGAAGAATCGAAACATTGTCGGTATCTAAATCGACAATATTTTTACGTGAGTAATTCCCGTTCAATTTATTATAATGTCTAGTACAACTCACGATAGTTTTGAAAGTGAAATCGAATAAAAATGTTAATAAATAAATAAAAGAACTCTAGTCATCGTTTTTTTGTTTATTATATTTTTTATAATGTATGTAAATACAAATGATATTAATAATGATTTCAAAAATCGATGTGTAGAATGGACTATCGGGATAGGCTATATTTTATCCCGGTAGTTACTACAGCCGTGTTAAGCCGAGACGTGCTGCTAGTAAAAACTGAAAGTGTTTTGTAAATTTTCCTAGAATTTACCTTTTGCCATTGATAGTTTTACCACTGAATATAGCAGCTTAGAAAACTATATAGTTCTCCTCTAAACTCTTCAAGAAACTTTCTCTAAAACTCTCAAGAGTTTCGCGTCGAAGTTAAGTTCAAAGGTGAGAATTCACTTTCAAACTTCGAATACTTTTTGAAACGAAACACTCGTTACTCCATGAAAACTTTATCTTGAACTTTGAAAAAATCTATAAATTTTAGTATAATGTTGTAAGGTTGGCATTGGCATTGAAAATTTTGATAAAAAAGTATATTCCTTATGAAATACACTAGGTATAACATAATTTTCTCTACAATTTTGAAAACGTTCGGAAACTATAAAATGACATGGGTTCAGAAATTCAGCACGAGTGAATCTCAATGTTATTTCTTAAACTTTCGCGATCACAATTTATACTTTTAAAATATATACCTAAATGAATCTCAGTTCTAAATTGAACTTTTGACAATAAAAGTTAACATTTGATACTGATTAAAGAAATAATTGGTCTTCCTTGGCGTTATATGTTAATATGGGGGTAACTTGAGAACTCGTGCCTTTTGATCGAGCGAGCAAAGTTCTCAGTGACAACTTGGGCGATTTTTCTTTATTTGTAAGTATGTTCTTTTGTGACTGTCGTTAATCTAACTAACCTATGTCAAAGTACATTTGCGAGGAATAATGTGAGTTTCATTGGTTTTTAAAAACCGATGAGTTCTAATGATATTTACTACTGAGTTGGACTAGTTTGCGGTCCATTTTAGATTATAATGATATTGTTTTCCACAAAGTATTGATTAGCCACCATTTACGCCTCAAACTTTTAGAAGTGTTTTGTTTTGGCTAAAAAAACAACTTTAGACAGCTTTTGTTTTTTGGTCTGAAACTCAGAAATAATTTTAGAAATATTTACAGCACTTTGCCAGACTTGCGGCTATTCACAATAAGCACCTTTTGTTCCAACCGTAGTATATCCTGTTATTGTTTGTTACTTCAGACTCTCGTCTATAATTCCCAAATACAATATCAGCGACCTATTAGTAGCCTTCATAAATGAATCAGAGTCAGAGCATGTCCATACACACTGGTAAGTAGAGTCATTCGGGGTAAAACGCCGCACTTTTGTCTTTCTTCATGGATAACAATTAAACTACTACGTTGTTAGAAACCTAATGAATGTTATTATTTAGCTCATTTATTATACTTCTGAATTGCATGATGGTTTTTGCTATAACTAATACGGGTTTTTTATATTAAAAGAAAACAGTGATTTGGTCGGAGTGCGTACTTTTGCCCCTGAAAGTGGGTAAAACTACGCAGTCGTTTGGGTAAAAGTGCGCAATCGGTTTTTTTTTAAATAAATAACAAATAAGACACTCAAAATTTAAATACTCTTTAATAAACTCAAGTTAAAGCTTCAATGTAAACAAGTAGGTACATACTTAATAAAAAAAACGAACCGTAATTTTTAAAAATAAGCTATCAGAAATAAGCATGTCCGTTAATGAACGTCTTAAAAAAATAATACAAATACGTTACTTTAGTACTAGTACGCATGCGAACTTTTACCCCCGTCCTTTTACCCCATTGGGCTGGTAATTGAAATAAACCACACTTAGCTTAGGAATAAATAAGATTCGGTTTATAAACATATGGCTAAAAGAAAGTCCAAAAACTACATTTAAATCAATAAATACAACTTACCTCATAAATACAAAAACTTAGAAACAATACACTTTTCTTTTGTTTCACAAAACACAAAATTAAACGTTAATTTGATTGTTTTCTTTAAAACTCAAACTGCGCGCCATGCACTGCTGACCTGACGTTGACCCTAAATGGCGGTTCAAACTCACTCAATTTCGTCGAACAAGTTTTCCCGCCTGTTCCTCCCCAACCCGAGAAAATGGTAGTGCGTACTTTTACCCAATGCGACCTTTTACCCCGAATGACTCTACATACTAACATCTAACAGCAGTTGAAATTCTATGCTGAAGAATTTGAAATGTCCAAGGATAGTTTTTTTAATTTTAGAATTCTATCTTTGGATTAAAAGTCAATCCGATGTTGATAACAATACATTAAGTGCCATCTCAATTATATTTTTATGTCATCCTGGCGCCTTATTCTCCAAATAACCATGTCTTAACGCGGCACGTCTCGGCGTTCTTATTTTGAAAATTCTATGAATTTAAGAAAACAAAAGCTAGATAACGTGCAATCTCATACCGCGTCATGGTTTAAATGTCGTTCAAGAATCTAGCTCCAGGTTCTATTCCATTTTAATGCGAGCTTTTAACAGCTTAAAGGTAGAGTTATGAGCTAATAAACGAGCGAAGCGTGCATGGAACTATCGGAAACTGTAGCTAAAGTTAAATTATTAGAAAAGTTACGGGTTTTTTCTAAAAATTCTTTGTTTGATAAAATCAAGACATATGGGTTTATCTTCTGAGAGACAACTTGATTTTATATTCGTTTAAAGCTTGTTAAGCAGTTTTAGTAATATTTTAGAAACGTAAAAAATTATCACTTCAGCATACTGTTATGAAACATACTCCTTTTTTTATTTTTGGTTTTTTGATTATTGCTTCCAGACGTCGCGACTCATACTCGTCGTATTTTTATGATAATTAAACGTATGCGACATTATGACATTATTATAAGGACTGAAAGCTAGCGATTATTAATATATCACCTCTAATCTGTTCGATCCCACATAATATAATTAAAATCAATGACCAAAACTGATCAACTCATAAACAAAAGCAATCAACTCGCAATCATGAAATTGGCTAGTTTATCGGCTCGCAAATTGTTTAATATTATTAATGCCTGACGTGCGTCTCTCGCATCTATGGAACACGTCACTTACGTAAGTAATTGACATGTGCGGATCGTAAATTTTACAAGTACCTTACCCTTACCCCAAGAATGATTATCCCGGCGGCGCCATCTTGAAACAACAACTTGAACCACAAGCAGAATAAACAAGTTGATTGTTTGAGAAAAAAAGTAATTAGAGAGGAAGATCACAGTTCCTCGTAGTCATTACGTATGTGTAACTCTCAGCTCTCTACTAAGTTGTCTTTAATATTATAGCGTCTAAACTCTCGTTGAAATATTACCCTGTATGTTCCACCTCTGAACTTCTTTGCAAACTGAATAGAAAGGCCAAAGTGTCACTTATCAAGCCGCAAAGTGTCGTGTGACAAAACAAAGAGGACAAATGAGGTATTCCTAACCGCAAGGGACGAATGCCGACGGTCTCAATTTTGGCTTCAGAAATATCGAAATATTTCTGGCGTTATTGCGAACGGATATCGAGAAAATATAGCTTTTACCAGTAATAAGATTACTCATCGCAATTGTTTTTAATTGATAAAAAAGGTTGTCGAGATCAGGTAACAATGTTTTCCGAACTTTTACGATATTTTACTTGTTATTTGAGTTATTATTTTATTAACTCTGACTTTGATGGAAAACGAAAATAAACAACAATTAAAGTCTATATTCGTTACAGTCTGTTATTCTAGTGTAATTTGATACAAGGTTATGCCTGCAACTTCGCTCGCGTGAATGGTACTAAGCTGCGTAAGTGTTGTAATAGGGTAAAATTCAGCTGAAAGAGAGAAAAACTCTTAAGTAGTTTTGCGTGAAAAAGTAACAAACACCCAACTTTAAAAAAAGAGTTATAAACGAACTTTCGCGTTTACGATACTAGAGGGGTTAAAAATAAATTAAAACTAAAGAAATCAAATAACCGAACGTCGACATTGTGATCATATTTATCGTTACATTTAAAACCCAGTTTTGTACAACAAGGAATAAACAACTGTAAAATAATTATTCTTAATATTTGCATTGTTGAGTACAATACAAGAAATACAAATCCCAAATCAATTTTTATTTTTGTCACAAAGTATCCAATCCAACAAATTTGTGACCGAAAAAATATTTTTACTAGAACTCTGTACAATTTGTATTCATCAGTCGTGAAGCGTGAACCTCGAAAAAAATCTTGATTGCACCCTTAGAAAACTTATTGTTTACCTTCATTAATATTTCAAGTAGAGCTCGCAAAACACCGTCGTACTCTGAGAGATAAGAAACAAATTAAAACGCATTTCGGCATCTTAAAATAAATGAAAAAATTACTCTCTTTTCGGTGTTAGGACTTTTAAAGGTTTTCAAATTATAACTTTCTTGCGTCGCAAAAGAGACCTGTGTTTAAAATTTTGTTTATATTCACATTTGATTACCTATGTATGTATAGGTAATCAAATGTGAATATAAACAAAATTTTAAACTTTATTATAGGAATGAAGGTTTTACCTATTAATTTGTTTTTGACAGAATAATACCTAAAATACTTACACATATAACAATCCTTAAATTAATTACTTTAATTAGTAAAGGGAAAGTATGTTGTAGGTATAATTTTATTGAGATAAATATTATAAATATATAAAAATTTAAATGACTTATAGACCTCTAATGAAACAACTGCTTCTTAACTTAGAATTAGGAAATAAAATAATATTATATATAATATGGAACTAAAATAACTGTTTTGGTATATATGGTACAATCTGAAAGACTGCTCGGAAACACTAAAATTTCATAACCTGTAATCAAAGAGGCAAGTTATTCAATATCGCATTTCTTTCAATGAATAACAAACGGAAACAATATTGGTTTGATACTCTAAGGACCGGTACCCTACTCCGGTTCATCTATTGATCTTACCTGGAAAAATACGAAATGTAGTAATTTTTTCAATGATTCATACAGTCAGGTGTTTATGATAATGGAGCTGTAGAATTACATTTTGACAAACAACAAAGCTTAATGTAAAAAAATAAAATTGAAATGATTTAGCCAAAAAATCATCTTACTGATTTAGCTTCGACTTTGACGTTAATGGTTATATGGCCTAGTGTTAAGGCAGCCCATTGAATTTCTTGGTTAAAACACATTTTTAATTTCACCATGAATTACCTAAGTTTGGAATACCACTTTATGGTATAACAGTGACACTATTAAAATATTACAAAAGTCTGCGAGCTTGTATTTCATTCACACCGAACCAGCTTAACTGATTAAAAATAATTTCACGATTGACTTTTGGATGTTGTAGTTCACCAACAAAAGATAAACCCGAAAATTGAAACGAAACTTTGTTTTCGCCTAACCCAAGTAGAATCTCTGGAATTTAGTATTAAAACTTTTGATTTGTAACAAATTCACAGTCAAGCCATATTTATTGGGGTACAGAATTAAAATAAATTAGTAGTTGTAACATATTGGACTCTACTAGAGTAGGTAGTACAAATGTTAAACTTCACTTGTGTGAAGTATTTGTTGAAACAATTAAAACTTAGATTTAGCAAGACTAAATTTGGGAATTCTGTTTCTAAATTACGAAACAGTCCAAGACAAAGGATTGACAATTCAATGTCCTATTTTAAGCATGTTAGTAAGTTAGATATAATTTGGCAAGAACTACATAGATTCCAATTCTTTTGGATAAAAATATGTTTTAGGTACAAGTGCCCGTGTTTCATGCGATTTTTATGGGTTGTTGTTATAGGTGGTTCACGACGTTAACATATAATTTCATTATTTCAATATGTGACTTATCATTTTGATATTTAGGAGTTGTACAACACCTGACGGGGGCAGCGACCCGATACAAAGTATGATTGATTGCACGAAATAACATGCGTGTGGCTGTCATCACGTCACAGGTATGATATCATTATGCTTTGGTATGCATTATAGTGCTTTAACATCAGCTAAATAATAATTACACACAGAAAAAACACATCTTTGTAAGTGATAGGACAAGGGAACAATAATACCTAATTGAGTTTATAACAAAAAATTAAATCAAGGAAGAACAAAATCAAGGAATTGTGGACATAATATATTTGTGACTCACTAGGACCATATTTATTAATACACTGAGTGTGTGAGTTTCAGATATAACAATAGACACTGAATACACATCATTCCAACGATGGCATTTGTATATTTGATGGCATTTGGCCACGTAAAATATAATGTGGAAAAGTCCACATTATATTTTACGTGGCCGATTAGTTTTATACAAAAGCATTTCTTAGATTTATTTAGTTAGGACTCATTGTACCATACCTTATGAGCCATTTACACCATACCTATCGTGATTAATAAACTTTAAAGACATGTTAAGAAATAGCCTTTCTTAAACTTTCGCGAGCACCCGGGTTTTAACGTCGTCGGGACGTAAACCCTATTTGTTAATTTTCTTTCCAGTTCACCAAATGTAGCATGCACATCACACTGAACCATAAGTAGGTACCTGAGTTTGCGTTTTGTCATCTTCTATTGCGCAAAGACGCGATGCGTGTGTACCCATGCGGAACAGAAGATAGCAAAACGTAAACTCTGGTATGGTTTAGGATGGGATTTATTTAACGCTGAATCTTATGTGAATAGCTTACAATAATAGTAAAAAGTACCGTGCATTACGCTAAGACATCACAAAACATTGCTCAGTCCCTGCGGTCATATCTAAGCACTCGTAAATATTATGTAATCCACAGGATTCAAGTTATATATAACGAGAAGTATCAACATTAGGATCGCTTAGGTATATTTGTGGAGCGCCACAACACTGAATGTTGGGATAATAACGGCTTATTTACACGATGTTATGTCTAATCGGGGCATTAGGAGCTCGTATAAAATAAGTGTATGTAGTTAGAAGTAAGATAGATTGTGAATGTACCTATTTTGGAAGGTTGTTTTCATTATTATTATCATCAGTTCTTACTACACAAAGGTATTTCTTCATAGAAGTCATTTTGAAGCATATCAAAATCAGTTTAAACGAGTTTAATACAGATTATTACGACTATTTTATAATCATTATAATCTGCTTTCACGTAAAGTTCCCGGTTAACTACTTACTAAACATTTTTTTGGGGAGAAGGGATCATCAAAGTATGATCCACGGTTCTACAGATTTTTTTTAGAATCCATCACCCTCCTAACAAAATATAAACTTTTCATAAAAATCGTAACATTTATAACAAAATTGGTTTTTATATGAAACAGTATAGGTTCGTCGCCTCCGCCATTACCCGTGATGTGTCATGAATGAACATTTTACACAATTACATGCAAAGTGAATGAAGCCTCCAGTTAAAAGCAAGTCAAGAAAGACGAGATACTTACAAAATACCCCCTAACCAACCTTAATAAAATAAATAAAAATAAAATAAAAAAATAAAAAGCCTTTTATTTCACTTAAAGTTACTTGGTACAAAGTAAAAGTATAAAAAAGTAAAATTAATTGCAAAACACACATTGGGATTTTTTAATTAAGTACGTAATAAATAGTTTCATGCATTAATAGTATTAAATTTTTTTGTAAAAAGCTTAATTTATGAATAAGTTTTTTTTTTGTTTTTTTAATTATTATTATTATGTATGCTTTATTATTATTATTCTGTGCTTTATTGTTATTTTATTTTTGATATATAAATTTTTTTTTTTTTTTTTTTTTGTGAACCCCTCTCAGTTGAGGGTGAAGGCCTCCTCCAGAGATGACCAGTATTCTCTATCTGTGGCTTTTTCCATCCATTGTTTGCCCGCAGTTGATGTGATGTCGTCTGACCATCTACTTTTGGGTCTTCCTCTTTTTCTTTTAACCAACCTTAACCTAACCTAACTAACCTTATCGCTTTCAGCGATAAGGTCGCCCATTGTCCCACTTGTTTGTATGTACTGTTTTTTCTTTTTTGTTTGTTATTTTTCTGTTGTGGTGTGCAATAAAGCTATTTTGTATTGTATTGTATTGTAACCAAGTTACATTTCACCAAACGCTTTAGAAAAGGAACTCGATGACTCCAGATAATTATGTCAAATCAAAGAAATATCGATGATAGAAATATAATTATCTGAAAGTGATGGAATGCAATGGTCGAGTTAAAAATAAAAAAAAATTACTACGATGAGTAGATTGAGTAGATATGCAGAGCTCGACGAGACAATGAGAGTACATAACCGCCAAACAAAGGATTAGTGTAGTCAGATATTTATTATGACCAATCTTTGTCGTGTCTTTGGCATGTACTTTTCAATAAAGCATGTATGTTCTTAAATACACTGAAAGTATATTTGGATCGGTTAAACTGGATGATACTGGATTAATCTTAAATCTTAAAGCGAGGAAACTAAAATGCAATTATATCTTTAACTCTGTAAAAGTGTGATTTCAAACTCGTGTATAGATTACAAACAAAACTCGATCATCCGAGTTGTTTGCGATCGAACCAAATAATGAGTTTCGCATTTGTCTTGGCGTATCCTTTACTGCAAATATTTGTGAACACTGAACTTGAGGCACAGATTGTAAAAGTTTCAATTAAGTACACGTAAATTTTCTTAAACTCGAATAATTTTTAATTATTTTTCAAAGTTTGTACCTCGGTGGCAACGGCGATCCAATTCCAGTTATTAGATCAGACGGTGAGATGAGAACCTGCTATGGTAAAGTAGCTACATAAGTAAACTAGACAAATTGGGTTTCGTACGCGTCTGAGGCGGAGTTGGCATTTTTGGAGGTAAAAATTGTTAGTACACGTTGTTTGTATTTAATCGTGGTGACGTAGACAATTGAGTTTTAGCTTGTTTTTGCTATTTTATTATCGTCCAAACCTTTATAACAGAAAATAAAAACAAGTGCTTCCATAACATTATAATCTTATCGTTATTCACGTTATGAATTATAGCATAACTACACTTCAATAGAAGCGCTTATCGCGAAGCTTGCTAAACGTAGGTCGTCGGAGTTAATCTACGTTCTGCGCGGTCACTACTTCGATGGGTGACTGCAAGTGGCATTATTATCTGAGCGCTTCCGTGCGCCGGAAGGCACGTTAAATTGTCGGTCCCTGCTTTTAAAGTCGTTAAACTATGACGGAGGCCTTTAGTCGGGCTGAAAACTCCGACACCAGAGTTGGCCACTCGCTTATACGAACGAACGAGCAATAGCATACGCCTCATTTTGAAGGTCAAAAGTATTAAGTTACAGAGTCATGCTCAGTATAACAATAATCCTTCATATGTTATGAAAACAGATTTCCATGTATTTGGAAATATTGGGTATAAAAGATTCACGAGTACACAATACGCTTTGACTTGTATAAAAAATCACATTCATGGCGATGAGGAAAGTACCGGGTTTTAAGCTTATCTGCTAACAAAAATCACCATTTCATTCGTTTTGTTTGTACGGAGTGAAAATCTGAGTAAAGATTTCATTCATATGAGGCATAGAGAAGGCAGTAAAGATGATTGCTTTGAGATATGAAGGCTATAAGTTAAAATCAATTGTTAGGTTTATTTCATTACCTAAATTGAATGTTGTAAAAAAATATAGTTATATTTTTTTAAATGTGATTGATACCATTTCTAACCAGCAATAATTTTGTTGTTTACAAAAAATCAGATGCTTAATTAATTTAAATCCTTACCTAATCGTACTTACGTCATTATAGAAATGGCGTCGAGCAATTTATGAATTTAATAGAATTTACAAATTGTCCATAAATTGTACAAAATTCATGTAATATTTCACGCTCAACCGTAAAATCACACGGGAACGTTTGTACACAAAAATCATTTATTCACGCAATAATTCTTCAAGGCACTTATCCCTTTTCAGGATAAAATAAAGGTCGTGTCCTCATAGTCCCTTTCTGTGATTATGCAAAACAGATAATTAACGTGGAAATTTGTACATATTTTTTGGACCTTAGCCGAACTATCACAGACTAGGTATAGTATTGTCAACATTGCAATAAAGATTGTCGGTATAAACGAAACGAAGTTGAAATAATATTTCCATTTATTTGTCAATGAAAAAAATTCGAACCTGCGTTGATACAAGAGGCATTATTTTTATATACCAAACTCTAACTTCAAAAAATTGATCATAAAATCAGCTCAGTATCGCAAGTAGGTGAGAAACCTGGGTGAATAAAATAGAGGACCTGTGAAAGAGCCAATAGTTCAAACGTGATGTGACTGTACGTGAGGCACGGGTAACAACAGAAGTACATTAACTTTATTCCTTTTTATTGTTATGTTTCTTTAATGCACACGCAAGTGGCCACTTACTATTGTGAATAACAATAGGAGTATGTTTTGGATACTTTTTGAAAATGTAAAAAACCTAAAATTAAAATAGACAATTAAATATTAAAATAAAATAGAATAGAATAGAATAGAATAGAAATTAAAATAGAAAATAGACAATTAAAATAGACGGCAAGTCCAAGATCATGTTAATATGGGCATCAGTTTAAGTTTTACATTCCTGTTATTATTACTATCTTCCTAAACTTCACATTTAATATTCCTTTTCATACAATAAATAAACTTCTTCTCGATAGCAAGCGATTCAGATGTTAAGCTACAGAACTCTAAAGATTGTAAAGAGTTTAAAATAGAAAACAGTCAAAACAAGTTTTCTGTGACTTAAAATTCTTATATAATGAGTAATTATTGAGTTAGAAATACCTAAACAGGCTTTTTTAGACCCGCTGATAAAAAATTCGATCTAAATCTTTAGCTATTGACTGTACCTTCAACCCAAATCACGTGCACAGTCTCAGCAAATTCAGTAATAGATACGTTAACACGACACCCCACTCGCGACAGCAAACATTCTTGGTATTACAGATAAACTTACAGTCTCTTCCTAAAAAATAAATAAATGCAGATAAACTTACAGCCAAAGATATTGTAAAAGACATACGAGTAGATAGGTTATGTCAGTAGTAGTGTCAACTGTCCTAGTTGTACGTATTCTTGTCTGACAGAAGTACACAAGTTAAAATGCTCAACCAGAGTTAAAGAGCGCTAACTAAACTAGTTTTGTGGTGCCACTTTTTAGGCGCCCAAAGCCCAGCTTTTTTGTTATTCTTTCTAACGAAACATTATTTTTTACTCAACTCATGTCGTGTAAAGCCATCTCCGACCTTCAAGATTTGAACATGGAAGTAATTACTTACAGTATCTAGTAGTAGGTACAAAACAATAACCTTTCTCTTTCATTCGTTCGTATGAGCAAGTGGCAAGCTCTGATGGCGGAGTTTTTAGTCTAAAGACCTCCGTCATTACTTGACAACTTTAAAAGCCGGTACCGACAATTTCACGTTCCCTCCGAAGCACAGAAGCTCTCAGTTGTTAAAGACACTGCCAGTCCAAAACTAATTGGAGTCCACCCAAAATATGAGGAAATCGTGCGTAATTTGACCTCAAAATTACCAGTGATAGGATTATGATGAACATGCAAACACCCACTAACATACAAGACAGTTATACATGATTTATGACGTCACGACCCCAAACATCGTACGTGATGCAACCCTTTATGTGCTGACGAAGGCTATAAGGATTTACGAGGTTTTTATCGCTCTGTCCTGTGTTCAAAATTTGATGGTGAAGGCATTTTTTAATTCTGGATTATCCAGAAATGTTTTTAGTTTTTAAAAAGCAGCATTTTATAGTTCAATGAAACCTTTGAGTAGAAATTAAAAAATCCCCGAAATGTTTAATGAATAATATTTTTTGTTAGCAACAAAGTGCAATAAACCGCAAAGTTTGGGAGTTTAATCCGCGGGCTTCATTCCGTATTATTTAATTTAAATTTTAATCAGAACAATCCGAGTCGTATGAATGAGTTATGAACTAGGAAACTGTATTAATTCCACAAACCCACGGTTGGGACTAATGTAAGCAGTTTGGCACGATAGGTATTTAATGATTGTTAAAGAAACTTCTTGTTACTTGGAACTCACTTGTTATCATAGAAACTACGGCTTTGTTTCCTAGGTGCGCTAGACAAATGTTTCAAAATAAGTATAAGGCTTTCGAAAAAGAGTCACTCTCTGCAAATAATCCGGGTTATAACAATAAAATTCTCATCTGCGGAAAATGTATTTATATCAGAAACAAGAAGTATTTGTTGCGAGTTTACACAGAAGCAATCCATCACGCTACCTTTGATTGATTGGCATCGCCAACTTCCACACTTTCACACGCCTAACTGAGCCTGAAGCCATTTAGCCATTTCTTCGAATTGAATCTTCGAAATGATAATACGAGCCAATAACAAATATTTGATTGTTTAATTGTTTTACCCAGTCCGTGGCAGTGACGGGAAGCAAACTAAAGTTGAAAAATAAACTAAAACTGTTGAACCACATAAAAATCAAGGTTTTTTACCCTACATAAGTACCCTAAGTACCCTATAATATTACTAAAATCTCGTGTACTTACTTCAAAGTGATATACCCACTTTACCTAACGACTATGTTTATCCATAAACACGATGCGATCTCTACGATGTCAACTTAGATTTTACAGTCTACGTATCGTAACTATGAAGACAGATTTTTTTTCTTTCATATTAAATGCTATCTACCTACTGTATTAGATCTCAAGAGTATCTAAAATTGCACAAAGTTATGAAAGATTTTTATCGTCCTCGGGGATACAGTCATGATCATAGTTTTTTATTTTTTGACCTCTGTGGCGCAGTGGGCGTAAGCCCGCCTGAATAAATATTCTCTCATGGAAACATTTGTCCCGCAGCGGGAATCGAACCCGCAACCTTTGCGTCTCAGGCGGGCCTTTGCCCACTGCACTAAAGAGGTCGTCGAAATACTATTGAGTATTATTTTTATTCTCAACTAGTTTCTTAAAAGTAACATACGAGTATATGCTACTAATGTCGTATTACACTTTCAGTCGTATTTATATTCGCTTATTCGCAGAATTCACGAGCAGAATGCCTTCAGAACTTTTATAGTTTGTGACAACACTCTTGAGGAAACGACAGAGGAAATGCACTAGAGTGCCTAAAGCTGTCTTCACACTTTTAGACGTGTTTGTACATGTTATCATGCTAAGTAGGTTTAAATTTAACTTCTTATGCATATTGCACCAGTAAACCTACATATTAGCTTATACGGATATTAAATCTGTTGCTATTTCTTGTCACTCCTATGGCAACGAAAAGACGAAAAAACATTCTTTAAATCTATATTAAATTCAGAAATCTTTATGAATAAGATCCTAAATAGAAAGGTACCTATTGTTCCTTCGATCGTAAGAGCAAGTGGCCAACTCTTGTGAAGAAACAAATTCTAAGCTAAGTAAAGCTTGAATCGACACATCTACGTGTAAATAATAAATAAACACATTATTCTAAAGCCTATAATTTATCCAACTCTCTTTTCTCAGCAGTCTGAAAGCTCGAAGCTTTAGTTTTCTGGTAAAAGCACTACTTTTGTTGAAAAAACAATGCAAAAAGCTGCATTGGCCAGTGCTAAGTTCACTAGAAACTAAACTGTACTTCAAAGTGATTAGGATTCAATTTCCTTTATGTTTAGGTAATCACGGTCTCTGCTCTTGAAAGAGCAAGGTACTTTAAAACTATTATTCACTAGTTCTCAGTGGTTCGGTTGTGGTTTGGTTGAACTTTTAAGTAAAACGAGGTGAGTTTGTATTTGTTCATGTTTATAAAGGTCAAGTAAAAACATTATACTACTTCATAGGTTTTTTTGTAACTTTTTATAACAGAAATAGGTATTTTATTTTCATGTACCTACTTCCTACCTAATAGTGAAAGTTATGTCATAATAATTTTCATCTTAAAAACCAAGCCTTCAAGTACGAGTATTCAACATTTATTACTTACCAATCTAAATTTATCCAGCTATGAATTTAATAAATTAGTATGAGATGGCAAGAAAAATCTCGAGAAAAATAAGATTTAGGTTTAAAAGTATGTCTTTAAAATCTATACCAGTCCGACGCCGCTTAATTTCCTAGAAATTAAAAAAAATAGCTTCAGTTTCAGCTTTAGAAATATTTTTCATAAAAAGTAAGTAACCCAGTTAAAGTCACACCAATAAAATCGGCCTACATTACGCACATTAAAATAAATTCAATGTTTTACAAAACTTAGTTGATCAAAATGCTGTTTCAAACAATATTTTACATTTATACCTTTGACAGTTATGAAAAGTGCAGATTTCTAGCCCGACATCCAGTCCTCATTAACGTAGCACCATTGTGCCTCTGTCTAAGGGTGTGGGTGGTCTACAACTGTATAGTACTTGGACTTTAAACATTGACCTTTAAGAAGAAAGTACTAAAACAAAAAAAAACGAGTTCACTACGAAAAGTAATTTGGTTTACTCCCGAGGTACATTTTGGTTCATCACTTCGGATTAAACTCTTTTTGAAATTGCTGCCTTAATTGAAGGAAAAATTGATAATCACAATAAAAAAATCATACAGTGGATAAAACATGCTTCTTACTTCAAACATTATTAAAAGTACTTATATGATGGATACTGAAACTGCTTCTGTTATTGGTCGTTTGGCATGAACTCTGTTGACAAATTCTTAAATTATCTGAAAACATAAAAACCAAAAGTTGGAAACCATATCTATTGAATGTAGAGTCAAGACGTTTCCCTATTGTGTTTTAAAAAGGGCTTGGTTAAAATGGGATTGCAAATGAGACAAAACTTCGTTTCAAACCATTGCGTTTTTTCACCATTCTTTTGTTCAAACAGATCCCACACAATAAAATGCTGAGTCTCGTTGCAGAATACTCTTCTTCTAATGCACTGGCCGAAGAAGCAATTAGTAGGTGCCATAAATAAATTGCGCAAAGATAATTGCTATTACTTCACTCAGATAAGTGTAAGTCGTCTGGCATGAAGGCTGTAAGTGATGTTGGTATCAATGAACATGAAGGTTCTAATTAGAGTTAAAAGCTTTACATAATTTAATTTTTATTAAGTTTAAATGTGTGTTACACGCTTCCTACGGAAAAGATCTTGCAGGTATTATTTTTAAACTAAAATCTTTAGACCGCCAAGAGATTTTGAATTTACAACCAGCACCAACACTATGATGTGCTCATAAGCAAAAAATTCAGCTGCCGCTTACTTTCAACGAGGTACGCCAGTATACAAATTGCTAGTATACAATTAAATTGAAGCAATATTTGACTTAATGTTTAAATCATGCAAGTCATGATGACAGTTACTTTTTTTGCAACTGGCAAGAAAATGGCATAATGTTAATGGTATTTAAAAAGTATATTAGACACCCTACATAAGATTAAAATGTATGTGCAGACGAACCTTAAACTGCTAGGATATAATCTAATTCATTTTTGCTTGAAATGTTTTACTGCGACCTTGTTCTGAGAGCCCATTATCTAAGTAAAATGCAAGTGCACGCATTCAGAATAGATGAATGAAGCTTTCGCGAATTTATAATTACACTTTAGATTTATTTCACTCAGCGAAATTGTTGAGTAAAGATCGCAATTAAAGTAATCTGATTTAATCTTTTTACATTAACTATTTTTCATCGACTATTTTTGAAAATAATAAATAAAAAATAATTAATAAAATAATGTAGTAAGTAACTACATAATGTAGCAGTGATTATAATTAGTTCTGTTTTTCGCGTTTTGATTCTAAATTATATTCAGTACAAAATACATAATCAGTATGCTCAAGAAAATGAAGGTTGTTTTTCTAACTTTTTCTAACATGCATTGCATTTCGAAATATACAACAAAAACAGGACGCATTTGAGGTTTCTCCATTATCCGTTTCACATAATGAATAAATCAGCCAAATCTTGCTTATTTTCTTTTTCCGCAAGAACTTCAGTATGTAGGTATGTCACAATGTCAAAGCACAATACACAGTAAAACAGTATATCAAAAACATTTTGTTTGTGAAAGAAAAGAGATAACACATTATATCGGTGACGGTTTGATGATGCCATCCTTTTTATTTTGATGATTATGAAAGGAACAGCAACATCTTTAATAGGTTTTGGCGACATCTTAATAGCTACCAATACCAAACTAACCGTTTTATATAAATTAATGAACTAAATTACGTTTTCAACGCGTCAAACTTATTGATTTCAATACCGGTCAATCTTTTCGTTCTGCGAGTGTACCATGAAAGCAAATACTTATATAGCAGATGTTAAAAACTTTCGTTACTGTATAATATCATACCGCGTGCGTTCTAGATTGCCCCACAAATACCTACAGACATGTTGAAGCTTCGTTTATAGCACAAAGGGTTGGCTCCGACGCGTGAAAATTGTCACGAGGACGTCTCGATAGCGGAACGTTATCGAGATCGAACTGTGAATGTATTTTACGAGTGAAAACTGTAGGGTCCGACAGAAAACCTGAAATTATCAGTTTGAATCACTGGACAAAAGTAACTAGCAGCACGTACCGGCTTTGCACGGGTGTATTAATGAAACTACCGGGATGAAATATAGCCTATCCATCCCGACAGTCCATTCTACACAAAGGTGAAATAATTTCATAAATCTTCTGTGTAGTTTTGGAGATTACAAACAAACAACAAAGCAACCAATATTACCTACCTCTTTATAATTAGTATAGATAATAGATGTTAAAAGGAGTCCGTTGTCTCGTCTGCCTACTCCTATGGAAAATACACGTCATTAATGTATTATTATGTAGTCTTTCTATACACAATAATCCACACAAATCCTAAATACATAAACTTTACATTATATATTATTTACTTATCGCTGTTTCGGCTATGTTACATCCGCGGTCGCGGTTATCTATTCAAGATCAACATAAGCATTAACTGTATTATGAAAAGCTTATGATCAAAGCATTGGAAATATTTATGAAGCATTAAGTAACTTTAATTGTTTCTACAAAATACACCTGCTAACATTTTCTCTGGCTTAGCAAAATACGTGAACAAACTTTAATCGTAAAATCTTAAATTCATCTCAAATCTCACTTACCACGAGAGTACAAAAATAAAAGGAAAACTTTTAGAGAACCACATTGCGTACTTGCAACAGATGAGGTAGAAAAGAAAAATATTCATTTGCAAAGACTCTTGAGTTTGCTGTTTTGTGGCTGGATTTTATTTTATAAAACAACATTATTCGTGGCAACTTAACATTGATAGCTCTTTGTTAATGAAAACATCTTAATTTAAAACAAAAAAGCCGTGTTGGCCAAGTGGATTAGTACTTCGACTTTCGAACCGAATCGAATCCGGCCGTGCATCAATGGTCTTTAAGTGTCGAAAAATTATATGCGTTTATTACACGATCTTTAAACGGTGTCGAAAATCATCGTGAGGAAACCAGTAAACTATCTATAAGTCGTCGGTAGGTTGCAACCGATCATGTATGTAATGTACACTTCTGCAAAATATGGGCATGTACCAAATATATTTGGACAAACCTCTGACTTTCTGACCTTCTGAAATGTCTTTTGCTCTCTGGATACAGTGTTGATATGTCTGACAGTATGATCATATTTCATTTTCTTATTTCAAGAATCTTGCATCGTGTAAATGGGACTTTAATCTGAGTGAAGCTTAAACTGTCCATCTTTACTTTATCTCGTAATGGCCGCGGTTCATTTCGCGACGGCTATAAAGCTTACCTATTGCAGTTTCAGAGTAAAAGTTTATTAAAAACGTGATTCTATTTTGCAATTTTTAACGAAATTGTTAAAAAATACAGCTAGATTAGATATTGAGATAGTGGTGGTAAGAAACGACAAAAGAAAAACTCATACCTACCTAATCAAGTTAGCTTCAAATTTAAATATGAGTCATTTTGTAATACGAATATATCAGTGTAGGTAATGATAAAATAATCAATTGATCTGCTACTCTTCGATTCGGTTGGATTATTACTTAAAAATAGAAAAGTGTGTGTCAGTGTGTGTGTCTGTCTCTTTGTCTTCCTCTAGTGGCAAAACGGAGCGACGATGAATTAACGTGATTTAATTTATGATAATTAAAGGGATGGAGAGTGAAATACGCACTTACGCAGATGAAACCACGGGGCAGCTAGTTGTTAATAAAACTATGGTTCAAAAAACCTGATAGGTGCTTCATGTGAGTATTTTGTTGTATACGTTCAAGTTCGTCGACCTATCATACACAGTTCAAAATCTATCATTTGTCTGTTTGGTAAGCGCATGGCGCATTGAATAGTGTTTTTGTGACAGACACGTTATTGGTAATGACTTATTGGATGATTGGATCACTCCGGAGGTACCGGTGCAAATAGCAATTAATAACGTTGGCACCTCATTTTCATATTAATTTGCAAATTAAATGAATGCATCATTTTGTGGGCTGTTTTCAGATTCATAATTACTTACTAACTACCTGATATTAAAAGTAGGTTTTATATTCAATTTAAACTGTTCTTCAGTTTAAATTGAAAATAAAACCTACTGTGTATTGGAGCATTATGACCAAACAATGTAGTAAAATTTCTTCCAGAATCTTTGCATACTGGTTTAGATTAGTATTATAATACTATGTGTTAGTTATTCTTTTTTTAATAAAGTGCAATGTTAATGAGTGAACATTATCTAATTTAACGATTTTTTATTAAGATAATTAAGGTTTATCATAGAAAACCATTATTTTAGATCTTCTGCTAATCATCCAAAAAGTGTCAAGTCGCATTACGCTGACATAAAACTAATTGTCAGATTTTAAAGTAATCCATGAGCCGGTAATAGTACCCTTATCCAGAATAATGTACCAACTTGGACGATTAGATCTGGCAAGTTACTGAAGTAATCGAAAGGGTTTGTGGTGAGGGAAACCTTGTTTTAGAACATCGGGCATGTTGAGTTCAAGACAAATAACTTTCAGAGTGGAAACTTTTGTAGAAAGACATCAACCTCGTTATATAGGACTAGTGAAAGACAGCGGTCTAAATATTTAAACAAGTTTTTTAAGTCCACTGATAAATCCCTTTATCAACATTCAAAGGGGGTTTTTGAACTTGGATTCACACTAAAATCCTGTAACACCCATTTTTTTTCGTCTTTGAATTAAAAAAAGGAATGTAACAAACATGTCCTAGTTTGCGATAAAAAGCGCTTTTAATTTAAAAGGAAATACTGCATCAAACCCTAACTATTAAAAAAGAATACACAATTACGCATATGAACGCTAAAATTACTTAACTTACACACAAACTTGTTTCGAGAAAGTAACGCAACGACTAATTTACTCGACAAGATACTATGTAAATCATACCTTTGACTAGCAATTAAATCAGCCGCAGTTTCTCTTCACTCTTGGGAAATTCTAAAACAAATCTAAAACCATTAAACAAGTGGTACAACTTACAAATGCTGCATAATTCCCAGTGTGAAGTAGCTCGCACAACTTTATGACGCTCGTTCTGAGATCGTGGGCGAGTTTCTTATGAATTCTAATTGGAGATTCATGAATTCACTTCTTTAATTTTTGTTTTTAATAAGAAACAATTTGTACTTTTACAGCAAAACAAGTTTAATAACACTGAAAGCACGAATATTTACATTGGCTGTTTTGGCAACGTAAGGTTAATCATCATCATCTTAGCGGTTCATCGTCTACTGCCGGACATAGGCCTCCCCAAAGTCCTCACACGTAACCAACCACCACCAAAAAATTCGACCATCTCAGATTCAGAGTCTAAATTTAGTAGGTAGGTATTTCAGTTGCAAGTATTCATGCATAATTATCTACCTACACTACATACTACTAACATATTTTTACTGTCTGTGTATAGGCTCAACTAGCTACGTGAACATGCCTAACAATATTTTAAACTAAAAGAACTATGAAATAAAATGCAGAATTCAGAAAACTATTTACAAAATAGTGCGACGTTTTTTGCTGCATGTAAACGAATTTTGAAGTAGCACACTCAGCAACAAAAGTAAATTAACTTTTGGGAAGCTCTATCCACGACACATTTAATAATTTAATTTTGACATACCTAAAATTTATTTCCCCCACAATTTAGTAAGAGCAAAACACCGCACACAATCCTATCGTTATACATTTATAGTATTACATATAAAAAACATAGTAAAATTCCTATCGCAAGTACTTAGAGCTCATCAGCTCAGCTCCAATGGGCGTGCGAGCCATTTCCCCTGAAAAGTTTCTCTGCGACTTAGTTCATTGAAATAAAGTATTAACAGCCAATAAATTGGATTTCGTCATGTGTTAAATCCTTTCTCTGAATGGAATGTCCAGTGGATGGCATTTTATTTCTCATGGCATTGCTATTGGTAGGTGCTAGTGGTTTCAATTTAATCTTCAGATTATTTTTTATTGGTTTTTGTAGGTATAAGAATTGATCGAGAAATTTCTGTATATACCTAACTATACTTGTTATGTAGTTTAATACATATTTTTAAGCCATTTAGTGGCTTCAGCATAGCAGGCCTTTAGTAGTACTACTATAATAAATAATATTATATTTTCTGTGGTAGAACTTACCTGTTAAATCTGATAAATAAAATTCATAAACTGTAAGTAAGTACTAAAAATATTTTCATTGCTTTTAATATACATACTATTACTTACTCATAATATTCATACAGTTGAGAGAACCTAAACTTTTTTGATGGCTGTTAACATTAAACGAGAGTAGAGCCACTACCGCTAAAAAGTAATAAAAAATGTTCTTTGTTTTATTACTGAAAATACTCTACGCAGCATCCCTATTTTATGGGGACATTTGAACACTCTGAACACTATTACGCGCCTGCAAATTGAGTTTGTCATGCAAGCGTAAAAATGTCACCTATTGCATAAAGCATCCGTAACTGCATTAATAAAAGTCAGTTCAGCTGTTTTAACTAACAATCACTGAAGGGTGATGGTGAATGGAGTTAATAAAACTAAAAATATACGAAGATACTAAAAGTAGACAGTTTAAACTATTTAAAGCAACATTTTTTTTAAAACATTCAGGAGGCCTTGAGACTATAAACTTTGCCACTACATTGGCCAATTGCTTGCTTATAATATTTCACATACAAATAATAATAATAATAAAAATGTTTATGGAAGACCCTATCTGACTGTACGTTCTTATCAGAGTTAAAATAATCAAATTCAGCTAGATTTGTATAGGTTTAGAACAATGCGAATATGTTTAAATTCTATTATATGTAAACGGTTAGTACAAGCGCCACTAACTTTAATAGCGGGTTAATCAACTAAGTCGCTGCTGAAACCATAACTGAATTTAACACTAATGGATCTCGGGATAGCCAACTCATCTTCTAAACGGTAGTTACATTCCACTCACGTGGTTAACTCACGCGTTGCATGGTAATTTTAGCACTTATTTTGTCATTGTTAAGGTTAAAAACGACGATTTTAAACGACTTCAAAAACAGGAGTGTCTCAATTCAGATCTTATTTTTATAGGTGTTTACGGATAACTTCTTCGTTTATAAACTGATTTTGAAAGAAGAAATGAAAAAAAAGGGATAGAAAAGTTTGAAGGATCTGACGATCGTAAATCCTCATGATGAGATAAATGCAACTCGAGAGTGCTGAAAATTGCTTTCTCGAAAAAATTGTGGAACATATAACTTTTTTTGAAGTTGGTTATTGAAATATGGAGGTCTTGCCATTGTTACTTTCAGAAAATAATGATTACGAATATAATTCAGCTCTTATATTTTTGATAAGGTACTATCGTTTCCTTAAAAGCATTAGCGTACACTCCAACTTCATATAATTTACGAGCAAGGTTCAGGCTTTTGTTGCCAATTCAAATGAATCTATGTAACGACTCTATATATCATGTTTAACAAAGCTGTTCTCTTATTTACTGCCTCATGTTCTTATTATAATTCTCCTTTTATACCCCTCTGCGTGCGTTAGTAAAAAGCAATTGAAAAAAATACTATTTTTATTTTTAAGAATAAAATGAATTGCTTAAATAACCCTCCTATGTTCTAGAATCATAAAAGTGGAAACCATTAAAGATAAGGGCCAGTTGTCACCAACAGATGCTTAACACAAAGCCTATCATTTAAACAAGCCTTTTTGGAAATTAATTCAACTACAATATTGTTCTGACTCAGGTCAAATCTTATCTAGCTCTAAAACATTTTTCACGTCAGATGTGGTTTTAGAATTTCCATTGTGCTGTTAACATTTTTTTTTCATTATTACATGTAGATTCCATTCTGCATCTCTGCACGCAATTAGTGCTTCGTTCCTATAAAAGAAAAGCAAACAGTATTGTCAAATCTCTGGTGTGAATAGGCTATATGTATTTTTCCTGTCACTATCATTGAAAAAACATGATAGAGTTAGTATTACCTTAAGCTATATTTTCAGTATGAATAACAGGCTAATGTCTACAACACAATCTTCGAATTAGAAAATGTTTTTTCTCGAGAACCACTGTACAACGTCAAGTATTTTAAGCACCTATAAATTTCATATGCCCCGCTAAATCCGGCAAGATTCAACACAATAAAGAAAAACGTTTGAGCCGTACTTTCACAAACATTTGCGTGGTAATCTACAGAAACTCGAAGTGGATCAAAGTTATGTTAAATGATATGCAACGAAACAAAGTGGAATACTTCTGTAAGCTTGATGTTCGAAATTCATTTGAAAAATTACTTTGATCTCAAGAATAAATTAAGAAATGTTCTAATTTCGGATTTTTTTTTTATTATGGCTAAAATCTTAAACACACACTATGCTTATTTCTCACTTGGTAAAAATGGAAGTCAACGTAAACAGTCGCATAAAAACGTCCCTCGCATAAATTAACTTTGGAAAATGTTTTGAAAAGGTGTAGTCAGAGGTGTATGAGCATAATATACATGATAATATGTGCATTTATTTCAGGTTTTATCACACAATGTGAAAACACCACAAATATTCATGATTTTAGTACCATCTAATCTCATTCTTCGCATTCCAAAACGTAATTTGCTAAGTAATTGGCTAAATTATTTTTCATCATCTCTAAAGCAATTATCCTGTCTGAGTGTCTGTTTCGTCTATCTGTCGGTCGGGAAACGTGACTGGACGCCCAAGATATTCGAGAGTTGGCGCGTTAAAAATGGGTCCACTCTAACAACTCATTATTTTTTCGGAAAATAAATGATTTTAGGGAGGTACCGAAAAAAAGAAGTATTTTTCTTAAACTGTTGTGTTTTATCTTCTTTTGACAGTTTTTAAATATACATATTAGTAATCTTTAGACCTTAAATTAAATTTAATGACCTCTAAGAAGCAGCGGGTGAATGTCCACCTGAGACACGATGCGGTTGCGAATTAGATGCCCGCCACGAAGCAATTTATGTGGGAAGAGATGTTCTGTAGATTCCTTTGAACATAAATACTATTTCCCACTGTTTTAACAAAGTAATACGTTCGTTTCCTATCAATATTATGTGGTGCATTTTTCTCAAGATGCCGTGATTTCCGTTGACAGCAGGCGCACCGTCCACTCGTATTGTGTGTGACGGGCTTTATCTTAGCCACCATCAGCTTGGCTTTGTCGTGCTTGTTCTGAGTTTTCTTTTATGTTGCTGATTTTAATTGTGCGTTTGAAGAATTTTGTTTTACCTTACAAGATTTTTTGTTAACGATTGGTAGCGATAGTAATATAAAAAATGTCTTCCATAATGAACTCTCCCAACTATCCAAAACTCAAACAGAAAAATCAGACATTCCACCCTAAAAAGTATTAAAATTCATTTACAACTATCATGTTTTCATTGATCACTAAAAAGACTTCTTGTGAATAGTTTTTTTATCACAGATAATAAATTACCTTATTATTGGCATTCCATCAGAAATAACAATAAATGTTTGACGTATGTTGGTTAGTGGTACGGGTACCGAAAAGGCAAATAAATATCAATTTAGTTCGCTCTCGGGCAAACTGAAAATAAGTACGTACCCTAAATACAAATGTTTAAAAAAAAGTCTCAAACCATAAAAGTAACATGACAAAACAAAAACAAAACTCATTTCAACCAAATGTTGTAAAACTACTTACCAAAAAGATATTAAAAAATATAAAACAATCCAGTTTGATGTTTTTGTATTATTTCCATTCAATATAACGTTCAACAATAAGTTTTTAAGGTAAAAAATATCTTTCAAAGCACGAACATAGAAACAGGATTCCTCAAGATGTTTTCCTCCGCCGTTTAGAGCTCGACATTTCTCGAAACTTAAATTACAAATTTCAGCCAAAAAGGGTTCTTTAATTGATAATGTTGTGTGGTTGTAAAGAATTCACATTACGTTTTGCAAGGTAAGGTATGACATTGTGTAATTTGGGCCTCATAGTTTTGTAGAGGCAAGTAAATAATACACCGGGGTTCTGGAATGCGTAGGCATTATATTACGTCGCTTCATTTTTCAGATATAAAACATCACTGTAGTCCTCTTAACTTGCTGGCAACCTCGCACTTTTAAAGTATAAGAAAATAATTGTGGGTAGGTAGGTACAGACGGATAGCGAGCGCTGCTCAGAAACTCGTCATTCTTTTTTCGTGCGAGGCAACAAGCACTACGCTTCTTGAGAAATACCTATTAAAAGTTTTTTCAAGATGCCTAAAAGAAAAACAAGTGACAGGATCGAATATTATAATTCGAAAATTCGAAAATTACAAAAACGTGATGAAGAAAAAAGACGTCGTCGTGTTATTGTGTACTCGTCTTCATCTGATTCCGAGGAAACAAATGGTGAGTCTGTTTAAATTAATTGGTGAAGTGAAATAGTGTGATTCAACTTTACGTGCTCAGCGTCTTTAAGCTTCCCTGGAGGATATACTGCGGGTTATCACGAAGGGTTAGCATGATGCTAAAAAACTGCCTGGAGGTATGACTGCGGGCTTACACGAAGGCTAAAATCGAAGATCTAACTTCGAGAATTATATTAAAAATCTAAATTCAAGAAAAATTCTATGAATTTTTTTTAATAAACTACCCTCATGAAAATAAAATTATTTTCTATTTTTAGAAAATGGAACACAACTTGATGAGCACAATAACGTCGATGGAACGTGTTCTGAGCCGCCGCTGGCGCCTCCGCCGCCCGTCGTGACCTCCATCGACGAGGTTCCACTTCAAGAGCCAGAAGTACCCGAACTTGATCCCGAGTTATTGAAGGCGTTGGGTGACACTTCCGATGACAATCCGGTGTACGGTGCTGATATCCATGATACATTAGCTCAACGTTGGCTACCGATCCTAAAGAAGGGTCTACAGGCTGAGGCGAAAGAAAAACTTCTAAAAGAATACAACGTTCCATCCAACTGCAAGCTGCTTAAAGCCCCTGCTTTAAATCCAGAAATATCCGCAGCGGTCCTTGATGTCGTGAGAAATAGGGACAAAAAGATCCAGACAAAACAGGACCAACTAGGCCTGGGCATATCAGCGGTAAATCAAGCTATGACACTGCTACTAACTGGCGATGATAAAGTACAAGCCATAAAAATTCTATCTGATTGTTGTCGGATTTTAACTGATCTACATTACACTGAAACACAAGTCAGGACAAAACTTGTAACTCCGGGCTTAGAAAAATCATTTCTCACGTTGATTCAAGACCAAGAAAGAGATGAGACTCTCTTCGGCACTAAATTGTCAGAAAAAATCAAGGCCTCAAAAGCGATTGAGAAGCAAGGGCTACAGATAAAAAAAGCATTAACTTCGAAGCCTTCTACATCAAATGCTGCACCGTCGACATCTCGTTACCAGAACCAGGGAAACTGGTCAGGCGCCTCTCGCTACTCGACGTCGAGGAGGGGGGGGCGAACCAACTCCTACAAGGGGCCGCAAGCGACCCGCCGATCGACGTGGACGGCGCCAGCTGCAGCCCAGGCTCAGCGCTCCAAGTCCACCAGCTTCAACAAACATGCCCCTTCGAAGCAGTAAATCAGGTACACGCCGGTAGACTTCAACATTACTATGAATGTTGGCTTACTATTACCGATAACCCAGTTGTACTCAGCTGGATTCGTGATGGTTACCAAATACCTTTTGCATACAAAAACATAGAACAAAAGACCATTCCCCATAACACCCTTTCACAAAAAGAAAAACAGGATATGGCAATAGCTATCAATAACTTAATTGATTTAGGAGCTATAAAACGATGCAAACCTCATAAAAAACAGTTTCTTTCGAGCATTTTTTTAACACCTAAGTCTAGTGGTGGTCATAGATTTATTTTAAATCTTAAAAAACTAAACAAGTTTGTGTCTAATGACCATTTTAAAATGGAAGATTATAGAACGGCGTCTAAAATGGTATCACACCATTGCTACATGGCAACTATTGACCTAAAGGAATCGTACCTACTTGTCCCTGTAGCTGAATTGCATCGCAAATATTTGAGATTTGAATTTGAAAATGAACGTTCTCAAAAAATTATGTACGAATTCATTTCCATGCCATACGGATTATCCTCAGCTCCCCGGACATTCACAAAAATAATGAGAGAAGTAGTGAGCTTTCTGAGACTTCGTGGATTTAAATCGGTTATATATCTCGATGACTGGCTTTGCTTAGGCGATAATTTTGAAGAGTGTCAAAATAACGTCACCGAATCGCTCAAGTTACTAAAATGTTTAGGGTTCGTAATAAATTTTAATAAAAGTAGCTTACACCCGCAACAACACTGCAAGTTCTTGGGGTTTATTTATAACTCATTAGATATGTCGATATCATTGCCAATAGATAAACGAACTAAAATATCGCAATTAGCCCAGAAGTATATCCGGTTACCAGTTTGCACTGTCAGAGATTTTGCCCGGTTTTTGGGGGTTCTCACTGCAGCTTGTCCCGCTGTTAAATATGGTTGGCTCTATACGAAAACACTAGAGAGAGAGAAATATTTAGCCTTAAAACATCAATCATATGATGACAAATTTAAGCCATCGGATATCATCTTACCAGATCTGAGATGGTGGGTAGAAAATATAAATTTAACCTCGAATTTTCTCGAAGCACCAAACTTTGCCTTAGAAATCTTTTCTGATGCATCAAATACAGGCTGGGGTGCATATTGCGACAACGAACGTGTAAATGGTTCGTGGAAAGACAACGAACGAAACCATCACATAAATTATCGCGAACTTCTCGCAGCTTTCTTAGCTTTAAAATGTTTTGTTCGTAATAACTTTAATGATTGTCATATTCTTTTACGTATAGATAATACAACTGCTGTAAGCTACGTAAATAGAATGGGAGGTATACAATTTCCACATTTGACTGACTTAACGAAAGACATATGGCAGTGGTGCGAAAAGCGAAACATCTACCTGTTTGCTTCATACATTAACACTAAGGATAACGTAGAAGCAGACCAGGAGTCTAGAAGGATCAATCCCGACATTGAGCTGTCTCTTTCAAACAATGAATACCAAAAAATAGTAAGGATTTTTGGAAAGCCAGTGATTGATCTTTTCGCTTCTCGCACCAACGCCAAATGCGACACCTATGTCTCGTGGCGTCCTGACCCAGATGCAGTAACAGTAGACGCATTTACTTTGAGCTGGAAATCGTTATACTTCTATGCATTCCCTCCATTCTCGCTCATCTTAAAATGCATACAAAAGATAATTAGGGATAGGGCAGAAGGTATATTTATTTTTCCACATTGGCCATCTCAGCCTTGGTTTCCTATTCTTAAAAGAATAACTCGTTCTGAAATTATATTTCTGGCGCCTAATTCAGTAATTATGTCCTCTTCCAGGACAACTCCACAAGCTCGGAAGCCGTTTACCCTGGCAGCAGCAGTGCTCTCCGGACGGCCTTCAAAACAAGAGGATCCCCGGATCAGGCACTAGAACTAATCATGGCCTCACTTTCTAGAAATACCTTAGAGCAGTACAGCGTGACTTACAAACTTTGGTGGCATTTCTGTAATGTTAAAAATATTAATCCTTTCTTAGGCTCAAGTTCAAACGTAATGTTATTTTTAACTGAACTATTTGATCAGGGTGCTTCATATGGTTCCATAAACAGCCATCGTTCGGCTATTACTTTATTGTTAGGAAATAAAGTCACATCTGACGATATGGTCAAAAGATTGCTTAGAGGTGTCTACAAATTGAGACCCGCATCCCCAAAATATACCTATACCTGGAACCCACAAACTGTTTTAAATTACATTTCTAGTTGGTTACCTAATAACGAACTTACTTTAGAAAAAATTACAAAAAAATTAGTCGTTCTCCTTGCGTTGTGTACCGCACATCGCGTGCAGACGCTCAGTCTAATCAAGTTGGACAATATTATCGTTAACTCGTCTGGCATTCAAATAGGAATCCCAGATGTGATTAAAACGTCCGCTGCCGGACGTGAACAACCGGTACTATCCCTACCGTATTTTGATGAGAACAGAGCAATCTGTCCAGCCACCACTTTAGAAAATTATATTTTCCGTACTCGTGAAATTAGATCGGAGACGTCTAAGAATCTAATATTAACATTTAAAAAACCAAATAAACCAGCCACTGCTCAATCCATCAGCAGGTGGATTAAGCAGGTGCTGGCTGAAAGTGGTGTGGATGTGGCGACGTTCAGCGCGCACAGCACGAGGCACGCCGCCACATCCGCAGCACGGGCGTCCGGCCTCTCACTAGATGTTATCAGGAAGGCGGCTGGATGGACAAGCTCATTTCAGTCCTTTGCGAGGTTTTACAATCGTCCACTTGTAACGCAAGATGACTTTGCAAGGTCTATCCTACAACATAACGTTTCAGAATAAAATATGTTTATGATTTAATCTAACATGTTAAAATAGACTAGTTACCTAAGTGTACTTACCTTTTCTAAGCTAAACTGTTTAATTTACAAAATACCTATGTCTATGATATTAATAATTAAAGATAGAGAATAATAAAACCTAATTAGTTGAACTTTGTTATTGGCTGGTTTTACTTACGTTACCCAAAAATTTTCTACTATCTCTAAACATCTACAGTGATGTTTTATATCTGAAAAATGAAGCGACGTAATATAATATATGATCAAACGATCTCACAGAGTGAAGTTCGATCGATATTATATAAGTACGCTTCATTTGAAGATATATACTCCCACCCATCCCAAATAAATCCCATAAAATTTTTGTGTGGGTAGGTCTATCTCTAAAAAGAATGACGAGTTTCTGAGCAGCGCTCGCTATCCGTCTGTACCTACCTACCCACAATTATTTTCTTATACTTTAAAAGTGCGAGGTTGCCAGCAAGTTAAGAGGACTACAGTGATGTTTTATATCTTCAAATGAAGCGTACTTATATAATATCGATCGAACTTCACTCTGTGAGATCGTTTGATCATATAGTATAAACAGTCCTTTGATACTCAACCACACACGATAAATAAAAAATACTGAAAGAGAAATATAATTTACGCTTTGTTTTAAATAAATTCTGTATTAGTATTTTCATAAGCATTTATAAAAATCATTTGTAATCGCGCAAAATTAAGCTTATTTTCTACGATTTATCAATAACGAAGCTAAAAGTAAACATGTAAGCAATTCTTACGTTAAAATCACAATATGATATTGAAAACCACCAAGAATTCGATGTCGCATTAGAAAATTGATGATGTATCAAACAAATCTCATTTCATTCATTCTCAAAATATACAATCGAATAATGTTATGAAAGGATTGTCGATCAATTTCATTTGAGGATTACGTTGGCATGAAAAGGTCAATTACAAAAAACAATTTCCTTAATATTGGTGCGAATCGTAAATTTGATGGCCATAAACAACGATATTACAGATTCATCGTCGGCAAACCGTTATGGGGAATATAAAACAAGTAATTCGCCAATTTATATCCTGTGTACTTTTAATATTTCGATGAATAATGTAGGAGCTCGCTATGCTTGACGTGAGAGTATTTTTTTTTCGTAATGTGTTCATTTTCGGCCAGTTTCGTGCATTACTCAAAATTGGTTGTAATTTAAGAAAAGAGAAGAAGAAAAATGTAACAACAATGTGCTAGGCAAAACGTGAAATACAGCCAAACCAAGTTTTCATTAAAATCTTTACTTTTTTCATAATATTATGTGTTCAAAAGAACGGAGGGAAACTGTGCTTGCCTGATTTTATGTGTATTTAATGTAGGTAAGTCGCGGCCGTTGTAAATTAAATTGAAAGATTATATTTTGCCGACTCGTTTCTATTAATTCCTGACCGAAAAAGTGAAAAAAACCTCCATTAAACTCTTAACATAATCCCTTATTGCTCGTAAAATCAGCGGAGGCTTTTAATCTCGTATCTCGACAGCTCCCCGAGCAAGGTTTAGTAATTAAGCCATTCATTGTCTATAGAACTGTCTTATCTTACAAGTTTACAACCAATTTATGAGGAGGTACAAGATTACAATTAAACCACGGACTTTCCACGGAAGCTCTTGGTAAATATAAATCAGTAAGAAAAAGCTTGAGTTACAATATACTTATTTAGATTTTCCTAAACAATAACAGAGTTAAAAGCTAGCTGATAAATCCATTTTCTTCTCTTTACATTGACGTAGATGTGGCCAGAAAGAAACATTCACTAAAGCCTATTACTAAATTGACAAATTACTATGAATATTGTGGTTTTCACTTTCCGCCCAATTGAGCTGGTTATGCAGGACAGCAATGATAATGTACGTAATGAGTGTAAGTATGCTGATTTGAAGATAAATTGCAAAGACAGGGACTTTGCAATATAACTTCACCGTAAATACTAGTACAATAACCGTGTGTCATTTGAATCAGCTAAATTACATTATCACAAAATACCATAATTTTTTCAACAATAGACCATTTTCCGCCAAGGAAAAGGTTGACGTTTTCACCATTATACACATACGAGTAAACAGAACTCAAAATATACACAATATACACATGCTACTACCCTGATACACCTAGCATCGCCCACTAATCACAAGCTTTATGAAATTATTTCTATGTAGATTGTAACGACAACCACAATCAGTCGATATTAATAATCCTAGGCAACACTTGCTATCTAATCTTTGAAGCAGGTTTTCACGGTGTATTCACTTCCTGTACTCATTGATATTATATCGATTTATACGTGTCACTGGGTAAACAATTATTTTCTTTTTGAATTCAGTAGCGACCTACATAATACGGCTGTTGTTTCTACTATATTTTGCATGAATTCAACATTTTTTACTACATTGAAGCTTCCTTAAAACTCATACAATTAATAAAATATCTCTTTTACACAAATATACAAAATCGCTCGCATTTTTCGATTCCGCTTGCATTTTCAATTGAAAATATTAATTGCTTATTTAGTAAATTCCTAAACAGCAAGAAAATATCGTACGTACAGCACTGACCCCGTTTCAAATCTGTTCTTGTCACCCTTCAGGCGGTAAACGATCTTAGTTTAACATGTAAACTTGTGAGTTTGTGCCAAAATAGGCTAAACATTTCGTCAGAAACAAAAGTTACGTTCTCTAGTGTAATTTATGTGAAAACAGAGGTCGTATTGACTGCATCAAGGGCCAGAGGGAGCAGATAAAACTTACGTTGCCCGCAGCTACGCTTATGTTAGAAAAATATTTGAAACGTTCTCCAACGGAACACTGAACAAAGACTGAAGTTGCAAAGTTTTCTGGCACATATTTTATGGAAAGTACGGTGATAGATGTTCTAAGTTTTTAGTAGATTAAGGTAACTTTTATAGCCAACAAATTCTATTTATAAAAGCTAGTTTTAAATCTTTGTTAGCAGTTGAATAATAAATTTAATTTATTTATTTACGGAACGTGTAGACATCAAATTACCTTCAACATCAATAGGGACCTTTAACAAACTGTCAAGAAGACTCTAAGTTTTTTTTCATGTAAAATTTTTCTTGCATTTATTTCAATAATATTTATATTACATTTTCACAGTGCTCAATATGAAATAAGACAAAAGAGAGCAAAACTTTAGACAAGGGAGTTTCTTTCATAATCCTGGTAAATCTTGAAATATTGCTGAGTAAACACAGTTTAAAGAGACAAAGCGGAAGCTGCACCATTATAATAACCACAATAACAATCTGAAAACTGACACTTAAAGGAAATATCTTTTTACCGCGATGGTTGAGAATGACTGAACATTTAAACCTAGTAAATAGTAGATTCTTAAACAAGGGCGAGAGTGAGCTTTTATTGTACAGGATGGTTCAATGTAAGACAAACTTAATGAAAATTAAATGACGTAGATTTGAGAAAAAATATGTTCTCTAATTGATATGCTTTTAGCTGCTTTTTTGGCATCTTAAAAAAGCCTTTGGTGATTACCTTTGATTCAAAGTTAAATTAAAAATAGGTACCTCTCATTACAATGTCTAAGTTTCAAAATATTATTAACAGAAAGCAATCTGACACAATTATCAATAAAACAATAGCTCTCCGCGACTGCCAAGTTTTCTCTTCGTGTTAAGATCAGTTTAGAGATATGACTCTCTAATTCAATTTACACTCAACAGAATAGCGAACTGCGAATGCCACCATGTTCCTTCGTTACAAATTCAGGCAAAATCGGGCGCTGGTAAATTGCGATTCTAAACTACAACGACACAATCCACAGCTCTTGCAAAATAGCTGGATAACTTTTGCTTACCATGTTTACTTGTTATTTTACTTGAACACATTTAAACATCCCATAAAAAGAAGAATGATGAAGATGTCATCAGATATGGTAGACATCCGTTGAGAACTGGATTTAAGGACGAACTATACAATGTTTTGTTACACGCTTTTTTAGTTTAAAGCTCGCAACTATACAAACTCTTATGTTATAAACATAAGAGCAGACATATTCATTTGTTCCTAATTTTACTACACTACTTGTCATGTCATTTGAGTATTGATAATTTAATTTTGCGTTTGAGAAACCAGTTGTTAGCGTATATTTTGTAATGATTCCTATCACAAACAAAAATAAATAACAACACAAAATAAATAACACATTTCACCAGCGATTCTACTTCACCTGTGTCATGTCAACACTGCATAAGTTAGCTAGTTAGTGATAGCTAACAATGCAAGCTCCGTAACTATAACAGGGATTCTTTTGTTTAACTCGTTCATTAGCAGAATTATGAATTTGAAACATCTAAACAAATTAACCGTAAATTGAGACTTCTTTATTGTTTTAAACAATAAAGCTAACCTACAAGTCATGGAAACGACCCAGGTAAACACTTCGGTATTTCATTTTAGTAGATTTTTTCATTTATACTGTAATTGTGCACTGGGCACGCTTCCGCCTAGCAGTGGTTTGGATCAGTTGAGCTACCTATAGACCGTTTGCAACAGTTCTTAGGTGAGTCAACTGGTTCTATTTGTATTTTATACAGTTATGTAAATATGTTTAGTTTAACATAAAAATCGGCAATCTCGTGCTATCTCGCCCAATCATGCGTGCTATTGACAAAGCCCTCTTCCACACTAATTACCGAGCGGCGCGATGCTAATAATTTTGATTCGATCGGGCACTTGTGACAAAAACGATACATCTTTTGATATGCCGAAAACCGCTCGAAACCGAAGTAATAAAATTGCAAACATGACCACGCCGAGCGTGAAGATAGGAACCTTCTAGAAAGACTGGATGCTCATGAAATGTGACATCGGGACTAGTAAATATCGTGAGAGAGCTATAATCAGATCAGATCAGAGTCTAATTAATCAAATAAAGCAGATATATCAATTCACTTAGGTACTTTTAGCAGATTTACGAAAGCAAATCTTAATAGAAGTTGAAGGTAGTATAACGTAGGTATGACAAGTTAAGGCAACAAAGCCGATGCATCGAGCTTAACCAATTGCGTTAGCTGTCCAAGTGGAAGCACAGTCCGGTGTAGGCCTGTTTACTCAGACGACTTTATATACTATAACTTCATCTATAAGGAATTTTTTCAATAATTGTTCTATTCGTACCAAACATGTATTTGCACATACCTCTGACCCATGAGACATCTTCAAAGAATCTAAAGAATTACATAAAGATCTGAAAGAAATGTCTACCGCTCCCTACAGTCGTGATCAAATTTCATTTTTTTATGTTTATTTAGTTCGATGACGATGTGATAAAGAAGTAAGACTAGCGAATGCAAAGCGACATTTGCACACAAATTTTCAAATATTTAAAATTCTTGAAACCTCATAGGTGTGTATATAACATTATAATAGCTTACTCATACAAACTTAATATATGGAAAAATCCTATGAAAATACTCAAGTTTACAACGTTATAAAATCGCTTTACACATCATAACGATTTATTGGTCAATCGATATAATATTACGAGTGGGGCTTACGCATCGATTGTAAACCTTATTCAATATCGATGTTATTAGTAACTTGAAGAATCTAAACTAGACTTTGAGATATCAATAGGCATATTCAATGAGAAACATAACTTAGCTGAAAGTATCTTTAAAACGTAAAGCACAAAAGTTAAAAGTTATTACGAGTAATACTTAACTTGAAGTTGCAATACAGTTTAATTTCAAAAGTCAATGTAAAATATATTAAAATTAATTTAAAGCCGATTGGAAGTTGAATTTTCAGTTCTTTGTTGAAAACACCGCAGTCTAATTAGTAAATTAATTTATAATTAAACTAAAAGCACGTCCCGGCTTTGCACGAGTGTACTAATAAAACCACCGGGATAAAATATAGCCCATAACCATACCGACAGTCCATTCTACATCGGTGAAAAGGTTTTTGAAATCGACTCAGTATTTTCAGAGATTACCTCCGTCAAACAAACAAACTAACAAATATTACCTCTTTATAATATTAGTAGGTACATTCTGACAACTTTAAAGAAATAAACTGGCTGTGTAATCCTCATACCAAGTTAACCGCTAGCATCTCGAGAAGTCTAAACTAGGCATATAGACGTTCAAACAGTGCCTCGATGCTACTGTAAGCTTCACTTGTTCTAGATGCTTAAGCCGTTGCTGAGGTGAGCTTTAAATGTAGACTTTATGCAAAACCTATTATCGTGGTGCAACAAGTAGGCTTTGAATAAACAGATCATGTTTGAACATTCCAAGTGTATGAACAGTTACCTGCAGGCATTGGTAGGTCGTTACGATTCTTAAATACGAGTAATATTTGCATCATGTTTGAGAATAAAGTATCCTACGTAAGCAGGAAAAATAAGTGGTAAAACTAATTTAAATAAGTTCGTATAAGCAAGTGCCTACTTTGATGACAGAGTTTTTAGGCCGCCCCAAGGCGAGTAGATTCGGGTTAAACGAACTATACAGATTGGTATAAGAGAAGAAGATAATGTGTCGACCCAACTTAGCGTGAGATAAGAGCAGTAGACTCATGATGATGATGATGATGAGATACTGATCTTTTAAAACGATCTGAATAAGGTTCAAGTCAATTTTACAAATTTGTGGTGATATGCGCGGGCGGAGCATTAACGTTGAAACACAAAACTCATTAACTTTTCTACGTCAATTTCGTTGAAATTTAAGAATAATAACAAGTGAATTCACTTCTATTAGTACAAATATTTTCCATGGCAATCTTCATGAAAAATGTACACAGCGTCATCTTAGCTAGGCTTTTTAATTTTCATGTTATGGTAGTAGATGACTGAAGTACAACTCAAATACATTGAAATATATTTAAAACATTCAAACTTAGTACAAACATTAAAAATTTTTGCGCGATATCATGTACAGAATAAATAAGATTCTTATATAATTATTAGTACAGCATGTACTAAAGTGGTTAAAATTTAAACCAATACGAACACAAAAGAAATCTCAACAACTATTCTTTGACTCGGGTTCGATTCATTTAAAAGGACGACCGATAAAATCGAGTTGTCTCCGTTCTCAATGTTATTGTGGATTGAAAATTGAGCCATTTGTACTTATCGGAAACGATATATTCCGCTGCTCAAAATTGGTTGGAACATCGTTTCATTGATCTTTTATTGCTATACAAAATTGTTTTACTACAGTTTTGAATTTTTTTTGAAAAGTTTTATTACTGTAGTAAATAGTAGAATTCCATTTAAAAAGCTTTTATAACATCTGATGGGAGTTGAGTTGACTAAACTGACGTTTCATTTCTGGATGGGAATTTATTCGTGAAATTAACTGTGCTATGTTAGGCAAGTCCATTTTTGTAAATTGACACGTCATATATTCAACACACTGTTTTAAATCAAAAAATCTTCAATCATGACAATAATGATCACCATGAAAAGTCACACCATAAAAGTCACTTAAAATTCTGGTTACCAGAAAGATGAAAATTCACGTTCACTTAAATTGTGACTATGAAAGGTAGCGTAAAAGCTTCATGCATCATAATTTGAGTCGAGCGATTTTCGTAGCCACAATGCATCGTGATAAATGACTTGGTGGAATTGGGCACTGAAATGCTGTATTATTCATACATAAAGGATGGAGGTTAGAAAAACATTTTATAGTCAAATGCATTATTATAGATACTTTAAATATTTTTAATGGCCAAAGAAAATACAAAAAATACTAGGATTAGGTACTCGTATTCCGAAAGCTAGGTAAAGCGAATCTGTATCGCGAGAGAATTATTATAAACGAATAAAAATGATTTCAACAATTAATCAATAGTATTTATCACATGAACTTTGGTTTCAGAATGGTCAGAACCTGTTTCCTGGTGAGCTGCGTGCTCGCGGCCATCCTCGCCGTACCCACCTCCGCCTACCCGAGGTAGTGGTATAATGTCCTACAACTAAATATTACATTTTAGTCTGCTAGTTATTTTTCAATATCATATTGCATTTTAGTCTTAAAGTATCCTTCTCCCAGATGAGGGCATTAAATTACTCTCATTTTTAAGACTGAGCCAAAAAAACATTTCTTTAAATTTGAGTTAAAAATATTTATACATTATACACATTTTACACAATATACACTGGGTATATTGTTCATATAATAATAATAATAATAATATTTATTTATTAAGACAACTGAGTCCCATAATGTATAAATATATCTCTTTAGATTCATCATCGTTCTAACTCCTATTCTTTTACTATCAGCCATCTTAGCACTCCAAAGTATAATAGGTACAGCGATTTTAACATGTAATAAATCTATGTCTATTTGGAATTATAGTTTGTTTTCTAGTCCTAAGCTAAGCAATTTAATGCTTGTGTTACGGTAACCAGATTATATGATAGGTAGTTAGTATTCAAATCGCAAATCTTTTCCTAAAGCTTAAATTGTGTTTTAATAGTAACTTTTTCCAGTCCCAGCAACTACTTCCGTGACGACGGCCCCTACGAGCCTGAAGAGATAATGGACATGATGAACCGCCTCGGAAACCTCATCTCGATGGAACGCAAAATGGAGAAGTGAGCTATTATATTTTTAACTCATTCTAAATAACAAAAATAGACTAATTAAACAAAATATTAGTGAAAAAATATCAGTAGGTATTTAAAGTAAATAAAAGAATGATTTGATTAAACCACTAAAATTAATAAGTAAAAACATGGTGAGGAAGCCAGTAAGCTTTCTAATAGTGTCGATGGGCTTGCAACCTGTTAAGTGGAAAGTTAACTTCTGCCAAAAATGGGTATATATTCTAAATACTGTCTATTTGGACATACCTCTGACTACCCCCTTAGACATCTTCAAACAGATCTACAAATCACAGAAAGATCTGAAAGAAATGTCTACCGCTGGGATACAGTCATGATCATATTTCATTTGATTTATTTTTGACTAAAGGTATTCGTCCAATGACGCACTAAACATGTATTTCTCTTTTCAGCTACAAAGATGAGATTACTAGGTACGTCTCAATTTCGAACTCGCTTCTTAAGAGCCACTGACATTTGGTCGCTTGCTATGGAAAAAGTTTCTATTGAGTGATAAACTATTTCATCCAGAATATGATAATAACCTTTGATGTACTGGTTATTACTATGTTAGTGATACTTCCTATTTCCTCTTTAAATGGGGGTTAATTACACTTTTTTACCCATGACAAACCTAATGACTTGCAAGCAGGGTACTTACCTAGCCGTGTAGCATGTAATGTAACTGATACTGTAACAAGTAGATAAGTAGTAAGTGCGTAGGTTTGTCGGGTACGGACGTATGGTTAGTCAACACTAACGTACTCACTTGATACAGTAACTGTTACATTACATGCTACACAGCTAGGTGATTATCCTCCTTCATACGTTGGTCTATCTGCATATGTTTAACAATTATGTTTAATGCATGAGTATATTTTGTCTGGTGATTATGCAAATCAGAAGAGTAATCCCTTAGCTTTCGTCTTAAGTATTCGTTACTTGGATACTTTATGTCATCGTGTTTTTATTTTCTTGTTTTGTGTATGATTTTTGACAAAACGTACACTAGCTGGTAAAACAAATGATAAAAATTAAACCCTTTAAAACATTGCATATTATTTTGCATATATTAATTTTTAATTAGAAATATACATCGTGTTTCTTCTTTAATTGTGTTTACCAAGATAAAATATACCCAAAACACAACAAAACATTTTAATCAAAATCTATTTTTTTTGTTAAGTACACAGATATTATTTCATTATTACTTATTATTTAATCTATTTATTTGTCGTTATAAAGTTCGATGAATATTTTTTGTATAAGAAAATGCATGAATACATTTTTTAATAAAATCTAGAGAGTACTACCGAATTGAAAACTGTTTTTACCAAAATTAGAGACGAAGTACATGGCTTTTTTTCAGAAACGACAAACTGTTTCGCAACATTGAGGTGCTCAACGAAATCATGGGCCCACAGTATGTACTTAGAGTGTCTTGCCCAGTAGACAATAGAATGGCATAACCTGTACATTTGACAAGCTTTATCTATTTTCTCTCTGATATAACGATACTCTGGTGTTTAATTAATTTTTTTTAACTTAATTGAAATTTCAAACGACTTATTTTATCCACTAACTTGAATTGACTAAGTACTATATCTATTTCTTGAATTTTGTTGGAATATTATCACAAAAATAGTACCTTATCTATCATGTTTAATGTCAAACATAAATTGATTAATAATTTATAAACAAATTGCCAAGAGAGAGAATTTAGAAAAATATATTGTAGTAATCCATCCGTCTAGAAGTTGTAACAGTAATCTAGACAATATAAACAATGTTGATTGTGACCTAGGTTAGGTTCGTTAGCTTTGTCTTGCACGCCTGAATACCTAATGCCTGAACTGGACTGTAGTTAGAAGTTTTGATTATTTTGTTGCTTTGTGTATTATGCATAGACTGATTCTTTGAAAATATACATACAGGTATTGTATGATAAAATTAAGCTGCATTGTTAATAAACATAGCCATAGTATAACGGTTCGTATTTGTTTATTTATCTAATAATTTAAAACCAGATATAAGTAATAAGCCTAGGCTAATTATATGTTACTTAACTTTTAAAGATGTGCATGATATAACAAAAACTGTACTTACCTAATTGTTTTTCTTGTTGTATAAAAATCAATTTTAGTTGGCAATCGCCAATCGCCAAACTACAAATTTTGCGATAATGCCGATTAGTTTATCTAGCTTCTTAAATCAAATACATAAAATTAACCAGAAGTCAAATAAAAGATTAAATGTATTTTGTTGCTAAATAGTTTTAGGACTATGAGTTCTTTTCAATTTTAGCTTTGCCTTTGGACGGAAACTTATGTACTTTCAGCGCATCATTTAGATCTAGACTTGAAGCATGTACTGAGCATAGAAATAGCACTGAAGCATGCTTTAGCCCATAGTTTGTTCAAAGATAAAACTAAAACAACTTAAAAACTGTTTATTTTCCAGTGACAAACGCGCCCTTGACCTCGGTCTCAGCCGCGGCTACTCCGGAGCACTCCAAGCGAAGCATCTCATGGGGCTGGCGGCTGCGAACTATGCAGGCGGGCCCGGCAGGAGGCGACGTGATGCCCACTAAAACCTTAAACAACACTACTTAGAGTCTAATATCCTTCGCTAAATATGAAAAATATGAGTTATAATTACTTCTTTCAATGCGAAAAGGGTTGGTTTTCGCATTTCTTAACAGTTTATTTGTATCTAAATAAACCTTTATTTGCATTCCAAATAATGTTGATAAGGAATTTGTGCTTTACGCAATGTTTTTCAACGAGCAACCATTTAATGTTCTCGTAGCACCCTCGTAGACAGGGCGTAGCACATCTACGATTTCAGAGATTCATTGTCAAAACCATGATTCTGGTCAAAATGTATTGCCATTTAATTTTGTTGGGCATTCTTATTAATGAATTAGGTAGTCTACGGCTGGACCGATTTTGATTTGATTCAAAGAAGTCTTAAGGTTTCACAATATTCAATGTCTAATGATACGTTTGTCATTTCATATGTTGTTGGTATTGCTTGATTTTTTTATCGGATATTTGTCTCTAAGTTAGTGAATCAAGAAGTTTTAAGTAATCTATAGCAGTCCAACATCACATCCAGTTCGGCTCGCTCTAAAAGCTATTTTTTCTAATCAAAACGCTTGCCTATCATAAATTCGCCTTCGAATATAGGTCTAAAGAAATATTAATCTTGAAAGTATATTTATAAACTGTTTAAAGTACGCTTTGAACGTAGTTTAAAAACTTTATCAATCTTTAAATTCCTAAGACGCCATTACCTAGTATTTTGAAAGAGTAGTCAAATTTTATTTATTTGAGTAAACATAAAGTCTGAGTTTGTTATTAACTATATAAAGCTTTTATTTATAAAACTAGTCATTCCTAATTTGTACCTTAAAGTATTTTTTCTAGTCAGTATTTTTTAAGTGACGCTTAAAGTGTAAATTAGAGTTTACTGATTTCAAAATCTAGATAATTTACATAGTAAATATATATAATTATAATCTATAATATGTAGTAAATATGAACCAGTATTTCTAATATTCACTATTAGATATATGTATTATAACTACCTTTGTGGCAAAATTGAATAAAATCATTATTATGTGATAAATACCTCTGTGTAGAGTTTATTGTTAAAAAAATAAAGAGACATCATATTTATATAACTGTGTTTCTTTAACTAAATATTTCCTTTAAGATATTTTAAATACCTAATATAAAAAACTACAATAATATTAATTAACGACATCTTTGGCGTTGTGGACGAAAGGCCCCTGGAGACGAAGGATGATGCGGGTTCGATCCCTGCCAAGTGAAAATGTTATTGATATGCAAAATTTCATAAGAATAAGTATACTTCTTCTTCTTTAAGTGTTGTAGTTATTGGAGGTCGGTCATTCTCTTAAATTCCTCCTTACATTGAGCTAATTGAAATAGGTTCAGCCTTTTAATGCCCGTCCACTGCCTTATATTGCGCAGTCAGGAAAGTTTCCTCCTACCAACAGATCTTTAGCCCTGTATCTTCCCCATTAAGATCATTTTCAGCAGTTGGTAACGCTCGTGTCGTAAGAATAAGAATATATTTAAATTGAATTAACAAAATTCAAAAGGCCAGTAAGTACCTCAATGTGCCATGCCTTAGATATGAATTTTGTTATAAAATATAATAATCGGAGAAAAAAAATTAGTGACCTGTACTTATTAACTACGATCTCAAATAAATGTTTTAGGCCAAGTCTTGTAATATTTTTTATTGTCAGAAAACAAAGAGGCTTTTCTTTTTTTAAGTTGGATAAAATATGACTGCAGCGCCATCTAGTAAGCCAACTGCGTGCTAATCTTATTGCCTGCCATTGACATCTATCCGAATCTTACCGAACTATTTGATTTAACAGCACTTCACAGACTATATTTTGAAGTGATCTACGCATTCTTCAATAGATAGCGCTCTTTACTATGTGACGTTAAAAATGGAAAGAGCCTGTATGCATGATCAATTCATCATAATAATTGTTTTTTTTTCAATAGTTAGCTGTTTATTATAAATCTTAAAACCTCAGCTCTTATCGGTGTAATGATGCAACTTCCTCCATGACTCTAGGTACTCTCCAATGCGATCTCCTTTACTTTCTGATACGACATGACAGTGACCCTCTCTTTTATTTGACGTAGTCAAAGGAAATGCCAGTTAAGAAAAACATCAAAACAATAACGTCATCATTTAAAGTAACTATTTTATAATTTCAGACTCACAGATATATCCCGTATGGTCTAGTGGCTAGGATACCTGGCTTTCACCCAGGAGGCTCGGGTTCGATTCCCGGTACGGGAAGACCAACTTTTTTCATTCTTTCAAGAAGTTTTATGTATCATTGTTATATATAATTGCGTGAAAAAGATATGAATACTAAAGTCATTATTATTATGGTACCTAGGTCATCTTTATTCTGTGCCTAGGTACTTTAATTGAACGACTTTTTTGTACGTTTACCTCATTTAAACTAAATTGCTATCGCCGAAAGAGAGAAGGTATTTAAGTACTTATAATACCTAACCTAACACAATAATTTAATGAAATTGGTAAGTAAATAGGTACTTACATAAAAAAAGCATTTTAAGTAGGGACTTACCTTCCTAAGTTATATAATTAGGAAATATAATTATGCAGTCGGAAATTTTAAAAATAATAATCCTAAATTTTCCATTAGTTAAACGTAAGAAAATCGTACTTATATGAAAGATCCACTCTAAGCAATTAAGACTCCTTTGTCCTATATGCGTTTAACTCCAAAAGTGAGAATTCAATTCTCCCCTATTCATATGCAGGTACCTACATAGACAGATACCTGTAGGTATACTCTAGCTAAAGAGCTGTGTCAATAAAGGTGCTTCTAACAAATAAACTAACAACGTCCAGGTTGCTAAGACCCCCGATACTCCACACACGTCCTCGAGTCTCTCTATTTTTGCTTTCAGCTCGCGGAGAGGTGAAGGCCACGGTATTCTGGACGGCTGGAGGGTGGGTTGTGTACACGCATGGCTGCCTCCACGTTTTTTCAACATGGCTGAACCGAGTGTTCACTCGTTTTATTTTAAACTGTTTACAATTCTCTGTTTTGTTAACTTGGTACATATTTATAATACACACCTATTGCATGTCGAATGATTGCGGTTGTATTTAAAAGTGCGAAATTGATTGTCAAATTGCTTTATACTTATTTGTTGTTTAATTTTGAAAAATACTTACTTACCTTAAAATATTTTTACATACCTACATTTATGTTACAGTTTTTAAACTAAAACAAAAAGTTCGAGTGAAACTTTATCTCAATGACGTCTCTACTAGCAGCCCGGTAAATGTAGGCTTTTGCGGCGTTTAAAATATAAATCAAATCAAAATCAAAATGTTTTTATTGGTACACGAGTTTAACATAATAATACATAGTGTTGGGAGCTCTTAAGTTAAGTTATAAACTTGTATTATAAGAGTCCCCTCTTTCCTGTGGTCCTTAATTTAACTCTAAATACAAAAAGAAAATATTAGTGGCTAATGTTTTTAACTGTTAACAAAATTTTGTAATATTTACTGCCACTAATACTATACAAGTGCAATCTTTACAATAATCTATTTAAACTATACTTATAATATTTAAAAGAATTTGCAAACTACAATTTTATAGTTACATATTTCTATTTAGTTATGTATCTATTGCATTTGCTGGTTGTGATCTAAGGGTGTTATTCATAAAAACTTGACAATTTAATACAGGTTTTAAGATCGTTTTTTGTAAAGTATAGGTAAGTACCTAGCTACCACGAATGTAAAGCCCTACTTTTTGTATAATTAAGTAGGTAATCTGCTTATTTTAAGAACTGGGTTTATTGTTGTAGTATCTAATTGAACTTACATAATCTGCAATAACAAAACAAAAAGAAAAACAATGTCAAGCTCATTCATCGTGGGTTTTGTGTGGGCGCTAACTCGAACTGTCAAGGAAATGTAGCTACAGTACGACACAAGACATCAGTTCGGTTGTACAAATTCTTGTAAAAAAAAAGGAAAAATGTATTATGCCCTCCATTTTCTTAGCTTTCTACGAGGCTTAGGGGCAATGACCGAGGTCGATATTGCACCCCCTCTTCACGCATTGTTACACTGAACAATTCTCAAGGTACTGGAAAATACGCGTTCATTTGCGCGTTTTTGAAAATAAAAACCTTTACTAGGTCACAAAAGGGTTGCCATAAGCCTTAAATAATGTTTAGCAAATTTTCGAAAAAATACTTTTAAGGGCACTGAAAAAGCACCAATTCTTTTAAAAGTTCTGTACAAATTAAGGTTTAAATAAATATTACCGCTTTACAATTAATTATCCAGACACGATGTAAAGGCCTGAGTTGTTTTTTACGAATAGTTAATAAATAATGTTGCTAACAGAACATGGTCAAAGACAAATTGAAAAATCTTAATAAATGTTACGACACCGTTACAGGCTTCAAACCTGCATCGATACATGCCATCTGCCCTAACGCGGGAAGCCTCACCACTCGGCCACAGTGTCCTATGTGTGGTTTAACGCTCATATAAATATAAAAACTATGGTCAATTACATAATATTGTCGTTCCGTGATTAACTACAATCGATTAACGCCATGTCATACAGTAATGAACGTTTATTGTCAGCCGACAAATGAAGTTTGTAATATTGTCAGCAGTCTCGTGGCAAATGCATTTATAATTTTATATGTTTCAGTAATAATAATAACACATTTTTAAACTTTTACAACTTAAAAAAGTAATTATTATTAATACTTTCCCTCCAAATGTCATTGAAAAATTCCACCCATTTTAATTAAATTCGTTGTTATTAAGATCTGTGTAGATATAACAACGCGTTGGAAGTAGGTAGTTGCATTTAAAAAACAATTATTTCGTGACACGGTTTACGTTAATCCATGGAAATATAATCAGCAATTGCCCAACAAAAACATGATCATGTCATCTAATAAACTTTCACATTTATTGATGAGACTCGGAAATCTATAAAACCTACTTAAACTAAAAGCTTTCGAAACAAACCGAAACAACGCACTCTATAGGAGTTGTGACGTCATTTCCCTCATTAATATTCAATTCCCAAATCTGGCTGAAACCGATTCGAGACTCTATATTTATATGCCAATGTCTATTCATTTTGTGCTGTCTACTTTTAAACAAGTCCTGCCAAACTGATTACCATTATAATAAAAATAATATATTTTGTCTACTTTTAATAGATATTGTATTTGGGATAGGTTTAGACGTCAATAACCCATCTAATGTACGTATTTTCTTCTTAGGCATTTAGATCCATCGAAGATGTCTAAAGTGGTAGTAGCATGACCAAATAAGTACTTTGTAAATGCCCACACTCTGCAAGTGTAATTTATCCGTTCTTCTTCTTTCGTGTGAGCAAGTGGCCAACTCTAATTTATCCGTTGAAAATGTTAAATAAACATTTGTAGTGGACCGGTTCTAATATAGAATAATTTAATATTTATAGGCTCAGTATAAATAGAGGCTTCCAGTTGAACGAGCGCAGGCAGACCAGAGGGAGTGGTTTCCGAAACAATGGGCACGGAACATACGCCTCGTTTCTACAGGGTGTAAAAGGTCTGTCTAGCAGGTGTGGCAAAACTATTTTTTTATGCAACATCTTCAATTTCAAGAAAGAGAGAAAGAATTCTCTCTTGCACGAAATTGAAATCCTCGAAGTCGAAGAAGAGAGCATTTTCGTGCACTTGTTAGGACAAAGTAAGTATATATATGACAAAGAAAGAAGAACTGATATTAAATTTATATTGTGTGTATCATAATAGATAAAGTACAAAACCTTTTTGATGAAATAGGCAGGCAATCTTTAGATTATTCGTGTGAAGAGAGCGATCCGACGATCCTACATAACATTCCTTGCGATGATTTTCACTCAAAACGGCATGCCGCATTTGATAGACGTTAGTATTTCTTATGCTAGATTGCAAGTCGGTCACCGCATATAGGTGACTCCCAGTGACAAAACAGGCGTTTGGGACCGCGAGGTCCCAATCGCCTGATTGCATTTAACATTACCTTTTATTTTTCATCAAATGTGCAAATCACTTTGAAAAAAAATACCTATTGATACCCGATACTACACTCAGCCTAGAATCAGTTTAGCTCATTTTTATTGTGTAAAAAAATATTTTAGTTGTAAGCCGTGTTGGCCATGTGCATTCATACCGCAGGTCGTCAGTTCGAATCCGGCCGTGCATCAATGGATTTTTCGTTTGGAAAAAAGATAATAATTATGCTTTATCAAGAGCTTTAAACGTTGAAGGAAAACATCATTAAGAAATCAGTTAGCTTTCTTATAATAATGTCTCGATGGGCATACATCCACATAATTATACTACGTTTACGCATAGTATTCTAGTTCCATTTTCAATTGGATTTGATTTCTTGCCAAACTCGACGGAACTAAACAATCATAGGTACAAACAAACGTTTTATACCCCGTTTGCGAAAAGAGATTAACAAAATTAAGGAAATCGGTTACGTAATAAAAATGCTCGGCATATAGTAGGATAAGTATATATTTTTGTTTAAAACCTTCATAATTCTTTATAGTACCTGAAACTCCACCATCACAATGATCTAAATGATAGAACAAAACAGATAAACAGATAATATATAATGCTTTCCTAATTGTATTAAATATTTAACCGGACTGGTTGGCTCTAGCATTCAGCAATGCCACTTTCAGGCCAAGTTCAACTCTCTTTCCAAGGTCTTCGTCAACAAGGTACATAAACGTTATGGCTCTTTTCTGGACCGGAGGTGTGACAGGCACAAGTGTCATGACCAAGGTCTCCGCCAGCCGCTGCCTTTGAGCATCGTTCGTCAATACGTTATTATAGAATTCTGAAGCCGGCCCCAAGTCAGCTGCATTTTGTTGCAAAACTATCAGCTTCTCAGATGGTATTCTGGCATTAACGTACGGCGCAGGACCGTTGTATGAGTTCGGGTAGTAATTTGGATTATCTCTCATATTGTCTTTCAAAGGGGGCACCCCATCGCGGGTGTAAGTCCTATAGTATTTTGGGAAATTAACCCTTATTTTATTGTGATTGATTCCTAATCTGTAGTTTTGAGCGTCTCGGTAGAAAACCCTGCGACCTTTGAATACTGCATCAATCGGACCTGGGATGCCAGGGACTAAGTTTGCAGGGTTGAATGCACTTTGCTCTATTTGCCGGAAATGATTCTCCAATTGTTTGTTTACAACAAAACGCCCAATAGGCACGGTTTTGTATGTGCCCTTCACCCATGGTCGAGTCACATCAAATGGATCATAATCGATTCTCTTAATGTCTTCTACACTCATCACGTCCATCTCCAATCGCCAAGACGGATAGTTTTTAGTGGCGAGGGCGTTGTAAAAATCTCTTATGTAGTAATCTGGATCCACACCTTGAATTTGAACGATTTGAGCATTTGTAAGATTCTCTATACCTTGTTCTGTTCTGAAGTTAAACTTAACGTAATGTCTTCCACCGGTTTTATTGCTCACTTCATACGTGTGAATTGGGAATGCGTCCATCTTTCGGTAGCCATTTGGAACACCAAAGTCTGATGACAGCCAAAGGAAAGTGGTCAACGTCTCCGGTCGTAATGTTATAAAGTCCCAAACCTGCGTTGAGTCATGCAAGTGCGTTACTGGATTACGCTTAAATGCATGCACAAGTGGGGAGAAATTTATAGGATCCTTGTAGAAATAAACAGGTGTTTGCAAGCATAGGAAGTCTAAATTTCCATCTTTAGTGTAGAGCTTCGTCGTTAGGGCTTTGAATTCGTGCATGAGATCCGTTCCACCCTGGCTCGGGATCGAGGTTGAAAATCTTGCGATGGCTGGTGTTTTCTTCCCGATACCATTGAACACATCTGCTGAGGTATAGTAGGAAACGTCGTGAGTTACTTCAAGGTATGCTTCCCCGCCGGTTCCCTTTGCGTGGACGATACGCTCAGGAATACGCTCCGCATCCTGACTCACTTGCAGATCAACATGGAACTGGTTAGTGAACTGATCTGAGTTGAGCGTAAAAATCTTACGTACTTCCACTGGTTCGCCATTACTTGTGGTCAACAAGTCTATTTCCTGAAGGTAAGTAAACAAACAAATTAGAAATTGAATTACAAACGCAAAAACAATCAATACTATAAGTTGTCAATCAGTCAGTTAATTACGATATAATATCAAATTATGCTTCGTTTGGGACTAAGTAATGCTGCTGATCCATGGATAATTAAATATACTTAATTAAATCTCTCGGTTCACTTTTGGTATTATCCTAATAAAGTATGACATGTTTACTTACAGGATTTTTCAATTTAAAGTCATATAGCTGTCGAGCAGATGGATCCACGGTGGCATTGTTGAATTTTAGTCTGATGCAGGAAGCACTAGTGAAGTATAGCACGACGAATGCCCCAATCGCCTTCATTGTTGAGACTGTTGCTCAACTCGTTGTGTGCATATATTGTACCTATACCTAATTGATAGACAAGGATACCGGTTATTTTGTTGCAGCTGAAATATCTGTAATGGAAACTAAACAAGTTGTCCGTACGAACCCACTCGCACGAACTCTAAGTTATTTACTAAAAAGCAAATAAGTTTAGTACGCTTGAAAGCTTTATAAAGAGCATTTTAAGAGATTACTAGTAAGAATCGGAGGAGCAACTTCTAAGTTTATTTTTAAATGTTTATTTATCACCAAGCTCTATATTAATCACTGCCTACGTGCAACGCGTCGAGACGACAAACAAAGTAGGTATTTCGATGATGTCAAATTGCTCTTTCTATGCTAGAGAAGGTGAGGAAATTTTGACGGCGATGAGATTTGTCGTATTGCACATGTTAGGGCAGCAGGACATTTCTATAGAATTTGCGAGCTGCTGTTGAATCAGCTACATTGGTTTGAAGTACCGACAGCTTCTTAGACGATGCTCTAATAATAATAATAATAAAATCATTTATTTCTCTCACAAATGGTTAGGTTAGGTTATGTTAAAGTTGTCAATATTTGTAGTCTAGTAGCTAAAATCTAACCAATTTGTGAGAGGCTGTTGCCAGTCATTCTCTGGAATCCTCATAAGGTGCAAGTCCTTCCTAAGAGTTTTATGTAAGTAATAACTTTGGTTATCCATCATGATTTTTTTTTAAAAGAGCGGCTACATCCTTTCTTTTTGGCTCTTTGTAGTAGAAAGTAGTCAATCTTCGCAAAATGCGCAAGTCTTTACAATTTCGTTTGAATTGCTTACCATTCTAAATAATCATTGTGATTATTTAATGTTACAAAATTAAGTTGATGGCCAACATCCAAATAGGTACAATCAATTCTGTTTGAAGGAAATGCGTGTTTGGTGTTTTAATCATTTATCCATTACTTAACTATGTATTTTAATAATTACAGTTCGCTACTCAACTATAATCTAGTAATTAAAATTTACAATACACAATGTTGACTACAGGATTTGAAACACAAAACCCACTGCTACTACCTTCTAGTTTCATTGTAGGTACTCTTCTGACGACCATCAGTACAGAGCAGGACGATTCATAAAAACCCAATTAACAGTTGTACCTCCTTGGTTTTAAGCCAAGGAGGTCTACAACTGTTCATCAAATTTTGAGTAAGAAAAAAACAAACTATACCTACGTACCTATTTTACGCAAAAAACTAGTAACCTACTACGCACAAGTTATGTATCATTGTAAATTATTTGAGATGTCGTTTACTTTTAGAGTTAGTATGGAAGGAAACTCGTAGCCTGTAAACCTTAATACAAATGATCACGGAACCCTGAATAAGGTCACGCAAACTAACGCGGTTCGTTTTATGTTCAGCTAAAGATTTCACTTGACATAGACTCAGCTGAAACCTTTAATTTTAAACATGCCACATTTACTTCATTACAATATTGAGGCATACATATAAGTCATCTGGTTACCATAACACGAGCATTAAATTGGTTAGCTTGGGATTAGATGACGCTGTGTGAAATGTCCAAGTCATATATCTATATTATTTTGGAAATTACAAATATTGAAGCAATTGGATTTTTTTAAATATTTTCGATATCGTTTCAGGTCTCTTAAATTTTAGTTAAATTCTTTTAATGTTTTTTGCTAAATAGAACCTATAGTATTATATTAATAGGTAGAGTGAAAAACAAATCAACGAATCCTCACAAACTTTCACATCTTTGGCACTATTCTAAGGATGAAATTCCTAATTCTTATCTTGGAATTCGATTCAAATTTAAAAAATCTTTTACCATTATAAAGCTACATTATCACTGAGTAACTTAGGCTGATGAACAATGTCAGGAAAGGCGCCATTATAGCGTGTATATATACCTACATATTGTAACTACGCTTTGTCAATTCAACTGTGACCGTATACAATTTTGATAAGTACTGTGATTGAAAGTAAACCACAACGCAGCCTTGACAAAGAACTTCATCGATTTCATTTCCTTTTACGACATTGTAAAGACAGGATTGATGGCAGCCGCCAAACAAATGGATCCTTCCATCGGTACTTTACTATCGCTATTTTAAGAACGTCTTCTGATATTACTTCGTGCTTTTGGCAATTTTTTTTTTATTATTAATATTTAATGTAAAGAAAACGACGTGTAATCGAGAATTTATAGATTTTATTAAAAATAGCGACCAACAATGCTCAAAAAATTCCATTTACCCTTACAAAATTAAAGTGTAGCGTGGGTGCACCTGAGAGAAACAAGTTAGCTTCAGTACCTACCTAAATATAACCAACCCCATTGTGTAAGTAAAGCCAAAAAGTAGGTGAATTGAGTAAGAAGCCCACGTAATAACCCTCTGAAAAACTTTATAATAAAATAACAATTTTGTACAAAAAGCTCAACATTATTTACAGTTTCTTAATTAAACGGTTGCTGTTAATTTTATTACCTGCAAGAACAATCAATACGAGCCGTCGCTAAAATGTCTCGCAAATCTATTTCAGGATACAACATTTACCACACAAGAACATACTCTAAAGTAGTGTTGGAAGGTTGAGATTTCAGTAAACTTGGATGACCTGGGCGGATTCATAAGAGAAATGGGTCAGGCGAGGTCACAGTCTCACTCCAGTACATTTTAATTATTACGTGTAGAGTTTGCGGTGGAAAGTTGATTGCACCTGTGGATTATTGTGTTTTCATTTCAGGTGTTGACCTATTTCGTACTTTGGAGGGCTAGCCAACGTTTTACAACTTTTAAAAATCTTTTCTTATGATTTCTGCAGTCTCTTCTCAGCATGTATTAAAATACTAATAGTTATTTCTAGTCTTATTGTAAATTGACTGAAAAAATCCTTAAAACATTTTACAGTTGTAGGTAATATTTAACTCCCTTTAGAATAACAAGTGGCAAACTTTAGCGCAGAGAATTTGAGATAAATGACAGGCGTTTGAGGACGCCCCTAATAACTTGGTGAATTAAAAATTCCAAGGTTTCAATATGAAAATGAAGCTTTTGAAATTGCGTAAGAAATCCCTCAGAAATCGGATCAAAGTTAGTGGGAACTTATCGCATCCAAATACATAATTCATGACCTCAGGCGTTGCCCTAGTTTTATTGAGCGAGTCGAGCGGTTTCGGGAAGTGTAGGTACCTACCACCATTTCAGGCTTTATTTTCTCATATTTTTCATAAACTTATTTACTGTTAGTCCCTGTACCTACTCGTACTGCAAGTCCCAACATAGTCGCACTAAGTAACCTTTAGGGTTCCAAATTAAAACAAACCTGCGGATGCGCAAAAAGTAAGCTGCTAATTATGACGAACAAAAAAAAACATAAAAAAAACAAAAAAAAATGTATCTAAGTATTATAAATTATAATCAGTCATCGTTACCAAAACACAAGCACTAAATGACGCTGTGTGGAATGTCCAAGGATATTTATTTATAATTAATAAAGTGACGAAGAAACACAAAACTGTTACCTAAAATCAGGCTAGTCAGTCCCACACGACACGTATTGACCATTTGTCTTTCCTGTGGACATGGCTGGCTTAGCTGAGAGGGTGGGTTAGGTGCCACCTGAACAATGTCCCAGCCCAGGCACTACAGTGTCCCGTTAAGTATAGGCAAAAATGCCTCCTGACGCTGCTGTATAGATCATCTTGTACAGGCCAGAGTCATTTTTTACCTAACATAATAGCTAGCTTTTTGTCAAATTCTACTACGCAGTTTGTACGCAATGTTATTGCACGTTTTGGGCCCGTCTTTCGAGAACTCTGAGGAAAGCACAGGTGGCGGGTGGTTCCCCCGGTCCGCCCCTATGACGTCATCGAGCTTCAAGATCAAGGCCAGCCGGCCCTTTCCACTGTTTCGGATCCTAAAACGCAAATTGAACTGATTTTAAAAAGGTGTGTGGTTTGTAACTCAATCACGCAAAACGAAACTAATGAACGAACTTTGTCACACAAAATAGGAACTTACATAGAGATATTTTTATTTTGCGAAGTACCCAAACTGTATTTTACGGCTCTGGTTGCGCAGTTTCGGTTACAAAAGTATAGGTAGGTAAGGTAGTAGGTACGCCTTTGATAGTTCTTGACTCCGCATTAGTATATATTACGGACACAACCTATTTCTATTTCAAATAATTATCATCGGCGTAAGTGGTGTAATTGACTGGAACCCGAGTGCCTTCGCCTATCGATTAGAGACCCTTCATCTTGACTACCTACAAAGGAGATCAGAAAAGGCGCGAATATAACGAGTGACGTCACAAAGGCTCGATTGCGTCACTATTAATGTACAGTCAGCGAGGAAGGATTCACATTTGAGTTTCTAGCGGTTATATAGTGTTATTTTGCCACTTCGGATTTTCAAGTGGCATGACCAAATAATAAGGTAAAGAAAACACGACCACTTTTATCAACTTAAATAACGTTTATTGTGAAAAACTTAACCTATTGATCGCATTCCACATTTCTTTCACAAACAAAACGTAAAAATTTTTTAGGTTCTGCCAGCAAAGTTTCTCATAGATACCTACCTCTTCTTAAAGTAGCTTTAGCCAGAGAAGTGTGGTGAGTAAGACCACGGTCTTACTCACCACGCTGACGATACGTGATAGACAATCACAACTCACAAGTGATCATGAACTTGTATTTAAAAAGTGTAACCGATGTAATTTCACATTATGTGTAATCAGCCGGCAACTTTGGTGGCCGTAATTATGGTAGCAATCACTGCGCATTCTGTGATCGCCCATCCATGCCTGTAGTGGCCAGTTGAGGGCATTTTAAAAAGCTTCATCATTTAAAACGTTAAAACTCGGATTTATTTCGAAAAACACACTTCAAATATCCTCTATCTATCTAAATTCCTTACTAAACATCTGGAAATTGTAACGAATGGTAAGAATCTTCATCATCTTCTAAACGCACAGTTTCTACTTTAACCAGCGGGTCAATGTTCTCAAAACTATAATCCTGATCGCGATCATGATCACAATCATTATCACAGTCATGATCATTTCCATCAGTCTCATTCCCATTCAATATGTTTCTATACAGTTCCATTATCCCTATCTTAAAATCAATTTTCTGTTTCTTATTCATTCTCTTCATATCAGGCAACAGACTTTTCAGAAACAATAAATCAGGATCATCTTCTCTCGCCATTTTAGTTTCTAGAGTTTTTATGATATTTTTTTCGAAGACTGTCATTGTTTCGTTTTCGTTTTTGGTTTTGTGTGGTCTGTTTTGGTGTGATTGTGGTTTTGTTTCATCGATGGATATACTTTTTGGGTCTGTAGCTGTTTGTAATTCCTGTGCCTCGTTCTCCGAGTCTTGATGATCGTCGTCTTTACTATCATCAACGGATATATAGGAGTCGTTCGAATTGGTTGATTCCCTGAAACAATAAAAAGTAAAGTAACGTGATTTATTTTTTAATTTATTATGAAAGTGTGTGTTTATGCTTTGGCACTCCTTTACGCTAATACCGCCGCACTGGGCGGATTTAAATGAAATTTTGTACCAGGTAGTCTTTGAGCCTGTTAACTGGAACTATTTACCGCTATTATTAGTAAGATGGTCTAATAAAAATTGGTAAGCAATCTCTCAAATCTCTTCACGATCAAGAAGACATGTTATTTATTACTAGCAGCACACCCCGGCTTCGCACGCGTAAACTAATGAAATCGGCTGAGTAGTTTCGGAGACTACAACAAACAAACAAACCAACATTACCGCTTTACAATATATACTTAGTATAGATGATGATACTGACCCTAGTTTCTTGTCGTACACTGGTCTTATAAAGTCCAAAATATCAGAGTACAGATATCTTCTCTTCTTCGCCCGCACTTCTTGTTCTCCCGGACGTGTATCAGAAAGCAGCTTCTTATAATAATCCCTTATATTGTTCCATTTCTTTTTTAATTCCAGTTCTGTAAAAACGAAATTATATATAAATATTATAATTATTATATTATTATTATTTTAATTTGTAAGCGTGGTCGGTCATCAGTGGATAAGACTCGCGAGGGATCGGAGAGAGTGGCGTCATAGAGAGGAGGCCTATACCCAACAGTGGGTGGAAATGTGCTGAGATGATGATGATGATGATATAAATATAGCTTTCCTAACACATTGTATTACAAAGTTATTTGAGCAATTAGGTAATACACCGTAATTGGAACATTCAAAATGAGTTTTATGTCAAACAACAAGATTTGGTATCCCAACCTCCTATTTAATTACCATTACTATTAAAAGACCTAAGTACCTACCTACCTTTATTTGGATCTGTAAGTAGGTACCTACTTAATCAACCTCAAAAAAAAAATTACGTCGGTAATACCTACCTATATGCCCTGATAATAAGAGGTTGATTTTTCATTAAGAAGATAAATAAAAATAAAATAATAGAACAAGTAATAATCAAATACATAAATACCAAACAATATCGTTTTTGAGTGTCATACAAAACACGCTGCAATATTATCAGCAGAGTGACGTCATAGGAACCAATATGGCGTCGCGTGTCGGTCGGCCGGCTGCCGCGCCGGTCGTCTCGTTTCCTTCAAGGCGAAATGGCGTGAGCGCACCCTTCCTTCACAGACACAGCGTCACGTGGTATTTACTCACATTCCTACACTTCGCCGCTGTACCAAAAGGATAATAAAATTCAAAACTTACGTCTTGCATATCTCTCTCCTATGTTCAAACTTGTCCAATCTTTCACCAATTCAAAACAAACACCATTCCAAGCATCATCTTTCATGTTTTTATTATGATATCCCTCGTGGTCTAAGTCCCAAATTGCTCTGAATTTTTTCACTGCACGAATTATATCTTCGGAGTCAACCATTTTTGTAAGTGATGGAACTATTTGAATTTCGAATGAAGGTGGAATATAGCGATGCACGTCCGTCCGCTTGCGCGTTTCGATCGGTACTGGGGCGTGGGTCCGGAACTCCGGAACGGAACGCCGGAGATAGAGCGGCACAATTCGGGGAACAGAACAAAACAACTCAGACGGCATACAGAGCGCGACCTTGATTGTTTTACGGATATGCGGAAAAAACCTGATAGTCTGACGTTTTTTTTATTCACTTACGATTCAAATAATCTGTCTACCTATTATACCTATGTTTGTATGATAGATAATGAATATTAGAAAGAACTGCAGTAGATCTGTCGGAGCATGCCTATTTCTACAACCAAGTTCTTGAGAATGACTGATGGTCAGAGACAGCGGCTTGCGAATGCTTTGTCGACATCACTTGTTTTCGTTAAAGAACCTGTCCAGTCTAGGGCAAATACGTTGATTGACCTTATAACCTTTTTTTATCTATAATATGTATGTATTTACAAAAAAAAAATGTATCTAAGTATTATATCAGTCATCTGGTTACCATAACACAAGCATTAAGTTGCTTAGCTTGGGACTAGATGACGCTGTGTGCAATGTCCCAGGATATTTATTTATTTATAGACCATGATTTGGGTCATCGAGTTGAAATTGGTCTCAAAGCTGCTCTTCTAGCCTCAAGGGCAAATTAAGTACGATAGGCCAAGCTGTAGTCTCTCGTGTTTTGAGATGAGTTTACTAACATTGCACATTGTAATCAATTTTACTACACCAAAGTAAATTTAACTATAAGGTCAATACAATATCAATATATCAATTATTGTTACCTCATCCTGTACTATAAAGGTTGTGACTTTGTAACCATCTCGAACATCCTAGGATACCTATTAATTTATTTATTTATGTATCAATAAATTAAATGAAAAATAATAACGATTCCATTTCCCAAGATGTGGTATTTTTTCTGATTTTTTAACCATTTCTATATATTCTGTAATATTTACTAAATATTCCGCTCTATTGGTGCCTACTCAACTTACTACTAAAGCCTTAGATCTTGCCGTCGATCGCATTCGGAGTCGGTTGAATAATGTTCAAGTGGGTGAAGGAAGTGCACATCCTGCAAAGACTCATCAACAACTGTGTATTTACTCTCAATTATTAAGTTATTGATACCTGAGCGCAGGGTCGGACTGAGCCGGTAGGACTCGGGTGGCGAAAATCTGAAGCCCCTGGATAGTTCTATCGGAAAGTAAAAAAAAAAAACTAGTAGGTAAGTTGTTTTTTATGAGTCGATAGAAAACCTTGAGGGTCTGTTTCACAACGCATATCTTAGTTCTACATAAGTTTCGAATACGCTATTTCTTACATATTGATAGGATAAACACACTGGTCTTTAATTTATGGTGGACTTTATGCGACACATAGCGCTATTTGACAATCGTGAAGAAAGTGGTAACATATCCCCAGAATTAACCAAATTGGCACGTCAAAATAGCCCCAAAAAAGCAAAATTGGCCCCTCTAGTTTTCGTTTCAGTCATCTTATTTACTTTTTTCAATAAAATAATACTTAAGGTGGAATATTTTCTTCTTCATGTTGGATAAATTATTTATACCTTTTGTATTTTTATTATGTTTCGAGAACAAGAACCTGACTGAGGCATAACATTTGGTAACATAAGTTAGGTAATGTAGGTACTCGTATCTTTGAATATAAAGAATGAAAATATGTAAGGTAAGTCGTACTAAGTACTATGTCAGTGAACTGTTAGCCTTGGGGTTAGAATTATAGGGCTAAAAGTAGCTGTGTCCCGACCTCTGTAATTTACCTTTCTATGTTTTATTTATTACCACAATTTTATTGATTTTCAGAATTATGGAGCGGCTGTTCATTTTATGTAACCTTTATTCCTAACATAGGTACACCGGAGGCCTCTGGTACCCACCTATATATATGTCATGACGACACACAAGGGTAAACTTAAATTGTCTGTCTCGGCTTTTTACCATAAGTCAATAACATAAACATTAAGTTGCTGAACTTGGGACTAGATTAGGTTGTGTGAAATGCCCGAGTATTATAAAATAATAGTAGGTAAGAACGGTCAAAATAGAGACAAATTACTTATATACTATTTGGATAACAAAAACCGAAAGCTGTTCTCTACCCTTTGCGCTACTGAAAAGCCCCTTGAATCGCATCAAAACAAACTGCACAATAACAATACAAATAGAATTAATAGGACACCTACGCAAAAACAACGAGCAAATGACGCATAATAACTTGATATGTTACGAGTGCCAGGAGCACAACAACGTAAGTCCAACACAAAACTATGATAACTGGAAAGATCAACTTGATATTTCTAGTTTAGATTCTTCATCTGATACCAAGAGGAGGCCTTTGACCAGTAATATCAAATTCAATTCAATGTGCATTAAAACGCGTAATGACTACACAGAAATGCGTAAAAACCGATGTGTTTATCTACGCGAAAATAAAATAATTAGTTTATCATCAATTCGAATGCCAATGGCAGGTGGAGTGAATCAGTCACGTTTGTTGAATGGAAGGGTCAAACCAGCCAAACTGCCCTGCGTCATTCAAAGCAAAATAATGCTTATTATGTTATCTAATTTTTTTCATAAAAAAATAAATCATGTACCTACCTAACGGTTAACTATACACAAAATACTTTTTAAGAACTCAAAATTGACTGCGATAATCACAACCCAATAACAAATTATTTTATTAACACTGCAGGTGGTATGATTCTAAAGATGTCTTTGATGGTTGACCGAAGATGACATCTTCTGCTGGCACTTGAAATACCTACCTATGTAAAAATTAACAGAATGGTCTAATCAGAAGTAAATTATAGAAAATCTTTAAACTATCACTTTGTCATAAAGTCAGAATAGATATACATTCAGATTGTAGGAAAGTAGTGCGTGTAAAACGTGACATTACACAAATTTAGTGTTTCAACAAGGTTTCAACAAATAAAGACGAATCAGGTACACACATAAAGCATCCATGATGAAATTGCATTTTTCTTTAATTTGATATTATAACGAGTAGACTATTAACTCTGTGATTACGCGTTTCAGTATAAAATTTGTCGCATAAAATTATTAAATTGGAGTGGGAGAACAGACAAACTCAAATTCAAAATGTGTACTTAGGTAATCAATAAAATCTTATTATAGAGAACACTTTGACAAGTCACGTTTTTAAAACTAGGGGATTCTGTTCTTAAAATAAACGTTACGTTTACACAATTGTACGGGTAAATACTCTTATAATATTAGTATGATAAATGAGCAAAAAGGAGATGCTAACAAAACATGAATTTTATATAAACTAGTAGTTCGCCTCGAACGAGATCTCGCTTGCCGGTGGTTGTGTATGTATATTCGTTTTTATCTGTGTTTGAAAGAATTTACTTCAGAGGTCTACTAAAAAATATTGAGGATCTAATGAGAACTAAGTACCTAAAGCCGATTATAGTAAAGCGATTTTGAGTGTGCATTATTTACAATACAGGTTTTGATTAAAAACTCTTTGAATTTAGAGTCAAACCTTAGGCTCTAAACCTATTTTATATTTAGTATGTCATGTTGGTTTGATCCTGTCATGGCACTACTTTCGATGACAAATGTGTTGCCCGCGGTTATTTCAAACATTTGTCAAAAATCATTTTGCATTAATTTACTTATATTTCTATAAAAAATACTTGATGGTATATGTAAGAGCTTATGTTTTAACGAGGGTGTTTCGACTTAAAACATTTTGGTATTTTGTTTGTTGTGAAGTGGCAGTAACATTGGTTCAAGGAAACTATTTAGTAAGTTGAATTCTTTTTCCATTAAAACGTCGTTAGGTTCGTCAAAAAGAGTTAGGAGTTAGAAACACCAACCAAAATAACAAAGAAGAAGAAGAACGATTTTCTGAGCTGCGATTTCACCAAAACTTATAGAAATGGGAGCTCAGGATATAGCAGTCATGTTTTTTTTACATTTATCGAAGTTATTCAAAAACTTTACATCTTAGAATAAAAAGTAAAACCATTTTGGAATGTATAAACAAAGCCCTTTCATATGACACCCCACTCAATGTATTTGAACAACTTTTATTTTTTTTCATCCCCTTCGGAACCAAATATCTTTACAACCCCTTGACCGATTCAGCTCATTAGGTTACTGGCTTACCGGCTTACCACTACCTATGTACCTACCAAGTTTCATGAAGATTGGATTAACGATTCGACAGTTATGCCGGAACATACAAACAAACAAATGAACACAACATACAAAGCAAAATTACCCCACTTGCCACTAAGATCTTCGTTCGCTTCGCTCACTCGATCGATTAGGTTAGCGGCATATCCCGTTGAATGTTCCCAATTTGATAGAGAGGTTGTTTTGTTTATGTAATGAGTGCTCGTAGGTACTTTACATACGATAATTATACAAAACAGGAGTTTACCGAGGAAATTTCTGCAAATTTTCGATGTTGGAACAACGTAACCAACTCGAACAAAGTTGTAGGAAAATTGAAGGAATATAGTATTGTTTATTTTGACGCTGGTAAATTACAATAGTATCCAAACTGATAGTGTCAAATTAAGTCACCTTGAAAACCAGAATTGTTTAAGTAAAGTACCTATAAGAACAATGTGGAAAATAACCATAAACATTGAAACTTGTAGGTAGGTACTCTCATGGTTTTGCATGAAATTACCACTAATAAAATGTGTGCTATCTAATGCGAGAGATGAATCAATTTCAAAAATATTCACTGCAGTGCTACTATTTAAAAGCGACTCTATTGTCCACATGTAGGTACACCGCTTACCGTCACGGCTGATAGACCAAGCGCGTCTAATAGAAAATAATATGGATGTGTCTTTGCCACCTAAACTGTCTGTTCATGGTTCAAGTCAAGTGGAACATCCTATGTCGGTTATAGATACACTAGTAGCCTCAACTCAACACGAAAACTGATGGTTGAGTTTGCTAACGGGTCAAGATTTTAAAATGTAAGAAATGATTAGTTCATGCAATTACCGGTTACGGCGTTGTACTGGATTCTCTTACATTTTATGTCTACGCTAAGTATCGATGTTTTTGACAATTCTGAACTGAGCCTGCGGGCAGCCTGGACGAGGTGCTGCCCGCAGAGAAAGGTCGTGGCATAGTACTTAGGTACCTACTCTTTAATTAAATCTTTAATTTACATATGGAATGAGAGCATAAACAGTACTTAACACATTTATAAGTTTCTATTTATATAATACAAACTTGTTGATTGTAAAGGCACTCGTATTGCTGATAGCATGTTAGTACTTAGTATTTACCAAGATAAATGTGTGAAAAACAATTAGATACGATTTGAAAACTCCGTTGTGAACACATGCACGTGACATGACATAGCACTTGCTGGGCACACGTTTGATGCAAAAAGGTGGTATAAGTTTTACGTCTATGTGTGTCTGTCAAGTGTCTGTCATCGTACCTAGCTCTCAAACGGATGGACCAATTTCTAACTGTGACATTCTTTCAAATTGACACATACCTACCTATAGCCTACAATTCGAAAAAAAATTCTGCATAACCACTAAAAACTATTAACTAAAAACGAGGCTTACTTTCTGCTGGTCTGGGCTGGGAATTTTAATCTCATAATCCCATCCGTGTCCTTGAGGACTTCGTATAAAGTGAGGTCCGTAAGTGCTCTACTTACCTAATTAGGTAATTAGTACGGTAATTATTTCATGTCTCGTACATAACATCTGACTAGATTTATTCACCCTCTAGGTCGAGTCAAGCAACAATTCAATTTGCGCGATTTGTACCGAGCAAAATTGCGTTTTCCTCTATTCAGAATCGGTGTGGCAAATGACACCTTATTATGAAGGTGGTAAAGCTGTTTAATGTGTCGGAATGATTCGATATTGCGGTTTGCAATTCAGTATTCACGTTTGCTTTACAATTATGTTGTCGCTAGGTGTTATTTGTACGCTGTCAATTTTCTTCCATTTTCATAGGTGCTATGGTTTTGTAGAACTATCTATCTTCAGGGGGCGTAGGTACCTATCATACGTTTTCGCATGGTAAGTACCTATAATAGGCATTATCTTCGATATTCATACTGTCGAATTTCATACATTTGAAATGTATGAAATCAGACACAATCATTATTCCTTTAACTCCTCTCTTTTTTGGTAGGGGGTTTAAAACTATTTACGACCTCAAAAGGCAAATTACTGCAAAAGCTGAGAATACAAGGTTACGAATTAAGTTCAAATTACTAGAACGTGTCTTTAATACAGATAGATTAGTTTTTTCGGCGACTGAGAATGAATCTAGTGCTGCCGTTTCATAGCATTAGGTATTTAATGCATGGTAACTTAAGTTACCATCATTACCATGCATCACCGTAACTTCAGCATAATTTGGGCATGTAGGTATTTATTTGGGCATAGCTCTATCAAGAAAATTGTTCTCAAAAAGTTGAAACGGCGTTATTATTTCTCAAGTCTCTCCAACCATCACTGTCCTTCAAGATTGAAAGACCATCCATGTACTTATCATACCATTAAGTTTGTGCACTACACGTCAATTATTTTATTTATTGTTTTACTGCATGTCCGATAGTTTACTGTAGGTACCTATATAAATTATTCCCATAAATTTTAAGGTTACTTACATATTTAAGGATATAGGTTAGGTACCTATATTATCTATCTATATATATAAAGGAGTGGTCAAAACGTAAGAGACACGGTTTCTCTGAAACTACAAGTGCTATTAAAGTGAAATTTTGCATGTAGGTTTCTGTGATGACGTAGATGAGCGTTAAGAACGGATTTTTCGATCAGAGGTTAATTCAAGGTCAGAGGTCACTTTTATTATAACTTTTGTATGGTGACAGCTAGATTGTTAAAATTTTGAGAATAGATTCTTGACTTAAAATAAACGAACACCTATTTCAGGATTTTTCAAAATTTTTACCCAAAGTGTAAATTTGGTTGGGTCAAAGTTGGGTATTTTTTGACCTTTTGCGATATCTCTGTAACCAAAAGAGCTATAATAATGAAACTTTGCATGTAGGTTCCTTTTAATATGCGGGCACCCGCTATGGACAAATTTCAAGGTCAAAAGTCAAGGGTAAGGTCAAAAATCATATTTTTTGTAGCTGCAAAATGGTGAAAGCTAGAGCCTCAAAATTTCAAGTATAGATTTTTAGTTTAAAATAAAGGTAAACCTGTTTCAGGTTTTTTCAAAATTTTAACCCTAAAGGTCAATAAGGCAGAGTCAAAGTTGGGTAAAATTTTAACCTTTCATGATATCTCTGGTGTTGGAAGAGTTTCAAAGTTCAAATTTGGCATGTAGGTTTCTTTTCAGACGTAAGCACCTATTATGAATGAATTTTTAAATCAAAGGTCAAATTCGAGTAATAAATGCAAATTAAAAAAAAAACATGATTTACCTTTCAACGCATCTCTGAACCCACAAGTGCTACGAAGCTTAATTTTTGCATGTAGGTTTTTTATAGTACGGAGACTCTTGCTTAAAAAGGATTTTTCGATCAAAGGTCAATTAGAGGTCAGAGGTCAACTTTTTTATAACTTCTGTATGGTGACAGCTGGAACGTCAAAATTTAGAATGTTGATTTTTGACCTAAAATGAACGAGCACCTGTTTCAGGATTTTTAAAAATTTTAAACCCTAAAGGTCAATTTGGCCGGGTCAAAGTTGGGAATTTTTTGATCTTTTGCTATATCTTTGTTGCTAGAAGAGCTATTATGGTGAAACTTTGCATGTAGGTTCCTTTTAATACTAGGGCACCCGTTATTGACAAATTTTAAGGTCAAAGGTCAAGGGAAAGGTTAAAAGTCATATTTTTCATAGCTTCAAAATGGTGATAGTTGGAGCGTCAAAATTTCAAGTATAGATTCTTAGCTGAAAATAAAGGTAAACCTGTTTCAGGGTTTTTCAAAATTTTAACCCTAAAGGTCAATTTGGCGGAGTCAAAATTGGTTAAAATGTTGACCTTCACGATATCTTTGAAACTGCAAGAGTTGGTTCCTTGAGGAACATAAGCGTCGCTTTCTTACAAATTGTACCTAGCCGTTGTTTCTAAAGTCATCGCGAATGAAATCGCGCGCGGGACGGCTAGTAAATATATAAGAGGGATAAACACATCTGAAAAAGTCGTAATAGTGAAAATTTAATTTGGTGCACAAACGCCACCTCTTGACCTGTAGATACTCGTAGTGGCTGGTAATTTTTCAAGTTTGCGTGTCCAATGCCCATATTTGTTTACAAATAGGCACGGTTTTCCCCAATTTTACCGCAACAAAACTTCCATTGATACACGGTCGGTATTCGTCACAAATAATTCCAAGTCAAACATTCTGTCGAAATTGCGGAGACTAGAGGCTCAAACTCATTGCTATGCGAGTTGCCAAACCACGTCTGCATTAGAAACGACGACCTTTGTTCGGCATTCACGAAGAAAACAGGTTCAATATGTAAAGCCCAAGTAAGTTAATGTTAGATGGGCAATGGGCATATTAGTGAAGACTAGATATATAAATGGTCAGTTTGAACCATTTTAAGTGGGATACACCAAACAATGTTTACTTATTCTCGTGCTTAACTCACCGATAGTACTTACTTACACCATTCTCAAACATTACTTATCCATATCACTTATGAATAGTGATTAAATGCAAAAATGTCTCGCATGTTCTTGCCCAACTAGCTAAACTGTCATAATGAGTAAACTGGTGAATTAGTGAAATTGACGAGTTAAGAAACTGACCAGTGTTAAGCTAACTCTGTACACGACACGAAGCTCTCATAATTTTCAGATAATGATATGGCTATCCCAAAACATATCATATCCAGACCAATTAATTACTGGGCAAGCCTTTTACATCTCCTTAATGCCACTTCGAACGAACGAACGAATGCTCAGGACAAGGACGATCGTCCTTGGCATTACTTGAAAGCCACTTGAATGATACTTATTAACATTTTGACAGAATAACTGTGTGACTGTTTTCTTTGCTATGAAGTCTTAAGCACCCTGTAGGATTTCATTGTGATTGCAGCTTCAGCAACTCTGGCGACCTTTAGAGGTCGCCCGCTACCGGGCGTACTGACATTTTGATTCAATTATTAATAAGTTTGACTCCTGACGACTTGCGTGATTCAAATCACTTTCGGACATGATACTTACGATACTTATTTGGAAAAGTTTTGACTCTATATATGGATGATGAGACCACCGGTAAGTTTGTTGGTACTTTGTAGGTAGGTATACCTTTTAAACTGACACGTTTGATTGTAACTGTTTCTATAAGCACAGTAAATGTTCTTATTTTTCCAAGATAGAGAACCCTATTTTCCCTCCGTCAAATCTTGACTAAAAAGTAGGTAAGTTCGTATGAGCAACTGGCTTAACGTATTGCGCATTAAGTATTTTCTTTTTATTCGTAAAAACATTAACATACCTACAAAAGCAAGAACGTACAAGAGCCACTTCAAGTCAAAAATACCTTGTTAGAGTTACAATCTCGACCAGTAACTCAAAGCAAGCAAGGACCTTCGTATATAATTGGGAGTCGCCACGCATGCGAAATAATTTAACCCAAACGTTAGTTTATTGCTGTTTCAAGACGAGCAATGTTTATTACTTAACGAGAGAAGTAATGTAGTGAATCTGAAGCGTGAAATGCCGTAATGAAAGTTGCCAACTTAGCTATTGGGAAATTCACCTTATCATTTTTATCATGGTCATTTTAACTGCTGAATTTGTCATCTTTTTTCATTGAACAGCAAGACAAGAAGTAAACTAAAGCCTTGCTTATTAAGTGCCAGTCTCAATAACCTATCTATATATCGGCGCAAACAGAAAAAGTATAAAAACGGTGCGGAAGTCGTGCGGCGCTCAGTCGAGCGGTGGCAGCCAACGGAACAACAACTCGGGTATAAAAGGCGGCTCAACGTCGCACAACATTCAGTCGAGCGCCGGCAGCGAGCGGAGTAACATCGCTCTGCTATAAAAAGCCGCCCAACGACGTCGAGCGGTCATTCCGTCGCCAGCAGTCGGCGAAGTCACACGTACACCGAGAAAATACCGCAACATTGGCTTGACGCATTACCACGTGTTACCACAATCCGTTCCTTTCGGAGCGCTCTAATGTTTCTTTGGCTTTGTCAATGAGAACGTCAGATTCTCATTACTGTTAGTACAAAATAATGATGATTTGAGACGCCCTAACGCCCCTCCTCTGACATCAGAAGTGGGATGAACCAACGACAACCACGATGTGTGAAATAATTGTAGTGTTTGTTTTTGATTGTTTGTGTTTGTTTTTGATTGTTTTTAACGAGAACCAAAATGAGCGCCGAGGCTCTGAGGTTTAGACTAAAATTAGCGCTGAGGCTATGAGGTCAAATGTGCATGTGTGTTTGTTTTTGATTGCTTTTAACGAGAACCAAAATGAGCGCTGAGGCTCTGAGGTTTCGACCAAAATTAGCGCTGAGGCTATGAGGTCAAATGTGCAATTGTTTATGTTTTATTACAGACGTGTTCTTTGTTCAAATTTGTTAATGAAAAGTGGATGCAGGGACGCATCCATGGTCAGAATGGCCGTATCGGCGCAAACAGAAAAAGTATAAAAACGGTGCGGAAGTCGTGCGGCGCTCAGTCGAGCGGTGGCAGCCAACGGAACAACAACTCGGGTATAAAAGGCGGCTCAACGTCGCACAACATTCAGTCGAGCGCCGGCAGCGAGCGGAGTAACATCGCTCTGCTATAAAAAGCCGCCCAACGACGTCGAGCGGTCATTCCGTCGCCAGCAGTCGGCGAAGTCACACGTACACCGAGAAAATACCGCAACATTGGCTTGACGCATTACCACGTGTTACCACAATCCGTTCCTTTCGGAGCGCTCTAATGTTTCTTTGGCTTTGTCAATGAGAACGTCAGATTCTCATTACTGTTAGTACAAAATAATGATGATTTGAGACGCCCTAACGCCCCTCCTCTGACATATAGTGCATCGTTTTTTTTACAGTGGTAAGATATTTGACATATAGATCTGAGAGAGAATGGAAGGGAAACCTCGATCAGTTTTATTGTCAGATCATTTTAGACTTTATCTTCATTACCATAATACATAATATATATATTATAGTATCGCTTGAGAAACTTCAAACGCAGGGGACCACAAGCGACCGTAAGCGCTGCCAAGAGTATTTTTCAAATACTATGCATTATACTCGTAGTGGGTAATATTAATAAAGTTTGAAATCACATGACACTGAAACTGTAGGTAGACGCTTCGCTGCCTTCTCGGTGTGAATTGACGCTAAGTCTTGTGGTCTTATCTACAGATAGCACACTGCTGGGTATCCCCACTTCTCTATTATTAAATCAAATCAATCGTTTATTTGCAGAATAAAATCCTAGAGCCTTTCAACTTGTAAAACATTTCCTTAGATTCGTCCGTCTCGTGGTTAGATAAACGTCAATCCCATACATTCTGACGGTCATAATAATATGATTTAACGACGAAATATATCGGAAGTCGTTTGCCACTTGAATAGCCTTGGTTTGTTTTTATTAGACCATAAAGGTAGGTAGGTAGAATAATATAGGTAATCCATATGAACTTTTGTTGTTGACATCTTCAGGCCATGGACGTCGTATTATTTTAATTTCAAACCATTGTCCGTAAAAATAATTCGAGTAAAGACTAATAAATGATTAGATAACAAATCTTGACATGGCAGCTAAAATATAAAATCTAACGTAACCCCTTGGGCTGGCAACATCGGACGCCTGAGAGTCGAGGGAGGTGATATAACAATTCCATTGTCACAGTGTATGACGCGATGAATTAATTAGAACGACTTCATCAATACATTCGAATGGGCGTCCGACGGCTATATAATGACACTTTTTGATTATACTCGTAGAGTCCAGTGCCCTTTCATAGTTACGAATTATATTCTTTCATAAACACAATACATTGGGAACTTCTCGAATTCTATTCATCCGAGATATTTTCATCTGGGTAAGGGTGGAACGACGATATTGCCAACGTCGTGGGCCGGCAGTGGATCAGGCAAGCGCAGGACCGTGAGAAATGGCAGAAACAAAGGGAGGCCTATTCCCAGCAGTGGGAGAAATCAGGCTGCGGATGATGATGATGAAGGGTGGAACTCGCCGTACCATAAGAGCAGATGGGATGAAATTTTACAAGACCACATTTTCTAGGAGAGGCGTAAAGCATCACAAGAGGAATTGTATTGTAGTGTTGGCCACCTGCTAATTAGAGGTTATCGTTAGGTCTTCAACAAGATCTAGATGGGAGCGGTCCATAACCGAAAAGTGAGGCAAAAAATTTAAAAGGCCTACACCTAGAAGTGGGCAGACATAGACTTTAAAATATAATGATTATAATGTATTGAATCTATTGCTAGAGCTTAACCATTTCGATCCTATTGTGTAGATAAAAAACATCATTAGGAGTAATTAGGACATTGAAGATCCTTTTGCTACTTGGGATAAGAATCTATAGAAGCAAGCCGAAAACCAGTGGTAATTGCTGCTTTCAAGAGATGCGTAAGCATTTTCATACGTCTTTACTAATGAACAGGGAACATTCTTGAGAAAGGTAACTAATAAATTGATGTGGGTTACGTGTGAATTGATTGATTGATCTATTAACGGTAATGAGAATAGTCGGAAAAACAAATAAACCCCTAGCCGTCTACAGTACCTAAGCGTATTTTAAATTGGCCGGAGTGAATATAATTTGTTTCGAGGAGCATCGGAGTGGTTGGAAAAATCACTGTTTTACGTGCTGTCAACACGTCGTCTGTTTAATCTCTTTCTGAACGAAATTGACCGCTCAGATCAAGTACTTACTCACAACAATCACTTTATTTAGATTAGTACTGAACAAAGGTGATTATACCTACATCACTTAGCTACAGGCTATATTATTCCGAGCCCTAAGTGGCCTAGCCCCCCGCTGCATGATAAACATGCTGTTTAAGTTGAACTAATAAAAAGTGGTTAATTTATTAGCAGTCTTTAATTAAGTAGGTACGTGAACCGCGTCTTATTCATCCAAAATCTTATTCTCGTTTCAATTAGATAAATCGTATTAATATATCTTATGCACAACAAAGCTGAAGACTTGTAGAATGAAATGGAATGAAAATCCAACTAAAACAAAGGGCAAGACACATCAGGCACAAAAGCTTCGCAACAACCCACTAGAGTAGGGTGACAGTGATTTACTGACAGGATTTACTTATGTCCACTACGTTCTACATACAAATAGAACTATTTAGATATCAAATCCTATCCTATCCTACTATTATAAGTACATACTTGTAAAATCAACGAAAGTTTGTGTGGTGCTCTCTTGTGAGCAAAAACTACTCCGATTTGTCTGAAATTTGGAATATCTCTACATTATGTTGCTACATATTATTTCTGATAGTGCCACGCGGGATCAAATGTACTCGTTGTAAGGTAGGTCAAACACGGTTCTTTACAAGCTTTAACAAAACCAAGCAATCTACACTTCAAATAAGTTTCCTTTCAATTGAAGATCCAAGTCAGAAATAATGCAAACGAATTCAAGAGAAACCGGATGAGATTGTAACAGTTTGAGAACGAGGTCGAGGCTAAAGCACAGGACGGAGATGTTTGTAAGCGACAATCATGAATTCAAACCAAATTCTATGCCACACACGAATAGCTTTAGCCCGCACTTATAATGTACGTTTGTTATAGATAGAGAAATACATCATTGTGTCGATCCACGTCATGATGAACAAGGTGATTTGTGAAGTTGGTTAAAACAGTTTAAAGCTCTATTTATGTTTTGAGTTACATTCAATTTATTACATTAGGTACACTAACATCAGATGTTGCAAATATCAGTTGTCTTTATGTGGCACAATCGAGGATATTGGCTCAACTAGTGATTACTTAGGTACAAACTATTGATCGAAAAAAACCCAAACCCGGACCGAAAAATATCCGCGGAACAAATCCGACGGATATCGAACCAGCGAACTCCTGCGTCAGTCGGGCCTTCACTCACTGGACTACAGAGATCGTCAGTTTTTCATCTGGTTTTTCTAGGTATTTTTCAAGACATTCTCTCACTTTTACAAAAGTCCTGGTCACCCCACACATCTGCCCACACCTCGGGCGGGAATGGTGTCCTACATAGAAGCTACATTGTCGTTTGTGCTATTTTTCCTAGCAATGCGTTATAGACAGCAAAATTACTCGCATAGATTATCTACTAGCTAGATAATCGTGATGATGCTTATAAATGCTTTCTATAATTATTTTTAAACCAATCACGAGCTTCGGACTTTTTTAATAAGATGAGCGCTCCGTGCGTATAGGTAGGTGCCATTACGGAGCCTCTAAGCAGTCTAAACCTCTGTCATCGAAGTTGGTCACTCTCATTTTGCTAAAATAAAAACAAAAACAAAACGTTAAAAAATGCAAAATGTTTTTGAAATAACTACATCATTATTTTCTGATATTGTCATGTCAAACCACTGTTTTAGGTAGGTAAGTTAAGTATAAGTAGTCTTCATCGTAACGATCGAAACCTATCAATTTTCTAAAAAATTCGATCCAACTTCGTCCACTGGGCACCACTAGTTATAAAATAGTTACGTATAGTAATAGTCTAGCTAGCACCGTTAATAAGATATTATTCCAGCCGAGGTCATAGGTGGTCCATGCCCGTCTGCGTCAATGAACGTGCGGATACGTAACACATCTTGAATTAAAGTTGTTTTGCAATTAAAATACGTAATGGTCACTTTGCGTTATTAATTGGGGCACGTTTTTGTTTGAGTGTAATTTATCTGAATTGAACTGGCGAATACTATTTCATTCAGTTTCGTTTGATTAGTCGAGGGATTATAAAACCGGTAGGAAGTTTGCACAGTTTTGAATACTAAGTATGCTATATTAGTTTATCTATACTGAATTAGGAGACCGTTAAAATTGAATCGTAGATCGTTATGGTTGATCGTACAATAAGGAAGAATTCCACTATTATTCTGAGATTGCCCTATTGATACATTATTTAAATTACTAAGTACCTATATTTAATTGTTAAATTCATGGTAGGTTCACCCCGAGGATCCTAGTTATGAATAGTGCTGTAATATTTGAAGTAGGTAGGTTAGTACTATTATCTCGAACTATTATCGCACTCGCTGACGCTCGCGCGATAAACCATCTCGTGCATAGAAAAAATGCCTTTATCCCCTTGTATAGCAATCTACTATTACCCAACTTAATCATTTAATTTTTCTTTTCCTTATTTACCAATCAATTCTATCATTAACGGGCTGGTTTTGCCTCCCTGTTCTTTCCTGTTAGCATAACAAATCAAATAATTACATCAGAAATATTCGTGCTCTTTTGGATCATGTAACAACTAAATGCCCTTTGCATTTTTATACATTTTGTTTGAGGAAGGAGGAAGGGTACCTATAACGACATGGCTTTATCCTGGTTTGCTTAACGATCGGATGAAATCAAATATTGATTGCGATTGTATTCCCATGATGCGGTCGACTTATTCTTTCAGATCCCTATACGATATGATGAATAAAAGAAAAAGCAGCTTTCTTGAAGGTATGAATAGGCTCAGCAAAGCTGCGGAAGGGCGGACGGATGGACAGGGCGTAACTTTGTTGACTTCGGAACCCTAAAAACACGATCGAGATCGATTCTCTTTCTACCTATGCTGATCCGTTGTTTTGATATTTCTAACACGTAACTTATTGTAGTTGTAGGTAATTGTAATACTTATTACCATACATCTTTTCTGATTCTACCTATAGCGAAAAATAATGTTAAAAATAATATGGCTAAGGGCAATCGTCAACATTTTCAATAAAAAGCTACAGGATATTAAAAAACAGGATAAAATTCCAGAAACATTTCCATAACATTCCTTCCAACAGAGAATGATGTAACATTTTACGATGTCATTCGCCACTAATAAAGGTTATGGGAGACTTTATAGCGAATCAATGTTACAGAATATTCCATTGGCATGCTCCCAAGTTAGATTGTATAGATTGCTATCTCATCAACTGGCTATTATCTCTCAGTTACAATTATTAAGCTATGACGAAAATCTTTGGATGTTCAATTTCTTGGCGTGGTTTGTAAATCAGACCGAAGTTCTGACGAAAAAATTTCAATTTCAAAACTTATATTTCTATAATAATCGATCAAGAAGCCGGTATATAGATGACGTAGTATCTGCAGCGACAGCTATCATGTTCGAGGGTCGACCACTACGCGTATGTAATTGCTATGTTTCTTAGAAGCTGTGTAATTGACTTCGTAGAGGGCCTATTGTATCTAAAGTAAATGAACAGGCTAATACTAAATGCTACACCTGTAGCGAGATTACGTACCTAACCTACATAAAAAAATATTAGAAACATTTTCTCCCGCGGAAACGGGACTTACGCAGGTGAAACCACGGGGCGCAGCTACTAAAACATAAAAAAATACAAGTTTATATTCTTTCATCGAGATCTCGAACAATAACAACAAGTGAAAAGTTGCTCGGATCTCCGTTTCTAACAGCAGTAATTTTGTTTGTTCTGCGTTGAAGGACGACAGAGACAGATTGAGTTTAATGGCTCAGGCGAGCACGAATAAATCTACTGAAATGTGTCCAGTAATATTTCATTTCATGCTGGCTTTGGGAACACGGTTTTCTTAGCTTTCTTTTCTACTGTAGACAAACTAAAACATAGATACACCTACCATTTACATGATGCCATTTGGTTGCATTTTGCATACAATACAATTTAATTGACTGTCATCATCTTGCATAGTCTAAGGGGTTTATTCATAAAAACTTGACAATTTAATACCTACAGGTTTTAAGAACGTTTTTTTCTTGTCACCCATATGTCAACGAAAAGAGATAGCAACAGATTTAATATGCGTTTTAGCTAATACAGGTTTAATACAGGTTTTAGGTCGAATATGCATAAATGGGGTAACTCTTTAGTCTAACTGACTAAACATTGTTTAATGGTGGATGTCCAAAATAGATTTAAATTAGTTGAATCCAACAACCTTGTTTTTAACGTAAAACCCAAATGTAGTTTTGCTTAGGCCTTTACACCATTTGCATCAAAATTATGTTATCATGAACCCGAAGGAAAAGTAACTTTGTACTATTCCAGAATAGTAAGCCAGCTTACTCTACCCGTTGAGTTACTTAAAATGTGTTGTCCATTAGCTAGGAAGGTTTAATATCTCGTAAAACCGCAAGTCACAGAAACTTACCTTTTCTCGGTTAACAAAAACCAAACTTTATAAGGAAGTTTAAATGAAACTTCGGAATCGTGACCTAAAATTTGTACGACAGAATTATTACCTACCTACCAAAAAATTTGCATCAAATCAGCCACTGCTCAGTCGGTAGTAGCTGTCATTTGAAATGGACATCGGGTTCGATTCTAACCCAGGACAAACATTTGTGTGGTAAGACTTCGAAAATAATAGCAAACGTTTATTTAGACAAACAACTCAAAAGGTTAAAAAACTAAGGTAAGTAACATAAATTTTTGGTAATTAGTTGGTCAAATTTCTTTTTATGAAATTCTTAATACCTAAATGTTTTTATTGTGATTGGGATCGTACAACATAATACTTATATTCTTCTTCCATTTCCCTATATCCTTCATCTCAACACTCACCCCATTCTTGTTCGTGTTAACTTTACACAAAGATTCGTCTCTAGGTGTACCTATATGTTTATAACATAAATGTGGACTGGATATGAATAATCAGCATAGCGCAAGCTTTCTTAGTTTAAGTCTGACGTTAAGCGAATTGTCCACCTATTTCTAATCTTGATTGATGTTGATGGCAAGTTGCAAATGATGGCAAGTTTATTATGTTTACCTATTGTGGTCGTGCGTCACTGTGCATAATGTTTGATACGTCAAAGTTTAACGCTAAACAGTACTAATACTATACCTAGTGTAGCTAGGTATAGTATATTTTGTAAATTGTATCTATTAGAGTTTAGACCCGAGAAGAGACCTTGGAATTTTCGTTACTTCCTCAGAATTCCACAGGACTCGTGAATCGAGCTGTATCAACAAAACTGGTCGCTTATTCATTATCAGCTGTGTGTTAAGAAAGAAAAATATGTTTATTTCGTAGGACCTCAAGGATCGCTCAAAGAGTTCAGAGCTCTACCAAGCATAATTATTGTTATACGTTTTTTTTTAATGACAGGGTAAATTAAATTATACCTACAACAGAGATACAGATGAATATAACGACACCTTAATGCAATTCAATTTTCATTGCTTCCTAGGAACGTAGGAACATCGAAGAGACACCCTACTGGATTTTTTACACTTTATTATTTGATGCCAACGTAGACATAGGTATTATTTCTAAAAACACCTAAGTATACCTACTTATGTCGAAATTGATTGAGTTTTTCATTCCTACATCTCGTTTTATTATCTAGCTAGTAGGTAGGTACTTACAATACCAATATACTTCAATCAACATAATGACCACCAGTCTGGTAAATTGTGAGCTATTTTATATAAAGCATTGCCGTAGTAAATTGCAGAGATGCACTGTGGCATTGAAATACTTTGAGTAATCAGGCCATCTACTTGAACGATTCATGGCACCAACTATATAGGTACCTACTTAGTTCAGTTTATGTTAGTCAATGATTTGGTTCATTTTCACAATAATAAGCATTTATCATTGAGAAAATGGACCAAATCATAGTCAAATTTTTTTAATATCTTTATACTTACCTACATTTAAATTCTTTACACGTTTTTCTTTATTTTATTAAATATATTTTCTACTAGTCCTTTCGCAGAACTCAAGCCAAAATTCTTCCTAAATTGTAGGTATGTAGAGATAATGACCCGTAATCATATTCCCGTATCCGATTGGTCTTAAAACAAGAGGTTACGAGCACCTCATAAACTTTACTCTGCCTCATTACAAGCATAATCGTCGTGATTGGCAACACACGATGAATGAGAGGCCCGTTTGTTGCAAAACGTTCGACCAGGCGAATCTCTGTCGTTAAGATTCGATAAACGAAGTCAAGGTAAATACAAGTTCATTTCGGCTAAAGACGTATGGCAAGCAAGAGCGTCATCATTTTAACTAAAACTGTGTTAACTGGTTTACCTACTTAGTAGGTACTTTAACAGGACATGAAAGTTCTGTTGTTCTTCATTTTTGATTCCTTGCTACTTGAACTAGTGGTTTCCAATTTTTGGTAGGAATATAATTGTAAAAACGTTCTCTGCATTAAGTACTAGGTATGTTCCTTAATTATTAGAGGGATTATTTTGTATTAATTGATGTGCCTAGTAAAATACGAAATGTTTACCTATTTTTCATACTTGGTTGGTCAGTCCGACCCCATCAAAGCACGCATTTTAGAAAAAAAATTACGGATTTACAATGCTGAGAACTTACAAAATAAAAAGTTGTTAGATGTGATTAAATGAATAGACATACTTACCTAATTGATTCAATGAAGTACCTACGTTATTTATTGTTTTAAGTACTTACTTAAGTAAATAATATTTGTGAGTTTGTTAATTTTTAGGTAGGTACATAAAAAGCAGATTAATAAATTTACAGTTGTTATTAAATTATTGTATTAACAGATAAAGAACTAATGCATTAATAAAGGAAAACTGTACTTATTTGAAACTTCCTAGAAAAAACAACACCTAAAATCGTTCATAATAACCGCGTAGATGTATTACCTACCTCTACATTGACGGCTAATCGTAGATTGTGTGATAAAACATGATAACGGACAGAATCTGAGTGAACAACGGTCTAGGAGTTCATTACAATCATTGTATTGTAGGTAGGTATGAGTCGTGTATCATCTGTTCAAAGTAAGTACCTAGACCGCAAAAAGGAGTTCCACTAAACGCAAAAAAACGCAAACGCTAATTTAATATGGACAGTACGTCACACACCCAGATATTTGCCTGATTATTTGGATGGTGTATCGCGTTTGAAAAAAGAATAATCTCCTAGTTTCAAAAACGTTACTTGTCAAATTGGTGTATGAAGAAAATAACTTAGTGAACAAAGACATTGACTTTGACTATGTGTTGCGCTTGAGTCAAAATCCGAACGAATCCAAACACCAGACCTCTACCCTCTACCTACATCTAAAACCAAAAAGAATAAAAACATCTTGCCAGTAACAGAGATTACGTTGGCCTTTTGAATTCAGTTTTCAGAATTGCGATTATTGGCACTACCTAATAACTTGTACCAGACCTACATAAAAAAATTAAGGCTAATCCAAACCAAGATCTACACTTATTCAAAGTTACATGCAAGTCCATTATCTCTGGTTAGTCCTGAAAAGACCCCAATCATCACTGAAGTGGACCAGGGGGATGTTCTAGTAGCCCTCGTTCTATTCCTAACTTCGAATACTCAGATAAGTAAATTTTATAGTAGTAAACCTAATAAGGTTTAAAGTTTATGTTATTGGATACTAAATGCCGATCTTGACTTCGATCCAAACTGAATTCTTATATACTTAGGGCAGTTAAAGGTAGGTAGGTAAGTACCTACTGTAAAAACGAAATAAGAGACGTTAGAAATTTATGGATGGGTGATGGATTTATGGATCATCACTATCATTCAAATATTGCAGAAAGTGTTACGTAGAGTATCTCCTCGTACCATTACTGAAATTATGACGTCACAATAAATCATAACAACTGCCTCTATCTCGCTGGCAATATTATGCTCTTGCGACTTGATGTCTTTTCCATTGTTTTGAGCCTCTTCTTGAGCATCTAGTATGGAAAACTTTAAGAAATTGAAAATCATAATTTATTGCAAGTAATTGCAACAGACAACAATGTCCCATCTGTTCACTTCGTCTCAACTCGTGCAAGATTTTATAACAAATTATCACATTGTGACGACCTTGTATCATGAACGAAGCTGGGGCGTGGCGAAAGATATTTTTAAATTCTCCTGAATAATTAAACAGTACAACGACCAAGCTACATTGAAATTTAACTAAACCAGTGTTTTCATTACATCAGACGAAAAGGGTTGCTGTTGCCTGTAAGGGTTGCGGGTTTTGGTTGGTTTAAAATAGAAGTTCTGCTCAGTTCTATTTTATTTAAGTAACCTTTATTTTCGGATGTATAGAAGTCTAGGTAAAGATTTAATGCATCGCACGGCAACAAGATAATAAATAAACGAGCCAAAGTAAATGTTTCCATTTGCAAATGTCAAAAACAACAATAATTTTATTGAACTTGAATATGAACTTGAGTGCATTAAACTCGTTTCGTCGGATTAACATGGACGAGCATGTCCTTGAAGTGTACAGCCACAGTCCAAGAGCAATGTCATCCAGGAATAGATAGAAATATCGTCATTGAAAATCTGTTGAAAACTTGCCAAATTTCAAACAGTGACAGACGAACAGAAATACACCAATCTACATTGCCGCTAAACTAGATGATAGACAAAAAATGCTAATGCTCTTATGTAAATAAGTTTTGGCAAAACAGTACCTATAACTACTCATCTCGTTAGCTCGCGCGTAGATCTTTAAAATGAGACAATTGTTTGTATATTCTGTCAAAGAAATAAGAATATATTTCACAAAAGAACAATCACACGGGAAGAATATCTACTTTATAAACATCAAGTAGGTACCTAGGGCTACAATGGCTCTACTAAACGTAGAAATTGAAGACATGGGTACCTGTACACGTGCTACAATCGGCTTTGTTAGTGTAGGGAAAAATTCACATATAAATTATTTAATCCGATTTTGATAAGACAATTTCCGCGATAGGCGATAAGAATTAGAATTGCTTGAAAGCCAAGCGCCGACAGCTAGTCTACAAATCAATGTCGGGTGGAGTCGGGAGCGAAGACTTGCGCAAAGGGACTCCTATAGTCGAATACTTTCATGAGCGAATTATTGGAGTTCAGTTCTCGATAGCTCATAAATTCTAAACAAAAATAATAAAGGGCTAAGGGTATTAGCATTACCTACCCTTGACTAATGAGCTTGACTAATAAGCTATCTATTTTTTTACAATAGAGGGGAGATGAGTTGAGCCATTTGCCCATTAGCTGGACACTCCGGGCTAGCAACAACAATTATAGAGGACAAAGCAGTGCAATGTTAAAAAGGTTACACTTATTTGTTCTTGTAGGTAGGTATGGCGCAAACAAATATCATGAAATGTTATGAAAACAGAAAGAATGACCTCGTTGAATGCCTTCTAAAAGCCAGAACGCCTGTTATCGCTTATGATAAGATATCAGTCTTTAGACAAGAAGCCGAAAGATAATTTCCAACGTTTTATCTCTAACAAATTCGTGCGTTCAACTTGGATCTCCGAAAATTAACATACCTATAAATTCAAATAAAGAACGCAGTTTAAACTTATTTCTGTGAAACTTGTTCTCTTTTTTAAAGTTGTGCCTGCCTTTCAATTTTCAAGGGATTTCTAGTCCACAACGCACAAAAATAGACGGAAATTTGAGAGCAGTCCCCAGAACTTTGCAATGTCCAGGGTTCCTTAGTTTGTTGTATGTTACAATCTTTACATTAATTAATACTTAATTTTATTTTAAACAAAGGGTGTTGGGTGTTTTTACATTCAAATAACGGTAATCTAAAGACTGAAAAAGATTCAATATTATAATAGGTCTATTACAAAATATCCTAAATAAATTAAGCACAAGGATCCTTGAGAGTTAGTTGAAACTAGCTGCCTGACTCCTAAAGCCTAATTTAGCATGGTTTCAGAAGTTTTTTCCTTGTTATTCTTATGATAATGAATAAAATAAATAGGTTTCGAATAAAAGAGGAAAATAGGAGATAATAACAAATTTACTTCGACTGTATTTTAACACTTATGAGACTGTGTAATTTTAAAATACAGCTGCAGTAACTATTGGCTATTGGCAATCTGTGGCACAGTTACAGTAAGTAGTACGCTATTAATCTACATTGTATTTTTACCTATAATACATGTTTATGGACACGTTACTTTGCATGTCTACTGCCCACCAGTCTGATAAAGTTATCATCCACTAACCAATTCAATTAGCTTAATCTCAAACTATGCTTAGATACTTCAGATACATAAGAGCAACACTTTCATTTCAAATGTTTACTTGGAAAACTCTTAAATATAGAACCTACTGAAAAATATACCGGTTATGTAATCCACTAAAGAAATTAACAATTGACAACCCTCGTTCACTTTTTGGGCGCAAAAAAACCAAGCAGAATGGTGTACGAGTAGGTATGATTTCAAAGAAATCCTGTAATGTTTTGCGATTAATTAAGTTTGTGATTACAACAAAACTTCTCTAGAGTTACGTTGTAAGTTATTATTATTAATCATCATATTTCAGTTACAGACCTTGGTTAGTTGATTCTACGGTCTACTGGGAATGGACATGGAATTAGATATTCAAATAGCAATCAATAAACCCAAGTGGGAGCGAGGATAATTCCAAGGGTGATTTGATATAAATGGATCTGCAAATGTTCGGTTCAGACCCGTTTCCTATAAGCCTTGAACGAGTCTGCTGACCTTACATTAATAAAGTGGTCGCTTAGAACTCTACTCCGTTTTAGCAACATTGCAAACACGATTGTTGGGTAAAAAACCTACAAACCATGGTAAGATATTTTATTTTAAATAGGTACATACATAGTTCGTTCTCATTGTTGCTACGTGCATTTCAAGACAAATATTTTCATCATTCATCACTGCTCTAAGCGTAAAATTACTTTAATATTCTTTGCCAAAGACAACTAGAAGAAAGATGAAGTGTGATAATGATAAATAGTAATACATAAAAATCAATGTCTTGCCAACAAGAACTGTGCGACCACATCGCAATATGGGTAATTGGGTACCTAGTACCTACGCTAGTGAGCTGCTATTGTTGCTAATGCTAACTTTACAATTTTAAATGAAATCTGATACTAAATGTACACACAGCACGTCATGTTTACAGAAGGTATATTTTCTACTGTAAAATTAGCGCCCGTATTCTAATTTGAATAGGAGGACATTCTGATGACGTAAAATTTAAACACGTCGCTCTGTTACTTGGGAGTTGGGACAGCTTAGGACATAGGTACCTAGTATAATATATTCAAAGCATTTTAAGAGATCTAGTATAGATGAAAAAGGCTGAAGTTTAAGAGATCTTACACAACGTAGTCCAATCTAATCGGGATAATTTAAGACAATCATCGAATTGGTAAACGAGCAAGGACTCGTCGATGAGTCAAAGACACGGCCACAAACAAATAAAGACAGACAGATTATTGTTTGTCGAAGCAAAATGCATTAAAACAAGGGAGTTTATCTTGTTACATTGAACACAAGGATTACTATTTTCGTTAGTGACTCAATTTGAGTATCAAAATGAAGCAGGCATCCAAACATTTGCATTTATGTTATCGAATTTGTAGAGGATGTTGCAATTACCTAAGCCTTGCTCGCTCATTTGTTAAGAATATTTTGGTATAGGTGTGCCACGTACACATACAAGCGCACATACCTATACGTAACGAATGCTTTCTCACAGCCCTCAAGGCTATAACAGACAGTTGCGCGACCGAACATACCATTATTGGTAACAAGTCTCGTAAAGGCTAAGCGGTACAAATATTATTTTTATATTTTTAAGACCTCAGGTGCCTTGCCCTGTTGAATGTGGTCGCTAACATTTCAACAAAAATTTCAATAATGCCTGGGGCATAATTGAAATTGTTGCCGGGCTATTTAGGGAACTATTTACATTTACAAACATAGGAAAGGAAACGTGGATATTTTTGAATTTAGCGTTTTACAGAAAGGCATTTTCTATCTACTAGGTAGGTATGCAGTTTAGCAGAGTAGAGAGAAATCTACGTTTTAGTCGAGATCTTTTAGTGTGTAACTAACGAACCAGTTCGTTGCTGCGTATCTTAAACAAGACATTTTAATATTACACAGAAATCACAAAGAACATACCTACAGAACCTGGCTTTATATTTTGCAAGATAACATTTTAACACTAAAAGCATCTATGGACTTCCTTATTATAAACTACTATCTGTAAAACTACACACATGCTGTAATAAGGATAAATAGGAGACTGGTGACTTCATTGACTTGTTCATAGTGAAATCCATAACCACAACATAAATGTATTCAAAATGCTCGCGTAGATACAGACATCAAAGCTGAAACAACTACTAAGTTCTTATTTGCGCCAGCTGAGCGATTTACGTCACTGAAACATTCGAGCAGGATTCAGACAATCATAAAAAGCGAATTTTTGACCGTTTGTTTGGGCGAAATGGTGATGATGACGAACATATTGGCATAAACATCGGTACAGACTTTCAGAGACATCAATGTTACAATGATTTACCTACTTCCAAAAATTAAACATTATAGCATATAACATTATACCACAAAAAAACCCTCTATTTTTAAATCAGCAAATATCACAGCTAATTCTAGATTCTGACGAAACCTCACAATATTCAAGGAAGTCGCCAGCTCAGAACTATTACATGTTCTGTAAATATGAACATCAATATTTTCGTCTACTGAATCTCTAAAACCCACATACGTTTTGATTAATTACCAGCATGCGGGTTATAAACTATAATTAAGTACACAACGTATACGAACAGAGATAGACCAAAGAGCAGTGAGCAATGGCAGATAAAACAATAAATTTGTTCTTCATCTGTCTGGCAATGATGAGTGAGCGCGGGCAAAGCATTCCGCTTTATTAGGAAGCTACGTATTAGCGCCTCGGTGCCCGGTGGCCCACGTGCCGCCTTCATGCCCTCTTGTGAGTATAGATAGCTGTCGTGCTTCGTGCTAGTAGGTACTAAACTTGTGGTGTGAACCATGTACGTACGTCTAACAATACCTATGTTGCCTATGTTATACCTGCATTATTCTTTATGTTACCTGGCCAAATCGCCTGCGTGAATCAACTTCACGGTGCCAAAGACCGACAAAAACACTATTTAAGAGAACTTTCTAGTTTTAAATCTAATAAAACTTACACCTATAAAAACAAACCAGATTATTTTGTTACATCGATATTTTAATTTCATCGTATTTTTATGGAAGATCAATACATGATGACAATTAGGTACTGAAATTAACTGACTTTTTACACTTGAACTTCAATGCTATAGGCACTCAATATAATAGATCTAGACGTGAACATTTTAATATTAATACGCACAGATATAAAAAGACGATTTCGCAAATACACATACTGTCACACCTATGTTTATAATATCCAAAATGGATTTAAAATGTTCACATTAGAATGTCCATATTGTGTTAATGAGCATGGTGTGAAGCTACTGGAATGGTGGCTTCCTTGCTATCCAGAGGTGAACCTACTCTCATCGGGGACACAAACACTTCAGCTAGACTATATACAATGACTGCTGAGGATTAAGTATAATATGATTTATGAAAAATCTTAATTTATAAATAAGTAACATTTTGTAATAAATTTTCTAGAAACATAATTCAGCTGTTACGCCATTGTAGATGAAGTAAGCAACGCAAGTGATTCAAATGTTATACAAGTAGGTACCAAGATATATTTTGTGAAACAATGTCCAAGTGGTAAATGCTCTACAAAACAAGTTAAACAAACTATACACAATACAGCAGACTTCTCACAGAAAAAGTCATGAACCAATCATCCATAACAAAAGATGAGACACTCTTGAGAATAATTAGCAGTTAAGTGGTTTTTACTTAAAATCTCTCTTATTCACTCTCACAGTAACCTGATATTCTTCATAATATAATGATCTTTACAACTTTAACTCTACAGAAATTTTAACTTGAAACAATGCACTTGCATCTAGGTATTAACTAGATAAAATGTTTCAATTCTGAATCTTAACCAGTAGTTTACGATATGACTAGCTACTTTTTATGAAAACCTACCCAATCCAAGCGACATATCAATAAAATAGTTAAATATTATAAAAATTTGCAAAAGCTCTATATTCCTTAAATTCTCTAATGTTTTATAACTATTTAGAACAAAGTTTTCATGATAACAAGTAATAACTGTTTGATACCTTCATGTAAATTAAAATTATCAAAGTAAATTTATTTACTACAAATGTGCAAAATTAAGATTATAGGTACAAACACCTATACAATGGATTGAAAATATATTTATATATAGTTAATATAAAATATGGCACCAATTAAACTTAAAATATATACTTAAATAAACCATTACTTAGCACAAAAGATGATAAACTTTTAAAACCAATAATTACACCAGAGGGACATTGTTTCATTGACAGAATAGCATAGTGTTATTCAAAATAGATAAACATTTTTTATTTTATGATAATACATTACCATGCATTATACAATTTGGTTTTTTTAATTATTTTTTAAGATTTTATAGAATCAAATGACATACATTGCACAAATTCACAAATGACACTATTTTGTTATTACAAACATTTTGATATGATTTTACACATTTACTATCACTTATATTCTCAAAGTTGATTTATTAGGATAGTTTCTAAAGGCAACTAGCCGCAAATGGCTGCGTTAGTTAATATTATAACTTTAAAGTGAATGTGCAAGGGGTGGCTTCCCGTGACGTCCGACCTAACAGCTATAACCACAAATGTTCACAATGTCCACGATGTAAAATGCACTACGAATTACTAGATAATTATTTGTACAGCTTGGATTTAAAGTCCTACATCTAACAGCTAACAAATTTTATAGTAAACATTGCCAAATATTCAATGCTGTAATGGCTTACCCCAAATTGTGAGTGGACTGAAGGATCCAAATCAATTTTAACATTTGATCCGTTGCTTAAGCTTATTGATAACATCAGTCTCAATTACAAGATATAGCCACAAAACTGGCCCAATGATCCATATAAAACAATTACAAACATATTCCTATTACAATTGAAAACATGTTACAATTATAATATTTTCTATAAAAATTCTCTCATGTTTTTATATTTGTGCAGAATTATTATCAATTCAAAATGCACTAACTAGAGTATAGTAGACGTTAGACACACTCAGAACATTTTTCACATTAATAGGAATTTGTGTAATAGAAAAACTGTAAATGTTATTGCTTTTATCATAGTAGAGCTGATGCTAACAATAAGTTTTGTGGTGCAAGCATAAACTTTGCTTGTGATAAGAATGAACATTTTATGTAAATAGTTACATGATTTTTGACTATGAAATAAAAGTAACTTTGCTTACAACTAGAAAATAAGGAACTAATGCATATTACACTTAAATTAAATGAACCCTCACATCAGATCACAAACACATAAGGTCAAATTGCACAAGTGAACACAACTACCTACATGAATACAAATACAATAAATTAATCTCTTTAATATTTGATGTAGATATATTCCCTAGATAAAAATATCAACTGATACAACAATAATAACTATAAATAAAACCAATAACGAAATGTCAATCATTCAAACTTATAACATTCCAAAACAAGAATAATGATTCAATAATAATTAATGTACATATCCCATGATTGCAATTCATCTAAAGTAAACAGTGATTTCTTGTGAAAATAATAAGAAGCTTGAGTACAGAAATGTAATTAGAACATGTAGGTAGATACCTAGGAATATGTACAACATGAAAATAATGATAGTAAACATGTAATAGTACTCTCTGAATCTTTGCATAGCAGCAAATAAAGAGTATGTACCACATTAATTAACATTGTAGGACTCAACCAATAGCAAATTGCCGTATGAACATAAGGTAGGTAACTAGGTATCGTTAACAGTAAACACAGGAATATCACCAGTACAGGGGACTGTTTGCTTCAACTATTTCCTATGTCAATAAAGGGCACTAAGCAAATGAATGCCACCAAAATATCAGAAATTGGTTCTACGATCATCTTGCCTACTCCGATTAGATTGGCATGGGTAACCGACCAGGCGCTTAGTGTCTATGCTCACTTTTAGCCGCCGGCAAAGAGACGCACACATCACCTTTCCACAACGCACTGTCACGGAAGATTCACTAATACAAAACACCTACTCACGGGAGCGTCCGCTCGCAGGCACCACCTCGCTGCTCAGAACTCGGCAAACTCCTTGGCACACTTTTCAGTGGATGAAATACGTAACGCCTCCTCCTCATAGTCGTCAAAGTTGCTGGTGTCGCCGGGGCCGCGGCAGCGAGGTATGAAGGGAGCCTCGATCTTCTTCTGGAAGACCGAGATCCAGTCGGTGCTGGCGAACCATCGGTGGCCCTTGATGTCGTTCACGCCGGCCTTTAGGTTGCCGTAGCGCTTCGTGAGGTCCACCTGGAGGAGATTGCGCAGAAGATCCTTCAAATCCGAACCGAAGTGTGAGGGGAAGCGGACCTTACCCGACACGATCTTCTCGTAGATCTGGATGGGCTGATCGGCGAAGAACGGTGGGTAGCCGGCTGCCATTTCGTAGACGAGGACGCCGAGAGCCCACCAGTCCACGGCCTTATTGTAACCTTTGGAGAGGATGATCTCCGGCGCAAGGTATTCGGGTGTGCCGCAGAGCGTCCACGTACGGCCCTTGACGCGTTTCGCGAAACCAAAGTCCGTGACCTTGAGATACCCCTGCGAGTCGATGAGCAGGTTCTCGGGCTTGAGGTCCCGGTAGATGAGGTCGAGGTAGTGCAGGTACTCGAACGCCAACACGATCTGCGCGGCGTAGAAGCGAGAGTGCGGCTCAGAGAAGCGGCCCACCTTGCGCAGATGCGAGAACATCTCTCCACCAGGCACGTACTCCAGCACCATGTACAAGTTAGAGTTGTCCTTGAAGTGGAATTTAAGGCTCACCAGGAATGGGAAGTTAATCGCCTGCAGAATTCGCTTCTCATTCAGAGTGTGCTCGACTTGCTTCAGTTTCACTACTTTTTGTTTGTCTAATATTTTCATAGCGTAATATTCTTTCGTGGGTTTATGTTGGACTATCATGACTCGACCGAAGGATCCGGTGCCGAGGGTTTTTATTCGCTCGAAGTCGTTCAGTCCGGCGGTGTTGGTAGGATTCTTCTTCCATTTCTCCTCGAAGTCCTCCTTGGCCTGGTCGAGAAACTCCTTGACGCTTTCGGCGGCGTCCACCTTCTTGTTGGCGGTGGTAGCATTGTTGCCCATGGCTCACACCACTAACTAGTCCGACACCCTAGATTTGCCGTTATTACAGGCCGCCTTGGTGCACTAATCGATGCCTGCTGTGCGACCGCGTAAGAAACGGGGCAGGTCAGCACAGACCGATATGAAACGCGTACATTCTCTATTTTTGATACACAATCACACGTCACGAAACACACTCGTTGCAGACACTCATTGACGCGATTATTCCCAGTAGGTATCTACAAAATTCACAATAATTTGTCACATCCACAAGAAATAAAATGGCTTCCACCCACAGTTCCACGACCGGACTCGATCGACAGAGCGAGAGCGAGCGAGCGAACGATTTCGCTGATTCGCTCGGGCGGGAGGACGACGAACGGCGCACAGCGCGGGCAGTCAATTAAAAATGTTACCACTAAAAAAAAATATTCTACCAATCCGAATTGAATCCTACTTCATTCTACTAAACCAAACATTTTTATTCCATCTTTTGTTCTGTGACACAACATTTTTCAACATTGTTTGTCTTGCTTGTCTGAGAGATATAAATAAATAAATCTCAGAGCTAGAGCAGCCTTGTTTTAAGCAGACTCGGAGAAATTTAACGTTCTTAGTAATGTAAATTTTTCTGAATATTCATTGATAGGTATAAGTTGTGAATGAATCTCTGTGATGAAATTAAGGGCCCCCGCAGACGGCCGACTTTTTGTAGGTGGAAAAGTAGGTCGCTTTTTCGACCGATTTTGTCACCTACTTTGTCACCGACTCCAACGCACACGACCGTCACTTTGTAGGTGGCTAGTGAGGGGACAGCACGTCGAAAAATATTATAACGGTCGATTTGCAAAGGAAGATAAGTATAGATAGCTCTCTTTTCTTACGTAAGTAGGTACCTACTCCTATGAGTAGGTACCTAGGTACTATTACCTACCTATTCAAAAACTTTTGCGTGTGTGTGATAGTACCTATGTTCAACTACATGGTACCTAACAATACAAAGGAAGGATATAGGTACTTTGGTTTTAATCCTTTCTACTAATTCCTACGAAAATTCCTACTATAATTTACTTATCGAAAGTTTGTGAGTATGGATGTATGGTTATTTATCTTTCACGAAAAAACTACAAAACCGATTGTATACCTACTTTGGGATATAGGTAGCTAATGACATGGTATAATACATAGGCTACTTTTATCCTGATATTCCCGCGGAATTCGTTGAAATTACTTTAAATTACAATAAGAACTTAATAAATTACAAGGTTAGGTAAGTAATATCGTCGTTGTAGAGGAAGAAGTCACTAACTACAAAAAGGTCATTCCGAGATAAACGCGTTTTAAAGTTTTTTTGACATTCTAGCCGTAATAACTCGACAACACTTATAGTTAGAAAATCGGTTTCTTGGAACAAAATACAAATAAAATATCCATTTATTATATTCTTAAATAAAATATTCAATTATACTTTACGTAATGTAATTATAAAGAAATATGTAAAAAAAGAAAAGTTAGTGAGTTTTAGCATACACAGAAAACGAATTTTCTGAACACTTAGTGAACCTATTCATGTTAGTTAATGAATTATTGCTGTAGTATTTTACAGAAAGTAGCAAGTTAGTGACTTTTTGCTTCCTATTTCAAGTAAATAAAAGGTTTTTAAGGTTTTTAAAAGTAGTTAAAATGTAACCAAAATTTTCATTAAATTGTCAAACACATTAAAACATACAGTGAAACCTATTCCCAAAGCTAAAATTACAAAATACAGTTCACAAAATCCTTCAAACTACTAGCCCATACAACCTAAAACCATTTAAATCACTTTCATTACACTAACTTCACTTCATTATCTGCTAGATTGTTAAATTCGAACCAGAAATGAAATTCGTCAGGTCGGTTTGACAAAGGTTTGGCACCAGGTCTTTCTTTTTTTAAGTGGGATCATCGAAGACGAATAAACCTTCGGCAATACCATGTCACTAGCCATAGTACACGAACCAGCTTTCTTATTACAAACCCCCACCGCCGCTTCCCCTCAGTGTTCTTTTTACCTTACGCATACTATAACATCGTATGCCACTTACGTCAACAAAACAGCATGTTAACCAGCTTCTAAGCTAATAAAAATGTAAGCCATGTTGTTCTGAGTTTTCTGACACTAAAAACAGTATAAAATCCGATCTCTATCGTTTCTTTGTAACCTTCTTCATTAAGTAATGTGGTAGAAACTAATTTCACACAAACGGCATTAAAACAATGTTCTATTTAAACTTTCGCAATCTTTAGTTTATAATTTATAAGAAATTACGGGACTTTATTGCATATTTACGTTATTATTTTATTTGCCGACGTTTCGAGTGCGTTACAGCTCTCGTGGTCACGAGTAGACTGCTTTACTGGAACTACCGCCGCTAATTGAGGGTAGGATCCTCGTCTACCCTCAATAATTCGCCTTCAGAATCAGGAATGAACAGTCTGCGACACACAACACTAACAACATCTTCGTACGGAATTACCAGATCACAACGTTTCACACAACTACTAATTACGGGTTTCTACGAGGCCGAGAGACAAAAACCATCCTAACGATTGAAATTACGGTACCTACAGATTTCTAAAGTCTCTTGGACCATCTGCTTGTAGTAGTGGCGTTTGCTAGAAAGTTCTTTATGATCGTGTAACTCAATCGGGTGATTCGTTCCAGAGTCCAGTAAATATTCCGCTACCGCTGATTTGTGCGCCTTCCATGTACGGCAAAAAGATGGGCTGTTTGCTGACATCCAGTACTTTTCAGCGCTTCCCTTTTGAGCTCCTCTTTCTTACAAGATAACCGTTCTGTGTTAGCACCTCCTGAACATGCTTCAGCTCGCCTTGCAAATGTTCACATAGATCATTAGCTCTATTTGTAAGAGAAGAACTACAGTTTGTTGGTGGAGAGGGTGATGGTGTATGATGTAGCGTTTAAATATCTCTCCATGTGCGTGGGCTTCCTGAAGACATAATGCGCCAAAGAACCGTCAGGTTTCACTTTAACAGGACATCTAAAAGCGCTAAGGACCAATAGGTCCTTAAGCAATAGCTCTCAATTTCGTTAGTGAACCTGATATTAGGGTACATGGAGTTTAATTTTCACGTAAATTGTTCTCAATCCCATTCATAATGCAGAAAACATGTCATCCACATAACGCTTTCTCAGTTCTACACCGCTAGCTTGTAGATCCAACGTGCTTTCAAAGTGGTACATCTAGATGTTAGCCAAAACCAGCGCCAATGACTACTCCGTCGATCTGGAGGTGGTGGTCCACGGTATAAAAAGTTTCTCTCTGTACAGGTTTTCAGTACCTAGAACAAGATACTGTTCTGGTAGTTCATTGTCCATAAGCCTTGTTTTCACTACGTCAAGACAGTCATGGAGTGGGACTTTTGTAAAAAGAGAATCCTTGTCTAGGTTTACAATAATACCACCTAGTTCCAGCTCTACTGTCTTAATTCTGAAGACTCATTGAGACTTCATGCCCCTAACATCGGGCAACGTCGGGAAATAAAATAATAAGGGAAATACGTGATAAAATTCAATAATTTCATATAAATTAAAACAATGTTCTTCCGCACCAGTGGCTAGGAGTGCATTGATCAATAAATTGAACACGCAATTAGGGAAGAGCGCGTATAAAAAAAATTATCAAGTCGAATAATTGAAGATCTCATTTTAAATAACGTACGTTAGTTACTTTTTTAAGGTTATAAATCGCATAACGGCTGTTTACTTTCATTTAAAAATAACTATGATTAGTTAGTGACTTCAAAAGAATCGAACATTAGGGATGCTTCGTATGCAAAAAGTAACTAAGTGATCTTGATGAGCAGTGATTGCTAAAATATTCGTGAAATATTACATCTAATAATACTCAAGTGTAGTTAGTTAATTACACCACACTCGGTCTTTGCTATATACATCAGTTAATGACTTCTAACATTACTATATCTCCGAAAATACATGGAAAATATTATTTTTTATTTTCTCATATCGCCGCCCCCACCGAATATCATTGTAACCGACCATTACGATAGAAGTGCTTTTATTCGAAATAATTATTGTAGAGGCCCGATTACACCTTGTCAATTTTTTTCAGCTCATTCGTACGAGTACTTTAGGATTTAGACAATATGTAATGGTTATTAAAGTATTATTCGCCGGAAACTATGAACACCTTTTCCCCCGAATAACATCGTAACAGGTTAATACCGACACCAAACTGTCTTACTTTATATAGTAAGCTGTCATTACGATCTTATTCGGGTGTAAAAAAACATTTTAATTTTGGCACTATCCATTACCATATTATTCGGGTAAAAACTATGAGTTGTTGTGTATTGTAAAAGTATTTACGATTTATCTAACCAGATAATTTGAATTGTAATGTTGAATACTGTATCCTTCTTGGACAACAAAAAATAGCAATCAAGATAACGATGATATGATGAACGATAGGGTCGCGATGGTTTGAAAATAATGACAGGTTACGATAGGTACACTGATATAATATTTGGTGTTTGACAATAACATAGATATTTTTTTTAATAAATAGGTTTATTAGAGACGAGTGGAGACGAGAGAGAGAGAGGACTAGCTCTTAATAGAGACGAGTGGAGAAAAGGAAGCGTGGCCTTTACCCTGCGGTGGAACGCTACAGGCTCGTAATAATAATAATAAATCGGTTTATTAATTCTCGATTTTTAACTATTTTTAAAATTAAATATCGAATAATTTATTAGAACACTGTGCAGGTACTTAGGTAAGTAGGTAATTAAAATAACAAAAACTTTCACTATTTTAGCTCAATAACTCAAATAAATAGATACGTAGGTACTTACCCAATAAGTAAGTACCTAAAGTGTGTGGTGTAAAGGAACTGTTTCACTCACTTAACCTCTTTTTTCACTTAAATATTTCTCTGTTTAACTAGTAATTAGTTATTCACATTTTACTCGTGGCCACATGTAACGTATTGGTTTTCGCCTTATATTACACCCGGTTCACCAACGCTCTACCACTCGCACTGTAACACAACCGTCCGGTATGACGGCGCGGGTATGACTGACTCGTGACATAAGCGCCTGATACGGTAGTTATACACTACAGTGTGATAGTTAAGTTTCAAGATCCTCGTCAGATCCTCAAATTGTTTTTAAGTGGATGCTCCCATCATCATCTTTCTGCCCTTATACCACTATGTGGGGTCGGCACAACATGTATTCTTCTTCCACTTCCCTCTTTCAGACGTCATCTCTCAGCAGTCAGCACTCACACCTTTCTTACTCATGTCATCCTTCACACAATCCATCCATCTTTTCTTGGGTCTACCTCTATACCTATATTTATCCACATTCATATCAAGTACCTACTCTCCTCAGGGATGCTCCCATATTATGCACAAACATCATCAAGAGTACAAAGATGTTCATAACTCAAAAGATCATTAACATAGTATTCCAGCTCAAGTTTTGCCACTATCCTTAAAAGTTAAAACGTGTGCATTCGTATACATTGTATAACGGCTTGATATTAAAACCAACCATTTTGCACTAGATGGTTTATTTTAAACAACATTCATTAGGCACGCTCAACCGGTCATTGCAGTAGGTACTTTACTCACCTACCTGAAACATTTCTACGATGGAATATTAATGTCCACCTAAACTTCAAGTAGACAATAGCTTAATATGGAAGGTCAGAATTAAATTATAGTAGGGAAATGGATAGATTGATGTAGTAAGTAGATACTTAAATAGAAGATTGCATTTTCCTTTCAAAACAATGTTTTTTTTAACTAGACCGAATGATTATGATCGTAGGTACTTTTCAAAGCTGGGCACCGTTAATCAAATAGTTAACTTCGTTAATCGTTAATCCGCTACAAAAAAGTTAGCTTTGCTAAACGTTAAAGCGTTACATTTCGGAAGAATTAACGCAAGTTAACGTTAATCGTTAATCCGTTAATATGTGTAAAATTACATTTTTATATCGTTGCGTTAGTGAACTTAAAAAGTTAACTTAAAAGTTAATCCGTTAATCAAAATGTTAACTTCGTTAATTAAAGATTAACTGATTAACGAGTTAATGCCCAGCTATGGTACTCTTTACGTAATATTATACATTTCTACTGATCATTAATATCAAAAATGCATCAATTTGTGAAAATACATGAATAAATAGATAGATGGATGGAAAAATAGATATTAGGATGTTTGTTACTCTTTCACGCAAAAACTACTTAAAGAATTTGGCAGAAACTTGGAATATATCTAGTTAATGACCTGGAATAACATAAAAACTACTTTTTATACAGGTAGGTACCACGTAGATTTAGCTGCGGGCAACTAAGCAATATATTGCTGTAGTAAGTTAGTACTGAACTAAACGATTTTATTTTCGTTTCAAAACAATGATTATTTTTATACTAGACCAAATAATTATGAATCTAGATACTCTTTACTTCATAATGTACTATTTTACTAATTAACAATATTAAAAATGCTACAATTAAAAAAAATACATGCATAAATAGATAGATGGGTGAAAAAGTGGATGTGTGGATGTTTGTTACTCTTTCACGTGAAAACCACTAAACGAATTTGGCTGAAACTTGAAATAAATATAGTTTATGACCTATAATAACATATAGGCTACTTTTTATACAGGTAGGTATAACGTAGTCTTAGCTGCAGGCTATTAAGCTTATTTTTTAATACAATTGCGACGAAATATACATTAGGATTTTAAACGGTATTCGTTATTACAATAATCAAACTTCATTCACTTGCCATGGAAAAACATTGTAATCCAGTTTTACTATATTTGACATTATTTGTTATTACACCGAATACTATGGTAACATCACAATACAGATGCAGACAGATACAGTCGATACCGCATTTTTGCAGTCAATACTATCGCGTTTGACTATTACTGTACAGATCATGTCAACGTTTTACACGAATAATATGGTATTGTTAGTTTACAATAGTAAATAAAATTATTGATTTATGGTAATATTTATTCTTTAAATATCTGGGTTGTGGTAAATTGTAGATTTGTTTTAGTAACATTATATTATTTGTTATATTTTAAGCCATGTTTTGGCATATAAACGATCTTCCTAGGTAAACTAACAGAATAGTTATAGACCAAAAACCGTTTTTTAATTCTCTTGAACAATTTGGATTTTACGATTACGATTTTATTCGGTGGGGGCGGCGATATGGTAGATAATGGGTTTAGAAACACTTTGGCATCATTAAGTCAATTTGCCCAAAATTCGAGTTAGTGACTTCTTCCTCTACAACGACGATATTATTATTATTAATCCAATAACAATAAATTATAATATGAATGATTGAACCTACTTATCTACCAGAAGTGCACCTACTAGGTGCCACCTAGGTACCTAAGCAAATAAAGTTCGGAGTAAATAATCCACTTGCGGAGTAAGCTCTATCACTTATTCCGAAATTTAGTGATGCGCTTATCGGAATAAGTGATAGAGCTTACTCCGCTAGTGGACTATTTACTCCGAATTTTATTTGCTTAGGTACCTAGGTACACTTCTGGTAGATAAGTAGGTTCAATCATTCATAATTATAATTTATTGTTACTTATTGGATTAATAATAATAATATTACAAGTAGGTACTTACCTAACCATGTAATTTATTAAGTAGCTACTTATTGTAATTTAAAGTAATTTCAACGAATTCCGCGGGAACATCAGGATAAAAGTAGCCTATGTATAATACCATGTCATTAGCTACCTATATCCCAAAGTAGGTATACAATAGGTTTTGTAGTTTTTTCGTGAAGAGAAATAACCATACATCCATACTCACAAACTTTCGATAAGTAAATTATAGTAGGAATTTTCGTAGGATTAGTAGAAAGGATTATAACCGAAGTATATTTCGGCTGCATTATAAGAAAAGAAAGCTAGGTAGTCTTATCTTCTACTATATTATCTACTTAATTATCTTCCTTTGCAAATCCACCGTTCTAGTATTTTTCGATGTTGTCCCCTCACTAGCCACCTACAAAGTGACGGTCGTGTGCGTTGGAGTCGGTGACAAAGTAGGTGAAAAAATCGGTTCTAAAGGCGACCTACTTTTCCACCTACAAAAAGTCGGCCGTCTGCGGGGGCCCTTAGGCTTGCTGCAATTTAATAACAATAGGCTAGTTGACTCTAATTTTATGTAGCTCTTATATGATAAATAATTGTTCTTTTAGACCAAAAAAAATACTACCATATTTTTTTGGACCTAAGAAACCGCAAAATTTTATTTTAAAAGTTCTACTTTTCAAAAACAGGTGAAAACGCTACCGCCATATTGGTCTATGGAATTGTCTGTGCTGTGACGTCATTCCTAACCAAAACAATAATTTTCGTGATTTACGTCTAGGGAACATGCACATTTTGAAAAGTTGGCATTACTGTAAATTGGTTTTAGTTATGTGACATTTGTTTATTTCCGATAATAATGACGTCACCATAATGGCCGTAGCGTTTTCAGCGTTCCAATTAAAAAAAAAAGAAACCGTTTTTTAAATTGAAATTATGCAAGCATCATGGACTTTGATTAACTGAAATTATTATATTTTGGTTTTGCAAGGAAAGTACTTCAGGAAATACTAATTTATTGGGTCAAGTTTGATATGAGTCAAGTAGCCTATTTGTACCAATATAGTAGATTGGTGATTCTGGCAACTTATACGTTCATTCATCTAAATCTCAATAATAGATGGCAGCACTGGTCCCGATAGGCTGGGTTTCAAGAAAAGAAAAGACCTACCTATAATAGGTAGGGCCTTAGAATTTAAAAGGTACCTAGGTAGGTACCTACTACCTATGTTTAGTAAACGCGCAGCTTTGTATGGAGGGTATCATACCTACCTATACTTACTAAAATAATAATGTTACGTTAAAATGTACACCTACCTAAGTTCCAAATAAATAAACTTATACTAATATTACTTATAGCTGTTTGTAAGTACATAATGTATGTAGGTAGGTACCTACCTTACCTAGGTAGGTATCATGGCTATGGCTGAGTAAGTACCTAACTAAAAAAAATGTCAAGACCTTTTTTAGAAATAGGTAGGTAGGTACCTACCTATACTTCATTTCTTGAAGCGAGCTAATGGACCTACCTAGGTACGTTGACTTTTGCTAGGGTTGACGAACTAAAGCCAAACCTACCTTCCTTTCCTAGCATAGCGATGGCTAGTAATGACTCCGCGATGCGCCAGAGCGTTGAAAGAAGTTGTTGGAAAAGTTTCCGGCATTGCCTAACTGCTAGGGTAGGTAGGTAGGTACCTTATCTACCTACTATTCAAAAACGGGGTCGCTGGTATAGGTATATAGATATCGGTCCAGCCGTTTTTGTGTGAAAGAATAACAAACATAGGTAGGTAGGTAGGTACTACAAAATACCTACCTACACACATCAACAAAGTCTAGGGATATCTTAGTACCACATTATTTTCGCTTTGATATTTTAAAATCTTGTTAGTTTTCATTAAAAGTTTATAAACCGATTGAAACCTCTTTTATTCTATTTTCAATTTTTTTAAATGGAAATTAAAAAAAAAAAGAATTATTAATAGTACGGAGGCAAAATTGTTAGAGGTGTGTTTCGACGAGAAAAAATTAAATTGTTTTATTGAAATTAATTATTGAAAAAGGGATTGTATTGTTTTTATTTTATAATTTGTTAGGCCGTATGAGTTTAAAGAGCAATTTTACATCGTCATTTGAGTCGAGATGAAACCCGTGAGCCGTGGGCACGTTAGAAAATGGTGCTATTTAACGCGTTGTTGCTGAGGCCATACACGCCAGCCAAGACGTGATAACAGGATTGTGATCACGTTATCTTAGTAATAGGGATGTAGTAAAACTGCCCAAGGTTAGATTCGGTGTTACTACGCAGATACAGGATTGATTTTTCCAAATGACCGCTAGAAGACCACTGAATTTTACAGCGATGTAGCTAGTAAAAAGGCTCTAGGGGGACCCCCAGCTGCTGATAAGCGTCCAAACCATGCAAATGAGGTTGCATGAAGTTGGTCTTCATGTTCGAAGACCGTTGCATGTTACAGCGTTGCGACGTGGCAATCGCGGTCGGCTGGTTTTGCGAGCTCGGGAGCATTTAACATCGAGTGACGAACATTGGTCTTTGGTACTGTTCATCGATGAGTTCCGGTTTAATTTTCATCCGGATTCAAGAAGAACACGCGTTTGCCAAACTCTAGGAAGAGTTAGTCGCCTGCAGCACCCTCAAGAGGTCCCCCCATACCAAGGCGGAACAATCACGCTTTGGGCAGAAATTCGTCTTGGCGCACGAACCCAGCTCGTTTGGATCCAAGGCAACATGACTGCACAAAAATACCACGAGGAGGTACTAGAATCTGTCGTTGTCCCTCACAGAATCCAAATGGGCTAAGAACTTTTACTCAAACACGATAATGCTAATGTCCATACCGCGCGGCCGCTCACCGACAACTCCGCAACAAGAAATTGGCAATTTAATTTTAAGTATCAACCAAAAATATCGATGTGTAATTAATGTAAGAGGTAGCAACACTAATAACTTAAAATTAGATTTTAAATTTAATAAAAAAAACAGTAAGAAATTATGTTTTTTATCATACAAATTTTCTATGGAGTTAAAAAAATAATATTATTAATATTAAAAACAAAAGAATTACATAATGTTTTATTTTATTATTATAGACCTTAAAATAACCTACCATTTTGCCATTTACTGTTTTTATAAATTCTTTACAGATTTTTAGATATTCGATGAAATGTACAATATCCCTAGACTTTGTTGATGTGTGTACATTACCAAAAACTTTCATAGGTAGGTACCTACCTTTAAGTAGTAAGTAGGTACATATAGATACCTCGGTAGGTACCTTACCTAGGTACCTACCATGCTAACCGTACCGGTGCGCGGTGGCTGGCTGTGCCGGTGGGTAGATACCTACCTGCCTACCTACCTAATTTACCCATCAACAAAATTCTGAGGCGACAGCGGCGGCATCATGATTTTTCATACTACCTACCTACCTAGCAACCGGAATAGGTAGTATAGGTGTTTGTTATTCTTTCACACAAAAACGGCTGGACCGATTTGGTTGAAATTTAGTACCTATGTAGATAGGTGATACCGTGATACCCTGGATTAACACATAGGCTACTTTTTATCCCGATATTCGAACGGGACCTACGCGGATGAAAACGCGGGGCGCAGTAGGTACCTATATAGGTAGGTATCTTGGATTGCTGAACATGTCATTGTAAAAATACAAAGAGGTTCTAAGTAGGTACCTACCTAGGTAGGTACTTACCTAGGTAAGTAGGTAGGTACCAATCTACTAAGTACCTAGGTTAAGTTATGTTATATTATTATTAAATTATTACTTAAATTATTTTTATAAAATGAATTTCATTTTCCAACATAGGTAGGTAGGTAGGGTAAGTAAGTCTACCGGGTAATAAACACTGACTGCTACATCTTCTGGGGTTTAGTTGGATTAGTGTTTCCTGCTAAATATAATAAAAATAACCATAAACTAGGTACAAATTTTTCAGGTTTCTCTGCGGACACATTGCGAGGGTACCTACCTACCTACATTAATTGGACACTAGTAGACTAGTGGTGAATTGGCGATTCTGATGCTGCAAAATTTAAACTTATGTAAGTAACTGTCTTTTTTATTTCATTCGTTATGAAAGGGACGGCAACATCTTTAGTTACCTAGTTCAGTCATATTGGGTACCTACCAAGATTACAGGTAGGTACTACCCGGTCACATTAACTAGACGCTTGGCGTTGATGACGTCATTTTGGGGCTCAAGTACGGTGTGCAAAAAAATATCAACAATAAAACTGCCGATTTTATTTTTGGGACATGGATTTTACAAGCCAATCTTGAATTACATTTACGTACTAGCTGTTCCCCGCGGTTTTACGCGGTTTTACTCTTATTTTGCTCAGTTAATTTACTTAAAGGAAAAAAGCGTCAATTTAAAGTATAATTTAAATAAATATTCACATAAATAACAGGTAATAAAAAAACTATTTTATGTTGAAAGCCGAAACCATTTAATTAAAATTTAATATAATAATGTAAAATTTAATATAATCTAAAAATTTAAAATTTAAGTCTAAACTTAACAAAACAATAAAAAAACGTAACAGTAATGTCCAAACACAACAAAAAAATAATCTAACAAAAACAACTAGTCAAATTATCGGCGCGCGGTCGGTAACAAAGGTGCTGACCGTACTGACACTTGCCGGGCGAGCTAAGGGCATGCGGGGGGAAGCGGGCGGGGACCCGCATTCCAGAGATGCGTCGAGTTAATGTGACCGCGTTATACATTATTTAGGTAGCGAGAGAAATATCTAAGTAATTGGTATAATACCTAAATTTCGCGCAAGTACTTACTTATAAAACTCTGCTAATTAACCAGACTGAGAATTTTGTAGTACAATGCGATGCAAGTAGCGTTTAAAATATTTTACGAAGAAAATATGTAATTATAATTTTAGTAAACGCGGTTAATAAATTATCTACAATGAAGTATGTATTTTTTTAATACATGGAAACACAGTTCCCCACCTAAATTTCTTCAAGGTTATTTGAAGCTGAACATACTTCATATAACTATCTCTATCTAACAACGGGCTGCAAATATAGGCGTTCCTCTTTACACAATTGTTTCAGCACGAACTTCACACCAATAGTGGAATACCGCGCGCATTTTACTTTTCCCTCCCTTTCCTCCTTCATTTGGACGTCGGTGTTTGTGCGGTGAACATTGTGCTTCGAAGTGAACACGTGCTAAATAAAATATTATATTTGTAGTATTTCCTTCAATTTAAAAAATAATAATGGCAGACGCAGCCGTCGAGACTAAGTAAGTGTTACGAACTCTTGTACTATTTTAGTTATGAATTAAACGACCTCCAGTTTTTGGCGGCTTCGTAAACGTGATCAAAATGGCTTCCTATTTATTTTTTAAATTTAATGTTTTGTCCTATTTATTAACCAGTCCTGCTCTTAAGTGATAACCTGGAGATCAAATAGTTATCTCTTTAAATTTTTGTTTTGAAAACAAACTACCTACCTACCGATAGTTTGGCGACGCTATCGATGCCGACATCGAGGCACGCGGGAAAACTCTTAGGTACCTAATGTGTTTGTGTATTTACAGTGTTTTCTTGTGTACCTATAATGTAGTTGTTTCATTGTTTTTACGTATTGAATTATTCCGTAAAAGTATCGAACATACCTACACTTTATTGGATATTCCTAAAAGCAAGCCGCGCGGCAAGCGGCGAGGTTGCTTGTTTCATCCAAGATGGCGCTACCTGTGCGCAGCGTGCCGGCGCGAGGTAGGTACAGCGTCCTTTGCGCGCGTTTATTCGAAATTCGAACTCGCAGTAGTCGCAGTTCTCCATCTCGCTCGTATTTTGCTAGTGGCGGAAAACGTTATACGTTATCGCTTGAAGCACGGCAATCCACTGTAGGTATGTTGTCATCGGTTATTTTAATCTCACGATTTTTCTGACTGGAACTTGAGGTGTTTGTCCACCAAAGCGAATAAATTTCATTGAGCCGAGTCAATCGTGATTACGTCGCGTTGTGTGGAAACTTTCCCACATGCAGGCAGTCTTGCGCAACAGAAACAGAGCCACTTGTTTTTGTTCCGGCAGACTTTTCCTTTTACACTACAGCGCCCCACTTAGCCGGTGAACATTGGCCGGGAAACTGTTGCATTGTTATGTTCCGTTACTATCCGGCTCGCAGCGTTTGGCACGTCACGCACGACAGGTAGATATTTAGAACTTTTCGTTTCATAACCAGATAATGAACGTAAAGCTCGCTAACCGGACCATCTACTGATAAAAACGAGTCTGTTACATATTCGGTAAACAGCCTAGAAGTTTGCTTTTATGATTCTCACGATTACATTTCCTAATAGGTACATAACCTTCCTACCTACCTAGATGTCAAAAGTTTATTGACTTCAAAAATTACTTCTTACACATAGTTCATTGACCTTCTTAGACTTCAGCAATACTTTTGTAACTTGAGATAGTTAAAACTTAATTCGATTAGTACCTAGGTGCTTATCATTAATACTTTTCTTTCAGAGAAGTAGCGCCTGAGGAAGTCAGCTCCACTGAAGCAGTGAAAGAATCGCCAGTCAAGAAATCTCCCGCCAAGAAGGCTGAAGCCGAAAGCAATGGGAAAGAGGAGAATGGCAGCGGGGATGCTGGGAAGGATGCTCCTGCAGAAAATGGTGACGCCGAAGAAAGCAATGACGCCACCGAAAATGGAGACGCTGTTGAAAACGGAGATGCCACAGGTTTGTCTTATTTGCACAATAAAATCTTATCTTCTGTAAACAGTTTTTTACCAAATCAGCTGAGAGAAATGGTTTCCAACAACTAAATTAACCTTGAGGTAAAAGTTACATCACAAAATTAGCTATTGTTTGTCAGATTTGTGTTAAAACATTAAATAACTGATTGTAATTCATTCATTGCAGATAAGAAAGAGGCTGCCGTGAAGAGGAAATCTGTCCCAGCGGACAATGGTGATGCTGAGAAGACCACACCTGAGAAGAAGGCGAAAGTCAGCGAGGAGGTAGCCCCAGAAGAAGCTGCAGCCTAAACCTCTCTACTTTCTACCAAGCTTGGTTTACTGCAATGCATCAATGTAGTTCATTAGAGCTCAACTTACACATATCTATGACCCAAATAGCCTAAACCCATAGTTTTATATGCCTGAACCTTTACAGTACATTTATACCATACAACAATGAGTTGAGCTCTATTGTGACCGTAGTTTAGGTTAATACTTTATGTATTAAATCTTACCTGTGAAGTACCTGTAAATTGTAAATTTAATGTTACTGCCAGTCGTGACTGAAGCATGCATCGCAGTGAACTGAACAGGAATAGTCGGTTTAATGTTATATGCTGTTTTTGCGTATTGGTGTCTACTTCAACAGACTCTCATGGGTTTTTGAATTGATAGATAAACGTGTTTCGGTAAACGATTCCAGTAGGTATACTGCCAAAGGATTCACCACGTGTGAAATCAATTCACAATCCGTTCTGTGAACGACGCGTTTTATAAAACAGCTTCTGAAAACAAGGATTTAGAATACTAAGATTATTAAAATGTTTAGATGATAATTCAGTTGTAAATTTAAGTTAGCAGTTAAACGTCGAACATAATTCATAGGCATTATTACTTAACCATTTAAACATTCCTTTGACATTTGGTTATGGATTACAATGTGGATTTGTAGGCCTTGTGTGTTGGTTGAAGTTTGTGTTAACTTAGCACAACATGTCCTTCACTACCTAATTGACAAATTACAACCAACACTAGAGATGCCACTTCATTCTGTTCAAACAACCATTCACATTGTAACACTAATTTTAAGATTTGGAATTTTTTTTTAGAGTTCAAAGTTGACAAATAAGGTGATAGTTCATTTTGACATTCTAACTTTGTGTGCTATTTTTGTTTAATTCTATGGACAACTTTATATATCCAGTTTTTCTAATTTATTTTCTTTTAAGTGATAGATAACAGACCTCGAATGTAAGATAACCTGTGAAAACGAATCTTCAACTTAATTCTATAAACCACTTGAAGCCCTTGTGTTCCTCTACTAAGATAAAATTTGTATTAACTTTTGCATTCTATGTAACAACTTAACTAAATGTTTGATTCAAAAGTACATTAAGTATTAGATATAGTAGAGTGTACAGTGTAACACTTGCCCCAATTGTGGAGTTCAGTGTGTAAAACATTTCTGGCAATAAAATAGTCCAATCCAACTATAATAGTTTTTATTCTCACACTATCTTGTCTTGTGTAGGTTTAACTGCCGTTATCAGTCTGGCCATCTTAATTCAATTACTAGTAGTCGTGTATGTATCGAAGACTATTTCTAAATTAAGTTTCAATGAAATTAGTTCGCATTGAGTATTTCTTAACTTGAAAAGTTCTAAATAGCATTTCGAACAATATAAGTAGAGAATCCCATGGTAAAATTTTTAATGGTAGGGTAAGGTTTGCATTTGAAAGGGTGGCCACTGGCCATGGCCCCTGCGTGCGGTCTTTAGAAACTGAACGAACACGTTCAAATAAATATTAGTGATGAGTAGATTGAGTAGGCAGCAAAGGTAAATAGGTGAGGGCACCACAAGGTTAGGCATCGTCGTGGTAACAGTACACTACCAACAGACAGAAGGGTAGGACACCCTCAACAGAGCCAACCCCTCAGTTGTCAGCGATCCGGCTTCCTAGCGAGACGCATTGACTATGTGACGAAGATGCTTTGTCACTCCACTTTTACGACTTTACTTCTAGTATCATTCTTTTGCGAAGCCTATTCTCAGACGACGCAAAACATAAACGTTCGTAAGTAAATACCTAGCAAGATTCAGATAAGTCCTACCTACCTACCGCGAAGTTATCTAAGTTACGAACTGTTTTCGTTTACGCATGGGGGCTCACGCTTGGCGGTTTTGTACGCTGAATCTTAGAATATTCATTAATTCCATTATACACGTTAATTAGTAGACTATTTGAATTCAAATGACTGGTTGCCGGTTGGATAACATCAGGTTGAGTAGTGAAATACCTAGATGGATTTGGTGGGGAAAATAAAATTGTCTACATTTTCAGTGCTAATAAACGAAGAGAACAACGCACTTGCGGAGAAGGCTTTTGAGGTTGCAAAGGAGTATGTGAGACGCAATCCTAGTTTGGGACTTGCGGTGGAACCTACCATTGTTGTTGGTAACCGGTCGGATGCAAAATCGTTTTTGGAGAATGGTAGGTTTTAATATAAAAGAGAAAACTTAAAACTTTTAAAGATTGAGACCCACTTAAACAATCTCGCTCGCTCGCTCGTTCGTTTGAGCAAGTGGCCAACTCTGTTAACGGAGTTTTTAGGCCGCCTAGAAACTCCGTCAACAGAATTGGCCACTTGCTGAAATACCTATTATAAGACCTTTCTAGGTAGCGTGCTTTCTAAACAGTGCCTACTTCCAAAGTGCATAAGAGCCTCGTCATAGCATTAAACTCGCTGATGCATACCAAATTCTTACATCAATCTACCTATACATTACTTACATACCTACCTACTTACATTTCTATTTCAGTCTGCAGAAAGTATAACGACATGCTTTCGTCTAAAAAGACCCCACATGTGGTATTGGACTTTACAATGACTGGAGTCGGATCGGAGACCATAAAGTCTTTTACAGCAGCCTTGGGTCTAGCTACTATCTCGGGATCTTTCGGGCAGGCCGGGGATTTGAGGCAGTGGCGCAATCTCAACGCTAACCAGACCAAGTTCCTATTGCAAGTCATGCCTCCTGCTGACATCTTGCCGGAGTCCATACGTGCGATTGTATCCAAACAAGAGATCACCAATGCTGCTATTATATTCGATGAGTTCTTCGGTACGTTATCTTAATAATTAAAGTTAATTTCTTAACTCCCAAGCCTACTAGCCTAGCACTTATAAGATAACGCCCGCATACGTTCGTGTCGTCAACGATATTTTCCGACCGTTATCACGCACAGCGAACAACGATGTTATTAAAACCGTTTATTTACAGTTATGGACCACAAGTACAAGTCTTTGCTGCAAAACATACCTACTCGGCACGTGATAACTCCCGTAAAGAGCTTCAACAAAGATGATATAAAAACCCAGCTGCGGAGTTTGAGGGAGTTAGATATCGTCAATTTTTTCGTGATCGGTAGTCTGAAGACGATCAAGAATGTTTTGGACGCAGCTGACGAGAACCAATACTTTGGAAGAAAGACCGCATGGTTCGCTCTAACTTTGGACAAAGGAGATATCAGCTGTGGTTGCAAAGATGCCACCATCGTGTACATGAGACCTACACCGGATGCTAAAAGCAGAGACCGACTCGGCAAAATCAAAACAACGTACAGCATGAACGGCGAACCAGAAATCACGTCTGCGTTCTACTTTGACTTGTCCCTCCGGACATTTTTAGCGATCAAGTAATGACCTTTGCTATTCCAGTGCTAGCGTTCTCATTTCTAGTGCAGCGTACCACGCGGTCTGTTTATTTATAGCTGGGCTTATTCCATGAGAGTTCACGTTTATGAATTTCCAGATCCCTACTGGACTCTGGCAAGTGGCCAAACGACATGAAATATATTACATGCGACGACTACGACGGCAAGAATACACCTAACAGGACCTTGGATCTCAAAACCGCATTTCAAGAGGTGCGTTCAGTTGCACAATTTATAAATTACCTTGGGGCGATTTTTAGTCTCATACTTTTTTATTATACAATGTGCGGTGACGACGTTACACATTTAAATAAGTAGATGAATGCGTTTATTCTAGGTGAAAGAAACTCCCACATACGCTCCGCTATTTATTCCCCAAGATGATCCGATGAACGGTCGCAGCTACATGGAGTTTAACACGGACCTTTCGGCGGTGACGGTAAAGGATGGTGCTTCTATAGGCAGCAAGGCTCTAGGTACCTGGAAGGCAGGCCTATCCAACCCCCTCTCCCTGACTGACCCTGGCAATATGAGCGAGTTTTCCGCGCAGCTAGTCTACAGAGTCGTCACAGTCGAGGTAGGTAAATGAACTCTTGTCATTGTTTAAGATTCGGTTGGCAACTTGATAAAATGTCGTCAGTTTACTCAAACGCAATCTGTTCAAACAGAACTCATCCCCAACTTCGCCGTCTGGAATTTTGATATGAAAATGTCTGATGATTTTTTTACGAAATTGCATTTTGCAGTTGTAACTTGTAATACTTAATTTGTTTTGTTTTTATAAGTTGAACAGCATTTGGCTACCCTTTGCAGCAAGAACCGTTTATAATTCGAGACGATGAAGCACCGAAAGGATTTAAAGGCTATTGCATTGATTTAATAGAAGAGATTAGACAGATCGTGAAGTTCGACTACGAAATAACGTTGTCTCCCGATGGGAACTTCGGCACAATGGATGAGAATGGTAACTGGAATGGGATTATCAAAGAATTAATAGAAAAGAGAGCTGATATAGGCTTGACATCGCTGTCAGTTATGGCTGAGCGAGAGAATGTAGTCGACTTCACTGTGCCATACTATGACTTGGTTGGCATAACAATCATGATGAAGCTTCCTCGAAACCCGACGTCCTTATTTAAATTTCTAACCGTACTGGAAAACGACGTGTGGTTATCTATACTGGGTGCATACTTCTTTACCAGGTAAGCCGGTACTGTGACATCACCCTTTGCAGAAACTTGTTTCTTTCACCTTGCCGCCGCCGGTACGGTTCGCATTCCGCCGTTACAATTTCCGAATTAACAAATCCTGTATCTCTTTTCATCTTCGTACATTAAAGCAGGACAGAGATAGAATCAAGAATTTAAATATGTGCGGTAGCGTGTCAGGTGGGGTAAAATGGGCTAATCGGTAAACGTGCCATGACATTTTGACGTTATTCCGATACATGGCGATCGATGGTCCGTGTCCACCTGCTTCGATTTATTTCTTATCTGATTTTGTGGAACGAGGTCGAGCAAACCTGGCACACACTCTATACAACTTATTGGTATAACTAAAACTTACACGTGTCTAGGGAAATGAGAATGTGGTAGGTATTATAAGGAACAGTTGACCGCACTGTATCGAGTTATCAACGGTGATGACTTTACTGATAAAACAATCACTAGGCTTCTTAGCTATGTCATATTTATCAAAGTAATTAATTATATAATAGGTAGGTATCACTCACTTCAGTTGGTACTTTGAGAAAAGAGTTCGTTGGAAATAGAGCCGATTAAGAGAAACTTGTTTTTCTTTTACTTTATTTTTTTTTTGAGCGAACCGTAACGTATAAACCATGTATAAACCCATTTAAATTTGTTTTTAATAAAAAATACACTTTACAACAAAACTTTTTACTTTAAGTACAAAAGAAAATACCTATACCTGCTAGCACTTAATTTATATAGGTACCTATACATTATTTTATCTGTGCCTATACATAGATAGGTAGGTACTTAAATATTTTCAACACATAATATTAAAAATATCACTACACAAATGCTTGCCATGAATACCTACCTATGTTTTGTAAATCTAGGCTCTTATTTGGTTCGGCTAGCAAAAGAAAACACATGCATTGCGATTTACTTTTCACAAAACACCAGTCATTGTTTACAGCTATTTATGTGGCTACTTAGGTACTCTTTTTTTAATTTACTACACAAACTCAGCCGTTATTTCCTAGGTGCCAAATAAATCCAATCAATTAGAACCATCAGTGATGGTTCTAATTGATTGGATTGGTTTCCTGACCATTTTTTCATTCGCCATCATGTAACCAATGTAACCATACAAGTAAGGTAAATATTAGGCCCTTCTAAGGTGTTTGTTTTATTTCGAAGAAAAAATACTGCTATTTTTAAATCAAATCGTAGTTTTTTTCATTTCATCAATAAAAAATAACATTAGTGCTATCTATGAAAAAAAAACCGGCTTTTTACTGTTTTAGTTTCCTTATGTGGGTATTCGACAAATGGAGTCCGTACAGCTATCAAAACAATCGGGAGAAATACAAAGAAGACGAAGAAAAACGTGAGTTTACATTGAAGGAGTGTCTATGGTTCTGTATGACGTCACTAACACCCCAGGGGGGCGGGGAGGCGCCCAAGAATCTGTCTGGGAGGTTACTAGCTGCGACATGGTGGCTTTTTGGGTAAGATTAAATTCTAGGTACCTACCTGCTTCTAATTAATGTCATGTAAAACACTTACCTCAGTAAGCCTCTAACTCCATTTTAGGGTAAATTATTGCCTATACGAAAAACAAACACGAGCTTTTACTTTAATCACATTAATCTATTCATTGGCAACGACACTACCAGCGGCATTAACAGTGGTGCCGTTAACAACTAACGACACCACTAAGCTTATTTATTTAACTTGTTCATGAACTAGAAGGTCGTACTCAGATGTTGTTTTAAGTTTGACGTCTATAGTGCCTGAGTTTTAAGATAGCACTTGAATATAAAAAATTGATATAATGATCTATTTAAAAATATGACAACAATATACCGGTAGGTACCTAAGTATGGAATCACGTTTGCCTATGCTAAAAACAAATTTTGTAAATCGGTGACTAACATAATTATATTGTACCTACTCTGTCGTGTACCTATCATCACTATACTCGTAGTAGGAGTATTACTATAGTGATGATCATACGACAGAGTATGTATTTACAAATTAAGGCAAGTGTGACTCATTGGGAACCCACCATCGCGATCAACGATACACTAACGGCTTGTATTGATGTTTCAGCTTCATCATCATAGCATCGTATACAGCGAACCTGGCTGCGTTCCTCACGGTGTCTCGTCTCGATACTCCTATCGAGTCACTGGACGATCTATCAAAACAATACAAGATACAATATGCGCCTCTGAACGGAACCACGGCTATGACATACTTTGAGAGAATGGCCCATATCGAAGTGAGGTTTTACGAGTGAGTATTTGTTGAAGTCTAGTCTAGAAGTTTGTTGTAGTAGTGCTCGTAAGACAGATTAGACGTCAACCTTTGTAAAGATATTACAAAGTAGTGTGTAGTCTGTCTTACGAGGACCAAGATAGGAGATCCCGTTAGGTGCCTCGGTCTTTTCTGTAATGTATAAGACCGCGACCGTTACCGCGACTTTAGGCAATGTTGAAGCATCAGATCGCGAGATTCGCGAGCAAGCGAGACCAATATAAGAGACACCTTTATAGTATCCAATATAAGAGACACCTTTATAGTATAAAGGTGTCTCTTATATTGGTCTCGCTTGCTCGCGATCTGATGCTTAAACATTGCCTAAAGTCGCGGTAACGGTCGCGGTCTTATTTCTCGGTCTTTGGTCTCCGATTTCGTTCGCGGTAGAGCGGCGAAACACACTTTCATGCACTAGGTACAAGTCCTTGCTATGTATGGAAAGGGCATGGCTCTAAACTCTGAATAAATCATCTTGATGTCAAGGGAAGGACAAGATCATTAGGTCATAAGGACAAGATCGAAGTATTGTTTGTTTGCGGGACTTACATAATCCTAAGATTTTGGAATCACATAATGATGATGATTATAATGTTCTATTATAGAGCCGCGGTGTTATTTGTCCGAACACTACAAATAAGATATAGTAAAATGATAAGATAATATGAGATTACGAGAGATATCAAGGAGATTATAAAAATATCAGTCTATTCACAAAGATACGAAGTACCTACCTACTAACGCCGAAACATTATCTAGACTGGCCGTTTTCGCCGTTTTAAAAAAATTATAAACTTTCACTTCAAAAACACAGTTACCATACCAAACGTAGTCAAATATAAAATTATGCCAAAATAACATTTCAAAAGTATGAATATAAAAGACGAAAATCCAAGATCAAACAGCTGTTATCGTCTGTTATCGGTCAAACCGTCGTGATTTCTCTATATCATTATTGTTATAAAAATTATCACTACTGCCACAAAAATTATCACATTTTAAGATTCGGAGATAAGTTCAACGACTGAGTAATGAATTCGGTCGTTGATCTTTGTCCAAAAATACTAGTGAATCTACGTAGACGACGGAAATTAGACATTCTAGCTTAACTTGATCATTTTATTTCTTATATGTAAAGTTTCTTAGGAAAAAATAATTACCTACCCTCCGTACCGTACCACTGGTGATATCATCTTACTGTACCACTGGGGTATAGTGGAGGTTATTTTTTTTTATTAGTAGTAAAACATCATACACGCCGATAGAACATTCTTATTGGTACTACCGGTTTAGCCTCTTCTGCCGGTGTCATTGACGATGATAATTTTAGATGGTTCTTGCTGTGGTTCTTGCAAATATAAAGATCGATTAATTTCAGCAATAGAAGCGTTCAAAAATAGGTAGTAAAGTTAGAGAAAAAATGACTCAAACATTTAAGTAAAAGATTGAGAATATACCTTTTAAGTGCTAAGAAAAACTTGATAGCTGTACACTAATTAACAAATTATTTCCAGAATATGGAAAGAAATGAGTCTAAACGACAGTCTAACCGACGTGGAGCGTGCCAAGTTGGCCGTGTGGGACTATCCCGTCAGCGACAAATATAGCAAGATGTGGCAAGCGATGCGGGAAGCTGGCCTGCCTAATTCTATGGAGGAGGCTATACAGAGAGTTCGCGACTCTAAGAGCTCTAGCGAAGGTAAACTGTTTTGTTTTATTTATACTTTATTGCATCAAAATAAACAATATAAAAGAGCATAAAACTAGACAGGAAAATGGTAGGTATGTATCCCTCAAAGAGTTCTCTTCCAGCAGACATTATTGGGAGAGAGAGGGATTTATACATACTTTTAGTTAATTAAATAGCAAGATCTAGCAAGCAACAACAGATCTGAACGTGGTCAACCTTGTCATTCCGAGACCTTATATCCTTATATTCTTAAGCCATGACGAAGGCCCTTAGGCGGCCTGAAAACTTCGTCACCAGGATTGGCTAAGTTCGTTCGTTCATTTGAGCAAGTGCAACGAACGACCTTATATTAATAGAACATTATATTTACGGGAATTTATCGCAATTACCTTGGTTTAATTTTCCCGTAATTATGTTCTATTATGTGTTCTGATCGCAAAAGTTTAAAAAAGACATCATCATCATCATCCTCCTGCCCTTATCCCACTATGTGGGGTCGGCACAACATGTATTCTTCTTCCACTTTCCTCTATCAGATGTCATATTTAAAAAAGACATACCTACTCGTACCTTATATTTATTTATTTATTTAATGGAGATCCAACAGCTTACATTTAATATAATTTGTATACTCAGGGTTCGCCTGGCTGGGCGACGCGACAGACGTGCGGTACAACGTGCTAACTAGCTGCGACCTGCAGATGGTCGGCGACGAGTTCTCTCGCAAGCCGTACGCTATCGCGGTGCAGCAGGGCTCGCCGCTCAAGGACCAGTTCAATAACGCGTGAGTGAGGCCTTCATCATCATCATCATTGTCAGCTTGGTAGAACCCACTGCTGGGCATAAGCCTCCTTCCCTGAACGCCAAACACTTCTGCTTTGGGCCTTTTGCATCCAGGTCTTACCCTGTACAGCAACTATGTCGTCCATCCAGTCAGGCCTTATTACAACTAAATAAATATTATTATTATTATTTAGGTTTTTGATCTAGATCAACTCGGCGCTATGAGCCGGTATTTTACCCAGAGCACACGGGCCTAGGCCAAGTGTGCACTAGTTGATGGTTGGATGTTGCTAGTAATAGATGTGTCATGTTGTAAAAAAATTCTAACTTATTATTATTCAGCCATAATCGTCCCACTGCAGGGCAAAGGCCTACTAAATAAATAAATAAATACTTTAATATCCTGGGACATTCCACACAGTCCCAAGCTAAGCAACTTAATGCTTGTGTTATGGTAACCAGATGACTGATATACTGACTTCGTTTCTTGAAGCGAGCTAATAGGAGGAAAAATAAACGCACGATTGGTCGTCGAAAATAATTGTCTATTCTCGGATTGGCTGGATTTGACAATTGACAATTGATTTGACAATCTAGCCAATCACGAGATAGACATTTTATTTTTGACAACCAATCACGTAAGTTTATTTTTCTTCCTATTAGCTCGTTTCAAGAAATGAAGTACCTATAGTTATTAAAAGTTTTGGAAGCGTCAGAACTACACTTATGCCTCTTATGAATTAGGCATAAGGTTGAGGTTGCCCTAACAGCTATGTTTATAAATGCAGATTCAGTAAAGGTGACACAGTTGACATTAGGTAGACGGCAACGGCATGAAACTGCTTGTTTGACCACTAATTCACTTTATAAACTCTTATGTGTAGGTCGACTTTGTTTGCGATACAAATTATGATGTTTACTTGACTAAAAGAGAATCTTATATTAGACTAATTTTATAGAAACGTTGGATAATGAAAACTACAAACAAGAATATTGTCTTTGTCCACCTTTCTATTGAAGTTATCAAATGATTCGTAATGTTATTTTTTTTAATGCCATTTAAAAAGGTGTTTAAATACGAGTGTTCATCATCATAATTTTAGCCCATTTCCGTCCAAGGCATCTTTATTACGCACTCAAACCAAATAAGAAACTTTTTATTAGGTCAAGGATTACGCCATTCTTCCCGATCCCGAGCGAGTTCCATTTATTGATTTCCGACACACACACAGTCCCACATATCAAACCTAACACTTCAGACCGTAGGCTAGGTACCCCCCACAACATTCGTCCGCCACCATCATCATCATCCACAACCCAATTTCACTCTCTGGGTACAGGCTTTCCTAAGTTAGTCTCATCTATAACGATCTTATGCCAGTCGTTATCATTGACTCCCTGTGTCTTGTACTATGTCATTATCATAATCACACAGGAAACTACTCACGTGATAATATTGTCGATTTAAATACCGACAATGTTTCTATTCTTTCGGTGAATCTTCATCTCATTATGAGTATGGTCACTCCTCGACGTTTTACAATGTCCTCGACCTACCTTGCTAGCCATCGCCCGACACTTCTTTGACCTTTCAACATTACATCATCATCATCATCATCATCAATGCCAGCCTTTAATGACCCACTGCTGGGCATAAGTCTCCTTCCCTAACCGCCAAACCGCTCTGTTCTGGGCCTTTCGCATCCAGGTCTACCCTGTACGGCACTATGTCGTCCATCATTATCATCATAAACATTACATACCTACTGTAAATTAGATGTAAGGTCCTGAACTATCCTGCAAAAAATCCTCGCTATAGTCTCAATGAGTGTATTTTTTTCAGGATCCTACAACTCCTAAACAAGCGCAAACTAGAGAAACTCAAAGAGACGTGGTGGAACAATAACCCGAAATCGTTGAAATGCGAGAAGCAGGACGACCAATCAGACGGCATCTCTATCCAGAACATTGGCGGCGTGTTTATCGTCATCTTCATGGGGATCGGGCTGGCTTGTGTGACGTTAGGGGTTGAATACTGGTGGTACAAGTGGAGGCGACGCCCCGCTATTGGGGATGTTACTCAGGTATAATGAATCTACCTATACTATACTAATATTATAATATAACTAGCTGCACCCCGCGGTTTTACCAGCGTAAGTCCCGTTCCCGCGGGAATATCGGGATAAAAAGAAAGAATGTGTTAATTCAGGGTATCACCTATCTATATACCAAATTTCAACCAAATCGGTCCAGCCGTTTTTGCGTGAAAGAATAACAAACATACATCCATACACTCTCACAAACTTTCACATTAGTAGGATAGGATAGGAAGGAAGGAAGGATTAGTAGGAAGGTTATGATACTAATATTATAAAGAGGTAATATTGCTTTGTTTGTTTGTTTGACGGAGATTAATCTTCGAAACTACTCAGCCGATTTCAAAAAATCTTTTACCGATGTGTAGAATGGGCTGTCGGGATGGTTATAGGCTATATTTATTCCCGGTTGTTTCATTAGTACACCCGTGCAAAGTGCAAGCTGCTAGTACTCAATAAAAATTTTCTATTTAATAAAAGTATATTCTTAAAAATAAAGCAGTACTATCCTGAACAGTAAACGAACACCAATCTTGAGTAATTTTATAGGCACTTTGCAAAACACTATTTCAACTATCGTCGAAAACTTAGGAACTTCTAGTCCAAACATTTCATTCACGTTCCAAAATATGAATGTATTTCTCACTTTCTCTGTACTTCTCTCAGAACAAGTAAAAATGTAAAAAATATTTGGTTTTGTGAAATACCAAATATCGGTTGTGTAGGTAATAATAGGCAAAGAGAATAAAATCACTGATATTTAGGCGATTGATGGTTGTCGTGTGTCAAAAGAGAGAGTTTTACATAGAACTTTCCTATGAAGGAAGTAGGTTTTCATACTTATTTTTTTCTTTTTCAGGTTGAACCAAAATCGTCCAGAAACGCAGCACCTGTGAAAGAAGGTTTTAGTTTCAAGCCTAGAAACTTGGGCCTTTCCAATCTAAAATCAAAATTTTAAAACCCAATACCTCAGAGCAATCATCTTCCTTCCATAATTCAGTTGTGGGAAGATTCGATTTATTTTGAAATCTTTGCTACCAATTTTGCTACTAATTGATTTTATAACAATTCCATTTTATGTACCGACTCTCTGAAACAAAATTTGAAATTCTTAATCTTCCTACGACCTTATCAAAATAATAAAATATAGTGAAACTCACGGAGAAGGTTCAGACTTGCGCTGGACAGGGAAGAGTTTAATGAGCTGACTCCTCCTCCTTAGTCGTTCCCCCACAGTTGAGGATCGTGACTCCGCGCAAGTATGATTTTTTCGATGGTTTTTCTCCATCTGCCTCGATTTTCGGCTTGGTGGAGAGCGATACTGACAGGTATGTCTAAATGTTCGGACACCTGGTCAGACCATCGTTTTGGACTTCTGCCTCTTGGTCTTTTGCCCTCTATTTTGCCTGTTATTATTAGCCTCTCCATGTTATCGGCTTTTCTCCGTGCGATATGTCCGAAGTACTGCAGTACTCGCTGTAGGCAAACAGATGACAGGCGTTTGGATCGCTCAAGTTTCAGCTCCTTTAGAACTGAGACGTTCGTTCTTTTGGCCGTCCAGGGGATTCTCAATAGGCGTCTCCAAACCCACATTTCAAACGCGTCTATTCGCTTCCGGACAGTTGCTTTGATGGTCCATGTCTCGGAGCCATATAGGAATATGGGGAAAATGAGCTGACTACCTACCATCAATAATCTTCAAAAACACTGAAAGTAGAAGAACGAAACGGAAGTAAAAGACATCAATGTCTTCAATAATCAATATTTTAAGTTAGGTTAAAGTAATTTAGGTATTTATTGTGATTCCGAGGTATGCGTGTGTGTGAATAGATGTAGGTTCTGCTCCAATATTTTAATAAACACATAGCACCTTATCCTGTGTTTAAATTATTACCTTCAAACACTAATCGGCAGTAAGGATTTTATCGAAAACCGACCGGCGACTTCGCTCGACTTAATTTTAGGACTCAAATTATTCATTAGGAAATGCATGGATTGAAACAGAAACATTCACATTCAACTTACAGGTTTATGATATTCGTGATATTTATAGCCTTTTTTGTCAGGAAAATCGTAAATGAAATGTAGGAATAGATATTTTTCGTTAAATTTAAGAGCAATCTAGAAATAATTATATTCAAAGATTTGAAATGTTCTGGTTAGTAAAAAAATACTGTTTTACTTCAAAAACTTCTTTATTATCTACAATAACTTATACGATCATTAACACAATCTTAACGTCCTATATAATGTACAATAATTTAAATATGACGTCAAGTTATGAGTATTAACAAACTTAATTCTATTGTAGCCGTATTCACAAATAACATTTCAGAATGTTTGGCCAGACCAACTGGACTGCTTTTAAAAGCATTGATCTCTCATGAGTTTTAAATGTTTGTAGGTGATTTATCAGGAGGTGATTTATTTGAATGCAACAATTCACCTAAATTCATAAGCATGTGAACGAGACAGTGAAAAACTTACATAATGCTTTTGATGAGGTTCTTTGAAAATGTGGTGAGGATCAGAATTTGACAAGCATCTTTGAAGTTATGAACTGAAATGCACGACAAAAGTGTAAGAAATTGCTCTTTTTAAAAATAAGGCAGTTCTTATAACGAATTTGCTACTTGTGTGTTTTTACTACGAATTAAGTAGTAAACATAGTTTGTGAATACAGTTTTATTGTCATGATCGTAAGGCAAGATTTAATCTTAAATCTACGTACATATTTACAATAGCCTTGAAATAAATATTAACGCTATCTGTTTTGGTTACAGCTCAATCGCCTTGCCGTGTTTGTTTAAATTCTTCATGTTTTTGTTGCAGAGTTCCAACTCGAGTCTCAATCCGTCCACTTCAGCTTCCAAAGTGCGCGATCTCCTAAACATTTGGACGTAGTTGAGCTGTAGTTGTTTCTGGTATCTTAGTACTTTGTCTTTCTCCTCGGACCAGTTTCTTCTTTCCTTGTTGAATTGCGTTTCTTTAGCTTCGAGTTCACATTTGAGTCTCTCGATGACTGCACTCGCCGGGCAAGATTCCCCGCAAGAGTCTGGTAGTTCTCCGTTTAGTCTTTGGACTTCTGCGTCTTCTAAAGCACTGTCGCTAGAGTTCCAATGATACTCGTTCGTTTTGCAGACATCGTAGATTCCCCTCATTGTTCTTCCGCATTCGATTCCTTCGTACCCGCTGAGGGAGACGTCTGATAGCTCTTGGCGTAGTTCCTTTATTTCTGTTTTTAGTCTTTCTATTTCGCTTTTGTTTGTTTCTTTAGTTTTGTTCAGGTCTTTGACGGTGTCTTTCAAATCTTGGGTGAGGCGGTCGACTTCTGTTTGCAATCGGGATGCGGTTTTGTCTTTCTCGCCGGATTCCGTTCGCAGTCTCATGATTTCCTTTTCTTTTTTGTCAAGGGATTCTCGCAGTTGGCGGCAATCGGCTTTGAGAGTGAGGTACTCGTGGCCTTTTGCTGTTTGTTCATTCTGAAATTGAGAAAGATAATTTTAAAATAATTGTAATTTGAATAGGAATAAATTAGATAAAGAGGGGTTGCACTGATTGTGATTGAGAGGGGTTGAGGCCCGTACCAGACGCTTTCCTTCTTAGCTCTTAGAATCGGAGACGCAACTAAACTAATAACTGGCCTTTGCAGTCGCAACATTTCTTCGATCGTCACGGCCACTGAACTAAGACACCTATCTCGAGGAGGCTTCAAGCGTAGTCTTTATTAGTGTTGCAGGCCCGTGTAGTTTCTACTGACCTGTGCATCCTTGAGCTGTGTTTTAAGCAGCGCGATCTCCCCGGCCCGCTGGCACAGACTCCACTCTGTGTCCTCCAGTCTCTGTCTCAGCAAGGCGCGGTCTCTCCTCACTCGGCCGAGCTCCGAGTCGCGCTCGTCTCGACTCCTCCCGTATGTCTGCACCATCATGCGCGGCGCTCGCAAACGCGGGTCGTGGCTTCGGAGGCGGTCGGTTGTTCTGGAATTGAGGTTGATTATTATTATCAGTTTCCTTGAAGAAGCGAGGGGTTCTTGCTAGTTTGAGTGGTGTTATTGTTTATTTTTAAATGTGTTACAAATATGTTTGTTGGTATAAGTTTCAGTCGTGCGAGAGGATCCCTTTTGAGTGCGTGGGGAACTTTGCAAATACTCCTCTAAAAGGTGGTGAAAAAGGACTATTATATTCCACCAGTCATTCTTGTTTTTATTTATTTTTGAATTTTAGCCTACTGTTCGCGAACACTGGATTGTTTATTGGTGGTCACATGACAAAACATCACTTGTGTACCAACTAGATAGGTCAACGACATCGTGAATATTGCGAAACATGGTTTAAATTGACGTAAGATAAGATAAATTTCCATCTTTTATCTAAGTACCTACGACAGATACTGTAGTAAAAGATTCACTCTTAAGTGTTCGGATGGGATGTTTACTATTTCTTTTCTTTGGAAGGCAGAAGACAAAACAGTAAACGTATTCCCAATGACCAACACAACAAAAACTGCAACTGTTTATGTTACAGCCTAATTTAGATAGCTCTTATTTTATCTAAGTAAACTTGTTTATGTTTATAATGGAACTTTACTTCGTACTAAAGCTAACCAAAAGCATGGTTACCTACTTTAATCTATGGTCGCACAAAGTGTCCATTGTTTTGAAGCTTGCAAACCACTAAAGCTATTCATTGGACCTCAACAATCAGTAATTTCACTGTATTCATAAAGATAAAGCTTACACATCACAATTTATCTGATGATATTATTTAAAAATCAATAAATTAAATTAACCAACATGCTATCACGTACTCTGGAGGAGACTTCACTGATTCTTTCCTTAACAATTTAGAAATCTATTTTTTGGAAAGAGTAGACAATCCAAACTTGGTCCCTCAAAATGAGTATCTTCGGAGTTTAAACATAAATGAACATAATGCAGGATTTTCTTTTGTATTTTTCCCCTGGACGATGCTTACCCATAGTCATGGTGGTCCCTCTCCAGCTCGGAGACCCCGGAGTCAGCGGGCGAGGGCGCCGGCACCGGCTCCTTGTCCGCACCATTCAACACAGACGTCGACTTTGTCCTGGAAACAAATAAAATATTTTTTAGACGACTTCAAAAAAGATTTTCGAACAAGATCAAAAAGTTTCGATTTTTGAATACTTTTTTGAATTCTCCAAAAAAAAATACAGAAAAATAGTACGTTAGGTTAGTAAGTTTAACCATAACCCGATTTCTCAGAAATCAGAAATCGGGTTGGGGTTGATGTTGATGAAGAATATTCTCCAAAGCGTCAATCAAAAAATATTCTCGTTGTTTTGATTATGCCGTAGGCTGAATCACGATAGATGTCACGATAAACGTTTGATGACCTACTGCATCTTATAAGGTCGACGAACAGTTCACTTATTCGCCTTGTACTTAATGTCAATGAACGAAGAAGAAGGCAATTATTATCTTCATCACGATTAAAGACGAATTGACAATTAACCCTTAACCTAAACATGACGCTATGTGGGCCATAGAGTTTATGAAACAGATGTCTTGGTTTAGGTAATAAAAATATGTGTTGCATGTAGGAATACAAGAAAATGAAATATGACCATGACTGTATGCCCCCAGGCAGTAGAGAAATTCTTTCAGATCTTTTTAGACATTAAATATCCTTTGAAGATGTTTAATGAATAGTCAGAGGATATAGAAGCAACTACCTACCTAAAAGCTTAATAAACCATTACCTATTAAAACTGAATCTAGATTATTTATAATAATTTAGTAGTCGACTTCTATTCTAATCTAATAAATCCGTCCCGATTCTCGAACCGGTACATAATACATCATAACCAGCAGGTAAGCGTCTCGGTCGTCGGTTTCCTTGCTTCAGCGGCGGAGCGTGGTACGATGCGTATGGTTTCCATAGCCTTAGTAATCGTCTTCAGAAACCGTGACGAGGAGCAAATAGCTTCTAGTCCGACTGTGGATTTTGCAGATTTCAATAACAAACTTATTAGCACGTGCTCTATCATGTTTGAAGAATCATGTTCACTCGCAACTTGAAGAGAATTACTAACAAAGTTTTTAGGACGGTATGATTTTCCTGTTACTTTCTTGATGGGGACTGATAGTGGAAGGTTGAAGAATGGAAATAGTCGACGGTAGGACAAGGGCAGGAAAATTATGATTTAATGTACCGACTTATCAAATTCAATTCCATTTGTGCCCTTGAGGGTTTGTCAACGAGCTGTGCTGACTAATAATAAAATAACTAATCATTCGCGCTGATCCTGCAATGATAGACTTGACCATGGTAATCGTTCGGTCTGTAACTCTTTATGATCGTTAATGAAGATTCGTCAATTGAATCAGGCCTTGGCAAACCAACAAAAACTGCCCCAAATGTGCATAATGCGAGTGAATGACAATTATACTCGTATATAAATTCGCTGTTATTAGGAAATCTACTACAAAGTGGAACGTTACGGTCAACGGCCAATGTTGTGCATTATACGAGCACATTAGTCTACAACTCTAGTTAATGTAACAATTTTGATTTTAATTTCATGGTTAGAAATGATGAAGAGCATTTATCTTATTTAACTTACTCATGTTATTTGATTTTTTGTTGTTTCAAAGTAGTAGGTAGAGAGGTACTTTTACCTGACTGTTTATTCATCATGACTAGTTTAGACATTTAAATTTGTAGGTAGGTTACTTATTTATTATCTAAGTAATTTCGTAAAATTTCTTATGTAAAATTTTTCAACCTTGACGTTGGAGTCATCACTTACCTACAGGCAAACATTCCAAGTAACTATGTATTTAGGTAAAAATAATGATGTAAGTAGTTCAACTAGTGTGTTAGTTTCAATTTAATTGAAATAGATAAAGTACCTACCTACAATTAACTATTAATTCATTTTAATATTAGAAACTAGTAACTGGCAGCCTTCATACAATGAATGGATGTTGCAGAGATGAGCGGAACCACGCTCTGCCACCCGCGATTCAATCTCATTTGCATACGTAAAACTACCTAACGTAGATAATATTACTTTACACAGGTTTCTACAAGGCAACGCAAAAGACAATGAAATATTAATCGTTTCCAACTCTAGTGACATAATTAGACATCTGAAAGTCTCTGTCTTCTTCTTCTTCCTGACCTTATCCCACTATGTGGGGTCGGCACAACATGTGATCTTCTTCCACTTCTCTCTATCAGACGTCATCTCAGCACTCACACCTTTCTTATCTTACTCATGTCATCCTTCACACAGTACATCCATCTTTTCTTGGGTCTACCTCTAGTTTCTGAAAGTCCGTCTCTGTCGTGGATGAAATTTCTTGAGACGAGATCCGAGAATAATTCTTATGTAACGATGTCTAAAACTAACTAGCATTATGATTATTACAATTTATAAGTTGGTAGGTATTTAGAGTGCTTATGCCTATGTACCCTAGCATAGATGAAAGCATTTTACTAAAATAAAGGAAAACGTGAAATGTAAGGTAGGTATTCGTTTCACACGAATTGCCTAATTAAATTACATTTCTCTAGGAAGGATAAATCGAAGTGTGTCCGGTTGTCATTCATAGCCTGTGCGTGTACCGTTCAAATTGCTTAGTATCATTCGGTGCGTGAAAGGAAGTGATTTCAAATTCATTTTTCAATTAATCACGATATTTTAGATTTTTTTACCCCAGTTTATTTTCATCCTTTCTATTTTTTATTTTCTTACATGCCTAGTAGATAATCATAACCCTTTTTATGAATTTAGCCATTTTTGACATAATTCTTAAGACGTGAATTATGTTTTTCTTCATCATAACATCAAATACCTACCTACATTATCCGAATGTCCATTATGATTTATGACTGATTCGAAACTTAGAACCCACGAACAAAAGTAGCCCTTTACGCCAATACTCTCAATCAAATAGAGTTATCATCATTTTATTAGGATTACAAATGTTTTATTTGGAAGATAACGGTAACATGCATCGCGTACATACCCAATCTGTGAGTCATTGATGCGACTACTGCCGAAGGAATTTTATCCGAGTTATTCGAGTTTTGACGTCCTGTTACGAATCACAATGGAACCTTGTTTTAAATATGTACCTGGTTGTAGGTATATAAGTAGCCTAATCTAACAAATATGTATACTGCGCCTAGCAGTGTTACTTCCGGTAAATAGTTCTCGTTTTCGTGAGGATACCAGGATCAAAAACCTAGCTGTTATCCTGGAATCAAATTTGATTAAAATCCTATTAATAGTTTAAAGCGAAAGAGTAACTAACATTCGTCCATCCATGGTCACAAAATTTCGCAAGTAGGATTACAAGAAGAACCTTTAGCCGACTATTCCCTACCTACTTTGCCTTAAATGCGAACGTTTAAGCTTCACCGGTTAAGCAATGATTACGATAATTATCGTAAACGTAAGTCTTATCAGTCTGATAAATATTGCAAATCTAGTGAGGCAAGGTGCGTCATTTGCTTTGCCTACGAAATAAGGATTCTAAAATTTTAATCCACGTTAAATTACTTATTACAAAATAGCATCCTATAGGGTTTATTCAAGTTGACCCCATTTTCATGTTAAATAATTACCTACAACGTTTGTTTAACATCCTTTAGACATCCTCAAAGCGTTTCACTATACTTCAAAGAGATTAATCACTTTTCTAACCAAAAATTTTATCTTCTTTTAATGTTATTAGAATCTTAGTAACAAAACTCACCACTCCATTGATAAAAATCCATCAAATCACTTCATCCTAAATAAGGCACAGTCCACAAGTTCAATAAAGCACTGCGCACACGGCCGCGCGCGGTATCACTACGAATGTGAATGGAACGTCAGTGATAGGCACCTAAAATGACGCTGCATCTGATTGCACATGACAATAAAAGAACAGCGCAAGCAATATTGGGAACGTAAATATTTCCGCGATGTTTTTTGAATACAAATTGACCAGAATTGTACGCATGAAGGAAGCGAGCGGTCATAAAACAGATCGTTTGTTGTTATCTTTTAAAATCTTTTAGGCGGAAATAACCAAGGTCAGCAAAATTATCTTGAAGATTTTGATAAAAGGCTAAAATACTAACTTTTATTGTTAAGTATATTATAGTGACAAGCAACTGAAATATATAAGTAGGTACTTAAAATATACATTGCAATGATTGTGCGCTATGTGGATGTGAGTGCTTTGGTAGGCTTTGCATGGGTGCGCTACGAGGAATACGAATACAATAGCAACAGCAGCATTTTAGCGGTACTAACTGAGCTCATTGAAGAATGACCAATGTGCGCATCACGCTATTTAACAAGTAGATATCTGCAATTCTTCGTCTACTTTAATTACAGTAGGTACGTACAATCATCAACATACATTAATATGAAATTACGCTTTATTCTCGTAGGAGGCAGGCAGAGACCACAGATTTCCACTTGCTAGGAACGTTTTCGCATTATTCACCTTCTTTCAACAAGTTACAAAATGTCACCCACATGGTTTCAGTGTGTGTCATAGCTTTATGGGGCTTACCAAAAGGTAAAAAGAGCTTTCTGACAATTTTTCAATTGTTTTCGTAACAAGAAAATACAGATTATATCTAATAGGAAAAACACCCATTGACTCTGTTTTTATGTTTCTTATTTTTTTTTGTAATAGGTTGCATACCTGCTACCTACAATACATACTCGTAGGTGTAGGTACTTGTCTCAAAGTATTCAAGCTTTTGAAGCTAACTGTACCGAGCTGTTGTCGGTCCGTTGTTGTCTTATTTTTTTAATCTCTGTAGAAAGCTTTTTAATTATCATGAAAATACTTAGGTACTTAGGCATATTAGGTTAGTCATCAAGCTAGGTTCATTATTAGGAGCAAATTTGACCTCATCACGTCATTTGAATTTGATTACTTAGAAAAATGATCTGTATAATAAAGAAATACCTTAATCAAATGACTCGCTGCACTGTATTTCATAGGTACAAAGTCAGATTTCTTGATATGATTTTATGTCTATAGAAAGCTGTCAGCACTTAATAGAGTAAGGTGCAGATTATACTGTGATCTAAAGACCGTGCAAAATGGAGAAAATTGTGTTACTCGACGGAACTAGCCTTGCAATTTCTATATTGATACGGCATGCTATATGCTATGCAGTTTTTTGTGGTAACAGGATGCAATATAATAGGCAAAAATGTTAGTGTTGAAAGTTTTAGTAAAAAGAGCGATAATGACTGTCACCAAAGACCAAATATCTACGTAGACATACGTTGAAACTGTTATGATAACGATTTGAAGAATTTCATCATACATAAAATTGTCTTTAGACCACCTAAGTACCAACCACTGTACTATGCGCTTAATATGATACGAAAGTGAACTTCTGCAAAATGTGGGCATTCGCCAAATATTATGTATTTGGACGTACCTCTGACTACCCTCAAAACACCTAGGTGTCTTGAGGGTAGTCAGTCAGTCTGGTCTTCAAAATGATCTAAAAAAAAGATCTGAAAAAAATGTGTCAGCTCTCTGATATACAATCGTGGTCATATTAAATTAAATACTTACACGATAGCAGAGTGGTGTCGATGGTGCAGGGGTGCAGACAGTCCAGCGGGTGGCAGCGCAGACAGCGACGCCGGCTGAGGCGATCCGCACCAGCGGCTCTCACGCACGTCGCTTGAACCTGACCAATGACGAATAGTACATACATACATACAAACAATCACGCCACTTTCCCATGGGGTAGGCAGAGATCATGGATCTCCATTTGCTACGATCCTGACAAACCTCTTTTGCCTCATTTACTCTCATTACATTCAATCTTCATTCACGCTCGCCGGTTTAGGGTACTTTCACAACAGCAACAACAAAGCGAATTATGCAAAGGTTCCAGGATGTTTTAGGTGCTGGGCAAGCCTATTCCATCTCAACAAAATCCCAGGCACTACAGTGTCCTGTTTAGTGAAGGCAAAGATTGCTTCCTGACTCTGTACATATGATCTAGTAAAGATGGCAAGGCCTTAGTTATTAGTTCCATTTGGTATTATTATGATTATCTACTAGAATCAACTTTAAGCAGAGCTTTTTTTTCATCATTTTAGTATAGAAATATAGATATGAAACTCACTGCCATAGAGCGTCATATGCGAAGGAGGTCTGGAGGCCAGCGCGGGCGTGGATCCATACCGTCCGCTGGCGCCCGCCGACAGCCGCCCGCCCAGCGGCTTGAAGGCAATGGGACGGATCACTGACTTGCCCTGGAAAGAAAGAAAGGTACTGTTAGTCAATGTAAACCTTTGTCCAGTATGTTTTTCCGTTGTCCAGTTTTCATGCATTCATGCCCACATGTTTGTGGATAATGTTGGCTGATGTTCATGACAAAATCATTGAAAGATGATACTTAGGTATAGGACAATATTTACTACTCCTACTTATTCAATTAATTTCTCAAGAAAAAATTTTCTTATAATAATACAAGTCGTAAGTACCACCTGCTCCTGATCAATTCACTTAGCAAGCACACCGGTTTGCTATCAAGTCGGACAGGGCACCTGATCCAAAATGAAGTACGAAGATAAGTTTGCGTGTGGTCGAGTGATAAGCGCGCATGCATTTATTCTTTAGAAACTCGCCCACAGTGTGATTCGCATATTTATTTGCTATGCGTGAGGTGCTTTGTCTAATCTATCAGCCATTGGATACTGAGAACCGCCCATACATTCTAGGAAGACGGAGTTAGTTAGCCTAGATCATTTAGTACTTCTTTATTATAACGATATTTTTTTACATAAGTATTAAAACTATATTTTTAGCAGTAGGTATTTTAGGGTAATCTACAAAATCGGAGTACAAACCCTGGTATAAATCATGGGAGAGTAGTGTGTACCTATGCAATTAGGAAAAAAATACCTACTTACCTGATTTGTTTTATTGTACAGGAAAACTTGTCTTGATTTGTCTTTAAGAGAAACAGAAAAAAAACTTTTTTTAACGCAAGCACCAGCTATTTCAAATTTGAGCTATAAAATCAATTAATCTAATCATCAAGCGTAACAAACTCAGAAGCATTGAAGTAACTTTGAACATTACTCCATTGTGTTACTGAGGGTTGTGGCTTGAGGGCTTATTGTGGTTGTATATAACCATAGAATAATTGCAATTCGCATAATATTTTCAATGAATAATTTATAGAATCAGAAGAACGCGTTAAAGGGCAGAGAAAATGAGAGTGATTTTGAGGTCTTGGAATTTCGAACAAAAACAATAATAATTATAGTAGATGATTGCTTATTTGGAGATTAACTGCTAAAAGTAAATTGGTTTTTTATGTTCCTCTTTGTTTAATTTGGAACTGAAAACAGTTTACTTAAGCGGTTTGTGCGCCAATCATCCATCATTATCCACAGCCTTTACCCACTATGTCTAGTGGATGGAAATGGATGACCGTAGTGGATGGCACATACTTAGCAGGCACAGTCCTACCTTATGCCGGTCGTTACTGGTCGGCTACACTTCTTTAAATCAAAGAAGTGAGCCATACAGTGATTGTATGACTAAGTATAGGTACCCAGAAACATGATTACTGCAGATTTACTCGTTGTTATCCTAACAATGTTGCGAAAACCTACGCAACAGAGTCCCTATTAGGTATTACAATAGGTTTTTAACCATATTAGTAACCGGATTAGATAATAAACAACGCTATCGCATTCGGCACGAAATCGACATTATACGCAACCAAAATGTCAACGCAAAGGCCAGATATACAATCTCCTATTAAATATATTATGGTTTCTGATAATCCATCCTGTGGTCTGATTCTGTCTCTGTTTTGAATACGAGGTTATGGCTTTGAATCCCGATCATATTCGTTATGAGTTTAATTACCCGTAACGCTCCTGTTGGTGGTGTGGTGTTATGTAAAATGAGACGATAACGAGTAAACCAGTGAGTGAGTGGTAACTGGTTGCAATCCTTCACATGCAGTAGGTTAGTTAAAATACATAAGTGAAAAACTACGGATTTGGTGGACCTCAACGTATGTCATAGGTCAAGATCGTCTTGCAAAGGACAGAAAACAATGCCAACGTCAATAATCATAAAGCCAATGTTAGTTTGTCTAGTGAGGAAAATGGTCAAGTACCAGAAGTGACCTAGACAGAACCGTTTGTTTACAAACAAGTCTGTGGGAACCTCTCATATCGCTCCATATTCTGACATCACGTCATGTCGTTAACCACGTCGTCCGTCACGTCTACTGATGGCTCCATCATAGATGTTATGATAGGTGATGGTCTACGCATACAGATTGCCAAATGACAAGGTTCCAGCTACTGTTTGTGTTCAAACTTTCTCAGTAGTTCAAAAGCGCGATTAAAATATGGAGCAAGATTAACTTTTAAGATCAAGTTTTCAAAGAAAATCCTTATCGAATACATTCTGAGAAGTGTACATAGCACTAATTCATAGGACCGCTAAACTTACGGAGAATAAAAGTTAGAATCAACTATCTACTTCTTTTGCGACCAATATGAAACAGACACGTTTTGGCTCATGTAGTCAGAAGCCGTTAAAACATAATGATGCAGAAATTCTATCACTAGAATTGGCGATTAGTTATATCCAGCATTGGGTACTATTGAGAAAATTATCTGAATCTAAGGTTGTGTCTTAAAGTTCAAACGTCTCATGAGTCGTTTGCAGACGCTAATTGTGTTCGTATCTTGGATCAAGCATCAGTTTATCAGTTTCCATGAAGACCTATTACAAAAGTCGATATTTAAGGCCTGACTGAAGCTAGGGTGTGCTTGTTATGACATAGAATTTGTTCAGACATAGAAACCTAAATATTTTCTTATTTTTCAATGTTCATGAGGTAGGCATGTCATCAATCTTCATAACATAAATGCTGTAGTCATCATCACTGTATCCGCTAGTCATGGCAAATATTTAATCAGATCTTTTTTAGAGATGGTGATAGTTAAAACTTCATTCAGCTGCTCCATTGCAGTTTCAGTTTACTCCAATATAGTAGAATCTAAGGCAACAGGTTATGGGCCCAGCAACAGGCAGCAACAAATCAATCAAGCGGAATGACGCGTCAATAGCAGACGCTTAAAAAGTACATAACTTATGGCTACTCAAGTTGAACGTTGCAGAGAAGAAATACAGTTTAGAGCACAGGTGGTAGAAAATAGAAGGTAAAGATCTTTTTAATATAAGTAAGTTCGTATGAGCTAGCTAGTAGCTAACTCCAGTCTTTTAAGACCACCTAAAAGCCTACGACATATCGACAGCACTTTTGTCTGGGTCAATGTTGAATTATATTTTTTTGTATTAATTACCAACACAGTTAAAGTTTCATGTGATCAAATTCTGTAAATATGTTTAAAGTTCAATCTAAACCACGTAGAGCCAGAGCCTGAGCACTGTCATTTACCACCCAAATGCTCATTTAAATAAACTATGTAATGTCGCTTAACTGTAAATTTTGTTCATACTTCCACAATATACCTGTGAACACTCAGCCAATTTCAATAACCTGCTGACTTTTAACTATCAGTCAAAATGCCTACTGTAATCCGCTGTTAGTGCGTTTTTGCGTTTCAATAAACGACTCTGGTTATGAATATCAATCCGCGACTACAATCTTCTGTTCGGAGGGCATTTTGCTATCCACAGATAGGTAAATGTATGGAAAACATAAATTGAGCGTTGCAATAACATTTCTAGTTAAACTCCAGTTGCAAATTGTGACAGTTCGCTTAGCTCCCGAAATCGGACGATACTTCAACGATAACAATGGTTTCAAGCAAATTTTATGAAAATATTGCCTCAAAATTTGATGAGAGTTGTATTATGATGTATGAAATTAGTGTATTTAGTTTTGATGATATTTTTTATAGAATCTGATGCTATTTATTAAACATAGGTACTTATCTACATACCTAACTTAAAAAGGTATCAACATAATATATTATGGGATGGAAGGGAATTTTCAGACGAATTAACCATGAATGAATCTGCCAAGTGCAAGTTGTACTCGCATATGGAATGGGTACATTTCTCATAGGTATATGACACAGCCAGCATAACCTTGTAGTAGGTGTACTTTTACCTTAGGCTCGAAATAAAAACTGACTGCAATACATAATATTATTTTTAATATTTCACGGAAACAAAAAACACAAACACTTTCAAACTCAAACACAATTTATTCTGTGATTTGGTCCTCTGTGATCTCATTGAAGTCATCGATGATCAGGGTTGTTTTTCTTCTGTATTACGACCAACCCCATCACGAATCTGGTGGCCTAGCTTTGCTCTTGGTGATTCTTTTGAATGATCTCCAGTATTCTCCGAATTTTACAAGAGCTTGGGCATCATCTAAAAACAAATAAGATATAGGCACAAATTTTATAAGTAAGTAAAATAAAGTTAGAATGTAATAAATGCAATATCATAGATCTTGTTACTTACGTGATGTTTTTCAATCAGTTTATCACATATTTAGGTATTGAAATCAATAAATACCTATAGTTCATGAAATCTAGTAAAATCAATCGTAAAATGAAAACAAACTTATATACCAATATCAATGTCATGTCATATTGTCATTGGTACTGCGTTTTGTTGCTCAAGCTCAAAAAGTTTTTATTCTTTGTGTAAAGAAAAATCAGCTTTTTAAGCCCATTTATTGGAAAGAAAAAATAAATAAATAACAATAAAAATTCTACAACAAGAAATAATAACACTGGAGTTTAAACCTCTATTTTTTTGCAACATTAATGTATGATCCTAATAAGATCATAAGATAGAAACGAAACGTTTCGGAGGGACGGACAAAACCACAGATATGACTCTAACTAGACGTTTACTGCTAAAAAAAGTGTTATTGAAACAGCAGTTACGGGTAGATCAAGGGTAGATCAAACTGTCCGTTGACTCCCCAGTAGCCATCCGAGTTTAACCTCAAGTACGTTATTGCAATTGGCTGGTCTGTAGACTATGGAGTCATTGAAAATTATTTCTCTGTCTTACAAAGTATGAGAGCGGTACTAGGGTTTCCGCAAAAACTGATAACAGGGCTGTCACAAGAAACAGTGTTTTAGAAAACGCAGACCGCTAATCGGATCGCTTGTTATCCTACTTAGGCCCATGCCAACTCTTCAGTCATTAACCCATGACTGAAGAGTTGATACTTGCATTCAAATGTTTTTCAATGATTACATAGAACCGCAAGAATTTGAATTTATTGGTCTACCGCGATTATTTTACTGAATTTAATTTTGGATTGTCATGAATAAATCAATTAGTAGAGTTTGAGTTGAAATATACCTACGGGGCTAATTTTACAGTTGCGTCCAGTCAACATTTTCTTTATTGTTATGAAGTAATGTCTCTTTCTCGGAGAAGCAATTTTCATCAGTTTAAATCACATTTCTAGACAAGATGTAAGTGCAATCTGTAAACCACTTTCAATTATAGTTAGCTAATACAAATATTGCGTGCTCTGTGAATTAATCATTACCTAATGGATATGCGTAAAATTACATGAAGTTACACTTCCCGGAAAAGTGAAACGGGGAAATGGTTTTTGTCATCTTGATTCATCCGCTTCTTTATAAACCTAACTTTATGTAAACTAAGGTTTAGTAAATTTTAATAGTTAAGTACTTAATAATGATGAAATTGAGATGATAACATTTTCCACCGGTTTGTAATTAATGGAGGAAATTTTAATGGAGTAATTACTCCATTAAAATTGATAAATGCGAATGTAGATCTATGAATTTATATGGATATATCGATGATTGATGCTCTTTCACGCGAAAACAATTGCCAAATTAATTCAATTGTTTCAACTTGGACTTTTAGGCACCTAGGAGTCAAAGCCGCGGCCAATGAAGCTAGTTCGAGTGGGTATATTATAAAAGAAGAAAATTAAATTCCATAAGGAAAAAATGATTGCAAACATTCAAACTATAATATGCGTTATACACGGAGTTACTTTTGGATATAAGGCTCCATTATAGATCCCCAGTCAATCAACTCCAGACAATCATGATGACAGTCAATTTAATTGTATGCAGGAAGCAAGAAAGTTGCATCATGTAATTGGAACCTTACCATACTGGTGATATAAATATATTGTACGTAGATTTCTTAGTCATTTTACGCAACTTAATCCTGCAATTAGTTCCTAGTTTGGTTACTTAACTGAGATATTAAGCGGAATAACTACCTGCCGGATTATCCCAATCTTCTTGCAATTTTCCGAACGATTACATTCGCAAACAACAAATTTACATACAATTTATATCTAGGAAACGAAACGATCAAATTAAACCTGCAATGTTACAACCTTTAGTACATTGCGAAATTTAACCATTTACTCATGTACATGATAATTTCAATTACCTAGATGTATCTAATCGAATAATCAAGTATTTTAATGTTTTATGAACGCCCGTTTTAGTAGCCTATATTTGCATAAAATAATTAGAGTCCATTAGAACTGGCATAGAAACACTTAGGTTATAAGACGTTTCCATGTGATCTTATAGGTCCTCTAAATAAATGTTTTTTTCATTTGAATTTAACCCTATGAATAGGTAAGACAGTATTTCGGGAACTTTAGTTTCAGGAGCTTCTAAAGCTCCCAAAAACGGTCTTAACGAAAATTTGAGCTTAGCACCAACTAATTATTGTTCCATAAATAAATCGATAACTTGAGTGATAAAACGGTTCCTTACCTTGTATGTTCAAGATTGTAAACACGATCTCACGATAGATAGAGCCACATATCGCTAGTCAACGTGTAAAGACTGTGTCCTACATAGCGCTCTCTGGGTGGTTCCATGATTTATTACAACCTCCAAGATAGTTAGAGATGGGAACAAGAATCACCGGATCAAATTGATTTGGTCCTTAGATTGGTCCTTAACAGCAATGAGCAAGCAAACTGCTTGGAATTTCAAATAGATAATTTTATGAACTTACAAAATAATGTTAGCGTAGCGCATTTAAATAAATAAATAGGAGACAGCATGGAGCACATAAACTATTCACACTTAGACTAGGTACCTATTATTCTGGTGTCTGGACTAGTATTATTTCATTTAAAAAATAGTGGTTTTATAAAAGCTTGTCAACAATCCAAACAGAGACTTGACAATATTTTTCGTTTATCGCGGGACAAAGTACCTCGTACCTTTTTAACTACAAGTATAATGTAGGAAAGTATGATATCTCTGTATTTATACCTTTCCTGTGAAAGGTATAAATAAAATTGAACAAAACTCCGAAATTGTTTTGATTAGACACGATATTGTAATTGAACCGTGGCCTTGATATCTCTTTTGTATTCAGAAAGTTTTTGAATATTGTTCGGTAATTTTCCACGAAAATTCCATTACACTGTCTTACTCAAGTAGGTATTATTTGTCTGTAATGTTGTTGTAGGTATAAGTAGGTACTTTGAATGATAGTAAAATAAGTACATGGCATGGCTAATAGTGTTTTTGTAAATGAAAGCAACGACGATCTTTTATTTTGATATTTTAGCTTACTTAGTGACTTTTGAATTGTTAATGTTTTTAGTTCCTTACTTAGCTATATCGTCTTTATTCTGTGGCTATATCAGCTCCATTTCAGCGGTCTCATGGCACCTTTTATGTTAAACTCCTACTTATCTCAACTCAATGCCTAAGTTTAAAGTCATTGAACCTAATTTTATGAATGCGGATGTTTTCATTGAATAATCATAAAAAAATACTTAGGTATCATAAAAACGCCTCAATGCAATCTAAATAAATAACTCAAATGACATCATTCGCATACCATAATGCTTTTATAGTCAGCATACAGGCATTAAATCACGCCTACTAGATATACTAGACTAGCCTAGGAATGATGTCGCAAAAAATAATTTGTGTAACAAACGATTCTATCAACCCACTATGAAGCAAGATTCAATGGAATTTCGTTCTAGACTCTTGTTACAGATTTAATGTATGCAAAGAGATTCTTTGTTGTCAAAATGAAAGAGAGAATACCTAGCATTGGGTAGGTAATTACTAGAATAATGCATAAACTTATATGTGGTCCAATAGATTTAATGCGAAACTGTAATAACCAATGCATATTCCGTGTTAGAGCTAAACCGTTCCCGACATTCTAAGCATAACTTATTCCAAAGCACTTGACCGGGAAAACAGCCATACAAAATAACCCACATCAAGTAACGCGGTCAAAAACACTCCATTAAATAAGCTTGCAGGCTCCAAACAGATTTGCAAGCCTGCGGCATTCTCCCACGGTCCGCCACGCGAGCACCACGTGTGGGGGAACTTAGGTCACGTGGGTTACTCCTGACTCAATGAAGTCCCAAAGCAGGCCTGGCTTTGTCAAGAGCCCGTATAGGCCGTTGAAAAGTCAAATTGTAGTAGTATGCACCATTCTATCTAAATGGCATCATTCATCCGATCGGATGAGTTACTACAGAACCTTGGCTTTAAAAAATTAGGTATAACCTACATTTACCGAGTTTAACCAATTGGATGAAAATAGTTCGAATATTCAGCCTCTAGCATCAAAATTGCTGATGATTGATGCTATTGATAAAGGATTTACTCGGGGCTAATAGAACTTGAATGAAACGAGATTGAAGTCAATGGCGTAAATTACTGCCACATTTTATCTTCCATGGATCCTATAAATGTTTAAGAGTCCACTTTCTACTAACATTGTTGCATGTTGATGCATAGCTTGATATCTGCGATTTCTGTATCTTTATAATATTATGCATAAAAAGCTAATAAAGAGCTCAAATCTTTATCTGGTTCAGGATCGTAAATAACTATAGTATAGATACATCGAATGAATGTGCCTAGATCATAGATTTAGTAAGAGCATAGATACTAGTAGCATAGGTAGATGACGCATAGGTACCAGATTTGTGGGCAGATAATAGCTCCCGCTCCCACAGTCAACAGGCTCCACGTGTGTCTGTACTGAGTACCGAAATGATCGATAGCAACAATCTAGATAAGGCAGTACTAGGCATTTGATTTATTTTATGACTATCGATGTTATTGGAGCAACGCTCGCGGCAATTATCGAATGAATGGCCGTAAGTCTGGGATTAGACGATGGAGCTTTGTAAAGTATTGCCAGTGAAGTATTTAAACGTAGGTATATCTAATTGAAATGAGTCACAGTGTCAACGACGGGTTAAATAATGGAATTAATATGAACACTTCGAAACTAGATTATGTGTTACGGCGGTTTTCAGTTAAAATGAATAGTACCTATCACACACAGGGTTTTACCACGTGCATCACGTTGTGTCATTAATAAATTTGACTAGCCAGGGACTTTTGCACTGATTAACCACAGCTTAGAGATTTTTATTTGTAGTTTTTATTAGCCAAATAAATAGGCAGCTAAGCAAAATTTGGATACTTAGGTATGCTGAAACATGCCATGTTAAGTTATTCTGCAATTCGGAAAGCAGTGTATTCGAAACATCGGTATTTGGCAAACCCTTGCGTGCAGTTCTAACGTTGTTATTACAAAGACATCCAGAAACCGCCTCCAGGTAACTCCCAGGCTGTCTCCCGAGAGCATAATTTGGGACTTTCCGCCAGAAGGCGCAACTTAGCTGTCAGTGGCCGTATCATTAGGACTTTAGATGCTGTTTTCAAAACTTATTAGCACCGTGTGAATTTTCCGAGAGTGGTTATTGACGATCTTGAATTCCGAATAAGTGGAATACTAAGGATTGTATTTACCAAGAAATATACCAACATTTGTATTGGTAGATAATGATGTCCAAGGATATTTATTTATTTTTATTTACCTAACAGCTTTACAAAGACTCTCTGAGGTGACACACCATAATAATGATAAAGTGCGGTTAAAAAAAAACATTTTTTTTTAAGTGGTTTAATTGATTACCTTCTATATTGCTTGTTGTACTGTAGAATAAAATATTTTTTTCTTTGTGAGCTACAACTAAATGCTTGTTTGCTACCACTCCTTCTATACAAAAGTATAAAGGCGTTTTCATAACACGCATCAGATAATAACTTAATACATGCAAGACCATTGGTCGGCCGTGCACCAAAAGCAAAGTCATAAATCACACGATTGCTATCAACAGGACATAACAAGACTGCGATGTTCAAATCCTGAGATGTATGATTGTTATCGCAGCCATGCTTGAGAAGAAAGTCATAATGTATGACTGAGGAGTTGGACCTACTTGTGTTGAGGATATAAGCTTTACAGATACAGATTGTGTTTAAAAGGCACTTTAATATAAACATTTTGATTTTAAAATACTCCGGGCCTACATGTTGTTTAAAATTTAAATAAGCATCACCATTCAACCCTTTCTTTTTATTAAACTATTTTCTGAACAACAAATATTCTCCTTTGATATTTTTTTATACTTAGACCGTATAAAAAAACCGCTGAATAAAACTCATAGAAAAGTTTCTAAAAACCCACTCCAATTTCAAAACTCATCATTCTCGTTTCTAAAGTCGAACACAAAGCACACGGATCCACGAAATAGGAATAGCATTCTATTTTAACCAGAAAGCAGTAACATGACCCCATTATGCCACTTCCGAACATAAAACCGGTTTTAGTTTAGTGTGAAAAGCACACGTGCCAAGCAGATGTTGCATCTACAAAGATGCATCTGCCTATAAAAAACCCTGCCATCCCTAAAGCACAATGAAAAGGACCAATTTGACACGGATATTTGTCGCTCATGCAAAAATTAGGGTGAGCTTTGACCCCATAAAATACCAACACTTTATTTATTATGGCCTCAATAGAAATGATGGAAAATATCAATAAAGCATTTGCAGGCATTATTCAAAAGTATCAGAATTATACAAACCAATTTGTTCATAGTAAAAAGGTAGTCTCAAGAGGTGCACGGTGAATAATCCTTGAAAATTTCTTATACGGAATGACAATAGTAAACTGCCTTGGCTGCTTGGTTGTTGGGCTTATAAAATGGTACTATTGAAAAAGTGTAAGTTGACCAAGAATTTGAGGTTTAGTGCAAAAAAATCTCGTATCTTGTTATCAAAAGTAATGACATCTGACTACCAGAGACATCCGGCTTTCAATGAGCAAAAAATGAAGCTCTATCAGATCTGTCGATTGCAAAATAAATAGTATTTGCACAAATTTGAACTGTGTTCAAAAGACATAAGGATTATAAACTTTGTAGTTTTTATCACAACTTCTGTGCCAATATTGAAGAGCACAAATAAACCAAAAGTGTTACTTAGTTAGAGTGCTAATTATACATTTCTATGAGCACTAATAACTTTCCTTTGTAAGTGACTCTATTCATGTCGAACTAAGGTGTATTCCGGTGTTTTTACATAATTACTTCTATTTTATTCTTATAATACCTACCTCTTTATCATTTAATGTTTTGCATATCCATAGCACAGAAGGATTTGGCAAAAGCAAAACATAAAGGTCTACATAATACATATTTGAGATATGAAATAAATTTTCTACAGCTCTTTAGTAGTCATTTCATAATACAATGTAATCGGGTTTTGAACTTGAGTACGAAAGCCATATCATTGATTGAAAATGCGACATTTCTTATGCCAGAAGCATTGCAATTACAACATTAAAACCCCAAGGACGTAACCTACGTATTACATTTCGCTCACACTGATTGATTCTCAGCTTTTCAAAGGCTTCAAGAATCAGTAACTTGAGCCATTTGCACGAGTTCACCTCATGTCATTGTTTAAATAAGAAGTTTGTGGAAGAGTCCATACTAAATCGACTTAGATAAAATGCATCAGATTTCACACTGGCGGACACGGTAGGCAAACGTCCTACCACCGATTCTCAACAAAAGCGCCACACTGAATCTACTACAGCTAAAAAGTAAAATAAGAATATAAAGAAAAACCTAAGCATTCCCTTCATGAACAAAAAAATAGCTGATGATGTTCAAATGGCTGATCAAATTTTCTTTAAAAATAATTTTAACACTCGATGAAGACAATTCCAACAGAAAAACCTTACACAAAAAATAATACTATTTCCTCTAAGAAATTACCGTTGTTCCACTTGACTGGAGTTATCAGTGCAATAGAAACTAGAGATGTCTATGTCCCACGGTGTTGGTATCACATTTTCTATGAAACACGAGCTGATACATAGTACTTACAATGACAGTCGATAGAACAGATCTTATTCTTTTTGTATGCTGGAGAAAGCCATTGAATTCAAGATGCTTGAGAAATTTAACAAATTGATAGGTATCATTTTGATACGGTATCTCCAATCCGAGGATGTATAATTAAACTTATTAGCTTACATCTATTCAAATGACTTCTACAGAGCCGAAAAATCTATGAAAAAAGCGACAGCGACAGCGAAGCGTAGCTCTACATTTTGTACAGTGTGTAATGTTTTGAGTAGAGAGTGCCCTACGTTTCTTTCCCTTACCATACTTATTCATATTCTGAAACGAAGCATCAATGATGCACGACCGAGATTTAGATTGAAAGTTGTGACTTGTGATACATCTGACTAGGCTGACACGGCTCTACCTACATGAATGCCTAACTATTAAGACTGATGATGAATGATGGTGACAATAAAAGTACTCTACGTTATGACACCGTATTCGCATTAATTCGCAATATACAGAGAGGATAAAGTACCAATTTCCCGATTCTCGATACAATTGCATTATCTGCCTTTTGCATATGCCTGTTTTTGATTCAATCAATTTCAATTTATTTATTTTCTGATTCCCTGTTGCATACAATTCAATTGAAGCATTATTTGACTCATATGGTTAAAACTATTCTTTGTCACGATAGTTAATTTAATTGTATGCAACATGCAAGCAATAATCTTGCAATGTAAATGGCTACAGTACTACAATGCAAAATAGCTCATTCAACTTCTTACATCACCTTGATATACAACATCACGTCAAAGATATTACAGGGCATTATGGTTATGAATAGCGTACATTAGTGAATATGAAGCCTTGGCACAAATGTCCGTCGTGACGGACAGAACCCGATTATAATCATTTACGTTTACGATGTTTTGGTGAATGCAAGTTTTTGTTACTTACTGTTTTATAGTTCCGCGCTTTATACATATCTATCTAAACATGTTTTTTAGAGACACATCTCGAAATTTCGTTTCAGGTTTTTATACTCATTAATTCGTATGAGACTTCAAGTGACAGAGTTATAATTTTATTTATTTACTACTTATGGTTAGTTCAAAAACTACCTAATTTATTCTTCTTAGATGCTAGGCTGAGGCACCACAATATTTCACCACAGCTGAATTTGTGGTGAATTATTAAATAAAATATAACTTTATAGTCACAAATGTTTCAGGAATTAAGTTATTTTTAATGAATAGGTTTTATTGAGCAATAAATGTCCAATAAATTTACAAATTTTACTACAGTTGCTGCTATTTGAATTTTCCTCATAAATAATTTATACAACAACGATTTCTAATTGAAACAAATACGCAACACAGATTACAAATTCGTAAGTTATCTTCGATCTCTCTAGTTACACGTCAAAATTATTATGTCTAGCTAGGACAATACTCTGACTACCACGTAAGGTTGGGTTGGAACTATCATCTCAGGAAATCTTTCACTTAAAATTATTTAAAATCATCAATTCACGACGTCGACGTCGAGGTAGTGACATCGATGTATCGTCATTCGAGCTAAAGTCCGAGATCCATGCCCAGAAATAATCGATTTTCCCCAAAGAATATACAAAACATCGCATCACGTAACAAATTAATATCCATACACCTAGTAATGGTCGGCCTGGGACGAAGCATGTTATTACGTGCCGGTGGGTGGATGCGGGCTGATTAGATTGCATTTGCAAGCAGATATCTAAATAGTAACTCAGTCGAGACTAGCGTAGTAACTATTGCCGATCTGTGATCCCGGATAGTTGTGGGTGGTAAGGATTTTCCGGTTACATAACATTTACAGAGACAAATCTACCTGATGAAATAAAAATAACAACGTCAGTGGAAATACATGTATAATTATATTGTTTGGGTTAACAACAGCGTTTGCAATCTGTAAAACATATTTCTAGGAACGAAAATCGTCTTGAACTAACATAGTTTTACAATTAGGTAGGTAGCTGTTTTTTATCAGACTCTCTGGTATCTTGTACTCTTTAATTGTATAATTTCGCTCTTCCAACAATACTATCACACGCAATCAGTTTAAGTGCAAATAAATAATTTTTCATTGTTACACCAACGATTCCTTACATCACGTTTTGCAACCTCTTATCATTCCTTATTGTTTCCTTCAGATAACGTGTAGGCGTAATTAAACTAAGCACAGTCACGATCAAATGTAGCTTTGCAACTCGGGGTGTCAAAATAGCTTAACAATTCTGAAAATATACAAAATGGCAGTGGAGTTACGGTACTTGACTCAGAAATACAAAGTGTAGTAGCGTTCGTGAGTCTGCAAAAGGTATATTCGTAATTGTAATTAAAATTGCTATTTTCGGTCAATACATATTCATATCAGTATCAGTATATTTCATATCAGTTAAATTTTAATGCCTTTCTCTGCACCTGTACAGTCCTTACGTTACTGTGCTACTTTAACTTTGTTAATTTAAGACACTGAATAGTGGAAAAATTGTAGTGGGTGCGTTCCTTACACGGTACGTAGTGTAAAGCTAAAACAATTATTGTTTAGTCATGCTTATCATCTTAAAGCTTCTGAGGCGATTGACTAGCAATAAAACAGACAAGTTTTGTAAGTACTTTCTAGCGGTATTTTATACAACTGAAGCTGGTTTTTGCACCATGTGTCGAGTAGTGCTTTTTCTTAGAAAACTATAATTTTGTATTATGGCCGCAATAATGTTATGTATTCAAAAATCTAGTGACAAATTCGATACAGTTGGATTTTCATTTCAAAGCTATCAAATGCATTCGGCTAATACATGTATTTATAGTTATTGTTTTTATGTTAGGATGTCCATTTGTGGTTCAATCAAACACACTTTTATGTTTTGATTTCGACAATTTTAAAAATATTTGGTAATTTTTGCTTTTAAATCTGTATTTTTAATAAACATCAGCAGATGCGTTTACTATAAAATAGAATCGCTTTAGTATGTAAGTATAATTATACACTCTATGCTGAAAAAAAATGACTTAACACGACTACAAAGTCACGCTATTGATTAACTACGCTTCAATAAATTCCAAATTGGAATTAATTGCTGCGCTCTCATCACATCACAACAATAAGCGTATAATTGCATATGATTAGAACACCATTTCTAACAATACATGTTTGAAGACGCTTAGTTTGTTTGTAAGAAAAACAAAAGCATTAATAGAGAGCTATTGAATTGAATTGCCTTTGTAATCAAATTACAATAGTTTGCATAGTTAGATACGAGAGAAATCTATGGCATGACAAACAATTGACCATTGTTTCAGAACGATTTACGAATTAAGCTGATTCGTAATGAATAAGCTGAACGCCGCCTCAGTTTACACGAATTAGTTGAAGAGTATGAGAAAATTACACGTCCTTCAATTACATTAAATGCTCTTAGTAGACTAACTACTACATATTTCTAATATTGACATCACTGTTACCTAAGAAACAAAATGAATAAGCAGAAGGATAGATCTTTATCATAAATTATTTTACTATGCATTGATGCATTAATTTACTATGCAGCAGTACATCCAAAGACCAAAATGTCGATGATATTTCAAGAGTACGACGAACCTTAAATACAAAATTGGTAAAATGGTAAGTATATAAATTGTTATTGCAACGACATTCGTCTCTTCACTGGCTGGAACAATTAGGCGAAAATTAGCATCGTCTGTCGGTACTGTCAATAAAAACGTGCATCAATGCCGATTACGTATCACATTTATCATTTCAATTTAAATTGCGTCGCATTCAATTCCCGAAACTGATTATCGTCCATGCCTTTATTCGGCAACAATATCAACTGTCTTAAAACTTTAAATGCACATTTTTTTTTGCAATCTGTTTATTTATTCGACGGACATAACAGACATTCTTGAAGTGGTATTAATTTACGTTCCCTTAAATAGCAGGATTGAATTGTCAACACGGGTCTCGTATAGTTGATTGGACCTTCTTTGAATCACAATGCCTGTACGGAGACAGAATCGTAATAACCAACCTACGCGAGTAAAAGCAAGAGTGACTTGAATGATCTCGTAACACGTGCTAGTGGAATAAAGGAATGAAATCGAAACTTAGGTTTGTTTAAACATTGAGTCAGATCAGTTACAAAAAAAAATCATAATGTGAAATATAAATCCTTTAGAGAATTAAAATGCATAAATCGACTCGTGCTTTTATCCTGCGGTCACTGTTTCGATCCCACAAATAGAGTTGTCAGCATTGCTGCTCAACCGTAGGCGAAGCAATCTAAGCACGGCCATCAGGCAGAGCCGGATCTGAGCCTGCATAAAGGAAAGCTAGCCAGGGGGCTCACGGCCAGCGATTCCCATCTACATTCAGACTATGGCATTGATAGAAAACGCCCGTATCTCTCCAGTTGATACAATACTGATAGTTCAAATAAAACATAAACGGAGTTGGAGTATATCGTGATTTATACAAACGATTTTTATTATGTTGTGGTTAAATACGAAAATAAACAATGCTAAAGCCAGCTAGGCAGAAGATCCTTGACATTATATGAGTTCATAAATTCATCATTGAACCGAGTTAGCTTAGCACCCTAGTCCGCGCCTGCAAGCTGACAGCTGTGAATAATCCGCCACGTTACACACATTACCACCATCAGTCACTGCCATTTCGAATCTAACCTTTTACCGTTTAACACGGCGTTACGATCCGGCCACCTTTATTACTGTATCTAGACACCTTTACTTCTATAGTTGGCAATAAATAATGTAGTAAGCAAGTTGGGAACAAAGCAGATGTTTATGTCCTTTAGTTTCATGTTATATGCTAAGCTACTTATGGTTTTGAACTTTACAAAATATATTTTATTTGTTAATCTAATCTTATTTGTGAATGTAATGGGTTGTTCAGGTAATTTTGAAGCGTCTGTTACAAATAGGGTTGCCATTTACATTATGATAAAACAGTGCATGAGTAGTGTTCGTGTGCGCCATGCCAGCATTACTAATGAGGGTGTGCAAGGCTATCTAGCAAATAATGTGGTATTACATGTGGTTACTTAGCTTAACCTTTATACAAGTCAATAAACAAACTTATATTGCTTACGACTTGTAGTTACTTATATGTATGTATTCGAAAGCAGGAGATTTACTAGAATCTATGGGCGCTAAGAAATAACATAGAATAACTTTTCAAGAAACGATACTATGCAGTATATTTTAGAACTAATTCATAGCACTCAAAGTAGATTACAAACCACAGACTAAATATATACTTTAAAATATCTGAGGGCTAGTTGGACACGTTCACATCATAAATAAGAGACATAATTAAATGAATTAAAAATAATTATGGAGACACTACAAAATTCAGATTTTGACCTTGTGCAAATAATTCATAATAACTAAAGTCGAAATGAGAATAACCTCGCAACACAATTTGGAATTAAATTGAGGTGGATCATTATTACAGGAAATGCTTCAATGTAACAATTTAAACACGCTTTAGTAATTATTAGGAAACAAATACAGTGTCGAATTTGGTTTAGTTAAAAAACCAAAGAAAAAAAGTAATTAATGTGTCTATATAAACAAACATCAAAATATTAGAAGGCAAAACTTTCTAGCAAACTGAAAAAACTTGTTACATCTAGTGACTAATTCTGTTAACAGTGTTACTAAATATGTTTTGATAAATTCATTTTAGGGGTTACAATATGCCATAAAATACGACACTCTTGAGAGTAAATTCCACTATATTCCAATTTTCTCCAAATGTTGATGGGCATTATCTTATAATGGTATAAGTATCTGAAACATTTTTTTGCTAATTACTTTTGCTCATTAAACTATCCAAGTTACTCGTACACTGTCTAAAAATCGAACAAAGTTATCATTCATCAACGTTTTTGTCTTAGCACTTTAAAGGTAATTGCTGTAAAATAAATTAATAAATAAAAGCTGAGTAAAAAGCAAGCACGAACAGGAAACGAAGAAAGCTGGAAAGGGGTTATAACAAAATGCATCAAAAAAAGGGTCAATTAACATAGATAGGTCCCGGAGACTTACGATATGCTAAACACCACGGCTGGTGGTCCCGATGCACACTAGATACTACTAATACTACACTGTAGCTGTGACTGTAGTACCTAACGAGAATAGAAGCGAAACTAATAACTAAAATAAACGGTGGTATACGTTACATTTCTACTGTAAAAAACTCGCGACGTGTGTATTTCTTATTCAATAGCGCGAATGGAATATTTTACTAAAATATACAACTCATTTATTGGACAACTACTTACCTAACATTTTTGCAGTTATCAATTTTATAAATTACTTACATGTTAAATTGCTGACGGAGGAACCGTGCTGTTTTTAGAATATTTTTTTTTTACTTAAATGCTTCATTGAGTTGGACTTTCGATTCTACTAGAACTTTAACTCAATACAGAAGCTGAAATCTCTTATTCATTTTGTTAACAAAATGTAAAGCGAGACTTTAGCATTCATAGTGTTTGATAACGAAATAAATTGCGTTTCAAATCACATTCGGAGGCAAAACTGTAACAGTGGAATTTATGAATAAGAACGACATGATTATCTTCTGAATACCTCTTACAAATCACGATGAATACAAATCGAAGATGGGATTGGCTAAGTCACGACCGATTACTTGATTGGTCGAAAAGCAATATCATAAACAAAGTACATAATACCAATTGATAATTTTGTGAAACATGATACCTACTTTTTTACAATACTTTGCCGAAGGAGAGTCCGTAAGGTTTCGAGTTGTGGTAATAAAACGGAAAATCCTCATAAGTTATCTTTGAGCTTTGATAAAGAAAGCTCTTTGTCTAAAGAACTTAAAAAAATCTACAAACAAATGGATCGTTTATCTTTCGCATGACTTTATTAGATCTTATTTTTGTGTGACACAACAAGTGACTAGTGAAGATTAAAGCCCATTACTTTAAAGTCAGTACAATTCTCATGATGACTAATGACTTCTCGATCACCATTCGCTACAAAGTTGCGATACAAATACAATTAATTGGGCATGCATTCCTTGAATTGTATTGTGTTTTATCTGAACTTTTTTTCACAAACTTATTATGGGCACAAGTCGGGACTCGGGAGCAACTCCACACAATGGGGTTGATTAATAAAACATTATGTACGGGGCGGCTGTTTGTTTTCTTTTACAGACGGCAAAAGTAGTTGAGCAACTTATTATAATATCCAAATTGAGGCTTTTGAAGTTAAGCTTACGATAAAGCAGATGGTGAGTCTTCATAATGGAAAGAAGATAATTTTGTGATTTATTTTAAAAGAAAGTTACCGAATGTTGTTAAATTCATAAAATATGTTAAATAATAAACAAATATCGAGAATTTTATAAGACTAATTACGAAAGCTGAATGAATTAATATAAATGAAGTGTAATTGTGAAGGTATATTTCAAACTGCAGATGGTAAGCTACTTTTGACTTTCTCAAAGTCAGATGGTTAAAATGTGAAGGTGTATTGAACGCAATGTGTTCAGGTACTTTTGAAGTACACAGTGGCGCGTGCTTACTGGTTCAAGTTCCAAGATTGTGGGTCACATGACCAGCTTTCAGATATTTACATACCTACTTATTTTATACGCTTCTTGCATACAACTGGACGAATTGAGTTTAAATGAAAATATCTATCTACTCAACAAAATTCTTGATTATTCAGGTGTATTTTGCAGTAGAAAACATTATTATAATTTGACTGTTTACTAGTCTTATTTAAGATAATAGAGTTTTGTTAATATCGGCTTACGATCGGGAGGAAATGTAATAATCGCGCACAAGGCAGTTCCATAAAATCAGAATTAGCTTCGGTGAACGGCCGATCCCAGCTCGTGACCGTGGACCGTGAGGAAACAGTCTAGCACTGGTCTCTGGCGATATCTAGCCTCCGACGGAGAGGGTTAGTGCTTACACTTCCGCTGTGGAAACACAGAATCCCGGACGTCATCGATTCTGAATAATATGATAAGATAAGCTCTAAACGGTAAAAGAAAACATAGTGAGAACAACAGTTAGTATTATTAGAGGCTTCTCAATAAGTTTTTTTTATTAACAAAGACTATATGCAACTAGACTAAAAAAACACCTTACTTAACATTACCAAACACACAAATTTAGGAATGTAAGTATCAATATCGATTGCATATATTGTACGGCAGTTAATAAATTAACGGATAATTGTAAGGTAATAATACTAAAGCCTGAACATTTAATGACGACACTACCGCTTTTATTTCATTGTCTATTGCTTTGTTTACCCAATTCTACGATTTCAACAGATTCGACCTTAATCGGACTGAAATGTTTGTGGAAATGGAATTACAATAATTACCTATCTATTTATATTGAAATTTAGTAAAGAAATTGTATTGAACTCAGAAAAAAAGACCGCATAAAAAAAAGAGACAAAAGCAGCTTTACAGCTCAGATATACAAATGTAGCTTAACATGTATAATGTACATGTCTTTTTAAGGACATAACGGATTAAATGAAATAGAATGTTTAGACACTGGCATATTCGAATGCACTGTATTCGGTAACACATTCGACTAGGTGGTTCTGGTCGGTAGCCTAAAGCCAGTTCGTGACTTGCTGATCACAAATCCGCCACCGGTGTCTGGCCTTGGACTATTTCCACACCTTTGTTCCCTAAAGGTCAATTGGAAAGTGACCAGGCTATTGTTTTTAAGCATCAAATTTTGTTATCTAATGATGCGAATTATTCAAGGTGAAATAACTCGTAGTTCGTTAGGTTAAAATAAAACTAAAAATAAATAAAAACCAGCCAGTGACGCAAGGTCAAGTGTAAATCAAATTATTGATTATGCACGCGATTTAGCCGATGGACGGAAAGAAATTACAAGAAGATTTGTTAGGTTTCTGTGGTGTCTGGTTGAAAAAATATTATAATTACAATGTTTTTAGTAAGTATCACTTCTTTTGTAAAGCGTGAACAACTAGAGATACATTGCACTTAATCTCGAATCGTGGCTCAAGTTAAAAAGCTTAATTTGCTTGGTAAAGAATTTATGTCAACCTTAAAAAAATTGTCATAATACTTACGTAGCAAAAACGTTTTTAACAAAAATTAAGCGCAAAATGTAAAGTCAAAGTGCCCATATTTTTTAATTTCGGAACGACAGAGGAATCTCGCGTAGATAGAGGGCAGTGGGTTATTATGCTAAAACAAACCAGTCAAAGGGCCGGAAGGTTTATCGACACGAATTGGTTGTAAAAGAAATGTCCGCACGTTTAAGATAAGAGGAATATCAATGAGCCTCTTCGCACTTATTATCGCCCACTAAGTCGCATAACCTACACGACAAAGAGGTCGTTCGGCGTTTAACCGATGCTTTGAGGCTACTTTTGTCTGACATTCAACTTACCCATGGTTTTAGTAACCAGTGGTCTGCTCTGCAGACAAAACTACTAAACAACAAACGACTAAACAAGGTATTTTATAGGCTGTTAGGTGATTGACCTCATGGATAAAATTACATCTACATTTAAAGTGTGTTCTTCCGGAAGGCGAACGGCCACAAATCACCGAGAGATCTCGATAGAAGCTTTTGGTATTGGGAATCCCGAGATATTGGCACGTTTGTGTAGCCGAATGAGATTGAGATAGCAATTATGGTGAACCTTGTTATTTCGAACTGGTGCCGTTGTTTTAGTGACCATTAGTATCTATATTAATGGGAACAACATTCCGTAAAATTAACTTTACCCGTAGTGTCCATAGCTTAGCTAAATTACCTACGATTTCATTCTAAGGATAGCTTTTTTATATAAGCACATATCCAAAAATATTATGTACTTAATTAAACTACATTTATCTTAATATTTTCTTACTTTACAAGAAACGAACGGATCACGGCTTACCAAAAGGCAACTGTTAGGTATCTATTGTTTACTCGTGCATTAAAAACTGATCCGTAGATTGCTTCACGGTACAGTCATTAATTTGTTTGTATGGGTAACATCAGTCAACCGTCAAGAAGCTCCCACGGCAAAGACTGTTTATTCTAAGAAAGGAATAACATTACGAAACCTATTGATAATTAAAAGTCATGGACGGATCAATTTATTACAAGAATACATTATAATAAGCTCCTGAAAATGGGAACAGATAATGAACTTTAGGTAATGAATGTGCCATCGGTGTTGGAAAAGCAAAAAGTCATAAGTAACTTTATCGCTATTACAAATGTTGAGATTTATTTGTTCGTATGAATTGTATAGGTATTTTTGACGCCTGTAGGTATTAGCGCAGCCTCGACCTTCGGACGAAGAATATTATGACTTATTGAAGCGTACTTCACACCTTATAAAAAGTACTTAAAAGACTCCAATGAGTCATAACAAATGATCGAAATAAGAGTAAGCTCAATTTCAAGTCAGTTTTTATAGTAATTTGAGTTTTTGTTCTCGACAATCGCAGCAATTATGGCGCACTTATCTGTCAATGAAGTTTTAAGACTTTTGCGATGTATTAAAATTATTGTACAGCCATCAAGAAAAATAAAATAAATAGGTAGTCAATACTTATTCCAACATAATAGTACTTAGGTATTCCATAACAATTAATGGTAAGTACTTAGATAAGAACGTATAATACGATTTAGGTATCGACACTACAGCTCACGAAAGTTTTAAAAGTTACATAAACATTAACTTAAACGTATATTAAACTTGGCCCTAAAGCCATGAAATAAATAAGTATTAAAATGAGATTACTTAGATCTTTATGCAATGCTCATTATTTCTACAAGGTTTTCCCATCGATTGTACTAGAAAGATTGTGCAAAAACTACTGAAGCCAATCCTATGATTATCTTTGATTGATGCTATTGTAATACAGATTCTGAAGATATTCGGGCCCGACTTGACCTCGGCTCGGTGCCGTGACGAAAGGACTGACAAAGGCGCAAAAAACTGAACCGAACGTATTGTTATGTGAATAGTTCTTGAGAGACGCATCGGGGATATTGTGAATATGGTTCAAGTGCCACGGTCATTTGACATAAGTGACATACCGAACTTAAAAATAAACCAAGTTCACATGCTAAGCATCTATTGGCGACACTAATCACTGGTGTCGCCAATAGATGCTTAGCTATTTATGACAATCCATTAGTAGTCCAACCATGAAACCGATTTCGTCATTGATGTACGTATCTAATCTATATTTTCCCAATGAACGCAACTTAAGACAACTGTCTTCTAAATTAGTGACACATGGTTCTTTAATTGAATAATGGTACCCGTATTATTTAATTTAACATCCGGAAGAGGGCGCAGCAACCATTTAACAATGTTCTGTAAATATAGAGCAGTATATATAACTTTGTGTTCAACTCTGACTTTTTAGACTAGAATATAATCCGGGAACATTATGAATGAAACTTAAGAAAAACTCTCACTATGATTAATTAACATGGTCTTAGTAATGAGTAGACATGTAAGATTAAAAATAATCTAAGCATAGCGTTCACGGCTTATAAAATTATTACCTTCCGACTGTAGAGGAACTTGAGTCAAACGGTAATAGACCATAGTCCTTCTTGTAGATATGGCTAAGTCTAGAGGATGGGTAATGCACTGGAAAAGCCTATTCCATTTCAACATATCCAGGCACTACAATGCTCCATTAAGCTTACCTTAGCAAAAATGTATGTCTATTTTATCATCTAGTAAAGATTAGCAATTTGATCGTTCTGTTATATTATATGTTTCAATTTTTCATGCTCCCTTGGTGGATAGGCTAGAAACAATATTTTTCCTTTATAATTAAATCCCACTGACCTGGTATCGTAATCTTTAATCGATGTACGTAAACCGGCTCTATAGAGGTTTCTGTTACGCGCTTACATTTCTATGCCGATCATTTTAAACACGGAGAAATTTTATGTTCCTACAATTAATTGGACTACATTATTGGGTTTATTTTAAGGTTGGTCAGGTCACACAGATTCATTTGACAATCCAGAATTATTTTACTGTTTCTCTAAATCATTGTTGGTTGGTAAAAGTAACTTATTATTTAAAATTATGTAGCTAACTGATGATTAAAGATACAAATGCTTCAAATAGCACCGTAATGTCACAGAAGAAGTATATTTTAAATGAAACACCTCATTTACAAATTTTACAATAAATCTTAACCGACAAAACCAATAAAGATGAGACAAAAAAAGGATATTGGGATAACAGCCGGTGGATGATTCACGATGACGTCATCAGCACATGGCCACACTGGCACCATGGCCAGACGCTATCCTGACATTATGGTAATATGGATGACTACAGAATATTTTATCCAGATTTAGGTAAATATATTTTCTTAATATGAAGTCTGTGGTCAATTAATTGTCATGTTGTTTTAAATGTAAGCGGTGATCTAGAAACTATTGATTCTGTTCTGAAAATTGACTGATGGAATGTAAAAACTGCATAATATCTACAGAAGAAGAAGTACCAATAGATTAAGGGATGGTCAGATTCATGAGTAACCTAACTACATACTTGTGTTAATATGTAACTTATTATTCAACTCATACCCGAAAGCTCAGTAGGGTGAAACAAACATTTTGACTTTTGTGTTATAGGATTAATAAATTCCTTTTGAAGTAGCAAAACAAAACTTTTCTATCTATCCATCAACATCCAATCTTAAACATTTCCAGCCAAATTGTAAAGCACTTTACGAAATATTTAACGATGATATGAAAATAATAGCCTAAACAAAAATAACGATAGTGAAAGCTCTAAGCTTACGCCACAGAGTACTAACACTTACTATTAAGATAAAACTACCTAATGACAGGTACAGTCTTATCAAACTTTTGAAAGCGGAGAAAGTGAGGCATTATTGTTATTCTGTATTTATTGGTACAGTCAGCGACGAATGTTGAACGTTTTTCAGTGTAATTCTCGAAGCTCTTGTGGCGAAACTTGCCAACTGACACTCTCTTTCTTTACCTTTTTCTTTTTTTTTCTTTATCTCTTTCGTTAAATCACCAATTGATTTTAATATTGCCAAAACCTCTGTGAGGGTAGATTGTAGACAGCTTCGCTGTTAAGATCGTAGCGCGTGGATAGTGCGTGGCCAATGGCCATGTGTCAATAATAATAGTCAATAATAGTCATTTATTGGTAAACGCCTTTACATGTCAGATATCAAAGTAATACAAAATAATAAAATAAAGGATTTTGATGCATACCCACATCGGGTATGTTCAAGTCCAGTACAGATTAGTACATTGTCAAACAAAAAATAAATTTAGTTGAAATAGTAAATAAATTGTAATAATATGTCATAATATTTGTTTATTTGAATAGAATATAATCATTTAATGGTTTCATCCATTTGGATTACTAATTTTGACATCCAAATATTCCTCGACAGTGTAGAATGATTGCTCGACAAGCCAGCCTTTTAATTTATTCTTAAAACTGCTTAGACTATTGGCCTCAATGATCTCTTTTGGAAGTCTATTATATATATCAGGGCCCATGACGTGAGTCAACTTTGAGGACTTCGCCAACCTACGCGAAATCGTTCGAATGTTGTGTCGATTGCGCGTGTTGTGGTCGTGAACCTGGCTGTTCAGCACATAACTGTCTAGGTTGACCCTCACGTATGTGGCCACCTGATAGATAACGATACAGGGCAACGTGAGGATCCCTAGCCTACTAAAGTGCGGTCTAGCAGTCACATCGCTACGGATACGTACAATTGCTCGTACGGCCCTTTTCTGCAATCTGAACACGCGCTGCCAGTCGGCAGCACGTGCCCAAAGCTCGGTGCCGTACTGCAGCAGCGAATGCACCGTAGCGAAGTAGCACGCACGTACCACATCGGCAGACACAACCCACGCAAGTCGACCCAACGCGTAGCACGCACTACCCAACCTGCCACACAACGTATGTATGTGGTCAGACCACTGTAGCCCCCTATCTATCTGTAGCCCCAAGAATGTAGTATTCTCCACTTGCTCAATTGGCCTGCCATCAACTGTCACAATAAGTGATCGCACCGCGCGGTTCGTTAGTCGGAAGTGTATGAAGTGAGTCTTGCTTAGATTCAAAGCAAGACCATTCACTCCAAACCACTTCGCCAACTGTGACGCCGTGCTGTTGAGATTTTCTTCCAACTGATCGATCGATGCTGCAGTGACTACCGCAGCGACATCGTCAGCGTACATAAAAACCTCAGCTTCTGTCACAGTTTCAGGCAAGTCATTGAGCAACATAGAGAATAGTATGTTCGACACGGACGACCCCTGAGCTACCCCTATTTTTGTTCTTAACGGGTCAGACTTTATGCCACTTCCCTGTACCACTTGGGTGCGATCCCTAAGCATGTCTGTCAAGAGAGAGTGGGCTGGGCCATCTATCCCATAGTGGCGAAGTTTGAGGGCGAGGATGCTGTGGTCCGCCACATCAAATGCTTTCGATAGGTCGCAGCACATCACTGCGACATGCTGTTTTCCTTCGCGAGCCGCCACGATGAGCCTGACTACCTCCCGCGTCAGTGCTGTTGTCGACCGACCCTCACGGTAGGCATACTGTCTGGTTGAAAGTGCGTTTGTGGAAGTTAGGAACGTTGTTATCCTAGAACTTAAACCATTTTCAAATACCTTTGCGAGGGCAGGTATGATGGACACGGGCCGATATCCGTCGATGTTACTGCGTTTACCCTTACCTTTAAATAAGGGGGAAACTTTACTTATTTTCAAGGGGGTTGGGTAAGTGCCTTCTTTTATGCAACAGTTAAACACATGCGCTAAGACAGGTGCAAGAGTCAGTATTGACAAGCGCAAGAGTTCCATCGAGATGCCGTATACGTCTTTGGATACTTTCGGTGGTATACGATTTGCTGTGCGCGTGAGAGAAGAGAAATCGTGTTCTATTTTCGAAATAAGATGCCTAAAACAGAGACGAGCAGGAAGCATAGAATGTAAACATTGTAATGTAAACAAGGTGAGCAATAGCAACTAACATGGCTTGCTGCCCCTACAATGTAAACAAAAGATGGTGAATGGAAGTCCAAATAACACGGACGTGATAGAACTGCACAAAACTATATTGTGTTGAATGTAGGAAACGAACATTAAGAATTATACAGAAGAAATAAACACCAAAAAAAGATTTATAGATAAGGAGTTTTTTTAGTTTAAACAATAATGTGAAATAGAAATTTTTTAGTTGTTCAATTGTTTTTTTTATTAAAATTATCTGCTAATGTCTGTTCTGTTGTGATTAAAAACATTCAAAAAGGATCCGTTGAAACTCGTGACCTTTATACTACGTAATTTAGTCGAGCTAATTCTCGTAACGTTTATTTAGCGTTGTAAAAACAAAAAACGTTAACAACGGGTAGTTAGTAAAATTACACAACAAAAACCATAATGCCAGTAAATGTCGTGCACTCACCTCATGAAATACGGACGTCATCTCTGTAGTTCGCAAAATGTTTCGTTCGCTAAACATAAACCAGGGCGATCACAATCTATACGCACATTGCACTCAACGCAAACTATTTTACTACTCTTCCTCAAACGCGAAGTCCCGTTGTAGTAAAAAAAAAAGTATCTGTCAAACTTCCCGCCAAACGCGTACTTTTTAAAAAATAAAAAAAGGCTACAGCTTGTCGGCTGGCGCGTGTGACGCGTTCCGCGTAGAGATGGGCGGGTGGGTAAAAATTCGGGTGGGTTAAATAGGAAGGAATTGGTAAAATAGGTAAAAATGAATAAATACCCATTTATACCGGGTATTTTTTATTTATACCGGGTAAAAATTCGACATGTATTTTTGAATTATTTAATGTTAAAAATATTATGAAATATTATAAATTATTATGAAAATAAGTAGTAAGTAGAGTGTCATTGATATTACACAGGAAAACCCTTAATTTTTGGTCTAAAATATGATTTCATTAGATAATTAAAATCGACAAAAATTTCTTTCAAAAGTCCACTTAATTGTGATTCGTGTAGGTGCCTTTGTAATAACTTAAACCTGAATAAGAATAAAAAAAAATATTAAAAAAAAATATTAATAATTTGAATTTTTTTTAAATAAAACTTTTTCAAGTACCTATCTAAACTAAAACTAACAAGTAAAAGCTTAAAATAGTTCGATATATCTCAAAAAAATATGTATTGAATTTTTACCAGGTATTAATTCTAAATGGGAAGGTATAATAGGCCAGTCATTTTAGTAATTCACCTCGGAATCCGAGATACCCAGCTGGAAAGTCAGTAAATAGTTGCATATTGACACCCTAAAAGTTGTCTCAAAACCTACATATGGTAGCGTGTGCGCAACTATTAAATTTCAAGGTCAAAAGGTCACGAAAAACGGTTTTTGGTAGATATCTCATTTCCTATGGGTTTTTTGATATTTATATGTTTTTCAATATTGTAGAATACACAATTCTCTACAAGTTTAGTTGAATAATTTTTTTTATACGGTGAACCGTTTTCGAGACAGAGGGCGGAGAGCGCGCGGTCGGTCGCAGCATCACTTGGTGCCTCCGGTCGAAAATACGCCATATAGGTATAGGTATAGGCTATAATCTAGTTGATGAACTATCGATAAATCAATAATTATAAATATTTGTCAATTTTTATTAACTACTAGCTGCGCCCCACGGTTTCACACGCGTAAGTCCCGTTTCCGCGGGAATATCGGAATAAAAATATTATGTGTTAATACAGGGTGTCACCTATCTACATACCAAATTTCAACCAATTCGGTCCAGCCGTTTTTGCGTGAAAGAATAAAAAACATACATCCATTCTTACAAACTTTCACATTTACAATAATTAGTAGCAAGAAGCATTGTAGGAAGTATGATAGGATTATACTATAGTACTCTCCGCCCGCGGCCTCTCGACCGGAGGCACCGGTTGACCTGAAATGATGCTGTTTGTGCCGCGCGCTCTCCGCCCTCTATCTCGAAAACGGTTCACCATATAAAAAAAATTGTTATACAAAATTTGTAGAGAATTGTATATTCTACAATATTGGAAAACATACAAATATCAAAAAACCAATAGGAAATGAGATATCTACTAAAAACCGATTTTTGTGACTTTTTGACCTTGAAATTTAATAGTTGCGCACACGCTACTATATGTAGGTTTTGAGACAACTTTTAGGGTGTCATTAAGCAACTATTTACTGACTTTCCAGCTGGGTATCTCGCATTCCGAGATTCTTACCTAATTTAAGCTAAGATGACTGGCCTATAAATAGCTTCTTTATAAGAATTTATGTAGCTAAGACTTTTTTCAAGTGTGTAGAATAAAAACGAACAAGTAAAAGCTAAAAATAGTTTGATGAATCTCAAAAAAAGATGTATTGAATTTTTACCCGGTATTAATTCTAAATGGGTAGGTATAAATGGGTATAAATGGGTAAAAACCCAATGTTCGGGTTTTTACCGGGTAAGCGCCCATCTCTGGTTCCGCGTAGTATCGGCACTGGCACTGAGCGACAGGCGACGGCGACGCTGAATGGAGTACGAACGCTCAGCTGCTGTGCTCAATGAACCATTCCAGTTCGTAGGTCACCGCACATCCTGACCCCGCTGTTCTTGCTAGTTTCTCCACCCCACATCATTTCAATAATTACAATTACGTTTCGTGCATTCATCTGTAATTTGTCTCGAATGCCAACTCTCGTAAAAACATCGCGAGGCTTAGTGCGGGCATTCATTCGATAAGTTTTTTGTCGAATAGTCGAGTTCGTCGACTGATCATTCAAATTATTTGTCATAGAACCGGTGCTGGGAGCTATTCCGTGCGGTTTCTTGCGGTTTCGGCGGGTGCACACAATTGATTTGCAAAATTATAGAGCATGTGAGGTTTTATTGGATCGATGAACGGGTTTTGGTATTGCTTTTTTCTAAATTGATTTGTCTGTGAGAATAATTGAACATTTTAATATTTTGGGCGTGCTGAAAGTAGGTTTACGAGTAAACATGTACTCTTCAAATAGAGGAACCTTATATCTACTGTAACTTCACCAGTTCCAAATGTTCGAAGACCTTATTTCAGTTCTCTGCTTCAAATATTTTGGCATGTGAGTCTCACCTCTTTGCAATCAATAATAGCGAATCATTATCGATCAAAGTTAATTCTATAAATTGTAGCCGTAACAAGAGTCTCACGACAATCGTCTCTTATCGATGGTATCTGTCGTGGGAACTGGGCACAAAGAGCGACCGCTAGTTTATACCCAATGTCTCTGGATAACCATATAAATTCTGAGGTAAAATGCAGTGCCCATCTGAATTTGTGATAGAGATCTTGATGGATAGATTATGGCGCCCGGCGAGCTAGTGTTGCGAAACCCGTATCCTGTAACGATAGTTTATTGAACGGGTTTATTCATTACTGCGGCACTATATTTATTTGGTTCTGAAAACTGTGCTTCTTTGTCGTCAAATCAATTAACAGAACATTCTAAAAAATAACAACAAAATGTAAGTATGAAGAGAAATTTTTAAGAAAAGTTTAACTGTGAAATTCTTGATAGTAATATCTTTACGAGAAGAATCAAGGAATCTATCTGAATTCTATAAATCGACAAAGACATTCCTCGCCGTCGGTCGCGGTGAACAGAAAGGCTGCGCGTGCGCCTAGACGACTTATCGGTCGATCTCGGAGTGGTATATGGCGCCACACCAACGATTCTAAATCACTCGCTTAGAAAAAAAACCACTCATTATCTTTAGCAATTCATTATTGGAGGCGGTTCCTAACAAACAAAACTTTTAAACTAGTCTGTTTTAGTCAGTGTCTCGTTTCGTTTTTAAAAAACAAGTTTGAAAAATAAATCGTCAAAAACAAGATAGAAATTAATGCTTTTAGATATTCCGACATGAACTATTAGGTTTGATGTTGTAATTCGTCTCTCGAAATTAATTGTTTTAAATAAAATCGATTAATAAAGATTAGTAAGTCATTAAAATCTTCCTGCCCTTGAGCCACATTTGGGGTGGCACGTGACAATATGAATAAATATAATTTTCATTACTCATACACGGAAAGTACGCACGAAGTTGCCTGATTATAGGGTTCAAAGTAGCATTTTCTGTCCCTAGGGAAAACAAGTACTTTCCTGCCCTAGGGCAGGAAAGTAAATAACTGTCAAATGTCAACTTCATTTTTGACATTTCTTTTGTGGCATGTCGATGCATGCTAAGTGTTCAAGTTCTTCTAACTCAATCAGATGCTAGATATTATGTCTCTCTTGCACGAATTTGTGCTTCTCTACACTTAATTATATTATATTTATTTATTTTATTTCATTTATTTAAATTTTTTCATCATCAAAAAAAAAACTACTGGTAGAATGCCTACTACTTTTATAGCCATTCTACCAATCAGTATTTTTTTAAAATCTGGAACGCAGTTATGCCATGCCATCGTTAGCTGCTTTTAGTCAATATTAAACTAGTCGATTTAAAAAAAAAGCGAGACAGCTAATTTTCGTGTGTGAAATTTAAATTTTACATCAATTTTTTTGGTAATTTCCTTATATTCGTAATGAAAAGCAGAGTGCTTACCTCGGGGAAAAGGCTTTTCTATGCACTCGAACTATTATCGCACTCGCTGACGCTCGCGCGATAAACCATCTCGTGCATAGAAAAAATGCCTTTATCCCCTTGTATAGCAATCTACTATTTTATCTAAGTAATGTCGATTTATTAAAAAAATATATTATACACCCATTACTACTACTTGGGTATGTCTGTGCTTCCAAACCCTGTGAATCTGGGGATTAAAACAAAAAAAAGAGTTAAAAAATAGGGTTGCACTGCAACCAGTAAGTAAAATTTACTTACAACCCCTTATTAGTAAAACGAATACTTACCTATACTTCATTTCTTGAATCGAGCTAATAGGAACAAAAATAAACGCACGTGATTGGTCGTCGAAACTAATTGTATTTCTTGTGATTGGCTAGATTATCAAATCAATTGTCAATTGTCAAATCTAGCCAATCCAATTATTTTCGACGAACAATCACGTGTGTTTATTTCTCTTCCTATTAGCTCGTTTCAATAAATGAAGTATAGTAGAGACACCTAGGCGTAATGAATATATTCTCCAACAAAACAGAAAAACATTACTAAAAGAAGCATAAATTAATCCTTCTGAGTTTTTGTCAGCTGTGTACTACTCAAACCATTGAAAATTAAATTAAGGACGCACATTACGCATTACAGGTACCTACCTATGTTAAAAATACGTACCACGTGTTGAAACTGCGGGGTTTCACTTCTCGAATCTTTAATCCGGTTTTTATGACAACTTTCTAGAGATTCCCCGCAAAAACGGGTATCCTTAGAAGTGCTAATGGATTTAACTACCATTGTTATTAAACCAACGGTTAATTCTATCAAACTGTTAATGAAACAAAAACAAAAAGATACAATCCACGAAGTTATAAAACGATAAACATCAGATAATTGTTATGGACACAGAAAAAAGTAGAGTATCTTTTGAAAATAACTTGTTTCTTTGAATCTGGAGTGTGTTTGTACCCACGCACTGTTTTATATTCAAAGCAAATGGGGCGTGTAAACTAAATTCAATATAAACAAAAGTCAAAGCAACCATTCTGTACAAATTGTCGAAATATTTTTAGATTCACTGTTTCTCATTATACTCGAAATTATAAAATATTCGCTAAAATTAAGCTGTCTTATTTCTTAGCTTATTTAATTTTTTTACATATGAATGACTTCATATTTTTCGAAAATGACGCCAACAAATCTGTCCGACACTCCTAGTCATTATTATAAACTAGACTTTTATAAATATTTACAAAAAAATACGCGTATGATAAATTAATTATTTCGTTTCTTATGTAAATGTTATTTTATGATTTTTAGGAACAGTTTATTATAAAAAGCAAAATTAGTAAAACATGTCACCGAAATCATTATAAAGCAGTAACGTGACATGTTGTCACGAGAACGGTATCGTGAACGATACCTGTGACACAATCGTGCACCTCACTATTATCGATATGCTAATATCGATAAGTGGGACAGGCAACACTTAAAAATGAGAGCATACTCTTGTAAAAATGATATTATTAAATAGTAAATACATATCTCTAAAGTGCATAAGTAGTATGCAGTACATCAATACCGCATAATAGTTGGTATTTTGTAAGCAACCTTACGTGGCTACTACCACCGAATAAGCAAATTCATTAAATTAATTTAGTTCGGGACAATCTAAGGATCTCTTAAAACACGCTTACATAGGATCTACCAAGTTTTTTTTCATTTTTAATTTTAAAAGGTGTGGATTTTGTACCCATGTTTGGAAGCAATAAGTACAATCAATATAAGTACTTATAATCTTTATAAAAATAGTAATTAACGATAAAAACAGATTACAATCCCATTTATAAGTAGGTATATATTTTGTTACTCAAAGTGTTGTTGATAAGGTCTCCGAACTTTTGGTTTTAGGACATAACGGGCCAGTTCCGTATTTTACTAATCATTGGCTAGATTATAAATCTAAATTAGAAATTAGATCAGCAATAAATTGTATGAAATTCTAATAATGTCAAAAGAATATCCGTTGAGACGTATCTTAGGTTAAACAAACATTTTTCAAAAATATTTAATTATTACGAAACCAAATCTTTTTCCTTTCCCCAAAAAACACAAGTCTAATTTTTTTTCTGAATACCTACTTTAAAAAATCATTTAATTTGATTAGATTGGCTAAAATATTAATCAGATAATTAATATGAATATAATTAGCCTAAACATTTGTTTTGCAAACTCATCTGAATTATTGTCTAAATTATTGTAACAGTAGGTGGCCGAAACTGTTTTTTTAACATAATTAAATGTTTTAGCAAATTGACGATTCACGATAACATCTTTGTTGCATTAATTTAATTTGGCATAGGTACCTACAGAACAATAATATAGCTTTTTAAAATATTCCTAACTAAATAAAAACTCTTATTTCCGATTAAATTAAAAAAAAACTATAGAACAATAATTAGCTTATTCAAAACATTCCTAATTTAAAAAATATCTATTTACGATGAAATTAAAATTACAAGAGTATTTTTAAACCAGTCCCTCTATGAATCACCGTGGCGGAAAGTAAATAATGTTGAGCGTAATTTGACCACACCCAAGTACAGTCGACGCCAATAAAAAAGACGTGTGGCACTCGGGGACTGCCGCGGTAAAGCTATTGCATGCCACCTAGATAGAGGTGAGTTGCTGAACTAAAGTGACAAGCGTTAGGTTTTTTTGTTACGGAATTTCTGGATTCGGTCTCCACGCTCAAGGCCCGCGATAAAACTTTGTTCAAAACCGAAATAATAAAGTTAAAAAAAGTATAGATAAAAATTTAAATTTACTAAAGGGTTGACTGTACAAAAACAAGTTCCCTACATTTATTCTAAGTTAATTTAATTATTATCGTACTCTATTATTACAAGTAAATAAATTAGAAATTACGAGATGTACTAGTCTAATGGTAGTAATCGAAGCAGTTGATTGATACCACTTTCACTTCAACGGATTCATTCAATTTATGAATCTGTATTGACTAAAAAGTTTTAATAAGTGTTTATATCAATAACATAATTTTATGGTTTTTCATACTCGTTTTCATCATTCCATAGTAGATTTACTAATAAAAGACAGAAAGGTGAAATAAGTTCGTCGTAGCAGTGAGTAATTAAGTCGCCAACTACACGTAATTTAAACTAATATTTCGGAACTTTTTACTTTATTTTACTTTTTTTTTTACTATTATAAAACTTTTTGACAGATACGTTGCTACATGGTGAAAGTCCTACGGCCGCCCGTTAGTTGGTTATAGGAACCGGACGTTAGATGATCATATCAATGATCCATCCAAATTGTGACCGCTCATAACGTCACTTTACTTCAAACATTACCGTGTAGATTGGCGTAGTCATCATGGAATCTGATCGATTCCATTCCAACGAGACGCCACAATCAGCGCGCAGCCATAGGTCATGGGAAACGAAGGAGCAATCACGAGGATGATAGGTTCAAGTACCGTATTGACACACTTGAGTCGGAGTCATTTCTTCACGGATATCACTCCATTAAGCTTCTGTGCTCTGTGAAACATTGAACGTCTTATGATGGCCGTAAGATCGACCACACACGTCAAACTATTAAAATCTCGCTTTTTCATAAATGATGATGTAAAGTCACTTTTCTGCCTTTAAAATATGTTTTAAAAAGTTTTAAAAAATCATGTTTAGTAAAATTTTGGAGTTGTAGAGTCGCAATAACATTCCTTTAGATAAGATGTCACTTATTTGGCTTATTTCGATCTGCATCATATCATCATTGAAGTAGGAAAGTTTCTAGCATCTATTTATTTTCAACCCAAACGAACGTCAAAGCAATAGGAGCCAATTTAATGTCCGTTTTTAACGGTACCATAATCTTAAAATCCGTAAGCAATATACCCATTATAACATCTGTTTAGAGCTTTGTAACTCGATTTGCTAGACCTACTTAGAGAATGTAATGATATTTTGAATAAATTTTCATTCATTCGCTTGCTAGGACGTACCTCGATTTCAATTTTATATATTTTTTCTCAAAAACTATACATTCTAAAATAAAAGTTTTTATAAAGATAACAGATTGATTCAGTGTGCTGGTAGGTATGTTATGGTTTTGCGTGAGTCTGGTGCCTGAAATAGGTTTTATGAAAAACCTGTAGTACATGTCACCAGAGCCTACAAAGCAGTACGGAGACTTACAAGTAATACCTACTAAGTACTAAGTACCTACTTACAGTAGGACTCCTTTATTCTCAGTAATCTAGACGTAACTGAATATTTAAACTGAGGAAATCAAATCACATTACATTTAATATCCGATCAATATCGTGTCAGATTCAAAACATTACAGTTACTTGAACAGTATTAGTTACATGTTCCACCGATTCATATGCTAATTATGTCTTTTACTTTTCTCCCAGTATACAGGGTGGTCATAAATAGTTCTGTTTTAAAATCGTTCTTTATTTCTTAAACTTGGCACTGACTTCTTGAAGTTAATATTTTTATTCAAAATGTAAAAGTTGTTGCAAATAGTTTCCCATTGCTAGGCAAAGGAATTTACTATTCCTAGGATTCTCCAGTTGTTATAGTTCAACTAAAGAGTGGTACTTAACTCTAATTATAATAACAAACATTATGTTTTGATTAATATAAGCAATTATGTACAATATTAAAGAAGCCCTATCAGGAAACTTAATTGCTTCACCTTCAACACGCCAGTCTACGGATTCAGTGATAAATGAATAACATGATTATGCAAAAATCACTAATTGCAAAAAAACAGACGTTCACCCTAAAATATAGGTTACGGTGACTACTCTGTTACATATGGTCAAAACCAACAAATTAAGATAATTTTGATAATATTTCAGACTCATCATTCCCCTGCCCTTGTCCCACACTAGGTGGGGTCGGCACAACATATTTTCTTCTTCCATTCATCTCTATCATTCGTCAATTCCGTATTCACTTCACGTATTTGATAATATTTCAGACTGTCGAACAAAAATGATTATGCACTAAGATTTTGATAGGTAAACAGTGAAACGCTAGAAGTGAGTATTTATTTATTTTTAAGAGGATTTTATTTCATTTTTAAAGACACTACTCGTATATTTTGACACCGAACTTCGTCTTACCTAGACTTACCGAACTTAGTCGCGCCATGGTAGTACGTTCAAACACCCTGTTTATTTAAGTACAAGTTTCTTCCTTTTCTTTGCTCCATAACTGTTTAGCTACATGTGAATCTTTATCGACCTCTTTGTTTCCCTTAGTTTATTGGTATCGTTTGCACCGTTACTTCCAATGAGTTACTGAACAGTCGTCTTAACGGAGCTATCGGTGGTCCAGACGCACTGGGTGTTCACGGCTATTTAAAATGTTTAGTAGAACTCTGGTTACACTGAGTTAATGAATACTAAATTAGCAGAGTAACAAGAAAACAAATATTTTAATCTCTAATAAATTGACAGATGTTTATAAATAAGTAAAGTTAAGTATGCTCAGTAAGAGCGCGTTGATGTCTTTTGTACGAAATTTTATCACACTTTCTTAAAATATTTTTTTATACTTTATTGTTATTATAAGTTTCACATTGTATAATAGTTTATCTATTTATTTTCATAACTCATAACCAGCTGTTGCAAAAACTTTGCAAAAACTTTGTTACTTATAAACAAAAAACAAAAGATTTTTAGTTTTCACACTTCACACTTTGTCACACTTTCCATTGAAAATAATTTTAGCTTCAGAAGCTAAAGCTCAAATAAGCGGATAAGTCCATATAAACTCGGTAACTCTAACTAAACTTACAATACTTGTACACAAATCTACCATTGTAAAGAGTCAAGATCCGTGAACAAAACGATGCCATTTAACTTTATTGGCCAACTGTTGGTCAATTTATGTTACTTCACGTGACTCCATTACATCCTACGGAACCGTAACTTGGGAAATAAGAACAATGGAAACAAAATTGTGGACCATTTTCTGATAAAGTTGCCACATTTATTTGAAACTTTTACCTATCACGTTCTTATTTAACTTTTTCCGCTAAATGACGGTCGTTTTTCTCATTTTACATGATAGTCCACTCTGGGTCTGTTGAGCACAATGTATAATTGCTCCCAAAGGTTTTGGATTATTAAAATTATTGTAAATGATACGACATCTTGTTTGCTCGTACTTATTTTATTCACACTGTTTTTGACATGACAGATGACAAACAGATAATAAAATGTAAGTGTTGCCACCTACCAAGCTTAAATTTACTTATAAATTATTTATGTCTGCAACATAAGTTGGGCCGCCCGGAATGCCCATTTTACTTTACATGCTAACTTATACAAACTATAATATTATCTATCTTTACTGTGATGCTAAGCTAATTTTACTTTATAACAATGATTGAACAAGGCAGCCCCTGCCTAATCCTCAATGGGAAGAATTACCACCTTGGAAACAGCTCTGGTATGACATTTGCCATCAGCTGTTTTTACATCTATGACACGGACTTTATTATCTGAACCAATAAATACATTTGAGATTCCACCCACAGGCCATTGAGAGGGCGGCGTATTTGGGTTATGTAGGAGAACTAACATGCCCTCTTTAAGATTAGGATATTCCTTTTGCCATTTTGTGCGCTTATTGAGAAGCGATAGGTATTCATTTGACCATGCCTTCCAGAAATGCTGCCGTACCTGTTCACAACACCTCCATAAGCGAAGTCTGTTAGTAGGAATATCTATCAAGTTTGGTTCTGGGTAAGAAGTAGGCGCGCAGCCAATGAGAAAATGCCCTGGCGTCAGGTAGGAGTAATCAGATGTATCAAGAGACAATGGAACTAATGGTCTTGAATTGAGTATAGCCTCTATCTGGCATAGTATGGTATGATACTGCTCGTAGGTAAATATTTTAGCTCCAGTGACTCTTTTCAGGTGGAATTTTGCGGATTTTACAGCTGACTCCCACAGTCCGCCATGATTGGGACTGTAAGCTGGAATGAATTTGAATTGAATACCTTTAAGTGCTGTAAAACCCTGAACTTTATCTTGAAAGCTTGAATGATTATATAATTTGTAGAGCTCACGCAATTTATTATTAGCTCCTTTGAATGTTGAAGCATTATCACAATGTATAACAGAAGGTAAGCCTCTTCGAGAGATGAATCTTTTTAGAGCAGCCAGAAAGGCCTCCGTTGTTAGGTCTGAAACGATTTCTAAATGTATCGCCTTGGTGGTGAAGCAAACAAATACGGCAACATAACCTTTCGACACTACACTCCGTCTTAAAGTTGATTGTTTGACTTCAAATGGGCCACAATAATCCAAACCCACTCTTTCAAAGGCCCTAGCAGGTGTGACTCTATCACTCGGTAAAGAGCCCATGAGCTGTTTAGCTCCCTCTGCCTTATGTCTTATGCATACTATACATTTGTGTAAAACAGACTTTATTTCTCTTACACCATTAACAATATGGTATTTTTGTGACAAGTTACTGAATAAAATTTTAAGTCCACCATGTAATAATGATAGATGCTCATTATGAATTATAATACGCGTTAAATTACTTTTATTGGGTAAAATTATTGGATGTTTTCTTGCAAAGGAAAGAGTGGAGTTCTGGAGCCTACCACCTACGCGTAGAAGTCCTTCGGCATCAATGAAAGGATGCAAGGATTTTAAGTTTGAAGTTATTTGCTTATTTTCGTTTAAAAGTTTTATCTCATGACTGAAGTGAAAGGCTTGAATATTTTTAATAGCAAAATTTAAAGCGTATTTTAATTCCTTTACAGTAAGATTTTTAGAATCTATAACAATACCTCTACATTTATTTATGAATCTTAGAACATAGCAAATCACTCTTTGCATTTTGTTGACACTTGAATATTTAGTGAACAAAGGTGATATATTTTCTGCTTCATTGACAACAGTATTGTTTACATTTTCGATGCAATTTAATTGAATTGGATATTCAATATCTGAAGTGTAAAAGTTATTGTCACTTTCACAATGTAAATAGTCGGGGCCCTGCCACCATAGTTTATTTTTCTGTAAATCAGAAGGACTTACACCTCTGGATAAAACATCTGCTGGGTTGAATATACCCGGTGTGTGGTACCACTTAATATCCACTGTGCTATCAGAGATCTCCTTGACTCTATTGGCAACATAGGCCGGCAGTTTATGTAAACTTGAATTTAACCATCCTAGTACAATTTTTGAATCTGAAAATAGACTAATCATTTTTATGTTAGGCAATAACTTGGATATTTTGAAAATTAACTTGGCTAGAAGTAATGCACCGTTTAGTTCGAGTTTTGGAATCGTTAGTTTTGAATTTAAAGGAGCAACCCTTGATTTAGAGCAGAGTAGGTATGCGTTGTACTTATTACCTATTTTAATCTTAACATAAATACAACATCCGTAGGCCTCCGTAGAAGCGTCGCAATAGCCAAATAAGGCACACTCATCTGCTTCTGTAAGTTGTAAATTACGCGGTATCAAGAGATCGGGCATACTTGAAATCTCTGTTTGAAATACTGACCACACTTTGCTTAATGCTAAAGGCAACGGGGTGTCCCACTCTAAATTATGTTGCCAAATCTGTTGAAGTATCAATTTTGCTCTAACAATAATTGGACCAGCAAAACCTAGTGGGTCAAAAAATTTACTGATTGAGCTAAGGACACTTCTTTTAGTAGATATTTCAGGGGAGGTGACCATGCCCCCACTCATTTTGAATACATCATCTCTTGTGTTGTACGCAAGACCTAATGTTTTGATAACAGACTTGTCCTGATCCAGATCACATTGAATAAATCCTAGTTTTTCTTTAGGAATGTCTGATAGTAACTTCATATCATTTGAACACCATTTATGTAATTGAAATTGTCCTAGAGCCATTAACCGAACAAGCTCATTTTTTATTTGTACGGTGGACTCATAACTAGCTGCTCCACATATTATATCATCGCAGTAGCTCGATGATACAATAGCTTTGCTTGCTAAGGGGAATTCGCGCTCATACCTTCTGGCCAACTCAATTAGACATCTTGTTGCCAAGAAGGCAGAACTCTTTAATCCGTAAGTTATCGTTTGAAGTTGAAGACATTGTACTTGTTGATCTGGTCTGTCTCTCCACAAAATATTCTGAAGAACTCTAAATTCAGGTTTTACTAAGATCTGTCTAAACATATGGCGTATATCGCACATAAGGATGAATTTATACGTACGAAACTGTATTAATATATCAAATAATTGCCTTTGAACCACTGGCCCATTGCATTGTATGTCATTTAAGCTAGGGCAGTTATGACCCTTGGCGCTAGCATCGAATACTACACGCAATTTGTTTGTGATTTTATCGTTGCGTATAATAGCATGATGAGGGAGAAAGTATAGTGGTTGAGTATTGGGTGAGTCATTATCATCCATGTTGATTAATTTTGCATGACCCAATTTCAAATATTCTTGTATAAACTCAGTGTATAATTGATAGTATAATGGATCCTTGGAAAAGCGCTTTTCCAAGTTGTAAAATCGTTGCAAAGCGATTGCAAACGAATTTGATGTATTAATGTCACTTGGACTCATTTTGAGTGGTATGCCTACTTCAAAACGATTATTTTGTAGAGTGACAGACTCTTGAAACACCCTCTCACTTTGAGCGTGCTCAGGTAATGACTCTAGGAAAACCTCTGGCACTTTTTCGGCTTCCCAGAATTTTTTAACAATGTGATTCAGATCATCGCTCAATACTGCATGCAAACTAGTCGCTACGTTACAACAAGGAAAGGAGTCACCTGAGATGATGTATCCAAACCTCGTGTTGAGCATGATCGGGTCTGATGGGCCTCCTTCAATCTTTCCATCCTGAATTACTCGAAAGAAGATGTCCGCGCCCAGCAGCACATCAATTATTCCTGGAATGTTACATTCATTATCAGCCAATGAAATGTTTTTAGGCACCCTAAAATTGGATAAATCAAATTTTCTTTGTGGCATGGGTGCTGTGATTTGATCAACAATACAGCAGGTAATATCTGCTTTAAAGTTTTGTGTTAGTGAATATATAGTGATATTCACCGCTTGATTGATTTTATTTACTTGTTCACCTAGCGTTAAAATGTTCTTCTCATGCCTGAAGGGCTTAATACCTAATCTGTCCGCTAGTTTGCTTGTGCACAATGTTGCTTGGCTGCCTGAGTCAAGCAAGCCTCGCGCCAGAACCTTATTACCATCTGCATCTGATACTAAAAACTTAACGGTTGGCAACAGAACTTTAGTTTCAGGAGTTTTATAAGCGGATAAACTCACCGATTGACTTGTCTTGTTTGCATCCCCCTTGCCTTCAACATGAAGCAAAGTATTGTGTTCGTTAGACTTGCAGATGTTGCACTTGAATTGGTAGCGACACTTCTGCGGATGTAGGCCCAAACATATAACACAATGCTTATTTTTATTGACATGATCAAGTTTTTGTTCAATTGACATGAGTACAAATTTAGGACATTTGTATAGCCGGTGTGAATCATTACATAGAGTGCAACATGTACTAACAGCTGATTTTCTTGGGTCAATAACCCCTGTCAAGGTTATACTACTCTTTGACTTGGACTTATCATTGTACATAGGACTTACCTCCATAGAGATAGCACGCTTGTCTAAGAAATCTAGTAACTCATTCAATGTTGGCATAACCGTTGCATAATCCTTTTCAGAGTGAAACAGGCGAACAGTCAAAGGGTCCAGCTTTCGTGTTATAATGCACATCAAAATAGAATCCCATTTATCAGTGGGTTGTTTGAGGGTTTTAAGTGCAGACAGCTGCTGTCTTATTTTGGCTGTAATTTCCCTTAACTGTTGGGCAGTTCCACGCTGAATAGATGGCATGTCAAGCAAAATGTTTATGTGATTTGATATTACTAATGTAGGGTTACAGTACCTTTTTACCAACAAATCTATTGCTGATTTGTAAGATTCATTGCTGACAGGCAGTCCCTCTATTAATTGCAAGGGTTCTCCTCTGAGCAATGTCCTTAGGTAGTACATTTTTTCAATGGATGTCAGCTTTGCATCGTTATCTATAATTGCATTAAATAAATCTATGAAGGGTTGAAAAGCACCAATGTCCCGTCCATCGTAGGGCTGTATACTTATTCTAGGTAGCTTTATGCATCCACTATCACTTTTGCTAACACTCACAACACTTTCAACTTTTGTAACCGCTTTGGATCTTTTTAATGACGCGCAGAGACGAAAATACCGCTCCTCCAATTGTGCAGACTCGTCATCCTCCTCGTCCAGGCACAGCAGCTGTAGTTGTATTTCTTGAAAGCGCTTATAATTCTCATGAAGCTGAAGCTCTCGGGGCTCGATCTCATCTCGGTCTAGGTCGCGTTTTTCAGTAAATAATGCCTCCAATCTGGTCATAAATGCTTTGCATTGGCCTCGCGCTGCCCTGAGTTGCCTTATTTCTTCAGAATTCATCATGGAATTATTCTTATCAGTGTCGATCGTGTCTTCGCCTGATTGATATGATTCTATGTCGCTTGATGTCGACATGAAACTTTGCCGCGTCCGCCGGTCGCGTGTTGGTTATAAAATGGCGCCGGCGCCGGCCGGCTTTTTCCAATGTACCGGGCCGCGTGGTTTTTGTAAATTTTGAGATTGTTTGGTTGTATGATAATTTATTTGTAATCTTGATTATGTATTGTATGGTAATTCTTTGTTTTCACGTGCGGATGAACTCGTCACGCTTGTATTTTTTTACTTTTTCTGAGCACGTGAAGCATGCGGCCGGCGCAATGCAAACCTGGATTATTTGCTGTTTACACTGTATCGCTCGTACCACTGTTTCTTCACGTACACCTGTTTACGCTGGTTTCGGCACCATTTTGGGTGAGCACAATGTATAATTGCTCCCAAAGGTTTTGGATTATTAAAATTATTGTAAATGATACGACATCTTGTTTGCTCGTACTTATTTTATTCACACTGTTTTTGACATGACAGATGACAAACAGATAATAAAATGTAAGTGTTGCCACCTACCAAGCTTAACCTTTCAATCCCCGAACGAACGCCGGCGTTCGCGCTATGACGTCATCGCGCCATTCCGTTGAACCCCAAGCGAACGCCGGCGTTCGGGCTCTTCCATGCGACTAAAATTCCTATTTTCACATGTATACAGACTACTTTGGTATGAAGAAGTTTGATTAGTTACGTTCTTTGATATATTATCTACATTCTAAACGAAAAATATTGCTTGTTCTATGGTCGTTGAATATTTTATTGGCTGTGGAATTTCGTAGTCTGTGAATATCTGTGTCCGGACTGTCCGGTAGAGGTCAGTGTTTTTTGTTTGGTGTTTTATTGCATTTTCCAACCGTAAATAGTGTTTATTTATGATAGAAATGTTTAGTATGCTCATTATAAGTGTATTTTTATAATCGTTTGTAAGAAATACATCAACTGCGCAATACCGTTGAAGTCCGTTGAACCCCAAGCGAACGCCGGCGTTCGCGCTCTTCCATGTGACTAAAATCCCTATATTCAGTGTTACAGACTACTTTGGTATGAAGAAGTTTGATTAGTTACGTTCTTTGATATATTATCTACATTCTAAACGAAAAATATTGCTTGTTCTGTGGTCGTTGAATATTTTATTGGCTGTGGAATTTCGCAGTCTGTGAATTTCTGTGTCCGGTAGTGGTCAGTGTTCTTTGTTTGGTGTTTTATTGGATTTTCCAACCGTAAAAAGTGTTTATTTATGATAGAAATGTTTAGTATGCTCATTATAAGTATATTTTTATAATCTAATAAGAATCTAGTAAGAAAAAACTTCTAGATAAGGCCCAAAAAAGTTTGTTATGATGTGACCGATTTCGAAGTGATTTAGTACTATGTTTGCTAATAAATACAGTAATAATAGTATTTTGATGACTAAATAGATAGATAATAAATCAATTAGTACATTGTTGTTTACAGAATGATAAAATGTGCTTTGGTTACCGAGTTATTACATTTTTTGTACGACGCAGTATTTTCTAGTATTTTTTATATATGGCGCCTTGTCTGGGTATCAAATTTCATTATTTTTTTGGTGGGGGGCCGGAATCGAGAGGTTAAATTTACTTATAAATTATTTATGTCTGCAACAGGGTCCTCGAAAGCAGTATTAATCTCATGATAATGAGATAAAAACAGACACAGTATATTATTATGTTAAACAAAATTCAAGCAGTCATATCGCATTGTACTTTACGGATCATAATATGAACCACAACACGCTCCTAAAACCACGAGAACCACTTCAGACATTTACAAGATCCTTATAGTACTTAACGCCAAATAACGGTAACTGTAAATATAAAAAAATGCTTGAAATAATGACGATGCTATCAATGGCAGTTCCCATCGCTGTATTGTTGAAATGTGAAATGCTTCGATCGGTCGATCTCTCATTTACATTTCTTCGATCATTGTTCCACACTTCCACGTTTTCTCAAACATTTAAATTCAATCTTTGATGTAAATACAAGAATAAATTGCCTTCAACGTGTGTTTGATAGCGTTGACCACTTGGATACAAAAACAAAGTTTCGTTACAATTTTCGGGTTCAGCTATGTGCCACCGTAAGCTGAACCCTGTCACGAAGCTTCGTTTTCGTTAAATCCTACTTGGACTACTTTGCATCTGATTCGTCAAGATTATCAGAAACAAAGGTTTTTTACGAAACAGTGTATTGTCAGGTAAAGTTGATGATGACAAAACAATAGCGAACGATCCAACAATTATGTCATAATCTTGTCATTTTGTAACACTCTCGTGTTCTCGTTGCTTGCCTAGACTTTGATAATCAACTTTACCAGAAACAGAAAATCAATATAATGATAATGATAATGTTCAGCATGTAGTTGCTATTCATAATCTTTTCCATGCTTTCAAGGTCATGAAATTATGACACGTGTGTTATGGAGTCATAATTAACTTTACGGTATTTTACTGTATTCATTATTATTTACTGAAATTGTTCTTCATTATCAAAACAGCTCAAAACATAATCAAAACATGGGCAGTCCAAAAGTCGTTAAGCCATGACATGCTATTGACCTAAAGGCCTCCGGGCCTTTAGGTCAAAAGCTCCGTCACCGGAGAGTATGCCACTTGCTCATACGAGCATAATGCTCATGCATATTACGCATAACCAAGTATTATACTGAATATTATCTGATATCATAGTGTTTTAGTACAATAGGCATTAAACATTCAAATAGTTTACACGTCTGTCTGTGAGTCATGCCAAGTTAAGGTGGGTGCACACGGAAGGCGGAAGTTAAGTTCAAGTTCGCTCACTCGCTAGCGTTACATAGAGATTCTGGATGAGCCTTTAGTAAGACTATGTAGGTATGTGCTACTGGTTAACACTGGTCATGAAGATTGTAGGGATCTGACATCTGTCTGTCTGTCTGGCTTAAAATCGGGTCCGACGTAATTAGGCGCTCTCTAATTCAGTTGTTTCCATAAACATGGATTTGTCAATTGATAAAACATTTGAACAAATAAGAGCCTACTGTATTTCTTAGTCTTTTACTTTGGTACTCCTTTATGAGAAATTTTTCGAACCCACTAAAGGTTAAGGTTTTGTTCATACCCAAATGTTACTTATTTTCGGTATGAACAAAACCTTAACCCCAGTCGGTTTTTAACATTTCAAAAAGAAGGAGATTCACTGATATTCTTTCATTAGAGGACCGATAGATATTGATTTTTTTTTGTTTGAAAGACTACACTTCCGAGGTGATCCTACTAAACATATAATAAGGATCTTCGGAGTTATAAACAACAACGCATGTTACGGCTGGACTTTGCAAGGAATTGAAGGAATACGATGATGAGTTTTCAGAGTTTTATTTCCAGGTTTTTACAATGGTACGTATTAGCGGTGCGGCGCCATGAGAGAAAGTTAGGTTATATTATATCTAACGTCACTGTTTAATGTCACTGTCTAATGTCACTGTCAATGGTTTTTTTTTTATTTTCTGTTGTCGTCGTAACATGCTCCCGGCCTTGGAAGCTGAAGGTTTCAATGATGTGTGTGATGTGAAGAGAAGATGCGGTAGGACTAGTCGTCATTTGGTGGCAACGGACATATTTTGGAGAATGCTCGACGGGTAATGCCGGTGGCAGTGCGGATGTCGGCGACCCTGGAGACTCCATCACGTCCTGGGTAGGTCTTCACGATGCGGCCAAGATTCCATTTTAGCGGTGGCAGGTTGTCATCTTTGATGAGTACAAGCGTGTCCTCCTTGAGATCCGTCCCTTGATGTTTCCATTTCGTCCTGGTCTGTAGCTCGGAAACATACTCTTTAGACCAGCGGTTCCAGAAGTGCTGCCTTATTTGCTCGAGGCGCTGATAGCGGGTGACGCTGTGAAGCGGCGCGTCTGTCACGTCAGCATGCACGGGCGCAGTCAGCATGCGGCCAACCAGGAAGTGCGCAGGTGTGAGAGGGATGTAGTCGTGAGGATCAGAGGACATGGGAGTAAGTGGACGGGAATTTAGGATAGCTTCGACTTGGACTAATACTGTGCTAAATTCCTCGTAGGTTAAATGCGCGTTGCCTACGACACGTCTCAAATGGTACTTGCAGCTTTTTACCCCTGCTTCCCATTTGCCCCCGAAATGGCTAGCGTATGGCGGAATCATGTGAAACTTTATGTTTTGAGAAGCTGCATAGTCTTTCACGTCGTTCGAACATGATGTTAGAAACCTAGCAAATTCGTTCTTTAGACCAACAAAGTTTGTTCCGTTGTCGGAATAGATATCACTCGGTTTACCACGACGAGAGATAAAGCGTTTTAGAGCTAAAAGGTAACAGTCTGATGATAAATCTGTTACTAGTTCTAAGTGAATTGCGCGTGTTGAGAAACAGATAAATAAACAGACGTAAGCCTTTTGTGTCTTGGCACCCCTGCCTTTGCGGTTTAATATGAGCACTGGTCCAAAATAATCGACTCCTGAAATCGTGAATGGAAAGCCTGACTCAAGTCGCTCTTTAGGAAGGTTTCCCATGATAGGAGTAGCTAGGTTTCCACGCATTCTCGCGCACTTGAAACAACCGTGTACTATGTTTCTCGCGAGATTCCTACCTCCTACAGGCCACCAAGTTTCCCTAATATTAAAGAGCAGAAGCTGAGGCGCTGCATGCAGCATTTGTTTATGTTCATAGCGGAAAAGAAGAACGGTAAAATGATGTTTACCGCAGAGCAAAATAGGATGTTTTTTATCGAAAGTAAATGAAGGCGAGTTTTCTATGCGACCTCCAACTCGAATTAGACCTTGACTGTCGATAAATAAGTTTAATTTAGATAAGTGTGCGTTTCTTACCTGTTTATTATTGACAAGTACATCATGCAAATCAGGAAAAGATTCCCTTTGCGAAATAGTTGCCAACAAAGTAGTAGACTTACTCAACTCATCAACCGTGAGCGGACCTGTGCGTTTACTGCCTTTGTTGCGCGCGTTATGTACAAATCTAAGTACATAGGCAGCCGTACGCATCAAACGGTTGAATTGAGAAAATCTACTAAATTCAAATATACCTACATTTTCAATTTGGTTTGAAACAAGCGTGTTACTAATATTTTTGACTTCGGGTAAGTCTTGTGGAATTAAATTTAAATCAAGATTCGAAATTTTAAATTCTTGATCGTGTAGGAACGTGGGACCGTTCCACCACAAATCGCATGAACTGAGTGTGTCTACAGTTTGCCCTCGCGACACCAAATCCGAAGGATTTTCCTTCCCACTGACATGGCGCCACGGACAACCCTTCGTGAATTTATGGATTTCTCCAACCCTATTTTGGACATAAGTTTTAAGTAAGTTAGTCGGCATTCCTAACCAACCTAAAACAATTGTTGAATCGGACCAAAATACAACGGCATTGATGGTCGAGCGCAACGATTGGCGTATTTTTGTATACAGACGCGCACCGAGCACTGCTCCTAACAACTCTAAGCGAGGAATGGTCGTAGGCGCAGTCGGCGCGACTTTGCCCTTTGAGCACAACAAGCGCATTGTAACAGCTGATCCGTTATCAATCGTGCGTATGTAGGCGCATGCGCCGTAAGCTACCTGTGATGCGTCTGTAAAAATGTGCAGCTCGATCTGTGTAGGGTTAGAACACATAACATAACGTGGTATGCGAATGTTACTTAGTCGATCTAAACTATCTAGAAATTTGACCCATATTTTAGCAACGTCATTGGGTACAGGTTGATCCCAGTCCAGTTTAAGTAACCAGCACTTTTGCAATAATGTTTTCGCTATCGTTATGACTGGACTCAACATACCCAGTGGGTCGAAGATTTGTGATGACACTGACAAAATGATGCGTTTAGTAATGTGTTCTGTGTCATGTTCAACTTGTGTGTGATAATATAATTCGTCTGACTTGTTATACCAACCTAGACCTAATGTTCTGTGAGAGTGTTCACCTAAAGACAGGTTTTTAAATATATCGTGTGTGTTTTGATTTTCGTGATTAAAGTTAAAAACCCATTTTCTTAGAGGTAAACATCCTGTATTTAATACCTTAGTTATATCTTGGCATATGGACATTAATTTAGGTATAGTAGATGCCCCACAAACTAAGTCGTCGACATAGAAGTTGTCGTTAATCGTCTGAGCGACTTCAGGATGGACGTCGTGTCGTGGTCGTGTCGGTATCGTCTCATCGGATGTCGTGGTAGGTAAACATTCGTTCGCTAGCTGCTTGAGGCATCTACAGCTAAGAAAAGGCGCTGCGGCATGGCCATATGTGACAGTTGTCAATTGGTAAACGCTTAGCTGATCAGACGGATTATCTCGCCACAAAATTAATTGTAGGTTACGTTGACTTTCATCTACAAATATACAACGGTACATTTTTTCTATGTCCGCACATGCTACATACCTATTTTCGCGGAATCGTAACAGTATAGCGATTAAATCACCCTGTATAGGCGGGCCCACAAGTTGTAAGTCATTTAATGAAATGCCATTCGATGATGGTTGACTTGCGTTAAAAACAACTCGCAATTTGGTTGTAGTGGAGTGCTCGCGGAACACACCATGGTGTGGCATGAAGTAGTGTGGTGTACCGTATGTTTGTATTTTAGTCATGTGACCTAAAGTTATGTATTCGTGTATAAAATCGGTGTACATTTTTTTATACACAGAATTGCGCTCGAGGCGCTTTTCAAGCGCATAAAATCGATTTTCGGCAATCGATCTAGATTCACCTAAAGTGTTCGGCGATGATTTTAAAGGGATGTGTACACAGAACCTACCGTTTTCGTACCGCGTCGTAGTATTCACGAAATGTTCCTCACATGCCTGCTCTTCATCACTGCGTGTCTTATCCGAACCTGAAGGTAGCTCCTCGACTTCCCAGAATTTGCGTAACTGTTCGTCTAAAGGATGTTCAAATGTTTGCGTGAAATAACATTTAATATTTTTTGTTTTAATGTAAGATTGTACCGAACCTGACACTATCCACCCAAGTTTGGTATTTTGTAGGTATGCGCCGTTTGTCAACTTCATTTTTCCATCACTCAATAAATTCCAAAATAGATCAGCACCTATCAAAATGTCAATGGGTAAACATTCATAAAAACATGGATCTGCTAGCGTTAAATTATTAGGAATATTGAATTTAGTTTTATCAAGTTTAATGGAAGGCAAGTTTGACGTTATATTCGGTAAAACTAAACACTTCATGCGTTCTGTGTAGTCACTGTATTGTGACCTAAACTCCAAGTCACAAGTCTGTGTGCACTGTGATACAGAGTTTCCTACACCATGTATATTATAAGTGGACTGTATAATTAGCGGATTTAATTTGTCGCATAATGTTTGTGTGATGATACAACGCTCACTACCATTGTCTAAAACCGCCCGAGCCTTGTGATAGATTCCTGTGCGATCAGGTATTTCTATAACAGCCGTAGACAGCAGAACGGGCGACCAGCTGGCGGAGGTGTGTGCGTGTGAACCTACCTGCAGCGTGCGGCTGTGTGCGCTCATATCATCATAATTATTGTTCGATAATTCTTCAGTACTTGTTTGCTGGCCCTGCGCCGACGTCACTAATGTTACTGCGTGTGATTCAGTATTTTTATTGTTATTACATAGTAACGAATTGTGCTTTTGCTCGCATTTCCGACACGGGCCTAACCTACACTCATCTGAAGAGTGACCAACTCTCATGCAGTTTTTACATAAACCTTTCTCATTAACTACATTTAACCTTTCATTTAAATTGAGATTTAAAAACTGTTGGCAGGAATATAGTGGATGTTGTGAATTGCATAAATAACATAAGTACTTGGTAGGCACTTTACCCTTGACTTTTGAATCAGCTGATTTGTCAGTTGTGAGGTTACAGTGAACTTTGGACACATTTTGTGGATATGTACTGTGTTTCTTTTTATCTTGCGAGTTCTGTGAGTGAGACTGCTGTGTGTACTTGCTGTGAGATACATTTATGGTTTCTAGCATGTCTGCACGGTCTTTGAGAAACTGTAACAATTGTTCAACAGTAAGTTTGACTTTTGATTCATTGTTTTTAGGCAAAAGTGTACATTTATGTTGTTCCCACTCACGCTCGGTCACTTGATCTAACTTTGAGACAACTAAATAAATGATAATAGTATCCCAGTGCTCGGTGGGTTCTCCTAAAATCTTTAAAGCGCGTAGATTTTTAAGTACATTATCTATTAGTTGGCGCAACTGACTGGGTGACTCTTTGGTACGCATAGGAATGGTAAACAATGACTTGATGTGATTGTGTACAAGAAGCCGGCTGTTATCGTACCTACTCAGCAGTAACTCCCATGCTACTATGTAGTTACTAGCAGAGAATTGAAGCGAATCTATAACTAAGCTAGCACTTCCTTTCAACGCTGATTTTAAATAATGAAATTTCTGTATATTTGTTATATCATTTGAGTTGTGTATGAGAGACTGAAAGGTGTCCCTAAATTGTAACCAGTGCTCATATGTGCCATCAAATTCAGGAATGGAGATTACAGGTAATTTAATGTAATCTAACTTCGTGTGCGCTTGTTTTTGAGTGTCTTTAGAATGAATATCGTCAGAATCTAACAAACACTGAGCCTTAGCTAATATACTGTAGTACTCGGATTCAAATACTTCCAAGGATTCTAAATCTTTAGATGTATCAGTAGAAACTGGTGTAGAATAGCTCATAGAATCCTGACAATCTTCAAATTCATTCAATAGCGTTGAAGCCCTGGCAATTCTTAATTTTAACTCTGCGCGTTGGACTTCAGATAAAACCTGGTTGTCTAAAGAACAAATATACTTTTTGAATGTAGTTAATTTAGCCTTAACCGTACCCCGTTTTCTTATCATGTCGTTTCTGTCTATGCTTAGCGTAAGTTTTGGTGACGTAGCCATTTCGTGTGCGAATAAGAAGCTGAGGTACTTACGGTTTCGGAATCTACACACCACAAGCCTGCGTAAGCTGTGTCGTGCTGGCTAAATGCTGTGCCGATGCTTTGCCGAGCTGATGTACCAATGTAGACGTGCGCGTGCGTGCGTAAGCGCACTTTGTACAAAGCGCTGGAATTAGCAGAAAAAACACAGTATTAACACAAGAGGAAGAGGAAGCGGCCGGAGATCGTGGTTGGCTCGCCTTACCAGCATGCGTTAGTACAGGTAACGGACTTCTGCGCGTCTTCTCTTTGTCTCTTTGTCACCGTTGCGCGTGGCGTGTTCCCGGCAATGTAATCCCGTGGTTGCGTGGTTCCGTGTGATATCCGGCTCGATTGGATCAAATGTTACGGCTGGACTTTGCAAGGAATTGAAGGAATACGATGATGAGTTTTCAGAGTTTTATTTCCAGGTTTTTACAATGGTACGTATTAGCGGTGCGGCGCCATGAGAGAAAGTTAGGTTATATTATATCTAACGTCACTGTTTAATGTCACTGTCTAATGTCACTGTCAATGGTTTTTTTTTTATTTTCTGTTGTCGTCGTAACAACGCACCTCGAGAGTGCAAGAAATTACTCTCTTTTTACAAAACTGAAGTCGTTTATGTACATTTTTTGTTATGCCACTTGTTAGTAAAAACCACTAAAAGCCACATCTAGTAACTCAACCTCTACAGACATAGAACGTCTCAATAGAGATAATTCTTGTCATTAACAATGCGCATTGTAAACATTTCTTGACGTTTTTATGCACTTGTGATGTGCTTAGAGCTCAGACTTCACGTAATTTACACCACTGAGGTCGTGGGACCTTTGAATACAGACATTAAGGTAACAGTTATAATTATGCATAACTTGGATTTGAATGCAATGCTTGAACTAGAGCGAACCTCTTTGAAGAAATGATCTAAGTCTAAGGAAAATCGCCTTCGATCTAGTAAGTCGTGATTTCAAAGATTGATCTTTTAGCCTCTTTGAAATTTAATACCCCTTCATCGATTATAAGCTCATGTCAACTTCCCAGAAGAAAACTACTACTGACACTTTTGTCATTTGTGACAAAAGTATGCGCTAGGAAACATTATTGTAATATAAATTGTCAAATCACGCAAGTTACCAGTAAAATCTTGTACTTTAAATGCAACTTGGGACAGGTGGGAATGCAAACCTACCTACTCATTTTAATTAGGTATACTACTGTACGCAAAGGACTCCTGACGCTGTATAAATCTTCTAATAAATATGTAAAGGTCTGAATTTTACAGTATAGGTCTTTGATCTGTGGTTAGGATATAACAAAATGTAAACACTGCATTTTTTTTACCAACCAGAAGTTCTATGTTAACTGTTAGTTAGATCTGTTCTCACAATTACAGATAAGTATCAAGTATTTACGGCATCCGTAGTATCTTTAAAGAGCAATTGAATTTAATTATGTAATAATGTGTGCGAGACAGATACGACTTTATTGTGTAGCATGGTAGACGTATTCATTAGGTAGTCAGAGCCTATATCACAGTAATCAGATTTTTATTGCAACCTTCGCAATTATGTGCGTGTTTATTTTAAACGCAATTCAAAAAAGGCATTCCTGTGTATTCGACCGTATTTTTTTGGAAATACATGTCCCGGCAACTGTCATTATAACCTTTAAAAGTTTACTTAGTGTGATACCCCAGACAGTTTCCTTTGCCTATTCCAAAGCGAATCCCAATGCACTAGGAATTTAATCACACAAGAACCTGATAGTTTTTTTATAGTTGTCCTTTAACAATCGAACTGAATAGTCGTACGATAATCGAACTAAATACTTCGTCGTTGTATTACAATATTTTTTCTTGACTGTACATTCGTAAAAAAGCTTTTAAAAGCGTCACCTCGCGCTTTCCTTACACTTGACCGCGCTAACAATTATGCCATAAACTTTCGCTGGTCGACAGTGGTATGCGACTGACCTTCATTGACGTACATCGTACCACTCATTTTAGGGTTGTCAACTCTATTAAAAAGCTTTTGAGCTTTTTAAAAAGCAAGAGTTTGAATTTATTTTGCAGCTCTCATTTTTACAAAAGCTTTTTTGTATGAACAAGAATGAATTTTCTGGAAGAGTTTGTACCTAAATAAATAAAATAAAATAATGAAAAAAAATTATTTATTCATACAGAAAATAAAAGAGTTTTTTTAATTGGGTAGGTACTTCTTTGCCGAATTACAGCTTAATTCAATTAGGTGCCCTTCTTTTCTCATTTGCGTAAAATGCTGCTTGAAAATACTGTTCATAATTAAGGGTTTTCAAAATCTTCTTAAAAAACAAATAAAAGTACTTATCTACGAATTCTTTTTTTTTTTTGACAACCCTATCGCAGCTTTCACGACCGCTCGGCCAACCGATCTTCGGAGCAATCGTACAACCAATCTATTCGCGTTATTGTTCCAACTTGTGCTTTGTCTATCTACTATACAACTTGTAGGTGGTATACAATGGTGCAAGTTACTATTTACAGGAACATCAATGAAATTAGAGAGTTCGTAACAGAATATTTTGATGTAGGTATTGTGTACATCCCCTTAAACTAGCTACGGAATACCTATTAATTTCCTGACGTTACCAATACATAGTACCGTGCGGTGTAAGGTTGTGAGTATTTCACCTGTAGATATGCCTTTTTAGGGTTCCGAAGTAAACAAGAACCTAATTTCGGTCTGTCCGTCGTCGGTCCGTCCGTCCGCAGCTTTTCTCAAATTACTACCCCCCTAAGCTAATACTTAATTGCAAATTCATTTCATAGAAAACTTTTATATTAAAAATCTCAACAAAAACTCTGTTTTCTCCATAAAACAGCTTATTAAAATAACACCACTTTTACGCGTCAATAAAATCACCAAAACAGGTCACTGCTCTAGTCGTAAACAGAACCATGAATCAACAAATTCAATAGTTTGACTGCGTGTGAATTGTGCGCATAAATGTATTCCACTTTCATCTTAACAATGGACACCAAAGTTGTTATTCTTATTTGTTGAACATGACGCTTTCTCTGATTCCAATGGTTGAAGATATCGATGACCATACCTACAACTTGATAAGGTACACTGTCAACAAAAGCAAAGCCGCGTTCAGTAAAATACGCGTAACATTGTACTAACATTCGATAAACGCGCTAAGGTTACAATTACGCGCAGTTTTATCAAGCTTTACGTCAAAATGAGAGTTTATGGCTTTATCTCGACTTATAAGTGTCGAAATAAGTTAGTACTTACACAATGACATTCCTCAAAAAATACTGTAGTTCCTATGAATCGTTAAACGTGTTCGCGTTTTATGAGGCAATGTTTTAGTGGACTGTAGAATATTTTTTCAAATCTCTGAGAACAGTGAAAGTATTGTTTGAAAGTACTTTAAAAGGTCGAAAGCCTGAAAGGTTATAAATCATTTTTTCTTTGGTACAATGTCGTTTTCAATTTGAATACACTTCCACTTTTGTATATGGTTGTTGCATAACTCGGTCGTATACATCTGCATTGTGCAAATGGACTAGTTAGATAATAGATAGTTATTTTACTTTCTGTATATTTATCTTCATCTTCAATGCCTATCATAATAGAGCACTCAAAATATGACAAGATAAATAGGATAATTAATGACAAACAAACGCTATTCGGGAACCATTTTTGGAGTGTCAAATTATTAATTTTACACTATCTGATTCGCGGTTTCACTCGCGTGGTACCTACCTCGTTAAATTATAACCTATGTGTCATTCCAGGTCATAAGCTATGTATATTTCAAGTTTCAACCCAATCCGTTCAGTAGATTTTGCGTGAAAGAGCAACAAATATCCATACATCCGACACAAGCTTTCATGTTAAAATAGTATTTTCAACCTGTCTATTTGATTGTCATCGTTTATGTTACACCAAAATCTGCATCTGGATAAAGCCATAAATCATGTTTCTCGTGCAACAATATCTTATTTCCCGGTTCTCAGTTAATAACCAATTTCACGATGCGATTATAGTTTTCAATGCACCTTCACCTACAGCTATTTTGTATTCCGTGGTAGCGGTCTGAAGTGTGTCAACAGCTCCAACTTGTTGGCCCACTTGGTACAGGCTATATTATGTTTAGATATACTGCTTTGAGTATCTGGGACGCACAAATTCGCTGAAAGTCGATACTGCGTTTTTGAAAGCTGACTTTTCATGGACTTAAATCGTGTAGAGAAGTCAGAGTTTGAATTGAGCGAGATAATTTTTGTAAAGTTTTGATAAATACTTATTTCTGAAACGTTGGGACGAAATATCAAAAAAGCCCATAGATTTCGATGCGTCAGGCAGGATGAATGACGTTAAATAATTGAAGCCTACATAACACCCAACGGTAAAATAGGCATTTAATATTTAAACTATCTACAACGATACTAGTCATGAAAAGGTTCAAATGAGTGACTTTGATAAATGGCGGGGAGGTCGATACTTTGTTGCTAATTGGCGTTTGTGTCTGAAGCTGTTGCATAGTCAATTTAAGCCTATGTGTATCAGGAAACGAGTGCAGACCGTGTGTGGCCTTATAACTTTACTGATATTTCTGGATTAAAAAATCCTTAGACTTGAACTACTTTGGCAAATGCAATGCTCTTTTACACAACTTTAAAGTTTAATTGATATGTTTTAGTTTTAAGTAACTTACAAGTACATTTATTTAAGTACATAAATCAAACTACAACGTTACATTATAGAATACAATAAAAACCTGTTGAACTATATGAGGATCCTTTTAAACGATCTATTTGTAGCTCAACCCAAGCGAGTACCTATAGTAAAGCGTGACCAAGATACTGGTAGCTTGCCACATTGAATGAAACAAAAACTAAACCATTGCATTGGTACTACTGTACACACTCGAGCACTTAGGTACGCCTTCACAATATTATAAATTCATCGAGATAAAATTAATTTAAACCTAACATGTTTATAATTTTACCTTAGACAATATAATTGGTACCTTACCATAACAATTTCTAATCAAAACAAAAACCATGTTTTCTCATACGCAAAGTTCCCTTGTAAACTTGTAAGCGCGGCTGACAGCGCAACAAAAGCACCATCTATTTACGTGTTAATTCAAGCCCGCTTACATCCCGCCCAGCAATTTCTCATCAAACTGACAAAGAAAAATTGTGCGCAAGATAGAACCTAGGCACGAAGGGTATATTAATACATCCGCTGTTTATTGAACAAAAAGTTCGCCGAGATACAAGTCTCGACTTTCTTGTTGGGCCAACATCCTGCCTCGACGCGCTGTGGACGCTCTATAAAATAAAAGGCAAATAAGCAGACTCGGAGGTCAGGCGTGCACAGCCCCTCATTGTTTTCCAATATTACCGAGAAATTATGCTCTTTCAGCCACACCGGCGGCGGACAAAGCTCCCCGTAAACGGGTGCGCTCTAAAACTGACAATACAAGGGTAACGCCACATTCTGAGCTCATGTGCCATTGTGTGCAACCTTGTAAGGAGGCAACGTCGGTTACTGTGTCGCGGAATGGTCGCGAAACGATAATACCGACTGAAACAGCGGGAGGTATCTTTTAAGACCAAATTCGTACGCCCCGAGTCGATTTTAGCTAAAGGCAGTTCGACGTTATACGCTTCGTTGGCGCAGGCGGCGCAGCGTATGTGTAGTAGAAAGTTTAAAGGAAGTTAATTTAATGAGTACAAAAATAAACATTTTAGCTCGGGCCGATCTCGGTCACGCTCTGCTGCGATGCATCTGCGAGGGCCGCACTCTGCGGTAACGGTAGTTATTTGCCAATTAGTGCCTCGTGAGCCCAGCACTTGTAACTTTGCATACTAGTTGAGTAACACATATGTTATCCATCCAGTTCCTAGTCTTGGTAGATAACATCTAATGTTTGCGATCGTAACGAAATTACGAGCAACCCGATCTAGGTTGGCTATATTTTTCTCCTCTATTGCTTCATAAGTGGAAGGAGTTGTGGCGTGACTATCTGCTGTCAATATAACGTGTGTTACGAGCCAATAAACCAATCAGTGCATCAATCAGATTAAATAACCGAGAAATGCGATCATAAATAAGAACTCTGAAAGCGGCCTGAGAAGCCGTATCTGTCATTGTTTATGTTTATAAGCCCTCGAGTCACAGTCACGGATCAGCGCAGCGCACCGATCCTAATAAGAGCTCAGCGTTCATTGAAGGAAGCAGCTCAAGGAATTTATGGACGTAAGAAGATTGCGCCCGGGCATAATCTGTCGGGGCCGGAGGCTCGCTCGCATCACAAATTGCTAACTCGCGATACCAATACAGCTCCGCTTTAGCGAATCATTATAGAATCAGATTACACGCTTCAGCACCGCACCGAACAATAACCAACTATTGCATAAGAATATTAAGAATATGGACTTTTACAATTTCGTCGAAATCCCTGCTGTAGATCATGTCGGCTTATTAACCCATTGAGCACCCAAGGCCGGGGTTTTGATTTACGCGTCACTTTCGTCGCGATCCCGTTAAAGCTTTTAAACCGGCCGGTTGGGCTGATAAGTTGAGAGAAGTCGGCAAGTAGCCTGCCAAGACGGATGGTCGGCTGTGTTGCTTCACTTTATGCTAATGTAGAACCACCGTGTGAAATAGAACGGTCAGTTGGCGGCGCGACTTGGTGCCTTATGGTCGGCAATCGGCATGGCTATCACTCTAAGCGTTATTCTCCATGGCGCCAGATTAACTGCAATTGGTACACGACACACGCGTAGACATTTGAATGATAATTTGCATTTTATTACAAAATCTGTCTGCAGTTATGAGGGGGAAATAAAAGAACTTAGCGTTGCTATAAAGTACCATCTTAAATAAGGTACCTATAGGTATTTATCCAATTCTTGTTATTAAGCCCTGATAATGGTCTTTGCACGGAAGGTACTCCTGTTGTTAGGTGGTAGATCACATTTTTGACAGGCGAGGTACAAGGAGAGCTGTTCTTTAGAAGGACCCTGGGGGGTTTGAAACAATACCAGTTATTAAGCTAGAAGTACTCACGTTCCCCAGGAAGCCACTGCAAGGCTGTATTGGCGGCGGCAGCGGAGGTAGCTCAGGCGAGCGCCGTGGACTGCCGGCCTGCTCTGTCAGCCCCATCCTTACTGCATCCCTGGAATAATTTAAAAACTTCAATAATTATAAAAATATATTATTATTGACGAACTTTCAATAATTAAAATTATGACAATTTGACTTCATAAAAATAGATTTTTGACGAATTTACACATAAGCAAATGCATAAAAAAGCATAGCAAAATTTACAGGACGTTTTAATAGGACTGCAATGCTTCAGTAGACATTGGCCTTTAACTTCTGAAAGTGTTTTCTATCATAACCATTGTTCGCTGCCGAGCCCAAAACATACAAAAATGCTAGTGATAAATACCTAGTAGTCAAAGATTGAATGGTTATCTATTTTCGAACAGTAGGTAACCATTCAATACAAAAACCAATTAAATGTGTGAAAACTTAATGTAAAAGAAGTAACTGCTTCCAATCTGTGGTAAATATTGAAAGGAAGCATTATCGAGAGGAAACAGCCGGTCAAAAAACTTAAAAGGAATTTAAAGTGATAATTGGCATTGAATCAACGTTTTGTTCAACATAGACGAGCTTAAAGCTTTTGTTGGTTGAAAAATAATAGGTACCTAAATATTTTCATATCCTAGACCGGATCTTCTGTTTTTATTTTATCTCAGTAGGTAAATAAGTACCTTAATTTAATCAAAAGTTTTCACAATACCTCGATAAAAATTAAAATTAATCGTAAATAAAAAAATCAATCAAAACATCCATTAAATGAGTCTTTTTTAAATTCGCTATTCGAAAATACTATAAAATAAAGAAACATAAAAATGTGACAGGTCATTTTAATTTTAATCGATACGTATAGGTATTGTCTCCGTTTTATATTCTTGTATAAAAAGCAGTCTTTACTTCGTGATAAAAAGTTTTAGATCGACACGACACGTAGGATAGATAGATAGATAAAAAAAAGGCATACAAAATAAATAAATTCAAAAAAGTTTAATTTTGGTTTTTAGTAATACCAGTGATAATACCTAGTGCATCAAAATTAGTAAGTTTTCACTATTCCACAACATTATAGACTTTACATGGATTTTCATGTAAGTACCTACTCGTAAGTGTAGCCAAACTTTTCAAAGAAGGTATCGAAATGTGCAAATCCTTTGCGAGCCAAATCCACCTAACATTCTAAATTTAAAATTAATATTCATAGTTGTCATACTGCGAATCGAAAAAGTCTAACGGCCATTTAGCCCACAGGTGTCACCTTAAAATTACTGCTATGAATTAGGTATATTTTTTTGAACTTGTACGCTGATGAAAAGACAGCTTAGGTACGTTTCATTACATCAAAAACTTGTAAAACTCGCTTGGCGAATTGAATCGAATTGCGGATTAATGCGGATGTCAGTGCTATATGGTTAGAAAAGCGGTTGGTCCGAGGTCGTTTGTTCACCTCACTATTAATGTAGGTATTGTAAGTCTTTATTTATTTATTACTTACCTACCTACCCTTCTTCGAGAAGGATATTTACATGCAATTTATTGTAACTTTGAATAGAGCTCCAAACGTGACATAAACTTAGAAAGTCCCATTTCAGTCAATTACAATTGTAAGTTAAGAAGGTCTTTTGAAACATCGTTCCCACGGCTTTCGATCCGTCAAGATAGCCATTTATTTATCACCTCGCTTCGACCACCGTACTAGACCTACCAGTTGGTAATGACGATGCCACCTCGTGGATAAAGAAACAGTAAAAAACAAACTTAATGATATGTTTGGAATATGTTACTGTGTGTTCTTTATCAAGTTACTTAAGTTTATGTATCACAGATGAAAATTAATAGAGAGGTAAGTACAAGGTGCAAGATTTTTGCCTGTCGCATGCAATTAAACTGAAGCAATAAATCGACTTTCGTGGTTTAAACCATGCTTAATTTTTATGAAATAGATAACCACAGGTTGAGCAAAAGAAAGTTGCTATAAAAACCATCTAGAATCTAGATTTATATTCTTAGCTTAGAAACAAGAGTAGCTCACAAATATGACGATTAATTTAACGTAGGTATTATAAACTCTGCCATCAAAGCAAATCTAGATCAAAGGATATTTATAAGCATGATATATTCCAATCGATATATTCTTTACAAAACTTAAGCAATTTTCAATTTTCAATTCAATTCAAATGACGAAATTATACGGTGAGTGGGTGTTGATGGTTTGTATTTTATGATAAAGGCACGGCCCCACCGCGGTGCATGCTGTGCACGGGCACGCGGCGCATTTTAGCTGCGTGTATTCATTTGTTTGACAACGTGGGTCTACGTTTCCACTGGAGTACCTACACGAAGACCCACGACTATGTTTAGCGTGGCACGGCGCACGGAGAGTGACAACGTGTATGACTGACAACTGCTCTGCGATAACCGAGCTGTACATAGTCGTGGGTCTTATTCGTGTACTCCAGTGGAAACGTAGACCCACGTTGACAGCGTTGAGCTATGTAACCGCCTATTCGAGCAAGCCACGCGTGTATCAATGACGTCAATTCATGCGTAGCCTCTCCGTGGGTTGCAGTGGACACTACCACATACATTTTCTTACAAAGCGAAGCTTAATACACGTGCGTAGCCTCTCCGTGCACCGCGGTGGGGCCGCGCCTTAAAGCTTTGTTTAGATATGGCCAAGAAAGTCATCACAGCTGTCATGACAGGAGTCAGGATGGTTTAGATTTTGATGACTTAGTTTCCGTTGAAAATAGTCTTCTCCTACTCTCCTTTCTCGCGCAGATTTAAACACTTTTCTTTTAAGTTTTAATTAATAATTTGTTCTATTTATGAATTTGAAATCAATTGTTACTGAAGTCTGATTGACTGAAAATACTGATTTTTGTTATTGGCATTACAGTAATCTCTATAAATGAAATGCATAGTTGAAAAGTCGTCACATTCGTCAGTTCAGTGATGAATCTCACTGTCTCTCAGAATAAACCTCAGCACAGCACAGCTTACAAACCCGATATTCGCCTTTATCAGAAACTAATAAATGGCCAATTTAATGGTAGAGCAAAAAATTGCAGCAATAACTCCCTGAGTCGTGCTTGTCTAAACAACAAACTGTAATTTATGGTGTTGCTCTACATAGACATGGTGGTCTATAATGCCATAAGAAAGTAAATTATACTTACCTCCGATACTTACTAGCTACTTGCATGTTTGAAAAATTATCCATTTAATTCCAAACATAGGTACTTACATAGAATAGAAGTCGGTGTCATATTTTTATCATTGCCGTTTTTATTTTAAAAATGTCTAACTAGGTATTAGTGGCGAAGGACGGCATCAACTTTAGTTACTTTCAGTTTTCGGTTTGGCGACATCAGAATCGCCACTATTACCGATATTTTGCATTTCTAAATCAATTTTCAATAACGTGTCTTAAAGATAGGTCCAAGAAGCCTCCAAGCCTCCTCGCTTATATTTTTTGTTCCCCTGGCAATTTTACCCGCGTTTATTGTAAAGCAATTCTATACGGGTAATTTTTACGGTATCTTTAATTCAATCGGGTTGAAAATAGCTTTAGACGGCTATTTTATTTTATTTAGTTGGATGAGGAAACCTTTATTAGTTTATTTAGCAAATAAACAAACTCCGTTACTTTATTCAAAGTGAAAAATTAAGTAAATAAAATAATGATCAAGATTCAAGACTGATTTTCCAAGATCTTTATTTACATTGACCAATCAGTTTGATGTTTAATAGGTCACAGAACTCACCTCAGAGCAATTATCTTCCTTCAGAAGGAGACGACATTGTCAATTTTTGACATGCTTTCCCCGCAGCCAAGGTCCTTGGACCAACAATCATTCTCCATATGTAAAACCCCGCGCGCCGCTGGTTACGCGTCATTTGTCAATCACGGTACACGCGGAAGGATATAAGTATAAAATGCCAAATTGCAGAGTTTTCGCATATCCTAAAATATTGGAAACTTTCAGGTTACAAAAGGATGATGTGACTTTCCATCTGCAAGTATTCATTCCTCTAAATATTAACAATTTATGCACTAAATTTGAATAAAACTAAAATTTATATAATGTTGCCAACAAATCGTAACAGATTCCATTTTAGCGTATTTTGCTATGCCGCCGAGTGGATTGCTACTTCGACTTTGATCCGAAAGGCGTAGGATTGAATCCGCACTAATAAATAAATAAATAAATAAATTAAACGAATTAAAGTTCCTAGATTTTTTTGTATTTCCTCGTACTCGTTATAATAGATAAAAGCATTATATTTCTGCATTGAGTAAAAAAACAAACAAATAGGTAGGTAGGTAGGTACACAAAACACCTACATACCTACCTACTTCAAAACTAGTAGATAGTGCTTACCTCGGAAGAAAGACTTTTCAATGCACTTGAAAAAAAATATTTGCAAATCATCCCGTGCATCGAAAAATGTGCATATAACAAAATACTACTTTTTATCTATATTTATCATTATCGGTGCACAATAAATTAGGTATCTATACCACCCCTATACCTCCAACTTACTAATTATATACCTACGTAAGCTTTCAGAACGTTAAGTAGGTAGTTAAACTTCTGGCTGTTAAACTTCTGTTAAAATCATAGGTAAACTTTATTAAAAAAATATTATCCATCCTCACAATATTGCGGAAATAGGTATTTTTAGTTGGACACACTGCTTGTCACTGCAGCGAAATTAGTGAAGGGACAGTTCAAAATAACTTATCGATATTGACTTACAGCCCAGTCGGATTAGCTCACCAGTAGAGGGGTAACCTGAAATTGATTAAAGGACGATTTTTTTTCCGCCAATGATTGTATAGGTGTTGTTTATAGCTTAATCGAAAAACTCAACCAATCCGACTAGAACATTCGATTTTTACAAAAATGAAAGAGAACCAAAATTGTTGTGATTTTATACAACTTTGGACCTCTCAATTTTCATCGTATTATCAACATTTACATAAATAACTGCAAAAAACAAGATAGAAAATAATTTCGCCTGTATATCGATTATTTACGAATTAAGCTAAAATTAAAGAAACAAAGATATAATTTTTTCCTTTGGCTACCACGTAAAACCACGCCAAAAGACGCTATGATGACAGAAAAGGCTTAAATATTGATTTAAGTATAAAAAAAATCAGAAAAAAGAGGGTTCAAAGCCAGTTTTGAATTTTTCGTTACAGAATTTCTGGATTCGGTCACCCCGCTAAGGCCCGCCATAGAAGCTATGCAATAGCTTAAAATCAAATCAATTTGTGATTTAATTTGTCAATAACATTAAAATTTGTCATACAACCAATACCTACCGTATTGGCCGCACTCATCGTTCTCTTCTCTTGTTTCTATTTTTACAACCTACCTTAAATTACTTTAAAATGTGTGTTTTTTGCGGGGCCGCAGCACACACATAAACCTACGGCGCTACGGAAGACCAGCGCTGCGACAGATTCTCTGGTTTCTGTTGCAGCAATACGCTGAGTAGTTGCCAATTTTGTTAATGTCCTACTTATTTTAATGTGTCTTATGTGTAACGCGTTTTTGACAAAATAAATATTTTTCTTTCTTTCTTTTCTTTCTTTCTTTCTTTCATCGATAATAAACTATCGATAGCTTCAAGCACTATGATTTTTACACAAAAATTGACATTTACTTATTGACAGACAGTTCCTCGTCCCCCGCAGAAAAAGACCTTCTTAGCGTCATAGAAAATAAAACTGATGGCTCCTCCCCTTACTGCTTCCTCTATGGAACTCACAGACCAACTTTACAAAAGTAAATCAGCCAACCTTTTTGGTTTTCCTTTTTGGATCTGAAAGATAGATATTTTTCGCAGACTTAATACTTGACAGCGACTGAGACTTAATTTCCGTTACGAATTCGAATTCTGAAGAACCCCTCATTAACATACTGGCTCTAATTTTAATAGAGAATTAGGTATTTAGTATTGGTACTAAATAGTAGGTAGGTAAGTAATTTCGTTGAGCACTTGAGCTGTGTGTCAAGTCAACTCTAGTGATAGAGATTTTAGGCCGCCTGATTACCTCAGTAATAAGATGTTCGTCATAAAAAATATCAAAACCAATCAAACGCGCCTAACATTTCCGCGAAATATCTTTAAATTTTTGCCTCTAACTTCGCGACGAATCAGCGTAAAATGCCATCAAGGTAGGTACAGTACAGGCACAGATTTACTTATGTAATCTGTGGTACAAAGGGGACTGATTATTTTTTAAAATAAATTAAGCCTTAGGGTCTTGAAGCTAATGTCTAAAGTAGGCTAAATATGATGGCTAGCGGTGAACTGTACCGCACGATCTGACGGGGCGCCAGCGAGGACAAAGCAACCAAAACCAACCAACCTTGCAATCTATTACTATACAAACCCAAACCTTACCAGCATAGATATATGATAAAAAATATCAAGTTGATTTACTTCAACAAGGGTCAGGATATGCTGGTTTTCGGGCATGACAAAGGGAAATTTGAAGGTATCAGTAGATCGCTCGTGCGTGACTCATCCATCTTTGATAATCTTGGATCGGATATAGCACGGACTAAACATCTGAGTTAGGAAAGATGAACTACAGTTTTTAACGATTGTATTGTTCAATAGCCGCAGGCAGTGGATAGGTAGGTAGCTCCGATGTTGTTGATCATGTTTCGTTAGTGCTTCATTGAAGTTCTAGTAATTAGTGGTAGGTACTTTTTAGAGCTGGTTAGCTTTCATGCTTATAAAAAAGGTACCAATATGACCTGACTTAATAAATAAATTAAGATAGGTAAGCGTCGGCGGGACGATCTTGACGTGTTTGAGAAGGAGTGGTGGGAGATCGCCAAGAATAGCGGTCAGTGGAAGATTTTGGGGAAGGCCTTTGCCCAGCAGTGGGACACGACAGGTTCATAAAATAAAAATAAAGGTAAGCGTCGGACGTCGAGCAGCACGATGGGTCGACGATATTGCTAACGTCGTGGAACGGCAGTGGAGCCAGTGGATCAGGCAAGCGCAGGACCGTGAGAAATGGCAAAAACAAAGGGAGGCCTATGCCCTGCAGTGAGAGAAATCAGACTGCGGATGATGATGATGATGATAAAGATGAGTAAAGTTATTGTCTTCACTGACAACCTACCAATAAAAAAAGAAGGCGACATGCAGTAGAAGCCCACCAATATTATATGAATACCTAAGTATAGGCATCGCTATTTTGTGGTATAAGGATGATATTTATGGTCAAGATTAAGTGAAAGGATCCAAAACGCCGGGAATGATCCTCTCACTGGCAGTTAAGATACAAATTCCCAAAACACGAGTGTCCATTGCTCAATCTGTGCTCCATAGAGGATGTCGAGATTAACATCGACACTATTCGACACTATAACACTGTAGTTTAGATCTGTTGGTACAGTAAGAAAATTAATGTAGTTTCAACATTCGGCATGCACAGTTTATTTTGTTTACCTCTGCTTTCGTTGGCTAGATACAAGATGGACCCACCTCCAAGTTGTTAACTCTAGTGAGGATTATAATCTTTGGTCTTATTCAAACTCTGCAAGTGAGGTTGGTAATAAAATAAATTAGCAGCAACGCCAGCATTTCACTAGACATTTCATTTTCAAGAGCCATTATTGACCAGTTAAAGCTAATTGGATCTTAATCTTCATCATAAAGGTACCTACTGTATCTAGGATCTGCAGAGTTATTACAAGCGAGTTTATGGCATGGTGTGGACAATGGTAATTTCTGACCACAGACTATACCTGTCGTGCTTCATACGAGCATTTGCGGCTATCTTGCGATCTCGGCCCGCTAATAAGAACGGAAGATTTGTGGTCTATTTTACAGGACAATGCCGATAAAATTGACTGAGAACCCACTCCAGAGGTCATCCCATATAATTATGAATAAACCGAATTATTAAACTTACCTAACTTTCTTATTGGTTCTAGCTAGGCAGCTTAGCTAGAGCCTCATAAACTTCACAAAAGCACAAAATCAATCTAATGGCATTTAGCATAAAACTAGTTCAATACGAATAAAGATTAGAAACCTACCATAAAACTATAATTTGGCCTTGTATTCTGTCATCATTGCTAGTTTTGCCAATTTTTATGACGGTAAAAACCGATGGCCGAAATTTTTTTGAGTTCTTTTCAGACATGGTGGTAGCCTACCTATCTGGTTACCCACATTGCCCACATGTTAGGTACTTTTACGGAAAATCGAGGACACTAAGTGTCCAGAAGAAGTAATCAGCGCTTATAAGACAATATTATTGCTCTTACGTTGCAATAAATAGCACTTTTGCTAACGGTTTTGGGAGTGATGGTAATCATAAAGCCTTAAATCAATGTCTAGACGTCGGATTGTTCATTAATCTGGGGATTAGCAGAAATATAATTAAGATACCTGAGATCACAAATCAACCATCAAATTAAACTTTGCCACATAGAATAAAATTCTTAGCCAGCCTTGGCCAGTTGATTTGGATGAGGTGTTGGATGGCTGACACTTAGCAAAATTACCTAATGCTCAGTACCTACTTACTTACTTATATTATAAAGGTGATCATAAAATAAATAAGATGAAAATTTTGATAAAATGTTCCTATGTCGAAAGCTCAAAAAGTTTGCTCTACAAGGCTATGCAGTCTTTCGGAAGAGCTGGTTTCTAGCCTCTATTTCTGTAACTTAACAAATCGTAGGTATCTACCTAGGTGCTTAAATCTAATTTTACTTTTTACAGACCTTAGGTAGGTAGGTAGGTACCTACCTTCTTACTGGGTATGTATTTTTACCTATTAGGCAGGTACTTCAATAGGAGGAACTTATTTTAGCATCCTCCGATTTCTGAATGGTTTGGTTATGTCCGCCCACCTGATTGATTCTGTCTCAAGATCTCCAACTACAGGTTTTTATATTTTTACGCAGACAGTTAACCAAGCCTAGGTTCCCAAGTTAATCATCCAATGCGAAACCCGAATTAGTCCGTAGTAGGTAGGTAGGTACCTACTTACTTATACTTCTATTTTTATTCTGTGATTATAGGTAGGTACGTAATAATTTTGATTTCGAGCAAAATAAAAGCGCTTACCTTTTTTACAGCAAACAGAAGTGGAGAGTGGTCGAAATAAATCGAATGCAGAAGCTCCGAACACTAGTTCACTAGATTCAGTCCGTATCACAACAAAGTCCGTTTATTTCAAGTTATTATTTTTGTTTGACGATAAGACCGGACGGTTCAGTTATTTTGAACCGGGCGTCTCACTCGTATCGAGGCACCGCGTGCATTTCAATGGATGAAAGTGTAAACGGTGGTTTTTGTATAGCGCCCTCTCATTCACTCTCGTGAGGGCGAGAGGGACGGAAGCTGGCCATAGTCTGGTTTGGGCATTTTGAGTGAAGTGCCTTCGCCCACTATTTATTATTCTAATTATTTTCTATTCTGTCTAGAGCACCCCGCATTTATATTTACACTAAAAAAACATATACCTACAAACCTACAAGATATTAAAACTAAAATCTTGAAAAGCACACCTAGGTCCTACCTGACATGCAAATATGATAAAAAGGTGACCCGCGTGTTCTTTGGGGACTTATTTTAGAAATAAAAACATGATGTGGATTGTTTAATGTTTATTTCCCACAGGTTCAGAGACCAGAGTAGCAGCACAAACTAACATTATGAAAATGGTAACTATTTTCAGGGATAACTACAAATAAATGACAATAAAAGTAAGCACAAAAAAATAAGTCAGTATTACGAATTTGTTAAAAAAATAATTAAGTATTTATGTAGTGAGTGCTGTAAATATACATAACAATAATTCGAGTTCCGTATACCAAGACATAACAATACCTTTAGTTTACTGTGAGAGGAAATTAATTAGTTTTTGATGTTTAAGTAACATACATCCAGATATAAATTGTGTGTAAGTAGGGTGTTACGGGTAACAGTGAACCAAGAGCATACAGTGAGCCACCCCCTCTATCGTGTAAACGCGACGTTGCCGCTTAGTGCAATTCGCGCCAAACGATGCGCCCCGCACTACAACTACCTCTCCCCAGTCGACGGCGAGCTGCGGTAGAAGTTGCGTGAGCGCGGAGCGAGTTTTTGTTTCTCAAGTGTAAAAGTTACAAAAAAAGGTGAGTTATATTTCGTTCTCACCATTTTTCTACGATACTTATTAAGAAACGGATTTGTTTATCTGTTTACTATATTCAATCAATTAGTTTCTAAGTATTAGTGGTTGTAGCTCAGAGTTTTTTGCTAGCCATTTTTTAACCTCAAACTTGTTGGGAGGGGTACAGTACACAGTGAACCAATTTCGGAGAGACAACAGTGAACCGTGGTTCACTGTGTACTTCACACAACAATATTGGCTTGAAAATTTTATAGTTCAATTTAGCTATAATTAGGTACACCGCTACTTTGTAAAAGTAGATACTTACATAAAGTAAGTATCTATCCACACTAATATTTAAATGTGAAAGTAACTTTGTCTGTCTGTCTGTTTGTTTGTTATTCAATTTGGGTTATATTCTTACGCCCAAATAGCTGAACAGATTAGGCTGAAATTTGGCATGGATAAAGTTTATACCTACCCTAGAAAAGACATAGGCTACACTATAGGCTTTTTAAAAAAAACATGGATGGGGTAAAAATGTGGGTTTAACGTTTGTGTGGTAAAAAATATTAAGCAACAGCAAAATTAAAAACATGTTACCTACATGTTCTTAATTTTACTGTTGCTTAATTTTTTCTCCATACAAAGTTTAAACCCGTAGGTACTTATCGTAAAAATTATTTGTACAAAAAAACCTATCTTGATTTCAGAATGGGCCGTGTATTTAAAGGAATGGCCGCTAGAAAAATAGGGGCCACTTCTCAAGTAGAAATGAAAAAAGCCGTTGACCTACACATCAAGAATGGAGTGAGTATTCGAAAAGCATCGAGAGATTGCAAAATACCCTACCCCACTTTACGTAGATACGTAAAAAAGTATTTACAGGATAGCTCAGCAGTTTTAGAGCCAAATTATGCAGTAAATAAAGTATTTACATCTGAGCAAGAAGATGCCCTGCACGAGTATATTGTGGACTGTTCAAATAAATTTTATGGGCTATCTACCAAAGACTGCCGCAGACTAGCTTACGAGATGGCAGAAATCAACAAAATTTCTATGCCTTCAACATGGGTAACAAACAAAATGGCTGGCAAGGATTGGTTGCAAAATTTTCGAAGGAGACATCCCGATCTTTCGTTAAAGAAACCAGAAGCCTGCAGTGTGGCAAGAGCAACTGCTTTTAATCGTATAAATGTAAAAAAGTTTTATGACAACCTCAAGGATGTGCTTCAGCGTGATGCAAGTTTTGCAGATGGATCCAGGGTGTATAACTTAGACGAGACATCAACAACAACCGTTCAACGCCCTGGAAAAATATTGACACCGAAAGGGCGAACTGCTTGTAAAGTAACTAGCGGAGAACGAGGAGTGCTTGTTACAACTTGCTGCATCGTTAATGCGATTGGGCAAGCTCTGCCACCTGTAATGGTTTTTCCTAGAAAAAACTTTAAAGACCATATGTTGTATGGCGCACCCCCTGGTACACTGGGCGTTGCTGCACCTTCAGGATGGATGAATGGAGAACTATTCGTGCAAGTTATGGCTCACTTCATCAAACATACTGCAGCGTCAAAGGACCACCCGGCATTACTTATTATGGATAATCACGAAAGCCACCTATCCTTGCAAGCACTTGACCTAGCAAAGGCATCGGGAGTAACAATTCTAACGCTCCACCCACATACGACTGCAAAAATGCAACCTCTAGATGTAGGTTTGCTGGCACCCTTCAAGGCCTATTATAATGGTGCTGTTGATTCGTGGCTACTGCGGAATCCAGGGAGGCCCATGACTATTTATAATATCGCAGAATGCGTGGGTCCTGCATATATGAAGTCAATGACCCCAACAAATATAGTCAACGCATTTAAAAAATGTGGAATTTTTCCATATGACGACCAATTATTTACTGATGCTGATTTCCTGCCAAGCACTGTGACCGATAGACCACAACCAACAATCGAAATTGAGGAGGGATCGGACGTGACAGACGCAGAAGATGTTGCTGAGCATGATGAAAATTCGATGGATTGTAATAAAACCTGTGCCTCACCATCCCTTTTGTATGGAAACACAGCTCCTCTGATCGAAAATGATACGATAGCAGCAGTTAATTTGATGGAAGACTACACACAATCAAGCACTTCTGCTGAACCAACCACTTTTTCAACAGCAGTTGAACTGGTTGAAGATCATGAGCAACCAAGCACTTCTAGAGCTGCATCAAACTTTATATCTCCTAAAGTATTTTGCAAACCCCTGAAAGCAAAACCTCGAAAAACAATACGGAAAGCAGGAAGAAGCCTCATAGCAACTGACACGCCTGAAAAGGATGCCTTAGCTGCATTGAAAAACACCAAAAATAAAGGAAAGAAGATAAAAAACATTCAAGCAAAAAAAGTTAAGCAAGACTTATTCAATGAAGCTAAAAAGGTACGAAGAAATGAAAGGTCTGCTGTGGCTTCAGATTCATCCGATGATGAGCAGGCAGTATTTGAACCAAGCGGGTCATCGTCGGGCGGAGAACAATTTTGGAGCGATGCAGAAAAAGAAGAAGTTGTTTTGGATGACGATTTTCCACCATTGACTAAAGAGCCTGTGCCTAATGATTATGTAATTATCCTATTCAAATCCAAAAACATTAATGTTTACTACGTGGCCCAAATTTTAGAGAAGCTAGATGATGATGATTGTGACTATTATGTGTCATATCTGAAGCTTAAAAGCAAAGCTAATCAGAAGTTTGTCGAGCCAATAATTCCTGATACAGCAGGAGTAGCCACGTCAGAAATTAAATATGTTTTGCCTGCTCCTAAAGTCGACGGTACTACTAGTCGCCGACAAGCCACTTTAAAGTTTGACGTTGACATGTCGCTTCTAAATTTACGGTTTTAGGAGCGCTTGTATAACAAAATCCCTAAAACACTGTGTGATTTTGAAAGACTGCCTAGATTTTAGATTATTTAGTATGTTCAAAGAGAAGAATTTTGAGTTTATGTTTGCCAGTTTGATTTTATGTTTCTTGTTTGTTATTAATAAGTACCTATTCGGTACCTATTGTAATACATATTAGCTGTGTTATCTTAAAACATAAGCAAAATAAAAGCACCTAATTATAATAAAGTTGCATTTTCATTTCATATTTCTCGTATCACTGAGCAGATATGCTTCATAATATAGACAGTGGTTCACTGTGTACTCTATGGTTCACTGTGTACCACCCCTAGGTTCACTGTGTACACCCCCCAGTACACAGTGAACCAAATCCCATTTAACATATAAGCGTATGTGTACTTAAATCTATTTTAAAAATGATAAATCTATAATTGCAAATTTAAAGCCATATATATTACCTACCGTTTCAGGTATAAAACGTAGCTCTAAGACTTATAGGGTTGACATAAATCTCGCTCAAACTTTAGGTGGTTCACTGTCACCTACCCGACCCTATCCCTATTACAGTGCTCCTACCCCGGCAGAAATAATTATTACTAATGAATTTAAGAAACATCGAAAAAACTGAAGGAAATTGCATTATTTGTATTAACAAACATGTTCAGAACAGAATTTAGACACAAATCTGCATGTAACCAAGGCTTCAGAGCTATCGGTTACACGCCCACTTGTCCCTGATGAGATGAGAGCGAAATTTAAACATTATATTTTTTAGTACTAATACATTTTTATGCAAACGTGTGCTTGAATTAGCTACGTGTCCAAAGTTACGAGAAACGTGTCGATCGCTCTCATCTTTACAAATTGTACACCGGAACAAAACATGCTACTTGTAAGATGAAATTGAATAGATAACAGAAGCTCTTAAACCACTCACAAGATGTCATAGTGGCTAACAAATCAAATTGTTATTTTGGGGGACTGCCTTCAACAACTAGCACCTTTGGCCAAGGCGCATTTCTTTCCGAAGGAGAATGCTTCATCAATAATCCTATCCGACAAAGGTGCCATCAACAAAGATGAGCAGTGTCCGAATAGTGTTACTCACATTGCATCGATAAATAAGCTTGCACCGGCTTGACGCTTTTTTTGCGTTCCCCGTTATTTTACCGGTGCAAACTTTAGTTTTTACAACAATAATTTACGATTGTCAAAAAACTATCTAATCCGCAGATGTTCCGGATACATAAATATCAAGTGCATAGGCACATAACATTAGATTTATCATCAAGTTAGATGATCTAATCAACTTTTTATGCAAACTTGATTCTAAGATTATTATTTTTTTGGATTTTCTAACTTTTTCAGAGGTCTTCTTTAGCGAATATCTTTATGGATAAGTACAATATAATATGAACTTATGACAGAAAATGAAATACAGAGTAACGCAAAATGAAGAGTTAATTGAATGAGTTTAAAGATACCCAACCTCACTAATGATAATAACTTTAGATAGAAGTCTCTTTAGAACCTAGAATATGTTAAAAAGAGTCCACAGGTGGAAACAAAATCAAACATATTCTGGATAGTAAAACAGCCAACTGAGACAGCGAACGAAATAATATAAGAACTGATAAACGTCTACACAATAACAGGACAAAGATATACTAAATATATACAGCCTTTCCAATGCAAAACTTGCAAATACAATTTTTTTGTTTTTTTGCTTTTAAGTTATAAGTAACAAACAGAAGTAAATCACTCTACATACAAAATAATATATAAAACACGACACAAAGTAGCAAAATTTGCAAGAAATTACTCTTTTAGAAATGTAACAAGGCTTTTAATACGGTACAAATAAGGTATGAGCGGGGTTGCTACCGAGCTAGGGGCCAACAGACAGAGCTTGGAACTCGGCCGTTGCGCCCTAACTTGGTACGCAAATAATCCCCATACAAAATGAAAAAAATATACGTAAAATAAACATCTTATGTTTACATGAACTAACAGTTATACCTACATGAACCATTGCAGCGTATCATCGTTCAAACTCTGAATAATACACAAAACTTAACAGTCAACAGTCCGCACTAGATTACGCGATTTCAGAACTCGACCGATGATACTTCCGCAAGTTATTTTACATTATAATTAATTATGCCACCGTCTCGCCTTCGTTTCGCAGTTGGACTTGTATCTTATTTCGCATTGAAAATGATCAGTCGATTTTGAAACGGTGGCAGTGAATATTATGAAAGAGCACGATACGCGTAGTTTTCGTCCATAGTAGAGACGGACGACCATCGCCCAACAAACCTCCGCCGATGCCTACGCTTAGAGATTTCCGCGCAGACTTCATCTACCCTACATTATATAATGCGGCTACTCAATAAAATCGCCGCGTGTAAATTTAACATTGGACGAACCATAAAAAATGTCCAATGTTTTCAATATAACATATTACATTGTTTTACATAAGGCCCTTATCGATTTAGCTCGACGCGCGTGCGTACACCTTTCGAGTGCAATCAAAAGGCGTACTCACGCTCGGAGATCGATGAACATGAATCTTCCTCGCAAATTAAACGCCTGTCTTATAAATATCATTGTAACAAATAAGAATTTTTACTTGTATAAAATTTTGAATGAACAGAAAGCCAGAAAACGTAAACGAAACAGTTTCTAACAAAAATACCGGCTCTACCTATACTTTTATATTAACAAATTATTAAACAACTTGGGACGATATTACTTTAAGAATTATATAAGAATCGTCCTATTATGCTTCTCATGAAATGCTATCCCAGAATGCGCTATTGCCATACATTAAGTATGAATATAATAACCTCTAGAGGTAACTTAATTTTTTGCATGTTATCCTGAATAACAAGATTAAACAAATATAAAATTCATAGTTAGTTCATATGGTTGAAAATGTAGATAGCAAACAGGGGCAGCATTCCATCAAACATCCCTACTTCAATATCATGTAATCTCTACAAAGAAAACATTGAACTAAAATTAATGTTACATTACAACTCCACCACATACTTAATTCTACAATCATAAGATATGTTAGCACGCCTTCATGTGACGTCACTGTGACGAGGCTTCGCTAATTAATCCTATTATTATTGCTAACATTTCCCTCCTAATGCCACTTGAAGAACAATCCACCAAAGCGCTCGAAACATCGAGGACGCTCTCTGCAACGGCATGCCATTCACGTGTAACGACTCGACTGATTCCAGTTACTAAAATGTTCAAAGGGCGATAAATATATATACAGAGTTGCGGTACATAGTTCAATAAAGGAAATAATCGATGCGAAGGCTACCTTGACACAGTATTTACGTAAGCGCACAGTTTCGTGCAGAAAAATATTTCCATTTCGGCTTCATATTGCAACAGTGCACCCACGCTCGAAACTTAGGAATTCGCATGCATTCGGCTGTACGGTTACGTAACTACAGGGTCAACGATGTAATACTACTCAAACAACATGTCATCGCCGCCTTTAGCGCCAAAACTGACCATACACAATGACGATGGTGATCTTTCCACGGAAGACCCGGTTACCGTTCAAGATTTACAATGATAAACTTTGAAAAGATTCCTTATATTTGGAGGCGATCGCAACCGAAAGTCTCTCGTCGGCGAACTTCGATATTTAGTAAATAAATACAGACTGAGACACCGGGAATTATTATGCGGTAACAGATACAACGGGAAACGGTAACCGTGCCCCCCAGCCGACAGAACGCAACATCAGAGCGCGATCCGCGGGAGAACCATCGACATCCACGTCGACCCGATCGATGCGCTACGCATCATCCCGTTCGTCTTCGCGCAACAGAAAGCGTTCATAAACATGTCTACAAACGACCGCAACAGATACTCGGGTAAACGAAAGGATCGATCGGATCGACATTTAATTCGACAGGCTCCACTCTCACCCAGGGCAGATACGGTGCAACGATTCAGAAGAATCTGTCCGCATGCGCAGGAGCGAGATGGTCGGGCTCGGCTAGCGCGTGAGCGGGCGGTCGAGGGCGCGGCACGGCAGGAAGCGGGCGTGCGGGTGCGCGCAGTGTCGCGCGCAGCGCAGCGCCGCGCTGTGTCGCCGCTTGCGGTCCGCGCCGCCCTCCGCGTCCGCCGGCGCCGCGCAGTAGTGCGCGTGCGCCGCGCTGATGTCCGCCAGCAGCTCCTCCCAGTCGCACGCCTGACTCTCCTCCCCCTCGCCCCCCTCCCCCGGGGGCGGGGGCGGAGCGGGAGCGGAGGGCGCGGTGCAGGCGACGCAGGCCCCGGCGGACCCGGCGGGACGCATCTTCTTCGCTCCGGAGGCGCACTCGTCTCGGATGGGGGCCGGCGGCGGCGGCGGCGGGTCGGTCTGCACAGCGGCGTCCACCTGGTGCACGCGGAAGCGCAGCGGCGCGGGCGCCCCGCGACACTCGAGGTAGCGGCCGGCGCCGAGGTAAGCGCCGCCGGACCCACTGCGCCGGTACCGCACCTGGTCGGGCTCCCCGCGGATGTCGAAGGTGTCGCCGTCCGCGTAGCGCGGCGCCTCCGCCTCGGGCTCGCGCTCGATCGGACGGAAGTGCGTGCGCGCGGCGGTCAGCAGGTCCTCGCGCTCCGACTCGGGCTCGGGAGGGCGCGGGGCCGCGGCGGGTGGGGGAGGGGGAGGGGGAGGGCGGTCGGCGCGGCGCCGCGGGGGCACCTCGCAGAAGCCGCTGCCGTCGCGGCTGTGGTTGAGCGCGGTGAGCGAGCGCACGGTGTCGGCGACGGCGGCTAGAGCCTCGTACAGCTCGTCGCCGATGTACGCGAAGGACTCGCGCTCGGGCGGCGGCGGCGGCGGCAGCGGGAGCAGGGGGGCGGGAGGGGGGGAGGCGAGGTGCAGCGGGCGCAGGCGGTCGTGCAGCGGCGGCGAGCGGCGCACCTCGCAGGACCACACCGCGTCGCCGAGCGAGCCCAGCGAGGGCAGCGAGCGCAGCGAGGGCGGGGAGAGCGCCGAGGGGAAGGGCGGCAGAGGCGGCGGCGGCGCGCCGAACATGCCGTCCGAGGGCGAGGAGAGCAGCTCGGCGAAGTCTATCGGCAGCTCCTGGATTTGGTCGTCGGGCGTGTCGCGCGCCCACAGCGCCTCCAGGCTGCGGTCGAACTTGGCCTCGAAGCGCGCGTACAGCTCCTGGTCGGTGGGGTCGGGCGGTGCTGGCGGCGCGGCCGACGGCAGCTCGTCCCACTGCGGCACGGCGCAGGTGTTGTCGGCGGTGCCGTAGCCCTCGTCGTGCGCGAGGGCGCGGATGAACTCGCGCACGGGATCCTGCGCCTCCATGCTCCAGATGCCCTCGTGCGTCATCCACTCGGGCAGGATGTCCTTGGTGTCGAGGGCTCGCCCGTACCCCTTGTGGTGCTTCTTGTTCTTGCGCTGGGGCTGGTGCGAGTTGCGGCGCGAGTTGCCGGCGGGCATCTTCCTCTTCCACTCCTTGTCTGGGTCCTGGCTGTGCATCTTGGCGGGCTGCCTCTTGCCCCAGGCGGGCGGAGGCAGGCGGTACTGCAGCGGTGACGTTTCGCCCTTGGTGAGCGCCGGGAACGCGGCGTAGTATCGACGCACGGCTTCTGCTTGTTCGATGGAGCACGTTGGCATGCCTACTGTGCCTTCTTGATCTTTTATGTCTTGCAGTCTGATAGCTAGCTGGTCAACGATGATGTCGAGATTAGGTTCCTGAAAGAAAGTTCATTGTTTCAAAACTCTCATTTGCCGCTTGTTGTTGAGAATTACATAATTATGATCCCACTATTTAGCATTAGATAATAATTGCTGCTCATGTAGGAAATCTGGAGGATGTGATGATGAAACATAGTTCATGACTGCAGGAAAAATAAAGCACAATATGATTGTCAAGGTCAGATAACAACTGACAGTAGAATTTTATAAAAAACAAAATGCCAAATGGATAACAACGGATACATCTACAATAACTAACTACCAATATTGCATTTATTAAATAACAAATGTGAAATGCTAACAACAACAAAAAATTACATAATTTCCAAAAAGCACCAATAGGGAAAATAATTTTGTAGGTAATGAGTATTCATCTACATTTTAATAAAACTCACATTACTTATACTGCATTATTACATGTGCATGACTATGCAAATAAATTAAAATTATGTTGTCTACAAACAATGGAACAAAGGAAGAATGCAATACATACTCTGGAACTAAGTGCAAGACAAACGGGGCAAAATACTGTGCATTTAAATATTTCATAGGCAACCTGAGATTTTTTCTCGTTGTAAGTATGTAATTGTTCAAAACGAATTCTGAAGCTATATTACAGTTCTTATCATAAATCCAAGATTAAAATTCTGACCAAAAATGTAGTAAAACAGTCAAATCATCATTGTTGCCTCTGAAACTTTAAAAGACTTAGTGTGACCGACCTTTTGATAAGGATTCTTATAATTGTTAATTGTCTTCATTTTGACATTCCCACAGTTACGGTCTCTGTCCAGTCTAATTGAGCACTGCATATCCTCTTGACAGCAAAACAATAATCATCAATTAAGATTAGGCTTTGTAATGATAAACAAATCCTAAAGATGTGCCTACAAGTGCCTACCGATCGTTAATTGGTTATCCAATGACAAAGTAAAACACTAATTATGGTAACTTGATTTAACAAAATGTGGCATTTCCCGTTTTCCTTCCTCTAACCTTCTAATGGGAGTAATAACTAGCACTCAATGATCGATGTTATGACATAGATAACTTCACCTTGACAAACCTAGCAATTTAGCACTTCCAGGTTTTAGTGCAGCATGATACGGAAATAAGTGTGTGAATGGAATTTGTTGGTGAACTGTATAGCTCTTATTAATAGGACAGCATTTACCTACTCTGAATGACCATTGTGAATACTATTATGGTCATGCAGAAATGTCTCAAAATATAGTAAAGAAATGATGATGGCAGCTTACCTGCTCTATTGGTGTGTATCAGGTGGAGTGCGGAGTGGGGTGTTTTCTGTGGAGCAGGCACAAGCCTGACTCTCTCTTTTATGCTTACGCATCTTGCCCCTGATAGTATCTGCAGTTATCAAACATTATCACCATATTTGTTAATCGTGAGTCCATTTTACAATCGCCGTGGGCCGTGTGATAAAAATCGATCCTTTTTCTCTCGCTTGTACTAAAACATTCTTAATTTCTTTGGCCTTTTCTTTGCTTTTGGGTCGATTGTTTATCTATTTTGGCGTTCGTCCTTCAGCAATATATTTGCAATCGCATTGTCACTTATCGACGAATGACGCACTACGTGCACCCCTTATTTCTGCAACAGACGATGTACGTAGACATTATTTACGATTAGTGAGTTCAATGTTTCCTGGAAAGGTCATTGCGATTGAAAAAGTATGAAAGTTTTTGTATTGTGCGGATTTGTGCGTAAACCCATGCCCACCCCGCGCCGCGTTAAATGGGTCGATGGCGCCAAAACGTCACGAGAGCGACAGGCCCACTTTGGAGCCCCAGGGCAATATCTACAGATTGGCACACACTTAAAAGATCTATCATACCGAGAACTATGTAGACGAAATGAGACACGGATTTAGTATCGACGTGTTAATCGTAACCACTGCAATCGAACGATGCAATTTCACAAGGCGACAGACAGATAGACAGTATTACATGATGCACTTTCACTGAGGACGCGCTATTCACTTCCGCGTAGGCAATCAAACGAAAACAATGTGCAATAATAATAGTTACTTACCTGTAACAGTTTTTGAGGGGTTAATTTAACATGTTAGATTGGCTCACACACACCCCTTGTGAAAAAAAAAACATGGCAGCCTGCAAATGAGTGAGTGAGTGAGAGTTGGATTTTCTACTATTTTGCGCAACTCTGTCTGAGTACCAGTGTGACGTTTTGCGGTAGACCAATAACGTTACTCTATTTTACAGAGTCATCAAAGATGGCCGCTTTCGGCCCGTCATGGCAAGTGATTACTTTTTTTAAGTCTTGTGATTCGTGGAATAATCATTCCTTCTTCTAATTGGGACTTGTCTGACTACTTAACATCCAATAGTAACGCTGCTTCTAACCGGAAGTCCTATATTTCGCGCCATTTTGTGCCGCTAAAGTTTGAATTTATGTGTTGTTTTGCCTCACGTGCATTGCGTAATTAATTGGCGATTGTAAGATTACATCATATCATAGCAACGGTAAGTATAATGGATATCAAAAACCATCGTGTTTTACCTACATTGAAAATATTTTTCATAAAAAAATAATAGTTTACATTAACCTAGCTGGAGGAATAAGTTGGCATAGACCGCCATCTGTTGTTGAGTAGCTGTAACTCTACTAGAACTGGAGGCTGTATGAATGAAGTACTCTTCGATCCCTCTACCTCTACCATAACGTTCTTACCTCAACTTTCGATTTAAAAGTCGTGGGTTCCAGTCACTGTCCGTGGTCCATCTACATTGTGATTTACATGGGACACCTGCCTGGCTGTACCTGGTCACAGAACACTATTACTCCTACCGGAGTACTAGTCTAGGTACTACCACGTACCTAGTGTACCTACCAGGTTAGAAAAAATGATTTTTTGTTGGTAGGTATATAAAAATATATTGCGCATTGACACGAGCTCTAAACAGTTTATAAATACCTACCTACTTGCAATGTCCATAAAGGACTCGTCTCACAAGGATCTAATTTTAAGATCGAATGTACCTACCATACATTTTCATGTTTGCTTTCGCAAGTAAACTTTTGAACTTTGAGGGAAAACATCGTGAGAAAATCCTCAGCGTAGTCAGCCCTACACTGTATTGAATTTGACCATTGTCTTTCCTGTTTATTCGGTCGGCTAAGCTGAGAGGATGGTTTGAGTGCTGGGCAAGCCTATTCCATCTCAACAATGTCAAAGGCACTTCAGTGTCCCGTAAAGCGTAGGCAAAGATTGACCCTTGACGCTGTATAATCACCTAGGCCTGAGTTGAGTTTACGAGTAAGGAATTAAAACTAATATTTTAATATCGATCTCTTTATTCTCTTACTCTGTTAGCGTTTCAAGTAGGTAGCAAAAAAGTGCCCATTTCGTTTACATCGGTACACTGATTTACAAACGAACTACATTGAATACAACATTCATAGTACCGAACAGAAAAGGTAAATAATGTAAATAAGAAATCAACAGCTTGCCAATGCTAGCTTGTATAACATAAAATAAAATACTTGGTATCAAAATATGTATTTACACAAACTGAATAGCAAACTAATCATGTGCTGTCAATAGCACTTGGATACAAACAAATATTTGCTACTTACTTGGTTCAACATTTCCTATAAGTATGGTAATTTTAGAAATTATTTGCTTATTTACAATATGCTGTTTCCGAACACTAAACATAATTTGGAATATAACATTTAGAAATCTTTACCTATCTCATCGAATCTCATTTTACTGCAGTCACCCTATTACATTTTTGATGGCAGGTAATTAAAATTAATTTCCAATGATAGTTTCCGTTAGTTGTTTTTAAAACATATTTTGAATTTAATAGATAGTTTATTATTTCAAGTCTGACATCATACAACTCTCTGCCCATAGATAAAACAAAATACTACTCGGTAGTACCAACTTTGTGCTAAAACATTTTACGCGAGGACTAAAACATAAAAATAAAACTTACAACTGAATAGCGATCACAGAAATGCATAAACAATACAATAAATATCTGATATAATCAAAGTAAAAGAAACCAGGAATAAATAAAAACATACACAACAGCTAATATACTTTTGTACGGCGTGGAAAATTCAAAGGTATTTGCATGCTGTAAATTGATTACTTGTTTACAAATGCTTATTGTCATTAGGGTAACAGTGTTTCTATACATTTGACATACTTTTAGTTTCGGATAACTCGTACAACAGCGAAGTTATTGTTGTAATTACAACTAATAAGCCCCTTTCCGAAATAGGGCTGGCGTCCACCAAATCGCGATTTAACGTATTTATCTATTTTCAGACAACTGCTCGGGGTCAGCTTATGTTGGTGGACATTGAATTCGTAACTGTTCACCAACATAAGCTGACCCAGAAAATTGGAACGAAACTTCCTCAGCACGGCCTTTGTCATATAATTCACCTGGATGTTTCAGCGCGAATGGAAACACAGCCCATAAAATATATACGCTTCTTGTAGTGCAATTGTATAGGTACCTACCCGAGATATTGAAGTGCAAAAATATAACTCAAAACTCTGAGTACTTATATTATTTCACGTTCGTAAATTAAGTACACAACCAATATCAGAGATCATTAAGCTACAAACTAAGGTCTGATATTAAAAAGAAACTGATGAAGAAATGTTCCTTCTACTATGATCAGAAACTCTTTGTAAGAATTCATCAATAATATCTAGATACTACTAACAATTTACCAATGACAAAAGATCAATTATTGTAAAAAGTGGCTATACAATTGCACTACAATTGCAAAAAACAACTAAATTGAAAATTTCCGCCATCTTTGCCAATTTACCGCCTAAACTGACACGAAGGCCAATCCTGACGATGTCGATTGCGAATGATGTGATCGATTTACGGTAATTACATTTTTAAACAAATTACAGAGATGCTTAGAAAATAAAACATATCAATTGCAATGTTTATTTGTATTTTTTCTATAATACTGGCATCCTTTTTTTGATAAGCCATGACGGAGGCCTTTAGGCGGCCTAAAAACTCCGTCATCAGGATTGGCCACTTGCTCATACGAACAAATGATCCTTTTTGTGAGCAATTCCAACCAACGCTAATCGGTAATATAAAGCCGCAATAGGTATATATTTTTATAGTAAATCGGGTATTTCAAGACAACTAATCTTGTTGCTACTATCAAATTATATGATCATTATACGCAATACAGTTATCTATGTAGTTATAATAGCTTTGTTAAATTAATAAACAACAATTTGATTAGAAAGTTATTTCATCATGCATCAATCAATCATCAATTACAATCGTCAGTCGCGCAGTGCCGTACATCAGTCGATGTTATATTTACACACTTATCTAGTGAGTTATAACTCAGTGGCTCTCTGGCCGTTTGCTCTGTTCTTGTTGTTTGATGACGTCACTCTTTATTGGCTCGTCGCCGTCGGCTGCTTTTTTCATCACCCGCCGTTTCTGCGCCTCACGGATTATGTCGAATAAACTCTGTAATGTATAAAATAATATAATTCAACACAGGAAAGCTAACGTTAAATAATTTAACGTTTTTCGCGTTACTACGTTTAGGTTACCCGTGAACACGAGATCTGTCTGTAACGCACTCGAAACGTCGAAAAAAATTATAATAATGCGCGTTAATTCATTTAATTCATGCCTAAAAGATCTCGACAGTTTAAATTGTCTCTTCTAGGGTAAGTAAAGTAATTGTTTCTTCTTACAAATTTATTAGCAGATCTGAGACAATGTCGTAACTCGCCATGTCACAGTATGTTTGGGGTCTTATTCATAAAGATCTGTCAATTTACTATAGGTTTAAAGAATGTTTAATTTTATTTTTTCTTGTCACTCATACGGTAAAGAAAAGAGATAAAACAGATTTAATATTCGTATTAGCTAATAGGTTTACCAGTCCAATATGCATAAGAGGGTTAGTTTTTAATTTACCTTTCCATCGGACTCTGTGCTTTTGTCCTGTTCCTTAGCCGCGACGGCAGCTTTGTCCAGCGCTTTCTGTATTTTACTTTCCACTTCTAATATCTCCTCCTTGTCCAGTAGTTCAATCAACTCTGCCATCTGTTTCTCAGAGAGATTCACCGTCTCGTTGCCGATTATATCTAGCATCTGAAAGTATAATTGAAAGCATTGTATAGTTAGTGGCTAAATTAAAAAAAGGACGTGTGGCACTCGGGGACTGCCGCGGTAAAGCTATTGCATGCCATCTAGAGGCGAGTTGCTGAACTTAAGTGACAAGCGTTAGGTGATTTCGTTACGGAATTTCTCTGCATAAAATTGCTTTTTTCGCTTAATAAAATCTTTTAAAAAGTGTTAAATTATGAACGAATTTGACATCTTGTCACGTGATTTGACCATTGATTAGTCCATTGACGTGATGATAAACAGGATCTGCGTTCGAGAAATCGGCTGTATTTATTCAAATAGGATGATGAAATAATGTAAAACATTGATGCATTTTAATTGAATCTCATTCAGATATTCATTCAGCCTTGCCGGAGAAACCTATAGGACTGACAAGGTCTAATATCGAGCAAGATCCCATAAATAGAAAACATACAAAAATTGATTATTTTTTCCTAATGCTTTTGATGATATTTACCTTGAGCACATCATCAATCTTAAGTTGTCCATCGAAATCGTCATCCAGCCTTCCCAGCACATCTTGAATGAGCTTCAGCTTAGCCTCATCGGGCACTTTCTGCAGGCTTTTAATGGAATGCATGAGCTCATCGATTTGTATGAGCTGTTCTTTAGCCAGTTGTGGCTCCGTCTTGGTCTGTTCTAAGGTAGTTAGGAGCGCCTTCTCCTTATTTTCCAACTCAACTAACACTGAATCGAGCTTACTTATCATATTGTTGACGGCTCGGTATAGTCTGGAAGATAAAAATAGAATACGTAAACGCAAAGAACAATTTTATGAGACCTCCTCATTTTAATTTCAAATCATCCAGTATCAAACCAATCAATTATTCGGATAAATATCAACATTAGCTTATGTTTTAATCCAGGATATAAGCTATCTTGGTACTAAATGTCATTCAAATCGGTTCAGCGGTTTGAGCGTGTTAGAGTAACTAAGACACATCCATCCAGTTACAAACTTTCGCATTTAAATTATTACTAGCGACCAGCCCCGGCTTCGCCCCCCTTTGTTTTTTACTATGTAGTGAGGTTGGTACCTCCTAGCTCCCTTGGTAAGCTTGATGTCTGCCTGCTTAGACTTGACAATCTCCTGCATTTCCATTACATCCTCACTGTAATCCAGCAGTTCATTCTTCAACTCACTGATGCTCTCCTTCTCGAGGTGCAGGGATTTCTTCTGTTCAGCTGTAGGACATAAAAGATAATAAATAAATAAATATTCTTGGACATTCCACACAGCGTCATCTAGTCCTAAGCTAAGCAATTTAATGCTTGTGTTATGGTAACCAGATGACTGATATTATAATACATAGATACTTTTTTTTTGTAAATACATTATACATATATTACATTATACATAGAAAACACCCAGACACGGAACAAATATATCTGCAGAACATACAAACATCTTTCCCGTAGCGGGCATCGAACCCGCAACCTCGGCATCTCAGCCGGGCTTTCGCCCACCGCGCCACAGAGGTCAATTATAGTCAATTATTTGTAAACCTTTACGTCGCGACGTAGTGTAGCATGTAATGTATATAATACTGTATCAAGTGAGTATGCAGGTGTAGATAAGCCTACATACTCACTTGATACAGTATCAGTAGCCCTACCATCAGTTTTCGAGTTGTTTAGTTAACTATCCTCGCTAACGAGTAAAGTATTTCAAATGTATGAAATTATTAGTTCATGCAAGTTACCGGGGGCGGCGCTGCGCTGGATTCTCATATATTTTGCGATACTTGACTCGGTATCGAGGATAGTATCAATACTACAGTAAACTGATGGTAGGGCCTCTGATACATCACATGCTACAGAGCTAGAGAAGTACCCTGCTTTACTTAGCTATCTATAGAGCTGAGTAATTGTTTAAAATGTGTGCATTTTTATTTTTAACCCAGGCCGTAGTTTAAACAATTTCTGGAAACTTCAAAAACTTGGCAATGTTAACGAAAAGTCATTGAGCGTCCGAAATCTACTAAATCTAGGTTATAGAAGTATTGGTCTTTTAGTGCTAAATATAGCATGGTACCATTAGGGTTGACCTTGACACCATAAATTCACTATAAGGACATAATTATAACCAAAAATGAACAAATACTCGTAGTTGATTTGTTTTGAACTTATGTCTCACATACACTTATGAATTGTGTAAAATTGTATCATTAGACTGATGAGTTAATGAACCCAAATACATTATTTTTACCTTGAATCGCGTCCAACTTCCAAAATCGTATTTAGTAAACTTGAACTTCATTAAATGTGGAAATCTGCCAATCCTTGACAATACGTTTTTTGTGTCTACATAATATTACACATATACATTACATACACCTAAACTATTCACACATTACTTTTAAGGAGTTGTTGATTTTAAGTAATAAAGATCTTTGTTTCACAATTTAAATAATGTTCTTCAACATGTGGGTACTTACCAAATATGTATTAGGATTTACCTCTGACTAACCCCATTAAACATATTTAAAGTAAATCTTACTAAAAGATACAGCTCCGACAGGATTGCGTTGATACAAGCGATTTCCCTTGATGAGTAAGCCGGGCTGCCTGACCAGTCAACCACGGAACTACTAACGCCGAAGTCGAAACTATCAGTAAGATGATTTCCCTGATAAAGCACCGATTAGCGCCATCTACCTACAGGCAAACTAGAGGAAACTAGAGGACTTTCTTTCTTTCATTAGTATTTTTCATGAAATACTAATGTGGATTAACAGTACATAATTAAAATATGGACTCACCTAACTTCTCTAAAGCATCTTCAATGACCTCAATATCCTTCCCAGACAGACCCTCTTCGCTCTTGGGTTTAACAGCATCAACTGCCAGAACCGGCGCTGGATCAACAAGTACCTCTGTTGACGCCGGGTCAATAATAGGAGCCTTATCTTTGAGCTCCTCCTTATCTCGTTTCATAGCATTGAGTATCTCCGTCTCTCTTTCTGCTTCTTCTTTCTCTTTCTTTTCTTCTTTAATTTTGAGCTCCTCCAGTTTGATCGCTTCTGCTTTAGCCTGGAATGTTTTTTTGTTTATTAGTATGCTTATCTAGAGTTTTTCTTTATCTAGAGCCTATTCCATCTCAACACTGATAGATAGATTTTCTTCCTATGCTTTTGTAGATAAAGAAACAGAGAAATGGTATTTTTATCAGATTATGTAACTACCTACATTAACTATATAAATGCAGCACATTAGATTTGATAAGATAATATTGCAATTACCTACTTATTTACAAAGCCTCTGCTGTATTACTTAGCTTCCTTTTCATATAAACCAAGAGGATATCAAAATTTTATTTCTCTATCTCTACTAAAAGGCAACAGATTTAGTAGCATAGCAACTTGACCTGTAGGAGACAAAAGACCACTATTTAGAAGTGTAAAAAATATACCTTAAAGTCCAGTTTGCCTTCCTTCTCACCAATAGCAGCTTTAGTCTGTGTGGCAACTGTATCAGGCAATGCAGATATGGTAGCCTTCAACTTGTATGTTGTAGGCACATGCTCAGGAACCATCAGAGCTCTTGACAGAAGCAACAATGACGGAGGTACTCTCTCATTCATTGACAAATCAAGCCAATTTCGTAGTTCTTTCCTCAGCCTCTCTTCAGACACACCGTATGCCCTCATCCCTCTTGATTTACATGCCTGTTGTAGCTCACTGAAGTTCAAGCTGTCTACTCCTTCTTTAGAAATCATTTTATCATCAGCAGCTAAAGATCTAAGTTTCATTTTCAGGTTGAACCGCAACATAGCACTGGTGCCAATAGTGGAAACATTTAACACTTTGCATAGAGCTATCAAGTGCGGACGTTGGAGGGAGTCTAAAGTGATCTCATCCTCAAACAGCTTGGAGAATTTCATGATTTCTTCGCTAGTTGCAACATCCCCTGAGGTTCTGATTTTAGTGAAGAAACTCTGGAAATCCTTGGCTAGTTCAGAATGTCTGTTGCTGGCTTGTGGCGCCATCTGATCCAAAGTCTCTTGGAAGAACTTTGCCATCTCAAGTTTCACCTTCAAATGCTGCTTTAGCTTTGCTTCTTTTTGATCTCGGCTCTCAAATGTTGATGGCAGCATGTTGGGGAAAATTTTAATGAACAGCGGCAAAGTAAACTCGAGGAAAGGCACAGCAATGAACACAATGAATGGTACCAATCTGAACACATCACCGATAGTAGTCACGAGAAGTCTGTGCTCTCTCCGTGTTAGTGACTGTCCTTTGATGACTTTGAATGTAAGAGATGCAGATATTCTGATGGCAATAAACAGTAGTCGAAAGCCATGGTAGTAATGTCGGAGTTCATCCATTATTCGCTGTCCAATACTTTTCTTTGCCTCAACCTTTTTGGGTTGTTTCTCTTTTTCTTCTATTTCTTTCTTTATTGTCACAACAGTTGCTTCCACTTTGGAAGATGGTTTCATTGGTTCTTTCTCAAAATAATAGCTACTTGTGGAGAATGTTCTGGCATAGTGTGGGTACACTTTTGTATACAGAGGTTTTTGTGATATATCATGTTGTAGTCCGATAGGCTGAGTCGTATAATATGATAGTGACCTTGAGAGGGTTATGTATGGAAAATTTTGATACTGTCTGTTTTCCCATACTAAAGCTAAAAGATCAAATAATTTTACACACTTTCTAATCAAGGCTAACTGCAATGTAAACAATAATATTATGGATGGTGGGGACACACCAAAAGAACTTCTGGAAATAAAGCTACATTTTAATTGTTAACTGAGTTTGGTAAGGACGACTCTTTTCCAAATAAACTTCAAGATAATTTTATCAATTTGAATTAGAATCATTGCATCAACCATGTGATGAGTTAATGATGAAACAAAGAAATAATGTTTGTTTGAGCTGTTTGATTAAATCATAAAAACCAGTATTTATAATTCTAACGTTATAAAGAAGGCCCTTGGATGATTTTATTACATAAATTCTACAGGGTTCGCGATGAAGTCATAGTACACAATCAATCAAAATTACCGATAGGTTATAACCATTTTCTACTTTATTTAGTGACTATTTCATACTTACTTGATCTTTTTAGGCACCGGCAATGGTTTAATATTATTCTGTTCATTGTGTTTTGTGTCGGAAATCCTCCAATTGCATAAATTTCGGGGAAAAGCACACAAAAACAAAATCAACCTTTACACACCATGAATGACAAACAAATTATTTGACAAATGAAATGAATGACAATCTTTCAGAAAGTGGGCTGATTTTTGAGTGAACTATATTGATTGACATCCCACAGATTTTAACATAGGTTTTTTGTTGTGGTCACAGAACACTATTACTCCTAGTCCTAGCGGAGGTTGTGGTCGTTGCTCGTTGAAATGCTGGAAAGCATGGAACGGAATACCTGTTGGTGCTCGCTGGTCTGTCTGTTTGTCTAAAAGCTGTGTTCTAGAGACTGCGCAACGAATCTAGTCTTACGGAAAAAGCTGGAACTAAATTTGTATTATTGTTCAAGCTTTCATAGAAAATTGGCATATATCATAATTATTATCTTATTAATTTCTGCGAGTGCAGCTCAGCACCGCGCCATGCGCCATCACGCGTGATGAAGGCGCGAGCGCCTCGCATAAAATAAAAGACTTGTTTCGTTGCGCTGACTCTATGTTCAATATGTTCATTCATTTTCCGCAATGCCATTGTCATCCATGACATCCATCATCCATGCTAAAATGCCATAAATGCCAGTGCCAGCCAGCCAGCCAGTCAGCCACGGGCCCACGGCACGGTGACCTGCCCACCTGACCGACGTACTTTGTTTTGTTGTATTTTAACTTGTATTGATTTTATTATAATGATTTAACCTCAATCCAAAGCAAGTTCTAAACTACCTACCTACTTTTTATGGAAAAATATTTATTACATTAAGTACATTACACTTAGCGTTAATAATTTGTTGCATTGTACTTATGAATTTCATAAGAACACGGTACCTCGCTAGCTTGAGTAGCGTGAAAAATTTCACCATGGCCCGCCAATTCTCTAATGGTAACTTATCTTAGTGACTACATAAAAAATATGTGTTATTAACTCTCATTTAGGTACTTACCTACTTACATTCTATTTATTCCAGTACTAAAACCCAATCCAGGAGTACTAACAAAAGATGCAGCAAAACACATTGTTTGGGTTGATTTAGAGATGACAGGTCTGGATATTGAGAAGGATCACATTTTGGAGATAGCCTGCTTAGTCACTGATGCTCAGTTAAATGTGGTAGCAACAGGACCAAACTTAACCATACACCAATCTGATGATGTGTTGAATGGTATGCCGGAATGGTGTGTAGCCCACCATGGTCAAGTAAGTTACTTGTGTTTATCTCTTTTGCTACTTCTGGCCATAAGTATGCAGCATTGTCTTTCCTGTTGTAAGACTATTACATCTTAACAGTGTTTGTCAAATAGTAGGCAAAATGCCTAATAAATATAGAATAACCTTAATTTTTTCAGAGTGGATTAACAAAAGCCAGTCGGAAATCATTAATATCTGTCAGTGATGCTGAAAATCAACTCTTGGATTTTTTAAAGGCTCATACACCTGAGAAAAAGTGCCCCTTAGGAGGCAACAGTGTTTACATGGACCGGCTATTTCTTCGCAAATATATGCCTAAAATTGACAGTTACTTACACTACAGAATCATAGATGTGAGCACTATAAAAGAACTCGGCAGGAGGTGGTATCAAAAGGAATACTCAAAAATGCCTATAAAGAAGTACAGTCATAGATCAGTTGATGATATTCTAGAAAGTATAGAAGAATTGAAGTATTTTAGACAAAATATATTTAAATCTTAACAATTATGAATATAATTTATTATGTGCAATTAATAATGGATTTTTATTTGTTTTTATCTGTTTCTGAACTTTCCTCAACAAGCAAGGCTCTTTCTGCAAGTAATGCCATCTATCATTGAGTAGCAGAACTTAAGTGTTAATGTGAGTGTGTGCCACCCATGAGTGCCACAAAACACTAGTTAGGAAAAATTCAACCAGATGGCTCTGTGTACATTTTTTTTCTCTGTTTAACTTTTTTTAAGTTGTGATAGTGGTATACCTAGGTACCTGTACCATAAACGTGGATTTCAAATTAGTAATTTTTTAAGTTGTGATAGTGGTATAGGTAGGTACGTACCTGTACCATAAACGTGGATTTCAAATTAGTAATTTCTTATTTTAGTTCATCTGTAACCTGCCAGACTCCTGCTGTTATCCCATTAAACTAAGTAGGCTGGCTATACCTATAGGGGGCATTAGTAAATAAATACCTACCTACTAATTAGTTCATTATGTAGGTACCTTCTTGCTTATAAGTAGGTAGTTATTAATTAGGTAGGTACTTAAATAAAAATATTGGAGTTGGAGGCATTAGGTTGGTAACAAACGGTAGGTAGGTAGTACCTACTACCCGTCTATAAAATAACATAAATCTTCATAGGGTAGCGAATCATATAAATCAAGACGTCAATCTGAATGCCAAGGCCTCGAAAACCACTATCATAATTCAAGGGCGAAGAAGTGTTTTCTTAGGGCAAGTCACAGACTAGGTTGGTACTGGCTGTGATATTGGTAGGTAGATGGGTACCCAACCTTCTCTCAGCGGCAGCGGGCTCTGGTAGATTAACATACCTACCTAATTTTTATTGATTTTAAATTATGTACCTACCTAGGTAGGTAAGTAGGTACCTACCTACCGAAAAGCTCTCAGTCGATGCCTATCACAACAACGTGGATTTACAAAGTCGATAAACGCAAGACGTAGGTACCTAGGTGTAGGCTGTGGTGTAGGTTTCTACAAAGAGAAAAGTATGGTAAATTGGACCTATAACATTACCTATCTTGAAAAGTTAACCTACAAACCTACCAACACGATAGATAAGTAGGTATCTTATACTTATGTCGCTCAAATCTTTGTAGGTACCTACCAATACTCAAAATATGTTATGTTTAGGTACTTAGGTATTCGTTGAGGTTAGTCAAAGACAATGCCAAGCAAACTTTTTTACTGACACTGCTAGTCCCTACCATTGCTAGTTTCAAAGTAGCTTCAAAGGGTCGAATCTCATCATCTGTTTCATTCCCTAAATAATAAATAAATATTGAAACACTTTCATACTTACTTTCTTTTGTTGAAAACTAGCGACTCACCCCAGTTTTGCACGGGGGCGGTTTGGTAATGTAGGTAGGTGGTTTGACATTTTTAAGCTTTTTAAGTCTGTCTAGACAGATGGCGGGAAGAAATTTTGTTTCATACGATGTAACTAGAGGAGATACGAAATTATTGAATCTGTTGTATGGTAATCCAAAGAAAAATTCTAGTTTATCATTGAATATTCAAGCAGGAGTGTGTGAACTATTATAACGCACAAAGAGCCTAGGCACAACGTTCAGGTACCTAGGTAAACCATATTTGAGAAATATTGGGAAAGAGCCAGGCAGGTTAGACAACCAACTAACTAAACTAGCTACCAGCCACACAGAGAGTATTAGGAGAGTGAAGTTGGCGAAGGTGTATCGGGATCGTTGGATCTTATTGTATAGGCAAGGTTGGTATGTACCTACCTACGAACTACGAAATTAACTAACGAAGAGTTTTTCTGAGCGTTGTAGAATTCTATAAAGACAGGTAGAACTTAGGTAAAAAACAACATTTTTTTGGCTAAATTTATTCACAAAACTATTCCTTTTAGAAATCCTAGGAATCGAGACCAGATCCAACACTGTTTTATCTCCCAAGCAATAAACGTACGTTTCGAGAATGAATTGTTTATAAAACACAAAAACGCTTTAAGACTCGTCCAATTCAACGCACTCGTTTTTTTGTATTTTACACTTTGAGAAATTTTACATTTCTGCTTTGTTTACAATGTTGATTTTCCTTTTGAACCCATCATTTGACATTTTCTAAAAAAATATGCGAGTAAGTATATATAACTTATAAAATTTATAAACAGAAAACATTTTTTATTTTATTCTTTAAATACCTATCAATTTTTTTTATTATTATTATTATGGCAAAGGCCTCCCCCCACTCCTTCCATTCATCTCTTTGCTGTGCTAAGATGGTCCAGTCGGCCCGGAATTTGGCGAGTTCGTCCTATCAATTAACTAAGATTTATTTATTCATGAAAGTTCGTAATATTTCTCCCGAAAGTTCGGCTCAGTTAGTATGGCTCGTGCAACTGTGTCGAAATTTTGAGAGATAAAATTCATTTGGATAATATAAACACTTTGGAAAATATTTTACTTACCTATAAGTACCTACTAATTACTTGAAATAACTGTTTGATTCAGCTGCCCTTTTACTAATTATAGTTGAACATTAATAATTGCAGATATTAATTTTATTTTACGCAGTTTCTAACACAACATAGACTAGATAACAAGATTTATATTTTGATACGTCATCTACAATATCTACACAGGTTTAATTAAAATAAAAAAATGCTTTTCAATTAATCAAGATCAGATTATTATGGTGTCTACAATTAGGATGTTAACTGTGGGGTTAGGTGTCAGGTGTTAGGTGTTAGGGATAAAACTTAAATAAGTTATATCAGGAAGTAGAACTTACACACTAGAACTAATGATATGGCTGTGATCGTTAAATTCGACAGCAAATTTCTGGATATTGCCGACTGTAGCTGAAAAAAAAAATACCTATGGCAATATAGAGATAATGGGAAGTTAAACAAATTTATATGTAAACGACCTAAACTTTGCTAAGGCGACAGGCATTCGTGCCAACTTGGAAACAATATCGCTGATTCCCCCATCCCATTATAACAGCACTTTTAAGTTACTTTTCGAGTTATAGCACTATTTAAGATAAGGAGCATTAGACGCGTCCTTGTGGTGTAACTCTATTATTACATAGACTTATTCTACCAGTAAAATACTACGAATGACTAAGTATCTGAAAATGCTTCAATCACAACACGGCGTGATTAACGCTAGAACTCGTAGAAAAAATTACAATTCAAGGAATGTAACAATTATACTGAAACTCAAAGCCAGTGTACCTTATAGTAAGTAAATATAATAATAATTTGGCATATTCTTTATCAAAAACGATGGCCCTCGCAGATCTCAAAATACAATTTTCATAAATAGGTCATAAAATAATCTCGAAGATATAAAATAGGTCAGTGACTAGAAATAGGTAACAGTCAAAGTAATTTCTAACAGAGATTTTATCTAAGTCTATATTAATATTTATTTATACATTTATCACTATCTATTTAGGTATGTACGTTTAATATTATGATTGATTACATTTAATGCCTCATTTATCTACCTAGTTAAGAAACATTTTAGTTTTAATTTCCACTGCTAGGTTAATTTAAATATATTTTCGTATTACTACGAGGATCATAAGATGTTTATTGTAGTCCGAACTCGAATAGAACGAATCGAAGAAACCAAAGCGATAGCTTCTACGCTGACTCTATTTCAAATTAAGAATTATTAATTTGAAATTCCATTTTTTTTTAACGGACTGCAAAGCTTCAGCCGCTATCACACATGGGCCGGCCGCTTAGCGGCGAGAACTATTCGCGCACGAACACAAACTCGTTGTAGTGATTCCAGCGGTTCTCCTCGGAGTCAACCCCTGGCTTGAGCTCGGAGGCACCGCCGGCCGTGCCACTGCCCGCACTCGCTGTCAGCTTGAAACCATTTTCCTGCAGCATGTCGAACGCCTGCTCGATGAACGAGTGCTTCAAGAAGAAGCGCGATGTATACCGGTCCGCAAGACCGTGGTCTGGGTCGCGTGACTCGTTCAGTGTCTCTCCAAAAACGTCACGGCAAAGCGTCACCTTCCCACAGACGAGGATGCGCGACAGCTTTCGGAACTTGACGTCAGCGAGCCCGTCGCGGCCGAAGGCGAACGAGCCACGATATCCTACCGTGATGCAGCCCTTTTCACGGTTTGGTGGGCGCGGGTCCGCAGATACTACTGCTGCTTCCAGGCCTGGAAGGCGATAGTGTTGCGCCTCGCGTGCCAGACGCTTGTGCTCTCGGAAGCACTCGGGTAGAGCCAGCGCGCCATCGCGGAGGTAGTCCAGCACGTAGCGGAATAGCACACCGTCGCGGTCGAAGAAGATACGACCGCGCGCATCCTTCGGATGGTCTGGATCACGCAGCGCGAGAGCCAGTAGCGAACCGGCGTCGCGCGCCAGCGTTTCGCGTGACGTCGCGTAGTGCACGCCGCCCACGTTGAGCTCGAGGACTTCGGGCGGCGCGTCCGCCATGGCTGAGGGCTGGGGGCGCAGTGACGGCGCGGCGGCTGCGCGCGAACTGCTGACCCACTTACCGCCCGCACCCCGCACGAACGCGAGCCCATCGATAACGCACGCCCGGGTTACTGACTTGAACGTAATTATTTCCTACCCTTCCGAGCGAAAACTCCTCCGCGAAACCCTCCAAGGTCGACTATTGTTAGCTAACAGATGGCACATTATTATTTGATTCTAAGGAATGTAATATTTGCGTAGGATATCTCGGGGCAGTGTGGATTTATGAAATTTTTCGCACAAGAGGGACCGCCTTGAGCCCTATCGTTGTTGATGTTTATGCGCTCCGGGCGACATAGCGACAAAAAATATTGTGGCTTTTGTACGTAACAACGAAGTTTTTAATGAGCGTCCGCCTTCTCTACCATAACGAAGGGTTTAAGGACCTTATATTTTTTAGTTATCTATTTTACTTGTCTAAAACATAAAAACACTTCAGATTAAAAAGGTCTTTTTGCTCTAGCATCGCACCAAATTATTTGCGGCTGAAAATTCAAAGCGCTCTTGTATCTCTATCTACCCTTGTAATAAAGTGAATGATAAACCACCTGTAGGTCCAACTTCGACTAAGTTTATTTTATATTCCTGAATCGGGTCGCACGTAGGTACTTACTAAGAGAAACTCAGTAGATAAGAACACCTTCATTTCAGTCACTTTGTACTTATTAGGAAGTATCTCTACCGCGTTTATTGAATCAGATTTATTGAGCACTTTTCTGATCTAGACGTTGGATTAGATTCTCTCGTGTGGATATAATGGAATTTTTGCGAGCGTTTTTACTCATTACTCGAGTAATGACTAAGCGAGAGGAGGCTTTTTATTACGGCCTGGGGAAATGGGCTTTGTTCCCAGCCACATTTGCGAGATGAAGGTTGACGTGAGAGCTTAAACGCAATTAAAAAATTCTGTGTTACTCAGATTATTTTGCTCTTTTGTCACGCTAATGAACTTTTCTAATTTAGGGCTTATATTTATAAGTGTTATTTCGAATAAAAAACTTTTTCAATTTATACGTTAATTTATTGTTGCGCTAATAATAAATTAACATTATAAGGACACAACATATAACATTTAAAGGATACTTAATTAATTCAGTCAGACACACAAGGGACGTTTGGTATTTGGAGGCGAGGTTTGATTCATTCTGATTCTTCATTCAATAATTAAACGAAATAAAAAAAACTCGTAAAACGGGCTTCACGGTAACTTCTGCACATTTCTAATGGGATTTAGAAAATCAGAAAATAATTCAATCTCTATCGCGTATGATTCCAAAATCATCAAAAGAGAACTCTGAGATATCTTTTTGATTCCTGAATTCGGCTTTGTCAATCTTGCTGCTGGGGCTACCAGTGGTCTTCAGCCAATGCATCCTAGGAAAAAAACACAAGTCAATACCTAATCTGGTCTAGAGGTGGTTTTTAAGATTGTGTAAAGTATTTTAGGATTTTATCTAACACAGTTTGATTACTATTGGTATTTAATTAGAAAGATTAAATTCCATACCTTTTGATAGAACTATTCATTAGGTAATCATATCAATATACATATTACATTAAATAAATATAAAAAAAAATTAAAGGTAAGCTATTTCTTTTAAAATATTGAGTGAAACCGCAAGCGCCGGTCGCTCCTTATAGTATAAATTAATTTAAAATAGTTTTTAGTGGTTATTGGTATAATAGTGTCAAACTTGCCCAACCTCCTCTATAAAAATCAAAGGTTTTGAGTTAGGTTATGTACCTACCTACCTAACCGCTTATTAGGTCTCACAATTACAATTCCTCTAAAATGTGACACAGATATAAGTATTAGTACCTATTAGCAATGAAACTAAGTATTGAGAGCATTATGGTGATGGAGTTTTTAGGCTGTCTAAAGGCCTTTGTCATGGCTTAAGTAGGTGCTTATGTCACTTACATGGTTTCCACTTTTTCTGCAGGTCCCTGCATATGCCCCTGGACAGTCCCACTTGATGTGTTCCTGCACCATCCTCGGAGACCAAGCTTGTCTGCTTGATCTTTTGTATACTGCAAAAACATAATTAAATGATAATGAGTATCCCTCACGTTATTATGTTGTAGGTAGGTACCTATTCTATTCCTCTTTGATTTTAGGCATTCAAGATTTCTGTAATTCAAGGTTCCTAAAAATATTTTTAGTGAATTTATTTTTTTATTCTAAGGTAAAAGCACCAATGGCCGACACTTTAAGGACAAATATTACTTTATTCTTTAAAAAAATAATGTATTTTTCAAAATTAAACAATTACAACTATTTCTGCTGTTAGAGTAACTATTACATTTTAACTTTTTAATGTTAAAACTTTATTAACTATCATATAAATTATTTAAAAATGTTTTTTGTCAACCTTGTCAGAGGCACCAATGGATGACAGCACAAAAATCCACATTACCCAAAGGTAGACACAGGTTGGAACCAATAGTAGACACTCTAAAATATGTGATACATACAATAAAGCGTTTTTTTCTCGATGTATAAAATGTATGAGATATGAAATGTATGAAATGTTTGAGATGTATGAGATGTTTGAGATGTATGAGATGTATGAAATGTATGAAATGTATGAGATGTATGAAATGTTTAAAATGTATGAAATGTTTGAGATGTATGAGATGTATGAAATGTATGAAATGTATGAGATGTATGAGATGTTTGAGATGTATGAGATGTATGAGATGTATGAAATGTATGAGATGTTTGAGATGTATGAGATGTATGAAATGTATGAAATGTATGAAATGTTTGAGATGTATGAGATGTATGAGATGTATGAGATGTATGAAATGTTTGAAATGTATGAGATGTATGAAATGTTTGAAATGTTTGAGATGTATGAGATGTATGAGATGTATGAAATGTTTGAGATGTTTGAGATGTTTGAGATGTATGAGATGTATGAGATGTATGAAATGTATGAGATGTTTGAAATGTATGAAATGTATGAAATGAAATGTTTGAAATGTATGAGATGTATGAAATGTATGAAATGTTTGAAATGTATGAGATGTATGAAATGTTTGAAATGTTTGAGATGTATGAGATGTATGAAATGTATGAAATGTTTGAAATGTATGAAATAAATTAAATACACAACGAACCCTTATAGTTTTGGTTTGTACGTCCGTCCGTCCATTCGACCGTCTGTCCGTCAATTCGTCCGAGGCTTTTTTCTTGATTGACTAGCTGCGCCTCGCGGTTTCACCCGCGTAAGTCCCGTTCCCGCGGGAATATCGGGATAAAAAGCCCCCATGTCACTCGTCAAGCAAGTCGTCATTCCTTCAACTATCACCACACGAAAAATCACGTCAATTATTCGCCCCGTTTTGCCGTGATAGACGGACAAACAGACAGAAAGAAAGACAAACAGACACACTTTCCCCTTTATAATATTAGTATGGACGGATGGATATGGATGGATCCATCCATACGGATTATTACGGATTGAGCTAAAAAACTTAAGCTGAAAAAATATATTTGAGAAAACCCGAATAGAAAACACCATGTGTCATCTTTTGGGTTTTCCTCAGTTTTTGGGACCAATGATAGACACCCCTTGAAATTGATATAAAAACTAGCCAAAATAATAAGGAAATGACCTTAGGACGTCGATAATATCATACATGTATCAGATAAACACCAACAGTAGCAATAATCAGTAATTTATAAAACAAAATCATAATCTTAAAAAAACAATGCCCTTAAGAAAATCATTAAGAATTTCCGCGCTCATCACAATCTGCTCACATTGATTTTTGTTTATTTAAGCCATTTTTAAATTTTCTTCTGAAAGTGTGTCTAAGTTTTTGTCAACGCATTATTAATAGACTAATGTGTCTTTTAATATAATAATAATGGGAATTAAATGTTTATTTTTCCAAATAGAAAGCTTTTTCTTCGAAAGTGTCATCCTTTGGTCCACTGTCGGAGATTGGTGCTTTTACCTTACCTACTTAAATGAAAATGAACATGATTGCAATTGATCTTCCATGGTGTGGGGAATATATTGGAGTCTACTCTCAGATTATCTTTGCTTGAGTATACTCGTACATACATTTTTTAAGTACCTACTCTATGAAACATGATGAATCACAGATTGAAACATGATTTAAGCCTGAGTATGGAATTTGAATGCAAGCCTTTTGAAGATGATTTACACCTTGTAGATATACCAATAGGTATTATGAAAAAGGTAAAGTTTGTTTTTCTTGTTTGAGGTAATCTTCGAACTACTCAGCCGATTTCAAAAATTATTTCACCAATGTGTAGAATGGACTTGTGGATGGTTATAGGATTTTATCTTGATTGTTTCATTAGTGCACCCATGCAAAGCCGGGACATGCTGTTAGTAATATACAAAAAGGATATCTACCACACAATTTATTCTTTTTTATTGTTTACAGAGTTCCATTGCTCATTTAAACAGATTCTCCGCAAAAACCTATGTAAGCTAATAATTATTGTAGTGTTTCATGTGGTACAATTACTATGGTTTGGGTGGGATTTGAGGTAGGTCCTAAAAGAAATTAAGAAGTCCGTTTACGTGAATGGTAGGTGGTTAGGTTACTATAATTTTAGTAATAGCATATGTATTTTAGTAAATAAAAAGTATCTTACCTTTCGGAAAAACACTCCTTGAACTCTACCAAAAACCTCGAAATCCATTGCTTTAATTGACATAGCTGTAGAAAGTGTGGCTGTGGAGCTATGTGACTTTAAAACATTCAAAACAATCGTTACAGTCAATAAACGAAACATTTAATTACAACAAACCCAAAAAAGCTAAGCGGTAAGCGGTAGTTGAAACCGAGTTTTCTCTCTAAATTTATCACAGTTCAGCAGTCAGCACAGCTCGAATTGCTCGAATAATTTGATTTTTTGTTATAATTTTGGTCGTTCGTTTTGTTTGTTTGATAGAAAATTAGAAAACAGCTGTGACTGACATGACATGATAGATGACAGAACAGTGGGACAGCTGTTGACTGTCATTGGATTGTCATGTCAGTGTCCGAACTCGAAGTCTCGAATCTCATCCATCCATCATCAGTCAGACTCCGTGATAAGTTGTTATTGTTTTGAACTTTTCTTTTAAAATTTATTATAATCAAAAATAAAACTATAAACCTATTTGATTATATTTCATCAGTTGTATTTCAGAAGCCAACGACCATTTACGGTAGACGCAACTTAAAAATATGGCCTTCTTCTCATGCAACAGGTTTGTTGAAATTATGTAATAGGTTAGGTTGTTTTGGAAAGTTTTCTCATTAGTTCTGTGATTGTGTTATTAAACCATTTGGTTTGTGTTTTCAGATTAGTTTGTAGATCTATGCTGGCGAACATAAGCAGGTTTCCTGCGACGATTAGCACCGCAAAGTATGCTCAAGCAGCTGTTCCAAAAATAACTTTTAAGAAATTCGAAGCACCTCAGGATGTGCATCACGATACTAGGAATGAGCTTCTTAAACGCCCGCTGTCCCCTCATCTGACTATATACGAGTACCAACTGACCTCTATGTTATCTATTACTCACAGAGCTACAGGTAATTCCATAGGAATTAAATAAACACTTGTTGATAACAAAACTATTTTATAAGTAGGTAAGTAAATTGGTCATATTAGGTAAGGCTAACAATAATGTTTGTTGCAGGAATGGTACTAGCAGGATACTCTAGTGCCCTAGGTCTTGGAGCTCTGTGTCTACCAAATGACATCTCACACTACATTGCCATCATTGAGGGTCTCAATTTATCTCCTGCAACACTTTTCTTAGGAAAGGCATTGCTAGCTTCTCCCTTAGGCTATCACTTTGCTAATGGCATCAGGCATCTATACTGGGACACAGCCAAAGGCTTGTCAATCAAAGAAGTTTATGCAACTGGATATGCAATGCTTGCTGCATCTGTTGTTATAACTTTCATTTTAGCTGCCCTTTAAGCAATCTAAATAAACAAAAATCTCATAGTGCCTACCTAAAACAAAATGTTGAATTTGAATGTTGAAAACTTGTAAGTATTAAGTACCTCTATTTATTTATTTGTCTATATTTATCACAAGAAATAAGTTTAATAAAGTTGAATAAGAATTAAGTTTCAGTTCTCAATATACCTACCTAATACATATTATTTGGCGTAAACTACTTTCTCCCTTTGGTCTATTTCTGTGCTTTGGTGTTGGTTTGGTTAGCAAACCAAAGTAGATTCAATGTTATGAATGATGATAGATACAGTAGCCTGTTCCCAGAAAAATAAACTGTTCCGTCAATGTCAAGCTCATTGTGACTGTCATGTCACGTCACGTATTCCACAGTAGGATTTTCGAAAATCGAATTTGCTTCGTGCGTGAGGTTTAAATAAAGTGGTTAGATATTTAGTATTTTTTGTTTTTGTTAGATGGGAAGACTAATTTGATTACTTTTGTTCACTTTACTGTTTCGTTTATTTTGCAGAAGCCTACGACGTTACTCCAGCGAAATCATGGCAATGTTTACTTGCGGCAGGTTTGTCTACAATATTATGTAACAGATTGTTTTGGGTTAAATTAAAGATGAAGTCCTATCCTATACCTTCTTGGTTGTTTCAGACTGAGCAGCAAATCAGTGCTCTCAGCTTTCGGCAAGCTTCCTGCTATAACAAGTAGTGCGCAGTATGCTGCAGCACCAGCCATTACTATCAAAAAGTTTGAGGAGCCCAAACAACAAAACTATGAAGCGAAGAATGCTCTGTTAAATCGACCCTTGTCACCACACATGACAATCTATGCTTTTCCGATGCCTGCTAAGTTGTCCATCTCCCACAGAGCTACAGGTGAGGTCTTATGTTGTTTTCTTTTCATGGTAGGTACTTATATAATATCTTATATGATGCATTCACTGAACCAACATGGTTTGGATAGCAAATATTAGTTTAGTTTAAAATCAGTACTTACCTACCTAAATTGTTTATACATTTACATTCATTGGTAATTTTGCCAATGCTAAGCAATATTTTAAGATTCATCAAACATTTAGAAGTTTTCCACTCAACACAAATGTATATTTCAGGAATAATCCTAACAGCTTATACCAGTGCGCTCGGTATTGGAGCTCTTTGTTTACCAAATGACATATCCCACTATGTGGCTGTTATTGAGAGCTTGAATCTGTCTGCGGCATCTATCTTCGTAGCAAAAGCACTGATCGCCTCACCCCTTGCTTACCACTTGGCCAATGGCATCAGGCATTTGTACTGGGACACGGCTAAAGGATTATCAATGAAAGAAGTTTATGCCACTGGATACGCAACTCTGGCAGCTACGCTCGCTATTTCAATTTTCTTGGCATCTTTGTAATAACAGTACAATGTTGTTAACAGGTGGACAATGAACATTCCGTTCAGTTTTATTTAAGTATTTATTTTCATTGTACATAATGATGCAATACATTTTTGAAATCTACATGATTTTTTCAGTCTTCTAATCCAATTGATGTTTATTACATAAACTTACTACAACATTAAATGTGACAATTAATGCCTTCTGGTAACAATGATTATTATTAAATCACTAATAATAACTAATAATATTCTAATTTCTATGCTACACCACAGTTAGAAATCACATCGTGGATATTCTTGAATTTCTCAAAGTCAATTTTTTCAGTTGTTGCCAAGCCTCTTGCTGCATTCTGTAAAGATATAAGTTCTTTTATATTCGCGTGATAATGCAAAGTAAATCCATGATTATTTAAAAGCTTTCCATGACAGATTAAGGTTTAATTTAGCTTTGTAAAAGAGTAGGTATTCAAGAAAATCAATATTTACTGGTCAGAAAATTTCATACAGTGAATTTGAAGTAGTAAATCAAGTAAACAAAACTTACATTGAAAATAACATTGTTATTCTTCAAGAACTCTCCATAAATATTGAACAGGTCCGTCCTGGTGTCTAGCAGCTCAGCGAGGCTGAGCGGTGTGTGGGCGATGGAGACATCGGAGAGAAAAGCCTTGGAGGAAACCCAGGTCCTCGAAGGTGCCATTGCAATGTTACATGTTGCGTAGTTTGTGAGAGAATCCCGACCGCCTGCGTCGCGGTTGAGGCAGAGCAGTTCATATTGGGACGAGTCGAAGGAAGACAGATCAGCACCTGGAAGATGTTTTAAGCTAGACTTCTGCAACACTTAGATGAAATGTAGAGGGTAAGTAGTCTTTATATTTTCATTAGGTTTTCACTGATAAACAATATTTAATTTAATAAAGTGCGTTCCTTATCAACTAAAAAAGAGCTGATGCACTGTCTACTTAACAGATGTATATAGGAAACTTGACCAAGAACTATCTCGATCATGACAGCTTAACAGAAAATTCAGTTTCAAATCCATTCATCCATGCAGGAGGATTATTATTATTAAGCTTACATTACAAACTTAATGCATCCCTTTTTTTGTGTTTTAGACACTTTTGGACTTAAAAATAATGTAATAAGTAGGCTTCTTACTAGACACAAACGCGACGTCCCCGCGTTCTTCTTTCAAACACAACACTGGGTTGCTGTCGTCATAGCATTGTTTCTTCAATTTGGAGACATCATCACCTACAAAAAGAACAATACCTACCTACATTCGTATGCAAGTTACAAAAACTCAATTTCGTAAGAGACAGTTTTTTCTTCCTAGGTAGGTAGGTACCTACCTACTCTGGTACAAATCTGTTCATAACTCCGAAGGATTTTTGGTATTCTTTCAAACAAATAAACAATTTTCAAAATCAGTTTACTATTGACGGAGTAGGTAATCAGTGAACATAGGTAGGTTTAAAAAAAATCGTGTTTTCGGTTAAACATAGAACCACTTCAATTTTTGAAGTCGGTTAATAAAATGAATGAGCACAAATACAATACTTTAGATACCTCTTGGATTGTTTTCTGGCTTGTCGATTCCCGGCATGCAGGAGCCATCGAAGAAATCGCCGAGATTTTTAACACACTGTAAAGAGTAAGGTCAAAGGTTATTTAAAATCATCGTAGAATTCATAGAGTAACCGATATCAGAATCTTTGAAAGTTACGTTGCAGACAAAAGCATCCGCAGTCTTTTGTTTGATTAACTCCGGTAAGACCAAATAGAAGACAAAGAAATGAGCTTGTATTGTTCGTTTGTGGTATTTTTGTCGTTGTTTTACTGAAAACTGTGACCACTTACTTGATCATTCTTGATGAGATTCTTGTTGATAAGGTAGTACATGGGAGCATTAAGACCGCTGTAGGAGCCATAAGGATTGTGACAGGACCTGTTGATTACAGAACTGATTTTAATTCAGAACTCTTTATAGAATTGGGTGTGAGGTGTGAGTGGACTGAAATGTAAGAAGAAGACATAAGAAAACGCGACCACCCGCCGCCTTGACTTGACGTGGAACACGGCGTAGTTTTTTTCAATAATGCGATGGAATAGAATCAAAAGCTAGATAAAGTGCAATCTCTTACCGCCGCATGTTTTGAAAGTCGTCGAGAATCGACATCCTGATCGATGTCTAAATATTAAATGACTTGTAAATTTGTTGAAATGTAGCCTTTCCTATTCAGCCGTAAGGTACCTATTTTAATAATTTCCAACAACATTCCTTAAGATAACTATGCGTTTACCTTTTTCCTCTCAAGTCTTCCATCTTGTTGTAAGAGGTGCCTTTCTTAACGACCGCTACGGCATAGTTTGGTGTTTTAGCGTCTCCATACACTTCATGGAAAACTGGATGTAAATTGTATTTGTTTGCAGCGGATACCACTCTCATGTCATCAACTGCTGCTAAGTCTGAACCGTTGTCTTGAACCTGATGTGTAAAAATTTTGTTTTGTACAAAAAGCTTTACAGGTAGATTTTCACCCGTATTTTCAAAAACCATAGAATTATGTATTTTGTGGGTTTCAGTAAGTGTTTAATTGATTTCTGCTCTCGTTGCACTTTCAGACAACTTTGGGTTTCATTGGTTACCGAAACGTCAAGGGTTACGGTTACGTCCACCGTCCATAACCTAAATCTATTCCTTTCTTGCCTACATCGCCCCGTGGTATACTTTTATCATAGACGAATAAAACGAATAATTCCATTGTTGTCTGTGCTTTTACTTACATTCTTCAAACATGCGTTCTCATTAGCTTCCTGCACGCAGTCGAGTCGGGGACGAATGTCTCTGCTGAACGCAAATATTGACATAGCGCGGCACTTTGCCAAGGCCACGTTTGAAGTCACGCATAATCTACGAAATTAATTTAATATGATTAGGTTCATGGGTCTTCATTAATTTAATATTGATTAGCTTTACGGAGTCAAATTTTGCAAAGCTTTGATTTGAAATAAGCTTGTAAAGCTGATATAGGCAGGTTTTCTTCGACCTGTCGTTTGACTTTAGAGGTGTTTGCTGATTCGAATAAGTAATTTTTACTCTCGAGTACCTACTCATTTAAAATATCTTAATACTTTCGAGTGTTTATAACATTAGGAGTGTTTATTATGCTCTGCTTCTTTAAACGAACAATTATTTAGCAGCCTATTTATAATTAGCTATAAGTAGGTATCTCTGCCGTGTTAAAAATATCATCGGCTTATGAAAATGCTTCAAAGAAGTGCAAATATTTGTCGCACGGTCAAAGGGTAGTGTCATTAGCGTTTGGGGTCACGCACAGCCTGCGAGGGTGACGGAATAGGTCACTGTGTCATGTCAACAGCTGCGCGGTTATACGGAGAAATATCTGACTTTAAAACTGATGTATGACATGGGTACAACGAAATATTGCTATTATTTGTGCTTCAGGTTGTAAGTGTTTTGAAAATTTCAGAGATTTGGCGAAGAGTTTATTTACATTGCTAATATTTTTCTGATTGCATTTGTACTTAACTGGTCTTAATTAGAGGGTGATGAATGAAACCTCTACTTTGGTATGCAAACATTATTAGGTATATCAGGGTGTTATCTTACCAATCATTCGATTGTCGATCACTTATATTGTTCCATCCATACACTGCTGGCATATATAATTGAAAACTACCTACCTACTATATTTATTCACTTCTTAATTTCTTAAGTGCAGTCGTATCTGAATTTAGTGAGTGCAGCGGTGACCTTTAAGACTTCAATAAGTTACCTGATAACTAGTTCTGGTGGTCCATGCCCTCTCTCAATAACCTCTGTATAATTGGCTTTCTTCAAGTAGTCTACCGGTGTGATGGGGATATTGTCAGCTACGTGGTGTATCTTTTCCGATAGTCCTAGGACATTCGTGAACCAAGCGGGTTTGGAGGTTGCACCTGGAAATAGTTCGTTCTTACTTTCTTCTGCTCATTGCTAATTGCGTTAATAGTAAAATTGTAGGTACACTTTGCCTTCAAAAGCTCCAAACTACTATAGAATACCTCTTCCAAGGTCCTGTTTATTATTTCATTCAACACATTATCAGGTTTTAATAGCATTAAATCCAAGACTTACCAGCATCAGCCAATTGCTTGATTTTTTCTCTTAGCGGTGTCAATTGTGCGAGAACATCGTTGTGTCCTAAGAGTCCTTGCCAGGGTCTTGCTGCCCAAGAACAAGCCTTTTCTCTCACTGGAACTTTGGAGCCATCCACGCAAAGATATCTAAAGTCGTCAGGGTTCTCGGTTGACTGGCTGGCTGGGACGGTGCCTACTGGTAGCTGAAGACAGATGTTTATTATGAACATTATTCCTGTCAATTTTTAGATTTTAGAGACTTGGGTAGCTCATAATGTAATATTCAGCTCCGTAGCCGTAAAGCTGTTTGATGCGAATTAATATAACAAATGAGGGCAATAATAATGGATTTGGTCAGGGAAATGTATAAGTGCCCAGCCCTAGGTAAACCTACATCTAAAATTAATGGTAGGTAAACGAAAGTAATGTTTTGGGTCAGGAGATTGTTGAAATACCCAGATTATAATTCAATTGTTATTTTACCCTGGATTTTTTCAAGAGAATTTCGAAATCTATTGCTTTAACGTAACAGACACAATTTTTATTGCAACCATACCTAGTGGAAAATTGAAAATTGTTGAAACTTTTTTAACACACTGTAAATAGTAAGGTCTGTTATTAAAAATTGTACTTACCCCGAAGAATTTCCTTACATAGATGACCTTGGTGAAGGCAACTTGGCCGCCGTTATGGGCGAGGCATCTCAAAGCTCCCTCATACCCACTGTAGTTGTCAGGATAATCGCATTTCTCTGGGTGCTCGCATAACGCGCAAAGCTGACTGTATTGTGATCCTAATTAAAACATTATTTATCAGAGAACGTGATCTAAATACTACCTTTAATAATAGGGCCTCAAGTTATAGGTTGGTGCCTGAAAAGTGTCACATTTAATTAGGTAGGTACTAGGCTCAGGTAATAGGGCCGTAGGGCCTCAAGGTTGGTGCCTGAAAAGTATCACATTTAATTAGGTAGGTAGGTAGGTACTAAGTATTACGTGGTATTACTGGTGTTACTTAGGTAGTTATTTCACACCTGAGAATTTTTCATCAAATTAATTAATTGAACGCTACTCCGATCGTAGGTTATAAATCTATGCCTCCCTGAGGTATGGGAAAAAAATAAGCATCCTATAAAACCACCCCTTAATTATGTGGGGAGTAATTTAATTTCATTCTACACAAATTTGAGTCCTTGGAATTTGTAACTAAAAATCGCATGGAAAATCTTTACGAGCGTTGGCACCCTCGATTTTCAATCAAGAATGGCTGACCTATTTCTATTGTATGTTTCTTTTACATTTTGCAATTGCTCTAGAATTTTCAACGACTCAATTTTAAATTCCATTGTTATTCACATAGCGAATTTCAGTTCGAACTGGTTTTGCCTAGAAATGCAAATCCAGATAAATTCCCAACGAGCTAAGCGATACAGTTAAATGCAATTTCCTCTTTGACCAGTTGAGATTAAAGGGGTTTGAAAAATCCCGGTGGATGCCTCTAACCTTGCTCCAGTTTCCAGTAAGCTGCTTTTGATATGGCGCGCTGGGAACAGGTAGGTGTTTGAAATCTCTTTGATATTAAACTTTAGTTTCTCGGTCAATTGAGTTGTTGTTTTGTTGGTTTATTCATTGCGTATTTTATCAAAGTACCTATATTTAATTTACCTACAGTTTGTTAGTTGGGTCCACGGTTTTTATTTGTCCGCTATTCTCTATAACTGGTGTTTAAATCAATATTTTCAGGAATGGTTTTTCGTGTCAGATTCGAGAACAAACAGTTTTTTAATACAATAAATGCTACAAGGAAATGCTAAACGCCACAAAACTGATGTTCCAACTTAATATTTTCATCTGACAAAAAATATAATATAACTTACTCCAAAAAGATGTCGTCTTAGGGTCGGGCGACCATTTTCCAACGATGCAGGATTGCTTGAAGAATGCAGATAGAGCGCGCAATTCGTTTTCCTTCGGCGAAATGGTGTGGTCGTTCATTTTTGGAAAGATGGGGAGTTTCATCAGCATTGTCAAGGGGATCTGGTAAAATATTATGAACAACCATTAATATGCGGGTCACGCCTGAATTAGATGCCTTGTTGTGGTTGATGTTATTTTAGGGAGGATTTTAGCTCAGATATAAAATAATTATTCTGGGATTAACTTAACCTTTCTCATTTTTAAGAATAAAGTGATCGTTTTTATCAATAAAAAAATATTTTTCCTTCCAAAAGGTTTACCTTGGATATGCCAACTGTAGTGATCAGTTATTTGCAGTTCCAAAGTTCTTGTAAAACTTGTTTCTGTTTGCAAATTTGGAGTTTGTAGGTACCTACTCCTCTTTGTTTGAGGGCATTAAATGCGAGTGAGGTTTCTTATGGACAAATAGTCAGTAGGTATTCCATTGTTCGGAATGCAGTAGTACTTACCTATTTTTTATATCTTCCACATCTCATGTAACATTCATTGTGTTGTGTTGCATTGAATTACAATCTGACCACGATCTGGACAGGTACCTACTTATTTACATAATGTGGTTATAATAATACTGAACTAGACCTAGGTAATGGCTACGTCTCTAGGACGCGTCCTAGAGATCAAACAATGTCTGATCTAATCTGGACATGTATTCAATCTTCGAGGATGTTGTTAGTGTTATGTTGAACAAAATGAAAATACAACCAAGTCCTATTGCCTAAGATCAGATCACGTTATTGGTCCTACCCACCTACAATTATTGATGCTGTGCCTTGCCTACTATTTTCAAAAAACATACACTACATTTATTTTAGATCTATTCATAGGGTGCAGCAGTCTTTCTCGTAGCTTTATAAAAATACTGCCAGCCTTATTGCGAATTCTACCACCATTCCTGTTTTAGCAAACCGATCACGCATGTGAAAAGTTTGTCACTAACTCGTGTCTGGCGTGAAGGTCGTTTTATTTATTGAGGCTGGTATCGGCTTTTCCGATGCAACGAATTTTGGAAATTTATGGTTATTTTTGATGGAAGCCTCATTCGTGTTTCCTTTGTAAACTTTGCCCACTTATCTGCTTCGAGTGTTACAGGTTCTTGGGAGTAGAAAAGTAAAGTTCATAGTCGAAAAGTTACCCGGGAAAGTTGTGCGCAAAAGTGATAAGAAGCTACTATACCGAACATCGTCTTTTAAGACTTGTTGCCTACCTTGAACTCAACATGGCATTATAAACATAGTCAGAACACGTTTAACGGCTGGCGTTAAAAAAGTTTTCCAAACACGTATGTGATGGGTGCTTAATATTTACATGCATGAATAATACTATAAGATTGATATTATGTTCTGTACCTTGTAGGTAGGTAAGGTAAAGCATCATCGTTTCATGATTCCAACAACATTCCGACCCACTTTGATTCAAAGGATAGGAAATTTCCTGGCACTCCTGCTTGTGGAGTAGGTAACTCCATAAGCAGGAGTGCCAGGCAATTTCACGTTGTTTTTTAAATATTTTCAGTGTGCTTTAATACCTACTTTAAAAATCAAAAGTTATCATTGTTTCATTCGCTATGAGATGCCTTGTAACAGTTTAGGTTACCTGCCTTTGAAACTAGTGATGGTCACGCTGTGGTTTTCTCTCAACGTAGGTGTAGTGTATAGCATTAAAGGTATGCGTGAGGCTAGGCAGCCGAGAGGGCGCAATGATCGGAGGGTCATTGCGCACTGCAAGCTAGGCTGCCGCGCCAGGCGGACGCGCTGTGTTATATACATTTTGTGTTGTTTTATTTGGTACCCAAGCAACCTGTACAAGTGGCGACCGTGCCAGTGGTTACAACCATTAAGTGAGTACCAATTTTAAATACAAAATGGAAAAAGAAAAAGAGGTAAATCCCAATGAGCTGATAAACTGTTTAGTTCGCAAAATTATCAAAGCTAATGGTCTGTAGATCAAATTACCTACAAAATTATCAAAGCTAATGGTCTGTAGATCAAATTACCTACCTATTGCCTACAATGTTAACTGGTAACGAGTTTGTAAACGATTGTCATTTTACATTTTGTTGCTTTCTGTCTATTCTGTTTTATAAAATCCCACCTACCTACATCTAATATTTTCTGTAAAATCTCTGCTATAAATAGATTGACCTACATTTTGTATCAGTAAAACAAGGTAAGTAAGTGAATTTAAAATACAAGCTATACCTAGTATTGGCATAGATAGGTAACACAATTACCTACACTAGTACCTATAAGTACTACTAAGTATTGGCTGTGATAATGGTTACCAACATGTTGGTTACGGGCGTAGGTATCTATCTACATTTGCGACTAAGCTTTTTGTTTACTCATTGGGTGGTACCTGCAAGCAGACATGCCGTCGCAATCGAACCTACATAATGTAAGTAGGTACGTAGGTACGTATGACGTTCGTACAAAAGCAAAACAGTGTTACATCAAATTGTTTACATCAAGTTCTTGAATTTATTGTTCACTATTGCGAAACATAACTATTTTATAATTGACCGGGCATTTATAAAGATTATCTAGATAACAAATTCTCGATATTTCTTTAATGTAATCGTGACAGTAATTTCCATTCTAAATTAAAACAAGTACCTACCTAATCAGTTAGGTTGTGTAGGTACTTACCTACTTAAGCCTTTCAAGTTCCATTTCAATTTCTTGTAGTTGGTACGTATCTATCTATTTACCTACCTACCGTTGTATAAAGATGTATATAATTATCAACTATTGATGTTCCACTGCAGAGGTAGTTTGATTAACCTCGGTTATCAAACGGTACCTGTAAATGACGGCTGTTGCAAATGATAGGTTGACAAAATGTTGAACGATATCTGAATTCTGAAATGTCAAGTGGTAGTTTGGAGAAATCTGAACGGTACCTGAATAAAGTGTCAAGAGGTAGTTTGGAGAAATCTGAACGGTACCTGAATAAAGTGTCAAGAGGTAGTTTGGAGAAATCTGAGCGGTACCTGAATAAAGTGTCAAGAGGTAGTTTGTAGAAATTTGAACGGTACCTGAATAAAGTGTCAAGAGGTAGTTTGGAGAAATCTGAACGGTACCTGAATAAAGTGTCAAGTGGTAGTTTGTAGAAATCTGAACGGTACCTGAATAAAGTGTCAAGAGGTAGTTTGGAGAAATCTGAACGGTACCTGAATAAAGTGTCAAGGGGTAGTTTGGAGAAATCTGAACGGTACCTAAATAAAGTGTCAAGGGGTAGTTTGGAGAAATCTGAACGGTACCTAAATAAAGTGTCAAGGGGTAGTTTGGATAAATCTGAACGGTACCTAGTTACAAAGCGGTTTAATTGCATTACGAGTAACCCGTGAAAATGTTACAAAAACCCTCATTAGAGCCCTTAGACTGTAAGGGCGAACAAGCTTCTGTCGGGCTAAGTAGGGAGAAATGGAGAAGGGCGCTTGAGTTATTTCTGATCGCATCTGATATTATTACCGAGTCCGATAAGAAAAGAGCTACATAATTAATGTGGTCTGCGATAAGATTTTATTGAATAAAAATATGTAGATAAGAAGTATAGATAATACAATAGCCCAGGTGCACATCGCTGAGTCAGGTGACCTTTTGTTTAGTCGCAGTTGCCAAGCTCGACGAGTAGGTACTTAGCCGAAACAAAGCCGTGTATACGAACGGCATTTATTGCGCCTGATTAGGCAAGTTCATGTTATTCCGTCTTCGACATCAAAGTTCGAAGTGTAAGTTCGCTTCCGTAGATGAACAATTAGTTGATCAAATCGACCAAAAAAGCGAGTCTGTACGAAGTGACATTAGATAGCATTGTTTCCGTAGCAAATACTTAACAGACAGTGGATCGACAACTAAAATGAAGTAGGTACTTCTGAAGTTAAAGAAATCTATTCTGCTGATCAATTTCTCTTACCTAACCGTCTAAATAATATTCCTAAAGTTGTATGAAAGTCAAGGAGATGAAATAAAAAAAAATATAGTTTAAAAACACATACCTGGTGGTACATTTAATATCAGAATTCCGAAGGAATGTTACAAGAAAGGTGTTTTACTTTCTAGTTCTTCATTTATTTACAGAAACTAAACTAATACATATTTACATAACTGTACAAAATACAAATAGAACCAGTTGAGCCATCTAAGGACCGTTGCAAATGGTCTATAGGTAGCTCAACTGATCTAAACCACTGCCAGACGGAAGCGTAATACTTTCTAGTTAGTTATATTACAAGTCAAGGCAAGTTTTAGAGTATTCGGAATCGGGATTTTAAAAAGAGTCGTAAGCACGAAAGAGGAAAAATTAGTTGCATTAGTAAATTATCAGAGTAATACAAGTATGCGATACCTAGTACACCAAATATCAGTCACTATCGATATTAATCACAGACATGTTAGCTAGAACAACGTCGTCTCGAACGAAGATCATTACGAACAAAATATGTACCTACTATACTGAAAAATAACATAAATTAAAGGAGCATGCGGCAACTGAAAGAATAACCCTAACTCGCACGCAAAAAAAAAAAAAATTAGAAACCAAAATAAGATTTTATTTAGAATCTACGCATACGATACTACTAGCTCTGTAATTAACCGGGACAAGCCATGTTATTGCACAATAAAAATACCCACCAAATCCCGATATAGGGATGGGGATCAGTCTAGATTTAGTCCCTAACCAAATACTGGCGTGACCCAGTGTTACGCCACAGGCTCTGAAAAGGAAGGGAAGGCAAAGTGAGGTGCCTCGTTTTCTAACTAACAACGACAGGTCCATGCACTGTAAGATTACTACTAGGGGCTAAACAAACACTCACAAGGTGCCCAAATACCAACCAACGCTACACACACAAGGCATTTGTGACACGCACATTTTCCGACGCCAATAGGCAAAAAGACATAATATAACTCAAGCGTCAAGACTTACTAGTAGGTCTAAACTGCTAACACCGAGCAATGAATGAACCTTAGTAAGCCCGTAAGATTGATGTTTATCATACTATACTGCGCTATTAGATGACCACGTATCCACAAACGGTCAACGCATTTTCACGTATGCATAAAGACCAGCAAAAAATCACTCAAGTCTAAAATCTGACTGGCTAAGCGAATAGGGTAAAGCACAACTGAAAGAGTGAACGCGATGCTAATTGAGTTTGATTGTTACACCGGTAAATTTGAATTCGCAAATATCCATGATTGTTGATGTTTTCAATTTATTGGCGTTTATCAAATTGTATTTATTGTAGAGGTCAAATAGGTGAAGGCCATCCTAAGGGGGAAGCTAACTCGTTCTCAGCTTCCCTGTGGATTATTGTAGAAAGTAGCATCCATAAAATTAACTAAACCTAAAAGAGTCTGGATCTTTGCAACACTTCGCCCTATCTGAATCTAAATTGCCATACATACAAATTAAGGCACACTGAAATTAGGAATATATACAAAAGGATAACCAGAACAATTACAACTATGAGTTTATACCATTATTCTGCATTTGTAAAGTAATATAATTACATCATATTAATTATCCCTATTAGTCTTGTTTCTATTTAGAATACGTTATACCAAAATGCACAGCACACTGAATTTAATTTTATATTGAGACTTTGAATATGATAAAACAAGACCTTTAACTAGAGAGATCTGTCGGTCTCTCTTTCCCGATCTGATCTCCATGATCTAAATGAAGTGTGGTTACAAGCAGACTGTGTCAAAATTGAACAATCACGTTAAAGTATTATAGGTATACTTTTGGTTAAAAAAAAAAAGTATGGGTTGTTGCCCAAATGCGTTCCTTCGTTCCAGACGTAGGTACAAAGAATGACTAGACTATGAATTACGAGTAAGTGACTTTGTTGAAAGAAATCGTCGCCTAGCGACACTCGACTAGTGCTTAAACAGTTATTTATTTGGTTGAGGATATTAAAACTTTGCAAGAGCTTTCTTAAGTGGATCCCATAATCAGTATTTTAAAATGAGAGTAAGTATTGAAATAGAATCCACAAGCTAAAAAATTATAGTCTGAAAATAGGAATCGTTACAGTACTACCAACACATGAACGTGTTGGGCTCATTTAAATCTTCGATAAACAAACAAATGAAGTAAGCTACGTTTTAGGTAACGTAATGTAACGTAACGTAATGTAACTTAATGTAATGTAACGTAATGTAACGTAATGTAATGTAATGTAACGTAATGTAACGTAATGTAATGTAACGTAATGTAACGTAATGCAACGTGATGCAACGTGATGCAACGTGATGCAACGTGATGCAACGTGATGAAACGAGATGAAACGATATGAAACGAGATGAAACGAGATGAAACGAGATGAAACGAGATGATACGAGATGAAACGAGATGAAACGAGATGAAACGAGATGAAACGATATGAAACGAGATGAAACGAAATGAAATGAAATGGTAAAAGAAAATAAGTTATCAACAATACTAGATGGAAATGGACAAATACTACGCAGAAATGTAGTTCATTGAAGGGGAGTAGACGGTCTGTCGAGCGAGAAGAGAATGATTTAAATAATAGTATAGCAGCGGCAAGCAGTGAAAGTAAAGTGAATTGCGTTAAAATATGGTTGGAGTAATTAAGTAACTTACGGTGTATCTATTGAGTAGGTACATAACGACGTATGTAGTTATAATGATTGTGATGTACCTATAACTAATTTAGTTAAGTTCTTAAGTTCGATTGTGAAATCAATAATATGAGGATCATTATTATATTTAAATTATTTTGTAAAAGGTAGATGTAGTGTATAGCATTAAAGGTATGCGTGAGGCTAGGCAGCCGAGAGGGCGCAATGATCGGAGGGTCATTGCGCACTGCAAGCTAGGCTGCCGCGCCAGGCGGACGCGCTGTGTTATATACATTTTGTGTTGTTTTATTTGGTACCCAAGCAACCTGTACAGTAGGTATTTCAATTTTTAAGTGGATATTCTACTAGTTTACTTAACATTTTGCATGTTCTTTACGCATAAAACCATATAGGTACTTACTTAGAACCTTTCCTTGTCCATGCGAAAAGAATTGGAAGTACTTATAGCACCAAAATAATTCTCGCAACAATTCCTCCGATTTAGAGCCGATATCTATAGCTAGATTTCACGAATCCTTAAATTAAAGTTTTTGGTGCGACGAACTTTGTAGGAAACTCTAGGTTTAAAAGAGAATTTACTTTATTGGAAATCTTTTCTACTCTTTAAAAATTGTTGTAGTGTAAAAGTGCTAGTCAGCCCCACCCACGGTGGTGTCGACTATTGTCTTTCCAGTGGATACGACTGGCTAAGCAGAGAGCATAGTTTAGGTGCTGGGCAAGCCTATTCGACAATGTCCCAGACACTTCAGTCAGTGCCCCAGTAAGTGTAGACAAAGATTACCTCCTGAAACTGTATACACCATCTAAAGTAAAGCTTTACCTTGTATCCGACGTTTCTGTTAACCCCAGTGTGGCACGATTTGAGACCCTTCAGTTGATCCAAGCTGTTGATAGGCAAGTCCTTGTTCACTACGATGACTGCTTCATATCTGAAGGGCGCTGGAATGGAGATGACTTGTTATCTCTTAGGGAAAGATGAAGCCTAGCATTATGATTGGCTTTATAATTGTTATGGGTTGATGTTCGATGATACGATACGTAACATTATAAATTACCAGTTAGAGTAAAATATAGTGAGATGAGAATCTATTGAAGTTTTTATTTGGTAGGACCTTTAACTTTTTAGTTGATGATTTGTTGGATAACTTTTTTTTTGGTGGACATCTGCGATCACATAGAAACGTCGACTTTTTCAATTTTTTTTTCATAAATCTGAGTTTAAGCTCCACTAGAAAGCCAGGTAAGCAAGAGCAGGATTCCAGCAATTACCAAACTTAATTGTAAAATCAGTCATTCACATTCCATACATACATACATCCATATTCATATCCATTTCAAAGGGTATATTCTCCATAAGGCTTAAAGTCGTTGAACCCATTACTTATGGAGGCTGAGAGCCTCCGGAAATGCGGGTCCAGCCGGGCCCATTAAGATTAGCGAGAGGGTACCGGTAATCTGCACTGGCCTAGTGCGGTTCACTTATCCAATTGGAGGGCAAATAGCCAGTAGATAAACTGTGAAACTGTCTTTCAACACGAAATCTTCTGATTTATTTACTAGCTAACTTTTACAGTCAGGATAGGTACCTACTTTGCACGTGATTTGACTACTGATCATTTGGAGGCGACCTGCGTTTTTGAGAAAATGGCTGTTACTTTAATCTCGTGGGTGTCGTGTATTGCTTTGTATGAGAAAATTATTTCTATACCTGTCATGTTGAATAAAATATTACCTACATTATTATGGTACATGAAAGAGTCAATTCAATCATACCCAGAACAACAATAAAGGAAAAATGAACGCTGAACTTATAAAAGTCGCTAACGTCAGCTGATTTCCCAAGAGGAGTCAGAGTCAGAGCTGTACCAACAACCTATAATTTTGTTCTATAATAACTTCACCACGGGCTTCTTTTTGTTTGCGATGAAACTGTATAAAAGGCAGCTTTTGCTGAAGGTACTCTTAGCAGTTTAATATCTTTTCGATTCTGATAAAAACATTGCCTGTCATGTCATGAGTCATATAAGTCTTACTAAACAAGTATTTTTGACATGTCCATTTGTACCCATGTTAAACCTATTGAATGTAATTATTTGGTGTCCATAAACTTTCTTTCTTACGTAACATAACTAAGTAGTGTGTGTTTTGCTATGCATCGATTAGTGTAATGCATTTAAAAGCTTTGAGATAGGTACCTACCTAAGTGATCTGTTTCATAACACTAGATAACAGTCATACGAGCTTACGTTACGATGTTTCATCTTCATGCCTTTAACATTTTGTTTTAAAATTATTTTATAAATCTCGAGGTATTGTTATGCCTGATAACTCCAAACGCTAATTAAATATTTAACGAAGCTATTTATTCATATTCATATTCAATTCAAATTATGTCATAGATAAGCCTTACCTACTTTTTTTAGCGTTACAGTTTTCGGGCGTTAGTAAGTAGTCAATTAACCATTGTCTTTCCTGTGGATATGGTCGGCTAAGCTGAGATGATGGCTTAATGACAAAAACCCCTTCTAGGAATTTCAAATGTCATATTTTTTTCTAGACGACCTAGGTCTACTTACCATCAGGTTCCTCATTAGTTCTGTACTCCTGGAAGACCACGAAGTCTTGGTTGGGGATCTTGGATGCCACGTACATATCCTCAGGATCTACCGGCACCAGGTCGGCTTGGCGTTGCTGAATGTAGTAGAGGCAGTCCACTCTATTGAAACAACCGAAATATTTATGAAATGCTTAAGTTGCTAATGAAATGGTTTGGAAGTTTGACACAAGTTTAAGAAGAATTCGTTTTTGCAGAAGTTAACATTTCCATATGTGACAGGTTAGCCATCGACGTTATATAAAAGCTAACTGGTTTCCTCACGATGTTTTTCTTCACAATGTAGAGCTAAAAGAGAGGTTTAAATTATGTATGCGCTCTAAAACAGCTAGTTCACTTTATACAGTCAAGTTAATCCAGCATACACATAACAGGTTGGACTGGAACATCTAGAACTCGTTTTATGCTTGAATAATTTGTTTTGTTGCCTAACCCCGATTCGCAAAAATGTAGACAATGCAATTTGCACCTGTTGAATAAGTTATGTTATTGTTCAGATTTTCCGTTGGAAAGATTTGTTTCTAAAGTCTGGTACAGAATGGCACCTAAGTAGGTGTCGGCTATTCAGGTAAATAATAAGCTTTTTTTGTTGTGATTCGTTTCACACTATTAAGCTCTACCTGTACAATTTAGTTTGTTTTACACTAGTTACCTAGTAGAGTCACCGATACTATGCGAATATAATAAGAAGTTGTTGCTACAAGAATCAGTTTTGTTTATGTTTAGGTTAAGTAATTCTGTTATTACGGAATAACAGAATTACTTAACCTAAAGTGTGCGAATTAAAAACGTGAGATCTGTACCTATGTGTTTAAAGCATGAAACCACGGAAAGTTGGATACGTAAAGTTAGACTTACCGATCTCTAGCAGAAATACATTCAAGTTGAGCCTTGGATTTTGTTGGTACTTCCAACATTTCCTGGCATGCTTTCATGTACTGCGCCGGCACACATATTTTGTCTAAAATAAGAGAAACGACATTTTAGAACGCAGTCTGGCTTGTGACTTTTTGTCATTTGTTTTTTTTTTCTATTTCGTTCGACATGGAAACAATTATTATCATGTTCTAAATTTAAATATTTTTTGTCTAAGATTTGCAAGGAGAATCTTGTTTTTTTATGAAACAAAAATAAAATGTACTTAGGTGTTATAGCATAGACATAAAATAAATTTAAGTAGGTATTTACATGTTGATTTTGCGTTGGCGCAAACACAGGTCAAGGCTATCAATAATGCGAATTTTAAAGCCATGGTCAGGGCGACCACGCGCGTCCGTCGATAAACAAAACTGATTCTTGTAGCAACAACTTCTTATTATATTCGCGCGACATCTTATTGTTTATCTTTTTATATGTAAGTACCTAATTTGATTAAGTTGTTAAAAGTACTTAACTAGGCAGAGATTTGAAAGAAATGCAAACGCACGCAAGCACATTTGAGAATAATTTTGTTCATACTTAGCCTCCGTTATTTGTGGAATAAAAAAAAAACTACATCTGTCAAATATATTTTTTGGGTGTTGAAACTGTTGAATATTATTGTGCTAACCATACTTTGTTGAAATTGTTGATTAAATTAGCAGAAATGGTGGATTAATGATTCGAAATGGATTGGATTCATTGTAATAATTGTTTTGTCCAGTTGGAACCCAGTATTACTCTTCATTTGACATCATGCGGCCACATGTTTTGTAACAATTGCTTGAATAATGGTACCTATGTATTTATTGTTGTTCTAAACTTCTAAATAAATTCGTTTATATAACTAACCTTTTATTATTAACTTTTCAACTAATAATAAAATTATTCCAGGTATCAAGGAAAGCACATGTTTAGTATGCCGTGTTCCGTGCTCTATCATGAAATTAGTACCAGATGTAAGTTTTTCTTTAGGTGGTTAGAATATTTTGTAAAAGTTTATAAATAAATAAGCACAAACATTGTCGGTATCTAAATCGACAATATTTTACATGAGTAATTTCCCGTTTTATTAATATAATGTCTAATAAATAAGCACTTCAGAGTTCTAGTAAGTAGCTAAGTATTATAATAAGTAGGTACCTAATATATCTAATAACCTAATGTTGTAATTTAAGATGAATCAAGAGGTGCAAGATTACTTCACTGAGCCAGAGGAAATCATCAAAAAATGCTGTGAAGTTTTACAGTTTCAGAAACAACACAGGCGACGTTTGCTCTCCTATTTATTTCAATCGGTATGTAACTACCTACCTGATCAATATTATAAAACGTTTTAGTTGTAACATTAAGATCCTACCTAGGTATATCAATATTTCTCAGATTTTTTTGAAAAACAACATAGGTAGGTAGGTACTTAAATAGTTTGATTTAAATTGAAGCTACTCTAAGTGCGATAGCATTACCACACTGTATAGTTTGTGTTCTCTAAAAGTTCTCTATATTATTATTAAAAATTCATTCTGATGTTTTTAATTGTCTATTATTAATTTATTTCATCCATAGACAAAAAAGTTTTACACAGCGAGAACAGAACTGAAACGCATGACTGAAGTCTGCCAAAAACAACACAAACAGTTGAAGGAATATCAGAAAGTCATTAAAAACTTGGAAGCACAGCTTGGGGGCCAATCAAGTAAGTTGCCGAACATTAAACTGATCAAACTTTGCTCCCACAAACTAGACTATCTTTAGTGCCTATAAATTCTATTGGCAGTTAAAAAGTTTTTACTCAAGTTTTTATTTGAAGTTTTTTTGTTATAGGAGCAACATACTTAACGATGACTATTTAAGTACCTATCTAATAATAGTAATATTATATTCTGTTAGGGTGAAAAATTCCAGAAGCGACAAACTATAATTTTATCGCTACTTTTCGTGGTTCACTATTCACCTTTTGATAGAAAGGTAGGGGCAAGTCCCTACCTTCTGAGTATGTACCTACCTACTTATTAGATAGTTATGCGCATAAAGTATAGGTAGGTAGGTACATAGACAAACAACTGGCCTAAACTAAAATCTTTTGTAGCAAAGCCCACTCATACTAAATTGTTCTCCCAAATGCGCTCTTTGAGTGAGAAAAATCTCACTACTACCTTGTATAAAATCTCCTTGTCCACAGAACAAACATCCCCATTTAACATTCCCATATCCCCGGGCGCCAATCTGTCTCCCGGTTTCTTGCAATCTACGCCTTCCTACAAACGGACGGCGAAAAGCACGCCATTTTCGGTAAGACATTCAACTGTCATTTGCAGTTTCCGCGCCATTTTAGGCAGAATGTTTTCAAAGACTCAAGTCATTTTCATAGATTTTTTTTTATAAACAAATGGTAGAATACAAACCGAATTCGGAATTCAAATTTACTTGATCATGAAAAAATATTCTCAAATTCTCAATGTGCTCTACATTTTCATCATTTACGATCACAGAGTTTTCCATTTTTAAAAGTTGCTAAAACTTCGGTGCTTGTCATGATTTTAATTTGAAAGGTGGGAATGAAATGTAAAAAAATGCGAAATCTGAAGTGAATAGCAATTTTCATAAAGATTTAGATATTCTCCGGAATCTGGGCAAAGTTTGGTACTCAACCGTTATTATAATCTGAAATATGGATATTTAATCTGCAAAAGTGTGAAATGCTTTGGGGTCGGTAATCTATTTACGAGTAAAGTTTTGCTAAAGCTCCACCGAAATGTTATCGGCTTTTAGAACTTTTACAACACTTTGTTCATAACTAAATCATGAAATGTTTCTATTGGATTACTCCACTATGACAAAAGGTTATCTTCATCCAATTTACCATTTATTATCAGTGCCTATTTTCCATTTTCCCTATTTTTATTTATGTAAATAAATTTAGTTTTCTGTATTTTTGTCAATTTCCTGCTCTATTTTCCTTGTATATTTCCAACGGGATCTTCCCTTACTGAATAACATGTCTGATATGATAACAAAGTGTTATTGGATACAGCAATATCAGTCTCCACTCGTGACCCCACAACGGATAAGCAAAAATCGCTCCAGCAATTTCAGCGCAAATAGTCAGGTGAATTACTTTTTATCACTCTACTTTTAAACCAATCAAAACAGTCTTTGAAACCTGAAATAAAGATCAGAAAGTAGTTTTAAACCAATCAAAACAGTCTTTGAAACCTGAAATAAAGATCAAAAGTCGTACTGGAAATCCACGAAAACGCAGTTGAGTGAATTTTGGCTCAGATTTATGTTGGTGAGGTCTCGTGACAACCGAAAATTATCATGAAAGGTCAAGTATGTATCACTGCCGACGATATTCAATTATTATATTTATTATCTAAGTATAAATAACTGTATCTGTTTACTTTATAATGTATTTTGTGGTAGGTACCTGAGACTATACCTACGATTTGAGCATGTTGAAAAATTAACGATTTCTTTGAACTCTCTATAAAATCGCTTGTGTCTTTAAAAGTACCCTGTAACCACAAAGTACTATAATAAAGCTTTGAAATTGCTGCCATTCTTCAAAATGGAATGACTGATGGGAAAATAAGTACCTAGAGCGGGTATCATGTGGAAATCGGCATATTCTAGAGCCCTACAATATCGAAGATTGATGTTAAAATGACGAAACAAATGCGCTTTATTCTTAAGAGCATGTAGGTAATTATGGAATCCTTTAGGAATCGAAAATTACATGCTCTAAGAAGAATAATAAGATTGATTTAAGGCTGTATTCGTTAAATTACCTACCAATAAACATATCCATCACGATTTTTTTCAAAGTGAGTAGGTAGGTAGGGGTACACCTAAAAACTATATCTATTTAGAACATTTTAAGAGACTAATCTGTTTTTCAATAATTTTCAGCGTTCCAACACATCGAATAAGATTTCGTCGACGGTTTTCACTCCGCCCACACCGGAGTCGGCAGGGTACTCCAACTTTTTAAAGAATCTCTAATGGTATCCAAACATCACCGTAGGAGCTTGCGATTGTGCTAATGCGATTTATTTTTATATTGGTGTTTTATAATGTAATTTAATCATATATTCCTAAACAAGCAACAAAACATTTAAATGCACTGGTTAGTTTTGCATTACATAGGTACAGGCAGTAAAAAAAAACTAAAAAGGCGCGAGAAAACGCGGTTCGAATTTTGAAATGAGACAGAATGTTTTTTTTTCTAAAATGAAGTCCACTGATTACTACGAATCGTGTCAAAATAATTAATGTTTTTGTTAACATCACATCTCTTTTGTTTTTTATACAGTTGCTTATTGCTTTGATATTTTAGGTATTTTAGTCAATACAGTGAGGACGAAACGGACCACAATAATGTGCGTCTATCGCCGGGTTTAGTGTACTGCAACGGACAAGGCAAATGCGCATTCGGTAGAAACAAAATGAAGATTATGAAGAATTTCATTTGATTTCCATGTTCAGAGTGAACATTATTTTAAATTGTAAATATTTAAGTGCATGAATACGCCTTGCATGTTCCTTATTTAGTAAAATAAAAAGTTTAAAATGTTGATGCGAGGTTTCATTTCAGGCTTCCATAGAATTTTCTTAAAGTATAGTACCTACCTAGTTTAAGTATTGTCAAAATAATTAAACACTACAAATAATCTGCTCTAATTTTTTTGTAACCCATCTTTTTAGATCCGTAAATGAATTCAAGCAAAAGTCACAGTCATTGTCAAAGTGTTTAATTAAAAAAAAACGTAATTTGTCGTTGGTTTTATCTAGTGGATTGGCAGTATTCCCTTGCTTTGCTGGTAGCCTCCAGTGGCCTCCTGGTGACCGTGCACAGAATGGGCTCCGAGGTTGTTAAACTTCTCCAGCTGTTCTGCGCCCCCTTTGTAGCCTTTTTGCAGGAATTCACCCTAGAAAAAAAAAGGTGTTCAATCAACAATGTAAGTAAAAGCAGTAGGTAAAAGTCAATCCTATAGGCCACACTCGTTTGTGTCTACTAAAAGCCAAATAACCAAATATTTGTTCCGCTGCGGTAGACGAATACGCACCTCGGGTCTCAGCTGGGCACACCCCCGCTACTCAGTATTACAGTACCTACTTATTTCCTACTTAATCATCAACCGCTTAGAAATATTGGTACATAAAGTACCGTCTATTAAATTGCGCATAAAAATGAGTTGCTTCAATAGATGACATAGTTATTTAAACATTACCTATAATGTGTGTGTATTGAAATACTGGTAGTTATAGTTCGTGTTTTCATTTCAACCTGGTGCTTAAAAGTTACGTGATTCAAACATAATTAGACTACTGGCTACAATAACAGCCCGTTTGTGGTTTCATCGAAGACATAACTGTTTCATAAAACGCTAGTTTTATACCCCAGCTCAGCTAGACTGTTCAATTTCAACACTGTGGCAGTTGTAATTAAATTTTATGAGCCGTAAAGTGCCATGAGTCTGTTAAAAGTTTCATGTTTTTGAAATTCATTCGGCTAATGGAATAATTTTAGGTTTACAGTAGGGGTTTGAGTTTTAACGTATTTTTCATAATGGCCACATAAAATTTTCACAGTTCAAATGTAATCGCTGATAAGACTAGTCAAATTTTTTTGCAAACAAAAAGGAAAAAGAAAGCTTCAAAATGCCTCCTCGACTAGGGTATTATGGTACAAGTCCGACGCTGGTTAAGGTTAAGGCCATGTTTGTTAGGTCCTAAACTCACCTTGTTCGCTTTCGAGTCATCAATCTTCTGTTCCGAGATATGATGGCCTTCCTTCCCTTGAGCATTAGCATCCAGAATCTTCTCCTCATGAGCTCCCTTGAACCCTTGTTGTGAGTTCTCGCCGAAGGACCCTGCGTTTTGACCAGCAACCTTGTGATCAGCTTCATCATGAGCCTCGTCGTAGAAGCTCTCAGTCTTCTCTTCCTCATTCTTACTGCTGGATGACTTGAAGCCTTTGCTCACGTGACCCTTCTTGTGACTCTTTGCTTTTTTCAGTTGCTCCTCATTTGCACCTAAAATAATGAAATAATGTGTTTATGAAATTTGTTTAAAATTATTTGAATTACAAAGTTCATAATCCAAAGTCTTACCTTGTTTATCAAACTTCTGGGCACCCTCGTAGAACTTTTCATCCCCAGCAGCTTTCTTTTTTGCTTCCTCGTCCTTGTAGAAGCTGGACTCTCCCTTCTCAGCCTTAGCAGCAGCCGCTGCCTGTTGATATCCTTCCTGCCCGTGCTTACTTTCTTCTTCAACTTTCTTTTCTAACTTTTCCACATTTTCACCAGCGTCTTTCTTTTGAGCTTCGTCATAAGCTTTTTTGTCGACATACCCACCGCCAACTTGGGCTCCTAGGAGGGGATGGTACAGCAATCCACCGCCGAGACCACCTCCGAGGCCTAGACCGCCAATTCCAGCAAGTCCAGGGTTGATGAGTCCGACGCCATTGCCCACACCGACTCCGCCAATACCAGCTCCGCCAATGCCGCCTACGCCCAAGCCTCCAACTCCAACACCACCGAGTCCTCCAAGACCGATGCCCAAACCTTGTCCCAATCCTTGCCCAAGTCCAATGCCTCCATAACCAAGACCACCCAGCCCTATCCCCTGCCCTATCCCCTGGCCCAGGCCTATTCCTCCGACGCCGCCGACGCCGCCGATTCCAGTAACAGTATTCAGGACAGTCGACGCAGCTCCTTCGATCGGTTCCGGATAATCTTCACTCTCTTCAACTTCGTAACTATCAGACAGTGGTAGTCCACTCTTCATGTCAGTCCCAATGGAGTCCAATCGTTCTTTCACATAATCGTATGGAGTCTTCTCGTTCGACAACTCAACTTTGACCGCCGCGCACGCCGCGATTGCAGCAAAAGCAATTATTTTAGATAACATTGTCGACGTTATACTCTTTGCACAACTGATGACATTTTTGGTTTGCAGCACTTATTTATAGCGAAGTAAAATTCAGTGGAACGGAGTAATAGTTCACGTCTGTGCCCGGATCCAGTCGTTTCCTTCCTGAGGTATTGTTAGACTGGCTCTAATGAGAACGACGAATGATATAAAACAATAAGAGTGGTCAAAGACCTTGCTTTCCAGTTCATTGGTGGTGGCACCGCTGCACCGCGCCGTTTACGCAATTTCTTTGCTATGGGTGACAGATTTTTTATCGATTATTGCCATTATTATACGGTTTTCTGGAAAATAATTCTTTAATTTTCATAGATACTACTTCTGAGATTTAAATAATCTGGAAAATATTACACAATTGTATGCAACCAAATACCTTGACTGTGAAAGATTTTCTTACGAGGTGTCAAATTACTAATCGCCATGAAATGCTTAGACAAGCCTATTATTATTATGATAACAAGGTGATTAATTGATTCAGCATTATGAGCATAATGGCCTTGGTTCAGTTCGGACGATTTCACGTCTTTGTTTTCTCACTGAAATATATGTCGAGGGCTCCAACAAAGGTTATAGCTAAAGAAATGCTGGGTGTTGGTGCCGCGTTGTCACATTTGAACAGTAGGTATTTTCCGCTTGACCAATAGGTAGGTACACGTTTTTTCTTAAATATCGCTTTCGAGACCTTCACGCATGCTTTGCACGCATGATCATAAAATGGGAACCGTTTTCTAGACGAAATTTCCTGTACATAGAGGCAAAGGTACCTTTATAAGAAAATTCCATAATGAGAAGGTACTTAAAAAGGTACATTTGATATAATAATATGTGCTTACATTTCAGCATACTTAATGTAGTCTGCCAGAAACCAAAAGTCGCACGAATAATTGGTTTTCCTGAAAATAAGTGAGTCAAGCATTTCCAAATCCATGAAATTTTTTTCAGAATATTCTCTTTCCTTACGTACATTTGCCTTTGATCTGCACGTCGTCTGAACATACGAGTTCCTACCTACCTACTAAAGCTAATGAACCATGATCAACGGAGGTGGAGTCACGAATATGGTTTAGTAATAGGCTCCTATAGACTACATTAATGTTTCCTTCACCCTTTTTATATGCAAATAGGCTTGACGGTATTTTCTTACCAATGGATGTACGAAAAATTTCCAACAGGATTGCAAAAAAAACAAAATCAACTAAAAAATATAGGTAAAATTATTATAAGTAAAAAAAAATTCAAAATCCTCTCAAAAACCACTGTTGATTGTGCTATAGCGGAAGAGCATTGCAAAGGAGAAGAGTGATTATTTTTTTATTTCTATGAATCATGATAATTATTTGAAAGTAGGTATTTACTAGTTAGAGAGGGTGATAGAAAACAGATTACAAGCCATTAGGTGTTTAAGTACTTTATTGTTAAAAGTATCAAAACAAGAACAAAATAATAAGCACCTAGTTAAATTGAGCCCGTAGTAGGTACGTAGTTAAGTACCTATTAATTTCAAAAAGGTATTATAAACTTTCAGTTTTCACAAGCGCCTGGTGGTAGTTAAAAGCAACAAGTTTGGAACTGCGCAGCGTTTATAAGCAGGCGCGGGGTTAATCTACTTTTACAACTTCACAAATTAGGTAGCCGTTTGATGAAGGAATTTTATGCTTGTGTTGTCAAAGCCAGTGTACCGTGCCACTGTTTGTGAAGTTTATTTTGAGACTCTCGAGCTTACGCTACCTTTTAACTTTGTAATAAAGTTACAGAGATCACAACATTTTAACACTGAGAAGATTTAGCCTAGATGCTAAATTGACTTTAAAACTTAGGATACTCGAGTTAATAAGTATTTTGCTGACTTTGTATATTCCTGAAAAGAAGAACAAAGCTCCGCACCAAGAAATGGAAAACTTAAGTAAGCACTCTGTCATTTTTTAAAATATTTAGGCTGCTTGTTTTTAAAATTCCTGCTTTTTAAATGAAAGTAACGATATTACGTTTTTTGTAAGCTCAGGTCTATATCATTTAGAGAATTTTAGAATTTTAGAAATAAACTTTGATATTTTTAAAAAGGTATCTATTATCATAGGGAATCCTTCTCGATGCTAAAACACTGTTAAACAATGCACTTGCAGATTGTTTAGAAAACGCGGTATTCCTATTTTGACCGCATAGGTTGTAGGTGTATTAGTGTTTGTGTGGAAGCATAAACTACTTCAACATATTTTTGTAAGATGACATAGGTACTTTTCCTCCTCAATAAAGTAGCAAATTACCATCGCGTTTTCTCCAATTATGTCAGAAGTATATCCAAAAGAAAAACTAATCGGAAAGTTTCGAGCCAAAGTACATATTTCCCGGGTTTCGACAGACTTCAGTCGGCGAAGGAAATGAACACTCGATCCAATTTCTCAGGCAATTAGCTCTGCGAATGGAGTTGTTTTCACAGGAACTGAACCAGATGTTCTGCCTGTGTATTGTTTACGAACTTTCCATTCAATTACGTTTCTAAATAGAGTAGGTATTTGAACAATAAATCCTTGTATTTAAAAACACGGATTGAAATAGGAATTTACAGTTTATTCAGGTTTATCCCGATATCCGTAGTTGCCGAATAGCCCTTTCGTGTAACACATTCGAAAATTATGGACATAGCTGATTAGTGCTATTAATTTTCATACGGTCTGTCGTTATATCTCCGTGAACCTACTTAATAAATCGTAGTAGGAAATATTTTGAGTCGATCCCTCCGAAGAAAAAGCAGGTTTAAAATCTATTGATGGAAAGCTTCAAAGAATAACGAAACCTACCCAAGTTGTGCCAAAAAGTCTCATAAAATGGTAGGGTGGGTGTACCAGTCCCAAACCACGTACCTGTGGTTGACCACTTACACATTCAATTGAATAAAATAAGAAAATGCGGGCATTTTTAAATAAATAATCCGTTTTGATATCTTGGCCAGACTGTTACCAACCACCCGATAATAACGTATGAGTGATTGCATCAACGATATCGCTACAATACTCTTTTAAACAGACTAGTGTCTCGTTCACTTGCTTTCCGGCCGCCATCATAGTTAGAAGTGCATGTGGATATGGTGAGTATAATCTTTAAAAATCACCTATTATTTCAAAGTCATTGTCATAAAGTTATATTATTTCGATAATTGAATGTTAACTGATGAGCTGGAAGCTATTTTTTTTATAGATAATGTCAAAATAAGGTAATTTTAAGAGTGGTTAACTACTGGAACACGCTTTGTACTGGGTTCCGACTGTTGACCAAGTGGTTTGCTACTGGTGATTGGCAATAATTTCTTGCTTTCACTATTTTTTTCATGGTGATGCTTTTGTTTGACAATTCAGTGCGTTTTAAATGTAATTCAAGTGGTATTTTGCAGTGTGCGCCAGTAATTGACCACTGGTTTGTTATTGGTTCCCAGTTATAAAAAAGTGTTCCTAAGGATGACCAGATTAGAGTTTTATCGTTCTGTCTCATTGTTTAAGGTTCAAAATGCCCCCCCAAAAAGGTATTTAAGTGTCTAGATGAAATTAGTAAAGAAGCGAAGATAAGGGAAACAAGTAGAAATTATGGTGTAACTCACTCGACTAGAATAAACAAACTAAAAATGAGACGTCCGGTACAAAGGAAAATGAGATAACAAACCATCTTGACACCACAATAAGATTACTAATTAACGAAGTATAATAAATGAAAGTATTCTATAATAAAATTGTTTTATTATCACCCAAAAAGTGGTCAACTACTAGGACAAAATGTGGTTATTTATGGGAGCGCGCTGGTCAAACTTAGGTACATTCCCGTTTTTGGTATTTTTCTTAAAATAACTAATAAACTCGCATATTTATGTTGAATTTTTGTATTAATACTGCATTATTAATGAACAATAAACACATATACAGTTACTCTTCTCCGCTAAAGCTATTAATTACCAGTTTAGAGACTTTCAAAGTCAAAATCTCACCTTAAATGGTTTGGGACTGGTACACCCACCCTATATAGGTATTTAAAGCTACATGAGATGTAGGTACTGTTTTGCACTTACGAGGCCTTCTAAAGTTCATAAGATCATCAGCACTACTAGTCTATACACTAGTCCATAATCTGTGATACTTACAAGGCAGGGTGCTTCTAGGCATTCGGAACAGCTCATGAATGTATTCATCCCGCGGTGCCTTCTCGCACCGAGTCGGCGACTCCTGGCATTTGTTCCAGAGTAGGATCATTTCATGAATTCCAAACGCTCCTGAAATTCAGGCGAAACGTAGGTACGACTTACATTCAGTATTCTTGAATTTATTAAATTGATTCTAGTGTCTTGTTTCTTAGAGGGTATGTAAAATATTTCATCGTAGTCCATTTGAACAAAGCCCGAGGCATACAAATTTAGTGTTCCATTGATAACTAGGTGTAGCTATTTTTTTTATCATTATTATTTTTCAATTAAATAGCATTGTATTGATGTTTGAGTTTTACTACAGCAAACTAGGGCATATCCATTACAAGGATTAGACTTAAGGGTAATTTAATTTTGGCAATAATATTAATTTGTAAAATCGCGAAAACTTAGGCGAATCCGTGGAGAACTAATTAATGAATTAACTTTTATCATCTTATCATCATCTCCATGATTGAATGAATAAAAAGAAAATAACTTCATTAAATTTAAAACCTACGACCTTTGACCCACCCGGAAGAAATTGAAATTCCTCCCGTAATACCAACTTGAATTTAATATTTTACGAACTAAGTTCAAACGAAAACAGCTTAAATCCGGGAACTTTCATAAGGCTTAAACTCGCATAACTTCGGGGATTCAGAATAAGCTTTGCGCTATTCTATTCGATGTCAAGTGCTGAGTCAACTGACACGTGCCGATATCAGACACTGCACTCGACTCAACAGCAATTGAAATCCATTCATGTGGAAATGCCTAATGACATCAAACCGCGAATTTCAATTAACTCTATCGATTAAATTAGGACAAAGGGATTTGGAAAATTTGAGTATGGGAGAGAAAATGTATTACAAAATCCAAATTAGTATTTGTTGCGTGTTTTGTAGGTACTTAATTACTACATTCAAATACAGTAGGTATTTTTTATCCGTTCGAAACAATATCAATCAATCCTGCCCTACTAATAAATCTAGCCTTACCCACAGCCCGGTTTACCGATGACTGAACGATTTTGGTAAGTAAAATAAAAATGCTAACGATACCAAAACTCCACACAGTCGTTCAAGATCCTATAAATATTTTTTTAAAGGGTAATCAGAGGTACGTTTAGCCATATAGTAGTAGGTACTTACTCAATCCTCTCGTCTCTGGAAAAATCTAAAGATCGGCGTATCTAAATGAACGATACTTTTACGTGAGCAGTTTTCCGTTTTATTAATGTAATGTCTAGTACAACTTACGATAGTTTTGAAAACGTTTAGGTACAAAACATACCTATTATTACTAAATATCTATTACCTGCTTAGTTTATCCAATCTTTCAGTAAGATCAGTATTTTCCTCATCTTTCATGATTAGCGACGCTCTCCACAAAATTATCGCAGCTTTATCAAGAGCGACGACGTAACGCAAAAAGATAAGTCATCTTTCTGTATAATTACACAGTAATTCGTAATAGAGACCGCGCTAGAACAATCAGTTCTAAAAATACAAAATGACATAAAAAGTACTTTCTCTGTGCGAGAAAGCGTGATCCTAAATTAACTATCTGTAACCGTGATACAAGAGGTAAGTATATTAGTTTAGGTGCGAGAATTGTATAAGTTTTTAATTAAAATAATTCATATTTCTTTGTTCCATTAGCCGAAGGTACAACAATTTTTTGCGTCGTAAAATCATTGATTAATGTACGAGTATGTACACTTTTATGTATGTACTTACTTACCCACTTTTAAATCAAATAGGTACAATATGATTTGATCTCTCTAACTTTATTTTACTTAGGAACAAAAACAGCTACAATTAAGTAGTAAGAAAACTAAGTTACGAAAGCTTGTTTGAAACTCAAATACTTGAGTAAAGAGAATTTAAAGTTGCCCTAGATTCTATCTAAAATTTTACCTGATAAAGCTTCGTGTCTTGAAAATGTTGAAAAAAAAGTTAAACAGTTGGTACCTACCTACCAACTGTTTAACTTAATATGTATCAAAGTTTTCTTCTACCTTAGATTTTGTTTTGTTCGTGCGGATACAAAATTTGATAACTTTTTTATCTATGTGTTTCACATTAATTATTAGACGAGTTTTTACTAAATTTACCTTAACAGTGAATTCGACTTTTTGCCAAACACTATATCTAGATGACGGCCGTTTTCTAACGATTACTAAAAGGCTAGGTAACAAAGACTCCTGGGAAAACTTAATAGCAAAGATTTACAGAAAACTTGCCTCTCAGTTTATTTAGGCAAGGAATTACAAGGTATTTTATTGCAAACTTTAGTTTTCACTGGTTTTATTGATTTTGTTATTTATTGAACATTTTGAATTTGTTGCTTTAAAAATAAATATCCAATTTTGCTACCTATAGAAATCAAAGCTTTTTAAAAATTATGACTACAAAGTCACATAAATGTGAATTTTTTAACACACATAGATACGTGTGTTAAAAACTGAATTCAATTGATTTATTTGAAAAGTTCTAACTAGTAGGTGCAAATCAAATCAGTCTTCCTCAGGAAAGGTGTGGGCAGGCTCAACCACTTAATTTCCCAGAAGCTTACCTACAGGCTAGATAAATTAGGCGTAGAATTTAGTCGCATAGTTTGGCTAACGATGGTAAAATATGGCTAGCCTGAATTCCGGTGGTTCCTCGAAACGTCGCCTTAATTAAAACGATAGCCTCATAAGTTTTGTAGCTGTAAATTGTCTATAACCAAAGCTGATAACATTTGTGACAAAATGATTTATTATTTTGGTTTTAAAGTGTTAAACTAATCCCAAAAATGAACGGTGCGATGGTCAGTTAAGATTACCTAGATAGAATAAAAAAACATTTATAAGAGGTTTTTGATTAAACCGTGTTCCAATTGCTTGACAAAGATAACCTAAATACAAATAATGCGTTAAACAAACGCAGGGACGCGGATTAGCATAAAAAATATATGAATAAAGTAAACATTCTACCTTTTAATAGGCTTTTTAATGTAAGCCTTATTTTCATTCCAACAAATGCTCTATTTCATTTACAGTTTTCAGAAAAGACCGTGGATATATTAACGCAAATGTGTTAATTACTTTGCCGGAGCGTGCAAATAAATTGGCGTGAAAGAATATAATTTAAATGCTCTAAGAATGTGGCTACAATGGCCAATCAGTGTGTAATAAATTAATGTAAAAAGTTGCGAGTTTTACAAACTCGTGTCCGCAACTATTATATATAGTTTGATTTTTAAATTGACACTTTGTTTAGACATTCGACAATTTTAGTTTAGTGTTATATTATGTTCATTTCAGAAACACGAAAAACAAAATCGAAACGAGACAGCTTTTACATGTGCTTAGAGCAATTAATGCAAGTTTTAAGGTATTTGTGAAATCAATGAATGGCATTAATGAAGCAACAAGAAGTTAAAATAGCAGTAAAAGTCTGTCACTTTTCATTGGGATTCGTTGTTCGTATCTTCTTCCTATTTTTGAGATTATTAAACAAATAAATTTTAATTTTATATTTAGTGGAGACGCAGCCTTATTTCTTCGTAGGTAATTTAGGGGCCCTAATTACAGTTTAAAAGAATTAGCTTATTGTAATTACCATTAGGATAAGGTAATTGTAATAACCTAATTATTTAATGTATGGTAATCTAGGGAGCTTGATTAAAATGTTGTAAATTTTAGTACAAATTTATGATTTTTCAGATACCTACCGGTCTGCAATAAATTTCACCAAATTAGGAACTTTTCATTTTTATTCATTATTGTACACCAGAAAATACATTTATAAAAGGACTTAACTAAAAGGCATGTACTAAGGCGAGCTTAACCCTGAAAATAATTTTCTTCCAGCAAACCTTTGAGGGTAAGGAAAGCTGATTACAGTTGGGTATGAGTAGGTACTCAAAATGAATACCAATTTTACCTAAATTGAATAGATATTTCATCAATTTTTAAACAAAATGAAAACCAACTTTACCTAAATAGAATAGATTTTACATCAATTTTTATTTATCGCTCAAGGAAATCCCCTCCTCATTCATCACATTGGATTCACATGTCTTTCCGGTGAGTATTTGATGAATAAGAAAAATATATTTTTTATGTCCACTTGCTCATACGTATGAGTGAGCTTACGTACTTTCAAATATATTTTTCAATCAAAACCAGTAAACCTATTCACACCAACAAAGATATCATGGACATGACAGCTACTCCCGTTAGGATATCCACAATAACAAATGTAATTTGGGAATGACAGGGGAGTGACGGGGCGTGGGTCGAACACTGCGAGTTATCAATCTGTCTGATTGAACAAGGTTGAGCTCATTGATATTGTATTGAGGGCTATTTTCGTCGATCAATCAGCACGGACCTGATACTTAACAAACAACTACCAATTACTAAGTAAATTAGTTATTTTTATATTCTTGCCTTGTACAGCCACAAGACGGTATTGATGAATGAGTCTGAACTAAGTTGTTCAACCTTGACGAAACGTGCGTTATACAATTTTTTTGTATTTGTGTAGGTATGTTTGAGGCAACGTAGTGTCTTATTCGAGTGTGTTCTTCGCTTTATTTCTAGGAAATCTGCTTAAAGATACTTCTCTAGTTTGGGAATTTGTCATTATGTTTTAAATGAAATTTTTTGATTTGTTGATTGGAAAGTTCTCGACTCGTAGATAGAGACTAGTTGTTCATAACAGATTGTTAAATCAAACAACATTCTGAAAAGTCCCGAAAAGAGTGGTTGACCTTTTTACTTCTGAGCTTCAAAGGGCACGCTAAATATTCTGTCATCCCAGCGGTCCTACTGAATAAATGATTTTCCACATCGTTTTGGACGTCATTGGCTTTTAATAACACAGAGCAATCAAAGCTCATTCTAGGCATATTTCGGTCATAAAGCCTCATACAGGAATGCCAGTTGGCAGTCGACACAACGGGAAAATCCTGCGGCTTGCGGCTTCCTCGCTAATTAAACCGCGCATAATTAGGCCGCTACACTGTGTGCAAGCGTTACGTGGCCTGAGGCATAAAACAAGCTATATAGGCAAGTATGAACAGAAAGGCTACTACAATATTCATGAATATTTTCTTGACAAAGTTGAAGAATATGACTGTTCATAAAATTTACTACTCAATCATCATTTTGACTCTATTTTAGCTTGCAACTTGCCTACCAACTTTATGATGCGAGGAACATAAGTCATCTGGTTCTTTACATTTCTGGTACTTATAAGAGGAAGCACGAATCAGTCATTATTGAAACGATTTTTAGTGATATAATTTCTTAAGTTACGACTTATGAAGTTGGGGTCAAATCTGGAGACAACACAATCAATGCTTTAAAATTGAAGCCATAAGCAGATTAGCTGTTCATACTTCCATAGACATGGTACTCTTAGCATGGTATAAATCAAATGGATGTGTTTGTCTAAGAGCTGTGGCTTTATGTGTGTCGATGTTGGTAACGGAGTTTTATTAACAAAAAGTTCATAACACCAGCTTTTGTTTACTAGAACAGTTACATTATTTGAAACAAAAAGTGTTGAATCAAAAGAATGTTTTAACATTGTTTTGTTGAAATTAATCTCGGGTTTAGAAATTTTACGGTGAAATGTGGTTCAATTTAATTTACCATACATTTATTAGACTATATTTTACATGAGGTCAAGTTTTTTTTCATAGAAACACTTTATTCATGGAAACTACGCTAATGAAATCTAAGTTTTGTTTAAAATCAAGATTTTGTTATCTGATTATTATTAACTTTAGGTCACTGAATGAAATAGGTCAGAACCCTTTGACCACCCACACATTGTAAGGTGATAGATCAAAGTCGTTACTGAATGGTGGTCAACGTTGAGACTAAGAAGTGTTCCTTGTGAAACATTCTTAAACTTCAAAGGATCTAAAGAATTACATAAATCTGAAAGTCTACTGTTAAATGCTGAATGATGAAAATGGATGTTGAATGATGGAAACCCTTTCACTTTCATTAGGTCACGACCCGCTCCCTACACATCACGACACGCATTATCAAAGGTGAAAAATCTTGTAAGTAGTTACCATAAAGGCCAGTGAGAGATATCAGACAGGTAATACAGATAAGTTGTATCTTCGAACCCAATTACCTTTTTACAGCTTTCGTGTAAGACAGACTTAAAGGCTGCAGTTACACCGATGTGAACATTCATTTCATTGATTGATATTTCATACTATAGAGGTGAATAAAATAACAACAAAAATATGAGTAGGGACTATGTTTTGAAATCATTCTTTATCAAATATGGGTTTATTCATAAAAACTTGACAATTTAATACAGGTTTTAGAAACGTTTTTGAACGTTTTTTTCTTGTCACTCATATGTCAACGAAAAGAGATAGCAACAGATTTAATATACGTTTTAGCTAATACAGGTTTTAGGTCGAATATGCATAATGGGGTAAGTGTGTTCGTTTGATTTAGTTGGGCACTATGGCCAATCTAAAAAGTTACAATTAGTGCTGATTTTAAACTTAGACAAAATTTGATTTCCCAAAATCGCATTTGTTACATCATTACTCTAGATCGAACGAAACATCTTTTTTATTATAATTCAATACATTAAGCTACAATGAGTATTTTCATGTGAGTCTTTTTAAAATTATACTAGTTGGTAGTAACCACGTCTAAATGTTTTAAAAAAGGAAATGCCTACAATCGGGTTCTATTCGTTTTTGTTTCATACCGGTGTAACGCAAGTGTGACAAGTAAATTTGACAGGCCTTTCCAGTCGTGCTCGGTGCATCAGAGCCACAGCACTGTTCCATGCCGGCTAATCACATATCACTTTCACTCACACGAAAGAGATGGATCCACGCGCCCATGTGTTGGTAATTTGTGACGACAGATCTTGAAAGTCACTTGATAGATTTATGGTTTGTTTTTATAGATTCATGAGATATAGTCATGGGAAATTGTATTAAGGGATCTATGTTGTCATCTAAATATAGTTTGCAACTTGTTGATCAAACGTGCTAAGCGAGTAAGATTAGATTAAAAAGAAAAATTTCTATAGATATTAAAAAAATTAAACCCGATTTCGTAATAGAGTTATTTCATCCGCCTTTACGTGCCCTCACACGGTCACACACAGGGTACAATTAAAACGCTCGTTTGCATGAAACATTACTGAAAACTTCATAACGCCCGTATACACTACACCTAGAACAAGTAAACGCCCGCTCAACTCGCATCTCATCAGTTTGTAATTGTCTGAAATGGCGGGAACTGGTGATGATCGCAATTAGCGCCCCTGTTATTATCGCTGTATAATTGAATTTGCGAGTAAATGTTATTCTGAATAACACTTTTGATACATCATCGTTATGCCATGTGTTATTATGTTGGAAGGAATGTGCCTTGTTGTTGATATCTGTTTCAAACTGGCATTACAATGTTCTATTTCAAAATGGTGTTCTACTATGTAGGTACATTATTTACTTATGGAACTCATCTGTACGCGAAGAAAATTATCATAAAAATATTATAAACTAGTCGCTCGTCTCAGCTTTTCACGGGTGTACCAATGAAACCCGAGATTTTAAAGGAATGAAACATAGCCTATGTCCTTTCGGAAAATTCATTATATAAAGATTTTTTGAAATCTAATGAGTGGTTTCGGAGATCACCCCGTACAAACAAATAAACTAACTTTATCACTTTATAAAATTGGCATAAATATAGAACTCATGGAGGCCTACACCCATAGGGTTGAAAATGGCTAAAAAGAAGAAGAAGAAAGATAGAACTCATCTGTATGTAAAGAGAACTATCATAAAGATATGATTATTATGCTGGGAAATTGTAACCGAGGGTTTGATTGAAGCGTAAGCGAGCGCGTTTAAATCTTTTCTATGCACAAAATGTGCGCAAGCGCATACTGAGTATTAATCAAGAAATATTTCTTAGTACAGCAAAATTGGATTAAGTACAATGTATTTTTTTATTTTTCACTCTTTTTCTGGCTGATATTCAAGTAGATATTAAATGTGTGCCCACAGTGATAATTTCACGACAGTAAGTCGGTATCGCTATAAAAATGCACCTGGCATGCCCCTAATCTTATTCCATTAGCGACTGTATATTAACATGTTTGTTTAAACGCAGCCATACCCATATCCACCAAGTATTTCCCTGTAATAAATTTCTAATTGGACAGGCTAACGGAAAATATAATCATAATTATCTCTATGTTGAATCCGTTGCAGTAACTGTCGGTGAAAACGCAAACATTATAAGAGAAATTGATCTCCATTCCCCAGGTAGTTAATTAAGCTAACTAGACGACACTATTTTATAACTTAACGCATAGTAACCGGCTATAAAGCCATGCGTACGTAGTTCAGAAAACCTGTAGATGTTGTATGGTTGGGATTATCTGGCTTTCGGCTTCGGGATAATTTTTTGTCTTAAGTTTAGTTGACTTCTCTAGTTTTACCCCTAGAGAAATTCTCCTTTAGGGTTAAAGAATTGAATTCAAAATCTATTAAGGCCCATTAACAATTTTTACCGTAGGTTTCTCCTCGAGAAAAATAGGGGAAATCATTCTCGGCAGAGGACAATTTTATTTTATTTAAATTTCACAGTTCATTGCGATATTCAGTGAATGTCAAAATATGCAGTTTTTTAGTGCTATGACGACTGTGTTTTAAGAATTGCAAAAAAAGTGTAACAACATTGTTGGACAGAATCTGGACCTGGATGAGAGATATTGTGTATTTTCTTAATTCGTATTCACATTTTAGAAAGGTTTTCCACCTCGTCCACCATTAAGTTTCGGCCTCAAACGCGTTCGGCCCATCACTAGATATTATTTAATAAGCCTGGCTCATAAAACTGCAACTTTTCTAACTAGCAGGGTAGTTAGTACAGTCCGCATGACGACCACACTAGGAAAGTTATTGTCGACTTTCTTTCTGACGAGTAAAGATCTAAAGTGGTACTTTCATTTGCATTTACTTTAACTAGGAACTGGAAATACTGTTTATTGCTTCCTTACGATCTAATCAACAAGATAAGCTTTATAAAAAACAACTTTTTTCTATACCAACATTTGAATTAAACTTGCTCGTAATTCAAGATAATGAGTTGTGAATTACATTGTGTTATGAATTATGACTTGAAGCATCACTTTTTGTCTCAAACAAAAAGTAAGTTTATGCGATTTCATTTGGAGACTGCATTCGGATGGTTTTCACCGTGCGCGTGCGCACTCTCGTCTCGGCCGGCGTCAGTCGACCTCGCGCATCGGACCCGGCCGCACGCCTCCGCGCACCACGACAACAGCTGATCGCTCGCGCAAGTGTCAATAAAATAAAAACATTGTGTTAGTGACATGGTTTTGTGCTCTGATCGGATTCTGTGATCGTATGATAACCGATCGTAAGTACATTACTATATATTTACCTATTATAATTTACTCAACTTACACACAGACCTAGTTCTGAATAATTAAGCGTAATGAGTTTCTTAAGTCGTGCGAGTATTTAAATTATTTAGAAATCGGAGTGGTCATTTGCAAAAAAATGCACGAAATCGGCGGAGCGGCGCCGCCGACGCACGAGACCAGATGCGGCTAGAAGAGACATGCGATCCCCGACCGACACATATACCACTATATAATGTATAGTTTCCCTATCTATACGACACTATACAAAAATAACGGTTAAATGGTGTCAAATTGTGAAAAATCTATAATATACTCTCATCAATCGAAATAGATCAGCAAAAAAATTCATACTTTCTAAATCTTTTACAAGTCTTTTATATCAAAAGTACACTTATATATATACCTAGCAAAATAACACAAAATTACAACACCTTGTATAACTGCAAAGATTATAAATTTTATAATCAGCCTTTTCACAAACCGGTTTAAGTCTAACACGATCTACTTACTCCGAAGAGTATTCTTATCTGATCAATTCGCAAGCTCAATCAAGAATCGATTCCAAAATCGATTAACGAATAAAAATCGAAGAATCTCATAATATCCGGAACATGTACAGGAAACGGAAATAGTAAAGTTACAACACTTATTTCCTATTCAAGTGCTGTTTAGAAGATAAATTTACATACACTTTACTGTAATGCGAAATGTTGTAGTCAAAAGATTCTAAGAGTCTGTTTCACAATGTACCTACGAATATTTCTTACATATTGGTAAGAAAAACACTCATCATCATCATCATCTATAATTTGAATCCAATCAAAATGAAATCAAAATCGATGGACATGTAATACATAGCGCTATTGGACAGTTGTGAAACATAACATAAGTCTACTCACTATAATGTGTTATTACTATACTCGTAGTAGCAGACATCTTACTAAATAATAGTGCCGATTCGAACGTCGCTAAAACTCAAACTAAACTAATTAAAGGCGATGTCATTCTCTTTATTCCAATACGGTGACATCTTTATTTTGGCGACATCTGAATAGCTACCAAAGTATCATTATCGATATCATACTTGATCACTAGTGATAATGTTAAAGTCATATTAGAATTATAGGTCATTTTATAAAGTCTTGACTCCCCATTTAGCAACTTTTTGAGCGAATTGCACTAAAAGTAGACAAAATGAAACAAAAGTTAACCAATATAGATTATCAAATAAAAAAAATACTTTGAAAAATATACAAGCAAAATCTTTTGATAGCTTAACTGAAACAAATTATTAAAACTAATTAAAGATCATTAGCTGAATCTTGATGATTCTGATTATAACTAATGGAATTATCTATCGAAAAGACCTGAAAATAAATGTCTACCGCTCTGGGTATACAGACGTGACAAGAATACAAATATTATAAAAATTGTCTTTTTTAACTTTCGCGACAGAACACATTTTATAAGTAACATAATTATGAACAGGAATTTATCGCGAAACCTTTATGGTCTTATTAATAAAAAAATTGTCAATTGAATATAGGTTTAATTGTTTTTTTCTTGTTACTCTTATGGCAACGAAAAACTAATATGCATAAGGAGGTTAAAATTTAGCCTAACGCTGACTGTAAGCCGTGTCGGAAAGATTGATTTTATTTTGTTTTCTTGACTTCTAAAAGAGAACAAGGATATAAACCATTGTCCTATCCAGTAATAATACATCTTCGCAATAGTATGTTAGTAGCCCGGCTATGTGTAGTGAGAGTTAGAATGTGTAGCATGTAGCATCCACTCATTTCTGTTATTAAAAAAAATCTTGCATTGTTGTTGTGCATTATACTTTGGACTAATTTAATAAGATTTATTTTTAAATACGTATAGTATTTTAATGTGATTTTATTTACTAATTAAACTGATAAAGCTAGTCCACTAAAATAATGTTTCTAAAGAAATACTTAATGTTTGAGAAAGAATGTTTTAAGATTGAGTAGAAAAATATAAACATTACCAAAAAATATTAAATACTAAAAATGTATTTGGTAATACATTATAGTTTGCCGGTAACGTATTTTCTGTTAAAATTCTATTCGTGAAAATTACGATTGTCTTATCGAACATTTTGAAGATAATTTTCTTATGAATTTTCTTATGATAATTATATAAAGATAATCGACATAACTTTTTATTAAATTAATTCATTCAAAAGTAAAATATGTACTATATTTTACAGAGCGCACTACTGAAGTTGTTTTTAAGATAAGTAAAGAGTAATGGTTTTAATGTTATCTGTATCTCCATGTACTATTAAAACACGCACAGTTTTATTTTATATTTGCAACGGGATCGCAGATAATGTAGAAAGTTAATTAAAGTCTAGATTAAGTTAATGGTAGAACTTTAAATCGATTTTCTGCCGATGAAAGGAAAGCGAAGGTGTTTGCAAAACTTGTAAATTCTTAAGTGCTCCTAATTTTACTTTTTTAACACCTACAATATAGTTTACTAGATGCACAGCTATCTTTGTAACATCTTAAAGGCAAAAGTGAGATTAAATATATTGCTATATAACAAAGACTTTGTACTTAGACTAAAAATAATACAATAAATTTTACGCACCATGACTTATGATTTAGATTTTTTGATGTTTGCCACAAAAAAAACATTTATTTTAAATTGCAATAAATATTTGGCTAAGAGAGTGGTCTACAAAATACGCTGTCAAATCGCCACATTTTTAGTTTTCCTAAAATACATACAAATACCCACTCTATTGTTCTTAATTTCATTCACTTCGATCTTTGTTACAATAATATAAAAAAATTACCTTTGCATTTTGATGATACCGAATATAAGAACTGAATCGTTAGCATTTTATACACCACAAAAAATCTATTGTAATTTAATTTGGCCATTTTCTTTTAAACTTTTTTTAGAATTACACACTAACTACACTCATACCGTTAGCAAAAACATGTAAAAGTAACTTAAAAGCTTTGGCAGAATTGCCGACTTCCTTTGTTTTTGTTAAATGCTAACTGGGCTAGCGGTTGTACACACTCTAGAACTAACATAGAAACCCATTTAGGATAAAATAGTTCTGAGTAACTAAAAATCTTGTAGTTTTTTAAGTATTTTTCAAACCTGGTTCGTGGTTTCGGAAACTAGGCCCAAAACTTAAAAAACAGTTATCAGTTGATTTCAATTCTCATCAAGTTATTCGATGTTTGTATAGGTACCTTTACAAATCTGATAAGTAAGAATATCTTAAATAGTTAATCGTTTCAATATTCGGGAGATCTAGTAAACATACGTAGTCTTAGAACAAAGCAAATAAAAAAAACTCCCATTACTTTGGTAACATAATTAATGTTTCGCTATTATTGTAGTCCAACTACTACTCGTAGCTAAGAACACAGTTACACTGTGTACTGAAAAAACCTTTTAATTTGTAAGTAACAAAAAAGTTATAAATGGGCCGCTGTTTAGGAGTAAAATAACGAAAGAAAGAAAGAAAGAAAAATATGTTTATTTCATAGGACCTCAAGGATCGCTCGAAAACGTACAGTCTTAAAAACTAGTTGACTCTATTGCCTGTTCCAAAACAATTCCGAAACAATTCCGAACGAACACACTTACCGGAATTTTATACGTAAAGATATAAATAAATGTATTCATGTTATCTGAAAAATCTCAAGTCATGTCATTCAATTACGCTAAAGCCAATGTTACACTATTCAACACCGGTCGATGACCTTACCAGACGAGGGTCGTGGGTCATTCATTCATTCATTCATTTTTTCCCGCTTCGCCAATCTAATAGCTTGAACTAATGAGTTTTTGTACTTTATTCATTTATTCGAACCATTAATTAACGTCGCGGGGAATGGCTTGCAACTGGTCTTCGCATAAAAAGCAAGTTTACGTTATTGGTCATCGATTTTATAAAACAGGTCCCGTTTTGTCAGAGTTAATGTTTAATGAAGATATATTATCAATTAGCGCAAAAGTATTTAAACAGTGATCAATGTTCAATGATCTTTAATAACTTTTTTTATACAATTTGTCTTTTAGCATATCGAGTGTCAGTTGAAAATTATGTAAGTGAGTTCAATTAGTAGGCCCGTACCAGTTTTAGCAGCATTTAGTAGCTTAGCTTAGGAGTACCTATATGACGCTGTGTGGAATGTCCAATTTAGTTATTAATTCATTGTTCTTCGAAATTCATGCCAATATTTCAGACGAGATGTCCTAGATATTTCCAAGTTCTAGTTAGTCTGATTCTCGCCGCGTCGACCCCATTCGCGTGAGCAATTACTAGCTTCAGCCACATTGACATTCTGCACTCGGCTGTACTGACCAATCGTCTCCTATTGATAAAGCTTCCTGACCAGCTTTTTTCACAAAAGAACGGAATTGCATGTGAAAGGGAAGCGTACTATGGGCTTCAAGTATTTGTACTTTTTGTAAATAAAAACTATTTGGAAATCAAATACATGTAACTTTGCAAATACTCGTTTTGATGTTTACGTAGTTTATATAAATGTTTACGTAGTAGAAGTCTTCGCGCTGGCTTAATGACTTCAAAAGCCGGGAATTTAAGGTGCCCCCAAGTTAGGGAAGCACTCAGGTCACCTGAGTCAGGTGTCATGTCACTTGCGGTCACCGCTCAGAATAAATACTAAATGAATTAATTCCGCCAAAGCGCAGAAGCATTCAGTTATAATTGCATTTAAATATAAATCTTTAGAATACAAGTTTCTCTAACAAAAGTTTTAATTACGGAACTTATAATTGTGAAAAGAGAAATCATTGGAAGTCGATAAACATTGAAAGTGCACTGGAGATTAAATTATCTAGAAGTAATGAAAGTTGATTACGTAACTTCGTAAAGTGAAGTGTTTCTAGTAAAACGACATGGTTATAAAACACCCGTAAAAGTACCTATAATATTTTTATATAACTCAACATGTTTATTGTTATTATTTATCGTCGTCCTTTTAACTTGCACATTTATTTCATGTTTTGTGTTATGGTTTTTAAATAGCGGTATAAAACATGATAGAGAAGTGTTGTGTACTGTGATTAACACTGATTAAGGTTTTCATGGTTTTATAGATTAAAGGTCAAACACCTTATATAAAAAAAAACTATGAAAAAGTAATTAATAATACTTACATAAATCAACGATTGGTCCTACGAATCACCAATTTCTTGGTGATGCCTATGTCCTTTGTTATTAGGAAGTGTACGTACGTACAATGTGATATGTATGATGTGCCAATAATATGTCGTTTAATTACGGTGCCGCTATTTTAAAAACAGGTCTACAGAAGATCCACATTTATAAGATAAATGCAATGTCATTACGATTAAAATAAAATTATATTCCAGTGAGACGACAAGCGTGGTTTACTAGTACTTTTGGGTTCTGCAGATACCAGATGACAGATTTTAGGGGTTTAATTCATAAAGATTTGTCATTTTAATATAGGTTTGATAGTTATAATAATCTTTAGGAATATTGGTTAGACTTTAGCACTATTTATCGCGGAACCCTAAACCAGCTGCTGATTCGTTAATGTCAGCAAAGCAACATAGTCTCAACGGTATCATCGTAAATGATTCACTATCTGAAACACCATCTTACCTCAAGCTGAGCTACTGAGCTTGTATCTTAAGACATTTCTTTTTGCACTATATAACTTTAAGTGATAAGCTTTTGCATTAAAAAGGTTTTAGTAACGATACGTATGTATCGTTATTTTACATGTCAAAATTATCAAGTTTTGCATACGTTTGGTCTATTGATTTGTTATCTTTCATCAATTATGTATTTGGACATACCTCTGACTACCAGAATATTCAAAAAGATATAAAAATTACTTAAAGATCTGAAAGAAATGTTTACCGCTCCTGGGATACAGTCGTGATCATATTTAATTTCATTTAATTTCATATCTCTTTGGACAATTAAGAACTATAAAAGATAGGTCAACGGGTAATAAATAATTTCAGACGTTTTGATAGGACTCGACTAGCCGTGGTTTGATAATTCAGTCTGCTATAGTTTAAAAAACAATCATTTAGTTAAGATATCACAATCTTCCGAAATAATATTACTTCAATGTATGTTTATTTTGATCAAAAAATCTTGAATTTATTTCAAAATTTATTACGATAATCACATTTTAATTAAATTATCAAGCATTAAAGGTCCATTAAAGAAGCCATTAGCGCAGGGATGGTATCCGATTAATAGAAGCTAATAAACTTTTCCAGCCGTTTGATTATTTTACGCGTTCTTTGAGAGCAACGCTTAGATGATCTGAAAAGTGTTAGAAAGAAACCTTTTTAAACCTTACTTTATGATGATTGCTATCAAAAATTACAAAATAAACCATTTTTTTTTAACTTATACTTTCCCACTGCTGGGCAAAGGTCTCCCCCAATTGTTTCCATCTCTCACGATCTTTTCCTTGTTCCCACCAACCCTCTTGAAAGGTGTCGTATAAATAAACCATACATTTTTTTATTCCTTTGTTTAACGGAATAAGGCGCATACCATAACTTTTTTTTTTTCAAATGGACTTAAATGTTAAATCGTCTTTGGAGACCTTTATAACTTCACCAGACTTTAATCACCTAAATAATACCTGCTTTTTTTTACTTTCCGTGCAAATCTCTGCGGTGTGATGCGTGCCACTAATGAATACTCAGTTTCATTTGCTTACTGGTAATGCGGTGTTTTCCCAACGGTGCACGCTTGGGTTTAGAACCTGTATGGTTATTTTTATCGATGATCTGCGAAAGTATATACAGTTCATAGTTCGTTCGTTCGAGCAAGTAGCCAACTCTGGTGACGGAGTTCTAAGGCTGCCTAAAGGCCTCCGTCATGGCTTAATAACTTTAAAAGCCGGAACCGACAATAGTTGAGTTTGTCCTAATAATATTCTGTTGATCAACTAACTTTAGATATTTAGCCTTTTTTGATTTATTTATCTCATATTGTTCTTTCTTTCTTTCCGTCAGATGTCTGTTAAAAGTTAACCCATGAATTTATAATGTTAACCAATAAAAGAATGTTTATGTGTAAACCATTTCGAAGTATAAAAGTACAAGGATATTTATTTATTTTATATTATCCGATAATGGAACGAAAGGAACACTCTCCTTGAAATATTTTACAGGAATGTTTAGTTCACCCAAATGTTTAACATTTCTGAATGTTATTGGTAGAAAGTAGGAACGCTAGTTAAATATTATTTAAACTAGTACTAAAACAAATGATTTATGCAGCGTCAGGAATCTATGTTGACACTTAACGGGAGGCTTTAGTGCCTGACTCATTGTTAAGTTAAAGTAGGTTTGTCTAACACTTAACACGTCTAATCTTAGTTTAATCTGTACTAACCACAAAACAACATGGTTGATGTCTACGTGTTTTTCTGTTTTCGAAACAAAGAGTCCAGTTATCCGATGCAGCAGGCCTGCCATAAGAAATATTGCAATTTTGTCGAAACAAGAAACGAGTATTAAATGATTTCAAACGGGACTTTTTCGCGTAAGAAACGAGTAATCTCGTTATGTAAAACTGCTTTTACAAAAAGTTAGAGTACTTAGGTGAAAAAAATATACCGAGTCGCGAACATTTTGGCATGTAGTCTATGTATGTCTATGTCCACGGGACTCAAATCCACGACCTGTAGAACTAAAGTAAAGACTACCCCACTCTGCCATGCCATCGGAGTTCTCCACAAAATAAAAGAAAAGGTCCTCACGAACCACAAAATCAATAAAACCTCTGGAAAATAAACGAAACCTCATTCGCAGCCGTGTTCAGATCCATGTGTACCAACAGTTTAACCAGTAATTATCACTTCGGTCATATTCCAAAATAACTTAAAGTTTATTGAACGAATTTGCATTATCACTTTCCGATGTGTAGCGAATATTAATTACAGTGATTTAAATGATTAATACCATCTTTATTCTGTGTTAATACCTAAAAGTATATACGTTTGTATGCCACTGCTGGGTAACAGGCCAGTTGTGCCATCCGTCACGATGCGATTTTTAAGAATATCCCGTATAAAATAAATTTAAAGATTGATTTCAGTCTATGCGGTGTAACAGAGTGCAGTGAAATGCAAGTAAACATAACAGTGTCAGTGTGTCTGTCCGTCTCGCCGCACGAAATCGCAAGTCGGCCCACATCCCGCGGGTTTCGTGGACAAACAGGGATAATGTAGACTGGATGAGATAAATCTGAGAATGAAGTGGAAAAATGCGACAATGTGTTTATGTTTTTTACTAAGTATAAAAAAACTCAGGCCTTTGCATCGTACTTGGAGGCAATTTTTGCCTACACTTAGCGAGACACTGTAGTGTCTGGGACATTGTTTTAGATGGAATAGGCTTGCCCATCACCTGAACCATCCTCTCAGTTTAGCCGGCTATATCCACAAGAAAGACAATGGTCAATACACGTGGGGCTGATTATCCGCGGGTTTTCTAAGTATAACATTATGTGTAAAACTTAATACACGAAACAAGGTGTTAGCAAGAAAGTCTACATAAAACAGTCATGACATGTTCCATCTAGCTAATGCTGGCTATATCCATGTGCGAAATGCCTTGCGAACGTAATTTGCACATCACAAATAACATACTATTACCAAGTAGCATCACGTATTGTCTAAAATTGTGATTACTATATTTTATTTCCAGCTCAAAACCTGCATGCTATATTCATCCTCACTTCTATAGAATAAAAGTAGTATAAAAGCGTTTTTGGCGTAGCAGTAGCAAATATATTTTATAATAGCAAGCAATTGGGCTGGAATAACCCACAAATTGGAGGAAATCATTTCGGGTTGTCATCAGTTCGTATTCCACGAAATTATCTCTGTTATTTATTTGGTAATTTACTTTCTATTGTGTCTGAAGTAAGTGTGGCAAAGGTAAATGGATGATAAATTGTTTTAGCCGGTTTTTATTGAAATATGGCATGAAATTATTACCATTTCAACTGTTTCTTATTATTTTAACTTCTAGCTTGCGGCTTTAAATTTAATTTATAATTATAATAATAATACTTCAACTGATGTAATTCAAAAATTAGCTGAAAGATCGCAAAACAGACAAGGACCCCTGATTCAGTGTTCTCTCAGATCTTCATTAGGCAATTTCAAAAAATATTTTCAGTAAAAAAAACTTTATCTGCAAACAACAAAAGGTACAAACCAATTGTAAATCGATGATGTCTGTAGAAGTATTGAACTGAAGAATTAAATAGAAGTATGAATTATTAATTTTGTGCACCGTTTGACACATACATAGAAATACTACTGAGAGTCGTAAAAACGTTGATCCCGCGCCGCTCTAATGAGAGTCACGTAATGGTTACTTGCGCACGCGCCGGTTTGATTGTACCTTCTATTGGCTCAGTAACAGACCTCTTATTACATTTGAATTCAGCTCTTAATAGTTTTAATTGTTGATGGATGATGATTGTTCTAATTGCTTAATAACTAAGGCTTTTAAAGATATGTGATTAAAGTACGTGTCTGGTAGTTTAATTTCGCAGATACGTGTAATTTTACTATTAAACATAGGTTTAAGCTAAATTATGTAAATTTTTTGTATCTACCTACTACAAGCCATTTTAAATTTCGAGCACATGATGTGTGTGCCTCTCAGAGCCTATTCATTGGTTTTGCTGGTAGATATTTAACATTGACTTTCATACTAAAAATGACAAATTACGTGCCTCCGACCAAAAATATGAAGCAAAGCCAAGGATAGGTTTTCGACACTGGCAGTTAAATATACCGGACTTAACGCATGTTTCAGTGCACCGTCAATCAAAGTCTTCACTATTTTGAAAGCCATTCATCGTGTTAGTTCATTTCCTGCAGATTTGTGCTTCTAAATCACTATTGGACAAACCAGTCGGTTTCCGCAATCAATACGCAGTTTTTGCGGCACGTCTGAGTCGAAGTGGCACAGTCGCGATCCCGTTTGTAAAATACATGTCATTATAAACGTTACAGCGACCTTATTTTCTAACTGAACTGGTAATTGTGATCGGTGTATGCCATTTCTACGGAAGTGTTTAACCAAAACTGATTATTATAATAATAATAAATATCCTTAGGCATTCCACCCAGCGTCATGTCGTCCCAAGCTAAACTTAATGCTTGTGTTATGGTAACCAGATATAATGACTGATATAAATACTTAGATACATTTTTTTTTTCTCGCTGTGGGAATCGAACCCGCAAAGTGGACTTTGTTAATGGAATAGGCTTGCCCAGCTCCTAAACCATCCTCTCAGCACAGCCGGTATATCCACAGGAAAGACAATGCTACTACGAGTAATACGTGTGGGCTGACTAGCCGCGCGTTTCCTCACGATGTTTTCCTTCACCGCTGCTCGTGCGTTGTGTTAAATTTTATATGCGCTTTAACACAAAAATCTAACCTTTTGTATTATCTAGGTATGGATAACAACCTGTTTTGTCCACGGGGTGTGTGCGCTTACAATAACCTAACCTTTTGTATTATCTATGGATAATATTCTGATTTGTCCTCAGGGTGTGTGTAGCAGTAGTGCGGTGATGCGCCCCGAGCGCCCGCGATCGACACATGCATGCCGCCCGCGCACCCGGTAAGTACTTTACACACTACCTACCTTTTTGTAGCAGTCAATGCCTGAATATACTCAAACCCTAATTATAATAAGACCGTATTAACCATTATCCTTCTTTTTCTTTTAAACTAGTTGAGCCCCGCGGTTTCAATTGCGATAAGTACCCGTAAATATTATGTTTTATTACATATTCATAGGCAAAGGTTGAATTATAACAAGATCCTGAAATAGGTACAAACATCAGAAAATCACATAATACCACGGAATAAAGATGATAATACTAATCTTATTACTTTGCAAGAGGATTTGCGAATGTGAGTGATCGGCTTATCTATCCATTATCACATGGCAGATTATAGGTATTAATTAGGTCTTGGTGTCGTATTAAATAGATAGTGCTTAAAAAATACGTAAAAGCCATCTACTATAGTTTAAGTTGTAAAATTTCACGACGACCTGAAAAAGTCTTCATTAACGCATTGACTGTGAGACAATGAATAGAAAATTATGTTTTTAGTTGTCGCAAATGTCACATTAAGAAAGACAAAGCTATGCCAGCTAATAGACGTATATTAAGAATTTTCTTGTGAATGATAATTACATACATTCGCTTCAACTGAACAAAAAGCAAAAACTTGAAGTAGTAATAATAGAGAGCGTAAATAATATGAACCTTTACTGACAAGTGCGAACAATGGTGTGTTATTAACTAAGGCACTGTGATGTTCTCTGATTTTTTTAAACACACTATTTACATGAAAAAAGCTATTTAAAAACCGCTTGCATGATAAAAGTGTTTGTGTGGTAAAAATACTTCGAATGCGTGATGGAGTGCGAGATAGGAAGTGATACATATACATAAGATTATGATGTTATTTTATCCTGTAAAAATACTTTTTCTATTGATCAATAATTGATCAATAGAAAAGTACTTATTGTTTCTGGGAAATTACATCAATCAAAAACTATACAAGAAAATTATAAAAATTGCCTACACATGCAAACCAAACCATGCTTTATGTTTTGTGTAAAAATTAAACTTATTGTACCGTCACAAAATAAAGTCTATATTTATTCGGAAAGTCCATTGTACATATTAGTGAGATAACTTTTGAAATTGGATGAGTACTTTCGGAGATTACCCTCTAGAAACACAAACCAACTTACAATATTAGTATAAACATCGTACATGCATCATGCTTACGCAACCCATGGTTTTACGGTGCAGCTTGCTTATCTTTACTTCGGGTCCCATAATTATTATTTGTTCCCAGACCTAAGAATAATAAAGCTCGCTTTGGAACTTTCAACAATTTGAGCGATTACCCTAATTGTGGAACAAACACTTTCACTGCATAAATATTAATGAAAACGCGAGTGCTCTCGACCCGTTGGCCCGGTTGCTCTTTTATTACTCTTTTAATTGCTTTTTATAAAAATATAGAAGCACGCGACAACTTCATAATTGGCTTTGTGGACCCCAAATTTTGAAATGCTTTTGTAATATGAAACTGATTTATAAATTAAGCTTTTATAATTAGCTGCACCCTGCGGTGTTACCCGTAGTGAACAGACTTTCCGTGGGTATACCGGGATCAAAGTAGCCTAAGTGTTAATCCAGTATATAAACTATCCTGCTAACAAATTTAACTGAAATCCATCCAGTAGTTTGAACGTGTAAAAGCAACAAGATTCATGCATCCATAGTTATAAACTTTAGCATTTATAATACTAATAGGACAATTTTGTCGTGAGTAAAGTACCTACCAATTTTTTTATCGTTGCTTTCAATTAGTTGAAGTAATTTTTGACATCCATACTGACTGTTGCATTCAATTTAATTATACAACAATCAAGAAAATGACATTAAGTAAATGGTGCCGCGTAAGGTAGGTCTCTAATTTGTAGAATTCTAGATAATCTAGCAGTTATAGTATTATTAAAAATTTCGCTTGCTAAAACATTAATAGTTCGTTTAATTTATTCGTTTTACTAATAGGTAGCTTATCTAAAACAATAAAGTCAAAGCAACAATTTGGCAATTTAATTTTGCTCAAATTAGCATCTTAAGATAAATTAAAATATTCTTTCACTAATATATCTTAATGATATCTTTTATTGACACAACAAATGATTATTATTGATTAAAATACATTTTGCGACCTCCTGCAGAATGAATTAATGGTTTTATAAAATGCTAATATCACTTCGAAAATGCTAACGTAAAAATATTGAATCCTATGTTTGGTTTCTTTGGATAGAATATTTTGAAATGAGGTCATCGTAAATGAAGATTGTTAAACCTATTCACAGAGTGATAAATTCAAGACTTCAAGTAATTACACAAAACTCATTAAGTAAATTAAATCCTGTAAAATGGACTAACTCATTAACGTCGTTAGATGCCAAACGAAGACTTTAGCGAGTTTCCTGGAGTTATATAAGTAGGCTGTAGACTGGATTTTATTTAATGGTAAGACCGGCTCAAGCCGGGTTAAACATTATTTATAACTAGGTATGTTATATTATTTAGGCTGGTATTGGTATTTATATTGTAGAGATTTTCCTAAGTAAAAAACAACAATTGTTGTTGCAATAAACGTAACCTATAAGTGTGCTATAAGTGTTCTAGCGACGGAGTTTTAGGACGGACTTCATCATGTCTTAACGACTTCAAAAATGAACTAATATTGGTTATCCAAATTCTGACTGCTCGAAACGTTGCTTAAATTCAACGACCTATCTTAAATGTCTTATATAGACATAGACGTAAGACTTTTACACTGCGAGCGGATTGTGTAGGTACCTAATTATATTAGCACACTCGGCCAACATGGCCCAATGTTATTCTGATAGTATAGTTTTTAAAAACATGGATCTGTATCAAGTACATCTGCACTGACTATCAATGAACCTGCGTGCACTAACCAGGTCACGAGGTAGTCACATAAGTAGGTCTCCAGGTTTTTCTCAGTTTTCCTTTATAGGTGCTAATTGTGTGTAAATTTTATTATGGTGCGAACATAATGTCACGTTGACAAAGGTGATTTATTGACGGAAAGCTTGTCGCGTAGTTTTAACATTGTATAAACAATGAGTGTCACATATTGTTTCAATTAATTGAATGAAACTAGAAAAGGGCATCATGTAAATGGTACTTTATAAAGGAGCTGTGGTTTTAACAAGACTTTAAAGGAAGCTCCTTTTAAGCTAAGGTTTTAAATAGACGGGGTGCATATGAATTGCAAGGAAGCACGCGTGGTGTAGCTTGTTTAGAAGTGTTTGTTCGGTAGTTAAGTAAAGTTCTGAGCTTCACAATTTGGATGGGTGACATCATCTAAGCGTTTCTGTGCTTTAGACAGCACGTTTAATGATGGTTCTGGCTTTTAAGTTAAAACTGTAGTGACGGTCTATATGCCAAATGATTGTATTGCCAAACTATATACTCGTAATACATGAAACTTAATTTCATTGTATTAATAATACAATCTGTATTTTTTTTAAATAAAGCTCAAATCGATAGGTTAATAATAAGTCAGACAGTGTTGTAACGTAATGCCCAAAATTGATTGTAAAATGGTTCATCATATTCGATTGTTCTCCGAAGAGTTTCAAGTCGATTAAGCGTGTTAAAAATAATAAGCGCAATAACAGTCATAATCTTAGTGATTCAGTAGTAAACACTGTACAGGTTATCGTACCGTAACTGGTAACTGCTAGTCTCAATGACCTATCTATCCTTGGTATTGCTTACTGCTGGTATATTTGAAGTTTCTTCCATACAAAATGTGTCAAATACTTACCGGCAGTAAGCAAAACCCAGGATAGATAGCTTATTGAGACTAGTAAGTAGGCACAATCGCAGGATTATAATCGCAACGTTTAACAAAGTAAGCACTATTTCATCTGCTGGGTGTGGCTGAACCACCACTTGTGAATGTAAATGAGTTATCCAGACCGGTTGAGATAAAGCCCTGGCTAGGCCCACGCGACGTACGTTGCGACGCCGCGACGTAAAGATTCGCAGATTGTAAAACTTGCTTGGATGAATGCAATATTTCGGTGAGTTTATAAGTTGTGTGATGCCGATTCTATAGTTGTGTCTAAAGTCTTTTAACAATCACTTGTACGAAGTCACTTTTAGAAATATTAGGTGCTACAACTTTTAAGTTTTTAAGTTTATCTGTAGTTGATATTTTATATCACGGGATTAACCAATAAGAACGTTATTATGAGTAGATAAAAAGCTATTATTATTGAATCTTATTACCTGAAACTTAATCAAAATTCATTTGAAAAATTGTCATTAAATGCAAAAGCAATTAATAAAAAAGGCATTAAAATAATTTCGAAAAAGATCCTGAAAACACCTTAATTTATAACATTCACTGCAAACCTACGCAACCCGACCTAACACTATCGCGTCATCGCTCCACAACGGTTGTTTAAATGCGCCTTTAATTCTAGAACCACTGATAAATATCTAGAAAATTAATCGTCTATTATTAGCAATCAATAAAGAAGAAGAAAGCAGACTAACTTTCCAAATTAAATTCGCCAATTAAATGAAAAATTAGAGAGGTTTTGACTAATTAAAATAACTCAGTTTGGCTAAATTAGCGCGTTCCACAAATTTCGCTTAAATCGCGGCAATTAGCAGACAGGCTTTTATTATATTTGTTAAGGATAAAATCGCTGAATACACAAATTTTATTACTTGGAACAGTTTGCTTTTATAAGCTCAATCTAATTAGTATCTGAGCTTATAATATTATTCATCGATATTTGATTAACATGCAATTTACATGTTGTCAAATAGATATTAGAAGATTTAGATACAAAAAGTGATTTAAGATTGGGCCATAAAAAAATAATATTTTCGTTAATCAACAATTGGCACAACTATGGCAGTTGTGAAGGTTGTAAAATTTTACTTTTTAAAATATAAATTAAATTAGTTTAGATTTAATTTGAATGTTATACAATGTCATTAGTAGCCTGAGTCGAAAAAGGTATTAGGATAAACAATTACTTACGCACGAATACACCCAAGCTAATTAAAGTAATCTGTGACATTATTTGACGTTTATAAACAAATCTTTACTCCTAAAACCACATCGTATATTGCTAGACCAACAGTTCTATTCCGCTAATAGATTGGAAGCATTTGTTTGACAAACGGGTCTCTTGATTGGATATCAATAAACGTCCGTGACTCTGAGTAGGTTAATTTACTTGTATTAGCTTTAGGATAGTTTTACACTAGGCGGTACAATCGCTACCCGCAGAAAAATGTAAGATTTTATTTACAGGTTAAATATTAAAGAAAACAGACAGTAGACCTTTAAAAAAGACCTACGACTTTATATGAGTTAAGTTCACTCAAATAACAAAAAAATTAACCGAAAAGCCCCGCTATTTTACATAATTCAAGAAAACTATACGAACTTTTACTTCTTTGCTTGTCTGAAACACAAACCCTGTTTTTTTAACTTAATTCTATTAATTTTTTAGAGTAACAGAAGTTATATCGTCCTGTGTGAAAAAGCCTTAGCTCTAGAAAATGGTATCGTGTGAAACGCTCTTAGTCTTAGGCGTTGTAAATTATGTTGCCTTGATGACTTTACCTCTTTAATGCCTGTAGTTACTATTATTTATGCACTCTACTTTTAACTGAAATAACGTTTTAATAACCTAATTGTTTATAATTATGGTTTATGGCTGATTTTTTAATATAAACAAGCTTTTATAGAAAGTACATTCTCAATGATAAACATTTAAAAGTATGACCGTAATTCTTAAATAAAATAATTTTAGAGAAATTAATTTTCTAATGTCACACTGCTATCTGCGGATTACACAGTTAACTATTTTATTTGCTACTTCTCATATTAAGATTGTCTCTAGTGAAACTGAGTTGAATGCCCCAAAATTACAATGAAACCATTACTTAACTATGTTTTCATAACAAAATCGGTGCATTTAATAAGTGAAACTATAAGAAAGTGCCCTATTAAATGAAACATCTCATTAAGTGTTGAATGAACTCGATCAATGTACTATTAAGGGCTACAAGATTCACTTTCAATGAACAGTCAGCTGCAAATTTATTGGAACATTTTGTTTTTGTAATAACCTCGAACCAAAGTTCTATCATAAGTATTTAAAATAGCACCCGATTAAGTTAAAAGTAAATATCTTCTTCTATTTCATCAATGAGTAAAAATAAGATAGTATCTAGAAAAAAAATTAAATACGAAAGGCTTTTAAAATTGAAAAGTTAGAACTATCACAACGCCGAGCAAAGATCTAATCGTCTACGATGAAAATTGGTTTCAATTTCAAACGAATTATTATATTTTGTGTGTGACAGTACTATCGATTATGAATAATCTATCGATTCGATTATTATTGAATATCGACAAACTACTACTTACTATAATAATGTATTTAAGCATGATGTGAAAGTGGTTATACGCATCTTGGTCTTTTTGTAGAACCTTCATTAGCAGAGTTTTTGAAAGTAGTAATCGTTTTAACTAGATTGCAGTACTTACATAATTGATTCATCATCATCAGCCCTTCTCATCCCACTGCTGGGCATAGGCCTCTCTTCGCTTCCGCCACTCGCCCCTGTCCTGCGCCAATCTAACCCAAGTCTGACCTGCGGTCTGTACAATGTCGTCGATTATTATATATAATTGATTATTATGTGTTTATGTTGCAGAATGTCAAAATTAAGCTGTAGCTAAACTTTGACACATTAGTCTATCTATCTATCTACTCAGCCGGTAACAACTCTGGGTAAAGCCTCTTCTCTATCACGCTACGGTGCGTAACGGTTTGAAAGAAAAGAATAAGTCTACCGCTCAATTAAACAACAGTCGTGATCATATTTATGAATGGCATTGTATTACGTCTTAATGTAATAAACACATAATTACTTGTGCTACGAAATATATTCCAAACAGCGTTAATTACAGAATAGCAATTAATTAAGTGAAAGTAAGAAGAAGTCACTTTTTTCGGAAAAATAACGTAACCAACGTCACCCGTTGCGCAATGAGTGTCTTTCGAATTTACAATGAGGCTTAGACACAGCTTATTTTAGATTGGCTGGTTAATGCATAGCTATTTTTTTGTCAGTTATTTACTATTGAAGTATTGAATTTGTAGAATAATTGGTCTCCATCCCGATGAGAATAACTATTAAAAAAATATTGGTAAAGTTTGTTTTAATTTGTTTCAATAATTCTAGATTTAGTAACGAAGTTGCTTCTGTGTTGTGGGACAGCTTGTATTTTACAATTATTTTCGAATTAAGAATATTAGGGCCAGGTGGCATTCCATTCAGCGGAAATCAATAGTATTATACCTTAGGTAGGTATAATACTATTGATTTCCGGTATAATACCATAGTTTTTCGGAAATGAAAATGTAAATTAATAAAAAGCTTCGGACATTTTAACCTGCATGTCAATACGTAGAAGTCAGAGTGACTGATCCAACCACTACCTTTATAGTCTGTACCATTAATTCGGCGGAACGTACTTGAACGTGACTGAAGTTTTGAGTTTTAACGCAGCACGTGATGTCGGTAACAAGTGATAGTGAAATTAAAAGTGTTAATTCAGTGAAATAACCACTTTGTATGCCAATGTAATAAATTAACACTTTAAAGTGTACTGCGGATACTTAATAGATCTGTGACAAACATATACAGAAACATTAGCTTTAATGTAAGTATTTTAATGTGATTATTATATTATTATATTACGCGAATTTGCTAAGGATAAACAGAGTTACTTTTGATTTGTCGTTTCTCTGGTCTTGATTATGTTTTTTGATAAGATAAATACATTGACCTTGTTAAAATGAATTTGAGATGATCTTAGAGCTCTTATCAAGGTCGTATAAGCCGATTTAGATGTATACAAGAAAGCAGTCGATTTATCACACGCGGCTTTTACTCTTCGCATAAAGATGAGTAACATTTAGGAAAACATATTAACATTCCTAATAAGCCTATTTATAAGTAACAAAGCCTTTTGTTAAACATTCCTACGCGCTACGATTTACGCATTGTAATATCGATTACGGGTGACAATGTAACAAATCGATGTCTCGACAACTAAATCGATAACGAGCCATAATCGAATAAACGGACTGCCATCGGAATTGATTTTATGACTGTTTATTTTTATGAATAGCGTGATCGTAATTTTCAATTAAGTTTTATGACCTAGATTTAGGGAATTCTAAATTTCATATTTTACGTTAGATAGGTCAATTTATAATTTTATAAAAGCCTAAAATTTAAAATTAATTGAAGGTAATTAAAATTAGCTGCTCATTAATCAAAATAATGTAATGAAATTAAGTAATTCTGTCGACTGTGACAAAAAGTGTTTTGCCCCCATTTTATTATATTTGTGTAAATATTAGCAATGTGATACTTTTCTTATTTTTTTTTGTTTAGTATCATTTGTTCAATTAGTACCAACATATTTTTTTGTTGCAATTGTAATACTAAACTGGTACAACCGGCAGGTACTTTTAAATCTGGATAATTTTCATCAATTGTTAAATTGAGGAATTAGGGAAGTTTCTCAATAAAAGTTTTTAAAACGTTACGCGGTTATGCCACAACTTTGAAGCCATTTATTGAAACAAGGAAAAGTTGAATTGGAAAAGTTGCTTTATGAAGTGTAAATGAGATTTGTATAGTTCTTTCAAACTAGATTTCTTTGTTATATGTTTGATAATTGTGGCCTATTGTCAATGTTTCTTATTTTAATGGCAATTTTGTTTTTCGTTATTCAAATTAAGAATACTTGTACATCTATTCTATTCTACGTATGTGTTGCCTAAAGAGACATGTTTTCCATAAAGTTCTGTAAAAAAAGGACTTCCTGAACGGTTAATTTGGACTTTAATATTTAGTTAGCGTTTGAGTATTCGGGGGACAGTCAAACAAAATCATTAACTCAATCTAAGAAATAGTGTTGAGTAAAAATTTAAGCTTCATTGTTGTAATTCAATTGAATAGCAAAGTGGTTTGGTTGCTTTATACTTTTATTTGTTTGAATATATCTCAAAGTACTCGGTATAAATTGCTTCAAATAGAAAATCTGAATACGTTTTAAAGCTCTCAATACATTTGCATATTTGCAATCGATCAAGAACCACTTAAATGCACGATAGCTCTAGATACTGAAGTGTTTACAATTCACTGAGTTATAAAGTGGGGATTACATTGTCTCTTTGATTGAAGATACTGCTTGAAAGTTTATTTGTTTGTACTTCAGTATAAACATTGCCTTAGTATAAGCATATTAGTAAGTTTTGAATGGAATACGAGTTGTAACGTTGTCGAATTGTAACAACACTCAAAGTTTAACCAACTGTAACGATTGCAATGTTTTGAACATTATCTTGGTCAGAAATCCATTTACTATTTGTGCTGTATCTCAGGCTTTTGACATTTTATTTATTTATTTATTTATTTGAACCACCAACACAATATACATCGAATCATACAAAAAGTTGAACATGCTAAAAAAAAAAACAAGTGTTATTATAATTACAGGCGGCAGACAGCAAGCTATTTAATGTACAAGAATGAATTTTCACTGTTTTTAACTTATTTTGATTGTCTATGGTTAAAACTGGCCTAAAAAATTGCATCAGCAGATTCAGCCGCTAGTTCATACGAACATACAAATAGGCTAGTAGTTTGCATCAATTCCATACTCTGTGGTCCGCACACAAAGACTCATTCACTTCATTCATCCATTCTCTTTCTTCGGACTCCATTATCTGCCAATTTTCCCGCCATAATAGGACTTATGACGAAGAATGAAAAAATGGCCGCTCTGGGTGTTCTTTTGTTTTGAGAGTTCAGTTGAGTGACTGGTGGATAATTGAATTTTCAGGGCGTTTTTACATAACAATTATTTTACTCAGTGTTTTCACTTATTTTCAAGTGTAAAATGAAATGAAAATTATAAGAAGATGATGATTTGGGTCCTCAGACAAGCAAGACATTCAAACAGAGGAACAAGGAAAGGTTTTTCCTAGTAATTGTAAGATGAAGTCAGACTATGAATGATATTTGGAAACTCAAGATGAAACAATAAACTCTCTTATTTATTTTATTGTTTTCATATGTAGCTTAGTTTACGTAGATTAATGTCGAAAAAATAAAAACACAAGATTTTATCGTGCAAATTTCTATCTTACCAATTGCAAAGAATAGAAAAAAAGCTTTAGCCGTCGTTTCCAGTGATTTGAATTGAATAGCAAAGTTGAATGTAGGTTTTACGCTACTTAAATTTATCCTACGACAACATACTTTCTTCTTATTATTATCATTATTTTCTTATTATCGAACGTGCGTCCAATATTTGTTTTTGTCGCCTAAAACCAGACGGTGTTTGTTCACGTTTTAAGGCCGTTTTCACTTTCATCCGCGTACATTCCCGCTCAAAAGCAATTTACAATTTAAATGTTTTGACACACATAGTCCGGGAAATTTCAGGTGGAATGTTTGTCATCGACATCCAGGCTTGGATCCTACATATTTTGAGAATAAAATTGTTAATGTTAAAAAGTGAAATATTTTATTTATGTGAGCGTATTTTTTTGTATTTTTATGTGTATTTTTTGTATACCTTATTAAGTAATGTATTTTTTACTTTTACTTATAATGCGTCTTTTTATTAATTCTATGTTCCGTTCGTATTCAATAAAGTCGCCCACGGCCCCTCTTTAGTTCAACAACGTCTGACAGTTATCTACTTAGTTACTGTTAGTTCGTCTGTGCTCTGAAACTATGACGAATATCGTTATGTAAATAACTTGGGTAATAGTGTTGTAATGACAGGTGCGTCGGGAATTTTTATTTGAGATTTGAGACATCTGACGAATATGAATAGAGGAGTACTATTTCTTATCTGTGACTGTGGTTTTATTGACCGAAGATTAAAGTTTATATTGAATATAGTTCATTTGTTATGCTCTTTGGCTAGTTCACATAGCTCTGTGATTATTTGCAAATAACATTGTATTCCTCGCTACGTAGGCCTTTGCAATTCATATTGTCATCTCTTGATGACGCTTGTTATGAATGTCTTTGTCGAGATTAGACTAACGCAACAAAACTATATCATTATTTGAATAAGTATTATGTGCACATCTGTACCGTCTGAGAAAAATGAGACAAACAAAAGGGAGTTTTTTATTCATAATATTTGTTTTGCCCTTAAACCTCAGTTCGTGTCTAATAGCCTTTTTATGTATAACAATATAAATTATGAAAATGAATAGGAGCTTGTTGGAAAGCAGATTATTGTCACGTACTTCGTGAGCAAAAACATAGTTTCTAAAAGAAAATGAGTCTTCGGCGAATCTACTCATCTTTAATAACGGTTGGTTGAGTATTGGACAAAAAATATACCTCTGGGAGTACAGTCACCATCAAAAATACTTACTTAGTTTCAGTTAACATCCACTTCATAATACAGGATGATAAAATAACCCATTGAATGAAGAACAGATACTATTTTGGATTAATTTTAACATTCAAAACAAAAGTCTCCTTAGAAAGATGGATCCGCCTGAACCATCGTCTATTAACTCTTCCATAAATAACATTAAATTAAGTATACATTTTAGTTCCAGACAAATATATTATTTTAACTCCAAAAAATTTTTTTGTAAAAACTTTTAGTCCTTCTGACTTAGGTGCCAGTCACCCTGAAATAAAGTACGTGTGAACTTTCATAGACCTTGCAAATATTCAGCTCCGTTGTAAGCAAGCCTTTACCTTCCTGTCAAAACTAGTCCCTAATTAAATTACTCCAAAGATGTTCCGAATTTCATTACGTTTAAGTTAGAGCTTTTGGGGAATGTTTGAACTATACCTTATAGTTTTCAGTTAAGCGAGTTACAAATTGAAAGTTACGGACAGAAAGTGTCCCTTGTAACTTAGGGTTTATATCTAACCCAGTTAAGTTCTACGAGGAATAAACATACAAATTGATTTAAGTTTGTACCTCACATTAATTAATATTTTGGTAAGTAAAGTTTTGTAATTGCTAGAGCAAATATTGAATGTTGAAATATTTATTAGTGTGTACGTTTGTAGTCTAAATAAACAAACATTATAAACGTCCTTGGTCATTTTGCATAAGCTCATTCTTGTCTCAAGCTAAACATGGTTTGGTGGTAGGATTTCAATTTAGAATGGACTCTCGGGATGGTTATAGGCTATATTTTAACCTGTGCAAAGCTGATTTTTTTTAATTTTTTCAAAGCTTGTACGTGCTGCTAGTTGTTTATAAGAGTGTCATTTATCATAGCACAGTTAACAAGTTAGTAAGTATAGATTGTTTTGATACGGTTGTCATTATTAAATCGATTCACGGCGGAATTTAATATCATAACAAGAATCGATACTCATCGTGGGATTGATGTTATGGTATTTTTGTTACGAAACTCATTACTAAAAGGATCGTGATATTACAAAGTGACTTTACGACAGCACTGCGAATATGCACGTAAAATTTATTTTATTCGTGTCCGTTTAATACTCGATAAACACTCTGTCTAATCTAATCATTAAAAAAAATTAAATATTTAAAAAAATATAAATACGTATGTATTTCAGGCCTATGTTATCCAGTCTTTTTACTGGCGTAAATTGCCTGGATGAAAAAAAATGTACAGGAGTAAAAAATAGTTCTCTGCTACGTGTCAACACCTGTTATAATAAAGATCGATGTTTGCTTTATCATTCTAAGATAGCCTACAAATTAAAAATGCAAATCTGTAATCGACGACATGGCCCACATATTTAAGCTGTCAATAAATCCAATAAAACGTATAATAATGTCAAATTAGAATGACCCAACGACATTTGTGACATGTGTCATAATTTTGTAGAATTGGGTCGACTCCGAACATTTTTATAAATCAAACTGTTTTGCATATTTTATGTTAAAGTTTTATCAATTTTATTTGACGGTGTTTCTTTCTCACGATTTTAAGAAAATGAGTAACAGTAATTGTCTCTTTTACGATGTTTTTCATGACTTTTACTTGGTAATCGGAGAATATATTTATGTTTATGCACATTTTATGCAAACATATTTATGATAGTCGACCATTTTTTGCAATTTGCGTACAACTACCTCTTCAGACTTCGTCAAAGAATCTAGATAAAAAAACGTCTACTGTCTCTAGCGAATAGGTTTAATCAGTTGTATTGTCAAAAGTAATTTATCCATTCTTCTTCGCAGTACCGTGTGCGTGATCAAAATAACTTGTTCTCAAAAAATCCCTAACAAAATCTTTGCCTCCAATAAATCAGTAATTTCGCTTTCCTAAATATCTTTTCATAAATCAAATTCCATAGGAAACCGATCCAGCACAATAGACCGGCTGAATATCTATTAAATTACCTCGAATATCTAGCAAAATAGTCAACGTCCACATTGTCTTCTTAATTAACTATAGAATGTCACTCCTCGTTTCCAGTGAGCCAAAAATGTGCAGAATGTTACCTGAGCGCAGTCACAGGGACTAGCTGTTTCAGTTCGTAAACAAGTTTTTAAATTAAAAATATTAATTAACCTCCGGCTATATGTAGTTATGTTCATATTTAATTATTTGTCCTCTTTCAGTTTTGCCTCCAAACTATTTTATTTTCTTTCATACTAAACTTAGGTATTCTCGTATTCACTTATTCATCTCCACTTTGAACCCTCATAATCATAATCATCTCATAATGTTTAATGATAATTTTAATTTTTAATACAATGTTGCGATACATCGTGTAAAAGGCGTATCTAAACGTAGCCTACTTTGATGGTTATTTAATGTAAAGAGTATTTCAGCTGCAATCATAATTCACTGTGCCATGTTTGAGGAATTGTGTTACCCGTACCATGATTTATGTTAGCACCGAATTCTCGAGATACCTGAATTGTGTTCGAATTAGGCCGTCGGCTTTCTTGTAAAATATGCCGCTTCGCAGTGAAGCCTGATACATTGTTTGATAAGGGAGAGAAACAAGAACACTTAATATCCTTCCTACTAATATTATTAATGGGTCTTTGAAGTAGACTAGCAGCACGTCCCGGCTTCGCACGGTTGTTCTAATGAAGCTACCGGGATAAAATATAGCATATAACCCGGACAGTCCATTCTACACACGGCTAAGTAGTTTCGGAGATGATCTCCGTCAAACAAACAAACAAACAAACAAATTTTACCTCTTTATAATATTAGTATAGAGTATAGATAGTATAGATATGAATGTGTGGCATATAATTATGTCTTAAAAACCTGGAATAGCTTTTATCTAGGTGGCGAAGCAATTTTGTATGATAATAGTTTTTTTCTTAAAGGAATGAAAGCTGAAACACAAACAAAAAGTTTGTAAAATTTTGATTATGTATAAGAAATTGTCCATTCCATGGATGATTTTTTGAAACTTTGCTATTTTAAAACACAATGTCGTAAAAGTACCATTTTATTTACCACCAGTTCTATGTATAAGTTTAATAATGTTCAAACGGAAACACTAATCAATGGATGAGGTATTTTAATAAAAAATAACCAAATAAAATAACAAATATCTGACAGAAATGTCTATCGCACCATGGGATACAGTCGTGATCATATTTCATTTCATTTTTTTTTCATAAAATAACAGAATGAAGACGATTTTTACTTAGATTCACGCTCTCATTCGTTGTAGACCAGAATGTGTAATGCCATTAGATAAATCGGTTTATCGTTTCATCTCAACCAAGCATCATATAATATTTATTTATTTATGAAGGAGGGTAGCGCTCAGCTGTTAATACCACTTGGAAGCTTATCCACATTATGACCACTCAGAACGGTGCTTAACTTCAACGATCTATCAAATGTGTCACGGGTGCGTCAATCGATGCATTAAGAATGGTGAAGCAACATGGTCGTGAAACACGGGGTTTTAACAGGATGTCCTCAAAGCGGATTTTATAAATGATTCACGAAGAAATGGTTGCATAATAAAATACAAGGAAAACCTTTATGACTTAGTATTTATTATGTGGTATGTATAAGCAGAAACTTTGTTTGAATTAAATGATTCAGTGTATGCAATCGGAGGCTACAAAGATTTGTCATTGTATTTCCAAAGTGTAAAACTACCGGGATAAAATATAGCCTATAACCATCCCGAAAGTCCATTCTGCACATCGGTGAAATAATTTTTGAAAACAGCTAAGTAGTTTCGGTGATTACCTCCATCAAACAAACAAACCAACATTAGCTCTTTATAAAATTAGTATTATAGAATTATAAAGTGAAAATGCCACATCCTAGAGGTAGTAGCTCTATGTGGATTGTGTGGTGAGCGCGACACAAAGACGTCAATTGCAGATGTCGCGCTGTTTGTGCCCGTCGTGTTGTAACTACAAGCATATTACGAAGGTTTTGTTTGAAAATGAATGTTAAAACTCAGCTGGACTGTAACGTTTCGCACTATTTAAACTTGTACCATATTTATTTAACGCAATTAATTCTTTACGATTAAAACTTCAGTGTGTAGTTTAAGAATCAATTTTAAATACGGGTTAACAATGAATGAGGATTAATATTTACACCTTAACTTCTACTCTTAAGTATAATTTACACGAAGCCAACACTGGCTGCCAACAGCATCTCAAATCCCACAAGTACTGGCATCCAGCGCTGGCTTGGTGGTTTGCCTTGTGAAAAATTGTTAACAGCCAGCCAGTGTTGGCTGCGTGTAAATTATACTTAAAGTATAAAAACAATACACAAATATTTTTATTTTACGTTTAAAAGAAAGCAATCTCTTTTTAAAAATGTACACATTTTTTGTGTAAAAAGGACCGTATCGGTAAAAGCAATCTGAGGTTTTAAATATACAGTTTTTTTCTTTGCTCATGTATGAATCAGTTACCACAACGGAACAGCGGTCAGACCCACTTTACCCTGTCGTATGCAGATTTTACGTAGTTCTATTTAATTATGCGTCATGAAGATTCTTTTATGACTCAGCCACATGTAGGCTTTCGGTGTTTGACAGAAGCATTCCCGAATTCGGCCTTAAATTTGCCGAAAAGAACCGTGTGCCGTATGTGTACGTAACACACCGCTAAACTTCAACGATCTGTCACGTGTATTTTTATTAATTAATAAGCAACTAGTAAGTAACTAATTTAAGTAACGTACACATGCGTTGCAAAAACCAATATAAGGCATTCACTGCGTTCAAGGAACATGCGTTTTAAACAGGATGTTACACATTATAATTGGACCTGATTCATTCAAAAACGGTTGCATTATTGAATAAAAGGAAAAAGCAGTATTTATCATTCGATGATGAAATTGTTGTTTGGCGGCGCTGAGGGCGATTGCGAGCCTCCGAGACACAGTATCCTTACTAGTTCGGGGGCTGGTAAATACCCAAAGTGCTAAATCTAGTTAACTGGAGTTTGGCATTTCGTCTTAGTTTTAGTTTTACGGTTGTCTGGAAGAGATCGCCAAGAGCGATAAGACCGCCGATTGAGGGATACTACACCTACCTAACTGTAAGGCCCTATATTTTTTTGTAACCTGTATCCTCAATAAAGATATTTTGTATTGTATTGTATTGTATTGTTTGAGCACAAGCAGAAGCTTTGTTTGAATAAAATGGTTTGAAACCGTCGGTCGGATTTTGACTTACTCGTAGATAGACTTCAAAAGAAACAAATCTATTCGCAATGTAAGAGAGTTAATTGTATAATTCAATTAAATTGCCGTTTAAAAGTTTATTTTTGTAAATTATATTGCAAATTTTAACTATAATAATAACTTTATTTATTTCGGAACTTATAAATTAGGTACATTTTAGGGAAATAACTGAATCTGTTCGTAAACTGTTTTTAAAAAAACAAACAGTCTAATACAGAGTTGCTGTTAAATATATATTAAATCTTAGTTTCTCATAATCAGCTGGATTCGGCTAATCTATATTTTTGCCGAGTTTTTCGGCGTCCCTAGCAATTTGTTTGCAAAACGAGGAGCTGGTCCTAGCGGTACACGCCATACCAATTAAAATATTCATGTGTTCGAGACGTAGGCTTTGTCGTAAAGGAATTGAAACGAAGTTGCTTCGCCGACATTAAAATGTTAATTAAGTACCTCGTTTCTCAATTGACTTTCAGATGGAAATTACAATATTTTCCCAGGAGACAAACATGTATAGATGCACATACTTTGTGTAATGGCAGAGGCTTAGCCAAAATTGTCCTAAAACCTGTCGCCTTATTCTTCAAAGAGCCATGTCTTATCGCGGCGCTTCACGGCGTTCTTATTTAAAAAAAAAAATGGATTTCAGAAAACAAAAGCTAGATAACGTGCAATCTCTTACTGCGTCATGTTTTGAATGTCGTCAAGAATCGAGGAGCTGATAAAACTCGTAGACCAATGGACTGGTCATCTATGTCGTGTTGAAAGATAGTGTTAATTCATTTATTTACCGCTACATGTCATCAGTTATAGAAGATTTTCAATTACTTTAATTATAAAAGCTGAGATTGAGATTGAGGTTTAGGTGCAAGTTCAAGATGTGGACGCTGTATACTCGTAATTATCTAGTAGCTTTATACAGCATTGCAGATTTTATATTCGCAGTCATCCTAGATTCTAAAGAAGGTAAATCGAGTTCATTGGCCCAATTGTATCGTTACAAGTTAAGTTAGTATAATCTGAATAAAAATGAAACAATAAAACTCGAGTGCTTATGGATCAAGTCGTGAGTCAATTTATACAAAAGCATTAATTTGAAACAATAAACCCAGTTATAACTGGATCGTAACAATTCATAATTCAAGTTGATTTGACGAATCAATTGTTCAACGGCATAATGAGATGATAAGTACTGGTATATATTTGAGGGTACCAAAGCGTTCGTGAGGATTTTGAACTAATTATTCTCGTGGTTCAAACGCACGCGGATTCTTTTGTCGTGTTACGATCGGATTAAAAAAACCCGTTGTTCATATTCTTTCATGTTTCATTTTGTTTTTGACTACTAATATTTAAAAGAAGTGCTCCCTGGGATAACAGTCGTGATCATATTAATTTTTTTCATTTACCTATATTTAAATATTTAAAAGCGAAAGTTTGAATGGATGTATGGATGCTCTTTCAAGCAATAACTACTAAACGGATTTGGCTGAAACTAAAAATACACATAGATTATGATCTGGATAATACATGGGTAATTTTTATACAGGTAGATGGGGACAAGTAACCTAGTTTGTACAATTGTGTTGTTGTTTGGTTCGTTCAGCGTAAAAATGCTGCCACTGCCTTGAGCATGCTTCTGATGTGCATTGACTTGGAGACTTGGAACAATTGAGCTATCTATAGATCTTCTACAACGATCTAACATGTAAAATTAGTTAAAAGCCGACCATTTAACGTGCCCTCCGAAGTACGGAAGCGCACGGTTAATAATGCCACCTATCCATCACAAACATCCATGTTGTGACTGCTCAGAACGTTGCACTTCGACGATCTATCAAGAACGTCTTAGCAAGCTTCGCCACGAGCGCTTCTAGTTTTTGTCATTAGTAAGTATTTTTCACTACTTTGTGTACACACTATTGTATCGTGATGGTACCTTATCTTTCGTTTTGACATTTCATTCAATGGTTCATACTCGCACAATGATCGCTCTACTTTCGTGCTGTTGTAATTAAATGCCTCTTATTGAGGCTAATCCATTGAATGTGATAGCACTGTGTGGCATCGTTTTATTTAAGTAATCGTGATAATTATGATTTTGAGGCAGATAGTGGAGTGGAAATACATTAACTATAATAATCAGGCAATTGAATCCCCTAGTTTTAAGAACCTGACATGTCGTGGTCTTCTATAAGATTTTATTGAATAAAATATTTTGACTTTTGACTGTTGACTTTTGAAACATGTGACTATTTACTCAATTTTTTGATACTAAGTGGAATGAATGAAAGTGTCTAATTTTGCCTGAATAGAGATCTATCAATAGATCGTTTATAACGATTAAAATGTACAAAACGTAGGCAGATTTTTTTTGGCAAGTACCTGCCTAATAAGAACATTCTTATAAGTTACGGGCCATATCTAAAATATATATTTGCTGAGCCATTCACTCATAAATAGGTATTATCTTTAGACTGAGATTTACTGACAGCTCAATAAGTAATTGGCAAGTAATTACTTTTATTTATGAGACTGTGCAAAAAAAACGCCTTCTCAATATCCAGTTTATTATCCGAAATTGCTGTCTGCGATGATGTTAATAAATGACTTTGAAATAAGCACTTTACTTCTATACTTCATTTCTTGAATCGAGCTAATAGGAAAAAAAATAAACGCACGTGATTGGTCGTCGAAAATAATTCCATTTCTCGTAATTGGCTAGATTGTCAAATCAATTGTCAATTGTCAAATCTAGCCAACCCAATGAATTTCGACGACCAATCACGTGCGATTATTTTTCTTCCTGTTAGCTCGATTCAAGAAATGAAGTATAGTTAATTATCATCAATAATTTATTGCTGAGTTTTTAGTCATGTAATTTACTTTATTCTTTTTTGGTAATATCTTTACTATCTAAGTATACTAATATTATAAAGAGGTAATGTTGGTTTGTTTGTTGACGAAGGAAATCTCGGAAACTACTCAACAGGTTTCAACAATTTTTTAACACCGATGTGTTGAATGGACTGTCTGGACGGGATGGTTATAGGCTATATTTTATCTCGGTATTTACATTAGTACACCCGTGCAGGAAGCGAAGTCGAGACTTACACTTATTAGAAAAACGTTTTCATTGTATTGAGTTTTTTGAGATAAAAATATCTGTCTGGGTATTTCCGACAAAACTACAGCATTAACTTTATTAGGAAGTTAGAGTCAGTTACACAAGTTTCACGCTGATGTTGACGTAATTTCGTAAAACCAGACTCAAACGGCCCAGCTCAGCTGCCCTATTGTTACGGGCAACTTGAAAAGTCCGGTCACTATGAGGTGTCTGTTAACATAATTCCCGTATCGTATTCGTATCAATGTAATTTAAATTGCAAAATTCGTCACTTAGTCTTTTCCCGATCAGTCAGCTTTTGGTTATTATTTACTATTACCGGATCAATATTAAATTGTCCAGTTAATTAAATGACCCGTAACAAATAACTCAGTAAGTTTATAAAGATAATATAATACCTATAAATCATTTAGTTATAGTTTTGGCGACATCATCGCCACTATTGTCTTACAATGCTCTGACTAAATAACTACAAATTATATACTCTGTTTTCAGAATATTGACAAGTATTCATGGATTAAACAGTTAAAGTTTAACCCGTAATACAGCAAAATAATACTCATGAAATGTTAAAGAGTTTTTCTTCCTACTCGGAAATAGCAACCAATGTTTTCAAAAACATCTAAATCCTTTTTCCTCTATAACAGGTTCAATACGATCAAATGACTGTACCGGGACAGCTTCATAACAAATGCATGGAATATTCCGCACTCTGTGTTTACACCTTTGTATTCCAATACCATATTCATAGAAATAGAAATGATCGTTTTTACCGCCCGGAACAACTCAATCGAATGTACGTACGATCTGACCCTAATCACACGCATTAGAAATGTGACTAGCAAACAGAGAAATCAGACATTATACGTTCCTGATGTGTGGCAAAGAAATATTATTAAAATCGAGTGAAAACATTGTTTCCTCAACCGCTGATGGCGATCTATTTTTTTTTAACTATCTCTTTCTCTCGACGATCGAACGCGCGGCCGTCCCTCTCTTCCGTAACGATTGACTGAGTTCATTTGGTTATTTATCTTTTGTTTAGTAAAAACGTTTCACGGTTTTTAAGTTTGTCATTACGTTCATTGTTCAATTCAGATACCCGTCGCGTTTTTACGGTGTCAGGGAAAGTTTCAGATATGTCACGAATTTGATTTTATCGAGAAATATTGATGATGCCGAAATATCGTGATGTCGAACACGGTTTTTTTTAGATAGCATCTAGTATTCGGTTCTCGTGATTTCAATAAATTGTAAGGCGCCTTAGAGTCTTGAATTTAGTATTTCAGTGGAAAGATACTGAGTTTTATGAATAAAACAGCGATTTACGTGTATAAATAATGTTCTTATTATACTGTTACGGGCCTTTCATAGATCCCCAAAAAACCACTGAATAAAATATCCAGAGAGATAAATGTTAAAGCCAACACAAAAAACATAATAAATTGCAAAATAACGAATCAAGTCGTCTTAGAATTGTTACAAACGATCTAATAAGTAGCTTAACTGATCTACTTAGATCGTTTTCCGCTGGTTGCTAGGCTAGTATTGTTGAATAGATGTTATGGCATGAGTCTGCTAATAAATTGTAATGATTCGTTATTTAACATTATGCATAAATTCATCTAATTTAAAAAACCATTTCACTGATACAAAACACATGTTATAAATTCAATATAGATTAGTTACATTCAATAAAGACAATGAAAATTTTTGCACGAATTTCGTGGTGTAACAAAGTACCGTTGTCTTTAAAACCTTCAAACTGTTATTAAAGCTTACATAACCATTCATAACATTTTGGGTCACCGTACAACATTGTGCTCGAACAAAGTACCGCGACGTAAACATATGATTTCAATTTTTCTAAATGTTTACACCATACAAACTATCACTTACACTGTAAAGTGAAAGTGATGCAGACCAGTACCAATAAATTTGAATACGACAAGGCGATTCGTCTTGGATATCATGTAATGTTTTAGAAACGTTTAAATAAAGCCTATATAAGTAAGTTTTGTATGATTGGTATCAAGTTTATTGCTTCCTGTGGGTTAACAAAAACGGTAGACAAGCAATTAATTTATATGTATTTCACTGAGCTAGGGACACTAATAATCTTAGAATCGCGTCTAATAAATCTTGTAGGAAACGTCTACATTGTTGGTTACTCTATCGTATTTTAAACAAAAAAATTGTCTTTTACTTCTATGGTATAGTTTTTCTTCTCTGCAAAGGCTAATGTTTATATGTTAGGGATTTTTTCACTAACTACCCCTACACATTTTCTTAAGTATTGACTATCTGAATATTCGAGAGCCTTGCTTGATGATACATCATAATTATTATTTTGACTTGTTAGCATAACAAAAGAAAATACGTCACTACGTACGTCTTGGCTGATTCGCAAGCTGTAAAATATCAGGATTTACGATAGAAAGTTGTGGTTTCCAGAATTTCGGCGGCACAATAAAGCAGGACGGCCTCGAGTCGTTTTCGAGATTAAAATGGCCGACAATCGTCCATAAAAAGTCGGCATCAACCGTCGACCTCTATAAAATACGCAAATAGGTCATGTAGCTGTCGAAAAAGTGATGAATGAATAATAAAATGTACATAACTGCCGAGTTATGTACGTGCAGCGGGCTAAAAGCGGCCACTTTGTTACCTACCTATTTCATAATAATATTATGAACACAACGTGTTTTATTAGTAAAATGCGAACATTTCCCTAATTTGAAATTTTATCCTTTCAAAGGTGGACCATGTAACAAAACCCATATTTAAAGAAAACTCTCAGAAATGCTATCACCGTAAGATTTGCTTTGTATCACAAAATTGAAGGTAGTAATTTGACAAGAAAAAATTTCGTGTATTTCGTGTGATGACGAAGGCTTTTAGGCAGCCTAAAACTCCGTCACCAGAGTTTGGCACTTACTCATACGAACGAGCCAACGAACGATTACCTAACTCAGGCTGATATGGGTTGTAAAATAGTCCGACTCTCTAGATAAACTTGCGTACTTACCAAGGTGTAAAAGAACTAAGTTATTTTTAAATTACTATTGTAGCCATCAAAAGGATTGCTTGTAAAAAGTATTGTCGATATAATAAACTTTCCAATTTAAAACCATCGTAAACTCCAGCAAAACTACTAAATTCTACTAAGTTTATCTGACCATTTTATTAGTTATAAAAATGTATAATTTTATAGATTTGTTGATTGCCTAATCAGCACTGAAGTTATTTATGTGTAAAATTATTACATTAGAAACAAGAGACATGGCGTTTTTATGAATCAGATAAGAAAAGATAAATTTTAATTCATAAGACCGGAGCATACTTAAATTAAACATGTCATTGGCGGTGATTCGGCGGGGCACTGACTAACTAAAAATTCCTAAATTCGAGAGCTCTTATTTCGTTCACAATAAAGTTCAAATCAAATAGACCGTCTGAGTGACAGTTCTAAAATTACGTATTTAACGTCAAATTGAGTAGTTTTAATCAAACTTATCAAGGCTACTGACTAAAATTGCATACATTCACTTAAATTTGACGTAAAATACGTAATTTTAGAACTGTCACTCAGACGGTCTATTTGATTTGAACTTTATTTTGAACGAAATAAGAGCTCTCGAATTTAGGAATTTTTAGTTAGTCAGTGCCCCGCTGAATCACCGCCATTGTTCCTTTTTTACTTCGCGCTAAAATTACTGATAAAATTTTCACAAAACCATACACGGACTACCATCAGTGTAATAAGCGAATTTGTTCATTTCATTATTATTCTAGTACTAGAGTAATAATGACGACGATTTAAATAATTGTCGATGAAAAATAATGAGGTCATTATTAAAGGAGATTAAGTGAGGAGGATGTTCTCAATGCCTCGGAAACTTTTAGTCCCATTAGTTTAAGAAAAGTCTCTCAGGTCTCTTAAGGTTATGAGACTAAGGCCTGTGTTCAGAGACTATGCAAAGCGTATATCGTGTCTCAGACGGTGATTCATAACTCAGTTTTCATAGAAAACTGTCAAAAATCGATGCCTAAACGTAGACTCAAGTTTGAGTGAAGTCTTTGAATAAGAGCCTAAAATTGCCGTTGAGACTAACCCGCTGATGCTACTTCAAAATTAAGAGCAATCGTTCGTAAAATCACTCTTTACGTTCTACTCCTTCACAAACTAATGAGATTACACGGAGCTCTGGAACACTAAATTAAACTTTAAGGCCTTATGCGAAATTACACTCAAGAAGTAACCAAATGAATGGAAGTTCATTTTTATTAAATTAGTTTTTAAGTAGTGTAGGTATTTTTTTTGTTTCTGATATAAAACTTTGTTTGAATGAATGGGATATAAGTTTTGCATTGTAATGTGTTTTGATGGTTGTTTTGTGTGAATGGTTCTTTGGTAAAATTGATAAAGACCATTTTTTTTAAATTACTCAGCCAGGAAAACTCTGCTAGGTTTAGCTAATTTTAATCTATACTTTGTTGCATTTTTATTTTTCTACGTTAACTGATTATTCTTTCATAGTGGACCGATAAAAAAACTTTTCGATCTGAAGGACTCCGAAGTTACTATGAACAGAAATACACTTCGAGAGTACAGGATAATTTACAAATTATTAAAAACTGTTTTAAATTCAAGTATGTATTAATATAACGTATTGAGGTAGCCAATGTCTTTACCACCTATTGATGGTTATTTGATAGTGCCACCGGTGAAGTTGTCCAATAATTGCAAGGAAACACAACTTACTGGTAAATCGATTTAAATGGAAATAATGTTACTGCTCATGATTTCTACGATTCGAAATAGAGTGCTTCCTTGAATACAGCTATTTATTTGTTATTACATGAAAATGATTGTTATTCTGATATTCTGTTTACTGCTATAGCATTTCTAAGAGATACCGTAAAATGTAAATGAACAATTTTGTACAAAGCCGCAGAATTTATTGTCATTTTCAGTATAAAGTGGTGCTTTACTTGCAAAGTTTGTGGATTCAGTAACTACTTCTAATAATTTAACTCCATACATCGATTTCTTAAATAGAGAGACATTAAATGTTTTGTGTAGGTACTTTTTTAAACAGTTTGTATGTAAGAAAATTGAGTTTGTATGAGCTTGTGTCATGGCTTGAGAAAGAAAGAAAGACAGAAAAAATATTTTATTTTGGCATCTACAATGTGTGCTATCCATACAAATATATATAATATAGTAAGGATTCTACTCAGATTTATTTAAAAAAATATAAAACTTCCAACAACACAATTTATTAATTTTGCAAAGTAATTTAAAAATAGCTACACAAGATTACAGATATCAGATTGTCTTCTACAATTACAATTCAATTACATCTACAATTACAAATCAATTACTAATCAAGTAAATGAACAGAATAACAGCATGATACAGACAATAAGAGATGTTACCAGTTCGAAGGCTCGAGCAAAAGTGAACCCGAGGCAGGCGAGCGCTCTGCTTTTATAGGATCGCCACCGATACAATTTTAAAAATAAAATCTACCGCTGATTCGGCCTCTCCTGACAAGTGGTTGCCCACAACCACATCACAGTTCTGGCATATTATAATCTACATGGTCAAGTTAAAGACCGTCTTCGGCAAGTGGACTCGGCGGAAGCTCAGGCATGTCTCGTGGTGCAGTGGTGGTGGCCTCTCCGTCGAGTGGACCCGCAGGGATGTCTCCGTCGTGTGCACTCGGAGCAGCTTATGATGAACCCGCGGAAAAGTCTTCAGCTTCTATGCTCGGGACAGGCTGGGACGCATCCGCTTGGGCGTCATCATCAACTGAAAGTAATACAAACAAAGTATTAGCTCAATTTCTATAGGCTTTTGGATATACAGCAAGTCTGTATATCTGAAAGCACTGAATTAACCAGACAGTGCTCAAAGTTTCATGTCTAAAGCATCGTAAAGCTTCAAGCTTACATGTTGCTATGGTACATTGTACCTTCAAATCACAGAGGCATCACTTAGCATGTGAAAAAGGCAAGCAGAGCGGGGCTCTATGCCGCCACACACATCAATCACAGAGGCATCCAGTCCGCATGTGAAAAAGGCAAGCAGAGCGAGGCTCCATGCTGCCACACACATCAATCACAGAGGCATCCAGTCCGCGTGTGAAAAAGGCAAGCAGAGCGAGGCTCCATGCCGCCACACACATCAATCACAGAGGCATCCAGTCCGCATGTGAAAAAGGCAAGCAGAGCGAGGCTCCATGCCGCCACACACATCAATCACAGAGGCATCCAGTCCGCATGTGAAAAAGCAAGCAGAGCGAGGCTCCATGCTGCTACATACACGTCAATCACAGAGGCATCCAGTCTGCATGTGAACACCAACCAATCACAGAGGCGTCTAGTCTGCATGTGAACACCAACCAATTACAGATTCAACGGGACTCGAACCCATGATTTCTATCGCTTTTCAAAGCAATGGCATTAGTAAATACAACGTACTTACAGTCAAAAAATGAGGCACATGACTCAGGGGTCCACTCGCCTCGCCAAGGCACCATGTGCTCGGCGGCGGCACTGGTCATTACGAGCCATCAACCAACTGCAACTCGTGTCCGCCATGGGGCAGAACTCTCTTTGCACGATAGGGCCCTCGCATCCCCGAGTCCAGCTTGCCTGTAATTTGAGAAGTTTATTACAAAAACCATTTTGTTAAGTGACAATGTTTTCGCAGTTTTTCTATTACGATGGACATACTCGTCTTGTTTAAGTCTATGTTGGTCAAGCAGCCGGCTAGTGCGCTGACGATACATGTCTCTCATACCTTCTCGATCGTTGCCAGAATCTGATAATCTCCATCGCGAACAAGTGACGTTATTACTAGCGTTGTCGCCTTGATGCCGATGAGCAGTTGTAGCGGAGAAGTTTGAGTGGTCCTTTGCTTAGTGCAGTTGATAACTAACTGCATTCTCCATAAGGACTCTGACCAAGTATTACCTGGTTTGGTTGCCTCAACCCGTAACATGTTGAGTAATGTCCGACAGTAGCGCTCGACCTGCCCGTTTTCAAATGCACAATGCATTTGATGTTATAAGTAAATTCGGCTATCTATTTTACTAATCCAACTCACACTCTCAAACGAACGTCAACAATCAGACACAATAAGTTTAGGGACTCTAAATAAGGATACGGCGTTACATATAAATGGTTTTTGTTTATCAGAGTCTTGCTTTTGCATAACATAAAACAGACAGTACTGTATGTACCTAAGCATCTACAATGCGTAAAACATACTAGGCTAGTGAGGAGCCCTGGGAACTTTCTTCGATGAAATGCAAAACAAACAATGGGCAATGTATTTTTTTCTTAACAAAAGTACAAAGACACGGGTACCAAAAATGTCTCAAAATTATTTTAATAAAAACCTTGATTTTACATTCGCTCGATCTAACCTGACCTTGAGATATTGTGCGATCTAAATACTCAACTTTAGTTAGTTACAAAGGTACTTTTATTCGTGTATACAGCAAAACCAGAAATTGTTAAAATAAATGACTCACGTAAGTTTTCAATAGCTTCGTCTAATGTTAGAGGCTCAAAAAATAAATATGTCGTCTATGTAGGTCCGAATGAGTACACCAAGAACACACACATACACCAGACACGATTACAAACTTTAGCCTGTAAATGATGATCCGCTGGTACTCTGCCTCCGTAGGTATACCTACCCTGTATAACCGCGGTCGTAACATCACTATCTGTAAAAGCACCTTTATACTCGTGACAATAATTTACATTGACTTCGTTACACTACTTTCTGATTGCCGTTTCGCATAACAAATAGTGACATCATGACCCAGTTTCTTACAAAAAGAACACGTTACATTTTTCTGACTACCCGCATTTCTACTATCGGAGTTATTTTTAGAATTTGTTTGAGACTGATCATCCGATTTCATTTTCTTGAAACATGAACGTTGTAAATGACCAGATTCACCACAAGAAAAGCAATTCAAATCTGATTTCCTATCGATAAATGGTCGTTTAAGATCGGCTTTAAACTGTAATGATTTCCTAGAAACCGATGATTCAGATGTTATTTTAGGCTTAGTATAGATGGACAAAAACTCGACAAGGTCTTTGGGTAGCAGGTGGGCATTCACAGCAGCAGCACGTACCTGTGCGTCGGTTATTCCACGTATCACAATAGCAACAATTAGCTCTTCGCTTAAACCTTTTACTATATTGAGGCGCAAAATAGAACGCCGGGCATATTCAGCGTACGTGGGGTAACCGTCGGAGTCGGAACACATAACTTCGAACAATATATCAGCGATATCAATTCTTCGTGAGCACAGTGGCTTGAATTCTTTTTTGAAGTTGGACCACGTGCGGTCATTAGTAACCCAATCATTGAGCCAACTACGAGCATCTCCTTTCAAGCAGTTAGCTATCCGGGATAAACACTCATTGTCGTCCCAACAATTTGTGCTACGAGCTCTCTCCACTTCCTCACACCAAGAATCAATATCGTGTAAACCAGGGTCAAAGTTCGAAATATAATAATGGTTGGATCTAACCTTGCTCAGTGTACTCAACGCTGCAATAAGGCGCTCGGTGACGTCCAGCGAGGACGTGGTGTTTGCCAGAGAGTCACCCATGGTGCTGGCATTGGATGCCGGCACGGAGACCTCAGCCCCTGATGGAAGTAGCACGTGCTCGGGCGCCGCACCGGGAAGCGTCATAGACTGCGAGCACGGCGAGCACGTGGTGACAGGAATGGGCATCGCCACTGCGCGCCCGTCTGGCGCCATCGGCTGCGAACACGTGGCGACAGGACTAGGCGGCGCCACTGCGCGCCCGCCCGGCGCCATCGGCTGCGATGGCGTAGCGCACGTCGGGGGTAGACCGACATGCTCCAACGCGTTCAGGCGCGCCAGAATTGTACCTAAAGTCTCACGAAGTTCATTAGTTTCGGTATTGGCACGCCTTGTCCTACCTCGGCTGCGAGTCGTAGAACCTTCGGACATAATGCAAACAGATTAATCAAAATGTTAAATATAGGCCAGAGCGCGGATAGACCATGGGGCCTATCCCACTTCTGAAGTAAGGATTCTACTCAGATTTATTTAAAAAAATATAAAACTTCCAACAACACAATTTATTAATTTTGCAAAGTAATTTAAAAATAGCTACACAAGATTACAGATATCAGATTGTCTTCTACAATTACAATTCAATTACATCTACAATTACAAATCAATTACTAATCAAGTAAATGAACAGAATAACAGCATGATACAGACAATAAGAGATGTTACCAGTTCGAAGGCTCGAGCAAAAGTGAACCCGAGGCAGGCGAGCGCTCTGCTTTTATAGGATCGCCACCGATACAATTTTAAAAATAAAATCTACCGCTGATTATATTATAGCTAAACGACTTTAAAAACTTGAACTTACAATTCAATGTGCCATCGCACGGAAGCGCTGAGCACAATATATTATTAGTTAATTACGAGATTAGTTACTCAAATAAGCTAATAATGATTTAGCCGAATGCACATTGCACACTGACTAATGAATCAACAAAACCTGCTAATCAGCGATCTGGTTATCAAATTATTCAGTGTTATGTAAATTAGGCTCATGACACATGTATATAAATATGCATTGAGTACATCGACCTCATTGTGTCAATGATTGAGTTGAAATTCGTCAATCTATTTTAAAGAATTGTTATAATTTAAAATTTTGCAATCTATATCCATAATTTAGGCTGGCACTGGGATATTTTCTTGTGATCTTAATTCCTTTAATTACCTTTTTTATAAATCAAATTAAACTATGACCAAAAAGAAATACCTCATCGAACGGGTAGGGTTTTTACAGCTTGCTTTGAGTTTAGAGTTCCAGTTGTAGCACCTTTAATTATTGTTCCTGCTTTTGAATCGCAAGCAATATAGCGGTAGCAAGATTGGAATATCTAATTTGGAAAGTCTGGACAAATCGCTCTACTGGGCGGGTTTTAAATGGCTTATTATAAGTAATGTCGCAAGCCTTGATTAAGACACGGGAAAGCATCTTGGTGTTGATTATAATCTCCAAGTTTTGCTACAGTCACACATAAATTTATTTTAGCGATACTGTTTATAGCTTATGCTAAAATAAAATTAAAGCTTTCCGACCGAGGTACAGAAATATTGTTGTTTAAGTGGTTAGATTTAGTAAAACTACGTAAAATACATGAAGCTTTGGAAACTGGACAGGAAAATGATGTGAAGCATAATGCAGTAAGTGATAAATGTAAATTAAAATACAAACTTTATAATGAAAATATCGCCGACTAAAATGGGAAAGAAATATATTTACCTAATAATACATAACTCAGATGATTAGTTCTTCATGTGAGATACACAGTGTTTCTCACTGTAATGTCAATGAAATGACTCAATACCCTATAATATACACGTTTTTTAAAAGTTAGTAACAAAAATCCAGATTTAGCTGTACATTTAGCATCAAAAATAAAAAATCGAAAATGTGTGAAAATCGAATTTTCACATCATAAACGCGAGCGAAAAGTTTATCGGAGAAAAATTGCTTCGGAACAAGTTTTGCTCTAAGCTCCATCAACGACTCGTCAAGTTCCAAACTCAGTTAGAGCTTGGACACACCACTTTTATCTATAACTACGCGTTTGTATCTTTATACGGAATAACAGTTTAGTCACGCTATAATTGGTGCTACTCAAAATAAGTGCGCCTCTTGAGGAATACCTCCAATTTACATATATTATAAAAATAATAACTTATTCATTAATTGTTTAACAAGCTAGTTGTTACTGATAGCTACAGAGAGTATTATTTTTGTTACATTGATACTACATTACCAGTCGATTTATAAAGTAAAGACCTTTAAGTTTTTCTTATCTTTTACAATTTGGTTCCGAAACCTAGCATCTTAAGAAACACCTTTACAATTGAGCATTTCGTTTAAAACACATTTTTTGTAAAAATGGGCCCTTATCTTAACGACTTTATGACCTGACCTCACTCAATGACAGTCACTAAGAGCCGATAAAAGGTGTTCATTTTAAGACTCAGTTAATGTTGCGATAAAATACTCTACCTATCTGGAGATAAACATGGTCTGAGAATTTTTGGGCGTTGAAAAATTATAACAGATATTGTAAATGGGTGTATCTATCACTAAATTATCGGCTCACAAATAGTCAATACCAACACACACAGACCATTAAGTATTTGTCCATCTAAAATGCCTTTGCGTAAAAGATCTTTTAATAGTTCTGTCAGGTGGTCAATGTCGACATTTAATTAAAAAAAACATAGGATAGCCCTCCTTAAAAATATGCTATGCAAAATTTTTAATCTGGAAAGCTGAATCAGTGTCTAGGACATTGTTGACATTGACATTCACTTACCTAATAAAACGCGCCATCTTCTCCTAATTGATCTAATGAAATGAAACTCTTTTTAGCTAAGATCATCGTTATTTGAGATCACTCTCCCAAATCAATTACCAAAAACTAAACGAAACTAAAAACCAAGGTCATTTCATCTTGATTGTGAGTTTATCGACCTTTGTGTAATTAGCTAGAGTGAAAGTATAGATTTCGTCATCAAAGTGGAGATAGTGGTTTTATGATCTGAGAACGCATTACCGTTTCCCTGTAAAACAAAGATTCATGGTCAGTTAAAGTCGGGAAAGGGGAGAGTGAGTAATGAAATTGGAGAAAGAATTGCAATACATTCACTATGATGTAATAAAACAAGCTTTATTACAACATGTTTAGAGTAGATTCGAGGTTATTGTTCTTATTTTGTAACATAATAAAAATATTATAAGAGTATATAAAAATTAAAAAACTGATGAGATTATTCACCGTGCTTTAAATATCTACCATTATCGATAGCAAGTGTTACAGAGTATGAAACCAAGTTCAGCGCCACCCCCGATAACTTGTTTGCACTTATAATTTCATCCAATTCAAGTACTTGACATTTTTAAGTAGCTGTTAAACCAATAAAACATTTATTTAACCCAGTAAAAGTCTATTCGCGTATTCAATATCCAACGACCATATCCCAGTCTCACTTTCATCATCATTAAATAGCCAGAACAGAAAACACATAAGTGGTCATGGACCATAGCATGGACACATCTAATTTGCGGCAAACGGCTAATTTGAAATGCTTCCGATTTTCCAGTGAATTTTCTATTGAAAGTACAATTTCACCTGATCACTGGTAATTGAGGCGCAGATTAGATCGTTGTTTGTACGGTGCGCTATGACACGCAAGATATCCGCGCAAATTGATCCGACGCGTGTTGGTTAATACGTTTATAGATTTAAGTTCTGGTTTTTCTCTGTGAAATTATAATTAATACGCTGTATAAGACTGCATCGACAATAAGCATTTTATTTAAAAAAATATCTGAAAAAGAAATGTCTACCGCTCCCTGGGATACAGTCGTGATCATATTTCATTTCATTTAAAAATAATTAAAAGAAAATATTTCGATAGGATCTAAATAATCACTCCCACTTCGTAGGTACTAATGCCTGTTTTAAATCAATGTATTTCAGTATTCTAATAAACCAGGTAAAAATCAGACAAGAACACAAGGTGTTGGCCTAACTTTTTTTTGCATTGACCCCATCTAGTAAGTAGTGAGAAGCCAGTCAAACAAAATGAGGCATAGCAAACGGCTGATCAGCCGTCATCTCAACGTTTAACCCTTTCTTTTATTCATCAATTCCAACATTAAACTTCTATCTACGAGAAGGGTATGAATATTAAAAACGATTATTTGGCTCACACAAAGCCGCATAAATTCTCTCTTTCTGACTGAGAACAACTACCTAATGACTAGCCCTAGGCTAGATATTTTGTTTTTGGTTTAAAAACTATAAAAGAGGTCTATTTATAAACAAATAACGCCTTTCAATACCCAGCTTAATACATAAAATTGACAAATATACACACTGTTTTATGCACAGTCGACCCCATCGTTAGCGAAGGTCGCTCAAAGACTTTATAAAGCCTTTGCCTTCAAAAGAACTGAAGAATTATTTCAGGTTCGGCAACTCGAATATCTTTGAATTATTTTATTTGAAATCCTGCCTCATTGAGTTTCATTTCAGATAAATCAAAGCAACTTTGTGATTTTATAAATTCTTGAAATAGAATGTCGGAACTTGGTTATTTTAAAGCTGTTAATATATCACTGAAGTTATGTTTCGGTAACATTATTTAGGTATTTTTATTTAATATGGATTTTTTCAGTTATTACCTCACATTTTTATCTATTTAAAAAAACAAAAAATAAACCAAATGATAGACAAATTATTTCAGTAGTTTCTGCTCAAAATAACCATTGCTAACACACAATTCATCCATTATCACAAACTTTCATACTTTTCCTACCAACAATAGTTCCTATTACATACACGAAAATGTATGCTTCTTCTTAAAGACTATACATCTCGTAAACCTTGAAACATACTCGTACAATTGTTATTTTCCGTTTCCCACCGCATTCTTATGAAGAACTACAAAATACAATTGTTGACTGCCCGAGGTCTCATCAGCAGAGTGCCTCATCTCCATAATGGTCCCTATGCATCTTGCAAGAAGGGCCTCTTTCACTTGGTGTTCATGGCTATTTCTTTAGCTAGAATATGGTATACATTTATAAGTTGCATAGTAATTAACTCCAAGAAAATATAAGAGTGCACTAAAAAAAAGGCCGTCCATAGTCGTAGAGTATGTCAAAGATTCTCTCCTGACGCTAACGAAACTGCCCCCGTGTCTATAAATCTATAAGATACTATATTTATTTATATTAAAGCTAAGGCCAAACCTGCGCGACCAAAGCGACTGCGAAGCGGGAGCGTCTACCGCGCGGCGGACGCTACCCATATACATCTATGGCGCTTTGCATACCTACGCGACCGCATCGCGGGACGGGTTATATGGTAAATCCGTCGCGCGGTAGACGCTCCCGCTTCGCAGTCGCTTTGGTCGCGCAGGTTTGGCCTTAGCTTTATTGGTGGTACTGTTTTTGAAATAATTATCCACCGTGCCGCTGGAGCGATGGGAGGTGGTACTGTGGGTCAGTCATGAATATATGTGTCGTAATGTTCTAAATACGATTACAACAGCTGCATTCAAAAGACTTTTTTCCAGATGTTTAATCGACTCAGATACTTTTTAAGGTGTCTAAGGGTTAGTCAGAGCCAAGTCAGAAGACACATTGATACATCATCGCTAAGATTCACATCCGCGGACTTTCTTATCGAAACTTATTCGAAAGTATGTATCCTGTAGTATATATCCTGTATGGAAAACACGGCTTACTGATGAGTGAAACAGCCCTATATTTCGGTTACAAGCTGAGAACACAATGTCTCGTGGAAAATATTATTTTGACAAGTTTGTTGTTTGCTTGCTCGTAAGAGTATGTACACTTGAGTAGTGTTTGTCAGTACTCAGGAATGTTATTCTTAGTATTATATGTTTAGTTATTTATTTAATTTGTTAAGATAGTAGACGAGTAATGAACGGATTTTAGTGATAATTATGTTATAACTCTCAAATTCGTTCTCAAATTACCAAAGGAAATTATAGAAGAATTACATTACATAAGGCAAAGTGAACTCGCCCTATGTCCGTTTTCGTTTACGCCAATCACGTGCGTTTATTTTTCTAACTATTCAATCGACACAGTGAACAGGGTATAGATAAACATTTTCAGCAAACAGCCATCTCTTGTTGTTTTAATAAAAAGTATAAAATATTTTCACAATAATATCACGGTTATTTTATGTCAGTCGTAATCATAAACAGATTCATTGATGGTAAGCCATAAAAGAGTGTAAAGAGATGGCATCGTATTTAATAGCTATTCACAGGAAGCAAACAAGCCGTTTAAAGTCTATAAACATTTTGTTCAACAAGGCTACTTAGATCTCTTTAAAATAGAATGTTCAGAAATAGTTTCTATGCCCGAGACGAGGTAAAACCAATGATTTTTCACTTAGTTTTCTCAGCCAATTTCCATCAAAATGTAGAGATATTTAAGATTCTAGAGATGCCAGTGTCTTGGGCATGCTTCCGTCTGGCAATGGTTTGAATCAGTTGAGCTACCTATAGATTATTTGTAATGATCCTTAGGTGGCTCAACTGTCCCTCTGTATTTTGTATAGTTATGGAAATATGTAATAGTTTAGTTTCTGTGTAGGTAAAGCTATAAGCATTTATTGCTTTTTTTTAAATTCGCAAATAAATATGGTTGAACTATGTGTGTGAAATAATTAAGGCAGATAAGAGACTAACTAGTCAGTGCTGACCGGGTACTGGCGTCGTGTAAAATGATTTACTATTTTTTTACTACTGACGAAATACTGACTGCTTGTAAATAGTATGATTCAGTTTTCGTCGCCAGCACCGTCAGTTACTGACTCAATTACTATAAATGTTTTTCATGTATTTTTAACCACCTTTAAGATAATGTTATGTACATTGTATAGCGTGTTATGCGGTAGCTATGCGTGTACGCACAAAACGTCATAATGTTTTGACGGGTCGTCGTGGCGAGCTTTCTCGGGTGATTGACAGCAAGTTGCCCATCGCCACTTTCGCCAACTGATGTGTTGACAATTGCCTTTGTGAGAGTAAAACAAGATTTTAGACAACTTATATCGGAGAAGTTAGTGTCAGTCTTATAATAAACTCTGAACTTTACTTTATTATTTATGTACACAAATCCAAAAAGATCCAATTTAAAAACTAAAAGAATTTGTACATATACAAAGGCGAGCTTAAGTTTTATATGATTTGTTGACAATACTTGCTAAGTGGTTCGAAAACAATAGGCACTATTGGCACTACTGGTTTAATATAACCAACTAGAATTTCGCAAAGAGAGAGCACTCTCGAGGTGCAGAACACCTCTCAATCGTAGGTACTTTTTAAAACAACCAAAAAAATGAAATTAGTTCACTTAGTTGACGGAATAGTCGGTGAACATACAGAAAAAAATCCATACACTGAAACATAGAACCTCCTTTTCATTTAAAGTCGGTTAAAATACAAGTACCAGTTTAGTTTCCAAGGCCCGACAAATATTTACTTCAGTAGAAAGCTTGATAAATTCACATTCTTCGCTTGTGTCAAAGAATCTCATTGTCTTTATCATGATAGATAAGAATGAGATATAAGGAAATTTGAGTTGAAAACGACCGGTAAAAGAATCATAAAACGTATTCACATAGCGTAATGTTCCGGGGAGTCGTGACGTTTTTATAGGTGTTTGGGTAAATGGGAAAGAATGCGTGGTTTCCATTTTCTTTGTCCCTTTTTTCAATGTTTCTGACGCGTGGTGAATCCTGATTCGCTTTTAGGAATCATAATTCGTTATTTTATAACAAGAGAGATGGGAGACTCTAGCACAAGATCGCGACGTCTGGAAGGAATTGGGGGCGGCCTTTGCCCAGCAGTGGGACATTGAGGGCTGTTAATAATATTTTATAATGTTAAATATGTGTGTTGTTGGCGTTGCCTAAATAAATACATTATTTCCTGAACTGTATTGCATATGCGCGTTAGGCTCAACTCACACGAAGATGAAAGGGAAGCGGCTCGCTGTTTTATTGTCATATCATTTTAAACTTTATTTTCATCACTATAATCAGGTTAATCAAATGATCCATCTTGATGTAATTGGCTTAAGAGTGGAATAAAAAAGGTAATGCAATAAAATCCTGTGACAATCTTCTATGTTTTGCCAAATATAGACATAAATATCATTACAATACTTTTTATCCAAGAACGCATGTCGCTCCGTTTTGCGACTGATAACATTTCTTCAATCGATTTCCACGCGATTACTCGATACATGGCAAGTGACAACCTGTTATCTGGTATCGGGTTCTGTACCACTCCAAAACAGAATCAATTGAAAACAAATGTTAATACACTGTAACGAGATTCAAAATAGCACGCGAACTGGTATTAGTAAGTGTTATACTTCTATTGTTATAAAACTGAAATTAAAAGAACTTTTATTTTATTAAATTCAGTAAATTGCAGTGCTAACATAAAAAAATATATCTGTTACGGAGTAATATTTAGGCAAAAACAAATTTCTTATAACTCTTAGTTAATTACATGGATCGCTAAATTGTGCTCTCTCCGAATAATATAATACAATTGAGTTTGTAACTTAAGTATTATAGGAAAAGTATTATATCGTTTACAAACATTAAGTTGCTAAAACAAACATACAAAAAAACAGAGATAAAATGCACAGCCAAGTGCCATGTGCATGCTTGTGAGATGTATTTATTCTGTGTCACCTGGGAATCAGCACATTGGAAACCTACAGTACAGCTGACCTATATCAGGTCGGACAAGTTTTTGCGTCTATTAAGCAATCACAATCTCTCTATATAACGATGATTGAGCACAACTGGTTTTATTCTCCGTATTTGGCGAGAAAAATGTGGGGAATAGCCGTAAGAAAAATAATTATGGTTTTATTGCCATCTCGTAGATTTTGGTTTTTAAAACGGGGGGGGGGGGGGGGGGTGCATTAAAAATATTGAATATTTTTTAAAACAATAAAATTATTTGTATCGAGGTTGGCGTGATATGATCCTATATAAATATGGATTGAACAAGTAGAGGAATACCAAAGTGTGTCTCTTTGGGACTGTTTGAATTATGATAATAAATGGCCAAAAAGAAGTGAGTGCTAAAATGCCCCGTAATAAAAATGAAAGAAACATTGAGCCGACTCTATTTAGGTTTTTGATCGATATTATGTTTAAGAAATAGGTCAAAGTGACCTTTTATTTCTAAAGCGTCCGCCCGCGTGATTTATTTATCCTCTCTACAGAAGATTCTTACTGTAAACCAATAAAGGAATTAATTAAACTAATTTGGGTAGTCTTATTTTTGTCAATTTCACTTTCCATCCTTGTTTTATCATTTTTCTCCGTAGCGCAGTTGGAAAAGGTTGCGGGTTCGATTTATGCGGTAAAATTTTAGTAAGATCTGTAAATATTAGTCTCAAGTGTGTTTTGCTGTGTAGAATAATGTATACAAGTAGTACATAACTCACGCATCTACATCCCATAGCACAAGCTCCATCGAGCTTGTTCTGCCGTGTAGCGAGTTGCGTTGGAACAGGCAATAGAGTCACCTACCTTATAAGACTGTACATTTTTAAGTGATCCTTGAGGTCCTACAGAAATAAACACATTTTTCTTTCCATCTTTCGACTTTAGGACTGTTTGAAAAGTTAATCATTATTAGTTTCATTTAATTTCACCCCTTTCACTCGTAAAACTAAACTAGCAATACTGTCGGTATGTAGCGTCCAAGCAATGCGTAGTGCGTGGAAGTATGTGCGTTTCTCGTATTTGACAATGAAAAGTTGGGTTAGACTGCTGAAAGAATGTGTCGAGATCGGAAGAAAGTGTCTCTCCAAATATACATAGAAATGCTGTAGTCAACCGACTGAAAACCAAAGCTAAATCTATACTAATATTAGAAGATTTTTTTTGTATTTTTGTAAACAATACTAGCAGCACGTCCAGTCTTTGCACGAGTGTACTTATGAAACTACCGGGATAAAATAAAGCCTATAACTATTCCGACAGTCCATTCTACAAATTGGTTAAAGAATGAAATTTAAAGTTAAAATACGAGTAAGGAACTTAAAAGTCCTTACCATAATTAATATAAATAATTCTTAATAAGTTTAATTAAGTAATTGCTTATGCTTACAGTGAATTTTGTGAAATGAAATACTTCGTGAATAAGCGAAGACGATGTGAGGAAAGGTTTCCCTCAAACATTTTAGCAACAAACCCCAAAGTTTAGTCCCTTTGTGTATTTTAGAAGTTTTTCGAAATTTACCGAAGTTATCCGAAACCTTTTCAACTCGTCCTTAGCAAATAGAAAACTTGTATAACATGTTGCCAAGTTTGTATTTTGTATTATAAAGATGTGTGCGAAGAAAGTTGAATTTTCTATAAACTTTTTATGTACTTCCACATCTAAAAGCTTGTTTGTATTAGTATTATCAATGCTTACAAAATGTTATAAACATCAATACTCGTATAAATACTCGTAATATTTGTACAAATATTTGTTCTGTTCAACATTGCCTAACTTGTTTGACGTATAAGATAAATCAGCTTGCTTATGCTACCTTAAGAGCGTCATGGCTTCACATTATGAAACGTTTCAAACTATCATGGTTTTGACTAAGGGTTCCTTGTTTACTTCGGAACCCTGAAAACAGGATAAGTACCATGATTCGCAGGTTTAGGAGTTTCCCGATAATTCAGCACAGTTGCATGCCCCATGATCTCAGTCAACTAAAGTTACAATTAACAATATGAAAGCCAGGACCGTGGTTATTTGGAGAATAAGGCGGCTGGTTAGATAACTTTGTAATGCAGGTACAAACGGTCACTTGAACTTGATTTTTTCTACCTAATCACCGAAGTGAGACAGGTTACATTAGCCCTTAGCAGAATATCAGCACTGCAGTATGGCAACATGCTGCAGAACTACGCTGAGCTAACGGCTATTTCATCACCACACAGACTCTTTTTTATTTTATTTTATTATAATGTTTTGTTAGTTCATAAGTAGTGATCTGAAAGAAATGTCATTCTTCTTCTTCTTCTTCTTCTTCTACATTATGATAGTGACGATGACATAAGTAGCATACTTGAGCACCACATACTGAGGCGCTGATTTATATGGAATCTCACCACAACCGTAAAAACTGCACATTAATTAAAAAGTAAGTATAAATTGTCACTAATTGTTGAGCTCGGAAAGCCTGTACAAATTAATTTAGGAGCCATTAAGGTGCAATTAAGTGGAGTGTTTACGGAGACCGTTCTGTTTACGGCACCTGTCACGCAAATATGTCACTCAGAAGCAATTGTCATTATAATAAATGAGCTTTTTAAAACTATGTAAAGGTATTTTAATGTACAAATAATTTTTTAGTGTCGTTGTAATCTCAAAAATACAGGTTTGACAACATGCAATATTTTGAATTTTTTGGTGGCATTTCGCCGAAACGATTTTTCAATTCGTTTTTGACTACTGAGTTTTACTTTTATTTTAATAAAGAAATTAAGGTTTACCGCATAACAATCATCATTAATAATTATGGAATTAAAATAGACCATGTAACTTATAGAAAGGCATTAGAGACATTTAATTTGTAATAAAAAAACGATTTTCGACAAAGTACCTACGTAAATGTGTATCAGTACATAGGTAAGCTTTGTTTGTATAAACCGGTTTTCTTTGGTACATACAAGGGGTTTACCCTTCTATGAAAACCATCAGAAATAAGGTCCCATGTTAACTTTTTCGGTAAATAAATATATTTGTATTGAAACTCTGAATTTACCTTTGGGTATCATCACACCCGTCGTGAGTAGGGTTGCCATGTTTGTAATATTTATTTACAAAAGACCCCACCTTGGCAATATTTATCTATTAAAAAAAGTATAATCGAATTCTATTTCTGTCAAAAATTGAATCTGAATTGAGGCAATTTCGGTTTTAAAAATTACAAAAATAAAGGTTGAGTACCGTCTAATGTCTAACTGAGAATGGTATTTTCTATGTTTTTATACTTTGAATTTACAATATCACGTCTATAAATGACCACTTTTCATAGAGCTACCAAAAGTGTATGGACTTACCTTTTAACGATATATTTACTCAATACAAAGAAAAAAAAAACAAGCCGATAGGTACTTTTACTTTCTGATTTGTATTCACTTCATGGTACAATCGTAATAATATTTGACTTTTATTTTATTTGAATTAGGTCGTATACTATCCAAAGCAGTCTTGGCTTTGTCCGTTCATTTCTCAATACAGACAAATGTAAAAAATCAGCTAAATAAATAATATCTCTAAACTCCCTTGATTGAGGTCTTTACCGATTTCACTTTTTTGGCAGCCCTGTGTCAGTGATTAACAAGTCAACTTTACAGAAGCTGTCGAATATAGCCGCGTGTATTTTATTTTTGTGATTTCCGAAGGGACCTGTCATGTCACACAAACATGACATGACGCAGACGCGATCACAAGCAGAATAAAGAGACAACTTGCGGCGTGTACGAATAAGAAAAAAAACAAGCGATAAAATTATTTTTATTCAAACCGACTTCAACTTCGAATAGAACAAATTTCTGCACTTTTAAGGTGCAGCTTGGGCAGGGCCCGTGACGAATACTGTTATAAGGGTGGATAAATACAATGACATATTTTTGTCTATTTTAATAGGTATTTAAATCCTATGGGTTGTGATAATCAAAGAGATAGTCAGAGTGAATATTTGAGTAAGAGTAACAAGTATTTATTAATTGTTATAAGTGGCATTATAAAAACGTAAATAGTTCATTATTATTTTTTGTATTCTTACAACGCTCAAGTGACATTTTTAAGTGACATAAAGCTAAGCTACAATACATAATTATTAGTATTCACAATTTATAGTTTGCGTTCGAGCAGTAAATGTTTACGATTTGCTTTCTATGCGTTATCGTGAGTTTAATAGTAGTTCTATCAAAAGTGGGCCAGCAAAACTGTGTGCCACTGCTTATTGCTCATTGCGGTATCGCCCTATTCTGAAATTTTTTATTTAAATTTTGCTATTATTTTAAAACTTGAAGTTTACCTTTTCTGATATTCTAGTACCAACATAATAATATTAGCTGGTTGGGAAAAAAACGAGACTATTTTTAGTTTTTACTGTCTTCAAAAAGAAGGAGGTTGCATGTGTCTATTTTGATCAAATGTATGTTTTTATTGTTTTTTGTCACTCATAATTCCGGTAAAAAACACCAATTTTCGAATTTTTTTTGAATGACAGAGGATGAAGTGGTCCTAGAAAAAAAAACCAGTTAAGTTCTTAACTCTTAAAATCCTCACCTAAGGAGTTGAGTGTAGAAAGTCGTTTAAAAAAAAATACCTGTTCAGAATAAGGACGACAGCTTTGTAATAGATAAAGACGTTAAACGGTTTATGATTTGTGTCGGCACTCAGGTGGCAAGTGGGAAGTCCTGGGAAGTGATTTATATTCGCACTGCATTTATTGTAGAAGTTCTACTTCTAAGTCACGGAACCAGGGTCTCCAAAATTTAATGAACTTAGTGGTCTAGCAAGACGAGCTTGATAATTTTAACAAAGAATGGGCCCTTCTCGCTGAGGATAGAGAGAAGTGGAAGAAGAGAAGGGAAGCCTTTGCCCTGCAGTGGGACACAATAGGCTTAAAATAAAAATAAAAATAATAGTGGTCTATATTAAAAGCTGAGGCTGAAATTTTCAGCCGCATTCTCCTTCTCATAATCCATGCTAGGTGGGGCCTAACATATTTTCTTCCATTCTTCTCTATCGTCAACTCTGAATGCACTCCTCTGACATTCTTATCCTCTTTCACACAATCCATTTCTTCCTCGGCCTTCCTCTACTTGTATATATCCATCTACACTCATACTCATAATTTTCTGATATGACTTTCATCCCTCGTCATTACATTACATGACCATACCTGAATAGTATTGAATTTACAAATCTGACGGGTTTAATCGCGGAATTACCTCATTTTATTTATTTTTCGAAATTTCGTAAGCGTTGCAGCTTTCGTCACGGGCAGACTTATTGAATATGATTTATGTAAAAAGTAAAAAGTATTTTATTTTAACTTACCTACCATGTCCCACTGCTGGTCAAAGGTCTCCCCCTTCAGCTGATTATGTAAAGTTTAAAATGTACTATTCCTCTTATTGGTCTTTAATAAAGTATTTCTTTGTTCCAGGTGTGGTTGTGATGACATGGTGGTGCGCAGTGGCGCTGCTGGCGCTGGTCGCGCCTGCCCGCCCCGCCCCGCGCGCGGGGAACGGTGAGCTATTTACCAGTAAGCATCGCTGTGCACTGTTTCACGTCCTGGCTGGGATGCGGGGGAAACGACGATACGCTATGAAATGCTCAGTGAAGTTCTGATAGTGTAGAAGTCAAAATTGCTGCTTTAGAGGAAAGAAAAAGAAAAAAATACAAAACGCCCCATCGTCGTCAAATGACATTCAAATATAACACGTGGTATAGTATCAATTTCCTAACAAGATATTCCTATCCACTATTATTTATAGTAAAACATAGTACCTCCTCTTTTTAGGTCTGTAAAAATTAGCTACTTTGAAGAAAAATCTATAAAGGGGAGCGCCCGAGCGCCCGATCGTACAGCCAAATGACATTCACCGTTCAATTACTTTTGCACTGTTGGAACTTCACTGACGTTATAAATTGAAAAAGCTAGTGACATGCGCTGGTGACACGCTCATGATTAGTTGTAGAAATGTTGATACTTAATTAAAAATAACACGAGTACACTGATAAAATGAGATGAAAATGCTTTTGAAACTAAAAGTCCTGTAAACAAATTAAACTGCCTGCAGCTTGGTAAGTCTTTGTTATGTAAAATCTGTAGTAGAAGACACCGTGGACATGTTCACTCATTCTTATTTTTGGCCAAATAATTCTGCGTTGATGTTGATGATTGTGAATTCTAATTTAAAAACAAATGAATCGCAACCGTCAAACTTGCGTTTTATATGCGTTCAGTCTGCGTTTACCCCGCGTCCCACTGCTGGGCAGCTGTACACACTGGAAGAGGATGGCGGGAGTAAGTCTCTTTACTTACTTTCGTTCTTTTTTCCATTCTTTTATATTTAAGGATTTTTGTGTAAAATATGATATTTTTCTACAGGATGGTGGTAATAGTTTTGACATGTTTTTTATGAACATAGTAATGCAAGCCTAGTTATCAAGAAACTTTCTTTAAACATTTACCAATCTTTGTCCACACATTTTTATTGGAAGTAGATTGCAAATGTCGCATAGAGCATGATTCAATCTACACCGTGCCATGCACGGACCGTGCCCCGTCCGTGCTCCGTCCGTGGCACGGTCAAACATTATTGTAGACTTTTTGCATGAATCCCGTGGCACGGGACCCGGCAGGGCATGGCCGAGCTACGGTACGGACCGGCATGGTGTAGCACGAATCATAATGATGAGGCTAGCTTGCTCTTGATTTAGTTGGGTTTTTAGTACTGATAAGTTGGATTTTTAACCGATAAGCCATAATAAAATATTATGTCCAGTTTAAGCTACAGCGTAGGTATAATTTCCAAATAAAATATTTCAGAACCGTGTTAAGTGGCCTCATTCATAAAAAAATAATATCCTCTTAACCGCGTCCATTTATTTCGAAAACTCTGGCTTTATGAAAAAATAATCTGGATATAAGAGGTTCATTTAAATTATTCATCGCGAGCACTTTTGAAAAGTTTCTTTTTGTTTCGCGGCTTTTGGTTTGAAAGCTTACATTAGTTCTGACGTTTTTATTACAATTTTTGTAAAATGGTACATTGGTAATAATTATGTTTTAGGTTATTCGTTTCGAAAGTGACTAAGGAAACATGGTGGTTAGGTTAGGTTAGGTTAGGTTAGGTTGGTTAGGGCCTTGACTTGTACTAATATTGTGGATTGTAATTAATTTAGTTTAATAAATAATAATAATATGGAGGTGGGCGTTGGGACTGCATCACAGTTTTTTAACTTCCGCAGTCTCATCGTTTATGATATTTATTGTGCACTCTGTATTTTTGGTACTGAATAAAAACTTTTATTATTTATTATTTAAATATCCGTTGAAGAATTTAATTAATCGATATACAATTTGTCTGTTCTACAAGACGTTCTTTGTCAGCATCAAACGTAGTATTTATTTATTGTTGTCTATTTGTAAATCTTTCCCATTAAACCGAAAGTTGGTAAATGAGCCTCCATCTCCACAATGTCCCATGTATTTGGATATTGTTGGCAGGCAGTCAGATGTGGGCAGAGATTCCATCCTGACTATATCAATCACTAGTCCTAGTTGTGTTTGTTTTTTGTTGTTTGTTATTAGAAGAGTATTAAAACGAGAGATTTCACAAGCTAGTAATATTAATAACCAACTCCATAGTAGGTAATAGGAGAGAGGAACATAGTATCTTCCCATAGTTTTCACTTTCATATGAGTTACTGCGCGTCAACAAAACGCCTTTATTTGTTTGACGTGCGGCCCTTTCTGTAGGGTGACCAAACATTTTTGTGTAAAATTTAGATTCTACAGTTTTTTAACCTTGAAATAAAATTTTGACTCTTTACTAGACATGGGTAATTCTGTTTCATCGCATTATATTTCAGCCATAGCTTTCCTAATACTTCTTCCACTGTATTTAAGGTTAAAAGGTTTTTACCTAGCATTTAAAACACGTAGATATTACAATGCTATAATGTCTGAATTTATTTAAGTGATTTTTCAAACTATTTCATCAACTTAACCAATAGTCAGTTTCCAACTGAACAAAGGACTACTATAGTTACAGTTAATGCTCACTAGCTTAAAAGGTGTCAAGCTAAACCACTAAAGAGTATTACCTCATGAAACTCACTCAAAGAACGCACTTCAAAGTAATTTCGCCACTAAAACTTTATGCCACGTTTCATTGTACATATAACCTAACGTCTTGGATTTTTATTGAACCATATTCACCCTACTCACTTAGATTATACCAAGTATTTTAATAAATGTTTTTATGGTTGATTTTATTAGGAGCTTATTACAATGCTATTTAATGCTATTTTATTTAGGCGGCTTAAAAACTCCGTCACCAGAGTTGGCCACTTGCTTATACGAAAGAAGAAGAAGAAGGAGCTTATTGTGAGAGTTTTGCCAACCGGATTATTTATAGATATCGCTTTATATCCAATACTTGAATGATAATCTATAAAACGTTTTTTAAAAGTGAAATTGTGTATTCTCTACATAAGTTTATCATTTCTCTCAAGCACAGCGGTGTGTTACTAGTTAGTATTCCTACATGAATTAATCACAAAAAAATCCCTAGACAATGTGACTAACTAGCTTTACAACATGAAACTTTTAATTACCTTCTCATATTAGTAGAACTACTCGTATTTTAATTACAATACGCAGTTTGTAGAAGCTTGAGCACGAATATTACACACTTGTCACTTTATTATGATTATGCGTTAGCATGCCCATATGATCAAAACATACGACTGCGGAATTTTGATCTTACTTGGAGTTTCCTCGTATCAGAGTAGGTAATTAGTTAGTAATTTCTCAGTTTTCATAGAGAACTGTCAAAAAATCAATACTTGAGCTAAAACTCAAGTGTGTAAACACAACAATTAAAAAACACTTTCGCGGGTTTGTTTCCGGTGATAATATCGCCGCCCCCACCGAATAAAATCGTAATCGTAAAATCCAAATTGTTCAAGAGAATTAAAAAACGGTTTTTGGTCTATAACTTTTCTGTTAGTTTACCTAGGAAGATCGTTTATATGCCAAAACATGGCTTAAAATATAACAAATAATATAATGTTACTAAAACAAATCTACAATTTACCACAACCCAGATATTTAAAGAATAAATATTACCATAAATCAATAATTTTATTTACTATTGTAAACTAACAATACCATATTATTCGTGTAAAACGTTGACATGATCTGTACAGTAATAGTCAAACGCGATAGTATTGACTGCAAAAATGCGGTATCGACTGTATCTGTCTGCATCTGTATTGTGATGTTACCATAGTATTCGGTGTAATAACAAATAATGTCAAATATAGTAAAACTGGATTACGATGTTTTTCCATGGCAAGTGAATGAAGTTTGATTATTGTAATAACGAATACCGTTTAATATCCTAATGTAGATTTCGTCGCAATTGTATTAAAAAATAAGCTTAATAGCCTGCAGCTAAGACTACGTTATACCTACCTGTATAAAAAGTAGCCTATATGTTATTATAGGTCATAAACTATATTTATTCCAAGTTTCAGCCAAATTCGTTCAGTGGTTTTCACGTGAAAGAGTAACAAACATCCACACATCCACTTTTTCACCCATCTATCTATTTATGGATGTATTTTTTTTATTTGTAGCATTTTTAATATTGTTTATTAGTAAAATAGTACATTATGAAGTAAAGAGTATCTAGATTCATAATTATTTAGTCTAGTATAAAAATAATCATTGTTTTGGAACGAAAATAAAATCGTTTAGTTCAGTACTAACTTACTACAGCAATCTATTGCTTAGTTGCCCGCAGCTAAATCTACGTGGTACCTACCTGTATAAAAAGTAGTTTTTATGTTATTCCAGGTCATTAACTAGATATATTCCAAGTTTCTGCCAAATTCTTTAAGTAGTTTTTGCGTGAAAGAGTAACAAACATCCTAATATCTATTTTTCCATCCATCTATCTATTTATTCATGTATTTTCACAAATTGATGCATTTTTGATATTAATGATCAGTAGAAATATTACGTAAAGAGTACCATAGCTGGGCATTAACTCGTTAATCAGTTAATCGTTAATTAACGAAGTTAACATTTTGATTAACGGATTAACTTTTAAGTTAACTTTTTAAGTTCACTAACGCAACGATATTAAAATGTAATTTTACACATATTAACGGATTAACGATTAACGTTAACTTGCGTTAATTCTTCCGAAATGTAACGCTTTAACGTTTAACAAAGCTAACTTTTTTTGTAGCGGATTAACGATTAACGAAGTTTTTTGATTAACGGTGCCCAGCTTTGAAGAGTACCTGGCACACTCAAAAATTCTAGATAGGTCTCTATTTACTAGAGTCATAGCTTCTTGCGTTTGATCCGGCCGAAAACTGTAGATAATACACCTGTGTATCGTCTGCGTAAAGATGATAATTATTATTATGGTACTTACCAGGAAAACGAGGATCCTTGTGTCACTGTAGGTATGTATTTTATATTATGATGTTCACCGATTAGGTAGTTGGTCAATTATATAGGTAGTGATCCGATTTTATAAATACTTTTTTCGTTTGAAAAAAGTACCTTAGACCTACACTTTTGAGCTGGAATACTATGTTAATGATCTTTTGAGTTATGAACATCTTTGTACTCTTGATAATGTTTGTGCATAATATGGGAGCATCCCTGAGGAGAGTAGGTACTTGATATGAATGTGGATGGATATAGGTATAGAGGTAGACCCAAGAAAAGATGGATGGATTGTGTGAAGGATGACATGAGTAAGAAAGGTGTGAAGGGGGTATGTGTAGTATGCCGGCTTGGCTTAGGTACCTACTTGGTCAAGCGATGGGTGTATGTGGGAAATAATCAGTCCAAAGTCCAAATCACGTCACACACAGAGTTTATTCACTTTCGTCAATAAGAAGTACAGTTCACAAGCACAGGAGAATACACATACACAAAGAGTTAGAAGGAGTGAAGATTTACGAGCAGACAGAACGGAAAGTAACTACAAAACAATTAAATGAATTTATAATGGCGTCTCGCGACCGGCAGGCTTAACATGTGCAGCGTGAGATACCTTGTCGTCGTCGAGAGCGAAACTCTTTCTTGCTCTAGCATTGAACGTTAGAGCAGATTGACAATATTAAGATTATGTCTTTCGTTATCTCGATATACGCTAACATGCGCGTCACGGTAGAGAAGATGGTTGTTGTCGATTGTATGTCACGTCGGATCGAGAAACTCGAGAAGGCAAAAGAGTATCGTAGATGTAGAAAGAAGGTTTTAAATGGTTACCTCTAACAAGTTTGAATAGTTTGATTGTAAAAGATTTAATTTGAGAAGTGTTTCTTTATCTAAAATATTATATTACATATTGTATCTTTATAATATTATATTTTCGTTCGTCTCAACGATGCTAAAATACAATTTTCATAAAACATGCTAAAAACTCGATGCTAAGTATAAACCTCTTTTTATGGAACTTATTATTACTGATGAATTGACATTGTTTCTGTGACCTCTCTCAATGCCCACAATAGTGTTGCCCGCAGATGTTTCACATATTACCCAAAAAAAATTGTATTAATTAAAAATTTATTTTAAATATTTACCGTATGGTTTTTTACAAAAAATATAGGTGGTGTTTGGATTTGAAATTTTTTGGCTGCTTTTTAATTCGGCCGAAAAAAATCTAATTATGTATTTGTTCGTTGTGTTTGGCAGATGACTGTACCGAAATGGCGAAGTTGTTTATAGTGAAATCACATTGATAATTTTTCAAATTCAAAACAATCTCTTTTTCATTAAGAATTCCCTAGATTCGTCGAGAAGAGTTGTGGGAGTTAGTTGGAAGCACTGACAGACTAATAAATTTTACATTTATCAATATTTTTCAATAACTATACATCTTAGAATAAAAAGTAATACCATTTTGAAATGTACAAACAAAACCCTTTCATATAACAAAAATTTTCCCTACGGTTTCTATCTCGTCCTCAAAAAGTTCGACGAGAAAATACTCATGTTTCTCGTCGTGTTGTGTCAAATTTGTCTTGCGCATGTAAGCCTATGTAGACAAAATGTCCAACTAAAAATAATATTTTTGGATTTATAAGTCCATAGCCAAATAAATCAATTCATATTCAAAACTATTTTAATAATTAAATATTACTTTTGGAATTTTTAAAATCCGACTTTCCATTCAATAGATATTACAATTCAAAAATTACGATTCGACTAAATCGTTGGCATCGATAAAATTTTGTCATCTCATTCGTGAGATATCTCACGCTGCACATGTTAAGCCTGCGGGTCTCACACGTCAACTGGTTAGTTTTTATCCACTCGACAGGTAAAATCGCCGCGAACTCGAGGGTACTCAAACATCTGAAACTGCGTGCCTAATATTCCGTGCGCCGTCATTTGACGGACGTCACCGGTACGGTACTATAATAAATTACTGTTGTGATGATAACAAGTGTGTGTAATGTATATATTTATATACTTAAATATGATAAAGTAAATATTAATAAGTAGATACTTATATAAATATAGATGACAAATAAATAAATATAAAATATAGGTAAATAATTATGTACGAATTAATAAGTAGGACTAGGTAGCTAACGGAGTCCCTACAGGTGTGAGTGCTGACTGCTGAGAGATGACGTCTGAAAGAGGGAAGTGGAAGAAGAATACATGTTGTGCCGACCCCACATAGTGGTATAAGGGCAGAAAGATGATGATGGGAGCATCCACTTAAAAACAATTTGAGGATCTGACGAGGATCTTGAAACTTAACTATCACACTGTAGTGTATAACTACCGTATCAGGCGCTTATGTCACGAGTCAGTCATACCCGCGCCGTCATACCGGACGGTTGTGTTACAGTGCGAGTGGTAGAGCGTTGGTAAACCGGGTGTAATATAAGGCGAAAACCAATACGTTACATGTGGCGACGAGTAAAATGTGAATAACTAATTACTAGTTAAACAGAGAAATATTTAAGTGAAAAAAAAAGAGGTTAAGTGAGTGACACAGTTCCTTTACACCACACACTTTAGGTACTTAGTTTACTTATTGGGTAAGTACCTAAGTACCTATTTATTTGAGTTATTGAGCTAAAATAGTGAAAGTTTTTGTTATTTTAATTACCTACTTACCTAAGTACCTGCACAGTGTTCTAATAAATTATTCGATATTTAATTTTAAAAATAGTTAAAAATCGAGGATTAATAAACCGATTTATTATTATTATTACGAGCCTGTAGCGTTCCACCGCAGGGTAAAGGCCACGCTTCCTTTTCTCCACTCGTCTCTATTAAGAGCTAGTCCTCTCTCTCTCTCGTCTACACTAATATTGGAAAACTTTGTTTGTTTGTTTGTTTGTTTGGTTGTAATGAATAGTCTCTAATAAACCTATTTATTAAGAAAATATCTATGTTATTGTCAAACACCAAATATTATTTCAGTGTACCTATCGTAACCTGTCATTAATTTTCGAACCATCGCGACCCTATCATCGTTATCTTGATTGCTATTTTTTGTTGTCCAAGAAGGATACAGTATTCAACATTACAATTCAAATTATCTGGTTAGATAAATCGTAAATACTTTTACAATACACAACAACTCATAGTTTTTACCCGAATAATATGGTAATGGATAGTGCCAAAATTAAAATGTTTTTTTACACCCGAATAAGATCGTAATGACAGCTTACTATATAAAGTAAGACAGTTTGGTGTCGGTATTAACCTGTTACGATGTTATTCGGGGGAAAAGGTGTTCATAGTTTCCGGCGAATAATACTTTAATAACCATTACATATTGTCTAAATCCTAAAGTACTCGTACGAATGAGCTGAAAAAAATTGACAAGGTGTAATCGGGCCTCTACAATAATTATTTCGAATAAAAGCACTTCTATCGTAATGGTCGATTACAATGATATTCGGGGGGGGCGGCGATATGTTTAATGCTTAAAATTTATTGTATAGTTGTCCCAAGTTTTCATAAAATCATAGCCACCGTACTCACTTGAATTACGTACGAGGTAATGCTTTCAAGTCGTCTAACCACTCAGCTCGTCACTTTCGATCAATCTTTACAGTGTATATCCATAGTTTGGCCATTGGTTTGTTTACGAGCCTTGTCGACCACGTGGTATAGTACCTCGGCTTTCGATCGGATCTAAGGTGATGTATGAAAATTTGTTACGGAAAATTTATGTGCGCATAGGCTAGGCTTTACACATTGTTTTGCTTGATTCTTTCCTACTGTTAGTCGTTTTGGAACAGGATTAGAATAACCTATGTAGTTTCGAAGACATTTCAATGTGCCTTACTCTTAGGTCTTACTGATATTTTTTTTTTTAATGGAAATAGTATAGCGTGAAATATTTTTAAATGGAAATAGTATAAGGTGTACCTAAGTATTTTAAAAGGTGTTGGATATTGGCAACTTGACAATAAATTAAAACTATTGTGAAACAAATTATATTTACATGATAATAATAGGTATTTTGGTTCAATCATGAATTCATGACCTACGAGTAGAAGATGAATGTCTAAAGCTTAACAATAAACCCCTAAACCTAACTTTGTGAGCTTATTTAGTTCAATGAATTATTATTCCAATTCAAAGCGAAGTAACTAAGTAGGTCATGATAGATAGTCTACGATAAAGAAATGTTGTATATTTTGGTTATACGCACCGTTCGCCATCGGAAAACCATTCATCTCTTTCCACTTGAACGAAGGTTATAGTCGGATCGTAAACCGAGGTATCCTTCCCAAACTATGCTTTATATCTTCGGTTACCATTCAGGGTTAAGAGCTCTTTCACACTAACTGTAGATACCCACTAGAACAAAATCAAAATAAAATTATCTAAATGCTTTTCTTTAAAATAAAACATTAGTTTCCCATTTCGCATAAAATTACTTCAATAACTAACCAATTCATCAATCTTAACGTTCGAAATATTGTTATAAGTTATAGTTGAAGCAAAATTAACCATAAACAAAACCCTTTACCCAAACGGGTTAACAAAACAACTCATCTTATTTTATGAAGGTCCGAACTTTCACTCACAAGTGAAATTGTTTGCACATCAAACCCTACAGATACTAAACATTATCTTTTTGCGAACGTAAATAGTAGTTAATGTGTGAGATATGTCAAATCGTAAAGCCAAAGGTAATTGAGCTAAGTGAGCTTCGTAAGGCCTATCTGTCGTCGTTAGTAGCCTATTAAGATCAACTGGCCTAACAGCTAAGACTGTGGATTTAATTCACATCTCGGATAAAGATAAGTATGATGATCAACGATTAAAGGTAGTAGAAGTCGCAAGCTGCTGGTTCAATACTGTGTTATATCTACTACACTAAGTGGAGTTTACGATAGATTTTTTAGTTAGGATAACTTTCATTGAATCCGTTACGCCTATATAAAACTAGAATATTTGTAACTTGTGACCTGAAAAAACACGCTGGATTATTAAAATCAAGTAGAAAAGACGTAGAAGAAGCTACCAAGCTAAAAACAAGATAAGTACCTTAGTTTCTACGTTTGATAACGACATCTGATCTTGTAAACAAGTCGTCCCATCTGGCCCCACAAACCCGTCCTGGTGAGATGCGTCAAGTGCACTGGATTCCGGGTGAAATCCAAACTTTATGTAGACTTACCTGTTTCTGAACAAGATCCTAAGACATTTCGTAATCACTTAAGAAAAACTCGAATGTACATTAACGAATGTAGGTACATTATTTGCACAAACACCTGAGCGCTTCCTCACACAACACAAAGTGGTCTTAAAGTCGGGTCGGTCCCGACTTTAAGACCATGATGGTAGAGATAATACGACCTTAAAACTATCGAAGGGCAAGTTAAATTGACGGTCCCGGTTTTTAAAGCCTTGATGCTGGAGGTGACCTAAAAACTCCATCATCAATGTTTGGCCGACACTAGCTAATACGAGCTTACTTATCGTAGTTATATTTGCAACGTTAAATTATCAAAATTTTCTATGTACTTTTGAAGGGTAAAAAACTTATGCGCTATTATCCGAATTATGCAGTTAGTGTATACCTAGGATTAAAAGTTATTATGCACAACTAGTATCATGCAATTTAATAGTTCATTGTACGATATTAACATTAGCACGTTTTATTCATTACGCACCGTGGAAACTCGTGAGGTCATAGTCAAACGACTGAATTTGCCATAATTTAGTGAACACGTTGTGTGACAAGTGCAGACATTATGATTCTACTTAGGACAGACAGAGATGCACAATTAAACTTTACCTAATCCGCAAATATATCGTGCAAAATTTTGTGGTTCGGCTTATGTTGGTGAAATGTTACGAGCTCGGTTTAGTTGAACCATAAAATTAGCTTTTATTATCTTTTATTTTCTTTTATTAATTGTTGATTTGTAGCAAATACAAAGGTAACGGAAAGGTAGATAGCGCTGATTAAGATTGATGAATTTCTGGGCAATCCCCCTCTTTTTGAAACAATGTTAGTGGCGTTTTGTAAATGTATTTAAGGCATTATAATTACAAACAAAGGTATAAACCAACAAAGTGTAAAAGGAATAAGCACGAGTAAAATATAGTACACTCGCAGGAAGAAAAAGTTGATCAGTTTTGAAACCAATTCGCTTGACATTTTGGAAGCACATGTTACCCTTTCAACTGCTACTAGACTAGAGTGCCATGTCAAAGGTTATCAAACTAACACCTAATACCTAGCAAGCAATAACAGATCTTAAAGTGGTCAACCTTTTTATTCCGCGACTGTACAAACCTCCTACATATTATTATACTTACCTTTTTACATACTTATCTAAAAAAATACAGTGTTCATAATTAACTATATCTTGTTGATATTTACGCTATTTTCTAACGAATAAACGCATCTAAGTACACAATAGCACAATATCGCATGTCACACTTCACTTTCGTTGACCCTGAGTAGTGTCATTGACCTTGATTCACTTACCTACTTCATTATGTCAACTCACATTGTCGTGATATTTATGTACATATAATGCACTTCAGCTTTTCCGTTCGTATGAGAAAAATAACGGATGTCGATATAATATGGAAAAACGGGTTTATCGATTTTATGTTTTTTGCCTTTGTAATTAATATTATACCTATATAGACAGAAAAATTAAGTAATTTTGCAAAAAAATTACGAATAATATAGCTCTTTTGGATGAAACCTATTATTTTATAATACCTACCTACTTATAAAAATAAGTAGGTAGGGATTATAATAGTTTTTGTTTAAAAAATAATATTAAACAATAATATTAACTAAGATTACCAGTTTATTGAACAACTTATTCAACAAATAAATAAATTATTACATTCATTAATAAGGCCAGTATAATTGGCTCGACGCAATGAACCCAATAATTAATTAGTCCAATTATTGTTCGGATCCTATCGTTAATAAGGTAGCTATTTTGAATGTTCATTACATTTTCCAATCGTTGGTTCAATTCAATCAATTAATTGAAGCATTTAATTGATTAATTAAACTATAACTTTGTTTTATCATTCTTGTATAATTTTTCTCATTTATAGATTTTATTCACGTCACATGCTATATTTTTTGCAATCTCTTGCGTAAAACTAAGAGATTCGTCAGATGTATACAAAGCGCAAACCTTGAAAGTTTGTTCCTAATTAGACGTCTTCAACTCTATTGTTCAGTTAATTACAGTGAAAGAGAGAAAATGACCAATTCCTACGGACATTACTACAGCCATAAACTTGGTGTTCTGTCAATTTGCTATCCTACTGTCCTATTAATGTTTTAAACGTGAAAGTTTGTATGGTTGTGCGAATGTTTGTTTCTCTTAACGACATAATCTTTATTGATCGAGGGCCAAATAATATTTGAGCGTCACCTGGTTCTACCAATCAAGGCAAATGCCTTGAGTGACGGACTTGGGACGGTTAGTACTTAGAAGTTGCCTACTACGAGGCACTATCTTTAATCTTTATTCATTATTCTTTACACGAGAAAATTACTTTCAAAAAGCAGATACAAATGGCATGTACAAAGGCGAGCTTACCCTAAAAATATATTTCTTCCAGTAAACCTTTGAGGATAGGGAAAGCTGGTTGAAGTTGCTGTCCTACTCGGCCAACCCGTCTTCTTATATAAACTGGCTGTAATATATTTAGACTCTGTATTAGTTAAGGGCTTGTATTGTAATTAATACGATCAATCTCTCCAAATCATGATTAATGACGGCCGTAATGACGGTTAATCAATTAAGGCCGGTGCATATGGACACATGTGGCATTTTAAAATAATAATCAATTATGAGTCCGTCAAAAAATCGGTAATATATTCATACTAATGATCTGTTATGATGACTTCCAACCGAACAGTTTTTCAAAACTTTAAGTACCTAAAAGATAGATGTATGGTACGTATGTATGTAAATGCATTTTTCCGAAACTCTTATTTAAAAATCTTTTATGGTTATTGTTCACTTTCTCTGAGAAACACAGTAAGTTTCAACAAAATCAGCTTAACTATTTTAAGGTATGGCCTATTAAGTAAATGGTATATTTTTAGTTTGTTGTAAAAATTCAATTGTATAAATTTAAGAGATCTTTCGGCAATCTTCGACTTTACTCTGGCGCAGTGTGCGGCACGGCTAACAGTACTTAATCGGAATTATGCAATATGCTAATGACCGATCAATACAGATTAAAATGATGAATTGGATGTAGGCGACTAATTTCAATATAGGACGGTCATAATACTCTTAATATCCGTGAGAATACTAGCGGCTAAATAGTAAAAATGCATTTGAAGTTTTGTGAACTTCGCAACTCTTGCAAGTGAAAATAATCTAAAGCCCTTGGATGTAAAACAGGGTATTTATTTCAGAACATTAATAGTTATTTTAGATATTCTTGAAAGATGTACAAATAAACAAAGGCCTTTAAAGGTCAATATTTTATGGGTCCAAAAATGTTTAAGACCACGTAGTTGTTTTTGACGCGGTTTTTATCAATAAACAGAGTGACTCAGAGAGTTTGAATACATGTATAATATATGAATCTTACAGTTAGAGAAACCAACTATACGAAGATGGGGCGGATAGCTAGTTTATACATAAAATAATGAGTTACTTTTTCCTAAGAATCTCAACTATCTAAGCAAACAGTCCAATCTGATGTGACGCCTATCTGACCATCGCAGGTTTTCCTCGCCACTTTCTAGATACGCCTAGTCGCTATCAGCAGCATCTTGAACACACTGACGCAATTCATGGCGTGTCAGAAAGCTAGAGACATACGATGTTAACTTAGCGTCAATTCACATTGTGATGGAAGTGAAGCGAAGCGAAGAGAAGTGATGTTTCAGTGTTATGTGATTTTATACTTTATTAATATTACCATAGACCTATGATAATTTATTTCGGCGTTCTATTTTGTCTATACTATATATTTAAGTCTTACTATAAAGCATAGTATTCATGCGCTTTGAAAAGTGCTCTTGGCGCCGCTTACGGTCGCTCGTGGTCGCCTGCGTTTTTCAAGCAATACTATGTATTTTGGTGATAGGATATAGTTAAAAATGATATGACAATAAAACTGCGCACTGTTTCCCTTCCACTTCGGTGTGAGTTGAGCCTTAGAAATGTATTCAGAAAATTAAATGTATTACTATCAACAACTGCATGGAACACATAAATTGAAACATTATTTGACTTATGGAAGTCAAATAATGTTAAAACCATGGGGTTTCAACAATGCAAGTCATGATGACAGTCTTGAATCGTATAAATATTACTTAGTAATTAATGTATCGCTGAAGTGTGCCATATTATACAGCTGACCCTGTTGATAGGAAGTTATGAGTTATGAGTGACTCTATGAAGCTACTAGTAAACAGTTTACGTACGTGAAGTTTACACGCAAGATGTCATGGATTTTACGAGAGAGATGTAGATATTTTGAATTTTAGGCTTTATAATTGCTACTATGTGTGTTAAGTTAAAAATAAATATCCTTGGATATTCCACACAGCGTCATCTAATTTAAAATAAATAAATAAATTAATGCTTGTGTTATCTTACCATAACACAAGCGTTAATTGCTTGACTTAAAATATCTGTGTAATTTATCTACCTATGTAATTTACCCAAATGACGGATAAATTACACAGTTTTTTTTTTGTAATACCAGTACATACATAAATATGCATAGAAGTAGTTGGCCATACTTTCAATTGTTTTCCTTTTTCTTATTTGAATGTCCAAGGATTTATTATTTATCTCCAAGATGGATGGTTTACAGTCAACGGTAGTAGCATTGTATGAATAAGCATTACTCGGAACCGATAAGCTTTGTCCCACTTTGCCAACTTTCAATAATACTTCGATAAACGAATTGTTTATTGAAGAACAGCTTGCTTGCTGTAAAATATAGATTAGTAATGCCATGAAATACGAAAGCAAATTCCTAAATCCGAAACATGATCGCGATTGTACCAAGGTGCAGTAGATAGATAAGACATTTATTCAGCACACAACACGTAGATACAGTGGAAAGAGACAATGACAGAGAAGGACACAAAACAAGTACGTAGGCAGGCAGGAAAGTACAAAGAAGAAAACAAGAACAATAAAGGACAGACACTTGAAAAACTGAAACTTCCTTCCTGCACTGAAAATTAACTTACCTAAAATAAATAAGCCCCTCCTGTGTAAGCAAGCAGTGTTGCTGAAAGGGTCCAATCTCAGCTTGATGCTACTTCCAAACACAAACCAACAGTAGACAGTCTTTCAAACCTTAGATAAATAAAATCACTGGACTGACTGTCACTTTTAATAATCTTTTTTGTTATCTATTTAACGACCTCTGTGGGCGGTGGGCGAAGGCCCGCCTGGGACGCAGAGGTTGCGGGTGCGAACCCCGCAACGGGACAAATGATTAGATAAAACTGAGTAGAAAGTTCAAGGATATTTATTTATTTATCTTTCTTTTTTTGCTTATATGATAAGATTTAAAAAAATATGGAAGGACTGTCAAATAATCCCTACATTTAGCACTGCGGACGAGCTTTTAACAATCCAAATTTGCATTCCTTTGTCACTGTGAACTTAGTTTTAAACAAATGATTAAGTTTTAAATTAGTACTTAATGAACTTGCTTTGTATGGAACAATCATCATTTAGTTATGCAGTGAATTTTCTTTTCATAATGAGAAAAATCTTATTTATCCAAAGTTCTCCACGAAGGTAGATTATAGTAAAGTTTGTGTAAGCTTTATTCAGGATTCTGTTAAATTTATGCGACTCCACGGCGTCCCTATTCAGGTACTTTGAATTTTTATCCCGTTTTAGCATAATTTTAATTTAAATTATGACTGAATTTGCAACTCATATTATTTTGACGCTCTTAATACAAGTTTTTAAAATAACATAGTTATGAAGTACCTTGATAAAAATGTGTATGCATATTTAAAATACTTAAAATTAAAAGTGTTTTATACACCATTCTATTTTATTGTGTCGTGTTAGTTACACCTTATAACTCTAACACTGATGAAAGAATCGGTGAACAAAAAAAACATACAGTGGAACCTAGATTCATTAGAATATTTAATATTATTATTAATAGAACCTACTCATTTTTAAAAAAGTCAAAGATTCGTCTAAGATCAGTAGTTTAATTCAATATGTACGAACAATCAAACTAATATATAAAACTGTTCGTTTGAAAACATTGAGTTTTATGATACAGATAAAACTTCCAGTAGAGTTCATTTTACGCCCTCGCACTATTCTTTTCTGACATAAAATGGGATGCCAAACTGTTTAATACCTCTATCTACGTCATCGTATATCAGAACCTGAACTTTTGTGGGTTTTCAAAGTACTTTAGATTGCAAAAAGCTTTTGTAACATTTTCTTGACAGTTGCATTTAATTATATTGAAACAATATTTGGCATAAATGGTTGAAACAATGTTTAGGACATGTAAGTAATGATGACAGTCAATTTAATTGTATGCATCAGGCAAAAAAACGGCATCTTGTGAATGGTACTCTGTTACAGAATCTTAATTGTGATTTCCAATTCCAGTGTGGGGTTTGCACAATTAAATACATTACGACTTGAAACCTGTCGCTTTGAACGGTGAAAGAAAACCTCGTGAGAAAACTCGCGGCTAGTGTTGCATGTCTAAAGAGTACGATATAATGTAATGAAAATGTACCTGAAAGTGATTTATTTTGTACCTACTACAGATAAGCCTCTTTTTTGTATTTTACCTTTACAATTTATAAAATGTTCGTTATCTATTCAGGTGCCAAAAATCTGAAAATCGGTAAAGGAAGCGAGACAGATTTACGTAACGGCTGGCATGTTTATACTCTCTTATCAATTTGACAAGGCACGTATGCTGTACATTATTATTCTCTCCGTAAAATTGAATATTCGTAAAAATATCTTCTTTTGCTTTTTATTCTCTGTAACATGTTATTTAAGGTTGATATGACATGTATTGTGAGTAAGCCACAAAAAGTGGAAGAAGGTAACGCTTTTGTCCTGCATTGGGTCGGTCGTGGCTAAATTGTAATAATAAGAGCAAAGCACAGTAAATTAAATAAAGGTTATAGGTATACAATAAATTAGGTTCTAACTGTCCTAACTTTACGGCAGCGCCTTAGCTTACGTCAAAAGTAGTTTAATAAAGGACCTAAACGCTTTTAACGATGATAGTAGGTAAGCCTAACTGTACGTAAACAAAGTGACATTACTAAAGTTATGCTAAAACACGTTTTTCGCTACCAATTATTAAGTTAAAAATTGAAAGCCCGTTTAATTTGAAATTAAACGGGCTTCTTAAACAGACAAACAGACAGACACAAATGTACGTAAGCAAAATGATGCCGTGTGGAAGGCGAAAAGCCCTAAGCCAACAGTACTTGTGATATTTTAGGATGGGTGACCGTTTTACATCACAGTTCTGTTACGTAAAGCGCGGTAGCGGAGTCCAGTGTAACTGTACCACGGTCGAAAGTAAGAGCGTACTCGTTTGCTTACTCCACTTATACTGCGCCGTATAATGTGTACACGTGTCCATTGTTCTACGTCATCGGCAAGAACAAGAATGCTGTATTATATTTCTAGGGGACTGCTGGTTAACTCACGTGTTACAAATATTGCTTATAATAAGAATACAGCTAACTACTAGACACTATTAGCTAAGTACTACATACAAATAAAATGTTTTGACTCTAAATATCATACGTGTATAACGACTTAAGTACTTCCATAAAAAAAGCGGTTAGACTCATATGAATAAAATAACAATTATCTAAACTCAAGCACCTACAAAACTGAATACGATAACAACATACGAGTATATTTACGGGTATTTATCGATATTTACCTTAATTTAATTTATCCCGACGTTAACATTTGCTTATCGTGTAACAGTGGAAACGCCCACCGCTCCGCAAATGGCGTGAAATTAAACGATGGTATTCACTGAGATCTCATCGGACACGTAAACTCGCCGTAGTCTAGTTACCGGACGTTTAGTTAACGCTACAATGACACCCATCCCGATGTTTGATAACGCTTTGTTCGTATTAAACTGTTCTCTTGACTTTAGATAATTAGGTGCAGTGAAGGTTCTGCTTACGTCAGTTAAACGCTAATTAAAGTAAATTGTGCTTTATTTATTTGACGTTATTTTAAACTTACGTGATCAGAACAGATTCGATGAATTATATGAACGAGTAATTATCACGTTTAATGAAAAAAAAATAATTAGAAGGTAACGTGATAAATATCCGTTCATGTAATTTATAAATTTTGACGTTTGTCAATACAAATCTGTCAAAAAAGAACTTCCTTATTCGTCAATACGGTGTTAAATATTTATTTAGCGTTTGAGTGAAGAAACATAACGTTTTGTCATTAAGCTAAAATAACTCTTATTTTTATCGGTCATTACTATTATTTTAGCAAAACAAAAAGATAAAAAGGATATAAAGCAATAAGGAATAAAGTAGTCTTATTCACGCAACATAAGATTCTTACCTCTATTTATTCTTTTCGCGCACTTAGTTAAGGACATTCAGACGTCTACTGCCCATTTAGTTTTGAGATAGGATCATCAAAAATCTACCTTATGTTTTAAATGAGCCTTAAATACTTCAAAAAAATTAGAGATTGACTACGTGTCATGTACGACTACATGTCATGTACATTTGAGTTTAAAAAATCTGTGAAGTAAACAAAACAGAGTTAGAATATAATCCAGGTATTGACCTAAATCTTGAAGTAGACCGCTTCAAAGATTTTTTTAAAATTGTAATTTATGTTCTTCAAATACCTAGTTTGTAAGATGCTCAGCGTGTAAGAAAAGATAAAATATACTTAAGTGTCTTATAATTTCGTTTTAATATTTTCTTAACAACTTAGATTTAAGAAGCGAAAGTGAAAGCCTTTATTAATCTAACAATATTAATATAGAAATCATATTTCACGATAGCTATTGAATGAAACAAAGTTAATTTCCATCGTAATTGTGATGAAAATCTCAATTATTTTCTAATTCCAACACAAAGTGGTTATTACAAGGGTTTAGCTCGGAACTTTATTAGGCAATGTTTCAATGGCCACAATCGCTTTTATCAAAACTGTTTATCCGCGTTATTAAAGCCCGAAGCATTTGCCTCTAATTCGAATTTCATTTAAGTAAATTTTTGCAAAAACTGTAAAGCTGTAACATAAAATCACGCTTGTTACACGAGTATGAACTGTAACCAAAATTTCCTTTATTTCTTTCTCATTATAAACACAATGTTTTTTTGAACTGGACTTTTCAAAATGTCATCAATATAGTAAAAATATGCCACGGTGTCTCACCCTTCCAGTATGCGAGTTTCATTTGATAAAAAAAATATGTATTAAATTTTTAGGTTGCCTGGAAGAGCTCGCTTTAGCAATAAGGGCGCCCTACATTTTTCTTCCATTTTCTCATTGTTTATGTTCTGTTTCATGTTTACATGGTGTGCAATAAATAATTTTCATTCATTCATCTAATGTCAGAAAGACCTCCTGTTTAGTAATTTACAAGGGATGAGAATGATAAATTAGAATTTCTCGGGGGTTAGCCCCAAACGCCCTGTTTTATAAAACCTTTGTTGTGTGATAAATTAGCTAAGGGAGCTCTGCTTCTGATTTGGGGGTGCAAATTAACGGCTTTTCTATATTTATAGAAGCTTGTATGGAGACTTTGATGGTCAAGTGCCAAGATTTTCAATTCAAAGGTTCAAATCCGGATGTGCATCAATGGATTTTCGTTCCGTTAAATTTTTTTTTTCACAAATGTCTCCATTTTTATGAGTATATAATATAATGCATTCCTTAGCCTGTCCAATAAGACAAATAGAATGATAGAGCTAGCGAGTATCCCCCGAATACTGAAAAGCTAATTAAAGTAAGTGGTGCTTATATTCGCAAAATTTCTAGTGTGTCTCTTCCAGCGTTCTTGTCCTCTGTACATAGCACTTCGGCCCTTTTTTCCAAAATAGTAAATGCTTCTTTGGGTACTATAAAAATTAATGCTATGGAAGAAGCCAAGAATGCGTGGACTATGGTTTGTCCAGGCGAATCAATTCCCGAAAAACTACACCTACAGAGGAATTGGGACGAGCCTGTCTGTAAGAAGTTGCAGCAAGATCTTTTGGATTCTGCTGCAAATCTGACTGACAAGGCTCGTCTAATTGCCTCTGGAACTAGAGAATCTGGTTTCTGGCTCCAAGCATTACCATCCTTAAATTTAGGAACCCTTTTGGACGATATAACGTTTTCTTTAGCCGTAAGCCTGCGTATTGGAGCCACGACCAACGAGCCCCATCAGTGCCACTGTGGTAGCGCAGTCGACCGTCAAGGCCATCACGGCCTCTCCTGTCGGCGCTGTGCAGGCCGCCTTTCCCGCCATGCCAGCCTCAATGACATAATCCGTCGAGCCCTCGCCACCATCAACGTGCCGGCCATTTTAGAGCCGAACGGTATCGCACGTGATGATGGTAAGCGGCCTGACGGTATGTCTTTGATTCCTTGGAGCCGTGGGAGACCGTTGGTGTGGGATGCCACCTGCGTGGACACACTGGCGAGCTCTCATTTATCGGCGACATCCAGGGTCGCGGGTGCGGCGGCGGCTGCAGCAGAAAGCTTGAAAAGGCGGAAATATGCATCCATCGGAGATGGTTACATATTTCTGCCTTTTGGCGTAGAAACGCTTGGTTCGTGGGGCCCAGAGGCGTGGCTTCTTTACAGGGAAATTTCGAAAAGGCTCATAGACGAAACCAATGACCAAAGGGCTGGTGCTTACCTCGGACAAAGGATAAGTTTAGCCATACAACGAGGTAACGCTGCCAGCCTTTTGGGCACCTTACCTGCGGCCGGTAACCTGAACTCTGTATTCTATCTTTAGGTAATACTTATTAGGTTAGAATACAGAGTTCATTTTTATTAAATTAGTTTTTAAGTAGTGTAGGTATTTTTTGTTTCTGTATGTTTTGTAAATTTGTTACTAATAAAGTGGTGCTTAACTACGACATAATTTGACATTTACCCATACAAATTTGTCAAAAATAACTTCCTTGGTGGGTTATACGGCCTTTAATATTAAATCAGCGTTCGGGCACATGTTAATCATTCACCCGCAAATAGTTCACTTATGTTAACTATTTTTCATTCAGATAGCCAAATCGGGAAGTACCTTTTACCCTCGATACTAAGAAGTTTCTCGGATGGAAATGGACAGGAAATCTGATCGTCTCCCACGCGGCCGGTTTCTATAAAGCTTTCGTTTCCTTAAAAGCGTCGTCTAACTGAAGACAGTAGATTTCTCATTTTGGGATGAGAGAATTTGGCAAATATTTGAGCGCGCGTCTGATTATTTCAATTCAACTTTGAATTAGTCTTTGAATTATCGCGTTGTCTTCAATTTATTTCATTACTATCGGCGCCCTGCGGTGTTACTCTTTGTGGAATAGCCTATGTGTTAATCCAAGATTATGAACCATGTATATTCCAAGTTTCAGCCAAATCCTTCCAGAAGTTTTTGCGTGAACGAGCACAAACTCTCGCGGTTATAATATTGGTAGTATTTGCATCGGCATCCTGTATTGATCGTGTTTTGTTATGTTTTTGTTACAAATAAAAGTACTGTTTTATTTTAGGCCTAATATAAACTCCGTCACTAGTGTTGGCCACTTGCTCACGCGCTTTTGTTTTCTTGTAAAACAATTGACTCTTATGATAATCACCTCGCGCATACCTTACAACATTGCTCGAAGATAACGTTGCCCACATTGAAACTTTCGCGACTAGAACACATTTATCGAGACTTAATCGCGTAATTAAATCATTATAGTTACTACTCGTGACCACTGTGATGTCTATTCGTGACCGCGGTGACTGTAATGTGATACGAAATGTCAAGATGGATGAAACGATTTAATTACGCGAAAGCTCTGTAGTGTTTGAAAACTGAGGAAACGTATGACGAACCTATTTTTGAAAACCTTTTCTAGGCATATTTAAAAAATTACAAATTACCTTTCTTCATACATATTAACTTCGTAGCTCTAAGCCGATCCGCATCGCATCGCAGGAGCTATAAAATCATTATTGATTTTCAACTTGTAGGTATATTTTTTAATTATCGAGTTAAAACTAGCTGAAAAGCTAGTGCGCGTACAAATTTACTGAAATATAAATCTATTGATGCACTACCGAGATATAAATCTACGATCTTCTGATCGAAAGTCAACGGCGCTTTTCGATACTGTTTAGTTTTAAAGAATGTTTATTTTCCAAAACAGACACAAAAGTCACTTACAGAAACAAATATTTTTAATAGTTAAAATTTAAATTTCTATAAGAATGTTGTGTAACATTAAAATGTACTTACGTAATGCACTTTTTAAATGTGGCTAGGCCTAGGTATCCCACGGTACTTTTAAATTATTGACCCCTATCTGATGGTTTTATTCTAACAAAACTTTAAAATAATTCTGAAATCTTTACCCAGTTTAAAGCCAATATAGGTTAGTGTACATAATCAAAGCTATCTGTTGGCAATAAAATCCGTGTTCGACATCGCCCCGAGACGCAATCAAACACGCTTCGGTAGCGCAGCCAATAAATACTGTTTCGTTTAGTTTCGCTGGGAATTGGCTGGATTTGTTTGAACTGGGCTTGAAATTCGCAATACTGTGTCCAACTAATGTGTAAAGGAAAAACTTTCCGCTTTTGTATGTTTAGGTAGGCACTATTGTAAGTAAATCTTGCGGAGTTGCGGTGGAACAGGCAATAGAATCACCTAGCATGTCGGAAGTCGATGAGTCGATTGAGGCTCTACCGAATTTAATATTTTTTTCTTGCTTTCAAGCTTTCAAGAAGCTAAAAAATTGGATAATTAAAAGAAATTTCATAGACGACAGGTTAGAACCATGAACAAATTAGCTATTCGTTAATGGCTAAAACAAATTGCGTTTGAGCCTCGTACCTAGTATAAAAACGACTTTTGTTATACGAGTACATGCTTGCCATTCCTATAACAATAATGTATTTGCTTCTATTTCAGTACAAAACATCACATAAAATAAGATGTTACACTTCAATGAGTTGATTCAAGTTTATTTTCAATCAACGAGAAGCATCTCTACCTTTCTGGTTTTATCCTTGCTTAATTGAATTATCGCAGATACCTAAGCAAAGAACAGCCCTATTGAGCTCCAATCAACTGGATTTCGATTCCAAATCTCATTCCGACCGAATCCCAATCAAAAGCTGGCTATTCATTGTAAAATGGGTTTAAGTAATGGCACGGTGAAGTTCAGAATGGGCTTAACTTTTGATGAGGGTTTGAAGTGATGTAGCAAAATCCCGCGATCCCAGTCTTATGTGGTTTATGCTGGGATGTACTGTAAGGAAACAGTGTAGAGGTATACAGAAACAGTAATTTTAAGTACGTGATGATTAAAATGAAATAAAAAAACCAAATATTTGATTCCGACGGTATTCGAACCCACATTTATCAAATCAAACGTCCTAATAACCACCTCAGCTATGAAACAAACAAAATGTTGAGAGACTACGTAAAATAAAAGTTTTTTTATTCATAATAACAGAAGATTTTTTTACTGCCATAAGACGATAACCGTTTCTTATAAAATTAGCCTTAAAGACACTAGAGTATCGAATATCCGGGGCTTTGAGTGCTTATTGAGGAAAATGATTGTTTTTTTTCCCTTTAAATGAAAGACAGTAAAAAAGTACATTTATTTCAGTAGGACCTCGAGGTTAACCACAAGGATAGAAAACGTCATCATACATGCATATTAATAATAATATTACAATTCTACAAAAATAACCCAATTAAGTCGATAACGATAACGATCGATGTTGATGATAACGATAATTATAAACAGTAACTTAAGTTTTATCTGGACTTTTTATCACGGGAATTATCCCATCTCTAACCTCAGTTAGCCTCTAGGGTCGCCTGGGCGTTGCACTTACGCTAAGTGTACTTTCGGGAACGTAGTTTTGAATTGCATGAATATTTAAGTTTTAACGCAAATTACTGTAATTATGTGGCGGTTTTTGCCCTGTTTTATGCAGAGGTAAGTCGTTGTTCACCAAAAGTTTCCGCCGTATTAGAATTTTGTGGTAACACTGTGTGCAAGTGTATTTTTCACAGGTAGTAGGACACAAAATGGTAAATAACCTTGTTTATTTTATTAAACTTTAAGAAACTTTAACATTTTTTACTTGATAACAAAATTAAAAGGTTCGTTGAATAATTTGAATAACATAAAACGGGAATTGAATTCGATCAAAGCAATTTAACAAAATCTGAAACGACCAAATGCTTGGAAAATTACAAAGATTTTGTATACAAAGAACAAAACCGAATGTTGAGCAAATGAAGATATTCTCAAAGAATTCAAGTGAAAATTAAACTTGAAATTTTCTAGAAAGCTCCAAGTAAAATAAAATCTTCACCGAACGAGACTCAAACGCAATAATTACTCGGGATATTGTTACTGTGTCTTTTGCAACTGTATAATTTGTTCTGCGGAATAAGGGTTGCCGGTTTATATCAAAAAGTCTTGTTTTAAAAGTCGGTAAGAACTTTAAAAGATTATTTAAATCGCGCGGTCTTACTTGGATAAAAAAACCTATGTGTTATGACTATTAGATACGAAATTCAACCATAAATTCACCTGAAATCGTGAAAATATTTTTAAATATTTTTGTTTTTTTTTATTTTATTTTCTTATGTTTACGCGTACACCCACCTGTAAAACTCCATCTCTCTCTCCCAATTACTGGTTAACTGGAAGAGAACTCTTTTTAGGGTTAAGTTCGCCTGTGCGATTACTTTTATATGTCTATTTTGGTTAATTTCTATCGTTTTATGTGCAAAGTATAAATAAATAAATAAATAAAACAATACCAGCGGAAATAATGCAATTTCGGGCGAATCTGTGATTTATACGACCAATACTGTTGATTTATTTACCTCTGTGACACTTTCCGTGAAGGCCCGCCTAACGCGAAGATTACAGGTTCGATCCCCGCCACGCGACAAATGTTCTATAGATATCTGTTCCGGGACTATTTTTCAATTTATTTTATGACTAGCTTCGCCCCCCGCGGTGCATTGTTCGCGTTCCCATAAGAATACCGGGATTAAAGGTAGCCTGTGTATTAATGTAGTATATAAGCTATGTAAATTTTAAGTTTCAGCCAAATCCTTTCAGCAGTTTTTGCGTGAAAGAGCAACAAACATACATCCTCACAAACTGTTGCGTAGGACTCAATGTTTCCGGCCTTTAAATTTATAGTTACAGCCCTATTAAGTCTCCATTCAGTCCTTTCCGACCATAATATGCGAATTAAATTCCTTCTCCGCGTGATTCAATGTACCGTATTAAGAAGTAAATTGCACTAGGGCGTTGTACACGCAACATTATTTATTTACGAGACTGATGATTTCGAAACAGCTTTGCTTAGAGAAAATGTTTACTCTGATTGGTTACAACAAAATTGGTTTCAATGGTTTAGAAAATCAACTAATCATATTTAGATCGAAAGTTGAGGCTCACAAATAAAAGAGTTAAAACACACGTCTTGGTGAATTCCCAAATTTAAGTGATAGACTTTTCCGACTACCACGTGTTATACCATGTCAGTGTTAGGTAAAAAAAGGCTATTAGGCTGTATGTATAGACAGCACGCTACGGTGTTCGTTGGTACGGTCGAACGGTCTAGTGCGTGTCGTTTTGTATTATTGAATGATGTTTTGGTATGAACTGCGAAAATGAAAAATAAAACATTGGAAATTATACAAAAAGTTCAGTGTAGCATCAGCTTTACCAATACATGTCAATAAAGTTTTATCGTAACTCTTTTTATCGACTCCAATTAAAGTTGTTGAAATCCAAGTCGGGAATGAGTTCCGAAGAAATCGTATGTTATGAGATTTTTGGCATTGTCTTAAAAGCTTTTCAACTTGCTCATACGAACGAACGAACGATGAGCTTTTCGGAAATATTCCTTGGAGTTGAGTTCCTGATCCATTTTTGAAAGAATCAAGTGTTGCTATGATAGTAGCTTTGGTCACTCCGTCACCGCTCGGAATAATTACAGATCAAAAGTTTCTGCATTTTAAATTTTGGGAATTAAAAGGAAATGACGTCGTATAATTATGTATTTGAAAATAACATTGTTTTCTTATAGCCAGTTCCTCGAACGCAAATAATTTTCAAAACTCACTAATCAATGTTCACGTGACAAGGTCAGAGAGTTCTAGTGATAGTATAGAACTTGAAGGAGTCTTTGAACCTTTGGTATACTTAATTATCAGCTCTCTGACATTTAAAGTTATTTAAAACTGTGGGTGGCCATTAACCCCTTGTAAAAAAGTATTTTCTTCTTTCACTTCATTCACTGACATTTGATTATACAATGCACAAAAAATTACATCGCTTTGTTATTTCGACACAATACTTATCAAAGATCAAAAACACCCACATCCTTAAATCACAAAGAGCATGTACCCATTGAAACTGTAAAAGTACAGCGCAAACGGTAACACGGTGATGTCACACGTTATTGAAAGCAAATTGCTAACAAGAACAATACAAAAAGTCAAAGGAGAATGGGCGTTCTTGAACCAGTTTATATTTGGGAACTAATTCAGTAAGGATCCCGGTGGATGCTGGAATTATTACTAGAAAATACCCTAAGTGACATAAACATTTTGAAGAGCATATAAACATTATTGTCCCGTAACTTCTGTCAATTCGTCAATTTAATTTAAATTAGTTTAAACAAACTGTAGAAGTTTAAAACTGTATGGAATGTATTTTAGGTAAAACAAGGGTTGTGGAAGGTCGTCCACCGCAGTGGCATAGCGGCTTTTGCAACACTCATTACAACCGAGTAACTGTGCCAGTTAGGATAATAAGATGGAGTTGGATTTTTTGTAGAGAAAACTCTTACGATTAAGCGTACTCTGTGCAAATTTAATTCTACTATCACACTATCTATACTATACTTACTACTATAATAAAGAGGTAAAGTTTTTAAGCTATTGCATAGCTTCTATGGCGGGCCTTGAACGTGGAGACCGAATCCAGAAATTCCGTAACGAAAATAATGTGTTTTAATGAAGTTGTTATAAATTTAACATACATACTAAAATACGGCTTTAGTTGAGACAAAACTGTTTGAAAATCATCGCCGAGTAAGATAACTCCAGTAACACAAGACCACAGATATACATAATCACAAGACACTCAACGCTATCGATCGACTTAAACTCTTCAAACGAAGTCTACGAACTCCAATCATAGTAAAGTTTTACATAAGTTATGCATAAGTCTATCTCTACACAAGTTCATCACTCAACAACAGTCAAACTAACAAATACCCAGCAGTTACGCGGTAATGTAATAATGATGTCATCTGGCAAGCGATGGTTACGCGAAACTTTTTGATTATCGTTGATAGTTATGAATGGGAAATGATTTTTTAACAAGACATTACTTTTATTGATTTCATAAAAATTTGTCAACAGTTCTCGTGATTGGAAATATTAAAAAAAACATACTTCAATTTCGCAAAGGAGAAATTTCCTGCAGTCTGTCTGGTGTTTGTTTTTCTTTCATGCAAAAACTACTAAACAGATTTAGCTGAAATTTAGAATATACAATAAGTTATGACTTATCTGCTATTAATAATTTATAGTTTTTAAAAGACAGACAAGCTGTGTAGTAAACATAAATGTGAAAGGAACTTTTTTTCTATCATCAGTTGAGTCTATCATAGTTTTAATCTAAAACTATGGTTTAGTCACCTCTTTGTCATGAGCAGCAACAATACAAATGTACCGGTATAACAATTTTCTACTAACGTAATCCATCCTTTCACTAAACTGGTATTTTGAGTCTTATTACCTTGTAGATAGAGGATAAGTTGAGGACTCATTTTTCTGTCTCTATCAGGAGGATCTTATAATTGATAGAATGTTTTTACCACTCTATTGTAATAGTTTTCTTTGGCCAAATTAATTTGTGATTAGTAAAGCCGTTACACATTTTGTTTCGATTTGCGGTACTGTAAACTACGCATCGTGTCAATAATCACAGGTCAGTTTATATTGGTAGCAACTGAATTCGTAAGGAAAACAAACATCAGCTGACCTGCATTGATTGTCACGATGGATTGTTTTTTGGTTTGTAGAGTAGAGGGCTGTGTTTTAAACATTTTCTTTATTGAGTTTTATCTTGAAGTTTGTATTGGACCAGCCGCAAAAGTTTAAAAGAGATAAAAGAGAGCCTGAACGAATGAACCAATTTTTATTTCGTTATTTTAAAGAGAGCGTACTATGTTTTAAAAAAAATCTGCTGAGCCACTTAAAGATTATAGCTTTTTGCTTGAACTTAAAAATTGTGATTTTTCCATTTAGATTGTAATATAACAGTGTACCTTGAATTATCTAGAAGGTCCTTTATAAATCATTTCAAGTAACACAAAATCCGTAATGGAAAAACGTTAACGAGAATCGTGTTCTGATTTCGGGATAAAATAAATTATAGCAGAGTTTTGATAGAAAACCTGATGAGATATGTTTATGACTGAAATGAGGTCATGCTCAAGGGAAATTAAACAGATCGTCCTATCTAGCCATGACACATTTACTATTTACCTACAATAAGACAAAAATGTGCTTTTGAAAAGACAAAAATGTATGGAAATTGTATTCGATCATAAAAACTCGATCAATCCAAAATGTCAAATCAAAAGAATAGTGATGATAAGAATAGAATCAAACAACAAAGCTTTTTTAATTTTTTTACGGATTGAGGAAACAAAATGAGAACGTCTTTAATTATACACGAGGAAGATTCTTGTATTTTTCTAAAGGACTTTTGTAATGGTCGTCTTTGTTAATGGACAATGCCGAGTAATTAGATAGCTATTATTATAAAATATCAGCTACATTCGGTCCAAATATATAATCGGTCTATTTATATATACCTCTAGTCCTTAATAGGTACTTTTTGATGTTCAAAGGATCTTATATCTAAGTAAAGGTCTGAAAAAATTTGCTAACGCACCTTAGAACTGCGAATGGAAACCAATATAACCAGTTTTTCATTTCCACTTACACAACCATAAATAAACTAAATGTAATGCATTACGAAAACTTACTGGTAAAAGTATAAATAAGGAAAATGAAATAATGAGATGTACATAACGTGTGGATAATGTGCAGTTTAACCAAAGTAATAACATATTACCTAACTCACTGTTCATAAAAATTGCCATTAGAAGTAATGGTCTATTATCAAACAAACAGCTCGTAAAGGAAACGCAAGGGGCCTATTACTGAATGGAAATTAAAACCCGGGAAATGGAACCTCGTCAATTAAAGCAATTAATGGATAATTTCACTGGGATTGAATTTTCATAGAATGGGTTCCATTTTGGTTGCGTGCTATTATTATACGTTGCTAATATTATAAAGAGATAATGTTGGTTTGTTTGTTTGTTTGACGGAGATAATCTCCGGAACTACTCAGCCGATTTCAAAAATTCTTTCACTGATATGTAGAACGGGACTGTTGGGTTATAGGCTATATTTACTACTACGTTACCTAACAGTTTCAGTACAAATCTGTGAATTTAAAATCCTTTTATCATGCCTATTCAGCATATTTACCTATGGTAATTCATGTAAATAGGTCAAACGATAGCTGCATTCTATGAAATGACTGAACAATTAGCCAGCATGCTCGAACTAGATGCATAAATTATGACACGACCGGATCGTCAAACTTTTTTGCAATTTAAAACAATCTGACCTTTACATGCACATGCCGTTTTATGCTATTGTTCAATAAGTTGGGCAGATACTATTTAGGAAAAATAAACATGCTTCAAAACATGTTCGCAGACATGTTTTGCAATGATACAAACGGATCAATCAAGAAAGTCTTTGAATTGACTTTGACTTTAGTCAAAATATCTTTATTAAATCAGGTATTATTTATTTATATCTTCGCCAGACCACTGAGACAGATATAAAATACGTAAGACTGGGCGTAGACGAGGCGTCTCGTCGCGACTTTGACGTCCTGCCTTTTTTTTATATTTAGCGCATTATTATAACTTTAAACCAGGGTTTAGACAAACCAGTTCATGTCGAGCTATCTAGTTTTAAATTTAATAAGTACATTAGAAGTAATTTTTAAGCTTCTGAAAAGTTTTCTAAAACTGACTGTACAGCTCAGAATGCGCAGCGTCCTGGGTATTTAACGGGAACCTGGATCTTAATAGCTACTGGTTTTGACGCATTAAAATTATAGCCAGGAGCCGACCGAGAAATAGCATTGAAGATTATGCCCTGTATTCACGAGATTATCGAGCAACAATTCTTAAGAGAGTGCAGAGTTAGAAGTAGTTTGAACTTAAGCAAAATCATAAAAGTATTAGCCATTTGAGACCCTCTTACCTGTAAAACTTGGATAGAAAAACATCAGATAAAATGTACAAAAAACTCATATACGCTCAGTAGCGTGTCAGTATTCGGGCGTTATTTACTCGTAGCATTCACTAGCTTTTTACTACCAACGCATGTGACAATAAACGAGATTGATAATGCCAAACTGCTCTAACATACTGTCTTAATATTGTACTAATATATAAACATCAGCATTATTGGTGGTACTGTTTTTGAAATAATTACTCACTGTACCACAGTTTAATGAACACATAGCTAGGTCACATTCCTCTTTGTGCAAGACTTATCTTTAACTGTAGCTCTAACTGTTGTTATAGCTATTACCTATTATGTTAGTTAATTATTTATCAGCGCAGCTATCTTAGTTTGTCTACCGTTTGGCTTTGTGCTGTTCCGAAATTTATAACTTCTAAAAGCACGCAAGTGTGACGCAAATGATTGTCCTTAAGCACAGAATAACCATAAGCCCAGATAAAATAGGGGTGTAATAAGTTTGTAGTGCTATTTCTGTAATGTTTTCAGGATTTTGACTTAATTTTTATTGATCTACAACATTTCAATTACTCGAAGCAAAAGTCATCTTTAAATAAGTATATAAACATGTATATCTTAAACTACTTTAGACAAAGTTCCATAATTGAAAATACATATAAGCAGAAAATATAAAAGAGCAGACGTAATTTTGGAACGACATGCGGTATAAAGGCCTGTTAAATTAAGAACGTAAATCTCAACAAAAGCCAATGTAGTCTCATTTTCCTAAAGAAATTGCTTGTAGAGATGAGTAAAGTCATATTTTTGGTAATGCATATCAGCATTGGATTGAATAACAAACTTACGTTTTTGCTATAAATATTACAAAATTTCGAATTAAAAAACCATAGCAATTTAATACATTTTGCATGAAAGCTACTGCTATAGTAAACAGTAAAACGTAGATTGCCGTCGGAATGGGGACGTCCTCACAATCTGCGGGGAAATGAACATCCAGCGCGAGATTGCATACCCCCCGCCCCTAATAAACGGTGTACTTGTGCACTAATGGATTATACTTCAATCATACTTCAGTATGTATATTTTTATGTTTTGTAGTGTCAAATTGGGTTTTTATTTATAACTAGCTGCGCCCCGCGGTTTCACCCGCGTAAGTCCCGTTCCCGCGGGAATATCGGGATAAAAAGAAGCCTATGTGTTAATCCAGGGTATCACCTATCTACATACCAAATTTCAACCAAATCGGTCCAGCCGTTTTTGCGTGAAAGAATAACAAACATACATACATACATTCTCACAAACTTTCACATTTATAATATTAGTAGGAAGTAGGAAGTAGGAAGTAGGATAGGATAGTAGGAAGTAGGATGAAAATGCTCAATTTTATTTGTTGTTCTTAACTATACTTTCTTCATGTGTCTTTGAGGTGTCACGTTGTGATAAAAAAAAACGATCAATCAGTCGCTTCTCATTCATATTTACCTCTCAATGACTCAGAACTATTTGAAACAACTCCGAACGAACGAACTTTCGAAGTCACGATAACTTTCGGCAAATCAAACACCGTAACCAATTCCTATGCTAGCTATAAATTATCATCGTAATCTCGATATTAATAATTAAAGTGAGGAAAGGCTGCCCTAGTTTCCTTTGAGATTAGGGATGGTCTCGATTGTAGCCCTTTGGCCGGATAAACATTTCATCCGACTTTTGTAAATATTTATCTACGATACGTTGTTATCAATTTAGTACAAGAATTGACAAGGATTAGCAACTCTCTGGGCAGTATTAGGTTCAGTGTTCACGCAAATTAACATTTCATGGAAAGTCAGTGGTTAGACATGTCAGGACATTCCTCACTATTGTTCTCCGTTTGTATATTATAAACACTTAAAACTGGAAATTTACCATGATTCATTGATTTATGAGTTTCCCGATATAATCGGCACAGTTATCATAAGAAATATCGAAAAACTCATAAGTTTAAGAATCATTGTAAATATCCTTTTTTAAGTGTTTTTATTGTTCATAACCATGATAGTTTGAAATGTTTTACCGTTTGAATTTGTCTATAAATATAAATTATTTATTCAAACTCGTGTCAAATCAATCACATATTATTATGTCTAAAAAAAAACTTTGTCCGGCCAATTACCCGGCTTGTTTTGTTCACTGACAAACCTACCGCTTTAATTAGTAACACGATAAGGAACACCTGTGTTTGCCCTTTTACTCTCAAAGGGAGAGATAAGGAGGGCATTAATTATGTGGCAAGTGCGAACTCGAGTTTTGTTACACTTCAACACGCTAAGACTTTCCGTTTTATATGTTAGTACATAATGTGATTAAGTATCTGTAAGAATACCTCGTGCTAGTTATTAAAACATTATTAATCAATTTAGTTACATGTAGGTAATGCTATTTTGCTTCCTTTTTGAAACCATGTAAGTCCATTATAGATACAAGTAAACATTGGCGGTGATTAGGTGTGGCACTGACTAATTAAATATTGCTTAATTCGAAAGCTCTTATTTCGTTCTCATAAAGTTCAAAACAAAATAACAGTCAGATTAACAGTTCTAAAAACCCAAATTATGTATAGTCGACAAAGAAATTGGTTTACCACTTTTGATGACATCTCCCAGTAACATAATTATTCAATAAGGATTACTGTATTACATTAACGTAATTGGTTAACTGTGAGCCAATCACAGAGCAATGGTTAAAAGAACATGCAACTTGAACTGTGATGTGAACGCAATAGAGAATATTTTTTGTAAACACAAACCAACTTGTCCATAAAAATCAAGGAGGTTTATGCTAGATACCTACCATACTTAAAAAAAACTTATTCATTTTCGAATCGCTTTTGACTTATGATCTGTCAAAGTGTCAGTTATTGATTCAAGAAAATGTCGCGTAATTTAAACTTACAGGAAAGAGCCGAAATTCTATCATTACATCGGTTAGGATACAACATAAGTGATATTTCTAGAGAACTGAACATATCGCGATATACGGCACGTTTTTGGATAAGACGTGAAGGGGAAGAAGGTAATCTTCAAGATCATAGGCGAAGTGGTCGGCCGCCTGCACTGTCCAGCGAGCAAAGAGAAACAATGAGACGTCAGTACGAAGAGAACAGCTTCACTTCTACCAGCGATTTTGCAGAAGAATTCGATGTTACGAAAGAGACCATTCGGCAGCATTTGCATAGTATGGGATTGCATTACAGACGTTACGCTAAAAAAGTTTATTTGACCGACGCTAACAAAGCGGCTCGTTTAAATTTTGCCCGGGAGTACTTGAATTTCGATTGGTCTACTACGATATTTACGGACGAAAAAACGTTCAAATCTAGCCAACATGGTCGAATGACTCTCTGGCGTTACAGTAATACTAGATACACTCAAGAACATGTTGTGCCGACCACGGAGTCTGGTAGAATCAGTGTAAATATTTGGGGCTGGATGTCGGCAGATGGAGTCGGAGAATTAAGCAGACTACCTCCGAAAGCCAACGCTTTAGATTATGTGGATAATTTAGAAAATGCTATGTTGCCAACCGTCCGGAATGTCTACCCGGAAAGCGATCTGCCTCAATTTAATTTTCTACAAGACAACTGCAGATTACACACAGCTAGAGTGACTCGTACCTGGTTTGATCAACATTCATTCATTAACTTGATTCCATGGCCGTCTAAAAGTCCAGATCTTAACCCGATCGAAAACCTTTGGGGACTTATGGTGCAGCGATGGCATTACCGCAATGAGCGAGCTCGAGATGCCATCGATAGTCATTGCCATGAAGTTTGGGAGGCTTTGCGCGGGACAGACATTTGTTCACGCCTCGTTGGCTCTATGAGAAGTCGCTTGTTAGCAGTCATCGAAGCTAATGGTGGAAACACGCGTTATTAGGCTGATATTTCCCTATATTTTTTTTTACAATTAAATGATACTGTTACGTTTTATGAAGGACAATAAAGTTATTTTTAAATGATAAATCATTGTTTATTATGAATCCTAAAACCCTTTACGCTACTAGCAGGAAATGGGACGTTTTTAAATCTATTAAAAACATATAAAATAAAGTTCAATTCCCTAGATTCAAAATTCAATTATTTTACGTCGAAACTAAACAAAACGTTTTATTGCACATAAAGTAGCAGGAGGTTAAATTGCAAGCCAAAGTTCTGAGTTTAAATAAACAGGAATGACAGATTCTGACGTAGCAGTTATTAATCTGTCAAGCGAAAATAGACCTTGATGTTTTGTACATGCAAATGATATTCAGCCTTAGAGTGGTAAACCAATTTCTTTGTCGACTATACCTATTTTAGTCAAATTGAGGTAAATGTGTGTAGTTTTAATCAAGATCATTTTGCTCCTAAATTCAATGGCCGAAACATGGCTGTTAGATTGAATTCGGAGGTTCGCTGTAGAACTCGATACACCTCAAGTGTGTGATTGATATGAAGTTAAAATAATGACAATTCCCAAATCATCACGACATCAAAAACTATAGCTCACTTTTTGACACTCTTGACTTTTACAGAACGATTTTAATTTATCGGTGGCAATCAAAATGCTAGAGACTTGCGTTCAAAGAACAAATCACAAAATCATTACCCAAGTCTCGTTCGTGATTTATGAATGAAAAGGAGAAACAACGAACCCTATGGGATGCTTTCGCTTTCAAGCGTACCTTTCGCGTTGCGTAACACCCATTGATGCAGTCCCAGTGAAATGTAGATGCACCGTCTAAGTGGCGCGGCAATGAATTGCAAATACTGGGAAGTAGGTTCTATTGTCAGGAGACAATGGCGACCTTCCTTGACTATTCATGAGGCTTTGAATGAAATGTGGCAGATTCGATTTCATTGAACTGTAGGTTCGAGTCAGCTACTTCACTTTGCACTTAAGAATACGTGTTCCGTTATACAAAAAAAGTGTTATTGTTTGTCTCTGTGCAACACTTGAGTTACACTACACAGTTTTACTTTAAAAATAAGTTTTTTTTTGTAGTAAATCATTAAAGTTAAGGTAAAGTAGACAAGCTGATTCTCACCTTTGATTGACCCCAGTTTAAGGTTTCCATTTGAGTATGCTAAAGCCTTTTTAGGTTGAAATAGAAAAGTGTAGAAGTGTTTTTACTCCGTGGGTACTCTACAAAGGTCAGGGAAAGAAAGAGGTTTTTAAAAGGTCGTGTGTTTTGTTCGGCCTAAGTTTTCTTTTTGTTGGTAAGTACCTTTTTATGCTACGCTAAAGTACCCCTAGGATAAAAGTGTTTTGGATTTCGGTAGTTTTTGTGAAGGTAATTTTCCTCTCACTTATTTAGTGGACAACGGGTAAAACGTATTGTGCGTATTTCAACTGTTTATGCAGCCCGACCCTGCTTTGCACGGGTGTACTAATAAAACCCGTAATTTTGCCTGTATAAAATAAAACGTATGTTCATTCGGAAACTTCATTATATACAGCGGTGAAAGAAATGAGTAGTTTTGAAGATAACCACAAACACGGAGACAAACAAACATCCAAACCAACTTTTTATCTCTTTGCTTTAATATTAGTATTATAGACTCAGACCAAATAAAAAACATATTTGGTCTGAGATTATAGACTATTATTTTATGGTATTGCTGCATTTAAAGTGACAAAATTCGTGCATTGAACATTGATAGTTGATATTCTATACCCAAACTATGAACAAAAATCTGCAGAACATACAAAAATTTGTGTCATTTGGATCAAACCCGCAACGCTCATATAGGTACAGCCGCGAGCCTGGTTAAATGGAAAGAAAGGTCTTATTGGCAGTATAGAGGCTTGTAATACAGTTAGCTTACATAATACCTAACCACCATATCCATAATGTTTCATGTAGACAATGGCCACAATAGGCCATTACCGGCCGGTTGCCTTTGTAACAATATGAGGAAGCATCTTTGCTTGTTACAGCTGCTTCCGATGACTTTTATTCGTTTACTGTCCATTATTTTAGTCAACAGTACTTACCTACTATTAGTAATAATTTTGTTTAACCACCTTTCAAAAAGGTGGAGTTTCTGGAAGAAAAAAAACATTGGAAAATCCTCCCAATGTTTTTTTATGTTTACCGATCATTCCGTTAATAATGCCATCATGTAAATAAAACTTTACAAACTTGAAGTCGGTTTTTCGCCTTCAAAAAACCACTTTATCTTCTAAAAAATCTCGGTTTCTACAAAGAAATAAGTATAATTACAAACTAAGTGATCATTAGGACTTCTGCGAGTTTTCCTCAACATCTCATTATTTAGCGGTGGACCTTTATTTATTTACACATTTTACTAAACGAAAAATAATATTATTTTGTTTCATAAAACGAAGTGGCGAAATCTTAGAGTAATAAACAGAGCGTACCTATTTTTCTCATGAGTCAGATATGAAACTCAATCTTTTCATTGAAGGAAAGCTGTAAAATATCTCTCCATAGAGTATAAAACTGTTTAACATAAACCATAAGCTGAAGATCGCTGTATCTTGGTTATGTGTCTAGCATAAAAACTTTATGTTATGTGTCTATTTACTTCTAAAGTGTCACTTTGTGAAATGACGCTATATTTTCGCACGAAGTTATTTCTCTTTAAATTGCTGATTTCATAATTATGATTTGCAGAAAATAAACTTCTTTTAGGATGTTGCTGCGCGCTAAGAAAATGTAATAGTTTGAGATTAGAATATTGAAATTTATTTATATTTTTCCAATTCAATTCCACGGCTACCTCTTACTACTTGTCTTATAGAACTGTTGACTCAGCCAAGCTCAGTTCCAAAGATTTAACTTTTCCATTATCGCGGGAAGATAACGTTGCCAAAGCCTAATGCTCCCCGAGACATTGCCGTGTCTAGAGATAAAAGCTGGAGAAATGGAGTTTTGACTTTGAAATATTATATTTAGTAGCCCTAGAAATGTTTGTGGGACTTTTAAAACGAATGAAAAGAAACAACATTGTTTCTTCAGTAGAAAGCTCTGAGATTTACAGATGCTTTTCGAAGTAGAATTTTAAGTAGCTCAGTTATCCCAACGTAGCAAGTACTTCCTATCAATTATTTCCCGGGTCAAACATTGTGATGGTCAAAGTTGTTTGTTGAGTGCCCAAACACAGAATAATATTAAAAGTAGAGTATTAAGAATGGATAAACAAAATACATCTTTTTACCATGACAGTTATCTGGTCTCCAAATTACTTTGCTCGCACTTTCAGTACTCATAACTGGGTTGTACTGGTGGGCCTCTTTAGAGAACACCACGCGAACAATAAATGGGTTAAAATGGGATAGACCCTAATGTTTAACCTCTCCTAAAAATACCCATCCTGGGTAGTAAACGCGTAGATAGATAAATGACACAGCAAAAAAGAAATAGGCCACTAACCCAGCAACATTACATCTGTCGTTACGACCCACGAATCCTCCAAATTGCCCATAATTCTGTTTCCACACGTGCACAATGAAAATCATGTAATTCATTGCGACAACATGCTGCAAATATGGACCTCAAAGAGAATTTTGACACTTCTATTGTTAATAAACAATGGCACAGAAGTCTGACAAAATAGATAATTAAGGTCAAGTAGTTTTACGAAAAATATGTTATTTGTTTTATCTACTTGTCCTAACGATGTTTCATCACTGTTATAAATTGTATATTATTATCATTGTCATAAAGTGTCATAAATGTATGCCCTTCGCAAAATAATAAGATTAATTGACGATTAATGGTGAATTGAGAGATTAATGGACTTTATCCACCATTTGCGTTTTGACTGCCCCGGTACTTTGTGGCAAGGACAGCTTAAAGCTACCGGCAGGTGACTGATCGATCAGACCGTGTACGCTTGCTCTTGTTTGTTGTCATTTAACTTGTAAAGTGTTAGATAAAAATAGTTTAATACTTTGTCTATTTGAAATTTCAAACATAAAAACTTGTTATTAAAAAAAATCATCAAATTAGCTTTTTCTGCGGAAATAAACTTACGAGTACACAAATTTTGAAATTACATAATAAACAGTGAAGGTAAAAGCTTTTTTTTTGTAATAGGTATAAATTACCTATAAAAATCGAATTTACTTTTTTTTAAAGTTCAAATTTGTAGGCTCTCAAATATTTAAGTAGGTATCGGGCATTACTTTACATAAGTCAGGATTGATACACATTTTATCAATTGTTATTTTTAAAAACTTTTTATAGAATAATAGTATCGATAAACCTTCGATGTCTTTCAAACATAAAGTGCTTAGTTTTATCACTGCACCTAATCTCAATAAGACAACTACAAAATATCGGGCAATGAATTTATCTAATTCACTTAGCAGAAAGCCTATAAATAATTTGCTATCTGAACGGCAATTCGTCGAAAGTAAAGCATTGAGTGAGCATACACTTTCGCCAGGTAGCGTGCTTGGATCTCATCGTGAATTTAATGGTTTTATAACTGACTAGCAGCTCGTCCCGGCTTTGCACGGGTGTACTAATGAAACTGCCGAAATCGGGTGTACCAATGAAACTGCTGAAATCATAGTGATTAGGTTTTCTATCGTAAAAATGAATGTAATAGGTAGGTATTAAATGAAGACAGGAACATTCTACTTCGTAATAAAGTTGTTATAACTGGTAATAATAATTGTGACCATAAAAGAAGGCAAATAATCTTCATGCTAAGCCTAATTATGCAAATCCAGTTTAAACTATTAATAAAAAAAGATAGATTTATACAGAGACATACTATTATTATAATTATTTTATTTGTTGTTCTAATTTAGTTTAATCATATTTTCCAATGTGATGTAATTGTGTTTTTTTTTCTTTTCTTTTCAAAGGCTAGAGTTAAGTGAAGGAGCTTATAGGCCGCCTAAAGGCCTGTGACTGCACCTTTAGGATACAGTTATCATTTTCTTTGGCCTCTTGAAAATGTGGTAGCAACAAACTTAGCTTTAACCATGCCCATACCGAGCAAAAATAGCATCAATACTCGTTAGAAACTACAAACATTGAAACGTGCCTCGAAACCGGTAGCGACGATGTATTGTGAGCTATTTATCTCGCGAAGTTCTTGGATAAAAGACGAAATACGGGCTTAGATTGTACTGTAGTTTATACAGTACTTCAACTCTATACTCTGTTCACCGAGTCGATCGAATAGTTAGAAAAATAAACGCACGTGATTGGCGTCGAAAACTGGCCTAGAGCGGGTTTACAATCAAATGCCTTATGTAATGTATTTTTCTATAATGGTTTCTTTACACATCATCATTTACACAAAATACCTACCTATGTACCAAAATTAATGGACAACACATTTAGTTGGTTTATTTTTCGATTGACTCGGTGAACAGTGTATAGTGACCACTGTATTTTGTGTAAGGGTGCGTCTATCATGCAAATAATCATCAATAGTCACAGACTGTTACAAGTTAAAAAGCAAAGATGCACTCATAGTGAAGCTTACTTAGCCGTTTTTTATTAGGTCGTCTATGTTCTAAGTAGTCTTAATCTTAATAGATAATGATGTGACAGTATCATCTGCAAGCCTCCGAGCTTGGTAAAAGAACGTTTAAATGTCCAGACTTTTAAGCCATAATAGGCCCTTCATTAGGCAGAATAACTATGCCAATAATGCTAATTTTTTTCCCACTTTGCGCTTCTAGATCTAAATGTACTATTCTATTTCTCAAGATGTACGGCTAAAAGTGTTTTCAAGGCTTGTCTTATATGTCTGTACAATACGAAAAGGATTTTCTCTTGCGCTTACGGGTCAAACTTTTGTTGTTCGCGGCATTTTCCAATATAAAATAAATAAATATCTTTGGACATTCCAAACAACGTCATCTAGTCCCAAGCTAAGCAACTTAATGCTTGTGTTATGGTAACCAGATGACTGATATAATACTTAGATACATTTTTTTTTTGTAAATACATACATATTATAGATAGAAAACACCCAGACACGGAACAAATATCTGCAGAACATACAAACATTTGTCCCGTAGCGGGGATCGAACCCGCGACCTCCGCATCTCAGCTGGGCGTTCACCCAACTGCGCCACAGTGGTCGCCAATATGGTGAAGTGGCAATTCCTACTTGGGAATAGGGAAACAAATAACTTGTTTATCTAAGACCCTAAGGCTCTGAGGCTTTCATATTTTCTAAATTCCAGACAGAAAAAGTCTTGTAAAAATATGTTTTACATAAAGCGAAGGACGGAAAGTGTTTCTGTTGATAGTATCGCCGAGTTTCACAATGTCTACTAAAATATTTACCTTTGTCTAAAAAACAAGTCCATTAGGTATAATCAGAATATGCCCCGATTTATAGAATTAGTAGCTTCGCCCCGCGGTGTTACATGCGACGAATAGTTCCCGTTCCTTTATAATATCAGGATCAAAAGGAGCCTATATTTTAATATAGAATATAAGCCATCCTACCAAATTCCATTCAAATCCGATAAATAGTTTTCGCGTGAAAGAGTACCAAACATTCACCCATCCCTAGTCACAAACTTTCGCATTAACTTATTAGTAGGAGTAAGATAACCAATTTCGGTTTTTCTACATAAATATAAAATTCGATTTAAAATAAAACGGTATTATAACCTCGTCCAACGTTATTTTCACTTCGCCAATAAAATCTTGATAGACTGGATGGCGCGCCGTGATTTAATAAAAGCACCAGAGATGTTTACATTTTCACAAGATTTTCTATTTGTTAGCTTTAGAAATTTATTTGTGAATGCATTTTTGCAAATAAAACTGTTTGAAGATTGTTTTATGTATCACTGATAATTTTTCTTACAACATTATATTCCCATATTAAATTTCGATTTTCCGGTTCAATCTATCTTCCGACGACGAAGAGATATAAATTAAACTTTTTATATTGAAAAAGTTTTAATTCTTCTGGAAGAGTATACCTACTGAAATAATTTGGTGTTTGACATTGAGATTTCGAAGTTAATGAATGTTCTGTGAATAAAAACATCGCGAGGAAACCAGTCAGCTTTCTAGTTAGCGTCGCTGGGCTTGTAACGTGTCACGTATGGAATTAAGTACTTACAGCTTAACTTAAAAGGAATGTCCATGATAATCTCAAAGAAAATTCCGTTACCATATTTTTATTCCATGATTTTTCAATCTCTACCGCACGTACTAGGGTGTTAAGGAATTTCGAATTGAATTCGAATTAGACTATAAAATTTGTCCAATTTGATCCTCAAATATGAACGTACCTTTACAAACCCGTCTTGTTCAATGTCGAATGCAAATACGCCTGTAAACCCATAGCTTAAAGTGTTAGTTCTATAATTTACGCCTCTCGCTGAATATTAGTTATGAATATTAATGATCAAACTTGTGATTGTTGGTCTTCGTTATAACTCGTCTGTTATTTTGTCGGCGCTTGTCTAGAAAGATCTATTGTAGATAATTCACTCTGGTAGGGTTTAGAATAACATGTCTGTTACTACCTTAAAACAATTATCTGAAACCTGCTAAAAGTGGTCGATGCATCAAATTTACTAGGTACTTTGACGCAAAAAAAAACCTGAAAAAAGTGGCTTAGTTCTAATAAAATAAATGTTATAAAAGACGTCGCACTATGTTGAAATTTTAATTAAAAACATGAAAAAAGAATAAACTTATCTACATTTTTTGATTTTGACGGGATACGAACCCGTATTCAACGAATTCAAGCATAAAATACCTAATTTATGAACTCTACAATGTCTCTGTTCCTTTTAAAACAATATAAGTACTACAGACGATGAAACAGCCCTTCATCATTACTCGAAACTATGTCACTGGTTCAGAAACCGGTGTCAAAAGATCAAGATTTAAATAAAAATTTATTGTAACTGCGAAATAATGCAGTAATCAGATTGGTACGACACGCCCTGCGCTGATAAGCTTGCTTTATAGTTTGTGACTGGTGTCTCTGATTTAAGTCATTCGTGGTACTGGGTGTAACTTATTGAAAGTGAACTCGACTGGAGGCTTACCATGACGTAGGTAATTATTATACAACAATTCAGTTTAGGATGTAACCTTTTCTTACTTTTCTAACTTTACGTCAGCGCCTTAGCTTCCGTCAAAAGCAGCTCATTTCAGAACCTAAAATAGAATTGCTTTTAACGGTTTAGCCAGCTGAACAATAAGTTTTGAGAGGTTTTTTAAAATGTTGGTACGTTTTTAACCGGGAAAAAGTTTGTTGTTGTCTTCTATACTTATTTGTTTGATTTAGTGGAATGGATTGAACCTTCTGCATTGAGTTGATATTCAGCAGACACATTAGACACCCTGTACTATCAAGTGGTATATAGACGAGTTTACAGCTGACAACTGATCATAAAATGCGGGACTTGCTCCGTATCTAAGAAACAGCTGTATGGCCCTAGACTGGCCTACTGGTTTTGGAGGTAATAAGTTTACAATTTATCCCTCTTTGCTGTTTTTGGGATTCGGAAGTCAACAAGCAACCCCTACCACAATACATCCAGAGACATGTTTAAATATATTTGGTATACTTAACATAAAAATTGTTTGTAAAAAAATAAAATTCTCTGCTAAAAATTTACAAAGCTATCTAAATAAACAAAAATTAAAAGAAAAAAACCTTTTTAATAAAAATAAAAAGAGCATTAAATTTTTTATTTATTTAAATGCTCTAAAAAAAAAAGAAAATAAGATTCCACCCGAACCGACATTTCTACATAATTATAATGTATGTACGAGTATGTAAGAATGTCGGTTCGGTTGGAATCTTCATTGCAAATAAAAGATTTTAAAAAGAGAAGAGTATTTTCATTGATTCAAAGATTATACGCACATAATCCGTAAATTGAAGTAGCGTGTCAACGGTAAACCGGGAGATATCCGATGAAGTGCATTACATTGCATAATTCTCACGTGCGCGGGCACGGCCATCAATATTACTGAAATGGTTACTTATTTGAGCCAATTCATCGGAAAATGACACAGTGCGGTAACTTAACAGTAGGAATACTTAGGTGAATAATACTGCTAAAAGTTTACGGCGAGATTAGAAAGCATTTATAATTAATCAAAAATTAAGTTCCATACATTGGTAAACTTGTTTTTTTACCAATTTAAATTAACATGTTGTTATAAAGTATGGCTGATCTGCGATGTCATGATAACAAGACAATTGTTTTGTTTAGTTGAAGAAAGTATTGTGACACAATGTTTTTATGTACGATATTTATCAAAATTTTATTTAAGAGATTAAAATTATATTTAACTACCCAGATTTACAAAATGAAAGACAGAATGTTGTCCAACAACTCCTTAAATGTCTTTATTTGTGTTTAAGCTACAACAATGTAATTTAACAAGTTTTGAAACAACAAAAGTGGGTTTAATTACTTTGTTCTTGTATAACTTTGTTATTTAAACAAACTACTGAGAGAATTAGTTTACCTACAGGGCTTTAGACTTCTCAGTGAAAACAAAAACAATTTAACAGGGCTAACAGGTGTCTTAATTACGTTGAATGCTAAAAATTAATATAAAGGGTTTAGCTATTAGGAGAAAAAAAATTACTCTGTGACGCAGTGGGTAAGTCCCGCCTGAGACATCGAGGTTGCAAGTTCAATGCCGTAAATGTAGGTATTTATGTTTAAAAATATGTACATGTAGTATTAATGAAAACACTCATTGACAAGGAAAATGTCTTTGAAAGTATTAATACCTTCCCCAAAATAACAACACATTATAAGTAGGCCTACTGTATATCCTGTTCTGTGTCATTACGGTACTCAGATGCATCAAGCGAGCCTTAAGCAGCCGGTAGACCACCACTCGTAAATTTATTATCTCTACCCCCTTCCCTTAAGCTACGTTTAAACCGGCGCGGATAAACGATTAAAGGCTTCACACGATATTTTGCTTAAACAATTTAGTAGCTTTTCGGAAGCTCGAATCGTTTGAAAGCTCTGCGCGATATTCAAATTCTAGTTACTTTTAGATGAGGGTCGGAAATTCGATTGCATTATGAGAGCAAAATACTTGCCTACAACTTACAAGCTACAGCATTAGCGGCGTGCACACTAGGCGACTGGCGACAGCAACAGGTCGGCGACTAGTCGCACAGGTGCGGCGGACGATTTTTTTTATGTTTTGCTCAAAGCTCCGCACACTTTGGCGTCAGAGTTACACACTTCAGTCGTTAACGACGACAAAGTTATGTAAGTACCTCTTGGCAATGAAAAGTAACAGAAAGTGAAAAGTAATTTTTAACTTAGTCGTAAAATAATATTTTGTACTCCACTATAATTCACCCTAATAGTGTAAAATATGAATGCACATCGAAACACAGCCTAACACCAAAGATTAGATTGTCCGCAATACTTTAGAAGGCAATAAATAGAAACATCGGCAGTGTTTAGCAGACAATGCAATGAAGAGTTATTCTTGATAGCTGGCAACGGTATTCTGAAGTGCAAGAATAGGCTTGCATGGAAGCATTAATGTAGGATGGGAAAGATGAATCACTGTGTTTTGAAATATGGCTTTAGAGCTTTCAATTTTACTAAGAAAAGCCCATTTTTGATACTTCAACAGAGGAAACTTTTACGTATTGTGGCAGCTACCCAGCTCAAAATTAAGTAGGTCATCCCATAATGCTTTGGCACATGCTTGCAGGTTTCTGAAAACATCTTAAATTATTTACGAGTACAGTATCCATCAATTCAATTGTTTTTTTTTTTGTAAAATTAATACACCTAAATTATAAGTAGGTAGGTACAGAAAGTACCTATCAAAAGTTTTTAAACTCCTACCAAAAAAGAGATGTTATTACTCACTTTTGATTTGGGTTTTTTTCGGTGGTTAGGCATTTCGCATAATTATAGATTTTGAAAACTAGTGGTGACATCTTTGGATGAAGATAAAAGTAATAGGAATCAGTCAGCGTCGTGTCTCAACGATGATAGAACCCGAAACAAAGGAGTGCCATAAAGTCCAACTTTTGTATAGACAGCTTTCAAAATGATGCAAATAACATTTCATAGATGGCGCGACTACGTCTTTGAATTCCTAGTTAGGGTGGATAAATTGCTATTTTATTTTAGGTAAGTAGGTACTTACGTTGAAGAAAGGAGTTTAAAAAAATATTGTTCCGTTTGCAATACCTTCCTATCATAAGCTTTTACCAACCTATCTTGTAGATACCTATAGTTGCCTCAGCAGCGTTTGCCTCAGCATTAGGACTAAGTAGGTACTTATATAATGTTTTTCACTTCTCTCTTACGCCGATATCTAGGTAGCCCTACGAAGCGGGGCTCTATTGACAATTTTAGTCTTAGTTTAGCCTCATAGTGTAAAATATAGATACTTTTACTAATAAGGTCTTCTCTCAATGTAAAATCAAGCATTTTCTATGGTTCTGTATTATGTGGGTCTAGATTTGTCGTAAGTAATCACTACAATATAAATTTTTGTTTTTCCAGGCTACAAGATGACGCGCAAGTCATGCACCGCGGGCGGGGCTCGGGGCGCATGCCTGTGGGTGCAGGAGTGCAACAGGCTGGGCGGGAAGCACGCAGGGGTGTGCGTCGACAACTTCTTCTTCGGATCATGCTGCCTGCTGCCGGAGAGACCGGCTGCCGAAGGTCTGTGTTATCGCTAAGTTCATAATGAATAATATTTTTTGATTATACCTTCTGTTAAGTGCTGAATAAAGGTGTTACCAGAGCAATTGGTTCTACCAGCGATCAACGATCAATCGATTGGTCTGTTTATTACTCAGCTCTCTATTTTTTCGTTTTACTGAAACAAATCATAGTTTTGTTAACTTTCTGTATCTAACTCACAGCTTGACAATTCTTTACTGGTTTGTCTTTGTCGATCTTCTACCATTTCTCCTCAATCAAAGCCATCCAATTCATCTCGACCTCCTATTAGGTATCTATCTACTGGGCAAAGAAAAGAGTTAGTACCTGCTTATTAAGAAGTAAATATTCGAAACTCTTATTAAGAACACGTTATTTTATTACATACTCTTTTCAGTTGTATTTTCTGTTTACATTTCAGCTACACCACCTCCAGTTACAGTTACAGAAAAGGTGTACACAGCGCCATCTAGTACTGTGCGGACAACTACACAAACTCCTGAGCCGTCGACACAAACAATCTCGCGACCAAACTTCCAAACACAACGGCCGTCGTTCATGACAAAGCCAATAGATGGCGCTCCTTCGTATAGCTACCGACCGCCAGACATTAACCTACCCTCGTTAGGCAATTTAGATACAAGTATTGAACAAAATAGTGATATAGTTAATAAAATATCTTATAACAGTGTAAATAAGTACCAAAATGTAAATAGGCCGAGCGATGTGGAAACTAGTCCCCACAATAAGATATCGTCTAGTCTTAGTTTAATGTCGGGGGCGAGGCCCATGGCTGTGTCTGATCACCACTCTGACAACAGTATTTCTTCTGGTAAGAATTAAATACTATTTTTGCCCTAAAACACTATTTAGTAAAATGCTTCATTGATAACGCCATCTAGTATAGGCCAATAAAACTTTATCTATTAGTACAAGAACGCTACAAGTGCAAAATATTCTACAAACCATGACCATCATAGTTCCAAAAGTTACTAGAAGATGGCGTTATTCCAAGTTTTTGCATTTTATCAAGAATGTGAATTTAATCTTTTTTTACCTTTAAAGATTCTTAGATTTTAGATACTTATATAAGTATCTTAAGTATTTATTTTGTTATTATTTTATTTTGTTTATTTAATTGGGCTGCCCTTATCTAAAATTTTAAAATGCCTGAAATATTTACCTACATTATTTAACTTTAACGTTCGATAACATTTCAGCCCAATTCATGTCAAGGCCTAGCAACCTAAACACTATCCACTGGCAGGCGACAACAGAACCCTCCTTCATAACCAAGCCGCGGCCATCGGGCTGGGAGAAACCTTCGAAGCCTAAACCCACGAAGAAATTCACAACAACGACGAGTAAGCCGCATAAGTTGTACCTGAAGCCAAAGGATCCGATGACTAATAAGACTGAGGATTCTACGTCAGCGCCGATCCCGACTACTTCGGCGACGCATACGATCGGTGAGTATTTACAGTACGCAAGCTCAAAGACTATGTGCACTTTTGAATGGTAGTAATCTGTGCCACCGACCCCTATGTATACGTAAACTAAATTTTTGTGACGACAAATACAATGTAATATAAATAAATAAAATCGAAGTGCAGAGAGACATCAAAAATACGTCTTTGCCGGCGTAGCCAAAGTCCGTTAAATCACCCACAACCTGAACAGACCAGTCAATATAGAAGATCATCTGATAATAAATTAACATTTTGGTTTCGTGGTACTTAATTGAAGAACAAAAACAAATAAATCTTAAGAATACTACTATAAAGTTATTTTTGGTATCAAGTTTTAACACTTTGATTCCCTGTTTCCAGAGTGTGGTGCTACTGCAATGTGGCCACGTCCAGAGACCCGTATAATGGGGGGCAAAGACTCCAACTTCGGTCGATGGCCGTGGCAAGTGTCAGTGCGACGGACGTCGTTCTTCGGCTTCTCATCAACGCATCGCTGTGGAGGTGCCATCATCAACGAAGGCTGGATTGCAACAGCTGGGCATTGTGTTGACGAGTACGTTACCCCGTTGTTTGTAAGATTTGTTAATTTAAGGGTTTTAAGAATGTTTTTTTCTTGTTTGTTCTATGTCAATGCAAAGAGATAGCAACAGATTTAAGGAATAAGACCAATATCACACAGTTTCACTATGGTCAGAAAGTTATCATAGATTTTCGTATGATGACCGACAAGACTGAGAAAATCCATTGAGCACGAAAAAAACCATCCGCAACTTTAATGATGCATGAGATTATAATGAATGAGTTATCACTTTGTACACTTTGTGTTTCATTTTGTGCCATTGACCGTTAACTTTTTCATTATTTTACCAAAAATGTCTGACTGTAGTCCTGGTAGTTCTTCGGTACCTGCAAATTTTTATTCTATTTTGTTTTTGTTTCGATGGGCTTTTCGGGATGAAATTTCGGCCGAAACAAACTGACCAATTTTTGACGATCAAACACAAAGGGATTTTGTATTTGCAGTGGTTAATCCTCAAAACCCAAGCATAACCAAAATTTTTGGTAGTATTTCTGGTAGCCTGCAAACCTTTTAGAATATTATCGAAAGTAGGGTGGGTGTACCAGTCCCAAACCACGTACCTGTGGTTGACCACTTACACATTCAATTGAATAAAATAAGAAAATGCGGTCATTTTTAAATAAATAATCCGTTTTGATATCATGGCCAGACTGTTACCAACCACCCGATAATAACGTATGAGTGATTGCATCAACGATATCGCTACCATACTCTTTTAAACAGACTAGTGTCTCGTTCACTTGCTTTTCGGCCGCCATCACAGTTAGAAGTGCATGTGGATATGGTAAGTATAATCTTTAAAAATCACCTATTATTTCAAAGTCATTGTCATAAAGTTATATTATTTCGATAATTGAATGTTAACTGATGAGCTGGAAGCTATTATTTTTTATAGATAATGTCAAAATAAGGTAATATTAGGAGTGGTTAACTACTGGAACACGCTTTGTACTGGGTTCCGATTGTTGACCAAGTGGTTTGCTACTGGTGATTGGCAATCATTTCTTGCTTTCACTATTTTTTTCATGGTGATGCTTTTGTTTGACAATTCAGTGCGTTTTAAATGTAATTCAAGTGGTATTTTGCAGTGTGCGCCAGTAATTGACCACTGGTTTGTTATTGGTTCCCAGTTATAAAAAAGTGTTCCTAAGGATGACCAGATTAGAGTTTTATCGTTCTGTCTCATTGTTTTTGGTTTAAAATACCCCCCCAAAAAGGTATTTAAGTGTCTAGATGAAATTAGTAAAGAAGCGAAGATAAGGGAAACAAGTAGAAATTATGGTGTCACTCACTCGACTAGAATAAACAAACTAAAAATGAGACGTCCGATACAAAGGAAAATGAGATCACAAACCATCTTGACACCACAATAAGATTACTAATTAACGAAGTATAATAAATGAAAGTATTCTATAATAAAATTGTTTTATTATCACCCAAAAAGTGGTCAACTACTAGGACAAAATGTGGTTATTTATGGGAGCGCGCTGGTCAAACTTAGGTACATTCCCGTTTTTGGTATTTTTCTTAAAATAACTAATAAACTCACATATTTATGTTGAATTTTTGTATTAATACTGCATTATTAATGAACAATAAGCACATATACAGTTACTCTTCTCCGCTAAAGCTATTAATTACCAGTTTAGAGACTTTCAAAGTCAAAATCTCACCTTAAATGGTTTGGGACTGGTACACCCACCCTACCTACTGACACACACATGAATGTGGGTTGATTTATTTTAGCTCTAGTAAAGTTTTTATTCTGTTTTCTGTTTGATCTTTCCAAGTATTAACGAAATATGGCTTAAAGAACCAAAAAATAATGATCTGTCAAATGCAAAGAACCTACAAGGCTGTTTAGGTTCCATTAGGATTAATATTTTTAAGGTGGAAAATGAAATAATGATTAAGATGCTATTCGATTCTTATTAAATTTTTTTCTAATTGTAGATTTTTGTTGATATCAAAGGGGTCGTCAGAGTGTACAAATTGGTACCTATCTACATAATGACAGAAACTGACATTCCACACGTGTCTCTAAGCCGTGACGGGATATTCCTCACGTTGATTTCCTTCATCGTTCTGTGCGTACAATTTCTTAGATAAAAAAATTAATTGATGTTTATTTACTTATGTATATTTCCTCATCGCTCTCATAATAAAATAGAAACAGACTTAAAAACCATTTGAGCCATGGGAAACCTTTAAGTTTTAATTAAACAGGCCATAATTATTTAATTAATTGAGAGGAAGAAGAAAACATTTACAGGTACTAAAAGCACTCAGCTTTTCAGAGCACTCTGAGGAGTATTCCACTGAAATAATGTTTATTTAAAGACTTAAGTACTGAAGAGAATTTGTAAGTGGAAGGTATTGTTTTAAGATCTGTAGATCTTAATCTGAATGATACTTTAAAATTAATTGTAGTGTAGATAGTAAGATGGTTTAACACATTTCATTTTGGAAACAAGTGTTAAATTTATATGTGTATTATCCTGGAATATTATCTGTTTGTTGTGAGAAACTTACAATCGACATTTCTTTTACCATGCTCTTCTCTCTGTTCCAGCCTCCTCACATCCCAAATCCGGATACGCGTTGGCGAGTACGACTTCTCATCAGTCTCCGAAGAGTTTCCATTCGTAGAACGAGGAGTAGCCTCCAAATTCGTACACCCGAAGTACAACTACTACACGTATGAGTACGACCTAGCACTGGTCAAGTTGGAGTCTGTATTGCAGTTCGCTCCTCATATATCCCCGATCTGTTTGCCGGCGTCTGATGATTTACTTGTGGGAGAGAATGCGACGGTCACGGGGTGGGGAAGACTGTCGGAAGGGGGGGTGCTGCCTTCAGTGTTGCAAGAGGTAAGACTCAATTTATTCATAATTACCTAATTTATTATATTATCTACTAGCGACCCGCACGGGTCGGTCTGTGCGGATTATACCCCGCCATTGGAGTAAAGATGATAATTACAGTATTTTCAAGCCCCTTGAAGTCTTGAAAGTACTTTCTATTCTTTCGACATCATTCAGAGCTTTTGCCTAAGGCAAGGGCAGACTAGTCCCTTGACCATATTACAGAACTAAAACCCATATTACTGCTAAATAGTCGCACCAAAGTTTTCTGCTTTTAAAAATCAGTTATAGACCCTAGGATTAAGATATCATGTATGAGATACAAAAGGTATCTGTCGCGATCCTGAACCTTCTTTCATAATTCATACAAAATGTCGCCCCTTGTGAATACCCCGAGAATTGGAGAAGCTATGACACGTGCAAACTAAATCTGTGTTTATATTAGGGCCCCTCGTTGTCTATGGGGAAATCTAACTGGTATTTATTCTGACCTCATTGCTTTAGCTAAGCCATGCTCATCCAACAAGGGTTTTTTTATTAATAATGAATGTAGTCAATCTTGTTCTTTTATTCTGTAAGGTCCATATTAGGATTACCTTCCTACAAAACATGACCATGATTGTCACCACTTATCTAGTTCAGTTTTCTTTGTTTATTATAATACCATTCTCTTACTTCCAGGTTCAAGTTCCGATAGTATCGAACGACAGATGCAAGTCCATGTTCCTCCGAGCTGGACGGCAGGAGTTCATTCCTGACATTTTCCTTTGCGCCGGCCATGAGAGGGGAGGCCACGACTCTTGCCAAGGGGACTCGGGAGGCCCTTTACAAGTTAGTTTGATACTTAATCAATCAAACTGAATAATAAAAGTTTTCAGCACTCATTTAACTCCCAGGGTACATTCAAAAACTGCAATTATTCCACAAAAATCATAAAAACATTACCCACGGTACCTGTATCTTTAATTTTGCAATTTGTATGCAACCTCGTAAAACATGAACTCGATCACGCAAACTTAAACCTGTCGGTATATTTGTTTTTATGACTCCCTCGAAGCGAAGTGATAAACCAAAACTTCGTTTAATGACTCCAAAGAGATTTAAGTTGAAGAAATGGCCTTCTTGATTACTAAGGAGTTTTGTACCTGACTCTTTTTATGGGTTACCTAGTTCCAAAAGTCTGTTTATGGGCCCTAAAGCTAGGTTCGGGAGTTGAGATTTTTCTTTAGTACTTACATCATTGTTTTTGTTAGTAATGTTGAAAATTTAGATTCCTCTTTGACACAGTTCTTCGGTCTCAAACAATTTTCATTCGTGATTTTAAAATAATACATTTTAAATTACAAATCATTAAACTACTTCTAACAATACCTACACAATTAAAATACATAATTATCATCAGCATTGATTGAGTATTTGATAGATGGGTGAAGAGCAAGTCAAATATTTATTTTAGTGCCATGAGGTACAAAGGTGCAAAACGCATCTAAAATTATCATTCGGCTTACATATCACGTGGCAAGTTACTTATCCATGACCGTCAAATTAAAATTGTAAATCACCAATGTTTTTTTCTTGTTTTTTTCAGGTGAAAGGCAAAGATTCCCGGTACTTCCTAGCTGGTATCATCAGTTGGGGAATTGGCTGCGGCGAGGCAAACTTGCCTGGTGTCTGTACTAGGATATCCAAGTTTGTGCCTTGGATCCTACAGACTGTGAACACAAGTTAAATGAAATTCATGACAGTTGCAAAAACATGACAAGTTATGTGCTCTGAATTTAAGTGAAGTGATTTTACAATGTCGAGGAACAATAAAGGAGTGTGTTGAAATGATAATGACTAAGATATAATATTTCTATGTCATAACTTCTATATCGGTGTTGATAAGTTTTTATCTTAGTTTACTGAGGTCACTTACACGCGCAAAAACTCGAGATTTTACGAACATTTTTGTGTTGAATTTTCTCAGCTAGTGAATATCGTATTACGTATCTGCGTATTTGTGCAAACATAAGTGACTGGTATAAGAGGTAGTCAGGCTTTGTGATTGATGTAGCCGAAAAATGTTAGTGTGAGTTACCTTCAAAAATGTTGATTGAATGCAACGTTTTCTGAGGCGTTTTATTGTACTTAGCCGTGGCTGTATTGGACTCGAAGGAATCCTGTACAAGCCTGAAATATAAAGGGATAGCAACAATTTAGAACCTAAATATTCATTTTCACTGAGTTTTTTCAAGGCTTTTTATAATATTTGTATTTTACCAAATTCTTTTGTCATCTGACTTTATAAATGAAAGTCTATTGAAGACTTGAGCAATAGTTACCACTAGGAAATACCGTGGTAGCATGGTTGTCTGTATTAACTTTGCAAAACGAAAGCATTAGGTAAAGCAGCCATATATTTTGCAACTTGAGTTAAGGGTTGTAAGAAAATATTTAGCAAGCTTTTTGAACTTTTATGACTCAATCAGATTTAATTTGTGCGCCGCTTGTAAGGTTGTCTATCCCAATTTCCAACATTGGCTTTAACAGTAAAATACGCCTTTTTAACTGCATTACTAGAATTAAAACTATTGTAAATAGATACGTTATTCTTCTTCAACTTAATCACAGTACTGTAATGTTAAGTAAGATAATTACGCATCTATGCAATGACTAGTTTATAAAAAAATTAAAGTGCCTAACTATGATTTATCGAGAAATGTTTTGGTTTTTGACCATTTGGAAAATTGGTACAGTCGCGGTATGAAAAGTTTGACCACCCTAAGATCTGTTATTGCTTGCTCGGTATTCGTTTGATATTCATTTGACACAACACTTTAGTCATTTAAGCAGCTTAAAAAGGTAACAAGTGCTTGCAACGCGTCAAACGAATTGATTTCAAAACTGGTCAACTTTTTCGTTCTGCGAGTGTACATTGACTGAGCCTTGTTAGTAATAATGAGTTACCTACTCTTAAATCATTTATTGGTAAAATCTAACAAAGGTACCTACATTACGATGGATTATAATCAAGATTGCATAACTTTTAAGATTAAAAACTTAACTATTACAATTTAAGTAATTTTCCATTAAATGTAAGGTCAAACCTATATTGTTTCTGTAAATTATGTATCTTGCCTTAAAGATTTTATTTAACTCAGTATTAAGTAAAACATATTGTAAATAATTACCTATTTGCTCAATCGAAATGAATTTTTGTAATTTTGATAGATTTAGTTATGTTTCTAACTACTTTTTTTATAATAATCAGTTTAAGAATGTATGACAAAGAAGCATTTAAAATACGTAAGGTATTTTTGCCTTTAAAGTAAAAAACAGCATTTATTTTCTAACTTGAGAATAAATATTAGGTAGGTCTACCATCAGATTAAAGTTTTGTAAAAAAATTAGACGTAAGTTTTTTCACTTAAAATCTTATTGTATAGTTTAACATACCTACTTTTTAATTACCGAATGTAATATTTTGTTATATTTACGCAATTGCAGAATGTAGGAAACAAACCAAATTTCGCTTCTGCTTAGTGTATAGATTCTATTGCAATTTTGTTGTTCATAGTTTATTACGACGTTGATTACAATTTGTTAGTTTGCACATAAATATTTTGTTATTGAATAAAATATTGAAATAATATCTCGTGTATCATTACTTCTACATATTATTAAGTATATGAACTAATTTTTTTTTCCTTTCTGAAAGGAAAGCGGAGGCGAAGCCGTAACCTAACGCTAGTCCGACCCTACTTGGAATCGTAAACGGCATTTTGTGTTTTCGGGTTCAATTTATGTTGGTAAACTGTTCTTCTTCTTCTAGTGCTTCTCCATTAATGAAGGTTAGCTGTCATCTTGCTAAATTTTTCTTTGTCTAGTGCTAGCCTAAACAGATCTTCAACTTTCTTTACTCCTGTCCATTCTCTAATGTTTCGAAGCCATGATGTTCTGCGTCTTCCAACCTCTCTATACTGGTCAACTGGTACGAATTCCATATCCACCAACGTAAGCTGAACTCGAAATTTGTCACGAAACATTCTAGTATCCAGTTTGAAAATGTCAAAGGGCTACGCTTCTCTGTAAATTAATTTAATATAAATTCAATTTTATCACAAGCCTACAAAGTCCACTCAAATATTTACTTCACTGCTCCCAAATACCTTAGGACTAATAGCGGTCCTCAAGAATCCACAATTGTCCGAAACCTGGATAATTGAGAATAATTAACCGTAATAAATTAGGCTAGGGTTGAGTTTCTAATGGCACAGTGGTAGTTTCTAGTCTAAATTGTGTGCCTCATGCTGATAGCCAGACCATGATTTTAAACCGAGCCATTAGGGACCTTATAATCGGGGCAATATTGATCATGAGCAGAGTTGGCGACGATGTTAATAGGTACCGAGATGTGGTTACATTTTGAGAGTACCATACAGTCAGAGTTTAATGCTAAATCAAATAGTACCTACTTTTCATATTGACGTTGAAAGCAAATATTTTACAAACTCGTAGCTATCTAGCTTATCAATAATTAAATGATGCATACTTTTATTATAATTGTACTTCCACATATAACCTACTTAGGTACCTACGTATACAAAGAAATTAGATTGCTCAAGAATATTAGGTAAATAAATTAAATTCTCATGGCATTCTCAGAAATTTATTTACAAATCATTAAAATTACTTTTAAAACTCATGCCGTTTACACATGCATTACGACCAACACATTCCTAACACTTGCATGGGAAGCTGCAACCACAATTGGAAATTCTCCACAGAACTGTCACAATTCAAAGATATGTAGCCTCTATACCAGTTCGATATAACACAATCGTAGTAGAACAACAATGCCCTTTTGAGTTCCTTATCACAGGCTTCGAAACCGGGATGGATTGCCTCAGGAGCATTCTTACAATTAATGCTATTTAACTTCACATTGTAAGTTGCCACGCGTCTTGTTACAGGAGTTTTGGGAACACCAAATTCCAAATCTAAAATCCAGCTATAATCATGCATATCTGTTACTCTGCAGAATTCATCTATGATCGAATTTGGATCTATCGTCATCATCCAAGCAGTTGGAAATAAATCTTTCGGCAACGACAGGTAATATTCTATCGGATTTTCTACGTGTTTATATTCTTGGACATCCTCGTAATCAGTCGAATCAACCATTGGTAGATCACATTCAACATATTCGTACAATAATGATTCATATTCGTAGTTAGATAGTGAAATTTCATTAGAAACAGAGCAGATCGGTTTGCATTCATTTGGTACCTGGATGTTGTTTATTGGTGAGAAAACTTCTGATAATTGAGTGGCTGGGGAAAAATCATACGAATCAAATGGTATTAGAGGTGAAAATTCATTCAGCGTTGGTGTCATCGGCGTTTCATTGGATGTCCCAAATGATAGACAGGTACTCATAGGCGTATATGCCACTTCATTGCATACTAAACTCGCAAATCCGTTTGATAGATCAGCAACAATAGGTGACATATCACAGTATATATGAGACTCGTTAGTTACAATTGGCGATGACACCTCTGTCATGTGCAATGAAAATTCATTTGCTGGAACTAAAGGTGTTACTGCAAACTCGCTCGCCACTGTAACCGGTGGTACTACTATCGGATATGGCGATATTTGTGTGGACAATATTGGATTTACAATGACAGGTATAGGCAAGCTGTACAATGGACACTGGATCGGTATAACAGAGCTCCAATCATTTGTTACTGGTGGATAGTACTGCGGACATGGTGGGTAAAACATTGCTGCTTGCTTTGATTCCAAATTATACTGATGAGTATCAGTTTTACAATTCTCATAAATTTGGGTTTTGGTAGATTTCTCAGCGGTTCTTTTTCTTACTTGGAACTCTGTCTTTTTCGATGAATATTTTTTCCTTAATGTTTTATCTTTCTTCGTGCTTTCTTGTATAATACAACCGGCAGCTTTAGCATTATCTGGTTTATTTTTGTCTCTTTTGAGAGCCATGGTTCGACATAATCTGGAAGATAAATGAGATAACGAACAATCAGATATTCGATATTTTATTAAAACACTTTGATGTCATTATAAAAACATACTGAACACTTACCGTAAATTTACCACACAATTTTAATATTCCTTGAACCAAGATTACAATAAACCATCTTTATTTCATTAAAAATATATCAAGTAGTTCGTAGAAGTTGTTCGTACTTTCGTCATGACAATTGAAATTAATAACATTGATGTTTAACAAACCAAAAAATTATATTTATTATTTAGTTATATTGCGGGTAGTTGCGGTTTTTTTTTAATCGATTAAATCGAACAAACTCATCGATTAGTAACTCATGAACTAAAACAAAAACTAGAAAGGTATTAGCCACATAGCTGTACAAGCTTCAGAATTACATTTACTTAAATAAAGTAAGAAAATGAACCAAAGAGATTTTAAAAATAAGAAACTACTTCCACATTCTATGAAATCCTAGACCTTTTATTCTGCAGAGGCCAGACATAACTCTCGACAAAGTTGAAAACGCGAAATCTAAACATCGGGGAAGCAGAAACAGCGAAACGAATAAAAAAATCAGTAACAAGGGCCTCTTGAGACCGGCTACTCCAGCCCCGAGATACGGTTTTGTTTTGTAATTTTCTATTCTATTTGCTGTTACGAAAACATACTAGTACTATTTTTCTAGTTGTATAGCCAAGTAGTAGATTATATATTAAATTGTAGGTTTGTTTATAACGCTTTCATAATAACTAATCACTTTAAATTTACATAATTGTTAAAGGCAAGAAATGGCTGCCATATTGATATCGTTGTAAGTGCTAAGAAAAGATAATTTTAGAATCAAGGAGACATAAGGTAATTATTATTGGTAAATTAGTGTTTCTGTTTGCTTCCTGATCCCATACAAATCCACATTATCGCGAGCGATTACGTCAGTACAATTTGATTAGTTATTCACAAGCTAACGAGTCTTTGGTAAAAAGCCTTTTTAGCGGTTCTTTGGCAAGTACCTATTGAAACCCTCGCAAATGTTAGCGTATTAGGACTTAGAGCCACTCAACTGAGAGACTTCTTTGACCGGTTAGGTGTACTTGCCCGGGTTCTATTAACAGCGGGTTAAGATATAGGCGATGAAGTGTATAACGAAGAATGTTACTAGGTATGCCAAATAAAGCAAACAAAAGCTTGTGAGAAAATTACTCAGATTACTTGAATATTCTTTATCTCAAATTATTTTTATCGCATTTTTTTCACTCGTTAAAATTAATGAATATTTTAAATAAAAAGATTTTGATGAATATTTTTAAAAGTAATGACAATAATACACAAAATGTCATAAAAAAAAGTCCGTCATGTCTTCCATTATAGACCACACATAGTTTGAGACCAATGGTCGTCCTTTGTCTTGTCGCATTTACACGCCGGAGGAGCTCATACGTGATCCTCATTGAAACTATTGTGACAAACGATTCCCATTGAGCAATTCGTTTCGGACTTTGGAAGAAAAATAAAATACACAGAAGCAAAACTGTTTCATTATTGAAAGACAAAAATGTTTTTGTTTTTAATTGAAGCATGCATTTTTAATACCTCAATTGGATACGTAGATAAACGGAGGTAGATAAGCATAGAAAGAAATTAAAATTAAACATTTTAATAAATGTTATTGTCCATTCTGCTTTTTGAAAATCGATCTAACAAAAACAGAAATGCCAAGGACAATTTAATCGTCCGTGTTTTAAGAACATTCGTATCCTAGAAGTAAAAAAATCGTACAAATATCACAATTTTAATCCAAGTTAAAATACTTTAAACTTGAGTCTGTAATATCCATTACTGCAGAACTTCATGTTCAATCTGTGTGTTTGTTTAACGGTGGACAACAACATTGTCTGGATTACTGTAATATCTTCCGATGGAAGATAGGAAAGAACGGCTTTGATAAGAATGCACTTAGACGATTTGCTTGTATCTACTTAAGTAAAATGGTTTGGGCATGCAGAGAGAAGAATGTCGTTAACTATGTTTAGTTAAAAAAATATCTGTAAATTTGCTGATTGACAGTTTGACTACCTTAAGATCTGTTATTGCTTGCCAGGTATTAGTTTAATAACGATTTACATTATGACATAACACTCTCCTCTAGTACGCTCTTTAAACAACTTACTGTGCTTATCTAATATGTGTAGGTACTTACACAAATTGATTTGAACATTAGTCAACTTTTCATTCTGAAAGTTTACAAGACGAGTAGAGTATACAGCAGATGTAAGGGAAAGGCGGTGAACTTAATTGGACCAAATTGATCAAATTGACCAAGTGACATTTTAGAGAAGGACTAGGTTAAAAGTACCTACCCAAAATCGGGTTTTCTCTCATTACCACTAAATACTACGGTTACACACTTACCAAACGACTAGGTACCTACAGTGAAAAATAGAACCTCCTCATGGTTTCAAAGTCTTCAAAATAGCAACACAACATGTTTTAGAGTATTGAATTCAGAAACTTTATGATGCATATGCATAGACATCACAAATTCACGTACCTAGCCACTTCAAAGTAACCGCTGTGTTCCGAAGTCAAGTCAGCTGCTTCCAAACTTTATTGCAGTACCGTTTGCAAAGAACCAGATTTACCTACCAACCAACCGTGATAATAGCGTCATTGTAGTTCTAGCTTAGGTATTTTATAAAAGTTTGGTCAAGAAAGGGCTACATTATCGTGTCCGCTAGTGTAGATTTGACGAATCTTTTAATTGTTTGCTCCGGAAAATTATCACACGATATATAAATAGAATTATAAAACAAGTACAGGATCCATGGGAATTCAATCCTGTAGAACAAGTTATAAGCCTGGACTACGAAGGCTAGATGAAAAAGAAGTTTATAATTGTGACGCCATCTTTAAAATTACTGTTTTTGTGAATTAGACAATTCTTTTGATTGTTTAGTAAGTGTCAAACATAATTGTTATGAAACAGATAAGGAATAATATTAATATTCCTACTTATGTAGCACAAATATGTCTATTTTGATAAGTAGGAATACATATTCAAGTTTTTTGAAAATAAAAACTTTTGTCCCAACCAAGACCCTACCATGTAGATATTCGTCAACACAAAGTCTGTTTATACAGTAATAGCAGTATGTCCCGGCTTTGTACGGATGTACTAATGAATCGACAGCATAAGGCTACACCGTAGTATACACAAAAAAAAACAATTTTTGAAATCGGCTAAGTAGTTTCAGAGACTTTCATCAAACAAACTAACAAAACAACATTACCTACCTGTTTATTAGTATAGATATAGAAAGTATAGATGTATCAGACTACAACAAACTTTAACATACTGAATATTCTAACCTAATAAATCATGACCATAACATTGGCATCCGTTCACGAATAAACAAATTGAACTACGAAGCCGACCTTACTAAGATCAGCATACGAGTGAAAAGTTGGTATCGTCCGGAGTCCAGAAGTTTCCCGCCTTGTCGCCTTCTGCATTACACGGCCCATTGAAGATGCTTTGCACAGGGAGCAGGAGAATTTAGATGTGGTATGAGTCGTATTTTGCTTGTAATTTTTTTTCTTTTTTGCTCTAATCTACTGTCGAACTGCTGGGCAAAGGTCTCCACCACTTACATTTTTCACACCATTTCCTTTAGTTTGATACGAAATTTGCGTACCTATATTTGTAATTGTAGCAGAAAATAAAACAGATACTATTAGTTTTATTATGTTGGCCACTGAATTACTTGTCAAGAACAATGTTGTCAACAATTTCATTGCAATCTTGAAAATAAATAATTTCTTAGTTCATGAAAACTTGTACCTCCCCACTTTACCGCTCAATATCTATTCAAATGACACGTAAAATCCACAAGAGAGACATTTCGAAAACAAGATATTTGGGTACTAACGAACAAAGCACGAAATACCCTCCTGGGGGCGGCCCTTATTAGAACTTCTCTTTTTAAGAGTTGATGTATGTTTGTATAGGTTTATTGGAAGGCTTTAGCTTGTTATATGGACAAATCATTCTGAATATTGGGGATATTTTACTTAGAACACCTAAGTTTGGAACCTCTATAAAATAAAATGAAGTATTTAATTGGATGGTATTAACGAGTTAACTTCTGCTAAATGTGGGCGTGTGCCAAAATTATGTTTTTGGACATACCTCTGACTAACCCATTAGACATCTTCGAAGGATCTAAAGGATTAAATAAAAATCTAAAAGAAATGTCTACCGTTCTCTAGGATACAGTCATGATCATATTTCATACTTTTCAAAAAGCAATAAGTACTTGGGTATGGACTCAATTCTGAGTATAGACTTTGAATACAAGCCATATTCGAAGAAAATCAACGATGAGACAGCCTGTTTATTGCCTAAATGTCTAATTTATATACGAGTAGCAACATCTGGAATAAGCTTAACTCGCTTATCGCTTTGTGTTTTCGTATTAATCCCTAATCCTTTAGTAGGTAATAACATTTACTGTGACACAGATTAGGATAAAGCTGCTTATTTAGCCAAATGATTTCTTCCTAGAAACACGCCACTCCATTCAATCTTAATGAGATTATGTAATAGATTATAGTTAAGTTTAGGATTTACAATAAATACTTTTCTAATCCGAAACATCTACCTCATACTTTCATTTACAGAAACTAATAGGTATTTAAAGAGTCACTACGGATTGTTACAAAACAATCTATAGCTCAACTTTAGGAAAACTAATAAAGTAATTATTAAAAAAATACGATCTGTAGGTCAAATCAAGGCCGCTCAGTAGGGACCTAATAAAACACAATAGCAAAATGTATTAAGAAAACAGAATAAACAAAGGAGGGACGTATCGTTCCAGAATTCAATTCCCAGTTCGGTACATACCCGCCGTAAGGCAGTCCACTATTATTTATTTCTCGTCTTGTTCGAAATGATTTATTTTACTACTACCCGTTTGATCCCTACTAGAATAGAGTAGTTCTCACCGGCCTTTTTGTCCGTCTGAATATTGGATTTTACAGTATTAAGTTTCTTTTTGAAATCGATTTACAGCAGAGTTAGATAAGTAAATGACTAAATAACATAAATACTTACCAGTACAGCAGCAAATCAGTTAAGTTAGGTCGAAATAAGTTGCAGAAGTTAACATACCTTGATAGGTTTTCTTCACTGTTTAGAGTATTGTACGTGATAATGGGCATACACACTTTTGAAAATGAAAAATCCATAAATACCAGCCGGATTCGAACCCACACTCTTCGGATTGAAAGTCCGCACTAACAAACACGGCAATCACGGCTTTTAATTTAAATACAGAAAAGTTGTGATGGTGTGGGTGATGAATCAAACTTAACTGCGCTGAAAGTCCGAAAACCGGTCTAAATTTATCCGGCATTTTGTTGTATCCCTAGAGACGGCTGATGTTTACTTTCCGTCTGGGACACGACCTTGCATACATTTCCTGAATCAATGTCGCTTGTGCTGAGCCCTTATTTTATTCAGAGTCCGTTTCGAAGTACGCAGATGTATTCTTATTTGTTGGATCATGTGCTGACATTTGATACTGATATTTGCAACAAAGTTTCCTAGAATTTTTGAGACTTTTGTAAGAACAAGATTCTTACTGCACGTAGCGCTTCCAAGTAGCTTTCAATAGAAGTGAGGTCCTGTGTAATTTGATAATTATAAAAGTACCATCATACATGGAATAAAGTTAACACTTCAAAAAGGAAATGCTGGTTATGGTGAACCATAAAGCTATATTCTATTCTATTCTATTCTAAAGGAACGCGTCTACTATTTATATTGGATTGAATATTAATTTAGACTCGCCAAGACGTCCCATGTTTACTAAATCAAAACTAAATGTAAATGTTTCTAATTCCCAGACTATGTAGGTAAGGATTACTAACCAATCTATTGTTTTGATTAGAATGGTTCAAAGAAAAACAACAATAACATAAAAAAATATATTCATTCAAGAAAATGAACATGCACATAAATTACAATCGTCTTTGAAACAGTTCAATCAATAATATTTACTTTAACTTGGTCTAAAAGCTTTGATTTTGATCGATTTATTTTTTTATACTTAGGATTTGCTTTGACAGACCGTCTTATACTACTCCTTGTCATTACTCTGTCGAATATCTCTTCACTGGTGTCTTCGCTGCCGTCATCAGAGAAGTGGTTGTTCATACTGTCACTTAGCTTGGGACGTATGAAAACTGGTTCTATCCCGCTATCAGAATGAATCGCTTCTTCAGGCGGAACTCTATCGTCATCACTCATTGACATTTTAGAATTCTCACTACTCATCTGCCGACACAGCATCCTGCCTTGCACTGGCACTTGCAGTGAATTCTTTTTCTCATCTTTCTTCTTCAAATTGCCCGGTTTGTATTTCATCGGGGAAAAGTCAACCCTACTACGTAAAAAGCTGATCGTTTCTCCGAATTTTCTGCTGCATTTCCGAGTGGCTTTAATTTCGGTTTTTTCTTCCATTTTTATGCTCTCATCGTTCTCTAAAGCTACACCTGAGTCCGAATTCGAATCAGCTAGTATGTGTATCTCTGGGACGCTGAATGTAAAATCGTTGTGAAGTAACTTTTTGTTAAGCTCCTCGATCGCCTCGGTTTGTTTCTGTATAATAATGTCCTTTTGAGCGAGTTGTTTAGCTACGGACTCCGTTCGGATCGCTAAGTTCGTTTCGTATTTTTGCAGTTCGCTTGAAAGGAATTCCAATTCCTTCTTTCTGTTCGATTCCAATTTCTTTATAAGTTCTGTTTGTTTCGTGTATGCTTCCTTGAGCCGCGTGATCTCCTGTTTATGTGACGTTTTGAGGAATTTAATAATGTTTATTGCCTCGTGAAGCGATGTGGGCTGGAGGATATTGTCTTTTGTCGCAATCTCGGCCATTATTGTTTCCCACTCGGATCTGGAACAATAAAAATGTGTGAATCAGTGGATATATTTTTAAGGATTTATCGTACATTTATGTATTTATTCTGGATATAAGAAACTGATTTCTATAATATCTTCGATATATTAAGCCGGCCGTAAGGCGTAAGCCGAAGATTTAATATGTGACTAACGTATCTAGTTATAGTTTGTTTTACTAGTTACTTTAATTCTCGTATTCATACCTTAATTACAAAAATAAATGTCAGAAACAATCAGCAAGTTTAATAGTCTATATTGAACCATGAACAATCAATATTTATGTAATTTATAAAGTCTAGTTTTATCTAGAAATAGATCAAACATTAAAATAAGTACATTGCTATCGTTCTGAAACAATCATCTATTTCATTACTCAGTTATTTGTAGAAGCAAAATTTTACCTAGAATATAGATCAATTAAATATTTAATTTTAGAAGTTACTAATAACTATTGACTCAATTGTGTAACACGCTATGCTAATCGCTAATCAATCTAATGGATTTTTGGAGTCCATTAGCATTGAATTAGTGTAATAATGATGTTTCAAGAAGTATTAATGAGCTAGGTAGGTATATAAATTAACACGTGATGTTTGAACAGGTATAGCGCATGTTTTTATACATCGCCACAGCTGGACGTGGGTACAATAACACATATTGTTCCATCTACCTGAACCTATTCAACAATACCCTTCGAGAAATGTCGTCTACATCAAAACTAATTCGTTATTACTTTGTAAATAATATTTAGTTAACCTTATAACTACTCGACATATTATATCGATTTGTATCCGAATTCTATAATCAACGTACGGATGTCCGTAGGTATCATTATAGCAACTTTGTTTTTACAATAAAAAATGCATGAAATTGTTTGACTGATAACAACGTTACTATATCAAAAGTCCTACGGTCATCCGTAAGTTGTTTTAGGAACCGGGCGTCAGGTATTGACAAGCCACAGAACTTTTACCCGAGTAAAATACATCTGTTATTTAATTTTAAGCGTGGTATCGTTATTAAGGTATTACAATCGCAAAGCTTACCTTCTTAAAAGTAAGCTTTAGTTAAATGAGAAACATACGAAACAAAAAGCTACGATAAAGATGTTTCCGCGATCCAAGAATTGCAATATGTGCGGTCAATAGCAGCAATAAAAACTAAACCGCATCTACACTGGTGGAGTAACTTTGCTGGAATTCAATGAATGTGAATGCCCTAAGTATGTTGAATATAGGTTGCTTTGTTGAAACCTATCGATTTTGTAATTAGCTTTCCTTTCAATATCAAATGTTAACTTCTAGCTGGTTAGTATTGCGTGGATCAATTATGAAAATTATAGAATAGTACCTAAGTAATACAATTTGGAACAACATTAAAGTAATAATTTAAACAAATATAATGAAATAGCAAAGCCGTAATTCGTTTATAATTAATTATACCTTTCGTAATTAAAAACACTTTAGAAATCGATATGTAGGTATTGTGTAATTCGGCAAGTTGTTATACTCGTACCTAATTAAAGATAACGTATTAAAAAACTTGTTAATTATTTGTAGGTTTAAGGAAATCGAAACATATTTTGAGATTGTAATAGAGGTTAGTTTTGAAATAATTAAATATGAAAATTACCTGTCACGAAAGATCCAAAATAAAAGCACTTCCAAAATTAAACAAATGAATTATTTTCAATTATGAAAGAATACAACAAAACAGGTCCACACACTTTGACGTTCAAACTCAAACTGATGATGGATGGTCATCAGCTGACAATAACAGGTAAGGCAGGTGGTATCCCTATTGTAATAATAAACTATACAATCAACACGCCATTTTGGGTCCTAAAGTGTACAACGTAAAGTCTACCTGCGATTATAACAATGGGATTCTAGAAACACTTTTTAAAACATGGCAAAGAATGTAGTATCTAACTACATTAAGTAGAAAAGAGGTTTATCAATGGGTTTAAAAATAGGTTTAATAGGAATGTAGTAAAACCTAGAAACGCAAGCTACAAAGGTTATTGTGTCAGAATTCCTGACATTACGGATAAGTCGCCGACCGCTGTCAACCTTTTCGGAGGTACCTACCTATGAGTTCAATTCCCGGATCGGTATTGCAGATATTTTTTTGAATGTTTGATGTGTGTTGGTTTTATTTATAGCTTGCGTTCTAAGAATTTTTAGGAACTTAAAGAAATTTTTGTATTGAACGTAGAATTTTATTTGCAACTGTTTTGTAAGGAGTGTGTTCAAGCGAGCTTCAACCCACTACGGCAGAAAGGTCGTAAGTATATCTACATTTTCTAGAACAAAATTAAAAGCAAGAAGTCGCACGCAACCCAAAACAGCTACAAGTAGAACTTGTACCAACATGTTCAATGTAAAGAACAAAAATAACAAAGGAACAATAAAAATATTTCGTAGTTGCCAATAAAACTTACCCGAGCCTTCTCTCGGCCCATTGAACGGCACACTATCTTGACGATGTAAATGTAGCCATAAAAAATAACATAGGGCGACACAGGGATATGATAAATAGTATCAGGGATTATGCTGGTATGGCGGAGAAAATAAATAAAAATAAAGATATGGCTTACGGCTTATCATGTTGTAAGATGTTAAAATGCGTATCTATTGAACAAATGGCCAAATTACAACATTATCAAAATAAAGCTTCCCTAAATACTCGTACTTATCAAGAACTGCCTTGTCAATTGACGAAGACGATACAGTGTTACAAGCATAAAACCCTCAGTGGTCGACACTCAGTGTTATTAAGACTGAATTCATTGACTGATAGTTCATAAAAATAAATATTACTAGCTGTGATACCGCATAGAACATTATTTTAAAATTATCTCTGTCTTTTTAGTTTCAGTACATAATTGGCTTTCACTTTTTGCTTAAAAACATTTAACCCTACATAATTTGCTTTCGCATCAAAACAAATTATACAAGTTTTTACTTACACTTAAGCACAAACTCTGCATTAACAGAATAAAGTCCTATAAAACAGCTTTGCGAGCGTCTACAAAAACGGCAATTTGAACTGAAACAGTCCAAGTGTAAACACTTCGTAGAATTTTCTTCACAATTTTTAGATTTCATTTAGATTGCACACAAGTTTTTATATCTCTGTTTAAATCAAATTGAAACATCAGTATTTGCGTGTAAGGGTGGAGGCGGGTTAGACGCCTCAGGGAATTGTCATACTACAACTTCATTTTTGTATTACAATAATAAAGTGACATAAGAACTATACAAAATTAATTAATGTTTATATCATTTTCTGCGTAACTATTTTTGAATATTATTATAATTGCTATTAAAATTACAAATTTAGGTTTAAAAGCTATTATTTTATGCTTATTATTATTATTAGCGCTTTAATGCTTTGAACGTTTTATAAGTTGATATATTTCATATGATCAGTCAGTTTGCAAATTAAACTACTCGTACTAACAACAGATTTTGGCTACAAATATTTTATGTTCAAAATAAAATTCATGTTTTTATTGCAAACAGTAATATTTTTTGTAATCGTAGTCTTACCCGCTTTTACCCTATCTATGTGAGTGCCTGCAGAGTTTTGTAATAAAATATCTGCATGAAAATGAAGTTATTTGGCATTGTTTTCATTGAATATTCTGATTTAATCTTCTCAAACAGAGCTCATGTCTACACTTTATAAACTGTCTACATTTAAATGCACTTATCCCATTATGCATTTTTATTGGTCAAGTTACAAAGATTTTGTATATTTTTTTCTTTTAACTCAAATTAATTAGCACTACTTTAAAGGCTTAGTTCATTTTGAAGTTAGTACAATACACAGGATACTTCGCATACTTAACACGTTCTTCTGAGAAAAAGCTACCTGTCATTCTTGAATACCAGAACAGCCTCAGACCAAATAAAAAATATAATGTAATGTAGTTTCGTTTTGCGTGTGTGTGTTTAAGTGTGTCAAAAACAGTAAGGCGTACTTTTAACTTGCTTCACTTCGTTGTTAGCAGCGTTCCGTCTTTATTTTTATTTGGTCTGAGAGAACAGCGTTGTGAATAGAAAACCTGTGCAAAGCTAGGGTGGATAGTTTTAATAAATCGATTTATATTTTTGAAATTACTTTATAGGATATAGGTATATAAATCGATACCAGACAGTAGCCATTAGAATCACATAGCTTTCAAGACTTCAATCTAATTCTAGAGATTATTTAAAATTGTTTTGAAATAAGTTCTATAACGACTCTTTAGCTTCACAGAAAGCCATAGAGAAGAAGTGAAGTAACTCTTTTAGCCCTTCTGAACACAGCAGGTTCAAACGAACACAAGAAAAAAATGTATTCCTATATTCTTTGTGTACAAAGTATACGAAAGATCGGTAGCAAAATGGAAACCCCATCTGTTTCTTCAATTATTAATGCTGGTTGGTTTCCTTTCGAAGGGATCAAAGAAAAAAGTTTTGGGTGTTAGGTAAGTAGGTTGTAAGTTTGGCTATGGATAAAGAAAAAATATTGAAAGCAATATAAATATTCATAAAGCTCTCTTTCATTTTTGTAAACAAAAAGCTTTATAATTTTCTGAAAAAACTAGGTAAAATTCAGCTTTCAGAATCATCTAGAGAAAAGACATTTCCCGGTATCATCCCTTTGATCAATCATTATCTACAGTATTTTGAACTCTAAGCACAGAATAAAGATGGAACTCTAAGTAAGTTTATTTCCAAAATTTTGCAAGCTTACCAATGATGCTTATTGCTGGTTTTCCATAAGTGTAATTTTTTTCGTCTTTATTAGGAGTCATCTAATTATTTCAATAAATTAGCCAAGTGCGTGTCGAGCCACGCTCAATGTAGGGTTTTGGAGTCATCCAACCCTTCATCACTACCCACATAGAGAATTATATAAATGAATTTATATTGAACCCATAAGGTGTAGGTAGGTACTGTACTAATGTTCATCTATTTTTATCTTGCATCTAAAACAAATACAAAAACTGTTCAAAATTAATTTAATTATCTTATCCATCGAATAATTCCCGACAAAAGTAAGTCCGAAAGCCAATAAGCAATAACAGTAGCCTTTAATCAAAAACAAATCGCATTAAAGCCACTTTAAAGGGCATTTTCTAACTTTTCAGGATTAAATTCGGGAAAAATTACCCAATTTCACTATAAGGGCTGGCACGCCGACCATACATCATTTTTATGTGCGGTTTTTGTGAGTGTAACCAAATATTTGTATTGTTTGTGGGAGAGAAAGCATTCCACGGATTTATACCCAACCTTTTTCTATTAGGGGGGAATAAATTCTAAAGGGGTGAGCTTTTTATTGTACTTAGGTATTTCATGTGTAATTTGAGTTAGCGTTGTTTAAGACGCTACATACTAAATAGTAATCCAATGCATGTATTTGCTTAAGACTGCTGCGGCAAGCTTTTGCCTGAATAAGATGGTAAGGAGGCAGAATTCATACTATAGGCCAAATATTTGAATAGTCTGTGAACTTTCTTGCGATCCGAAGTTCGTGGCACAGAATAGAAATGGAAGTCGTGGGCATAAACCACACTCGTGCATCAATGTTTTTTTTTTTTGAAAAAATATATGCACAGCTTACCAGGTCGTAGAAACATCGTGAGGCAACCTGCGGCTTTGTCAGACCCACTCGTTTTGACCATTGTAATCCAATAATAAAATGAATAGGAAAGTTCTATTTACTTCTCCTTGACTGAACTTGAAAAATATTTCGTTTCTAAGAATCTAAAAAATTCAAGTAAAAGCCTATCAAGAATTTCGAATATTAAAATTGAGATAATTGTTTGAGCACATTTTAATATAGCTAGATATTTCAAACTCAATATTGGTATCAAAACTTAATATTGAATGATTTATAAAAACTAAAGTTTATGATTCGATCATCTCAATATTTTGAATCTATAAAATATGAAATTTGATGTACGGGATCGTGGCGGGGCATATTTTATAAGGTCCAAACATCTCAAGTGTTTTATGAGCGAAGATGCCATGTAATTTTCATAAAATGAGATACACAGCATGTTTATTCACACAACAAAATATAGTAATACGTATGAATTAGTGGCTAACACTGGAAAATAAATGATTGACGGTTAATGGTTTAGTTTATGCTTTCTTCTCATGGGGGAAGGTAGTAATACACCTATACCTGCCACTCCTGTATTGGACCTAATAGCCATTTACGTAGGTATGTGCCGAAGCAACGAATCGGACGCTGCTTAAACCATCTCATGTAGATAAACAAAATAATGCCAATGATGGTGATATTAACGCAATAGTGAAATGCTATTCAATAGCATACTTAACGTTTGGCTATATGAATCTGAAAGCTGAGACTTACATTCTCGACTGATTGTTGTATTCTACATCTGTGTGTCACAGAAAATGTTGGGTTATCGAATACCCTTCTACTTCTCGTCCAGAACATATCTATTTGGAGTGAAGCCAATCGTTGCCAGTCTAGATAAGCAATTGGTTAGACCGAACAGCTCTCAAGACAATTGCTCTCTATATTTTAGACTTTGTAGTGTTTGCATACGATAACTCAATGTTTTAAAGTCTCAAGACAAGTACTGGATAAATTGAGCTTTTATTTGTTTGACCATTATTAAACAATTCTTTCTATTTTTCAGATAACACTTACTTGCTTAAGTGTTCCTTTAGCGTGCTTGACGGAGAGTTATCGTACCACTGGCCAGTTTCCTCGTCAGTTTCACTAGTTCACTAGTTAATTGGACAATTTTGGAGACGAGCCCGACATTTTAACGTTTCTAAAGCAAGTAAGCGATCAGCTGATGGTGCTACTTGCCCACTCATCTAAGTTGTGGACGCTCAGAACGTTGTTTCACTTCGACGATCTATCAAGACCGTCTTAGCAAGCTTCGCCACGAGCTTCTCATGGCACAACCATGGCATGAAATGTGTGAGACAGCAAACTGCTTACGTATTTTTAGTACCATACTCTTCATCAGCCATTTATAACCCACTGCTGGGCATAGGCCTCCCTACGTAATTGCCATTCGTATTTCGTGAGTAACTAAGTTATCTTTGATACTACTTTAAGTACAATAGTTTTAGAATCTAATAGGTCATTATAATTTTTGTCTGTCAGCCAACTTCTATAGCACCACAAAATACATCGTCTGCAAGCGCCTTTCTTGAAATAAATAGCCTTTCATCCACCCCTTGGCTTGTAATGTGTTTAGAATTTACGTTAGAACGTTGCCGTTTTCAATACAGCGTTTAACAAAAACCTTGTTATGGATGTTAAAAACGCAATGAGTTAATTTTATTATCAGTTTTGACGCATTATTCAATAGGCAATTTGATTAACGCGTTGACTGCCCAGGACGCACGCAAATTTGCTTATTTGGGATATAAGTATCCCTATTATTATTAAAACAGCATTTTTATGTAGAAACAAATTTTTATGTAGAAAAATGCACGCTGTATACCTACTATTATATTATGCATAGCATTTATAACTGTGGCATAACTGCATACGAGTACCTACCTAAGTACCACGCGAGTAAAGTTGTGATTGGATACTAATACCTATACAATAATACTACGAAATATGAAAAAGTCGAATGAGGGTTTTGCAGAACGCTGTTTATTTGATGTTTTCAAGTTTTATGCACCTTGGCACTTGCACAAGCGCGGTGAAAACATTTGTGTGGATTGTCGGAAACAAATTGACTATTACACTGGTATTTGCATTCGAAGCTGTTGTTGCAAATCTTTTTAATACTTATTAAAACATTTTAAATGGACTACAAAACTGTTCTTTGCAGACCATGTAAAATCTACATTTAAAACAGAGCTAAAACTAGACTTAAGCCAATGCTGAGCCATATTTTAAAACTAGGAGGTTCGGCATTCATTCTATGACATTTCATCATCATCATCATCATTTTTTGTTTCATTCATAATTACATATTCATCAACAATATTTATTAATATTATCGAGACTAAGTCCCGATAATATTTATAACAATGTTTCCAAGTCGCGATAGTTTAAAAAGTGATCTAACAACAAATCGTGATGGCATAAACATAATCAAAATTATGACAATGATGATGATAACCCACTCTATCTCACTCAACCATTATCTAGATCAGTCCACCCTCTCGGAAGGATGGTTGCAATGTGATGTGCACCAATTACCTGCGCTAATGAGGCGAAATTCAGATAGCAACAATGCTGGCTAATAGGATAAGTGAATAATGCATAAGTAGGTTACTAAGTTGTAAGTACACAGAATAAAACATTGACGTCTTGTCTTACTCAGTAAACATCTAATAGTACTACTTTGCAATACAAACTGCTGGCTCAAACGTGCCACTAATTTCTGCTATAAATGCCGAATCTGTTATTTCATTAAAATGGATTACAAACATACATAATATAATCACGACTCTTTCCCATAGGGGTAGGCAGAGACCACGGAATAGATAATTCCTTAAAACTTTATCGCTGTAGGATTTTTGCAAGGCTCCATTACAACTAGTTGCTTGCTCCGAACAGCATCAAAAAAAGTAGTTCCTACGTAGAAAAAGTTAGAACTTTCATAGCATGCCTACAAAGATATTATATTCGGTGCATAAATGTCAGTAATTTTGGTAAGACGTTATGAAATTATTATAAAAAGCAGGAAAAAAAACAGATTTAAAAATTCATGTTATCTGTTTTCGTTTTATCATCGTTATACAGTAAAAGTAATGTTAATATGTTTGACAATTCATGTGTAAATATAAAAGCTTTCGCGAACAAATTGCGGGGACAATGCGACGATCCTTAAGGCACCAATAAAGGTTTATCACAATTTAGAATATTCAGGTGGAATAAAAGAGGCTGACTGTCACACCGTTACACAAGAAAATAAAAAAATTAAAAATTAAACGCTAAATTGTGGGTCCGGGCTTTTAAAGTCGTTAAGCCATGACGGAGGTCTTCAGGCAGCCTAGAAACTCCGTCACCAGAGTTGGCCACTTGCTCATACGAATGAACGAACTAGGAACTAGGGTATTAAACATAGGACTTTGTATCTTTGAATTTGACTGCACACAAAATCCATATAGGTTTACAATGGGCTTACATTACTAGCTACGTCCAGCAGTGGTACCTGTTTTGAACAGTTTTTTTTTCCCATTGGAATACCGTGATCAAGTAGCTTATGGTCCAATCCAGGAGACCAGAATAAAAGCTATTCTGGTATCAAAAAATAACCGAACAGAGTGGTTTGAGCATGAAAGAATAACAAAGACACATTCATCCATCCATCCATAGTTACAAACTTTCGCATTTATAATATTAGTAGGATGCCAAAGTCACTGAACGCGGGCTGTCTTGTCTGCAACTGTGAGTAAGAATCTGGGTGTACTTTAGGTATTTTGAATATGCAGTCACTGAGCGTTTTCATAGATAGGTACATAAAATTGATTTAATTGTCATTGTTAACAGTTTTTACAATTTCTTCTAAAACTCTACTGGGATTAATAATAAACTGTTTCTAGGTCTATCGTTGTGATCACCGGCCAAAGCGTATTGTTTGGCCGCGATTCAGAAACAGCTCGACAAAAAGGGCACAGATTTGATGGAAAAACTCCCAGCAATAAGAAGATGAGACCACCCTAGAGATTCTTTGTTCTCTGAGGCTTAAGTGAAAGCGACTTGCGATTTAAAACTATACAGTTACCCATTCACTTATCAACAGAGGAATTATACTATTTACAAAATAAGTAAATCGTGGGTAAGTTAGCGCGTAGGTACTTTACACGCTGATCGTAGTCGGGAGGTCGTTTTAAAAATTATGATAGTATCATATTATGTATTATGGTAGTAGTATTCGTCAGTGCTGCTTAAAAGTAGCTCATACAATTGTTAGTGAAATGCTAGATCAAAAATTAAACAATAGGCCTGGTAGGGATAAAAAGCTCCTCCACTTCTTTTCAGCGTTTTTTAAGCCAGTGCGTCCTCGACCAAACATCGGCGATCACCTTTGGCTGAGCACATTACAGACTTACGTTAAAATGGGTTCAAATACTTGCACCGTACCTGAAAGACCTAACCTTGATTTCTGAGACCCCAACGACCTTTTACCCAGATCCCAAATACAAACAAACAAGAACAGAAAAACAAGTTTCTAACATTGTTGCCGTTTTTATCATCGTGGTTTATGTAACATTCGGGATTATCTACTTACTGTTTTTTTTTCTGTAACCAGGTAAAAAGCACCTCAGGGAATCTACAATTTCAACTCTGTATGTGTAAGATTAAGGTTGAAACTGTAGGGGTAGTTGTGTTAGGAAAAAGAAGGAAAACTTAAATGCTATTACATTTATGAGGTCATGTCACAGTGACAAAAATACGGACTTTTTTATTTGGGTAGAGGCAGTTTGCTTCTGAAATGTTTGTATTATGAACATGCTTCAACGTTTTTATAATTTATTTCATATGGAATTATGTTATAAACATACAACATTATCTCTTCTTTTCTAATAAAAACTCTGTAACTTTAGTAGAGTGACTTTTATTTGTTGTGATTTTGCGTTGGAAATGTCACGCTTGTTGCTTAGGTAGGTACACTTGCTACTATGTACCTTACCTCAGGCTATAAGTTATTAAGTAATGTTTTTGTGTTGTTGTTACTGCTGGGCATAAGCCTCTCCTAGAGTTTTCTAATTACAATTATTAAGTTATAATATTATTAAATTTAATAGCATAAAAGTTCACTTTATTCAAATGATATTTTCAAGTTTATGCTCACAAATGTAACGGTTAAATCCATATAAAGAAAGAGATTATAACACTCAAAAGTTATTATTTTATAAAATGTGACACAAAATGGGTAAAAATTCTCGAGCTCGAATAAAACGAAGGATTTCTTTACCTTCAATTTTGTAAAAAGCTTCGCGGTCAGATTAACTTTTTCAGACGATCGAGTGCGAATTGATTTCGTCTTTTCATTTAACTTCTGATAGCATTTTTTTGAATTTCCGAATACATTGCAATGGACTTTCGAACAGGTGGAAAGTGGAAATTATTCACATTTTTTTTCTTAAAATATAAAGTAGTCGCACATAAACCGTTGCTCAAATAAAACGCCAGTGACTGCGCGTTTTTATAAATACATACATTGCAATACAAACGCATGGAATAAAAGGCTAAGGCAAGTTATGACATAAACAGTATCCACGAACTTGTGACTAAACGCGCTGTGAACTAAGGTCGCGTAAAACCACGTAAAAAGAACGCTGAGGGGGAAAAGCTGGACAAAAGGCTTTTAAGGAATAGGTCTGATTGGTGGAGGGATGACGCGGCGCACTTCACACCACTCATTTAGCGCGTGCTATGCGTTCGTGAGCGAGTGACCCATGCGAAAACATTGCCCCCTTCCGTTCCCCTTATCGTTCTTTTTACGTAGCGCGACTTACGTGGCAAGTGACGCGCTACACAAATTCGATCAATACTACTTCTTCAAAAAACGTAATGTGCATAGGCTCTTTAAATAACTTGAAGCTTTTGCCTTTGAAGCGTGTCCATCAATCCGTCATTTAAACCCTTTCATTGACACACGTACAAGAAAATCCTCTCAAATAATTTCGCCATTGTTATCTTGAGAAAGCTATAAACCTTTAATACTTTGACATAACCCGTAGGAATTATTTGATGTTGATTACTTCAATAGAGTTGATACAGTGAGTGTAGAGTCTATCGATTGACACTTGACTCGATATATTTATATCTGTAATTTTTTACTATAAGAAATTAAAGATTTCGTACAGATCTATGTCGTTTGAAGCATTTCTAAAGAACTACATTCAGAAAGAAAAATCTACCGCTCCCTGGGATACAGTCGTGATGATCTTCTTCTCGTTCGTTAACTTCAATTCTAAAGGTCGTATCCTTGAAAGGTTTTAATTGCCTTGTGTGTTATCTCTCTCCATCTTGTTCTGTTTTCGGCTTCTCTCAGGGTTTTTGTCACAGAGAGTCCAGTCGTGACGTGATGATATTACACTTTCATATTTCATTTAATACAAGTTGGATAATCGGGGGGCCGATGTATTTCCCATTCCTATTCAGAACACCTCAGTACGTTTTATTGCTGGGCCTATACTCACCGGGTCGTGTTTACGGCCATGATTAAGACCCTGGATCTTTATTAAACCATGCAACGCACCATTTGTTAGTGTCCCATTTATTAGTCCCGTTCGTATAGACTCAATTATTGCTGACCCTATTTATCGCCTGGTTTGAGCAGTAAGGTCTGCGTTTCCGCTGAAATTGTGTGGTCTTGTCACATTTGCGATACATTATCAATAGTAACTTGTTTTAAAAACGAGCCACCAAAATAATACTATTTCTCTACCGAAATTATAACACTAACTGGGCATCGGAATAATTTTTTATTTTTATTCGCATTATATAGAGAATCGTAAGTACACAACTTTTATTTTATTTGAAAAAATGGCAATAAAGTAAAGGCTTTATACAGGTAAGTCTTTAAGACTTACCACACATAATACTAGGATCGCTTAGATCACGTGCTTTTACCAAATTAGCAGCGTTTAAAAAGAATGGCGTTTTAAATATTTACAAAATCTATGTTCGGACCATTCGATATTGGTTCCAACTCGATTTAATTCGGCTTAATTGTTTTCCACTGTAACCGCAGAATCATTTAAGCGATAATCAATTCTGGATCGAGTTAAGGTAGGTTTTGAAAATTAAATTACAAACTTAATAATTTGTTATTTTAAGAACGAAGCCTGATCTTATTTCTACTAGATATAGCCTATGTTTACAACAGAGAAGTCGCAGCAAACCTCTGCTGTAGTGGTTATATTGATGAAATATCTACCGAAACCACCATTTAATAAATTATTAGTACTTATATTTGTTTTGATAAAACTCTTAGGATTTCAAACTTGAAAATAACGTATGAATGGCTTGTATTTTGGTGACCACAAACAAGCTTTTACTATGATGAAAGTAAATGAAACGTTTTACAGCCGTTTTCAGACGACGCGTTACTCTTGAGGTAATATTTTAACTTCCTAATTTTTAAAAATTCTACTTCAACAGGGTTGTGCTTTTATTTGTCATGAGTTCATGTGTTAATCATGGGTTTTGAATCCCCATCGTGCTTCACCTTTTTTTTTTTATTTTAATATACCAATATTCGTCGAATGAAAACATTGTTTGGTAAAATAGATTTCAAATTGAAGGTATACAACTTGTCTTGTAAGGAATGCTAGCGTTAACAACAAGAAGCACGTGTATAATGTTTGAGGACGTGCCTTTAACTACTACCGCAATATTGTACTTACTTAATTAATATTGCATTAGCCGATAAATGACAAAGAAAGCTTCCGCCGTTTGGAGGCCACGTTGATTATCGCTACCGAATATTAAAGTCTTTTTAAGTATGTCGAAGGAGGTACAGATCGCCTAAGAAGGCGGCGTAAGTAAAAGCTGCGTCTCCAGAGTTGGCGACTTGCTCATACAAACAAACTTTACTTTCCCTGCTGAAGTATAAAATAGCGCTTCGTGTGAAATCGCCTACACGTAGCAGCTGCATCCAACAAACTGAATGCTCTTATTCAAATAAGCTTTCATGCGACTCACTGAACGTAATCAAAATAAGGGGACCATTAGGCTCAATTCACACCGAAGCGGCGAGAAGTTTCTGTATCATATAAATTTAAACTTTATCTTCATTACTTGAAAAGGCCGCGCTTGAAAAGTGCTCGCTGAGCCGCGGGCGACTGCGCTTCCCTTTCAAGTTTATCAAGCGATACTATAAATCACAGTTTAAATTACCTATATGACACTGAAACTGTTCGCTGCCATTTCGGTGTGAATTGAGCCTTACGACGTCTGGTTACCGACTCTTTTGAACTATCACACACGCGGCTAAACAATGTTAAAAGTTATTTAATTTATTAGCAAAGAATTTCAATTTATAGAAGACTTTTGATATTTGTAAAAAGCTTCGTTTATTTAAATAAACGGTTTATGACTTTTAGGCTTGAATTGAAAAAACTAAAAATGCTGATGAATATTACATGAAATATGATCATAACTGTGTTGGCTGGGAGTGGTAGACATATTTTTTTGGTATTTTTAGATCTTATATTTAAGCGTGTCTAGATACTTGTTTAGTACAATTCCACATTTTCCACATTAAAATGCGTCGCGAAGTATGAATAGGCTTTTACAATCGTATCCTCTTATTCATAAAGATTTGTCAATTTAATATAGGTTTAAAGAATGTTTCTTTCTAATTCATATAGCAACGAAAAGAGATAGTAACAATTTAATATCCGTTTTAGCTAAAACAGATTTACTGATCAAATATGCATATGGGTGTTAATTTACACACTTCTTACTTCTTACACGGTCTGGTAACTTGGTGAAACATACTGCAAAATAACACTCACATATTTCTATGAATTTTCGCTGACAATAATACTTTCCATAACAAAATGAGACTCATGCATACAATCTCGAATGTCACCGAAATCAATAGCCGCAGATGTTTCTCCTCGTCTTGAAAACCAATGTAACTTTGCATTCAACTGATCAAAACTTCAGAACAATAATTTGGATGGTAGCCAGATTAAATTGGTCTGTGGATATGTTCCAGATGCAAACATTTATGAGAAAAGCTAAAGTTCTCTACTTTTTGGACAGTTTAGATCTATACAGACGTATGATGGATGTATTGAGTAGTGTTTGCATGTAGATATGCGTTATGAATCCATTTGAGATCCAGTCACTTGAAAAATAGCAGTTTAAAGTTGATATATTCGAGTATAATATTTTCTAGTTATTTAAGGATATTTATTTATTTTATTTTTATTTAGTTTCTGTTTTATTTTGAAAACTCATCCAGTCATGTCCATATGTCATGTTTACGTTTTTCTGAATATTTTATGTCCCTCCTTAATTTTTAGTGCTTTGTAAAAATATTACGGAGGTATTACGGAGGTAGGTACTCGTTATTTAAACTCTACTTTAACTTTTTACTTGGACATCTCATTGCCTACAATTATTTTTAGTCTGCAAAATCTGGAGAGAATTTAATTTGATTTCAATGATAAAATTTTCAAAAGATAATGTATGTTTGTTTGCTTGTCAATTATAAAACAACGTTTTTATTTTAATTCTAATGTCTTGATTTATTTTGAATACTAATTAAAATCAGCAAGTTTTAATGACTCTATCAATTGAACGAACTTTTGTAATAAACTGGTTCTGTTAGTTTTCGACTATTTTATTTAAAACATTTTCATTATGATTTGAGATTGCTGTGGTTCAATTAGGTTTCTATACACTTAAACGAATGAAACAGTTCAGTCACTTTATGAATGCAATTTCTTCGCAACACTTTTGCTTAAAAACCTGATTAAGTAATTACCTTTTATTTTGAAACATAAGTCTCACATTTTATAGTTATGCATTGAATATGAAAATAACTATACTTCTATTTCTGCACGAATTATAGTTTTGTAAGAAGTATGTTGTTAAAAGTTTGCATGCTTATCACGCTGCGCTCTGTCCCGAAAATCATGATTTAAGCCCAATTTTTGCCGAAATTAAGCCAAGAGGAAGACGGAGCCTAATGGACCAAGAGCCAAGTGTAAGTCGTAAGCATTACGAGTAGACGGTAGATGCAGTTATTTTCGATTTTCGATATTTAGAATTGTTTGTTCTGGAAGTATTATCTGGGAGTATTATTTTAGGATCATTCTGATGATTACATTCTGCAGTATACATTTACAGTCTGAAAATAAAAGTTAGATAAATAAAAAGCAGACCAGCTATGTGCAAAGTTCTACACTTAGTTATTGTTATGAACCAAAAGTAATTTTTAGTCGGGAATGCAAATTAATATTACACGATATTAGTTGGATCAACTTGGAGCTTTTAATGAAACGCTTCAAGCGTTACAATCAAAACTGTAACTTGACTTTATATTAATAGATGAAAGACGATGAACCAATTAGAATTTGAGACTCAATGCAGCAGTAAATGAGTCAGAAATTCTAGACTGTTTTTACCTTGATGCAAAGAAACTATAATTATTGTAAACAAGATTGACTATTTTTGTTGTGCGTCGATCATTTGCATGATATTTGTGACAGGACAGACTGCCTGATCTCTAGTTGGTAGGTAGGTTATACCAAGTGTTTTTTATGTTGTTTTTCTTTGTACCTACTACATTACTACGTTACTACGACTAGACTACTTGTGTATTTAGGTACACTAATTCAACAAATTTCTCCGAAAAATAAAAATGTATTATGTAGGGTCGAGATTCAGGTCTTCAGCATGTATGCTGTGCTTAGGATCAGGAGTCGAAGTACTTTTTAAAGGTACAATGGTACCACTCGGAAAACATGGCTCAACAGATATGATCATTTTAAAACTATAAGGCAGTTGCGCTGTCTACCGGTTTAATATGACAACACTTTTATCGGGTTCCCATACGACCATAGGTAGGTACTAAGCTCGGGAGCGCACCTGAGTTTTACGATAATGAGTATTACAGTAGATGCTGTAATGTCTAAAATCTTAGCTTCGTTGAAACGGGAAGTATTTTGTTCAGCACCATTTTGCACTGATGAAGATAAAGTTTTAAAGGTGCTTAGTAAAACTAATTTCAGTACAAAAAATGAACAGATTGAAAAATTTTTAATACTTTCAGAAGATTACTAAATATACCTACTATTGCTATTGAAGATAGGTTTGTGTACTTACCTACAGATTTACTATCGTTGCACATACAACATCATTAGGTATTAAAATAGGCTGCTTTTTTATTCAAAATAATTATACGTAACATGAATGGATGGTGTCGCGCACCTACCTTCAAAGTTCAGTTAAAAACTGCGACACCTTTGTTGACTTTTTAGCTTTAACAATGACTTCGAAAAGGCCTGTAAAACTATCCCGACTTTCTACGCAACGAATTTAACTGTAGCTGTAGGTACAGCAGAGCGTTTCATTTGAGAGGACGACAAAAGCGCCTGTAGCTCGTTTTATCGCAATGCGTCGGTATTCAGGTTTGCGTGCAATTCCACACAGGCTTTTTGTACCTATTTTTAGGTTTTGTTCGCTTATTTTATGTATTTTGTAGAGAATTTTGGATGAAAGTGCTATTTTGAGTGCTATCGGGAAATCGGTGACAGAAGCCGTTTTTTTCTATGTATTGTGATGTGCCATCTGCATTAGGCATCTACCTACTGACACTGGTAATATACCTACCTACCGACATGGCTTGCATTAGAATGAATTTGCAATGTTAATGTACAACGTCAGTCAAGTAAGTATACTTCGACACATTTTGATGCAGTTCATCACCAATTCTCAATTTTACTAATAAGTAATGTGACACTATTAACTGACAAACGTGTCTTAAAATATTTTGTTGTGAACAAAAATTCTTTGATAATAATCTTTGCTCACATATTATTATAAAAGATAAATCTATCAATCTATGGTCATTTTGTAAATTGCATATTAAAAACCAAGCTCACCTATAAATTTATTACGAGCAGGCATGTAAAAAACAAAAAAAACTTTCATAAACAAGCTTATTTTTTGAACGAAGCCATACCTACCCATAATTCAATAGCAGAAAAAGTTATTTCGTTACGTACAAACCGCCTAAAATATTTGCGACCCGATATTTTAGCCGTACCAAATACGAAATGTCGAGGCATTTATATTGCGGAAAAAGTTTTATAAATAAAACGCTTGAAGTACCTAACAGAAGTAATCAATTTAACTTTTTGGTATACCGCACCGAATGCTTGGGGATAGTACCTATATTTTTTGGCATTTTTTCTAACGTAAACTAACCTGGCTGGATGTGGCCAATACTGACGCAGAGGGCTGTCTAACGGATCACACTTTGTTAGTTAGTGTTCTATTTTAATTATCGCTAGTTTGAAAATTGGAAATAAATTTTATTGTATTCTTTACACACATGGAAAAAACTCAACTAAACGACATACAAAGGCGAGCCAACCATTAAGATTTTTCTTCCAGCAAACCTTTGAGGATACGAAAACTTTATATGGGTGTGCCTACACTTTAAAAGAAAAATACAATTCCTTACAAATTAATATAATACGAAGATAATTTATTATAGGTACTTCTCTCTCTCTGATCTGTTTCCTTCAGCCACTTTGGTAATAATCTGGTTCGTAACCAGCTTAGTTATCTACAGACTGAATGTTACATCTTCGTTTAGAGTCTTGAAACTATACTGCCTAGAGATGGTGCGTAGAAATCTGGTTTGATCTGGTGACTCCTCATCTTTTCTTCGGGGATGTTTGTCAGCACCAACAGCGTTTTAAAGCCCATTGCTTTTCCCAAGCCAATGTCTTGTTCAATCCTGAAATGTATTTCAGAAGCAGGTTATTATTAGTTTTGGCCACTAGCTGATAATTTATGTTATTACTATGTGTGTTATAAGTATTTGGCCTTTTATAAACCTTTTACTCGTGCACCTCTATAAAATATTATTAAAAAGTTCTTTCAAGGTTTAGATAAGTCTAACAACTCACATATCCCCTATGAACAGTACTCGGCTAGGGTCGGTAACCCCGGCTCTCTTCATTACAAACTCTCCAAAGACTTTCCCTGGTTTCCCGAGCTGGATGGGCTCTCGTTTCACTTGCTCTTCCACTAGGTCAGTAAATATTCCAGTTCCTGAAATGTTTTAATGTATTGAATAGTTAGTATTCGAGTTTTATGTACATAATGAATACTCAGGCTTATGCCCAGCAGTGGGTTCTAACAAGGCTGAGAATGATGATGATGATGATGATGAATACTCACTAGCTGCGCCCCGCCATGTTGCCTGCAGTGAATAGTTCCTGTACCCATGTTAATACCGGGATCAAAAGTAAGTTAAGTTAATACGGAAGCTTATAGGAAAGCTTATATTTTAAACCTTTTAAAGCTTTTCTGGTACCAAAATTCATTCAATCTGTCCAGTCAGTATGAAGCGATGCTTGCCTATTATTCTAGCTTTTTCTGACTTTGTAATTGTACTAGTGATTCGCCCCGAACGAGATTCAATACCCAATAGTACAATTTAAACTTTCGCGATCTTTAGACATAACTCATATGAATCCTACTATCCTATCCTATCCTACTATCCTACTAATATTATAAATGTGAAAGTTTGTGAGAATGTATTTATGTTTGTTATTCTTTCACGCAAAAACGGCTGGACCGATTTGGTTGAAATTTGGTATGTAGATAGGATAGGTTACCTTTTATCCCGATATTCCCGCGGGAACGGGACTTACGCGGGTGAAACCGCGGGGCGCAGCTAGTTTCATATAAATTATGATTACCCAATGCCATAACTCCTGGCACCAGTGGCACATGTCTGTCCGTAGCTCCATTGATGAACAGCACATCGGGTCTTCGCAGGTAAGTCCCAGCTCTGTACAGCTTAGCAAGGTTGATCTGGAAGTCACTGTCGAAGACCACTGCTCCAATCGACTTGTCGTCCTTGAGGTATTCCACAAAATCTTCGTAATAGGGCGAAGGTGCGACTGGCTGAAAATAATAAATGCGTGGTCTAGTCTCAAGCTAAGCAACCTATTGCTTGTGTGGACATGTTTCTAAGTAAACTGATATAATACCTACTTCGATACATTTTTTGCTTGAAAACATACATTATTACATACTTATAAAAACACACAGACTTATTTGAAGACATATTTGCAGATTATGCAAACCTTTGTACCGCAGCCGGAATCGAACCCGCAACATTTGCGTCTCAGGCGGGCCTTCGCCCACTGCGCCACGAAGGACGTCATGCAATGACACCTTATCAGTTCCAAAAGCTTTCAGCGTAGTGGTAGCAATTTCTTAATAAGCTGCTTTAAGACTTTTGTAAAACATCTGTGAATACTACTCATGCATGATTGAATTTCAGTTACGGGCTTCGACTGCTGGTACCTACTCATTCTTATGATACGTTTTAACATCCAGTTTTGCTTCACAACAGCAATCACTTCAGAAAAGCTAGTGAACGTAAACATTCTTACTAGACTATAAAATCATGAAAATGGAATAAAAATCTCACTAAACTTTAAATTCATTTTTATACAGCGTCATCCCAAGCTATTGTATTGCAATCTGTGGTAGATAATTAATTATGTATTTTTTTTATAAATACATTTATCTATACCTATCTTTATCCTTTGCAGGCTTTGCACGGGTGTACTAAAGAAACTACCGGTGTAAAATAGCTTAGTAACCATCCCGATAGTTCGTTCTAAACATGTTATTAAAATTGTCGTAAAATTGTGAGTAGTTTCGGAGATTACCTCCATCAAACAAATCAACATTACTTCTTCCTTATTCTAAAAGTATAGATTAACAAACACTTACGCCTTCAACACATTGTAATCCATACGACTTCAGGGTGTTCAACGTCTCTGGACAGCTGACGCAGTACACCTGCTTCTTAAAATCAATAGATTTCAAGTACTCTGCTATCGCTATCGAAGGGACCGTGAGGTTTTCCTGAAAAATATTGTATGTTAGTTATTTGTAAACAGACTCTGAAATTTAACTTATTAAGTTATATATTTTTACTTTTTCCTGTCGATTAAATCTTTCCTAAACTTCCCATAAATATATAACAATGATTTAATAAGAAGATTATTACAATGAACCCTAATTTTTACTAGATATGAACAGCGTCAGGACTTCAGGAGGCATTTTTCGCCTGCACTTAACGGAACACTGTAGTGCCTAGGACATTGTTGAGATGGAATAGGCTTGCCCAGCACCTACACCATTATCTGAGATGAACCGACCATATCCACAGGAAAGACAATGATCAATACGTGTGTAGCTGACTAGCCACCACGGCCTTGGGAAAGAAAGTCGAAGTACCAATCCACTTGGATAACACGGCTATAATAAATAAGCCCTACTTGAACGATGAATACATGATCCTGCCAATAAAATTAACAACTTAGCAAAGTGCCTTCAGTTTATCTAATTGCTGAAATCTTTACGGCATTTCATGAGGCAATAAATTCTCATCTAATAAAGTTACAGACAACGATAATACCATTGAAGATGTTTGTTTTCTTTACGACTTCACTAACTATATCGTCATCATCATCATCCACAGCAGTTCTTTTGAAAATTAATTAAAAATGATTTTATTAATAATTTAATTACAAAAGTTTTGGTTTGTATTTTTTTACTTCTCAATAGTAAATTGGAAATTATTTATTTAATTAATTAATGTACTTTAGTTTACTTTTTTAATTTATTTTATTATTATTTCATTTTGTAAGGAAAACAAGCAGTCATTAAATACTATAACTAAAACCATAAATTACAAACCTTATTAGTTCTCATTGTTATTATTTATTTGATGATTAGCCTATGTTATCCAACTGCTGTGCCAATAGGCTACTTGACTCATAACAAATTTAGCACAATAAGTTAGTATTTCCTGCGGTTTTTGACTTACGAAACCACACTATATCAATTTCAGCTAATTAAAGTTCAAGATGGTTGCATATTTTCAATTGCAAAATTGTTGTTTATATTTTTAATTTCGAAAGCTGAAAACGCTGTCGGCCATTACAGCCGGATGTGATGTCATAAAACTAGTAAACAAACCAATGTCACTTTGACATTTCCAATCAGTTTTCATACATTTCTAAAATGTCAAATGATTATTTACGATAAGTATGACGTCACAGCACAGAATGATAGTCTATTGACTAATATGGCCGACAGCGTTTTTGGATGATTATGAAAAGTTAAACTTTAAATAAAATTTTGCTGTTTTCATGGTTCCAAAAAACATAATAATGTTTATTTTGGTCTAATAGAACAATTATCAATTATTTAAGACCCACTTTAAAAATAAGTCAACTAGCCTATTCTCTAGGTGTTCAATATTAGTAAAGTTAGCTTTGCTCGTTTGGTCATTAAATTTTAAATTCTGAAATTCTTATAATAGGAATGTCTATTATCAACGAAACACGCTTATCAGCTAGCAATCACAATACATTGTATTCTTCATTAAAGGTGAACGAACTTACAAACCCATCTGCAATACCAGCAGCTTTAAATTTAGCTTCATAGTTCTCCTTAGTTCGCAAACTGTTATTCGAAACATATTTCACTGTCTTTCCGCGTTGTTTCATCAGCTTGAAGAAGTCTCCCGATCCTGCTATCGGTGTTTTTGACCATATTACACCTGAAATGACGAAGAACAAAGTCATTCACTCCAGCTTAATGGTCAGGACTTTTGTAGCTAGCTGGCTAGCATCCTACCTATAAGGCTTTTGCATCTTTACTAGATGATTTATACAGCGTCAGGAGGCAATCTTTGCGGGACACTGTAGTGCCTGGGACATTTGTTGAGATAGTAGGCTGGCCCAGCACCTAAAGCTTAAACATTCTCTAACTTAGCCGGCAGTCAATACGTATAGGGCTGACTAGCCGCGGGTTTCCTCGCGATGATTCTCTTCCTTCACCGTTTAAAGCTCGTGTTATGACGTATGAGAATAAGCGATTCCTAGTGTGTGTTTCTAGTGTGTGTTTTAATGGTAAGTTACTTTTATTGACTCATTAGGTAGTATAAAGTAAGTACTAGACATGGTGCAAATCAATGGAACTTTATACATCAGGCGATTAAAATTACAGTGTAGTAGATCTTCTAAAATATCGGAATGCGTTCCTGTAGAAACATTATACTTACGGGAAAAAACATGAGATAATTACTAGTAGGTAGGTATGTTGTTTTATCAGTCCTCTATTTTTGTTTTACTCGAACTATAATAATTAGTATTTTCATATCTACAAAATAAGCTAATCTTACCTTGTATTTTTATCAGAGTAATAACAATGATATGAACTGATAAACGTAATACTAATGAATTTTCCCTTAATCAAGCTATGGCCAAAGTTTTTTTCTGATGCAACTAACGAAATAGGTAAAAACGTGAGCACCATTTTAACATTAATAAATAAATGAATATCCTTGGACATTCGTACTTACAAAATTACCTTGATAAAATATAGCCTATAACCATCCCGACAGTTTATTCTACACATCGGTGAAAAAAAAATTGAAATCAGCTGAGTATTTTCAAAAATAACCTCCGTCATACAAACAAACAAACTAACATTACCTCTTTATAATATTAAAGTATATTATAGTATAGATACAACAACAAGGACAAGGAATGTAAATTCCAGATTCGAGTTTTAAATAATCATAGGTCAAAATTCAACAAGTTATTATTATGATGTAACATACCGTCGCAATCCGAGAAAACATGATCGAATGAATCCAGAAACTGTTTGAAATCACCATCACTCGTCTCCAATAAATTAACCGGTGCACTCATATCGATTTTACACTAAATACGCGATTTTAATCGATTTTCTTTCACGTTTCAATCGATATTTTGATAAAAATAGCACGTGTGTTCATAACCTATTCGCGTGAGGAACTGCGCCCGCGTCATTCAATAGTAAATATAAACATAGTTGGATACGTTTCCATTGCATCACGACTAAGTGCGAGATTTTGTATTACTTTTTTGAATACCTAGTGCTTAGATATAGCCTGTAGGGTTAAATGAGTAGGTACCTTATTTCAAATAAATATTTCTGACTTGGTGTACTACTATTCTTATTCAAGTGATACATATTATTAATGTTAACTAGTAAAAATGTAAATAATATAGACCTTTTAAAAAAGGTAAACGCTAAAAGTACCAAAATTCCTAAACAAATAGTTTGCTGCAAACCTAAGGTCTAACTTTGGTGCAGTATCTGTTTATTGACAGATATTCAGATAAAAAAAAGCAAAAAGCAAACTATTTGTTCAGGAATTTACTTCTAACGTTTACTTTTACCTACAAACCCAATGCCCATAAAAATAATTCCCCACTTCAGTATTCTAGGTCCGAGCTATTTCGTGGAATAATAGTACTTAAGCAAATGGCACTAGACCTAAAATAAAATGTTCTTTATCCAATAAAAGCCCTCAGGAGGCCTCCTAAACTTCGCTAAGACTATAAATCGCTTGTAACAGTCTTCGGCTTGTCAAATTGTCGTAAATCCCTTGTGGTTATGTAACTTTACGTCTTTCGTTTCTAATAATCGAAAAAATATTTATTTGAAGTGATCTCGTCTGAATTTTATGAATGAACAGAACCTTTTTCACTCATAAAATTAATATTACGAGTACTTATATGACTATGTTAAAATGCTCAAAAGAAAAATATATTTATTTGGGCTTTTAACATTTTTAACCCACATCAAAAAAGGGGTATGTTCGCCGATTAAGGCCGATTATTCCCTCAACAGTGAATCGTTTTTGAAAAAAATTTCACCCCTAAATGAAAGCCAAATTTTTATAGTATCATAATTCTAAAGGTTTTTTACTCACATTAAAACAATGGAAACAGTTTATAAATATCGATCAGCTGTCGTCGTGGTGATGACCTTGCCCACTCCGCGGTAACAGTAGGAAGTCCCTTGTTTCATACTCAACGATTTCTAATTAGTGATTAGTCACTGAAAGGCAATTGTTTTACCATAATTAGAATTTTGTACGGCACCATTCATTGATTCAGGTGCGTAAAAAACGGAACAAAAACTGTTTTTGCGGTTTCTATGGCAGCTTTTAACATTTAGTTCAATAATATCCAATTATGTTAGAATTAAATTTATGTAGCATTATTCTTACTCTAAGATCCGAGGATTTTGTGAAGATAAAATAAATAAAATATTGCCGTTTATTAAAATACCTGGATTTTTAGGGAAATTAAGCAATCTGATTTCTTATTCGGTATCAATACATACCTATCTAAAAACGAATCTATCAGACTCAAGTAATCAACAACTCTTGAAAAATATTCAAGAATGAAAAATCGAAAAATCTTGTATAAACTAAACAGAAAAAACCGTAAACACAACTCCTAAGAACTAACCTAATGAAACAGTTTCAAACATCGCAAGACTTTAAACGAGGAATCTTCAACTTTTTGCATGGAAAATTTCTGAACTTCAGCAATCAGGACACTCCTACTAACTGCTTCTCATCTGTAACCTCTGAAGATAATAGAAGCTGCTTTATTTACTTTAACCGATTTTTCTTTTCAGGGTTCCGCACACAAAGTAAAAACGGAACCCGTTCGTTCGTTCGTTTGAGCAAGTGACAATAAAGGGGTAAAAATATGGTTATTTATAACAAATTCTAATAACAATAAATTAAATACTTACCTATTTCAGAAGCCAACAAACGTACTTTTTTCTATATAAATAACGGCAAGTATAATTTTAGACGCTTCAAATATTCACTTAGTGGTACGGAATCCGCTTAGCGAATTTTTATCTGTCTTGTGAAATATCGATGGCTTCGATATCATCAAAAATTGGTAAGTCCATTTAAATAAATCTGAATTAGTTATGAAGCCGTTTTTTCTTATTGTTTCTATGTTGAACCTTTTTAATTTTACCATTATTTTAGCTAGGCTTGATATTGTGAACATAAATATTAGTTAGAATATTTTAAGACTTTGTACTGCTAACAATTAATACTAGTGAATGATCAGTCAATGGAAAAAAATATCCTTTCTCTTTTCCATTAGATGAAAAACTAATTAAGTTAGTATCTGATGAAATAACTTAACCCCTGTCAAACTGATGTTATCAACGATAATATACTCGTAAGTACCTAGGTCTAATCTAAGTAGATTAGACGTAGCTAGACTGAAGTATCTACTTATAATGAATGCAGTCTAAGCTTGTGCTGAATCAAAACACGTACGCACCCAAATGAATCTGCATTGAGATCTGATTTGATGGGTTAGCACGAGTTAAAAATGTTTATAAAATTGGTAACGCGTTGGTATATGCGCATAGTTTTCTCCCATTGTCTGACACTTTTCCAACCTTTTTAACTTCTAAAGAGATTGCACGTGATCTAACTTTTGTTTTCTGAAATCCATAGAATTTTTCAAAATAATTTTGCTAAATCTTTAAACTATCAGTTGGATTATAGATTGTAGTCAGAGAAAACCACTCAGTAGATGGGCATCTATTTGAATCGGATGTACTGATGCTACCCCGACTGATGTAGACGCGTGACTTTCAAGTCTCTTGGCGCTGAAATGGAAATCTTGTAATTTCATCACTGAGAATCGAAGATTGCAAACTAATGATAGTTTTCGTCTTCTGAAAGGTCAATCTTAAATCCTAATCCAAATATAATATAATGCATTGGGCATTATAAATGAATGAGAAAATATCGAATATTTTCTAAATCTCTGTCTATAACTTATGGTGGACATAATATATAGCTATGGGTCACCCATAGCGCCATTTGACAGTCGTTAAACTTAACATAAGTCTAAAATTGCTATCTATACATACTTAGAAAAAAATGTATCATGCATTCGTGCGCTTTGCTATGACAAAAACACAAGGTAGATGCGCAATCGATTTTGTAATTTTATGAACAATTTTGATTTTTTTTAAGTTTTGGCGAGTTATTTCAAGCAGCAACGCTTTATAGGACCATGGCCTTAAATATACGTCATCCAACTATTTATAGGCGCGCCATATTTCTAACACAATCCTTTAGGACACCCCGGTCTCGTTTTTCATCATAACGAAGCGAATAGAGTTGTGCCATGAAGAAACTGTAAGGTAAGGAAGGAGAATCATTTTAAATCACTCAATCTTAAGTGATTATGAGCAATAATTCAACAGGTAAGTACTTTTTTGTTATTTAATTTAATTGTTTAGGAGGACCAGAATATAAAAGCAAAATAATAATAAGTAGTACCAATTATTTTATCTGAGGTAGTACCTAAGTACCGATTTTGGTAGATATTTTATTTCCGAATATTTTATTTATTTTATTACAGTAGTACAAAATAAAAAAAGAACGTCATTAAAAAAAAATCTGACGTTACACATAAATAACTATAAAGTGTTTTTGTCTACTGAGTGATGTCCCAAGCCTACTATGTGATACCCGTGATTTATGTACGTTATTATCCTGACCCGTACTACCTTAGCCGTTGGACAGCAAGGTATCATGTCGCCACTATAACCTAAAAATTCCAAAGAACTTACAAAGAGGTACCAACAAAGAGTGGTTAATTGAACTAAAACGTTTTTGACTGGTTCTGTAAAGAAGTCATTTAAAAATAAAAAGTCTAATTAAATGTTTGGTATAAAAGTAGATACTTACTCTTAATATTTTTTTGTGCACCCGGTCGTTCCTAATAACGTATTATTTAACTACCTATGGTTTAACTCTATCCAGAAATTTGGAAAAAGCTACATTTGCGACAAAATCAAAGAAATATGCTAAAAAGTCATCACCAGTCATCAGTAATCAGTCTTTTGACATTTTTTTTCAGCTTCTTGTCGTCGCGACGAGACGCTTGTCTAAGTACTGGCTCATGTCGGTCGTTGTGTGAAGTTAAGTTACTGAAACACCTTTTAAGTACCTAAACTTTGGTTAAATTCCGAGCAGGTAAAGGGCACTACGCATATTCAACGTATCCCATACGAACGCCGTTCTATTATGAACTGCCATTGGCAATTTTTACAAGCATTTGTTATGACGATATTTAAAGGTCAACCGTAGTGACACCGCACTGTAATATTTGGTTGACATTATATTTAACATTCACCGCCCCCCCAGCTAAACATTATAAAGAAATAAGCTAAACTGGTCAGAAGAGACTGGTGTTTAAAATAAACTAAAATTTTGAATTTGGTACCTATTAAAGATGTAAATCCCTTTCTGTACTTCTTAATTAGCTATCATTTAAGCACATATTTTAAGTGTTCCTCACTTTTTTTGCATGACTTAGTACTTTAGCAACATAAAACGCAGTGAAGGAAGCTTGTAGTACCTACGCGTAAGTCTCAACAGTAAGTTTTCAATGTCTAATCAAAATCTGCATTACCAAACGGTGTGATAAACATCCCATTATACTTCAAAACGGGAAATTGCCTCCGCCAAGTGGTTTCATTCGAATATTTGCGAGAAATGTCAAATGGCTTTTAGATCTTTTTATGAAAGGAATACGTAAGTGGAAATGGACTTGCCCGATAGTGTGGTTAGGCCCATACCTGATATAGGAAAAGTGGGCCTAATGGACGTTTTAGTTGGGCTAGGGTTATATCAAAGTCATATTGTTGTAATTATTTATCAAATGGGAAAAGTAGTTCCGCTTATGAAAAAAGGTCCTTTAGCAATATTTTATTACCCACTGTCTACCAACGAGATGGACGGATGGTTTGGTAAAGCCGCAGGTTCACGGTGGATGCAGGCTGCTTCCAACCGTGACAACTGGAGATATTATGAAGGAGGCCTATGACTAACAGATGTTATAATGATGGTGTTTTAACCGAGAAAAATATCATCACAGTCCATCAATCACATTGTCCCGAATTATGTTTTTCCAACTAATACTATCTCTTGCGACTTCGATGGCATCGTGGATCCGGATAGACTAGCGACTTCTAAATTTGAAACGGTTTACCAACGTAAGCTGACCCCGATATTGTCACGAATTTTCTGTTTTTAATAATAATAATAATAATATTTTTCGCGATAGCAAGTCGGGCCTCTGGTCAGACCATAGTGTTGGGCTGCGTCCTCTTCCTCGCTTCCCCTCCACAGAGCCAGTGTCTTTCGAGGTTGGCTCCAGCCTTCCTGGCAATGTGTCCGAAGAATTCCAGAACTCCACGAAGGCATATGGTTTTTACTCTGACTTCTTTGATGATTGACACTTTGGTCCGATGCTCTGTTCAGCTTATACCTAGCATTAACCTCCAGCACTACATTGTCTATTTCATGTCTATGTATATCTCAGCCTTATAACGTCTCTGTTTGAAATAGGCAATGAATAGACCATTGCTTATGTCTAACAGAGACGTTACATAAAAGGCTGAAATGATGATGTTGAAATTTATTTTGTGTTCAATTTCTGTGTATGTAACATTTTCTAAATAACTCACGAAAGTTTTAAACGTGAAATTTTTCGTTCGGTTTCTTTTGGTATTTTATTATGGATTTTTACGACCCGTTTGAGACTTTTTAGACTCGAGAAAGTTAATTAAAATATCTTATTTTATTTTTATAATACCAGAGAGAAATATCCGAAAGAATAACAAAAAATAAATTATAAGTTGTGTATCGGAGTTGGTGAATTATTATTGTAGATTGTTTGTGTATATTTCTGCCTACACTTTTCAATGAAATTGTGTTTAAAAAAATGAATGCAAAATTTTAAACTTAAACCAACCTATTAAATGTTTCACTTTTAATGTACTTTTTCTGTTTAAAGCTCCGAAGATTGATGAGGATCCTTTTACTTAATTTAAAAAAAAACCGTCAAAATCGGTCTACTATTGGCAGAATAATCGGTGAAAATACATTAAAAATATACAAACAATGAAAAATAGAACATTTTGAAGTCATTTAAACTAAAATGAAATAAAAATAATGGGCCACATCTGTAGGCATTTCAATTTACTAAGAATTTCTTATTAAAAACTCCCCATTTTCGTAGAGCTTACACTTAAGTTCTAACTTTAAGCACTCAAGTTTTGTGTTTAGCTCTGAGACTTGTGATTATGTTTGGTGAAGATTATTTACGTTAGAAATGGATAAAACTTTCGCCTATTAACAAAGTCTAGTACTTTCTTATCTGACTCTAGGGCAAATATAAAACTTAGTTTTCTTTTATAAAAATGAACTGTTAATTTAAGCTATTTTTATAATTAATGGCCTTGAGTTTTTAAAATTTATTAGGTTTTGTTTCAGTTGTTGAATTGATGATTATTGTATAATTTTGTGACTTAAGCTTTATATGGTATAGGAAAACGCCATTAAGTTATAAAAATAGAGATTTATTGTTGATTACCTATTTTGTAGATCAGTTTAAATTGCTTAGCCTGTGGCGAAACGAAATTCGTTCGCCATCACGAATATACCAAGTCAGATTTGACAGTAAAACCATGTTTACTGTTGACCGTTTTCATGTTTGACAGTTATTCGAAATGGCGATAAACCTAGATTTCGCACAAGGATGTCGATTCTCGACGAATGTCAAAATGTGACGCGGTAAGAGATTGCACGTTATCTATATTTGTTTTCAGAAATCCATCGCATTATAAAAAAAAACCACGCCGTGTCGAGGCCAGTTAAGACATGGTTATTTGGAGAATAAGGCGTCATGATAGTAGCCCTATTAGTTTAAAGAGCACTAAATGAACCAAGATTGTAAACGGGATATTTTGTTCACCCATGCCGCTCATTATACAGCTATTTTTTTTTTCATATTTTTTTATTGGGGTAAACTGAGTTTTAGAGTGCCATTACTCGAAAAAACACTAAAATGTCACTAATCCATCACACAGGGTGCTCCAGTTTGTCAAACCACTAAATGAGTTCCTCGAATACCGGTAACCTCAGTTTTCCGTATCACAGCGAACAAAGACGACCTATTGATCAATCCAATGTAATCCGATCAATCAGACCCTAAACTGAGCTTGTGTCACTTAAAGTCAATTGTTAGTTAAAATGTACTTTATTGTGTAAAGTTAAGGTCCTAATGTATTGGTGTGAAATAATTGTCTTTGGAAGCTAGTTTGTATGGACTAGTGGTATAAAGATTTAGACTGTTAAGACAGGCGTTATGGTTTAATGATTGCTGTGTTAATTATGTTCTGAGATGAATGATATTCCAATTATCTCCTAACGCTTGTTAACTTGTTGATAATTATTTTAAAGTAACTTTATTTTTTAGTTACCAACTAGCTATTGCCCGCGGCTTGCAAAGCGTGGGACCCTATTTTCACATTTACCGATATAAGTAGGGATTAAAACCACTGCAAAAAAATAGGTAAGTACTGTTGCTTTTGAAGTCAGAGTGAAATTTTGGCACATAAAAGTTCTATACACTCGGATGCCTTTACTAACTCAGCCAACAAGTAAAAAGTCAATATTTGCTTGAATCAACGACGGAAGTTCACTTTGCTACGTGATGTGCAAACAAAAATAAAACATTTGATTTTAGCTTTCGCGTTACAAAGTAGAACCAATTTCAGACCTAAATAAACGAAACAAAATTTCAATACTATCTCGAAAAGCACTTGATTCTTTTATTGGAGTTTTCATGTAGTTTTAATTGATTCCCAGGATCATGTTTTTGTTTGGGCAGTTTGGTGTATTTTCATACTAGTACCACAGATAAAATAATATAGTATCTAGCACATTTAACTTTTATCTCTCGTCCTTGCTTTTTTTTTTCTACTCTTATAATGAGGTTTAGTTTGTTTATTATCAATCAAATAAGCCACCCTATTTTGTTTATATGATGTGATGATGATTGAAGGTTGCTAACAAGTAGCGTCTAACCAAACTGCTCACGAGTGCCACATCTTTTTAAAACCAAGCCTCAAATAAAATTAATTGGTCAACCTTGCTATTGAATAAAGTGACTTTTTTCTATTAACCATTTGACCTATTTTTTTAATACTTTTGATACCTAATAAAATTATTCTAACATTTTACTTGTCTTATATTACTTATCTTTTAGTCCTGTCGGAGTTGGCGAGTGATAGAGATAAATGGAAGAAGAAAACATGTTGGGCCGACTCCATCTAGTGTGGGATAAGGGCAGGGAAATGATGATTTTACTTGTCTTAAAAAGTGAGTCATTCTTATTCAAAATGTTTGATAGCATTGAATTTTTTGGTTTCTAAATGCCTGGAGACATTTAAAGATTATTAAAGTCACTTAATACCTACGGCGCCCGCGTAGGCAGGTCAGCAATCTGAATCAAAATTATGCAGATTTTCAATTAAAGTAATTGGAAGTATATCTCTGCTGTAGTTTTGAAATATTTATTGTGAAGTCTCCCAATGCTGATGGCAAAATATTTTACAAGAATTTTATTATAATCGTACCGTCAGCCACATTAAGATCTATAGGTGATTATTTGGATCCGAAGAATCAGATAAAGTTCGAGATATTTATTATCACTAGGCATTAAGAAAATTAATTGAAAATTAATTGATAGTGAATTGCCTATACCTAATTAAAAATTAAATGACCCCTTAAAATTAGGGTCACATTATAAAGGATAATTAACGATTTGCGATGATGAACTTATGATAATTGGTATATTTGGGTAACTGGAATAAAAAGGATATCTTAATTTCTCTGTTAAGTCCCTGTCCTTGCTTTTTAACCAAATTGTTTGGGCTTTTAGATGTGTCACCAAAATTTTAATGTCAGTAACACAGTTATATTTGAAGTTGACAGTACCAGCTGTCTGAATAATGAGAACGCACTTACTGATATTAAGAGTCAGTCTCCGGCGTAAATAAAATATTTTTATCTCGTTTTTAGTACCTGCTCTATACTCGTCTCTCAGTTTTAATGATTTTGGTCTTTTTCTGTATTACTGATTCATTTTAGAGACTGTTTTAATGCTGTTGTAGGTTGGTGAACCAAAATTCAGTTTTCATGCAATAATAGTGGCGATTCTCCTTAGTTTTAGTTTTACGGTTGTCTGGAAGAGATCGCCATGAGCGATAAGACCGCCGAATGAAGGATACTATACCTAACTGTAAGGCCCTAAATTTTTTGTCACCTGTATCCTCAATAAAGATATTTTGAATTGAATTTGAATTCTGATGTCACCAGTACTTAAACTATATTAACTAAATATGACTCTATCTTTTTTATTTCGATTGGCGACGTCAGAATCGCCACTAAGGTATATCAATTTAGTTTTGTAAAACAAAATTTCAAAGTTAAAAACTGACAATAGATAAAAGTTGGATTAAACTTACAAGGTTCTTTCGTAATCTGTCTTTTCTAACACTCGCTTTTATTTACTTTTTCAATTTCCCAGTAAACGTGTCGCGTTCCTGAAAATGAAAGACGTTCCATCAAGATTTTAAACTTAGGTGAGTTTTACATCATGGTAACGAGAAAACTTCGATTGAGCTTCAGAAATTCATTAGCACACGCAGACGCGAAACGAAATTACCGGGATACCGTGGGTATATTCAGCGGACTAATGCAAGATGTCCGCTACAACTAGAAAAATAAATATCGTGTCTGTTTTTCGGACGAATTGTAAGATCCGCTGTAATTGGTTATTAGAAAATAAACCGCAAAATATTTTAATATAAATAAGATCAGACTATAATCTCTTTATTTTGATACAGATGGTAGTCTTTTTAAATAAGACCGTATAATAAAATACATAGGTACCTAATAGATTTTAAATAATATTTGCTGTATAATATCCCGAAAAAAGAGACTTAGACAGCAGCAGTAAGTACTGCTCACCTAAACGAGATAACGAACAGAGACAAGTTGAGACCAATTTTTTTGTCTCGTGTTCTGGGCAAAAGACTCCTTGATTTTCCAAAACATGCGTTCTATTGCCAATGCCATTGTTCCTTTTTACCAGATACACTTTAAATTTTTGTGTCTGTAAAAATGAAAATTCCTGAATTTGTCCGCTGTCAGTGCATCCGCTGTATATCAACAGACCACGAGATCGCGTTCATAAAAAGTTGTTGGAACTTCTGGAACGCAGCCAGGCACATCCAAGACCAAAGTCATAAGTACATGCTTTAATTAATTCCCGAAACCTAATTTTAGCTGGCGATATTTTAGTGATCCAACTTTGCCAATATCTGATATGGAACGATTTATCACTTGAAGATTTGCGATTATGCTTATTAGTTTGTTAGTTTTGAAGATGGATTATGCTGTAGATTCAACATGGATCATTGATCTTTAAACATTGTGGTTATTTTGCGAATAGTGCTTAGTAATTAATATATCTTGTAGGTTTTACCATATTATGATAATACTAATATTATCAAGAGGTAATGTTGGTTTGTTTGTTTGTTTGGCGGAGGTAATCTCCGAAACTAATCAGCCGATTTATTAAACTCTTTCACCGATGTGTAGAAAGGACTATCGGGAAGGTTATGAGATATATTTTATCCCGGTAGTTTCATTAGTACACCCGTGCAAAGCCGGGACGTGCGGCTAGTATTTAATTAGATAATGGGGTAAAGTTAATGCAATTTAGAGAAATCAAAGCAAATGATTATTATGGATTGTAATTAATCTATCAAGTGAACTTTACCTGAAACTGAAACTAGACTAGGATTAATCTACTGAGAGCCATACATCAATTATGTTTTGAATGACTACTACTAAACTTTAATTAGTGAAAATATTAACCACTTATAGCCTATCAACTCTAGTCGGGCTTTTTGGTAAAACCATACGAAGTGCTTAAGAAAGAGTCAGTGCAAAAATAAGCGAAAAAACAAAACCTAGTCTGGGTGAATGTTCCCTTAAAAATTCAAGCGAAAATAGTGGTCATGGTCAGCCACAATTCATTTTCCTAAGTGCTTATAAAATATTTTGCACTGGAATGCGATATAAAATATTGTACTCGTATTAGTCTGACGTAAATTCGTTCAAAGACATGAAACAAGAACAAAGAATATACAAAGGAGTAAACGACTTTATCTAATGATGGAGTCTAAAGGTTAAAGCACACTGGTACGAGTATAGTTGAAACGACGCGTGTTTTAATTGCGAAACCCTAGTGCCCTATAATTAAAATGCTAATTTAATATTTAAAGCCGTTTTAACCATCCTGATCCCTTTGATAGATTTGTATATCTAAATTATATTATAAATAAGCACCACTTACTAGGTGCTAAAATGATTCGTATTTCTAATACGTACGTGTATTATAGAAAGTAAGTTATTATAAAAAAAATATAAGACAGATAAGACAAAAAATAAAAATGCCACAGTACAAACTTGCGTGGTGACACCCGTGAACTTGCGCATGCTTGCGGCTGGAATAGAGCCAATTTAATGCATCGCCGCGTGGCTTCGCGTCGCTTTTCCTCTGCGTCAATGTGAATTGAGCCTAAGGAAATGACATCGGACTGGGCAGAGTACGCAATTTACATTTAAATCGTACAATGTTGGAGCAGAACTTAAGTTTTTACAGACAAACTATAAAAACAAGCTACTTTGCTTTTTTCACATTATAATTGAGCCTCGTTTTATGCTGGTTTACTATTAACTCATTAACAATGAGCGATTTTTATTGATAAGTAAGTAATAAAAACAACATCTTCAAAAAAATTAATCTGGAGTCGAAAACCAATGGACCCTATAAAATGAATGTTATATCACTTTGTTCTATTTCCTATCAAAAACTGAAGCACCACCCAAAATATAACAATTGATTTATCCCTAAAACGGGATCAAGTTACCACTCCAAAAATCGGAAGTAGGCCTTCGGATGACAACATTAATTTCTCGAACCAGTCACTTCACCCAGCTCCTCTATTCATAATATCTTAACTCTTATTTCTAAGCAATAAGGTTGAGGTTCCTTTGTTTGTGGTTTAGAGGAGTGTAAGGGTAGGTTGGGCTACCTTCACGCTTGGCACACTTCTGTGAGAAATGCTAAGAATTTGTGTCGACATACGAGCATCTGGCAAGGAGCCTGTGTAGTGTTACTTGTTAAATAAAGGTCTCTTCGCACGAAGGGTTATTTTCATAATCCACACTCACTGTAGGGATTTTGAAAACTATGGATTACATGTTGAGCTATCGTAATAATAGTAATTATAATCATCTTTACAATTGTCTTTTAAAGTCGACTGCATAGTCATGATACCAAACTTGGACACCAGCTCCAAACTTACGTATTAACTACAATTTGTAAAATTAATGACAATGTCAAAAATTAGGGTTAGTAAGTCCTATAAAGATAAAAATTGAGCGATAGTATAAAAAGAAAGTCATTTCATGATGAGAGAACATTGTCCTAAAAGAGATTATTATGGCGTTCTGTACACACATAAACATGTATTATTGTAGGCTGAGATCCTGATAAATACAAAAATCACAATTTATTTGTAAATAGCTATTTGCATTCATACTTTAAGCGGTGGCAATTTTGAACAAAAAGTTTTTACTTATTAAATATTTTACAAAAGTAAAGTTTGTTGTTCTACACTCCAGTGAAAGACTAGTAACTTAATTCATTACGTAGTGGGGATTATTATAACAGAATGTATACTTTAGAGGAAATCCCTAAAAGCCTATTGTATTAGGGATTATGGTAATAGCCACACACGAGTTGTCATTCGCGGAATACAAACGTGTGTCAAACATACACGATTTTATAGATTTACTAGCGACCTGACCTGGCTTTACACAACAAAAATTGTAGAGATTGAATTTTAGCAATGTGTAGTTTACGATGTTTTTTGAGAACTCTCAATTTTTTTTTAAATAATTTATCAGGCAATTCTCAAATAAAGCCAGCCGCTGGTAAAGGTAGTTAAAACATACGAGAGAGTAAAATATAACAAAATAATGTGGTCTAGGTACCAATTAACACATTGTTTTATTAAATTTATCAAACCTATCAATATTTTGCTACCCTGAGTAGGTTTTAATTATATTATTGGTTTAATTTATAAAAAAACATAATTAAACCTTGATGTTGCTTCTGAAACTGAAATAAACATACAGACGCGTTCATTTTGCTGTATTTGAATGATAAATATATAACATTTGGTTTTGTATTTCAGTGCTAAGACAATGTCCTTGGTGAGGGAATTCTTTTGATCCTTTTCAACATTTTCTACAGCGTCAGACTGCCTAAACTTTTCGAGTTTCTAAATCAAAGCCTGTCTAGGAATCAGAATTTATTTATATACATTTTAGCATAGGAATTCTTATAAATAGTATATTTAGCTACGAATTCTAACAACTAGGGTAGGTACCCGTACTTTCGTCTCACCTGGAACACTCGACCGAAACTTCGTACAGTTATATTAAATATACAAAATTAATAAAAATTATTTTTATTATTTATTTTATTTATAAATAATAAATACACTGAATTATGATTGTCTTACTTTTGGTAATCGGATGAGTAATTTCGGAGATTACCTCCGTCAAACAAACAAACAAACTTTACTGTATAATATATTAAGGGGTTGAAGTTTAGTCCTTTGATTTTCACAAACTTTCACATTGCTATGTATCTCTCACGTCGCATTATATGAACTTTAGTAATTTAGATCCCGCACAACAAGTTTATACCATATTCACATTCACACTGATTAGGGATCCGCAAATAGTTAACGACCATCGATCACCCTGTCAAGTGAACCCTTCTATTGTCTTGAGAGTTCCGAACTTACTTGTAGGATCCAACTCAGCCTGGACTTGATGTATTATGTACTTAGTTATGGGTACATACGGGTGGGAATTCTATGCGTTTATAAGGCACCTCATATTAGCTATATTGTATCGTAACTAGCGTAGTTCAGTTGAAATCTCGAAGTGAGGCGCCAATATGAAAAAATAAACAATTTTTTTGTTAGCAGCGTAGGTATCGTGAATTTTTGAAAAGACATTTTTGACAGCGCTATACTATGTGCCAAAAGTAAAAATTCTTCGAAACGTGATAGCCTTCTGTGTGTTTACATCATCGATATTTGAACCAGTAGACTAACGTTTGTTGTTGTTGTTTCAACCGATATTGAAACCTACCTGGGCCAATAACTGCTAGCCTAGATTCTAGCAAATACCGGTTTGAGTTGAAGTTAGAGATTAAAAATGTTGAGATTTTCAGCGTGTTATTCGATAAATTCAATAGCTAAGAGGTTTTTGGAATCGATTCAAAGTAATGGATAAACCAATAAAGTAATTGGTACTTTACTATCATCATCATCATCATCAGGCCTTCTCATCCCTTTGCTGGGTATAGGTTTCTCTTCGCTTCCGACTTACCTTACTTTACTATTATAATACGCCTTAAATCGTATGAATAAGCGTGTTATGTTTTGTGCCGCAAAACCGTGCGGTTAATCAGTTTCTCTTGATTTCCATGAAAACGATAGCTATAAACCGCACGACAAAGCGGCAAATTAACGTGTGTGTGTGTGTATGATCTCAAAGCAGCTGAATTATATCCAATTTTCTCCCCCATTAGAAAACAGAAAAAGAAAATAAGAAATAAAACATTTACAACGAGCCATAAATACAGGCCGTCTTGTTCTTAATGGCTGAACTTAGGTAATTTGTCGAAACACAAATGTGTAGGAATTGGCACTTATCGATCGAAACTTAATTTCTTGTGAAAAGTTTCACGGAAGTGGAAATGGATTTATAAAATAAGTATGAAGAAGCCATAATTTAAGCCTCTCTACTCTACAAACCGATACTTACATACCGATGTACATCGGTCAATAATCGCAGGACAGCTTAGAGCGAAAGAAAGAAAAATATGTTTATTTCGTAGGACCTCAAGGATCACTCAAAATCGTACAGTATTTAAGCTAGGTGACTCTGTTGCTTATGTTAGTGGAAACTGAATTCGGAAGATAAACCAACATTAGCTGACTTGCGATGATGTCACGATGCATCGTTATCATTACAATTATCATAGTAGAACAGATTTTTCCAGTTGTACGAGATACTACTAACAGATTTGAACACACATCGTAATTTTTTACTATTTTTGTACGTTAATATTTTGAGTAACCACCTACATAAAATTTTCACTTAACTTAAGACATTTGCGGACAATGGTACTGACACAACACCTATTGTTTATTCTATGGCACTGGTCAGCTCAGTACTAATCCTAGGGGATTGCGGTTGCATTGTCATTACGTTGTGGTCAATTGTTCTATATCCTGAAACTAAACTGTGATGATGTGCTGAAGAAAATAATCTACTATGTCTTCGTTCTGATATATATATTTCAATGAACTGACTCATGTCATGATTCGTATTCATTTTCGAAAGACCTTAACAAAAGTGAAATAAGAGGTCTATTATAAAAAGTGTATTCAAGTAGGCAAAAAATCAGAAACATTGTGCAAATTATACACAGAGTATTTACCGCTGAGGATTATTTTTTGTTTCAAAAAAGTGTTATCTATGATATAAAATTGTATATTCAGATTTGATCTGAAATGAAAACAGACAATGAAAAATACAAAATACCTTTATGAAAACACAATACTCTCAAAGTACTCAAACCTCGTTTTCCTAGCAATTTTTTCCATTGAATGCGAAACAAAAATATCCAACCGAGGCGCGTCAAACACCAATAATGTCTGTCAACCGGCCATTTTACCGCGACCCTTCTATTGTGCGTCCTCATATCAGATTTGATACAAAGTGGAGTGTCAGAATTGAATGGTTTCTTGTATCTATCTGTATTGTATTCTACACGAGGTTTCGGATAAGGGCTGTGGAAATTGTTTTACGTGACACATTATGTAACGAGCTGGAGCTCATTGTACGCGACGAGAATCGCAAAGTCAAGTGAGATTTCATCGAGACAGTACATTTTATTAGTCAAAGCCATTGTAAGTTATTTATAACAATTGGAATGATTGCTTTCGTTTATGTATCTACATTAATTAGTTTTACTACTCCGGCAGGATTCGAATCTGCGATGACTGCTATGGAGTATGGACCACTCAGCCATGAAGGTCGATAACTGATGATAAGTCCAAAATTGGTATTATTTATTTTAAATGTTGTTTGTCATCTAACTAAACCTCCAATAGGTTCTCCTATACTTAATGCCATAAATATTTTGATACATTCAATTCTATATCATTGAACATAGCACCTTTCTGATTTTCACAAAAAAGTAGGTATATACCTAAATAAATCGACCTCAATAACAATCGCGTGGCAGAAAACAGGACCGCAATTTAATGGAAGCTCCAAAAATCCTGACCAATCCAATCTGTGTGGCATCGGATTAATATTTGCCATCACCAATGCGGTTTACGGCAATTATTTTCTATTCGGCGCAACACTAAACCGAATTGAAAACAATCAATGGCGGTAACAGTTACGATTTAGCAATGAATGAATGAATGAATGAATGAATGAATGAAAATAAACCCTAACTGACTCGCTTTTAACGATCATAGTAAGCCTCCTGAACTTGTAAAACGTAAAGACCAATAAAGCAAGACGAAAGATACATTTTTAACAAAAACCATTTTAACTCCGTTTTTCGTCTTTCGGTAGCTTGAGTTAGAATCGAAATTAATTAAATAATTTATTACCTAATTTAGGACCGTTTTCAATGACGTCAGTCTAGTATCGATTTTTGATAGTTTTCGGAAACTGATCGATGTATAGACACGATTTGTGCTTCAATATGAACTCTGAATACGAGACTTTAAAATTAAGAATATTTATGTTTGTTATGGTCTTTAGCGAAAACAAAAATTTGAGAATTCGCTCTAAGAAATAATTGAGCTAATCAGTGTTACAGCTAATCGGCTTCTTAAGTCGTCAAACCATAATGCAGGACTTTAAGTTGTTTAAAAACTCCGTTACCAGAGTTGGCCACTCGTTCTAACACTAGTTTCGTTCATTCTTAAAGCAAGTTTTTAAACGAACAAACGAACGAACGAGTGTTAATATAAGAACATATACAATAACATAACATATTACAACATAATCAGCGCCAATACATAGTTATAGCATTAATTTCCAATTCAACATTATTCTCTAGTACATAACAGTATCAAAATAACATTAATAATGAGATGAATAAAATGAGACTAAACTGGCTTATCGGAAATCACGGTAATCCGATCGCATAAAGAATGCCAGCTATAAACAAACCACAAACCAAAACGTTTAACCGAGCGAATTATTCGGAACTGCCCGCAGACCAACATAATATAAGTGATCATTAAAAATAGTATAGACTAGCAGCACGTCCCGGCTTTGCGGGGTGTACTTATAAAACTACTGGGATAAAATATAGCCTATAACCATCCCGACAGTCCATTTTACACATTAGTTTCGGAGATTACCTCCATCAAACAAACAAGATAACAGAGTATCGATTAGGTAAATGATCCTAATCGATATTCATTATTTTAATGTTATTTGATTGATTTAGATTGCTATCAGTGTACGTGCATTTTACATTTTTGATACAATCACAGATTACCTATATAAGTCAGATGCCTTATCTCGAACATTCTTCTTTTTTCTTCGGGCTTTTTTGGTGTTTGATTTTTGCGGCGCCCCGAGCGCCGTTTAGGTCTTACCTGCAACCGAAAATAAGTAATCTAGTGCTAAGTAGCATGCAGTCGGATGCCTAAACGCCGCTAGGTGACGCCGCAAAAATCAGACACCAAAAATAGCCCGACAAAAAACGGAGTGAATTCAATGTTCGAGATGTCATCTGGGTATGAGTATGGTCACTCCTCGCGGGCGCGTCTCATACTGACTGAGAATGAAGATTCTCCGGAAGAATCGAAACATTGTCGGTATCTTAATCGACAATATTTTTACGTGAGTAATTTTCCGTTGTATTAATATAATGTCATAAATATACCTGCATAACACAAATTACACCAGTATTTAGTAGTGACCAAACAAGCAGGTGGACAATGGAATTTGTGGGTACAGCCCATGACATTCCGCACCTGTGTTGCGGTTTACTGATCCTAAAATATAGCCATGAACTATGTAGTAACATTAACGCCACTAGATTATAACGTACTTTAGTTTTAAAGGAATTTTTAACTAGCTGACTCAGCAGACCTGATCTGCTTTTAAATTATAACAAAGAACGCTATCTAACTATGAGACTGGATAGTTTGTATGGATGGGTGGAATATGGATGTTTGTGATTTTCTGAGGCAAAGACTCCTAAACAGATTTGATCGAAACCTGAAATTAGTTTATGGTCTAGAGTAACTATAAAACATAGGCTAATTTTTATTTAGGAAGTATCAAGGAGGCAAATCTGCAATGGAATAAGGTAGTTTTAAAATTCTGAAATGGTCTTACCCATTTAGTTTTAAAAGACGCTCTTTATTTGTTGTTATCTTGAACCACACATGTTAATGAAACAAAGAAATATAAAATAAATAGAAGCCGTTCAATGTAGATAGCATGGAAATGCTTTACCAATCAATTAAATGTCAATAACAAATAAACACGTTGAAAAGAAAAACAATAAGAATTTGAAAATAATTCAGTTTATTGGTCTTCTTTTGTTACTTTCAGGCGGTTTTTAATCAGTTCTGAACTTTAAATCCAAGAGAAGGTTCACTTCTTTGTAGGCAATTGCCAGTCGTCACTGTAGTAGAAAGTCAGGTGGAACTTCTGCCTCATTATTGAGCTGGTTCCGTCCAACAGATGGTCTACTCTGCCAATCAGTTCGTAAGTCCCGCTCATAGATGGCGGTGCGTTTCTGAACCCAGCGCCGCATCCCGCGCCGTATTCTATGTACTCGTTCTGAAGAGCGTCGGTGGTCAGGTCATACATCTGTCCATTGGGTAAGACGAGGTTGCAGAACACGACTGTGTCGAAGAAGAAGTGAGGAAGACTTATGGTCTTCGGGATGAGCGGGTTGGAGAGATGAGTGCTGGTAAGGTCAGGAAACGTTATTTCGGTGACTGTTTGAGCTGTAATGAAAGATATTTGTTAATATAGTGTGTTTAAGAGTGATATAGTGATGTGTGTGTGTGTGTGTGATTCATAGTGTGTAGTTTATTTTGTTTGTTATACTCGTACAATGTAATGATTGTTTTTTTAACTCTAGCATTAAAAAAAATCTAGGTTTTTCGTTGTTTTTAATGTACAACATTGATTTTGTATAGCCAAATGAAATCTAAAACATCTATAAAGGCCACTAAAGGTTTTAAACTTCAATGTTCAACTAAGCCAAGTGCTTAAAAAATTTCTTAGAAATATAAAACGCCATGTTGTATCTCCAGAATAACATTGTCTTAGCTGCTGGGTGATTCTACTGGATATTCTAACACGATACACCAGGATAAAATTTATAAATTTATCCTGGTTAATTAATTAAGATCACAACTCTATTCCCAGGCATTTCTTGAGAAAGCTAACTTTAGAAAGCTAACTGATCTCTACATGATGTTTTCCTTAAATGACTGGTAAGCCGATCGACGCCAGAAGAAAAAATTAGGAAACAACACAATTTTATGGGCTTAGCTTTTTTTTTTTTAGCGAATTTAGAATTGATTTAAAATAGCTCACCTTGTGCAGCAAAAACTGCTAGAGCAAGAAGCACCACAAACTTAGCTGCCATATTGTCCATTTTCACGATAGTGATTGCTTCCGAATTTTTTCGTATCACATTTATATAGCCCATTGACTATCATTTCAATATTATCTTGAATTGATTTGCACTGATACAATTTGATGAAAATGTCTGATCCATTTAGATTAGCACTGAAAAGTTACTTTCACCCTGAGATACAGAAACTAAATCTTTACTAATAAATAAAAAAAATATCAAACTGATGTCCATATAAGGAATAGCAGATCTGTACAACGCATTTTCTAAAAATGGAATTGTAAAGGCATATTCTACATCTGCCGCATAAACTCAATTATCAGAACATAGAATAAACTTTTACGTTCACATTAAGCTAATTAGAAAATGTAAGGCTGTTTTTAACGTACTTTAAGCTGAGGGCTGTTTTCATTCAAATTAAGTATTCAGAGCTTTTATCATTTCGTAGAAATTCTTGACTTTGAACTTCTATAGATTTTTACAGAGTAGATCTATTATTTTAAATTATGAATTTAAATGAGTGGTTATGTAAGTTTAGAAAAGACTAAATTCTAGTTGTTATGTTAAAAACGTAGGTACTTAAAGTATAAAAATTCTTATTCAAAATTACAGTCTCTAGAACTAGGAGTAACAACAATCTAAGTTGTTTAGCATAATAAGTTGCAAGCAATGAATACACTAAACCAGCACTTTGCGACTTAAAGTCGCGCCTGACAAAACCCGTCTAGTCTAGCTTATCACCACTTAGTCGTAAGTCTACGTCCACAGGGAATATTACATTATCACAATATACCTAGGAAGGTGCATAAGCCTAGCCGATTTACTGAACCTAGTCCAACATGAACTTTAGTAGTAGAAGGGTATGTTCACAATATTTTAGTCGCGGGGAAATAAGTATAACGCGAATGGAACTCTATGAATGGTCGTTTTTTAATACACAGTGATGATAAGCAACTGAAATGATGATGAAAGATTTAAAATTATAATAATCATCCAGTAAAATCACTATTACTGAAAAGTACGTAAATATTACTGATAGGAAAAAAATATCTAATCACGACAGTGTTTTTCAATTACAATAATTACAAGTTAAAATATCTTATTTATTAAATATCAATTCAGTTCCTTTTTCAATTTTGTATATAAATGAACTAATAAAACTGCCATCAAATAATCAACTACCCGCATTAGCAACATTTTCCGAACGTCGATCCCGCGCCCTAATATACCGAAATGACGTCATTATGGCGGCACGAGCCGAGTGCAGTCAAAAGGCCCGTTCGCAATTAAATTTAATGTGATACTTCCGTGGATAGTCTACTAAATGGATTAAAACTTTTAACGAAGGCTTAGGTCTATTTTGAACAAACCACAGAATACGCCGATGTTAGAAAATCGTTCGTTCGTATGAGTAAGTGGCCAACTCCGGTGACGGAGGTTTTAGGTCGCCTGAAAACCCTTTTGACTTTTAAAAGCCGGGACCGACCATTTAACGTGCCCTCCGAAGCACGGTGTGCTCAGCCTATTATTGCCAAGACAATCTACAACTGATTTGTTCAATTTTCGTCTCGGATCTTCAGCCAACATTCTTTAAAAGTATTTATTAAAAGTATTATAATGTCAGTGGGTGAAGTCAGGCAACGGAGTATATGATAGCCCGTAAATAATGTAATTTGTTTTAATCATTATTTTTGTGTGTGTGCATCCAGTCTAAAAACCTCCAACACCCACTACTTATGCTGCATTTAGTTCGCGAACGCACCGCGCCACGTTAACGTACTCAAAATGAAATTTAATTCTTGTACTTTGATGTTTAGAGTTGGAAGTTTTTAAAAAGTGTTTTAGAGTTTGAAGGTTTTTTATTCAAAGAGTGGAATATTTTAGGGGTTTTTTTTTGCGTAGTTTAAGGATAAATAAAAAAAAAAAAATCAAGCAGGGGACAGACGGTCAACCAGTACTTTTGTTGATAGTTTTATCTCGGTAGTAACACTTAATTCAGGTGACGCGCATGTGACATGTTACACAAAACCGCACGGACTGCTCGTTCAAAAACGTTGTGTGTCTAGACACAGCAAAAATGTCTTCTAAAGCGCAGGCTTTAACTTAGTCCCAAAGAAAATTCCTTGAGTCCAAGTTTTTCCTGATTCAAAAAACGCGCGTATTTGTCCGGCTTCGACTACTACTTATAGTTTGGTATTATTTGTGGTTGACAGACCACTTGACGCCCAAACAAAGCGTAGCAAAGTCACTTCAAACACCTATTATTTGAAAGATCATTATCCCAAGCTTTGGTTCGAATAGTTGACAACTCACTCTCTTCGGAACAATGATTGAGTTTAGGTAAAAGTCTGATGTTTGTATGTTCGTTTTTTTATACAATAAAAATGCTAACGGGCGTCGCAAATTTACCTTATTACCACTTTTTTACCTTATTTAAGTCCGACGTTTGATAAATACCCATTTGTATAAAGTGTATGAAAAATTTATTAAAAATTATGGCTCTGACAGGATACGAAGCTGCAAAGATACAAGATAACTTAGTCGGACTGCCTTTACCACTTGGCCACAGAACCTCTGTTTTTAATACGATTTACACATTTGGTACATTTTGCAGAATCTAACATTCCGTATTGTGACAGGTTGAAATCCCATCGACGTTAACAGTAAACAAAGCAAGTGGATTATGATACCATATTCACATTCACATTGATTAGGGATCTGCAAATAGTCCATCGACCGTTCTGTCAAGTGAACCCTTCCATTGTTCTGAGGGTTCTGTAACTTAGGATTCAAGTTTGCATGGGATCGATGAAGTGTATTTATGGTAAGTAAATGAGGACGATGGAAGATTTCTCATCAAAACTTTGTTGTTTGCTGTAGACTATAAATTATGTATTTGGATGTCCTTTGGGGTAGTATATTTTTTTTACTTTTATATTTGTACAGTGTTAAACCACACCTAAGTATAGGTCTTTTATACTAATCTAATCTAATCTAATAAACCTACTGGATTCTACTGCTAGGCTAAGGCCTCCCCTGCTTTTATTATGTAAATATGCCCATATTTTCTCCAAAAAAAAAATCTTAAACGACAGTGCGCAACCCCATTTTCAACGGTTTTCTCACGATTATTTCCTTTGAAGTTCAGTCCCTCTTCTTTACAAACCGAAAACGATGCATCGGAACAGTTATCGCAGGTCAGTTTACATTGGTTATCCTTACAAATTTAGTTTCCATTAACATAAGCTGACCTCGAAAATTATCACTTCGTTTTTGTTGGTTCTTTGTACGGTCGGCCATAGACAAAAATAAAATAAAATTTATCTGTTGTCTGTGGTACGGCCTTAGGTTTAAGAATCACCTGATGGTATAGTGCTATAATGAAGAAAACCCGTAATGATTACAATGTAAAGATAAAAACTAATCAATCTTGATAACTGATTACTATCTGAGTACCTACGTGCTAGTTAGCATAGTTACATAATTACAAGTTTGGTAAAACCATTTGATTTGAGCTGCGAGATGCTAAATACGATAAGATATTTACATCAAATAATTATCTTCAGGAAGTCTATTACGACCTCTATTTTCGACAACCTATATTTTAAAGTATTTCATTTACCTACTTAAAGCTATTTCTACAGCGAAGTCATAATGTTCACAGTAAACTGCCGTCTGGTCTGTCTGTCTGCCGCTATGTAAATAAATATATATTTTAAATAAACAAATATCCTGGGACAAATTAGTTAATACCTGATACTGTCATAACTATAACTGTAGGTATGTATAAAAAGCCCGCCTTTTCTTCTTGGAGTAGTCACACCACAGTTTTCTTTATTGTACGCTTTTGACGTATCATTCACCTCATTCACTTTCATTACATTCTTCATACAATCTTGTTAGAGCAACATTCCACATATTGTTAAAGTAGCTAGATATTATTAAACTATCTAACACCACAGATAAAATAATAACAGATACACCATCTAGAACATCAATTTCACTCCGGTTTTTCTTCGGGCTATTTTTTTGTGTTTGATTTTGCGGCGCCTCTAGCAGTGTTTAGGTCTTGCCTGCAATCAAAAATATTAGCACTAGATGGAGTTACTTATTTTTGATTGCAGGCAAGACCTAACACTGCTAGGGGCGCCGCAAAATCAAACACAAAAAAAATAGCCCTAAGAAAAACCGGAGTGAAATTGATGTTCTAGATGGTGTATCTGTACATAGTATTATTTTATCTGTGCTAACACTATTACCCTAGTTCCTGATTCTTGACCACGTGACCAACTATGACGGACGCGGGGGGACCGACTATTAATTTGAGTTTAGAACTTCCTAAGCTAAGACAACGCCATCTATTGGATGAAGCCACTTATAAGATTTAACTAGAGTTTGGCTAGAGATTGTGATGATTGGGCTAATATGATAGTGCCAAAGGATAACAAATAATAATTTACAGAAAGTACCCACTGCATAATTTACATGACTTTAATAGGTAAATTTTAAAAGAAGTAAACGATTTCAATTCGTTCAAGTAACTGCTAGACGGAAGACCTTAATTTTTGAGCTAGTTCTAACCTATTGAAGAGTGTTGTGTCAGAATAGTTATAAAACCTAGCAAGCAATAACAGATCTTAATGTGATCATCCTTTTTATTTCGCGACTGTACACATCACGTTTTAAATTAAATACCGCATCTTGGGAATATAGTTGTGATCCTATTACTTTTGTTAAATGACGGTCCTGTTTTATTCTTGACCGCATTAGGTAAATAATGAATTTAATTAACGCTGCATATTACACCATACATTTGCATAAGACCAAGGTAGTCCAAGAGATAGGACGAAGTAAATTCACGAGAATGAGACCCGAGGAATGACGGCCACAGACCGTCTTCCGCAGCAATATATGAGGAGCTCACCTTTATTGGAATGAACTACAAACATTGTGAGGTTATAGTGGCAATTCTGATGTAGCCAAAACTAAACCTAAACTGACTAAAGATGTCGGCCCTGAAAACAAAACTAATGAATGGCATTCAAAATAATTATCTTAGCCGGCCATGCCTGCCGCATATCGAATGACTAAGAACACAACTGAATCATGGTGTTGTTCAACTAGCTTTGCCCTGCAATGGGACAAAAATTATGAAGCATTAGTTCATTGAATTCAGTTCCTATTAAATTTAAAATCGCTGAATTTTCGCTCGTACAGCGATTTTTATCAGATTTTTATCCTCCATATGTTTACAACCATCCTTTGCAGGATTATAGTATCGGGCAAGAGGTTAATTGTTTTATCCGGATTATAAAGGACATCAACTGCTAAGTGGGGTCTAATGAGGGGTCACGGACAATAGACCATGTGGTTGCTACTGCTAATAGTGTAATAGGGATTACGATCTTAGGGCAGTAAACGGACTGTGCAAATTATAGTTTTTGAATTCTGTCCTTGAGCTTATACCCTTTTCACAGGATTTCACACTTATATGATTCCACTGAAAATTGGAAAATTAAAAAGCAGATTTTAAGTTCTTCCCCGTACAAAATGTAGCCTTCTAAGTTTTAAAATTTTCAGTCAAATCAATTTGTAATTTTTACATAAAAGAGCAACAAACATTCACAAATCCATACAAACTTTCGCATAATTAAAATATTTAAAAAAATATTTAAAAGTCTGATTAAAATATGAATTTGGCCACAAAAATAAACATAAAACGGTAAAATTACGAGAAAAGTACTGAAGTCTAACTGCTCCCTAGTGAACTTCTAATGAACTATTCATACCTTTCTTACTTTTTCAGGTGATAAAAATACCGGGCGATGCACAATGGCCGTTGACGAGGGCTATTTAGCATATCAGTTGCGTCGTTAGATCGCTTCACAGAACACAGGAACATGTAGATAGCTAAGTAACTTTTTCTAAACGTAAAAAATAACTTCTTTTTTTGTTCTTATTGCGTTTTTTTTTCACTTAGGCTTAATTAATTTATAGGTAAGTAAAATTTAACATTTTTTTTTAATTTTCTTTAGAAAATAAAGATGAAGAAAAGAGTTAAGTAGGTAACAACTGTTCCTTGTACATTTTATTTAAATACTATGAGTAATGAACATAAAAATTTCTTCTTAATGGTTCCAGATTTCTTGAGACATGTGATATAAAATGTTTAATTTATCGGAACTAAAGAATTCTCGATATTTTTCCATTATTTAGCAATAGTTAGCTAACGAATTTTAACGCAAGTATGATAGAGTATCTTATCATACTACGGACCAGCGTACTACTAGTAGGTATATTTGGGATCACGCATTGTGACTCTCATTGTGAATCATAGCGTTGCCTGTCGAGTGACCTAGCTACCCAACATTGGCTGTGTCCAACACAGTTTTGCGAAACGAAACAAATAGTGAAATAAAGCTTGCAGACGGCTTAGAAAAATATTCTGTTTTTATTCAACAGTCGGAACTTGGTAGTTGTTTAAATAATCATCTTGTTACTGAGCAGAATAGTACAAAGTAAAATATGACCAAGACTGTAGTCCCAAGATACTATAGATATTTGCTCAAATATCTTTTTTATATTTCCTAGTACTAAAAAATAAAAAAATATAAAAAAAAACTATAAATATACTATAAACCTTGAAAATATTTTATTTAACAAACTCATTGAAGACAATGGAAGTAGAATTAGATAATGTTTAGAGTTTCAAGTTTGGGAGTTCATGTCCATTTTTTGATTCGGAAAATATTAAAGACTGATTGGAAAATAGTGATGAAAATAGCTATTAGGCGAGTTGTCTTGCAAATTTGCATTTCCGTCAATTTCGAATACGATTTATATAAATATTTTTTTTTTGTAATCAACCTATTTCGTCCTATTTATATTTTTATTGTTGAAAAAAAATATAAAAAGACGACGTGAAAAAAAACATTCATAAATACGTTGGTCTGCCTTGGTCTCTAAGCGGCCGAATGGCAGGCACGGAAAAAATAAATCAGCATTTCATAGCGACGTTGCCAAACCTATCGACTCAGGGTACTAACGTTTTACTTCCACAATCATTCGTGACATCGGACCCTCGAATAAAACGCGTCAAGTTTATGAGGATCGAATTTATAGGTCGCTGTAGACTTTTCGAATAGCTAGGCTACTTTGTTGCCTGTAACTAATTGACTTACTTTGACGAGTTTTACTCTGTTCAATTGGGTATTCATTGGGGCTTTGGATATTCGGATTTAAAAGGAAAATATAGCTAGGCCCCAAATCTCTGTTGTGGAGCAATGAAGCTCCTAAGACTATTCTATAATAATACCAGAGGCTTGTAAATACATATTGGTTCTCGAGCTACCTTGATAACAGATCCCAATGTGTTGAGCTTCAGTCTCCAAATGGTAGTAGGCTTAGATCCTCTCCTCGTCCTGTCCCTCGTGGTGTACCGCAGGGATCGGTTCTAGGTCCAGTTCTTTTTGTTGTCTACTGTGCGGATGTCATCAAGAGGCTCTCTGCCTGCCAATATCACCTTTACGCTGATGACCTCCAACTCTCTCTTCCCTTCTTCCCTTCGGATTGTGCTGGTGCTGTAGCAAAAGTGAATCAAGATTTAGAACAGATATTTCAGTGGTCCAGCTCCAACACTCTTATCCTAAATCCGAAAAAATCAAAGTATATGCTATTTGGAACAAAGAAAATGTTAAACAAGCTGTCAATTACAGATATAAACATTACATTAAATGGTGAATCTGTTGAACGTGTTGCCGAAGCTAAAAATCTTGGTTTAACCATGGACAGTCACCTACATTTTGAATCTCACATAGCTGATACTGTTCGCCAATCTCTTTACCGCTTGAAGATGTTATATAAGATACGTCCCTATCTGAGTCAGGAAGTAAGAATAATGCTATGTGAGTCACTAGTACTCTCCCGACTTAATTACTGTGACACCGTCTTTGGACCCTGTCTACTCCGTAGATCTGTTCAGCTGATTCAGCGAGTGCAAAATGCTTGTGCAAGATTTTGCTTTCATGTACCCCCAAGATCCCATGTTACCCCCTTTCTTAATTCTTTTAATCTTCTTAAAATGGAAGCCCGGAGAAAGCTGCACCTTGCAACTCTTCTTTTCGGGCTTATAAAAAGCAAAACCCCTGCATATCTCTTTTCGAAGCTTAATTGGGCTAGTTACAGGTATCCTAGGCGTGCTTGTGCTAACCCCATTTTCCTAGCACCAAAACATAAATCCGTTTCCTTCCGTGGGTCTTTCCGCTTTGCTGCCTCGAAGTGCTGGAATGATCTTCCTCCGCCACTTCAGAACCTGAAAACAGTTAGCACCTTCAGAGCTAAGCTTAAACAGGAACTTCTGCGCATCCAAAAGACCCAATAGATTTCTAAAACCCAACTACTTACCCAAATGTACTGCCCCTCCTTTTGTTTCCAATTTTCCCATAACCCCCTCCAAGTCCTCCAACACTATCCTTGTAGATTGCTCGATTTCTCAATGCTTACTTAGTAACTATTCTACTAGCAAGCAGACTGTGTAAAAATCCATTTCACTGTCTGAATCTGAACAAAATTGAAAATTGATGACGTGGCCATTTCCAAATCACAGCACCGGAAGCACGTGTCTGTGTTTATTTACTGACACTGACACTGACAGCTATGCGACACGGTCTGAGACTTTTGAACAGTATTAATTTTTTTCTTTTGCCTTCTTGTTGCCTGCTTCATATTTAAAATATATTTTCCACTATATATATTTTACTGTGTACTTTACTTATAATAATTGATATTAAATTATTTGTACTATTAATATTATAATTATGTAGTTTTTATGTCCAAATCATATACAATTATTTACGTAACCATTTTTTGTATTATAGATAAATCACCCCCCTCCCATGTACCTATATGCGACCAGTAAACCTATATTAGCTAAAATACACACTATTCCTGTTGCTATCTCTTTTCGTTGCCATTCCGAATCTTATACTTAGATAATATTGTCAAGTTGTTTATTATTTACTGTTACCTATACCTCGTAATGAGCTATTTTGTTAGTAGTGGTGTCACCCAAATCAAGGAGCGGTCTGAAAACCAGCGTTGCTCTGTACCTATTCGGTGCAGGGCGACTCTAAGCTGAGACCGATCCTTTTTTGGGGACACACCTGCGCAGGCGTAGATCAACTCTGTTTAGCCTGTAAGCCTCTTTTGTATGTTACCTGCTTTTATTCTTATGTATTTCTTCTTGTGTACTTACTTCATTTATTGTGTTCGTCTGTGCTGTGTGTTTTTCAAAATAAATTCATATTATTATTATTATTATTATTATATGCGTTTTTTACACCATCACAATTAATTATTGAAGATACTAAAATTAAGTTGTGGTAAATTCTTGTCTGTAAAGTGAGTGTCCGTAAAATTATCAAAATTTATTACGATTCTGTACTGGACTGCCATGCTATTCATAGTTTTATTCTACAGTAACGTCAAATGATTTGTTTGTTTAAGTTCTAAAATAAGTATTTCGTACGAGTATTAGCATTGATTACCAGCTGTTTAAGTAAAAGCTAGTCAACCCAATTGCCTGTAGCCAATAAAATAAACTGAAAACAACCTTTTAAAATCTCTACAAATTATAACAGCTGCGAAAGGGTATCCCTAAAATACGAGTATACCTTTATTAGCTTTACGAAATGTGTTCCAAACGTGTGTGTATACTGTTTCATTTGTTTTTCAAATTTGTTTTATGACTAGCTCATGTTCAGGGTTTTTCTGGTTTATTACTTACAATACATGAAGTTTTATAATTTTTAAATTGAATTGTTAATGACGATTAAAGCTAAATTACTAGATAGTTTCATTAATCTGCTATTGATTCCTAATTTTGAAAGAAATCAACTGAAAACGAAGGTGTTTAGGACCTGTCTAAAGAATTTGCTCTATTCTTACAAAATAAAAGTCAGTTTTAAATTAACTACTACTGCAAAATATTGGCATGTAAGTACCGAAAACATCTTAAATATCCTTTGACAAGTCTACCGCGTCCGTTAACCTTTCATCTTTTTTAAATTGATCTAAAACTTCTGATACAAAGTTTCCAAATTATGAGCCATAAAGCTTACATTTTAAAAATAATAAACTAAAAGTTCAAGTTCTTTGTTTCACAAATCGTTTAGACGGTATTTGATGTAGCATCTCGACAGTAAAGGGTGGTTTCTTAAAGTACTACAATTGCCAGACTTTATGATTACGAGATAATAGGTTTTGCAAAATGTGTGCATGACATTGTGTTTGGACAACTATTTGAGTCTAAAACTGCCTGCAGATCTAAAAAATATTACAAATACATCATGATAATAGAAAATGCTTTTGTCATCAAACTCTCACTCATCAATCTCATGATTGAATCTCTCATTTTGAACTTTTAGAACGAACAAAATCACGTATTACCTCTATTAGATTACTGTAAATGTTCTCAAGCTATGTACCTATTTTGTATAGGTATGGTAAATACCTTAGATCTTCAGACATTGAAGTTCCTTTGTGGATGTATAACAGTTAACATTCCACATACCAGGTTGCAAGCATTGAGTTTCCCGGGTATTACTAATGTATGAGGTACCGTTCTAATATATACCTAACTGTGTATATTTAACTTTACCGTTGTACGGTGTGATACAAAATATTGAAATATCCTTGGACATTTAAAAACATTTTTTTCTTACTTAGTATTTACACCATTTAACAACCTAGCTCATTTACTTTTTATAGTAACAACTTATCACTCTCATCTTTTCCTAGTAGACGTTTACTTCTATTTTACAGTCTAGAAACTCTAAGCATTCTCGAGTTACAGTGTCTCTTGAAATTTATTATCTCATCCTGTGAAAAATCCAAGCTATTACCTCCAGAATCTGACGAAGCGGGATGTATAGACCAATAATGTGTGGGAAATTCTCAGCAGTAGAAATTTTGGAAGCATTTTGTGTTCTGATACGCTTAATAGAGCGACCTCGATTCGTCTGTAAACTGTTTGACCTTTTGAACGCTGAATAGTTTGCCTGGCGCCAAGTGTACTGTAGCGTACCATCTAGCCGTGTAGCATGTAATGTAACTGATACTGTATCATTTGATACAGCTGCCGTAATACGTATTTCTATAATAGAATAGAAGATATGACATTTATTCAGCTCACTGAAAATAACATATTGTACAAAATACTAAATTTAAGAAAAAGGCTAACACAGAACATTTTCTATATAATAAATTCTTCCTAGCCGATTTCGGCTATCAGACATTTGCTAAGTATTTCATGTATTTAGGTCTAAGGGCTTGGGTGCTTAGCCTGCATATGGCTAATATAAACATATTTTCGGCCAAATTACCAACTACATCGTAATCAATAATTGCCTTACCGTTAAATTATCCGATAAATAGAAAGACGGAATCGTCGCGTTTTACTCGTTCGTGGAGACGGTCCCTTAGGTTGTTAGATAAACATCTATCTGATAGCTTTACTTAGAGTTCAGAATAAGTTGGTTTGTGATATCCATGTGTTTTTTGCTTTGCTTTTTGGTTTCATAATCCTTGATTGATAAATCCGATTAGGTAACGTTGCTAGTGAGCATTCTACCTTTGAACGGTGAATCTAAACTCTGTCTTTCTTTATCTATCTGTAGACAATTTGAAGTAGACAAGTAGAAAACAGAGTTCTTTTTAAATCTAGTAGTTTACGTCAAAAAGTGTAGGTAAAGTTTTATATCTGTATTTTCTTTGTTTTCATGTATTTTTAAGTAACTTTGAGATAAATCAATCAATTAGTACAAGTTGTAGCTTTCTAAAGTTTAATTCAAATCTTAATTTAACTTCTAAAGAAACTCAAAGTGACTGCTAAGCTTTATTTGATATTGACAAAGTAACAGAATTTCAGATTTTTGTCAGCAAGTCAGCGTATATATCGTGCTATAAGATATAGCACGATATATATCATATTATAGCTGCTGTGTATGTCCTTAAGTCGAACGTCGGAACATAAAAGTATTGTCTGTAGTAATATTATAAAGAGGTATAAATGTTTGTTTGTTTGACGGATGTAATTTCCGAAATTAATTAATCACACAAAAAAAATACCTGAGCAAAGTTTAAATTTTCCACCAACAAAATCAGGGTTCCGCAGTTTTAATCTGCGAAGTTAATCCGGGAAGTAGACTACCGACCCAAATCTGTCTTGGTGGATTATGAAAAGCTACAAAGACATGAACTTACCCTCACAAAGTATCAAGGAAAAAATACGATAACTGAATTAAAAAACAGTAAGAAAGTCGAACGTCGGAACATAAAAGTATTGTCTATAGTAATATTATAAAGAGGTATAAATGTTTGTTTGACGGATGTAATTTCCGAAACTACTCAAACGATTACAAAAGTTCATTAATACACCCGTGCAAAGCCGGGACGTGCTGCTAGTATGGTACAATAATAATTCAGTATTTTAAGCTGTGTGAAATGTAATAGCTGTATAAAAGTTATTTTTTTATTTGTTATTAATAAATATAAATATAAATAAATATAAATATCTTTGGACAATCCACACAGCGTCATCTAGTCCCAAGCTAAGCAACTTAATGCTTGTGTTCTGGTAACCAGATGACTGATATAATACATAGATACATATTTTTTTTTGTAAATACATACACACATCAACAAAGTCTAGGGATATCTTAGTACCACATTATTTTCGCTTTGATATTTTAAAATCTTGTTTGTTTTCATTAGAAGTTTATATACCGATTGAAACCTCTTTTATTCTATTTTCAATTTTTTTAAATAGAAATTAAAAAAAAAGAATTATAAATAGTACGGAGGCAAAATTGTTAGAGGTGTGTTTCGACGAAAAAAAATTAAATTGTTTTATTTAAATTAATTATTGAAAAAGGGATTGTATTGTTTTTATTTTATAATTTGTTGGGCCGTATGAGTTTAAAGAGCAATTTTACATCGTCATTTGAGTCGAGATGAAACCCGTGAGCCGTGGGCACGTTAGAAAATGGTGCTATTTAACGCGTTGTTGCTGAGGCCATACACGCCAGCCAAGACGTGATAACAGGATTCTGATCACGTTATCTTAGTAATAGGGATGTAGTAAAACTGCCCAAGGTTAGATTCGGTGTTATTACGCAGAGACAGGATTGATTTTTCCAAATGACCGCTAGAAGACCACTGAATTTTACAGCGATGTAACTAGTAAAAAGGCTCTAGGGGGACCCCCAGCTGCTGATAAGCGTCCAAACCGTGCAAATGAGGTCGCATTAAGTTGGTCTTCATGTTCGAAGACCGTTTCATGTTACAGCGTTGCGACGTGGCAATCGCGGTCGGCTGCATTTGCGAGCTCGGGAGCATTTAACATCGAGTGACGAACATTGGTCTTTGGTACTGTTCATCGATGAGTTCCGGTTTAATTTTCATCCGGATTCAAGAAGAACACGCGTTTGCCAAACTCTAGGAAGAGTTAGTCGCCTGCAGCACCCTCAAGAGGTCCCCCCATACCAAGGCGGAACAATCACGCTTTGGGCAGAAATTCGTCTTGGCGCACGAACCCAGCTCCTTTGGATCCAAGGCAACATGACTGCATAAAAATACCACGAGGAGGTACTAGAATCTGTCGTTGTCCCTTACAGAATCCAAATGGGCGAAGAACTTTTACTCAAACACGATAATGCTAATGTCCATACCGCGCGGCCGCTCACCGACAACTCCGCAACAAGAAATTGGCAATTTAATTTTAAGTATCAACCAAAAATATCGATGTGTAATTGATGTAAGAGGTAGCAACACTAATAACTTAAAATTAGATTTTAAATTTAATAAAAAAAAAAGTAAGAAATTATTATTTTTATCATACAAATTTTCTATGGAGTTAAAAAAATAATATTATTAATATTAAAAACAAAAGAATTACATAATGTTTTATTTTATTATTATAAACCTTAAAATTACCTACCATTTTGCCATTAACTGTTTTTAAAAATTCTTCACCCATTTTTAGATATTTGATGAAAAGTACAATATCCCTAGACTTTGTTGATGTGTGTACATATTATAGATAGAAAACACCCAGACACGAAACAAATATCTGCAGAACATACAAACATTTGTCCCGTAGCGGGGATCGAACCCGCGACTCCCGCGTCTCAGCCGGGCGTTTACCCAACTGCGCCACAGAGGTCGTCGTTATTGGTTGTTTTTAGATGCTGATACACTAACTGTTTTAAATTTTAATTAAAATACTTACTAGATTGATAGAAAGATAAATAAATATATTAACTCAGTATTGTTGTGGTATTGTATACAATTAAATCGAATAACAGATGGAGAGAATATAAAAAATGGAGAAAGATGGCCTTATTCCAACGAGGGATTTCTTCCAGACCACTTTATGAATTACGTAGGTACACAAGAAGGCAAAAAAGCGACTCTTCAAATTAGACTTCACAAATTAGAACAGACACACATTGTACGGATGAGTTTAAGACACCAACGCCTGTTTTACCTAAAAAGGTTTTTTTGTAACTCAATTAGGTAGGTTTTAACAACTGTTGAGTCGGGACGAATGGAGGGAGTTTTTGTCGTACTTCACAAGAAACCTTGAACTAATATAATATAGGCTCGTTTGATCAAATTGACTGATTGTTGACCTTAGTTCAACTGATGGGTTATTCTGTCTTCTGCGCATAAAGAGTACACACATTCAAAGGTCAAAAAGTAGTTTACTATTAGACATACATGTAAGTATAAAATTAAACGAATTTCACTTTATTCTCTTGACTTTTTAAACCTGAATCTGTAACCAAAACTGTGTGTGGTGTGTTGTTTTTCAATTTCAATTAGAAACCGCAAAATTGCTAAATGTCACTGACCTCAAATAACTGAAAAAGGCCGATTGTCGACAAAGAACGAAATGAGAGCCAAACCGCAAATAGTAGAGCGAAGAGCAAACCGGAAGTACCAGTTTTTCCTCGATGGGAAATTAAAACCTGTGTGGTAGGGAGATGGACATTTAAATTTAATAGTTCTAAATTTCTTTGTCATTGTTTTGCGCTATTGAATTTTTGATTTCTAAATTAATTTTATCAGCAGCAACGTCATTCAATCTGTTTCAAGTGTGTAAGCTAGGCAACATTTGGCGCGCACCATGTTGCACAGTTTATGTTACCCGTCATGATGAAAATTAGTGCGGAACTTTTGTTCTAACGCATCTACTACTATGTCAGTTAGTCGTCGACAACATGTCACCAGAGGAACTAGAGTTGATTTTACACTACGGATGTTGCGATAATTGTTGCACGACACCTCTCCAATCAACAACAATAATAATTGATGTTCTCTAAATAAACAGCCTATGCTGAAGAGCAAAGTGATTAAAGGTGTCATTGTAAAATTAATTGTGTAAAACTAGATTTAAGTAAGATTGCAATAAATAACAAGCTGCACGTCATGTTGTGCGTCCATACATCGCTGTTGTAGATATGTTGGGCGTCGCGTGTTGCGCGCCAAATTTTGTCCAGTGGCTTTATTTGGAATCATTATCAGGAAACGTGGCTTCACTTGGAATTTCTATAACACCATAACAAAATCTGATTATTTTCTGTACTTTACCGTGCTATTATCTCAGTACATACGGGTCCTGGGTACGATTCATGTGGGTGTTATCGAGATTATGATACCATGGAAATGTAATGTCAACATTATCAGAAATTAAAATACTCTTTCTACAAAAAGAAAATACATTATATTATATTATAATAATCACCAGGCTGTGTGTTCATTCTTGTTAGGTCGACTCAGTTCGATCATAAATACTACTTATTCTCCAGATAAGTAAAAAGGTAATTCGTCTCGTTACATTCTCAATCTGTTAAGTTCTCAAATGCTCTTGCCAAGAATAAATACATTAATTTTGAAATGGTATTGGGCTGATGAATAGTGTTTTTCATTTTTTATACTTCCATGTCAAAAAGCGAACGGTTAGTACAAAACTCCTTTTATCGCATTTAACCACATTCTTATCAGTTATATATGTTAACTCTTTTACTTACTCGAATCCTAAAATAACGTTATTCAAAGCCCTCATGAATACTGCAAATATTCAGCAAGTCTGTGTCAGGATCTCTTGTGTAAATGAAATGTCATAATAACTATCACTACGCGGCATCGAGCCCCCCTAGCAAAACTTATTTTTTAAAATCTACACCTACAAGCGCTTTACAATATAAATTAACAAAAACAATATAGCATAGGAATTGACAGTTGGTGACGGAAAATCGGGCATTTAGGGGCTGTCTCCGCGAGCGAGAGAATCGCTCGAGTCCGAGTCCGTAGTATGAGTCCGTCATATGTGGATTGAGACTCCATCAGTGAATAGAAATACGCGGCAAAACGATAATATCGCAGCAGATAATAAAAACCAGAGCTATACGAAAATAAACCCTTTTAAAAACATCCAAAAATTCCGGTCTGTTAAGTTTTCAATCCAATCTTTTATTCATTTCATTTGACGTGGCCGCCCATCCGTCAACCAGTAATTTAATCTTTTAAATTAAGTTATGGTTGACATAGTTCGAATACGCCGATGATGGAGTTACAGGTATTCCACGAATTTATTAACAATATTTTATTATTTTCACAAAGTAATTAAAACAAGGCCGCAAGGCCATAAATATTGTTACACTAATATTTCGACGAATATCCTTAAAATGTAGGTTTAGTACAGGGAATGTTTGGATGTTTCTAACTCAATTACGTCTTATCAAATGATTTATAGGTATTAGACTAATTTGTTTGAAATAAAATTAAGAATGAGAACGAAGCCGCAAGCCGAACTTAGTTTAAAATCAATATTGATAGATATTTCACACGACAGCGTCTAGCACTTAACTAAGCGAAACTTGTACTATGAGAACTAGATAACTAATACTTAGACTATACTGAGACAATACTTGTACACAATAATGTATATCTATACTAATATTGTAAAGAGATAATGTTTGTTCGATGGAGGTATCTCCGAAACTACTTAGCTGATTTCAAAAAAATTTTCACCTGATGTATAGAATGGACTGTAGGAATGGTTATATGATAATTATATTGTATCCCGGTAGTTTCATTAGTACACCCGTGCAAAGTCGGGACGTCCTGCTAGTTACCTACATAGAAAGTAACTATACGAGGACATTTCATCCATAGGGACATTTTCCATACATTTTTATTTTGATGAGAATTAGGTCTCTCCTCTGTAAGTTTTACTTGCCAACTGAGCTACCCACTGAGCTGAAACAATTTCACTTTAACCAAAAGGTTCTTTTCATTTCAAAAGCAAAAAAAAAACTTTTCAAAGCAGAATCATGTTTACCGCCAGCCGTCAATTCTGTATCAAAAGTTTCCAAGTCAGGATAAATTAGTTTGTTATTCCGAACACGATGCCGGGGATTTAGTGCCAATTCCCTTTTTGATCTCTTCCGTGCAAAATCCGTGCAAACAACAAAACTCCAGGGCCTTGTCTTTGCATAAAATATTAGGTTTGACGTAAGGATGTGCGAGATACGAGTACCAGGGGCCTATCATCGGTTTTATACAGTAGGTATAGTTTGCTATTCGCGATAATGGGTCGAGTATTTCAAATGAAAGGAAATAGGTGCAGCGGCTCTACTAAAAACTAGTCTGAATTAATGCCTACATTCGAAATTAATGATTTGATGACTTAGGCTCAATTCACACCGAGATGGAAGGCAAGCGACACTCAGTTTTATTGTCATAATATATTGTTCCTCGTGATACATGTTTTGTGATAAACATCATTATGAGGATTATCATAAAAATACCTGAGTATAAAATTATGAGACGATAAACTCTTGTTTTTCTCTAATTCATTTATTTATTCTCTTTCATGAAACCTTCCATTTGACAACAATGTAGCTTAAACTGCAGCTTGATAGCTGCAATAGAGACTATCTCGAGACGAGATTAAACATAGCTTCTCTTTTATTTAAGGAACATCCAATTGTGTAGCTTTATCTGCATTTAATAAACAAAATCTTTTGAAAATAGACATCAAGCGGAAAAAGTTGCTAAGCCATAACGGAGGTCTTTAAGCGGCCTAAAAAAACTCCGTCACCTGAGTTTGCCACATACTCAAACAAACAAATGAACGGACGAAGTGGAGAAAATATCCGCTTGTTAGTTACTAGCAGTCGTGATGTTTGTACTCGTTTATTTTAAATTTTTGAATGATTATGGTAGTTCTCAGAAAATGTTACGTTACTATTATAGGACTATATACATAACTATCATTTGTTATACGAGTACTCTTACTTAAAAACATTAGAAAAGCGTGTGGCCTACCGTTTTGCCGCTACAGTGGACTGAACATCTTAGGCACGATAAGACTAGACCGTAGAAAGATGTATTAAAAGATTTCATTCGAGACTTCAATATGAGTTGGCCACTTGCTGAACGAAGAAACTTACATTTTTCAGCGGCTACATTTATATCGGCATATCCGCTATAATGTCCGCTTATTGTGCAATCAAACAGCGGTCAGAGCACCCTCATCTGTTTGTTCTACGTTTTGTATTGCTGAATACACATACGAGTACCATTTTAATTTAAATTCGTTGTGGGATGTTTTCAAAATTTCGTATTCAAAGGTCTGGGTGTATTGGATAACTTTTAGGCTATTTGACATTGAATTAGGTTGAAATTCTAAAGGACTAGAATAATAAATTTAGTCAAGGACAGGTTTTGTTCAAACTTTGTTAATGGAATACGTAAAATGTAAATACGAGTTTATCCTCTATTAAAATATTTTCCGTTTTTTATTATAACAATGTGATTCTCACACTCTATGTCAACAAGTAAATAAAAAAATTACACACAGTGAGTATAGAAGCTCCTAATTTTTTGAAGTCAGTTAATAATAATAAGTGAAATATAGAGCCAAAATTTTCTGAAGAAAGTTAATAATAATAAAATTATAATCAATTTAAGATCCATGAACAAAAAGGGAAAGTCAAAGACAAAGAGGTATATAAAGGTGTGGATGGATTTGATAAGTTTAAATTATAAAGTTAAGGATTCAGAATGAATAAGGAATAGAGAACACGGTACGTTCTTTGAAGTTCGGGATCAACACGGGAGTTTGTTTATGAACTCGCATTTAACGGTGAAGGATTTCTGATTTACGTTTAAGTGAATAATTAACTTGGCCTTTGTTTAAATAGTTATGTATTTGTATTTATTTCTGTAGGTTATAGATGGCATCTGCTGGTGGCATCATCTGGCTACAGGATGTCTATTCTTTACGACTTTCAAAACAATACGCTGTAAGAGATTGCACGTTATCTAGCTTTTGTTTTCTAAAATCCATCGCATTATTTAAAATGACCATTGACCACGCCGTGTCGTACCACGTCAAGACATGGTTATTTGGAGAATAAGGCGGCTGATTGCACGTGGCTAAAGTTAGCGCAGGATCGAGGCGAATGGCAATCACGAATAAAAATTCCTTTGTCCTTCTCTGGGGAGCAATTTTTAATCACTCCAAATTTTATCTTAATCTGTTCAACGATAGAGCTGAAAAGCGTTTCTTTTTACAAACTTTTCTATTCATCCTTATGTATTTTTGATCCTATTCTTGAAATAAAAAAAAATCTGTTAAAAACAAAAAATAGACTACCTCCTTATTTGTCTACTACTAGTCATGCTAGAAAAGCAGCAATAGACAACGTAAATTAGAATACATTTATTCCGTCGATGCCGGTACCCAATAAATCAATCCATTGTCAAATAAAGCCAACTAAAACTAGATTTATAGGAATCCAAAATGTTTACTGAATATCTATTTTGGTGAAAGGTATCAAGTAACATTATCACAAAACGGAAGCTTTGTTTCTGAATAAAAACAACGGATTGGTTAAAATGTTTTCATTCAAAAACTTTAATAAAAAGAGAACTAGTAAATTAATTACCAAATTAGTATAATATAACTTTATTGTATGCTGTGTTTACTGTTTTTATAAACCACGCTATCATTAATTTTTAAGACTTAACGTGGCCTAGTGCTAGTTTCATCATTATCATCAATTTAATAATGACTGTTAATCAATTATGAATAGGTATAACTTTTAAAAACAGTCATCAATATCAAATTAACTAAGGAACATTCTAAAATCAATTACCATTATTACAATGAACTTTGCGCTGTATGTGTTCACCGTTGCTCTGTGAAATTACTCCAAGAACTAGATTCGATTGAAAATTACCTAGTATTGATATTTTACTACTAAAATACGCGTTTCTAGTAGATAGCAGGTTTTTTGGCTTTCTGAGTCGGACCGTAACCGGACCGGAGTCGGACCGTAACCGAACCGGAGTCGGATCTTAGCCGGACTGGACACGGACCAGAGCCGGACAGGACAGGCCAAAAACTGCAAAAAATGAAGAACATAATTATAGCACATCTAGATTACGAGTATGTGTATAAATACAGATCGAATAGACCAAAACTGAAAGCTATTTACATATTTAAAAGTTACTTTCATACAAGAAAAACAGTTTTACCTTTATCTCCTAGACTATAGGTCAAAAAAATGAGTTTCGTATATTAGGTAATAGTAATTTGTTACTCGATGATAGACAAATTCGATGGCATACTTAGTTTTTCTTACTTTGTTTTTTTTAATAATCTATGTCCAACCTCTTCTATAGGGACAAACCACCGTGTGGCTCAGAGCCAAAGAATGTCTTTATTGCCGGCGGGCGCGCCTCGCAGGAATTCAATAATGCTGAATCTAGCTATAATATAATATTGCGTGGCAACCCTATTGTTTAAAGAGATTTAATAGATTTAAAGTGTCACTTCAGAAATGTGAAGTTACTAGAGTTACTTGCGTTTTTAACATTTTTTATATTATTTATCAGATACACAATAGCTAAGTTACGTACTTACATTTTCAATCCCTCATTTAGAGCAGTTTCTTAATTTGTAAACGAACTTCTAAAAAACACGCGTATAGTTCATTAACCGCCAGTCTCAAAAATGAAAAAATGTTAAAAAAATTAAAAAAATGTTTTTTCTAAAATCGCAAAATGTATCATAAGATACTTATAAGTTTTTTTATTATTAGTTCGCCTACAGAATATTAAAAGTATGATAAAGAAGAGCGTTGCCTATATAATATACCTGTATAGGCAACGCTCTTCCTTTCGATTACTGTTATGTTTTTCCAATAAAGTAATTGTATTGTATTGTAATGCAACTAGATATAAAATATTAAAGTTGTTAGCCAATTTCATTTTATAAAAATAAATTGAATCGAATAATTTTTATCGAACATAATTATTTGCTTACTGGCTCTAAAATTAAGTTTACGTTTCATTTATTTTCGCAATTTTGTATTAAAATATATAAGTGAATAAAACGATGAAATTGAAACGACCTTCTTAAATTACGAAATTAAATTTTTCATTGTTTCGTTTCGCTGTTTTATTTTTGTGTTAAATGTTAAGGTTCCGTCGCCATTTGGTATAAACGAAACCAAATTATTCGGTATCAATCTAATACTTAACTGATTTATTTGTCAGGATTAATTTCCCTTCGAAATTATTTAAAACTTAAAGAAAATGTATACTGTACGAGTATGAGATAATAATACACAGACATATTATTGTCAAACTTATTACGCCCTTATTTGTGTCGTGGGTTACCAGATATTAGTACAACATAACAAAGCAACCTTTTGTGATCATGTACATTCTCATCATTCTCATTTTCTCAGGAGGGCAGCTGTCAGAGAGGAGTGGAAGCGCGCTGTCAAACTTGTCACAAAGGGAGGACCAGATTGATGACCACGACCACTCTGTCAAGAGTGTACCGAGCAAGAAGAAGACATTCTCATATTACACCGGCCCATGTTATGTACCAAGGCAAAGGAACTACAGCTTAGGCTGTGTCCAGGCGACGGACAAAAAACGTGTAGTTCAGTAATTACCTAAGTTTTGGTACCAGCTGGCTACAACACCACATTAGGGAACGCTGTTTCGTGTGCCAACATTTTTTTATTTATTTCGGTACAATAAAAGCTTTTGATAAACGAGTTAGGTACAAAAGTTACAGGTATTCTGTATGTTAAAGTCGGTTTAACGTTTTTGTGTCTGAAAATATTCTAGATGCAGCTTTGAAATCTTTTTAATCTAAAAAAATGGCTCTTGTTGTTTGAAAGTGTTTTGGTGCAAGACAAACTATGCTACTTTTACAACTTTATAACGTTGCCGTTTGATAGATAGAAATATACGAAAAAACATGTGCACATAGTGGGATAAGGGCTGAAAAAATAATAGTTATATTACTTTACATAATACTAGTTAAACCAATTGAGCTTTTAAAATAGTAATAGCATAAACGAACGTATTTTCTTGTTTCAGAACATGCTACTAATAATAATTATGAATCTTCATCGTTATCTTAAATAATTATTAAAAACAACAATAACAATAAATTCTCACTCTGTTGTGTGTCTCACACTGTTTAAAAGACAATTTAAGCCTTAGTAGCGTACTGTCAGCAGTATTTAAATAAATATGCACCTGTTTCAAAATTCATGAATTTCCCAATATTCACGAGAAAATCCGGTAAAAGAGTGGCCCTCACTCGTAAATTATCGCTTAAGTGGCTCCGATGCGCTTCGCTTGCGTTAATACTTAGGTAGAGTGGACGGTGAGCTTAACAGCATTTAAAAAAGCTAAGATAAGGTTAATATAGTAGCAGCTTTATCAGCATTTTGTCAAGAATTTGTAATAAAGTGTAAGCTTAGACAAAAAATTATAGGAACATAAAGATATAAAAGAAATTTCTACCGCATTCTGGGATATGCACTTTAATTTTAACTATAGTTTATTATGCACTTTAACTTTAAACGATAAAGGAAAACACCACAAGGAAACCCGCGGCTAGTCAGCCCCACACGTATATTGACCATGTCTTTCCTATGGACAATGGATATAGCCGGCTACTCTGAGAGGATGGTTTAGGTACTGGGCAAGCATATTCTATCTCAACAATGTCCCAGGCACTACAGTGTCTCGTTAAGTGTAGGCAAAGATTTCCTCCAAACGCTGTACAAATCATCAAGAAAAGATGTAAAGGCCTGAGTTTTTATAGCATGTTATAGCATTTATAGGTGTGTAAAGTTATAAATATTTATATCTGAACACCCGATCGGTTAAGAAACAGAACGAGTTCAAATCTCCAGATGTATCAACCAGCAATTGCCTCCAAAGCACTTAAACAACTTCTCTGCTTGTAAACTGTCACAATAGCTAAAGATCCTATTAAACTTTGGCAATTCCTAACTTTTCCTATTAGGCTTACTACACGCATTTCGTCCAGGACTTACGAACTTGTAAACTGTTATCAAACCGATGTGTATTGTTTTATTGTATGAAGTGTAAATTTCTATGCGAGTTGAGTTGAAATGTGTGAGCTGAAAACAGGCTCAAATGTGTCGTAAGTGTTTGCGTGTTTGAAGATATGGTAGACTTTTTGATGATCAAGGTTCACATTTACGTTTTCGTTTTAACATTCCATTTGAAATAAAATTTGAAATGATTAATGTTTTTGGAAAATGATATTAATTAAAATGATGCCGACAAAGATCTCCGTCATCTCTTAGATTTTTTTTCTAATAATGGAATTATTAGAAAAATCATTTCTTTTATTTCAAAATAAGAATTACACAAGTACAGGGTGAAAAAAAGGTTTCCGAAGAAATCGTAACTAACAATGTTTGCTTCTCATTAACAGCTTCCTAAAATATTAGCTAAACCCAACCCTCACCTAGCAATTAACCCTGCAATAAAAAGCCGTTTTTCGAATTTGTCTTTAATCCCCCACCAAGTACTCCCAGACAACCTCTCCGACAAAGATAAATGGAGGGGCTTTGCATCGCGATAGTGTAATAAAGTTTTGTTCATGATTCCACCTTGGAAAGTTCTGTTTTCCCGAGTCTGGGTACAGTCCGTTGTGAAAGCTTTCTAACATTTTGTGCGTTTTAGTACAGCTTTTTAAAAGCTGTCATTATGTAATTTTTAAGATTAAGAGAAGAGTATAAGAAAGAAATACTATTATGCCTTAATTATAATAAGTACATCAAAAGCGTATTTATAACAATGCTAATTCGTTGAACTTTAGAAAAATATATATTTTAACTGGACTTTAAAACCTATTCATATAATTTTATTGATTTTATAATTAATCAAAAAGTGACATCAAAACCGAACGTCACGCATACCGAAATTTTTGATAAATAATATTTCTTTGTAATATTAATCCGTTTAAATGTTTAAAAACCAAATAATTACTTTGAGTATTTATAAAGCCAACTGTACCAGCCACCATTATTTAATCTGTGGCTCAGGTAGGAGGTATAAATTCACTTCTTGTACCTTTTTTGGTCGCGTCAGCATTTAATTCCGTTCTGCGAAATGTTTTTAAAGTTCGTCTCAGGTTTTTCTACTCCCTTGATTAAGATTGTTGATATTTTTTTTCTGTAGTTTTATGCAATTTTCAGAAAATAAGCTGAAGTTATCCTTGTGCACTAGAATATTATGGGTTAGATTCTTCTGGAGATTCTCATATCCAGATGAGTTTGGTCACTCCTCGCGTCTCTGGGTTTTCATACACTAAGGAAGATTTTTCTCTCTTCGAAAGAATCGAAACATTATTGGTATCTAAATCGATCAACCATAAAATAATAGCAATTTTACACGAGTAATTTTCCGTTGTGTTAATGTAATGTAAGGTAATTAAACCTAATAAAGGTAATGATAATATTACCTACATTAATTACCTTACATTATTATTCTTTTATATAATAGCTTATACATTGAACCAGCCATTCAAATATTGCTATGCCAGGTTTCTATGAACACAATTTTCAACACACCATACAATCAAAACAATACAAACATGCAATTGAAATATCTGAATAAACAAAGAAATAGATCTGAAACCCAATAATATGGAGATCGCAGAGAATTTAAATACGGAGGTATGGTCTATTCCTATTTCGGAGTACGTAAACATATTCAATATGCATTTATTCGGAACTGCCGTGGTTCATTTGAATAACTTTGGAGGATTTCTGCTCCGAACCTTTCGGAGTTCCGACCTGCAAGTTTGTTGAGCTAGTTTCTTTCCTTCGCGCACCTTGTAAAAACTGTTCGGTAAAGAAGCAACTGAAAGGGTTTTATTTATACTTAACTAGCGACCCGCCCCGGCTTCTTACGGGTTCAATAATCCTACCTTTTGAATTACTCTATCTATTAAAAAAACCGCATCAAAATCAATTGCGTAGTTTTAAAGATTTAAGCATACATAGGGACATAGAGATAGAGAAAGCGACTTTGTTTTGTACTATGTAGAGATGTGAAGCCAACTTCACACACAGTTTTTAAGGATCGGCGTATTTAAAACTTTTGCAGGTTCCATTAAATTGAAACACAGAGAAATAAATATCCTTCAAGGATTACACATCGAATAACGCAAAAATAAATACAATTTGTACCACCGAAAACAAACACAATAAAGGCACATAATTTTTGTCTATTAGACCAATACAGAAAACACATTCTGCCGATACAAAATTATTATAATAATAACAATTCGTTTTATTCTCTCTTTGTCTAGTATTTACAGGCAATTTCGGAGCCTATTCTTTCCTTTATACTTACGGTAAAAATAATCAGCCTGTGTAATTTATTGGAATGATATTGCGAAACTCGAACTAAAGATCGGATTTACTCGGTTTGGTTTTGGATTCTTTTATTCATCTTAGACAGTTTTTGGTCAAAATGAAAAAGATAAATTTATAAATATATAATGGAGGAGGTCCAAATACATTTGCTAATTGTTCACATTTTAGTTGCATTAAGTTGCTTAGCTTGGGACTAGATGACGCTGTGTGAAATATCCAAGGATATTTAAGTATTATTTATTGATTTAATTTTATAAACCGTCTATCGTAGTTTGCAAGCGTGTGGCAAACCTTATGCAATTCAGACTAGAAGTCAAGCTTAAAAGAAAGAAAGAAAAATATGTTTATTTCGTAGGACCTCAAGGATCACTCAAAAACGTACAGTCTTATGAGCTAGGTGACTCTATTGCCTGTTCCAAAACAACTCCCTACACCAAAAATAAATGCATGTGCCAAAATATAATATTTTACACAACCAGTTTACACAATTTTCACGTACTCCAATAATCTCTGGCTAGCAAGATGTTATTTATAGCGTCGTCCATTGTACGTGATTAAGGAAGCAAATGTTAGCACAATTAGGCTACGGGTTATTTGTCTTCGGTAATGTAGAGTCATAGTTGTGGCGGTTAACGATTAAAATGAAAGAGTGTATGAGTGAATGGTGGTGTGAATGACTGAACGAATGATGAAATAGTAATTGTGTAACTGATGGATTTTTAGCTAATTAAATGTTTCATTCTATAATTGGTTCTAGTGAATGGTTTTGAGGAATGAGAAAAATTATAATATTATTAACCAAATAAGGGTTTTGTATAAGAGTTAGAAAAAATCGACTTCCTGTAGAAAGTAACAGTTATTTTTGTTTGTTTTAAAATTCGGACTTGCAAAATATAAAGTCACAACCGTTTGACATCAACATGATGATAATAATGACTGATTTATTTAATTTTGTGTGGTTTTGCCTTCCGATTGGTGTTTGCATTAAATTACGATCGTGCTTGTACCCATAATTTTGTAGTTCATTTAATAATACAATCGCTCCTAAACCTTGATTTTATATTTTTCTAAGCCATATCACAATTATTTAAACGCTATCAGTAGAGCCTCATTTCTTGCACCCCTAATGACTCTTTACATGGCACGGAAGCACTCAATAAAATTGATTATACTTATCTTCCATCTCTTTTCAGCATGATCGTATAGTCTGTCTATATAGTCGTGACATGAATGTTTGAGGAACTAAAATTATTCGTGTATCTGGCAGCACCAAACAAAGGTATAACAGCTGTCGTCAGCTGTCATCGAGTGAGTTCAAGAACATATTTTCCTCTATTTTTTGTTGTTTTCTTAGTTATACTGCAATGAAATGAAACCGAACTACGCACAAAAGTATTACAAATAAGTAAAGTAAATGAGAGTGACACGCGGAAAGTGATTTTTAAAGTTTTCCAGCAATGTTTAGCGGAATACCAAGTTGGACATATTTTGTGGGATTTGGATGATATATATGGGCGAACAGCATCTATAACGGGTATGTAATCGTTTTATTGTTTGTTTCTAATCTGCCTGAAGTAACAAATTGACCTAAATTACGATTTAGAGACCAAAAAAGGCATTGTTTACATTGCACATTTTTACGTCAGATTGAACATCACAGTAAGTCATGTTGTAGTGAGACCATCTAATCTTGATACATTAAAATGGCACACAGTCTGGCTACGTTTTCTGCCTACCTAAGTATTTAAAATTTTAACTAATTGCTTTATGTTTAAAATGCTTTTGATTACTTTCAGTAATATTTTTTTTTAATTTTCAGGTAAATCAGAAAGTACCTACGGTTAGGCGAATTCAAGAATGATGGGAAGTTTGAAACTCTTGTGAAACACAGTAGGGTCGGCCAAGAAAGCAATGGACAATTTTAATATTTGTGCACTACGGCAAAAAATAAAATTCTTATAAAAATGACAATGAAATCCAATTTTGTTTCATTTGCCTTCACCTATGTATGTATGAACACTCAACAGTTTAACCTTTTAATCCAACATTATTACACAGTTAAGCACAAGATTTAAAAAATAAAACATGCCTTCTCAAATTCCCGCCAAAAGCTGGTAGGAACTTTTACATGGAACGAACTGCAAGTATCAAAATCAGTAGTCACACTATAGGGTTGCTATATACATTTTAGCAGCGCCCTCATTTATTGTCACGACTTTATAGACAGACTATACCTTCGTTTGAATTTTTTTTATTACTATCGACACTTACGGATGATATATGCTAGGAAAAATATATGACGATGTGATGAATTAGTACATCATACATCAACAAAAGATGATTGATACTTTAAACTTTCACGGTTTTTCTTTATAAAAGTAAATGAAATCAAGATATTTAATTTTCCATCCATATGATTTTCAAGTGGTGATAGTTGAAGAGATGGAGTGGGACATAGTTTACTTTTGATCCCGATATTCCCGCGGGAACGGGACTTACGCTTTTGAAACCGCGTGGCGCAGCTAGTTTTCTATATATGGGAAATATATAGATATTTATTACCAGAGACTTTACTTTTCACTCATTTCAGATAAGTCATCTATAAATCGAGAGTAGGCGTGGCGCAAGGCGCAAAATATTATCTCAGTACGTAAAAAATCTGAAATGTTTCATTTCTATCAAAATCCTCAAAACTAACCAAAACCCGTCTAAAATGAATAACTTGCAAGTATCTGATCCAAAATAAACAAGCCACAAGATTGAATTTAAAACTTTTTCCCTCTAAAATAGCTTTCTGCATTCAAGGATTTGCATCTACTGTCCGAAAAGTTTTAGTTGACAACCAAACTCTGTCTGTAAACGAAACCACAACTTTATTTTGTTTGTACACGAGCAATTAAAGTCGGACACAATCATTTGTATGGGAGATTGATAGTAATTTATCGAAATTTATTATAAAATTGTTACGTAATTTTGACATTATACACTCAAAAAATAATGTATTAGTTAAAAGATTTGAAATTATAATAAGGGTGGAACGGCGAAAATTAATAACGATTTCACTAAATATTAGAAACACGAAGAAAAGTATGTTTTTTTAAATCTTTCACCGAAAAACAACTGGATTTAGTTAATATAAGGACTATTTTTTAACATAACTAATAAAAAAATAAACAAATCGGCTCAAAGATCTCAAGGTCAACAGGTGCATAAAAATTATGTTATCATTTGAAAACCTCCATCCTCAACCGATAAAAGTTGCCAGTCTAAAAGCACACCCAACAAAACTTCAGCGTTAGTTTCGGCTTTGTGTAATCAGCACTGCTATTGTTTAAATAGTTTGGAACGAGTTTTTGACAATGAACACTGTGCTTGTGAATGGACAGTACTTTGTGCATGTGAACACTCGTAGCTCATCAGATACTTGGTTTCAGTGAATGAATTCGTCTAATTGAAAGAATTTTGTTCGTAGAATCCTTTGAAGACGACCGTTTCCCAATTTTTTTGTGACACAATATATATAATGCTGAGTCAGTCATACAGTTGACGTTCAATTATTACTATGTATAGGTATTCATTTTCATTTGTTACTAATCTTAATAAATTATAAACATCGTTTGTTATTTTTCATACTTTTTCACGCAAAAACTATTTAATAGATTTAAGGCAACTAACCAAATCATAATTTAAAGAAACTTACAGACTTTATATTTTTGTTGGAAAGAAAATACCACTACCTATTTCGTAATAGTCTGTAGACGATTCGATACGACTTTCCAACTTAACTGTATAGTGTTGTAGCTAAAAGCATTGTTTTTAACTTTGCTATTGCTTCAATGTTTATAGGAACCACTAAAGAAGCTTTTTTTAAATGTTTTATTGGACGCATACAAATACACAAAAAAGGGTTAAAAGTTAAAACGCTAACCAGCTTAGTTAAATATTAGTCAGTATAACAGTAACTTCTAGCGTTTTAGAATAAAACGCATTAAATTAATCATTTTCAAATAGTCGAAAATACAAACGAAAAGTTCCGTTGAAATTTCAAAATTCAACAGTAAAGCAAAATGTACCGTGAACATTATGTGTGGGCAACTTTCTATCTGTATTCTGCCATAGTCCATCCGTACGCTAATAGCTAGATACGTAGTACTTTAGGCACGCTCCACCGGACTCAACTGTCTAAATATTACCATAATCTGGTGTTTTGTTGGAATTATTCATCGCAAAGTGTAGAACAAACATCTGGAGTGCCGTGGGAATCGTATAGACACGGAGTTGAAGTTAGTGCATTATGCATAACTCAGGTGTCAAAGTAACTGGTTTAAAAACAAAATATTTCCTACTAGCTACGCCCCGCAGTTTCACCCGCGTAAGTCCCGTTCCCGTGGGAATATCGGGATAAAAAGTAGCCTATGTCAGTCGCCATCCCTTCAACTATCACCACACAGAAAATCACGTCAAGTCGTAGCTCCGATTTGCCGTAAAAGACAGACAAACAGACAGACAGACAGACACGCACACTTTCGCACTTAATTACAATAATATTAGTATGGATAGATACATGCTGGTGTCACGGTACTTACTAGATACGAGTAAGAAGGGTTTCGTATTAAAAAAAATAACGTATCTTTTTATTTCCTTACACCAGTCCTTACATCTTAGTAGATATTTCCCCTTTCTACTTCGTGTCATCGGAAATTTAAAATATCTTTACAATTTCATTAGTTAAAGTATTAAGCTATTTGATGCTTTTGAAGAAATGCCTAAAAATGCCCAAATCTATAATTACTACATGACCATTTTTAAAGCCAATTTAAAATTAATCTATTAAAGCATTTTACTGGCGCTAATGCCAAAAGTTAGCAGCTATACAATGCAGTCTAGTTGAACAACTATTAACTGCATTCATTACCAGTGTTGTGGTTGAGACTACTTAAAGTTTCTCACTGTTTTTGGAATGTCATTATGTCTTGGGTAAAGTTAGCGGAAGTTTGTGGAACTTTTTCGCTGATGTTGTCAGGTGTGTTAAGTATAATTTGCTGGTTAAGTAATAAAATACACCTTATTGTTATAGTTATAAGTTCTATACTGAAATTAAAGAGGTAACGTTGGTTTGTTTGTTTGTTTGACGGAGGTAATCTCCAAAACTACTCAGCTTATTTTAAAAATTCTTTTACAGATGTGTATGTGATGTTTGTTCAGTATATTTTAAAATGTTTGTAATCAATTTCTTTGTCGTTTTAGTTTTTTAAAACAAGTAAATTAATAATTTTATATAAATAATATTTAGGTAATAGAAGTCTTAACATCGGTACATTTTTAAGCCAATTGTAGTAATTTAAAATGTTATATAACATTATGGTACCTATTTATTTTCCTCAATCCGTATCATCTTTAATCTTTCGCACAATCCTCTTTCTTTAGAAAATTATCAGATAATTTACAAAATTATTCACGAATCTAGACTCAGTAATTTCCAGTAATTCTCTTAATTTTACAAGCATCTTATACAATGTCAGTTGCCAGTGGTTTCCCTTTGGTGAACAAACGTTGCCAGCTGTCAGATGCCAGTTCAAAAACCTCACCTTATCTGCACAAAGCTCTGGCGAGAGCTGTGCACAATCCTTAATCACAAGTCTTAGCACCGAATGGTTTTATTTCATGTCAAGGCAATAGTACAGGTTACTTCAAAATAAAAGATATGAAATTAGGTTGCTTTCCTATTTTATTGAAGTTCGTGAGTTTTATAGCTGAAAAGTAAAAGCAATTATTTACATTCTCAAAAATCCTTTTATGATTCATTATAGGGCCACGATCATGATGATCACCCACGACTTAAAGTCGCACAACTACTTCCCATAATTAAGTTTTAATTTATCAAGTTATGACATTACATTTTCACTCTCTACACTAATTCTGATGAACATCAACACCTGTGGAATTGCCATGACACGTAATTATCTCCACAAAGCAGATCACTCTAGGTCGGTGTCTGATAGTGACAGTAAATTACTCGCTAACGGCCACCACTAATTGGTGCACCGCTAATATGTCGAAGCTGAAAATATTGCTGAGATTAAACTGAGAAATGTCTGTGATTGCTACGGTGCTACGAATTACTACGTAGTGCTACGAACTGCTACAGAGTGCTACGATTGCTACGATAGAAATCCAATACAGTTCATGTTTGTTGGAAGGGTCACGATGTATTGTACTTACTATAAGTTTTGTTCAGTTGCAATTTCTGTAATAGATTTTAGAGAACGTGAGGTAAGCTATGATGAAATTGTGGAAAATGTTTTAAGATCTGTGAATGATAACTTATCATTCATTCTTACGAGTATCATTGTTGTTAAACATTGCTAAATAATTGAATCTAGTTGCATTTACATCTTAAGCTGGGTATCCACTATGTTCGCGAACCTCTTGCGCTCCGCGCTCCTGCAACCGCTCTGATGGAGACGGTACGCGCATCTCCACATGTTCGCTCAAAAACCGACAGCGCGCGGAGCGCTGAGCGCGGAGCGCGCACCGTTGCACGCTCCGGGAGCGCGGACGTATCCACTATGTGGAGCAGTTGCAGGAGCGCGGAGCGCAAGAGGTTCGCGAACATAGTGGATACCCAGCTTTAAACTTTGAAAACAATTAACACGTGATTAAGTTCTGATAATATTGATTAAGTAAATTTTACTAATCTCTATGGATGTAAGGTGCCATTTCTTTCATCTCAATGTTTCAAGCAATATAGAGTCCAGTTAAGTGTAGTCAAATATTGATCCCTAACATTGTATAAATACCATAATTTTACAATATTTTATTATTCTTATACATAACCCGCAAAGAAAAACAAAGACAATACAATTTCCACTTTTAATCATGTTTGTTAGAACAAAGTAAACCACTTGCATAGCACCAGAGCACGAAATAATGCAATTTTTCTTCAGTTCACATTTAGCTTTATTTAAAAAGGCTTTGTATATTTTATGAGGCTTTTTGTAACAGCGACTAGGTTAAAATAACTCGACTGTTTTGGATTAAGCTTTCGAGTCGTTATTCCACACAATATGCAATTTAGTTGCTGTTTTAAGCTGCTCCGCATTTTTAAAGCTGAATAAGTAGTGTTAAGAAAATTTATTTCCATTATAAATTAAAATAAGTATCTACTATGGATTTTAATCTCTTGAAATTATAATCTTAAAAAACTACTTGTTTGACACACTTCTAAAAATATCACATTTATTTAAGTTTACAAAAGTTTGACTTAGAACAGACTGATTAAACCCAAATAACATTTTAATAGAATTGACGTTAAATTGTGTAGGCAGGCATAGGTAGGGCTGTTTTCCTGGAAAGCGTAAAAATAGATAATTCTTAGGAAAATTACTGTGTATACTGAGGGAAACAAATAAATGATTAGATCAATTTGATTTGATCAACAGACACTATTTAAACTATCGTGACTTGGAAACATATTTATAAACCACGGTGACTGTAACACCACCGAAACGTCGAGGTAAATAATATGATTGATTTCAATACGCGATTAAGTCCCGTTAATATTTATAAATATATTGATCAACAGACATCTAAATAAGTGTCTTCTATTTATTGGAATAAAGTTGAAGACCTGTTCAACCTATAATTCACTGTTTTATACAAAACACAATGTAATATTTCTGTGCCATATTACCCGTCAGTTCTGACACATATTTCATTGGTAAAAGGTAAACTTTATTCTTTCCTTGAAATGCACAATACAATCTACAGGGTGTGACAAATTGCTACGTCGGCGACATTGACAAGACAGCCCGTAATGTAGGCTAACCGCAAGCCACAACGGATGTGTGCAAGGAGCTTAATGCTGTATGCAAATCGTGTCAATTGTAATGATGACTTTAGTGAGAATTGATGAGTTTGCGGTTAAAGGTAAAGATCATAATATTGTGAATGATAGTATTTACTATGGTAATCAATAAATAGATAGAATGAAGAATAGATAATCAATGAATAGATTTTTTTATTTTAAACGCAAATAATAAAACCTCCCGAGGATTACCCAATTGCATTCATTTAAAAGTCGATAAAAAAATATCAACAGGATATCAATTACCATTTACTAAGCTAACGTAGGCGGGATGATCTCGTCAACTTTGACGAAGACTGGTGGGATACAGTTAAAAATATAAATGGTTTTAAGAGTTTGGGGGAGACCTTTGACCAGCAGTGCAGCGAAAGAAGTCAAAAAAAGATATGCTACTTTTGGTAAAAACCATGTAATTTTTCAGATTTAGTAAGATACATTCTAATAAATTTTCAATTAAATGTATAAGAGCTTTTAAAACCTAATCAACTTATACAATGTAAACTTGTAGATTTAATTATATTAATTCCGAGTTCATTAACAAGCAGTTCATAAAACGTCCACCTTTATACTGTTAATTCTGCAGTGCGAAGTAATTTTCAACAATGTCAATGTCCATTATTCTGCTCACATTGGCAAGGCATAATAATATTATGAAACACAGGATAGAATAGACCACTGGTTTATTTTAGTAAAATATTTGAATTCAAGTTATATTATTTTTTGTATGTGAGAGCCATATCGGATGAGTTGGATACTTTATTTCCATACTAATAATAATAAAATAATAATTTCCATACTAATACTCTGATAAACTACATAGATATATTTTTCGTTTGTAAAATACACACATATTATAGGTACATAGAAACCACCCAGACTCGAGAGAAATATTTGCAGATCATGCAAACTTGTCCCACAGCGGGAATCGAACCCCGTTTTTTTTTGTTTACAATCTGAAATTATGAATGAATGTGCTTTATCTGTTTTTACCTGTGAGTTGTCTACCAACAAGATCGGTGCCGTGTGGTGTTAGAAGTCGAAGCAAACAGCTAATTACATTCCAATCTTTAGTTTTGTTCTGTTTATTCTAGAAACCTGATTTGTTTCAATGGCTAAGTGTATTTCGTAATTTGTTTTTGAATAGAATTGATCAATTAAAGATTAGTTTTATCTAATTAGTTGCGTTTATTGATTAAGTGTTATTTTAATTGATCACGTAGTGATTAATCAGCTTGTTAAAGATTAATGAATTGATTTATTGTAAAGATGTTTGTTGAAGATAATTTAATTGATTTATTAAACAAACGATGTGAGTTGCTTAATTTACAAACTAAATTGTGCATGACGATCCAATAGATTTTAAAGGTTAGGATTTTTTCCATTTATATCTTCTTAATCTTTCAGTGCCTCTCCATTATTGAAGGTTGGCAGTCAGCTTCTTAAACTCTTCCTTGTCCAGCGCAAGTCTGAACAGTCCAAATAAATACTAGCTTTGAATGGCGAAAGAAATATAAGCTACAACCCTCAAGAAATTACATTCGTTTCTATCCTCAGTTACCGCAAATCCACATTGTTTCATTTCCAAGTCCGCAATTACTTTGCCAAACGAAGTGTGAGATTAAAAAACTCCCCAAAAACTTAAATGCACTTCACCCCAAGTGGTCATGAGTCCCTCAAACTTTACGATATCATAAACCCGACTCAATTCATTTTACGAGTTGAGTTTTCATCACTGTTTCTTTGGAACGAAGAAGTTCCCTTTAAAGTGTATAGAATTTTGTACATTACACTAAAGAAATATCTGGAAGTGATTATTTGGACGTGGAATAACTTGATGATGTTTTAAAAATATTCAATGTTTGAAAATCTACTACATTTGGATTAACTATCCATGTGTCTTCATGGAGGCTTTTGTCAATAAAAATTATATCTAAATCAATAAAATAAAAAACAACAACTCAGAGTCAAGAATAGTAATTCAACATTTAAAACTATAGTTTAGTTACTGTTTATTTCTTTTGTAAATCTGATTAAAGAATATTCATAAAAATAAAGCCTATTTAATTTTATTAATCCTCAGTAGCTATTTGCAAGAAAAAACTTACTGTATATTTTTTTTTTTTCACCGCATCCTTAAAAAATACTTCGTAGTTCAAAGTTGTTCTTAAATTTCTTTCAGTTATCTTTATTTTTGTTTTACGGCAGGCACAGATGAGATTTGGAATATTAAATTGAATGGAGGTCGTGTGGCCCTAAACAGGAAAATAGGAAAATTCTCGTTACCAAGATACGGTCTAAGGACTAAAATTAAAGTCTATGACTGGAAGTAATTTTAGTGTTACATAGTGCCCTTGGTTGGACAATTACTATATTAAATAGAAAATTTATCATGAAGTAATAATATAATACAAGTAAATTATTTTTTAAGTTGTGTAGGTATTTTTTGTTTCTGTCTGTTTTTTTGTAGTTTTAGTAGGTTTCTTCAAATTACAAATACAAAAAAATTGCTTTGAATAAAAGTTAAGATAAATAAATTGTAAACTTGACCGTTAGGAATTTCTAAATTGGACATAATTAAGAACTTGTATTATATTTATTCTTGATTGATATTTAAAAGTCACTTTGATAATACTTTCAGTTTAGAAAAACCTTTGAGAGTCAGTAGTAAAAAATAGAAAAACGCTTGAGTACAGAAAAAAAATATCTGCGTGTTATTTAATTCAAACATATTCGCTTTCAACGTAATATCAATTAGATGCTCGTCAGAAGAAGTCCTAATTCACTTTACTAAGAAGCTTTTGTTTGGTATTCAGCATGAGTTCACTGACCGTTAAGTGCGTACTCGTAAGTGTGGGTCAATCAAGGTCGGACCAATGTACTTACAAGAAATTACAAAGTTTTTCTATTTCCTAACTTATAAGTGACCAGTAGTACAGTCGCGGAATATAAAGATTGACCACCTTAAAGTCTGTTATTGCTTGTTAGGTATTAGTTTGATAACTACGAGTATTTCACTTATAATGATGAGTATTTCACTTCAGTTTAGTAGCAGTTAAAAAGGTAACATCATGTGCTTGCTACGCGTAAAACGAATTTGTTTCGAACCTGGTCAACTTTTTCGTTCTGCGAGTGTACCTGCATATTTTATTCGTAGAAAGTAATGTCGTTTAGTGGTCAATTTTAGTGCATGTTAAACATAAGAATTTTACAACCAGTATCGTCAGTAAAAGTTCTCTGGAAAACACGGATGGTACTTTTTTGCTCTAAAAGTCATTTCCATGTTTAGAAACTACATTACATGCATCGATCCATATAATGGTAGGTAGGTATTTTTGTGGAAATATATTTTGATATGAAGATTTACTTCAAAACACAACCATAGTTTGATATACAATCATTTACACATTGCGAGATCGTATATATCATGTAATATAAATAATATTTTACCTATATTAAACTCAAACGACAATGTGAGGGTTTTCTAAGAAACCATCTTATATCAAAAATATCTTGAATATCCATACTGAGAAGTTATATACAAAGTTCTTCCTAATATTCCCGCATTTGGGGCATTATTGACAAGAGAAACTTATCTTATAGCCCAAGTTTAAGCAATAAAGTAATTAGAGAGTATGACAATACCAAATTGTACAATAAGTCTCATATTCCCGTAATTACAAAGCTGGAGCGATATTGAGTGATGTGTAATTACTTACTTTCAATTACATGTAAGATTATAGACACATGATGTCTGGTAGAGCTCGTTTCTTAGCGACAAGACCGCCGATTGTATGTATGGTAATGTTAGTTTAGTAAGTATCGATGTTTTTGTAATAACGGTGTGCAATAAAGACTTATATCTACAAATGATATTGTAAAGTAATATTACGTTATGGTTTGTTACAAAAAATTGTAATTATTCCAGTTAAACTAAATATGTGCTACATGTTACTAAAACATGGCACGTGCCAAACGTATGGCCTTGTTTCTCATATTCTAAGAAACCAGAAAATATAGAAATCACGTAAACAAAAGCTCTTAAAAATGTAACAGCTTAATTTTCGTCAGTTCAGGAAGTCAGAGGATAAAGTTAAAAAGCCTACTCACAAAGAACAAGAATACTCTACAAAATGCCTTTTCACAGGCGCTTGGTTATCGATAGAAAACAAAGTCAGGTTTGTACAGACACTTTTAACTCGAAAACGTATTGACCGTGTTACAAAATTAAGTAAATTTTAATATAATATAACTGTACAATGATCGATTTTTTTGTTAACTATAACTCTCCCACTGCTGGGCTATTCTTCCTCCACGTATCCCTGACATAAGAAAAACAAAAACCTTCCTATTTTATATTTAGACTGAATCTCATGTTAATCCTTCATTTTAATAATCTAACAAGAGCTTAATTAATAAACGTAAGAGATATACAGGGTGCTAGAAGATAACTCGCAAAAACTGAAGCACATTTAGAACGTGAGCATAATTTTAACTTTTGCGATTTTAACTCTAATAATGTAAATGAATTTAATAATTTAAATGAATTTAATGGGACCCGCGGTCCTCGAGGAGTAATATACTCTTTCAAACAAAAAAAAGTATTTGTCTGTGTGTTGTAATTAAATGACGGAATAATCGATAAACATGCATTTAAAAAACTCTTACTACTACTATTTTTATGTTGGTTAAATATAAGCAGCAGTAAAAGTTAAAAAAATTAAATATTAATTTTCAAATCAAATACTAAAACTTATTTCCTTGAATTTCCTAAAATACAAAATCTTAAGTTCTACAAGTTTCGAATACACTATTTCTTACATACTGATATAATAAACAATACTGGTCTATACATTTATGGTGGACTTTTTACACATTGCTATTTGACCGCCGAAAAAGTAACAGTAGTAAATATAAAACAGTCGTTAAACTTGGCTTGATTTGATATTTCAGTAGTGATATAACACCCAGTACTTTTAAACCCTGTGGTAATCTGTAAGTTCCGACAGAACTTTGAATACGTACGGCTTTGTCAGATTAATTTAAGGGATCCGTAGCAACAATTTATTCATCCATGAGGCTTATATCGTGTAGAATAGAGTGAAGTTTAACTTGTATTGTTAGTACAGTCTGCTGAAGTGAGCTTGGATTTTTGATGAATTTACTACAATTTATCCTGATTTTTCAGCAAAAAGTGGGCACGTACCGAATATGTATTTGGACATTACCTCTGTCTACCCCCTTATAAATCTTTAAAGAAGAATCGAAAGAATTACATAAAGATTAAAAGAAATGTCTACTTCTCCGTGGGACTCTTGTCTACTAATCTGCGGCATTTATTGAGCATTTGAGTTTCGTAAAACATGGTGTTGTAAAACCAAAACTTCAAAAAACTGAAATTTTCGAGCTCTAGGAGAGCGTTTTGATACCGCAAGATTAAAGTCTACTGCACCCAAACTTCAAAAATGTTTGAGCTCTAAGAGAGTGTATACCGCAAGATTAAAGTCTACTGCAAATGCTAAGAGACAAAGCCTAGCCTTTTTAATCAGAGCTAACCTAGAAAGATCACAGAGGTTCGGGTTTTAGAATTGAAAAAGAGGCAAAGAGCTGCCTAAGTATCATGTTTCGGGATGTATGCAGCGGTATCCTAATGAAAACAACAAACAGTGCATTCAAACCAGAGATAGATTAAAAAGGGGAAGATACATGAGATGAGGAGCAACGAATTATCGTGATTTTTGAAATGGTTATAGTTAAAGGGATGGAGAGTGACATAGGCTACATTTTATTCCAAATATCAAAATGTTACGCGGATAAAACTTCGGGGCGCTAGTGATTCAATAATTTTACCACAGTCTCCTCCAAACACACCATAATAATTGTGAGATGAATTCACCGTTTTACAAATTAAATTTAAAAAATGAACGTGGCTAAGGGTGAGTAATATATTTTTAATGGCCTAAATACCTGAGATGCCTAAATTATTCAGACCATTTAATCAAACCTCGGATCTGCTGTCCTCAAAGCGTCTTTTGCGGGAATTTCATTTTGAAGATGAGGCTCGGGTCAAAGTATTAAATGGTGGAACGCTTCACTCTACATTTTGCTTTTATTACTCTGTGGTGGCTAAAATACCTCAATGTAATCCTTGAGAGTCGCAAAAAGATAGATGTTTGTATTTTATTGCTACAATATTATTTTCAAAGAGTCTATAGTTTACGTTACCATTATACACTATTCTAAGCTGTAGGTTAATAATTTGGTATTTGGTTCGTTCATCATAATAAAAAGTCCTGTTTCTATATTTAACTTACGGATAATGGTGGTCTATCGCCGTTATCAACTTTGTATGTCCAACAAAAATGTGTGACACTTTTTGACAGATAACAATGTTACCAAGTAATCTGCGGTCATTCGTAAGTTGAATAATAAAACCTTATATGTTACGACCATTAAACTGAAATTTTTAAATTACTAGCACGGTTTTTTTTTAGTTTAATGTTATAGCATAAATGAAATAGGTAAGAGCTTTCGTATTAATGGATCATCTGTTATTTCTATTACTTAAAGTGTTCTAATTTATTTATTAAAAGTACAACAGAATTCACCACTTTATGTTTTTAGTCGAAATTTTAATATTTTTGTAACAAGAACAAAGTGTACGATCAGCCTTTTGGGATTACAAAGAGCGGCACTTTGCTGTAGGAAACTACTAACACGACTTACCGTCTGCTTTATAAAAACTAAAGTGCAGCACTGCTTAAAACTTTGGACGGGTTCCGTATGAAAATTTACAAGAAAATATTCCCTTGAACATGAGAAACCTATTTAAATTATGCTCTGTTTTTATTATAGGAGAAGTATATGATGTAAGGATAGCTAATTCTAAGGAAATGATACATTTGTAAAGTTTTTGCACATTGTAGTAGAAATTTTTAGAAAAAGCCAGTAATTTACTACAGCGCAAATTATGTCAAATCGATATACAAGCGAACAAAAGTGTGCTAGATTGTTCTCGCTATAAGTTCTACTGAATTTATACAATCGTGAGAAAATATATTATTATAACATACCTATTTACATAACATTAATTTATTGTATTAGACTAAACAAAGAACGGCTTCGATGTCTAAAAGCTTCGGCACGGAACCCTAAAAATATATTTAAATATTGTTCATAATTCATAACAGATGATAAAAGCCACCTCCATTAATACAATGGCTAAGAGCTATTTTGAATATTTTAGAGGGTTATAAAATTTTCGCGTCTCATCGCCGATCCAAGTTTTATTTCTAAGATAAGGCTCTAATGATGAAGTGAAAACATTTCAGGAGATTTAATTTATGGCCGACCGTAATAAAACAAGATTTTACGACCGTTGCCAGCTAGTGGAAAATATCAGAATCAATATACTCCAATAGGGAATTACCTAAACTAAAGTGTTCACGTTTTCTTTTATTTCTATCGTTCGTTCATCTTTCGGGTGGTTTAAGTCTTATTTCTTACAAATAAAAATGTCTATTTGTGTATTTATCTGTTTAAGGTTATCGTTTTCTCTTTAATGGATCTTAACATAGAGAATCATTATTGTTTGTAACATAAATGTATCAACATGTTAAAAATCAAGTGTTTTGACCTTTAGAACAGTATAATTATGTAAAAAACTTACAAAATTACTTACATCATGAAAATTTACTGGTTTTGTACGAAGAATATTTTTTCCTTGTACAAACGTACATTGCTGGTTATAGTGGTTATGTAACTCGGTAATGTACGTGGAACAAGGGAAAAACTCTTATTTACTAATCAAGCATTTACCAAAAAACAATTAATATAGGGAATAAATTAGATCATCCGTCTTCGAGATAGAAACGATACATGGTGATCGATGTTGGGATTAATAGCAGGAAATTGATGTCCATGGCAACGGTCAACGAACTTTATAAGCATTTTCTTGATAGCGTCTTGTGATTGGCTAATATAACTAATTAATGTCTAATTAGTATTAAGGTGCTTAGTTATTATTATTAGTTTTTCGTATTTTTTTATTTCTTATAGAAAAACAAACAAGCTTGAATAATGAATACAAAGCAAGTAATCATCTGATAGGTCCCACTTGTTCATATGCATGTGAATAGCAACATAAACTATTTGCATAAATGTAAGACTATTCGGTACGTTTAATAAGATTGCTTGTCGCTACCTACCCGTGCTGTTCCCGATTTTATTAGGGTTGATACTTTGCTGAAAGCATTTTGATGGTAAAGTAACCTTGCTATAAAAATATGGCGTAACGTAAAACATATCGCTTATAAGTTTTCCTGTTTTCCTGGATAAAAATATTTTTTTATGTTTTATTATGATTTTTTTTTGAAATTGACAGTAAGCAAACACGACATGAAGAAACCAGTTATTACCTATTTATTAGGTTTTGGAAGCTGTAGAAAAATTTATTTATTTATTTATTTAAATATTCAGAACGAATTAGGTTAGTTTTTAATAATTATTGTTATGTAAGTATAGAATTCAAAACAGTTTCAAAACAACGTAACACAAAGTTCCGAATCTTTTTGTTACCACTATTTTCTGCTTGTTTCTTTGACTCTTAAAGCTTCAAGAGTTCATTATGCACATATTGTGCAAAAAGGGTATGTATTTTAATAACGCTGATAATTATGGTTCTACATAATGATCAATAATTTAAAATTCAAGACGAATTCGCAAATTGATACAAACAGAAAGTACATAATATAACTTGGACCTTAATTTGGAACGACACATTCGCAAAATGACCATCCATAATAATGACCAATATTGAGATAACAACTAGTTTAGGATTTGAACTTCAAAGTGACAACCCTATTCAAAACCGAATCGAAGCATCGAAACGAGTTCGTACTTTATTGATACTGTTATCTCTATACGCTTAGACGCCATCTCTTTTATTACGTGTTTCTAGGATATCCAAAAGCACCTTATTCTTTGTGCTTCATATTGGTTTTTACATTCAGTACCTACTGAAGTGTTTGTGAGGGTAGTCTAACAAAGATGGATATCAAAAGGCACTGTATGAAAATGTTCGCTATGTACTAACCTTGTCTTGAAGCAAAACTAAGACGTTCTTGATAGATCGTAGAAGACTTTCTTGCTTCAGAGTTCTTAACGCCTCTAATCATGATAGTTTATGTACGTGTCAGGCCTAATCTCTTCATTATCATAAATACCCTGGGATTAAGTAAGTATAAGGATAAATTACTTACAAGCTTGCTAGAGCTCAAACTGTTGTTGACGTTTCCTTTCATCTTTATTTTCTAATAAATAAGTTACTTCAATTGATTTACCTACTTGTTTAGTTAGTCATTTTAATTTAACATGTTTGAACGAAATACGTAAGCTTTGGTTCTACATCTTCGTATGTTGATATCGACTTATTTCTTAGTCAACAAATTCCTTACAATTTCAATCGAGTGGAAAAATGCGGCTCTAACTTTACTTGAAAGAGTTGAATATCTATCGGGTTATTTATGGGGGAGAACTGAACTTTGTAGCCTTGAATGAAGAATAAAATAAAGTTTTACAATCTTATTTATACGTTTTACTGAAGTAACATTTTTACTATTTGCAAACCTACGTTGCAAGCACATTGTAAATTGGAATACTTTCTTGATGATGTTTTAAAAGTTTTTAAAGCTTGAGTCACAATTTTAAATCCAATATATTTTTTATTAGTTTCAACCATTTCGTTTTGAGGCATACCACGTTTAGGGAGATCGCTTGTATCGACGCAGGTTCGAATCCTGCCAGGGCTGCCGTGTCACAACTTTTACTAAGATTTTTCAATCTTGTTTCATAGCTTTGTGACAAAAATGTATTAAGCTGTTATTAATTAATTTCACCTGTGGCGCAGTGGTACTTATATGCAATTTTAAATTATAAAAAAACAGCTTACTTTCCTGCTACGAGGTAAAAAAGCACAAAAATCTCAACTATTCTCGATCATTGCTAATACACCCGTGATAACATTTAAATTTTTTAATTGCTTCGAATTTTTCGATCAACAAACAATTGGTGCTACTCAAAAAAGGCGCGCCTGTAGCCCCAAATAAACACATTTCTTACTCTTGTTTCGTCTCCACTATTTAGTTAGGTTTGTCTGTTCGTGTTTTGTTTTGGTAAATGTAAGCTTAAATAAAGTCCCGAGTGACGTGAAGTGAGCAGTTCCCCTTTGAAAGGCCTTGAATTTGTTTGTGAGGTTAAAACTCCTTTCACCTAGAGTTCTTTACATTCGAAGTTGTTTTATGTCAATATTAAAAGTTAAATTTGAATTTTCGTTTTGTTGACTTTCATTACATTTTTCTTGCAACTCAACTCATTTATAACGATGTGAGTTGAGTTACTAAGTAAATTTTAGATTTTTTGTTTAGATTTCTTTTTATTATGTTTTTTATCTGCTGTTACCAATCGATTTGGTTATAAGTAACTGTCCACCCATCCAAGTAGTGACCGCTAAGAACGTTGCTTTAACTTGGACGATCTATCAAGACTGTCGTAGCATGCATTGCCATGAGCGCTTCAATAGGAATGGGATTGTGGGTGTACAGAGCTTTCTTAAACCGTGTCTTTAGATAGAATTTGGCAAAATTGTGTTTTTGTACAACATTATTCTCTTTGAATGCGGGTAATGCTTTTAAAAAATAAACGTAAATTGAATGTTTGGTTGCTGCGTTGTAATGTTTTGGCTTTTGTGATAAATTCTGAGGTAGCAATATTATGTTGCTCGGTCATTGACCTTTCAGTTTTGATTGGACCAATTTACTGTAAAAGTGGTTATTGTAATTTAAATGAATTTTCGTAGCTTGATTTTATAAACTTACTGGCTATTTCATTAAAAAACAGTGTCTCTTGCTGGACAATACTTGGGATACAACAATTACTCCAAGTAATAAAAAAACACTGCACCTATTTTAACAAATTTAACTACTTATTAAGACTTAAATGTTTGAATATTCTGCTAATCTTAAATTCCATGTCCGTGTGTTTTTCTATTCATGTGTGCATTGACAAAAGAAATAGTCATCCAGTTAAAGTCTGTTTTAGCTTGGGACTAGAAGACGCTATGTGAAATGTCTATTAGGGGTATTTATTTACTACCAAGCAAAAATGTCGATTCTTTATGCACGTTAATTCCTGGAAGGTCCACTCTAGAACCAGGAAAACAATCCAACCAAATGGGACCAAGTTAACAAAAGTTACAACAGTTAGTTGTTTCCTAATACATTCAAATAGTAGTTTCCATGGCAAGACCATAGTTCTATGAGATAGCAATGCGAGCCAAATCACTGCAAATTAGATTTTATGGCAGTAAGTTATGGATTAAAATGGCATGCTAACACATAAGTCACCAAGTTTGACAAAGTACTATCACGGTCAGAATCTGAGTTCATTGTGCATTTTTTATAACCCACTTTTAGTTTCCATTTTAAAATAAATGGTGCATGAAACGAAATCACCTTTCACAGCTGGACCTACATACCAGATTTTATAATTTAGTCCTTATACCTTTTAACAATTCTCTGCATTTTGGGTATTAAAAATGAGTGCTATAATCTTGGGAATACAATGGAAACCCCGTTGAGTTTTTTTACTACTAAAATGTAAATCGCGTGTTGTGCTTTTGTCTGCGACAGTACAGACCATAAACAACTAAAACTATCTGGCGAGCAGTAACCGCTGCCATGCGCCTAATTAGAACTTAGCCCTAATTCCTCCGGGTTTCGTACAAGATGTATGCGTTTATAGATGAAGCTTTCTAATAGCTCATCTGAGGTCATTTACTTTAGCATAGTTTACTTCTTATTCAAACTATCTGGTTCTTGACCACTATCGGGTTGTTGCCTTATTCTTTAAATTCTGTATCGGGTTTGGAAGTAGAAGCTGTGGTAGAAGCCCCCCCGTTTTAACGGCAGGGCACATTAGACGACGGGCGACGAAAGAAAACAACGAGAATAAACGTCACATAATGGAATTTTTAACTCGAAGCAAGTGTAACGTAGCACTGGCTCTTGGTAGAGACGAGTGGAAGGAAGGAAGGGAGGCCTTTGCCCTGCAGTGGGACGCTACAGGCTCGTAATAATAATAATAAATAAATAATTGTAACGTATGTCTACGATATGTATGATTAAGAGATTTTCCAACAAACCTTTGAAATCGGACATCTTTATTGGACCTAAAATGCCTAAAAAGATCTAAAAGTATATGTAGACTGTACCTTGAAAATACAGTCGTTATCATACCTTCCTTCTTTCCACAAGGCTATTGATACCGTGATCGGTCCTATCGAGTAAAACCACAGAGTAAAAACTATTGATTCGGCATTCGCACCTAATCCTGACCCCAGTGACAAAAACGATGTGACAGTTCGGGTACTTGGGTGCCGAATACCGTCATTATGCCGTAATCAGGGGTTCCGTCTTCATCCGAACTTGTGATTGATCGAACCCACGTCACAAGTGTAGGTAAGTTACGCTTGCGACCTTTTTAAGCGCTCGTGGCAAAGCTTGTTAAGACGTTCTTGATAGATCATCGAAGTTAAGCAATGTTCTGAGCGGTCACTACTTGGATGGGTGACCGCGAAAACAACTAAGCGCTTCTGTGCTTTGGAGGGCAGGTTGCACTGTAGGTCCCAGCTTTTAAAAGTAGTTAAGCCATGACGGAGGCCTTTAGAAGTCCTTAAAACGTCGTCGTCAGAGTTGGATACTTGCTCACACGAACGAACGAACGAAAGAGCAAACGAGCTTGCAACCACTTTTTTTTAAGTCGTTTGCAATGCATAAAATATGTAGAAATAGGATGCTTAAAATTCAATCGCAAAAGATGTGTTCTGAATAATGGCGATTCAAACGTTTACCAGTGCCAATAGGAGCATGCCTAACCGAGGACGACCGTTGAGCAATCTATCTTAACTCCGTGATTGGCGCCACCAAGCCTCTCACGAATTTATACAGAGCGACAGTTTAAGGACCCCGCACTTGATCAATGGCTAGTTTTCTAGTATGTGAGAACTATCTGAATTTACATAAAAGGGTGACTGACCGACTGGAGAAACAAATACTTTTGGCTTTGTTTTGTCCGTGTTTATTTGGTAATAAATTATTCACTTTTGTATGAATGGTCTGGTTATAGAAAGCAATTTTTTTGAATTAATAAATAATTACTCAATATGCTTATTTTGGCGCTTCAGTAATTTTGCGTTTCCAGTGACGATATTATTTTATAGCGTCAGAAACTTAAACACAAACGTTTGAGACATGATTGAGATAAGAGTAAGTTCGTATGATTGAGTTTAAGTTGTACTCACCTATTTAATTCATCATTGGAAAAACGCGCTCTTTTTTGAAGACTACAAACTATTATAAAATAACTATAAGTTTCATTTGCAAAGACTGTGCAATTTGCAAACCGTTCCAAGCCAAGTAAATTAAAAATTACTCCACATCATAAGCAAGCGTACCAAGTATTATTAATCAAGCTAGCTCGACCAGGATAATAATTTCATTTGATCCCATTTATTACCGGATTAAAGAGCCCACACATGGGATTATAGCTTCTAAGTATCCATTTATTTTTGCGCTCATAAAGAAACGGAGAACTATTTCTGATCCGCGTTGAGTCAGCGAGGTTTTTCATGGATAAGCTCAGGCTTGTTAAAGATTTTCTGCTTTTGTTGGAACTGTTTTCCATTGGTTCTTAAACTCTCGCGATTACAATTCCTTTTTTTTGAAATATTGTTTCAGGTTTTTATCGCATTATTTATTTATTTAATAGGAAACAACATAATACTACTAAGAGGCCATTTAAAGTTCTCCACACACGAAGCGATTTATCATGTTTTCAATGGAAAACTAGATAATGATCTGTTCATAAAGTGGTTTACGTAAATTTACCAAGTAATCCAATACTGTACAAACATCGGTTGGATTGAAAATACAGATTTTTCCTAATCTCCGAAGACATACAAAACGAAAAGTTCTAAAATAATCACCATTTCACAATATTATCTTACAAAAGTAAAAAGCCAGTATCATATTTTTTTTTCGAGGAAATTGAAATGATATCTTTTTCAACTTCAATGATTTCATTCGCATTGAAATTCGGACGAAGTATATAAATTGGCTTTTTGTAACAAGCTACGTATTTATACTTCACTGGGAATGTAAAAGGTTTGTATGTTAAAATAAATATATTTAAAATTCAGTCACAGTTTATTGAGTGCACTGAAAAGGATGAAAATTGGAATAAACAATGGTTCAAAAATATCTAGTATCTAAAAAAAAATGTGTAATTTTTTTTCGTTACAAAACGAAATAAATAAAAATGATGTAAGTAAGCGGTAAATTAGTTATTTTATGTTTTCTTGATTCTTATAATTGCCTAGGTACTTCCATAAATTATTAATGTTTATTCAAAAGATCTTTAATAAATTAAGATCTTAAAATCTAGCACTCCTTAGAAATACCTCTTAAGGTTAATTAGAATTCTAAAATTAACTGGTTTGAGCTAGTTTTCTAGGTACTGCTTTTTCTTAAAACTAAGTTAATTAAATACTGATTTTCAGAAATGTAATAATGAGCTACCTAATGACTGACTTGAGTCTTGAGAGACGGAGTGTTCAGGCCTATACTCTCATTCTGAGTTAAAGGTCTTCCTTCACCTACAACTCAAAACGACTTGACCTACAATTTAACGTACCCTCCGAAGTACAGAAGCGCTAAAATTCATTTTTTTTTGCATTTAATTGCAACAAACGGTCAACCCTCCAAATTCTAACTGCTCAAAACATCCTTTAACTTCAAAAAATAGAGCGAAACCGATAACGGCAGCTAGTTTTAAAGCATTTAAGTCGAAAACTATTTTGATAAGCCTGCGGCGATAATAGAGTGATATTACTTTTTGTCAGATATCAATACCATTTGTTTTATATTTGCTGTTACATTTTCTATTTTCATATTAAATAACACATTGTGATACATTTGAGAGAATAATAATATTTGTTTGGTCAGCTGGCTTAAAACCAATAAGTTATGTGCAGTAGATTAGTAGTCGAGTTTAGAACAGAGAGATTATTCGGTAATTATAATTATTAACTGTAGTCGCAAAATTAAAAAAAAAGCGCCTTCACGTCATATTCATAATTGGAATACGATTAATCCTTCGAAAACAAAACCGAGGCATTCATTCAACACTCGTAAAATTTAATTCGCAAAGCAATTTACGTCTACGCGATCCAAACAATCAATTGTACGAAACAAAATAAAGACAATTAGCCATTCGCAACCAGCTTTGGTCGTCAAACCTACCGACATTTCTGTCTAATGCCAGTCTTCGTCCAACCCTCGGAGCGAGCGCACGTCTTCACGCTCCGACTAAAAAATAACGTAGTGATAATATACTTGTGCAATCAATAGTGATATTTTGTGTGAGTGTTTTCTTTTGCGGCGTACTTTTAAGGTAAGATTTTTGTATAAATTATTTTAAAATATTCGGAATTAAATTTGTTGTTTTAGGACGGTTTGCCCTGTGGGAATGTTTCAATGAAGTTCGTTTTGGGTTTGTAAGCAAACTGCTTTAATTAGAGTACAGAGGTAAGTTTTAAACTAACAGGTACTCGTATCAAATTTAATTAAAATGTTTGAATTACTTAATTTTATATTTATTGATTTATTTAGAGAAACAACAGCAATATTGAAAAATCATGATAATAGTGTAAAGATTTTGGAAACTGAGAGGGAATTAAAGGTAAAGGTTTAGTTATTGGTGGCAGGCTTTGAGACATAAAAATTATCAAATCTAGTAGGGTTTTGCTTCCTGATTACATATCTACCACTTTTATTTCTAGGAGATGCTTAGTTTTCGAGAAATTAATAAAAACATTTTTCATACAAATTCAAAGGAAACGTGTAACGAAACAAGATAAAAATAACTTCACATGAATTTGACAGCTTATTTGTCGCAGTTTATTATCTATGGTGTAAAATGGCGCGCAAAAACGATAAACGGAACGTAAACTTTTTTAATGTTTAGATATTTTTTTTATTTTAAGATTAGCGCTAGATAAGGCAAAAAGTAAATGATTAAAACATTTTTTCATAAATTTTTCATTTATTGAAACCGAAATTGATTACATTATCAATTCATTTGTTGTAATTATGATGTGTGAGACTGTGAGACGCCACTGTAAGTACCTCTATTATGGGCTCGCTTCGCTCGCATTTTTATATATCAACCTAACCTAACCTACTTTTTACGTCACCAGATTTTATGGGTGGGCTCGCTTCGCTCGCATTTTTATATATCAACCTAACCTAACCTACTTTTTAGGTCACCAGATTGTATGAGTGGGCTCGCTTCGCTCGCATTTTTATATATCAACCTAACCTAACCTACTTTTTACGTCACCAGATTTTATGAGTGGGCTCGCTTCGCTCGCATTTTTATATATCAACCTAACCTAACCTACTTTTTAGGTCACTAGATTTTATGAGTGGGCTCGCTTCGCTCGCATTTTTATATATCAACCTAACCTAACCTACTCATATATTGGAAGTTAGGGTCCTATGTCACCAAATTTGATGAGTAGAAAATTTTACGTTCCGTTCATCGTCTTTGCGCGCCATTTTACATCATAGATAATAAACTGCTACAAATAAGCTGTCAAATCCTTAAGAAGTTATTTTGATCTTGTTTCGTTCGTTTCACGTTTAATTTGAATTTGTATGAAAAATGTTTTTATTAATTTCTCGAAAACTAAGCATCTCCTAGAAATAAAAGTGGTAGATATGTAATCAGGAAGCAAAACCCTACTAGATTTGATAATTTTTATCTCTCAAAGCCTGCCACCAATAACTAAACCCCAGCCGAATTAAATATTTAAGTACCTAGTTTTAGATAAGTTTAGTTTTAAAACTATTTTTTGATTATGTTATTATGTTTTGTGAAAGTAAATAACGATTATAGCTTATTATTCTTTCGTTAAATATAAAAAAGTTAACAATAAATTATTCATTGTATATGCAATATTAGGTCCTGCTCATTAAACTCATCTAGCTGGTCTTCGAATGATCATGTTAAAATTTATGATATTCATCTGTTCTTACGTCTTTATAAACTTAACTATGATTTATACAGCAACAGGAAGTATTATCAACGGGTCAACGGCTGTGATTTGTCACAATGTAAAAGACTTACCTACTTACCATCTAGCTCACTCTAGAGAAATCTCTGGAAATCTCTGGCTTATCTAGAGAAAAAGCATGTTCTTCATACTTGTAGAATAAGCCAATGTGCGGTCTTCAGGCTTGCGTCCTGAAGATCTTATTTGCATTTAGTTTTGGCATTCAAAACGTGTTAATAGAAAAAAAAAAGGCTTTTACATCGTTTATTCTGTGTCATCTATAATAGATGACACAGCAGTGCCTGTACTGGGACATTGTTCAGATGGAATAGGCTTGCGTCTGTTTGGTAATTAATAATTGAAATTAGTTATGTTTTGACAGATTTCATTGTTAATTGGATACTACAATTCAATTCATTAATTATTCAGCTAACGTCACACTGACCAATACTAGAATAGTTATGAGATCTATTTTGTATTGACCGATTTTAGTGTTTAACTTACAAAAAGCTTACTGTGGTCACAGATATATTTTTGGTATCAATGTCATACAAATATTATTTTCATTTTAATAATGCTATAGTAATTGTAAAAATAGGTAATTACAAGTAAAATAAATAAGTATTAAATTATAACTTGTTTTTTAACTTCATATACCTAACTGTTTTCATGATTATTGTTTAAAAACGAATAGCTTTTCATATACTTAATAAATTAATACTCAGCTTGGTCTCCAACGTCAAAATAGCCCTATTTATCATTTCACCATTTATATCATGTCATTATCGAATGCTGATAATACATTGCTGCATTTGTTCTAAAATGGTAATATTTGTTGTTCGCGGTAGGATCAATGTCAACATAACGGACAGTAACCTCGTCAAGCAAATAAGTAATTAGTATTTCTATCGATCGGGAGCTTCAACTGTGTCATATGGCTCATATTAGATTTCCGATGTGGGTAGTTAATTTGATCAGAGACCAAATCTACTAATAGAATGTAATCGATGAGTGTTGCCAAATTCGTAACTTAGCACTTGATTATGAAACATTAATGCAAACATTGAACGTTACGTTTTGGATGTTACTCATTCAAGCGAAAGCTTTTGAAAGAATTTGTCTGTATCTTGAAATATTTACTAATATTTTTGTTTGTTTGTTTGACGGAGGTAATCTACTACTCAGCCGATTTCTAAAATTCTTTCACCGATGTTTAGAATGGACTGTCGGGGTGGTTATAGGCTATATTTTATTCCGATAGTTTCAGTTGTGCAAAGCTGGGACATGCTGCTCTATTCACACATCATCGGTGAAAAAAAAATTGAAATCGGCTGAGCAGTTTCGGAGATTATATCCGTCAAACAGAAAAACAAACCAACAATACCTTTATAAATTAGTATAGATATAGACAACAACTATAATTGCATAAATATTTTTTTAGTCTATTGCTGATTAAAATAAAATACTTATATTATACTTTTCATCAAACTTGTTTTAAAATTATTAGATATTGTGATAGTTGGTTTAATAAACATTGAATTGATTTATCTAGCTAACAATACACTTTATGTACACAGATTGGCAGCGTTTTGATCCGTCTTAAGTCTTGTTAGTTGAATTCGTTCAGGCATGTTTGACACAAGTAACAAGATGACAATTTAGACATTTTTCCGGAAGATGCCTTGGGGGTTTATACACGTGCAAAACCCATCAAGTTTGATTATGTGCACGTGTCGCGCCAATTTGTTTTGTACTTTTATACATATTGAGTTTTCGGGACTAGCTTTTTGTTGGTATTACGGACTAGAACTTTATGAAATATAGATTATCAAGGTAATCCTAATTATCTGTTACTTAATTCTAAAGAAACAAAAAAAGATAGAAACAAAAAATACCTACGTAAATTAAATTGTTAATTTAAAAAATGAACTCTGGTAATAGGATTGCTTATAATATCCTAGATTAACAAATAGGCTTCTTTTGATCCTGGTAGTTTTACGAGAACGGACACGAAGCACAGAATCACTCAGTTGTTGATACTAGTCCGTAGTTATGACCGCTCACAACGTTTCTTAACTTCGACGATCTATCAAGAACAAAAGCTTCGTCACGAGCGCTTCAGTTATTGCAATATGGCTACCGGGCATTGCTCCGTATATTATGTAGTAATTTTAAAACCACACTTGACGGTCCACACTCGGCCACGTAATGGTGCAGCCAGTGCCAAACCCATTGTGTTGTGCAATGGTTGTTGGCATCTTGCTACTATGGTAAATATTGCCCATTTTGGGCTCATGAAGTCAGATGGTCTCTGGTGTAGGTTTAGAAACAGGCGAACAACTTAAATATATTTCACTTTATGCAAAGCACACTGAAAATTAGTCACGTAAAAATTTAGGCGACTTAGGTCCGTAATTCCGTATACAGACACCTGATTTTTCATAAAATCTTTACCCTCAAAATTACTAAAAGGATTTGCCTGAAACTTGAAATATACATAGTTTATGTAGTAGAATTGTCCACGATATTGCCAACGTCGTGGGCCGGCAGTGGATCAGCCAAGCGCAGGACCGTGAGAAATGGCAGAAACAAAGGGAGGCCTATTCCCAGCAGTGGGAGAAATCAGGCTGCGGATGATGATGATGATGAATATGATGATGTAGTAGAATACTTCATCCTAGGCTTCTTTTAATCCCGATATTCCCAAACAAACTGTTCATCGCGATTAACACCACGGGGCTCAGCTAGTAAATCTATAAATATGTAAAGAAGTTTCATTAAAATAATCAATTATGAAACCTAATTAGTTAGCAGTCACGGCTGTTCTATTATTCAATTAGTTTTGACTTAATTGGATTAGCAGGAGAATAAGACTAAATTTGTTGTTTGAACAAATATTTTAACTTTGATTTGTATGTTTGGTTAAGTATTAATTTAAAAACATTTTCCTGTATTTTTAACTACTTTCGTTGGTTGTAAAAATTGTATAGATGTAAAGGCCCATAGAATGTTTCAATATGCTAAAGCTCAGCGATATCATAATATAAGCTTTGCTTTAATATGCAGTCTTGAAACTGCAATATGAGATAGTAAATACAATGTCATAGCAGCTTCCTTTGTCTTGTAAGATATTGATCCTTATGCATATTAATTAAGGTTTAAACTCTATTGTTAGTGTTGCGTGTAAATCACATAATATGCTACGGATAGTTACCCATAAATGGTTTCCTATAATGCTTCGTATTATCAGTACTAGTTGGAATATTGAGGTTAACGGTTTAGTAAACTTACTTTAACTAAAACCAATATTAAATCTGCCGCAATTTTTTTTCATTGACATAACAAATACATTCATAAAACCTTTATTATATTGATAATTTTATGAATAACTTACTTTTGAGTAATTTGAGAATCAATGACCTTCTGAAAGAGCAAATAAAACCTTCCTGGCATTTCATTTTTGTAACACAACTTTAAGAAAAACATAAGGTACTTAGTTCAAGTTAATTTCATGGTAAGTTATGAGAAACAGAGAATCCCTTGTATTTTGTAATTTAGATTTTTATGACCTTTCATGAATATCCAATGTTAAACAATTTCTGAGTGGGCACAATTTGAATAGATAACATTAAAAAATGAAATATTACTTGACTTTTAAGTCTGTAAGTCACGACGAAAGATATCATACAGCTTAAAAAACACCTCAACCGGAGTGACATTACTTACTGTCAGTCTCAAAAACCCATCTATCTCTGTTTTTCTTACTGTCTATATTTGACAGTTTTTTTATTGAAGGAATGTCAAATATCTACCCTCAGTAAGCAAAACCTAAAATAGATTTGTTTGCAACTGGCTGTTAGTCAACGAAATTAGCTTTAAAGCTCAGTTAGTTGTAACAATTCAATCATCATCATCATCATGGGCAGCTAAAATTATAGTCTACTACTGTCTATACACCTCCTATAATAAGAATCCTAAGAATTCAATGCTCACTTCAAAATCGTGACAATTAACACGTTGAGTGCCCCGGACGCACTAGCTCGGGACTTGGGCTTTGAATGTGTTAAGCCGTAAGTTTTTACTTCTCAATAAAATCACGGTTTTGCAAATAACAAAATGCAAATCAAACGAAATGCTCAGTAGAAACTAGTGAATTCAAAGCAATAATTTCAAAGCCGCTTATAAATTTGCTGAAAATGACTTCATAAAAACGAGAGAAATACTGATTATACAATCCGTATTACTGAAGATTGTAATCCATTGAGTTAGTACTTTTTTAGAAAGGTTTATACCGATTTTATTGCGGCACCTTTCCATCGAAGTTTTATTACTCGAATAAAAACGATGTAGAAATTTGAAAGTGTTGATTTGCCAAGGGTCAGTATAATGTAATAAAATATTATTTTGTAATGTCAAAATTTATTAATTTGACAAGATCATTTCACAACTTTCATCGTCACGTCCTTAAAATCAATTCTAGGATTCCACGGAACGCCAAACCAGAGAATCAGACATCACGAAGGTGTGGGCCTAAGTGGTAGTCACCAGCCCGCCAGACAAAACATCACATCGCAGCCATCTGGTTACTAAGAATTAAATTGCTTGGGACTAGATAAAGCTATGTAGAATTGGTTCAAAAATTTAAAATCATTATTTTGGAAAAATGAAAATGATTACTGAAAACAAATGCCTCAAAAAACTCTATTAGACATATAAATTGGACTCGTCTTGTTCAACCAAAGCCTATTTAGAAAGCGGGTTTACGTAAATTACCCCCACTTTTTGATCTTTTGTCCCAATTCCCATTTGAAAACAATACAGAGCGGTATTTAGGTATTTCGTCCATTGTAAAACTTGGCAGGGTTTCATTGATGATAATTGAAAAAGTTATTGAATGCCGAAGCCTTTCCGCGGAATATTTATTCATGAGCTTACTGCGCAAATTACTCTTTTAAATGGAGATTACAGATGTTTTTTCGAGCGGCCCGTCAGAAAGTTGTACTGTTTTGAATTGCTGTACGCTTGGGTGAAATATTGGTAATTCTATTTACGAGCTTGAAGCTATAGAAATTCTGAGAAAGGACGAATGGAGCTTTCCGAGCGCAAACGAGTGTTGAACTTTAAAAACTTATTACTGAATTAGGTGGGATTGGTAAGAATAAAGTGAAAATGAAGCATAAAAACATACATCAGGAATTCATAGTCATAAAATTTAGAAAAATCGGAGAAACAAGTTGCATAGATGTAAAACTAAGGACTATCAAACCAACAGGTTGTGTCACTTTAGCCCGTTTTATCTTATTTAATCGAATTACCTAAACCTTTTTCATTCGTCTCAATATTCAAAATCGATTACCTAATCAATTTAAAAAGCTACTAATGACTTCCTTTACCAAATAAAGGTTGAATATTCAAAGATCATTAAAAGTATTCTCTATCCACAATTGTGGTAAACTTGGTCAACCTAATATTGTGGTCACAGAATATGAATGGCATTCCTATAGTTCGTTAGTTAGCATTGAATGCGTGGGTTATCGAGACATTGCAGTTTTTGCCTCAATGCGCTGCCTAACGAACTGGGAACTTGTAATATTCCTGACCTATTTGAGGGACAGTGGATGTGGTCTGTTGGAAATGTATTTTACTTGCTTTGTCCGCGGTTTTTTCTCTTTATGTAATTTTTTAATTTAAGTATAGCAAGTACTTATTATTATTAGGTTTTCATCTTATGTTATGTTTTTCTTGGTATGTTTTATATGATAGATAAAAGTAGTGCTCTCTTCTCAAACTTTTCATGATTTTTGTATAAACTAGCTGGTTTACAAGTATGATGATGATGAAAAGTAGTTTAGATCTTTTTTTGCAATCTGTACCCATTCTTTGTTTTAAAGTTTATCTGTTCAGCTTTTAAGACGTGAAAAAATAATAGACAGACAGACTTTTCTAATATTGTTACGGATGAGTATCAAAAAACGAACAAAATAAATGCATAATTTTCGTATCCATCGATCACAACATTTAAGAGGAAGCAATTTTAACAATAAAACATTCACAAATCAAAGAACCAGTGGCAGCGAACAGGAAAAATCCCCGTCATCTTTGAGAAAGCATAAAATAAACAGCTGATTAACCGATCGGATTACGCGAACCTCCAGTCACCCTTAACAAGACCCTAGAAGGGTCGTTTAGACCCCTAAATCATTCCTGTATAATCGTGAAAAATGTTAGTTTAATTCTTGCGCCACATGCCGCCGTCAGACCATTTATTTAACCATCATTTGTGGGGAAGATATGCGTAAAATATTACCTCCTTTCATTTCTACATGACGATGTTACTTGGTTTGGTACAGGGTTATGTTGAGACGGGTCTTTATGATCGCGTGATACCAGACAAACCTTTGGTGAGAAGTTAACTTATAAGTTTTACAATTACTTTTATGAAAGCTGAAGTAATTAGCACTCGGACAGCTCGGCATTACCAGAACAGCACTACAAATAAATTTCTCAAGTTTGGTTCATATTAGAATAACGGTTTGATAGTTATGCGATAAAAAACGTGAAATCACACAAACATACAACGCAAAATCGTACAAGATGCCACTAAGATCTTGGCTCAATTCGCTCGCTCAATGAACTTAAACTAGCCTTTACCATTGACATACTTCAATCAATATGCTTTAATCCCATTACATACATTATTACATACACACTGCGACTTATATAATCTATACTAATTATAATAAAGAGGTTAGGTTGGCTTGTCTGTTTGACGGAGGTAATCTCCGAAACTACTCAGCCGATTTCAAAAATTATTTTACCGATGTATAGAATGGGCTGTTGGGATGGTTATATAGGTTATATTTGATCCCGGTAGTTTCATTAATACACCCGAGCAAAGCCGAGACGTGCTGCTAGTAATCGGTAATGAGCTAAATGATTCTACTTAATATAAAGAAAGAGCTCCGTGAAAAATGTAAGCTTAATTCGGCCGTATGTTGTGGACAGATCATTTATTTAGCTGTATTCCACGAGGGAAATGATCCGGAAAATATGCTGAGCGTCACGAAAACGTGCCTTATTCCCCTACGAGTAATCCCCTTAGGAATATGAAATCATTTGTTGAATCATTTTTGATGTACTGGATCAAAATTTCATGATCATAATCCGATTTTCTAACGAAAATTATAATAAACTTCAGTTGCGTAAAGATTGTAAAATTATCTGGTTACACGCTCTAGGTGTCAAACATCGTGAAGAAACTAAGATGAAGCGATGTGCTTGCAACCTTGTGTCGCATTATAAAATAGTTCGTTGAACTTTAACCCAAATCATTATTAATCATTGGAATTTTATAAGGGCTTTAAACATTATTAAAGTCTTTAACAAATAACACTGAATAATGGCATGTCAAATATTTTCGTTTAGTCAGCTTGTCCTAGTTAAACTTTGTCAATCTCCTTGATTCTCTTTGATCCTATTATGAAAGCCGGGTGTGATTTTCCTGATGTTTTTTTCGCAAACGGAAATAAAATCGGTCTTATCCTTGGGAGTTCAACTGATTTGTTGGAAACTTGCGTCCGTTTTATTACGGTCGTAAAAGAAGTCTGTTTTATTTAATTTGTGTTTAGTAGTTTGAAACTTAACAAATGCAATGTAAGTAAATCATACAAAGTGGTAAGGTAGTCCGGCTATAAGACGATTGCTTTTATCTCGCGGTTTTGAATCCCATTAAAACCTTTAGTACCATCATTTATTATGATTTTTCATGTATAAATGAAATGCCTACGTGTGGTTTACCACGATAAAAATGTAAAAAACAATATTTTTTGTTGTCTAAAGAATACTTTCTTCAGATATTGCGGTAAAAAAAATAGATATTATGGGAATCCAAACGGTAATCATTGCTGAAATATTTCCATCAATATGACGGTCACCGCACCTCAGGAAAGGTCTTAAGAGGATTATCCCCATTTTTTTCGACGTAAAATGTCAGAAATGTCACAGACGCCATTATTCAGACGTCATGAGTTATCCGACGGGAAGTGGACTGTGTCATTTTGTAGGTTTGTATAACAACCCATTTGAGAGACTTTGATATAATAAGAGGCTTATAGAGGCCTAGAATTTTTGTGTATTTTTGCTTAGCAACGTTAAAGTGAAAGATGAAATAATCAAAGTCGTAGGCGTAGATCGGCAAGACTAGTTTGGAGGCTAAAAAGACGCTCAGGTATTTTAAATTAAAAGTTACTTTCAGTTTTTTATTTAGTTTCCAAACAGATTTACAAATATAAAATCAAGTAGTACTCTCAATCAGGACTCTCGTTAATTTACGACGATTAAGATTCAGCGAGGCAAATTCAATCAGATTACAATCGGCATTAAGTCGCTTTTAGAACTATAATAATATTTTGGATATTACATTCGGTTTTGAATGCTCTTAAATTATAATACCTTATAACTTAGAGGGATTTTTGACTACGCTTCGGAACTATTACTAAAATAAGTTTTCAAACTTAATAGTTTTTTATTGAATCGGTAGAAAAGGGTTTTAATTCAGAACATTTTAAGAAAAAATTACAGAACAAAAACTCTTAGATAAACCTTAAAAATAAAGTGAAAATGGGTGAAACCGCTCTTAAAGTAGTCACAGACGATCGAACTTGGTGCGGAGCGCACCACGAACCGCACGGTGCGATAAAAAAAAAAATAAAAAATAAAAAAAAAAAAAAAAAAAATCGCATATATAGTGTTGCGCGTACGATAGCACAATAGCGACTAAACCGACATGTGGTTCGGTGCGCTGTCCACACGATCGAATCGGTGCGGTACGCACCGCGTTCGATGTGCAAGCGCTCCGAACCAGCCGTACCGATATTAATAATAATAATGTCCGCCGGACCGTGCGCCACACGATCGTATTTGGTGCGGAGCACACCATGTTCGTGGTGCGCTCCGCACCAAGTTCGATCGTCTGTGACTACTATTACAAAACCAGCCTTTTTATAATCGTTTCCTTTCACCTTTCAAAGGACGGGACCCTAATTTAAGTAAGTACTAACGCTTACTCATCACCAACAAAGGATGGTAATGATACTCTCCAAGGATTTTTGTTATAAAATGACCAAATATTTGTCGTCTTTTGAATTTAGAGTGAGTATTACATTTTGAATACCCTTATGAAAATGTAAGTTACATTATTAATAGGACTCTCGGAATACAATGTAATCTTTGAAGACGAATGAGCTGGGACTAATAAAGAAATAGAGCAGTACTTTTTATATTTTTATCTCAGATTTACATCAACATAAAATAAAGTGTTTGTATGTTTGAGGAAATAAGTGACCTTTTGAAAATGGACTAAAGTACTTTCACCGGCAAGCGTGTGAAGAATGGTGGTATTGAGGAATACCACCATTCTTGTGCGCGCCGTAATTACAGTGAATTGAACGAAACAAGTTTGTCAAGAGTGGCCAAGATCTTATATTAGGAAATTTCGTGGCCTACCCCATGAGAAAGAAGCGTTGTTTTATGTACCATTTATATATGATATTGTACATTTTTATGTATGCAACCAGTGATAAAATTGTGATTAAACTTTTATAGTTTGAGAATGTTATGTGGATGAGATTTCCCAGCCCATCAATTAATATAAATAAAGTATGGTGGTATGGAACTCTCCGGGTATTCCCATTAATATTGTTATGCCACAAACTTTAATACTAACATTAGAGGTGTGTACTAAACACCAGATCAAAAGCAAAATAAACCCAAGAAAGACAAAGAAACTTAAAACTATACAAATATTACCTATATAGAAAAACCATAAAACAGTTTTACAACTAATTAGTTCCACAAAAGCTTATGACTATTTGTTAATATTATAATCACATTTTGTACGCTATATTCATCCTTTGAAGATGTAAAAGGAATGTTCGCCATTCGCATAAGGAAATAACGACTCTAATCTGACATTTCTAAGGGAATTTGTACAATTCATCAGTTGAAGGGCTCGTTACTTCGTAAAACTATGTTCTCAATGCCATTAGGGTAGAACATTGGATTTAACATAGTATTACAATGTAACGGTTGTAATAAAATTACTCTGGAAAAAACAAACGAATGCATTCGTTTTTTGTTCTTACTTTTATGCAAATGTACAGGATCTTATGGAGTCATTTACTTATTTTTTAGTTGTTCCCTCGTATATTGTTACAATTGCTAATCCTTACCGCTATGTTAAATAAAGAACAAAGTGGATGTAATTACCAGGAAAAACGTTTTGATGATGAAGATGATGATATGATATGAAATATATGAGTTGAAACATTGTTCACAGAACGTTCTAATTTCAAACATGTAAACACATCTTCCTAATTCGTGTCTTTGTTTTATTTTAAACAATTCATCATTTAGAGATTGTTGGTTTTTTTTTCTTTTCATGTATTATGACAGTGATCACCAAAATTGTTCACTTGCAAACGAACGAAGTGGCCATCGGTCGGTCTAAAAATTGTTTCTTCAGATAATTTACAGCTTATACCAACATTATGTACCTACTGTTTAAGTTTTCGATAGTTTTCTTGCTACACCCTGTATTCTGTACTATATATGCTATGTATGTGTTTTATAGCTTCGGGTATTTCTAATTGGGTTATTTTGAGGATTCCGCTCCTCGAAGGGAAATAAATATGGCGATGTAAACTTTGGTAAAGGTAAACCATTAGATTAAGGTTTCCGGGTATAATTTTGGGCCTCGTTCCAACAAACGTAAACAAAAAGTTATTTAACTCCAAATTCTGGTTTGCGATTTTTTGCTTATATTTTATTATTAGAAGCTGAATACGAAAAGGGCGTATTGTTCCATTTAAGTTCATTTAACTATGATCTTTAATAAAAAAATAGATAATTATTATTACGTTTCTCTAAAACATAATATTTTATTGTTCAAGCACTAGTAGTCTAGACTAATTGTCTTTTTTATACATATTTGTCAATTTAATATAGGTTTAAAGTATGTTTATTTCTTGTTATTCTTATGGCAACGAAAAGCGATAGCAACAGATTTGATCTCCGTTTTAGCTAAAGTAGGTTTACTATACGAATATAAATAAAACCGTAATACGATAATAATGATGTAACATAACAAACAATAAGCGCTTTGTGATTGAAGATTACTTAATCACTAATATGTAAGGAAATCCACGGCTGAAGAAACCACAATTTAACATAATCAAGGATGAACATAGATTAACATGATCTACGTATAATGTGGCACATGCTAGAACCATAAATTACTAACTAAAATGCTGTTAGTTCAAGCTAAATTGCATTTATATAGAAAGCAGGTTTATGAAAATAGTATGTAACAAGCACAATACCACTTTTATTTTATACTAACAGCACGTCTCGGTTTTGCACGGGTGTACTAATGAAACTAGCGGGATAAAATATAGCCTATATTACTCGTGGATAATGCAGCTTTCGAATAGTGAAAGAATTTTGAAAATCAGTCCAGTAGTTTTCGAGCCTATTCATTACAACCTTACAGAGTTTTCCTCTTTTTAATATTTGTAAGTATAGACAAATAAACACCATTTACCAGCTTTATGTGTAAATTTGTTTAAAAACAAAGCTAATTCTACAAAGGGATTTAATTAACACGTTGTTAGTTGAGCCCTTAAATCCGATGAGTAGCACTCACAGTGGGTAATCATTAAAGTTTGGAGAATCTCGCTGTTTTTCAAGTTTTACTCAATTCCTCTTTATGCATATTCGACCGGTAAACTTATATTAGCTAAAACCATTAATAAAATTTTTATTCCATAAACGAATTTTATGAATTGCCAATTATATAGATAAGAATGAATTTATTTTTACCTATTATTATAAAACAATTATTTATTTAAATTTTATACAACAATAATATTGTTAATTATATTTTAAGGCTATTATAACTCTTGTATAATACCTGCCCTGACATGTAACTTGGTGTTATAAATAAAAATATTTGTATTTGTATTTGTATTAAATCTGTTGCTATTTATTATAACAACACAAAAAATTACTCACGTACAGATATTGTGTGATTATAATAATGTCTAGTACAACTCACGATAGTTTTCAAACTGTTGCTATTTCTTTTAGTTTGTCATAATTATAAGTAACAAGAAAAAAACATTTTTTAAACCTATATTAAATTGACAAGTTTTTATGAATAAGACCCAAATCATTTAATTATACTTACTTCATTATCAAAACTATAAAATTAGATGAAATAAATAACTGTCTTTATAATTAAAGTAGCGACCTAAAAAAGACTTCTACGGCGTAGACCTCTACGTCTTTGTCGTAGAACTCTACGGTGTATACGAGTAGGTCTACGTCGTAAGTTTCTACTAGGTAATTATTCTTGTTATTTTTTTTTACAAAGTTTACATTACAACTTTTACCTTTTCTTTATTAAAATTTTTAACAAAATGTTTTAAGTAAATTTATGTTTATGTGATGTGGGCACTCCATAAATATAAAAGTTAAATGAAATGTGAATTTAGGTATGGTTTCTATTCTATTCTCGTTTACCAAAATCATGAATTGCGTATGTATGTTTTATCACTTGTCACATCAATTTTTTCTTAAACACAATAGAAAATTGAACCTTATTAGTTCTTAATATAAGTTATTATAATTCAAGCTATCTATTCCCGGATATTGCAACCATTATAACTCTACCGGAAAATTAATTTCGATCCAGATCACTGTGGTTATAGGCTTTGTTGAATCTATTGTGCACTACCAATATTTGCATCGACCTTATACCATAGTGATAAGGTCTAAATTACATCTGTTTTGTTGATTAGGTTTGAATACAACGATGCCGAAACCCGTGATACTGACGTGATAATTAGAATTGTAATTATTTATTATGGTGTTAATTTAATTAGATAAATTACTGAAGTTTATTTCACTTGGCACAGCCTTTTAACTTTAAATAAGAAACAAATAAATTTTCATAAACTCTGCAAATAACATTTAAGTAATAAAACAAAATTTTGGGAAAATATAACATCTTGTGGTATACGTCTAGTGACTAAAAACTGCCAAGCAGAAAATAAAGCCCCATTCAAAACAAAACTGGCAAAACAACCCGCTTTTTACACGAATAAATTCGCATTTAACTTCCAAAACCCCTTAAAATTCCCGCACCATCCATAACTTATCCCTGAATAACGAACGTTCCTCTTGTTCCAGATAAAAGATGCAAAGAAAACGGCAGAAGAAACGGCGTGAAAAGTGTTTAAAAAATGTAACTTAAAGTGTTGTGGTAAAGTACAAAATGGGTTCTATACCATCTGGAATCACGAACAGAGATTGGTTATTGGTGATTCTGGTGTTGTGTCGGACAATTGTTTGCGACAGTCGGTGTCCTAAGTTTGCCGAGAAACCCCTCGAGACGAGAGTGCAAGACGCGACAATAGTTTTCAGGGCGGTGGTTGTACAGACACATTTTCAGGTAAGTTTTTAATTTTCACATTCAAATATTTTTAGGCCTTTTAATATCATTGGGTGATCATAATATCTTAGAGGTTTGTTAGAGGTAAGTCTAAATAAGAAAAGATACAATGAAACGCAGAACCTTCTCCTTTTTTGAAGTCGATTAAAAACGATTAATGAATAATAAACAACATTAAACATATTTCCAACAATGCGAACAAAAACTAGTTGTTATAATCATGATTTATGTTCACAATTTGCAAATTACGAAACACTTCGGATGACGGTCATATTTTACGGAACGTATTCATTTGCGATGAAATTATTTGCAATAAATTCATTCCATCAACCGGTGATCAAACAAAATCGATTCGCTTTTGTTCTGCTTGCATTTATCCGATTTCCATAGATATAAGGGTTAGTTCATAACGTAATTTTATAGGTGCGTTACGGGTTTACAAATATCAGATGAGGTAATAGTAAATGACCTGGAAAAGTGAGATTGAAATAAGGTCATAAAAAATTGATGTCTGTTAAATAAAGATATATAGGTATAAAGAAGGTTATAAGATGGACCAAAAATATCAAAATAAAATCCTTTATAATCATAAGACTTAATTACATACATTACAAAAAATCATTACCTTTTCAGAACATTAATTGTACTACCCGCACATAATTCTGAACACATTTGTTTAATAATAATTTTATTTAAATTGTACCTGCTATAAAATATTGTATGAAATTGTTTTTCTGTACCTACCCTACATAAACTTAATTTTTAAATTTTTCTCATTTCTCCAGATTAACAATAATTACTAAATATGATCATGTTAAGTCGCAATTTAACTGAAAACAAGTACATTAATAATATTAGTAAGACATGAAGCTCAACTTGAAAATGGAATTGTCATGCCACTTGGACATATTGCGTTTCAAATCACAAATATGGTTGTGAAGCCGCCAGCCGAAACGGAACTAGGCCGGATACATCTTTCGCATGTTAAACAACTTGTAGACACGAACATCAACGACTCGAGTTGATAACAACCAAGGCAAGAAAACACGGAAGGTCACAAGAGTGTTTTAACATGATTTTAGGGAATTTACTGTATATTTTATAATTAGGTGTTATGTTCATGAAATTATATGATACCTACTTAAGTTTGCTAAACTTTAAAAGATGCGAATACTTAAATAAATTCATAATATAAAATAAATAAAAACCAACGTTTCAAAGAAAACCCTTTTTACCTCTTTGATATTAGTAAAATTTTAGATATTTACAAGACCGCATTGTGAAGTGACCCTTACTATTGAATTTGCTTTACAGATTGTATCGTCAAACAAATAAAGTCTTATTAATTATATGCAAATGCAATCAGAGTCTATCGCTCATTTTGTATGAAATATTCCGTACAATGAAATCATTCGAATAAAGTACGTATGATTATTACAATTTCGATTTACTCGTAGCTCGTAGCTGACGATTACGACGACGATTTCTTGTATGAATGGTGGTAGTGGATTTACCGCGTTAATATTATATAATTACACTAACCCACTAAACTTAGTGGGTTAGTGTAATTATATAATATTTGCAGATCATGCAAACATTTGTCCCGCTGTGGGAATCAAACCCGCAACCTCAGCGTCTCAGGCGAGCTTTCGCCCACTGCGTCAAGAGGTCGTCAATTTGGAAGTTCTACTACAGAGTCTTTAAAGCCATGTAAGATCTCCGCGAAATTATCTTTCCCAGTTTTAATAAGGAAAGATTAATATATTTGTAGAATGCTAAGCACATTGTAAAAAGTACAAATAAAATATCTATATAACGTGGGCTCTGCAATTCACAGGAAATCTATAACGACATCGATATAATGAATCATGAAGGACCTACCTTACGTTACTTTAAAAGATCTAAAAAATTTACCTCGATAAAATCAATCTAAAATGTCTTTGTCCAAAAAATACACCTGACAACTCAGTCTTCAAAGTACGTACACGTTTGTGAAATTTCTAGGTAGACAAAAAATATCTACCCGGATTAATCCATCTATACCCTTGAGAGGTAAAAGGCATTACGTGAGATTACTGGAAGCGCAGAAGACTTTATACTTTTACGCGATTTTCTATACTGTTAGGTCGAAAGGTTAAGATGTAGGTGAAAAGGTTAGTTAATGTAATGAGTCGTATGTTTGTTCTGTCTGGGTGCTACATCAATAGAATTTAGATGTTACGAGTATTTGCTTTTGACAGAGACATGATACCGAGACAAGAAACTAGAGCTAGAACTAGACCGAGACCGAGACCTAGACCGAGACCGAGCTAAGCAATTTAATGCTTGTGTTATGGTAAACAGATGACTGATTATACTACTTTAGATACATGTTTTTTTTGTAAATACCTACATACATTATTATAAGTAGATAGAAAATACCCAGACACGGAACAAATATCTGCTATTGCTAGGAAAATAGTAATCTAGGGCATCAAATTTTGCAAAGAAACCTAATTAACATTGCGTGCGTAGCCTATCAATATAAATCTATATCGAGTTATTGAGGCTAATTGGCCTTTCATTTCAAATTCTGTATAACTGATAACGAGTGTACATTTTCGTGTTTTATTTCGTTTTATAGTCTAGCTAGTAGCTACATAAAATAGGCAGTTTTAGGCGCAACGACCCCAATACACGTGGTGAAACTATAAAAGTTCCTTGACTTCGGAACCCTGTAAACGATGCGAGACCCCAATTTATAAATATCTGAATTAAAATTAGCTTTATCACACAATCCTTTATTAAAACAAAAAACGATGCGCAAAAAGGAGTGTTTGATACTAACACAATTTGTAATTTTTTGTTTGCTCCTTCGTTTACTCATTTTGGAAAATCTTAGTACAAAAAAATACTAATATATTTTTTTTCATAGGAGTGACAAAAAACATGTTTTAAACCAATAGTAAATTGTCAGATCTTTATGAAAGAGACCCCTAGTTTCATAGATGAAAAATCGTACTAAAACACGGCTTTGACGAGGTTTCTAACCCGCGAGATCCAAGCGAGCCGAACTGCCTTCGAGCACTCGGCCACGAAGTCTTTGTGTCGTAAACAGAAACTATCAGCAGGATGAATAATATCTTTTATGAATCCACAAATAATTTCATAGCGATCAATTTAGTTCCACAAATCTTATATACAAAAAACCATTTTCAAATATTCTGGCATTGTCAATTTGTTTAGGTAAGAAAGTATTATTAGTTTGTCCTCATATTTTTAATTACACGTGTAAGGCTTTTACACACAGAACTAAAACTCAGGCCTTTACATCTATACTAGATGATTTAGAAAGCGTCAGGAGGTAATCTTTGCCTACACTTAACAGGACACTAGTGCCTGGGACATTGTTGATATGGAATAGGCTTCAAAGAAAGAAGAAACAAAAATGTTTTTATTTCTTTAGGATCACTTAAAAATGTACAGTCTTTTAAGCTAGCTGATTCTATTGCCTGTTCTAACGCAACTGCCAGGGAAAAAATCAGTCATTACATTACATTACAATACATCCTATTATTTCTTTAGAAAAATTGTGTGGAGATGTATCGTGCTGTAATATAAATCTTAACATTACCAACTCTGTGTGTGAAAGCCTTACGCTACACGTGTATTTCGTGTAGCCTTAAAACAACCCATACAATTCCGGAGAATAACTCTCTTAAAGGATACACACTAGCTACTAATTATGTTGTGGTAACCCTATCCGGTGTGAGACAAATAGTCTCATTACTGTTTTTCATTTGCTCTAAGTGGTGTCCGGTTTTCAGTATCCGGTTAATTTGTGCCGACTAATAGTGACTTTGTTTAAAGCATCTGATTAATACAAGTGCATTTTCGTGCCAAAAGTTTTTAAACTGGGATGGCTAAGGCCTTGAAGGGTAGTGTTTGTGATAATTATGTGATGTGAATATCTACTATTTGCAAAGGGTGGGAATATGCCAATAGATATTTTTTTTACCTCTTAGAAATCGTCATGATGTGGATTTATATCGTCGGCTTTCGATCTATTGTCTCAGTTTTTAATTGTTTTTGTTAACGTCTTTGAAAAGAATTATAGCAGAAACAAAGGGAGGCCTATTCCCAGCAGTGGGAGAAATCAGGCTGCGGATGATGATGATGATGTCAGTCTATTTTTTGTAGGTTTGCTCTTTAAATATATTATTAGAAATAAGCCGTCTTCAAAGGACTTTATTTTTGGACAGTATGTTTCTTGAGAGGGCTTATTCTGTATAATAAAAATAAAGTATTAATGTTTTTCCTTTCAGTCAGTTCAATTTCCAAGCAGTAAAAAACAAACTTACAATATTAAGTAAGTAGCTATTTATTCTTCAAGTGTCATAGAGTTGGGAAACCCTGTAATATTATTGAATAGATAACTTTTTATCAGATGTAAATTGACCTGTATTGAATTCTGCAGAACCAGCTATCCTGATCTAAAAACATTCACATAAAAATCCTTCGACCTAATTACCTTCATCACCATTTTCCACGCTCATCTTATTATCTCACGTTCAAATGATGATTCCCAAATCTTACATTACCCGTTTACGACCTTCTTTTATAGGCACTAAGGCTCATATTACCTTATCATCGAACAAGGCATTTGTAATATAATTTTATGAGCACCTATATTCGTATTATTGTAACGTCTAAGGTTATGGGCCCTTTATTTAGTTGGAAGGTGATGATTACTGGTTTTGTATTCTACGTGTATTTCTTGTGGCATACAATCTTAGCAGTCATCATCTTATACCAGTTTCATGATTATAGAACAATTTTGTATTTAATCAGTGGCTGCGCTCATAGCCAAACTATTAGGTAGTAAGTACATTAGGTAGTATATCAATAAGTAAAACCAATTAGGCATGCAAAATGAAATATCTTGCTTAAACTCTTAACATATTATCATGCTCATTCAGGCATAAGCACAGTATAATAATGTCACTATTTCATCTTACATCCATACGAACAGATCGCGCAGAAAACTAGGCAAAAATTCAAAACCAAACCACGTATTACTAATCTAAAAGCAACGTAGCAAGGTTGAAAGTCCTCTGTTACAGATTATTCAAAGATACAATTGTGTCGCAATAGTTTAGACAAATCGACGTTTTGAGGATAAATCCACTTTTATGGTCCTTTCGTTTGCTTCGACAAAACGTCCTGCGTTTAAATCTCTTGTCCATAATGGCCATATTGGATTGGCTTTACTGCAAACTTCTAGGAAGATTTAAGATTAAAGTTTTGTAGTTGTATTTAACCGGCATTGGGAAGTATATTTTGGCTCTCGAGGTGTTATAAAGTGTCTCTATTCTGTGGCATCGTATTTTAGCGGGTGAACCGTTTTTGAAAAGTTTTTTTAGTTTGAAAAGGTTTTTAGTTTAAAAAAGAGTCTAAGTACCTATTAGTGGTTTGTTTTGTGTGTTAAGTTTATTATTTTCTTACTTAAATATTAATTTAGGATTTCACAAAAAAGGTTAAAAAAAAAACCTACGCTTGCTAGAATCATTTAGATGATCAAATTATTGACGAATACTTGAATGTCTCTTTTTCCATAAAAACTAAATTATAATTTTCAGAACGACCTTCGAATTGAAATTCAAAATACTATACGGAGAAGAAGGTCAAACTATTCTATAATCACACTAACAAAATGTCACTTTACAAGGTCAAATTACATCGTAACATAATTATAATTATGGTATTTGTGTTATAATTATATTAAACCTAGTAATTATGTATTGAATGGTACAGCTAATATAAATTGAATATTACAATTCATTGTACTTAATTAGAATAACTAATAGCTTTTATAATTAAGGCTATTGTTTTCAACTAGCTGCGCCCCGCGGTTTCACCCCGTTACCGAAGATAAAAAGTAGCCATGTCACTCTCCATCCCTTCAACTATCACTATTTCAAAAATCACGTCCATTCGTCGCTCCGTTTTGCCGTGAAAGACGGACAAACAGACAGACAGACACACACACACTTTCCCTTTTATAATATTTAGTATGGATTATCATGTAAATGTGAACTACAATGTTTCAATATACTTAGGGTAGGCCGTTATTCATAAGTAGTTTGGTGTGGTGTGGCCATGTTTCCAATTTCTTGGCGTTTTACCTTGGATGGAGCAAATTTATTCCCCATATAAAACACTAATGTGATTAGACTCATATTGAAAACTAGCGACCCGCCCCGTCTTTGCACGGGTCTAATAAAGCAACTAACTTACGGATGTCCGTAGGTTCATCACCATAGCAACTTTGTTTTTACAACATAAAATGTATGAAACTTTTTTACAGATAACAACGTTGCTATGACTAAAGTCCTACGGCCATCCGTAAGTTGACTATAGGAACCGGGGATTACTGCCAGACTCAAATAATCTATTTTTCGTATTGTTTACTGACAGTCGCTATTTTTTGTGTGGAAGTAACGTCATATCACCCGTTTGCGATTAAACCGTGACATCTCAAAAATGACGACTTATCGGAGAAGCATTTTAAAACTTTCACTGCCAGTCGCTATGTTTTGTATGGAAGTAACGACAAATGACGGAGTAAGCAATTTCAAAGATAGATAGGTTAAGTATTGAGACTATCGGTTAATTGAGTCTTACACTTCGTCTAATTTGTGACCAATGGACAATATTAATTGACTAACGGTTCTGCGAGCTAATATGGCCAAGTAATTTATCAAACGTCTAATTTGCGGTCTGTCTGAAACAATACTGCTGTATTATGTTACTAAAACTCTTAGGCTCTTATGCATAAAAATTCGATCCAAAAGCTTTATCATTGAATTAACTAAAACCTATCTAAACTCCATTATGGGCTTATAAAACTGATTCTGGAAAAGTTTATTCATAAAAAAATTGTAACCATAGTTTAACTAAACTCTCGATATCAGACCAGAATGTTACCATTATGATGAAAATAATTATTGAAGAATGAACAAAATAAGAAGATTTCATAAACAAACTGTTTGATTGAGGTTTGATTCGATTTTTGATCTGTGGTTTTGGCGTATTGTCAATTATTTTCTCCTGTCATTGCGAGAATTTTCTTGTTACCGGGAAATATTCGTTTCGTTTTGATTCAGAGTTCAGTCTCTAATAAATAACAAACAAAAAATAATGGAGGTAAATGAAATAGAAGACATAAAGAAGAGAGCAACTAAAAGAGCTAGAAGTGAAAATTGGCTGGAAGAGGATAAGGTAAGTAAATAAGTATGCACATCAACATAACTTCCCATAATGATAAAACTTTTTAAAACTATCATGGTTTTGAACATTAATATGTAACGAGTAGGTATGTGTCCTAATTGATGTTTATACCTACTGTAAGAATTGCATGTTTTAATTTTAAGATCATACTGAAAGAATTGGTGAAAGAACGGGTCAGTGTTCTTGAAAATAAGAACACTGACACTAATACTAACTCCAGGAAAGTTGCTGCCTGGAATGACCTTACAAATAGGTAATAAGCTTGAATACTAACCATTTTTTGTTGCATCTACTTGCTTAGTTACACATGAGTTATAAAAATAAATTGCTTTATTACAGCTTTAACTGCATGTGCAAAGGTGCCCAGCGCACCATTGTTCAATTAAAATCACAATGGGGTCAGATGAAAATGATAAAAAAAAAAAAAAACGCCCAGGAGCGAAAAAATATATTTAAAACCGGTGGCGGACCTCCACCGGTTATAACACCTGATTCCTTTGATGATATTGGCGCATGGCTACCAAATGAGTTCATGGTGGATTCAAATGAATTTGACTCAGACCAAGTATGTATTTATTGACTTTTAAAATGTTATGGTGTTGTTTTCATTAGCACTTGGTAACTACCTACTTACTACCTATTCTTAATAAACTCTCTTGTTGAGTTTTCAGTGTCAAATAGATAATGGTTTGTGACCTAGGCTGATTTAACCAATCAATAGTTCAGCATCTCAAAGTGTGCCTAAAGTACCTAATTTGTTTGTTTACTGCAATTTGTTACAGATACCACATGTTCAGAGGATTCAAACCAATAAAGAAATTATAAAAAAGAAGGATGAGTTGCCTGTTTATATATCTGTCAACGTAGGTATACCCAACTATAGAAAAAACACTAAATTATAGACTTCAAAATAATGTATAATATTTTTTTACATTTTACAGAATGACGTGGAACTGGTACAAGCGATTCCAGAATCTGCAGTACAATATGCAGCTACACCTGAAAACAAAAAAAAATCGGTATGTTAAACAGCGTAATATGTATGTTGTTAGATATTTATTAAGCTAGACCGAAGCATTCAAGGTTTAATCGTGAGTTTAAGCCCAAATCTGTTTTAACTGTTTTACTTCTCATTTGGCAGGATGAAGTTGAACCGATAGAAATAAGGGATACTCCAGTACAAAACGCACCTAAGTCAGCTAAGAAAACAAAAAAGGTAAGGTATTATTGATAAATAGTTAAAGCGCTCAACCAAGTACTCATGATATTAATGGTTGTAAAGTTTGATATATATATAATTACCTATATTGTTTCAGAATAAAAAAAAACAAACCCCTGCAGAACGAATAGCTGCAGTAGAAATTAGGTGCAGGAAGGAGCTGCATAAAGCTCAAATGCAGAACGAAAACATGAATAAAGAAAACTTGGAATCTCAAAATGAGCTGATTAAATTAAAACTACATTATTTTAGACAAAAACTAAACAATAGGGAATAAATTGTTATTAATAACTTAAATAACAATATAAAATAACTTCAGAACATTTATTTTTATTTAAGTATACCTACTTGAGCCAAATTCAAGGTGAAATGTTTGTAAACAAACTGTAAATACTTCCAACTTTTTTTGTTGATGTTTGTACATATTTATGATTTTTGTGATTTGTGACCACTCCCTTTAAAATAAACTACTATCAACTCGGTCAAAACATCAATTGTTAGGAAGCAATTCCTCTTGTATGGGTGAAAATATGTTAACAAACATTGTACCATGAATTTGGCTGAAGTATAGGTTATTGTAATCCATATCCTATCCTATATATTAAAGCAATCCTGCTCATTACCTGATTTGCATCACTGAAGTGCCTGGTGACAAAGGCTTGCAATAATGCACTATTTCTGATCCTGGCCCCAGTATTTCCAACTTCTTCGTACGAAGAAGATGTTCGCTCGAGTTCAGTACTGGGCTCTCCATCCAGATCTTCGCGGTCTCCATGCGCCATTGCAATATTATGCAGCACTGCGAGAGCTATTATGGTGGTTTTTACGTTATCCAAACGAACGGTCATTCCGTGGAGCAGGCATTGAAACCGTTGCTTCCACACACCGAAACAACGTTCCACACAATTTCGGGTAGAAATATGTGCCTCGTTGTATCTCTCTTCAGCTGCAGTCTGTGGTCTTAAAATGGGAGTGAAGAGATAGGGTTCCAGCTTGTACCCTGAGTCTCCCAAAAGCCTTCCTCTGAATGTACCTGCTTCAAAGCGCCCCTTTATTGTTGACTCATTAAATATACGGGAGTCGTGGGTGCTTCCCCTCCACCTTGCTACGATGTCTCGTATTACAAGGCGAGCATCACAGATTACCTGTAACAGGTAAGTAACACAAATATCTTATAATAAAATGATCATGAATGTAAAAAGGATCAAGAAATGATAGGTAGTTGAACTGGATAAATGCAGGGAATTGTTAGACAATGTTCAGGTACAACTAGAAATACTTATATAGGTAGGTATAGGTACCTACCTGAACATTCAGAGAAGAAAATCCCTTCCTGTTTATATAGTATTGGGCAGCATCACCCCCACATTTTTTTATTTTAATATGGGTGCAATCGATGCACCCTATGACAGTGGGAAAATTTTTTATGCACATAAACTCCCTCATCATTTTTTGTTCCTCTGCAAGAGAGCTAGGCATCTGTATAAAATCTGCAGAGTGCCGGGCGAGTGCTCGTGCCACTCTTTTGCAGATGCGGGAAACTGTGGCTTGGGATAAGCCGTGGTGGTCGCCAGCGTCTTCTTGTACCTAAAAAACAGAAGTATGAAATGTCTGTTCATCAACCATCACAAACCTAAGTAGATACTTGCCTCACGTCGACCCCAACACCTTATCGCTGTTAGTACTTGTAGTTTGGGTGGGGTGCCTTTTCCCCTGCGATCTATCTGCAAATCTTCTTGCACCAGCTCAACTATCGCAGTAATTGTCGTTTTAGAAAAGCGATAGCGCCTTCTAAACTCTTCGTCGTCCAATAGAAAAGGATCCGATCTTTTTTTGTATTGTTTGCGGCGGTTTGCAGTATCCAGTTCATTTATCGTCTGGATACGTTCAACGGCTTGCAAACTCTGCATTTTTATATCTTAACCAATCTTAACTTACAATCACAAATTCTCACTAAATTTCACCTGTATTCTGTGCCACGACGTCAAAACAAACAGCTGATCGATCGAATGTCGGCCATTTATACTCTAAAATAGAGTTATCACACAGTTATACTAGGGTGCTGGGGTCTATAAGTTTCCAACGTCGATAATATCTATTATAGCGCCAAAACGCTTTTATGAATAGTGATTTTTATAACAGTGTGATAACGATGCTAATAACGGCTTGATAGATGGACAAAAATTTTTATGCATAAGACCGTTAGGAATTAGACAAGTGACAAGCAATAAGCGATTTCGTTTGACTCTGAAAGTCTTTGGAACCACATTTTTGGAACGCAGTTACTGTAAAAGAAAAAAAGAAAGAAGTGTTTATTTCTATAGGACCTCAAGGATAACTCAAAAATGAAAATTCTTATAAGCTAGGTGACTCTATTGCCTGTTCCAATGCAACTCCCTACACCAGGAAACAAATTAGGCAAGAACCTGGTGGTATGGGCCTAGCTTTTTTTAAAGCGATCCGAAAACATTGTGTGGAAACCAGTTAACTTTCTAGCAGCGTCGATGGGCTTACAACCTGTCACGTATGTAAAGTTAACTTCTGCAAAATGTGGGTATGTACCAAATATGAATTTGAACATACCTCTGTCTACCCTATTAGATATATTAAAACGATCTAAAGAATCACATAAAAATCTGAAAGAAATGTCTACCGCTGTCTAGAATACAGTCGTGATCATATTTCTTATTATCGTTCACTTGTCTAGTCTTTATTAATTCCGTCTCAATGAAACTACAGAGCTGAAATAAGCACTCTCATGAGATTTATACATTTATTCAGCAACTTTACTAATATCGGGTATTATTTTATTATTCAGGTGGGTTGAGTAGTTTCAGAGTGGTAAGATTAGGGTTATTTCAGAAGTTACAAGGACCGATAGATAAGTAACAAAAACGGGATGACATTGATCTGGTAGAATTTAACCTATATATACATAGGTCTTATATACATAGTTTGATAAACATGAGCAATGTGTCGCGAAAAGAAACGAGATATTTCTAAACAATACATGTCATACATGAAAAAAAAAGTAAGTTAGCTAGTCGTGTTAAGAATACTAGTCTTTCTTTTTACAAATCTCCAGGTCTGTTCGTCTATTCGTCTCAACAAAGCAGGTATGTGACCAACTCTGTTGAGAGAGGTTACAGACATACAAACTAACTGTTTAAATCAGCAAGTAAAGATGTTAAAAGCTTTATCAAATTTTCATACTGTCTGTTGTTTGTTTCAGAGTAAAACTCTAGACCTAGCTCTAGTGTCAATATACAGAGGTGGAGTGGATCTTGCGTCAGTCAGTCAGTATGCTGGTTCACCATACAATACTACAGATAGGTAAGTTTCACAAAGTATATGTATCTATTTATTGGGCTCAGAGTTATTGTTGGACGACAATGAACTGTAAACTGTATACAAAACTTATTTAGAAGCGCTCGTGGCGAAGCTTACTTTCTTGATAGATCGTCTGCTCGTGGTTAAGCTTCCTAAGACGTTTTGACAGATCGTCTAAGTTAAGCAACGTTCTGAGCGGTCACAACTTGGATGGGACCGCAAGTGAATACTATCAGCTGAGCGCTACCGTACTTCGGAGTACGTTAAATTGTCGGTCCCGTCTTTTACAGTCGTTAAGCCATGACGGAGGCCATTAGGCGGCCTAAAAACTCAGTCAAGAGAGCCAAGCAAAAAAGTCCATTGATGCACGGCCGGATTCGATCCCACGAACTTACCTACTAATCCACTTTGCTAACTCAGCTTTTATTTTGTTTAATAATGTTAATTGTACTCAACTAAACCTACAGCACGTTAAATGCACATTCGCCTCTTAAAGCGCTTCAAACAATAGATACTGTCCTCAAAGTTAAAAGTTAAAAGCAATTTCAGCTGCTGTTTGATTCAGTTTACACTTGGATGGTCATTTAATTCATTTCACTTTAGATCGTTCAACTTTCAAACTTATTTAAACAATTTGGTTTTGAAAGTTAGTGCATTTGTTTTGTGATTAAAGCTTTCCATTTTAATTTACGTCAGTATAAAAGTTATTTTTCTAACTGTAGTTACTAACTTAACTCATTAGAAGTATTCGTGCAATAAAATAGTAACTATTCGTTAACTGCAGTTATTTAATTTAATAAAACATCTTATTTTCCCACTAATACAATGCATGTATGCACGTTTTTTGATCCGTCACTCGAAACGATTGAGCACAATTCAAAAAAAGTTGAATTGTGGAAAATACAAAGTTATCCTGTTAACTTGAAGTAACACATAGTCTACTTTTTAACCATTAGTACCACGCAAACGAACAAAACCATAACGAAACTTGATTCTAAAAAACATTTAACTTTTAATTAAGACTTCCGTTAACGTCTTGTTTGTTTTTAATTAAATCGATCGTTAACGTTGCTTGTGACTGTATCGTTAATTAACGTAGATACGTGCGATGAAACCTGTTTTCGTGTAATTAAACGTAGTCACGGAAAAAGATCTTTCATGCCGTTATACAAACCAGTATTGTTTTATTTTAGAAAGGATCCATTATTATTTATTATTGTTTATTGTTTATTGTTGCTTGTTGGTAGGTATCTCTGTTGCATGTTTTCTTCCTTATTTATTCCATAGATTTAATAATTAGATAAGTATTTTAATCATTTTTGTGATTGTGATAATGTAGGTATAATGTGTGCTTTGTGGCCAATAAAGATCTGTCTATATCTATGTCTATGTCAACAAAAATCCCCTTTTATTCCCATCCACTCGAATCACATTCTTTGTGCACACTCGTCAGCTCTCGACCTGACCCTTTTTTCAAAACGTCTCGGATTTGAGACAAGCACGTTCGCTGAGGTCTTCTTTTTATGTGTTTTTGAGACATTTTGAAACTTCACCGAAATTTCTTCCACAGCGTCATCTAGTCCCAAGCTAAGCAACTTAATGCTTGATATTAGATATGTATCAGACTTTACCGAAGATCACGACAAAAAGTATTTTTTATTGATTTACAATATTTTACTAGCAGCAATTGATAAAATAAGTATAACATACCTATAAATAAAAATACTTTTTTAAATTGGATAATACTTTTTAATTGGCCAATAAAACCTCTTTTGTTTAATTCTTTTTGTATCTGTATTTATGTGACTTACAACACTATGCAATAAAAACACAGTTAAGTGCTTATGTTCCACAAATTTCACTCAGACTCTCATCCAAGGTAATTTTTTCGTGATAAAATACTCTTAATTATTTTAACATGGTTTTGGCAGTTTTAATTCCATCACAAAACGAGGGTAATTTTGCCAGGTTTTCTAATTAATAATTATGTTTCAGAAACAGATTTATTCTTAGAAATAAATGGCAACGTGTTAGACTAAAATATAGTTTGTAAAATAATGTAAATTAATTTTATTTTACTTTAGTTCTATGTTTATATTGTTGTTAACTTGTAATTTATAAGTCAATTGTTAAAATAGGAAGTTTGTTTTGTATTTGACATACCTCTGACTACCCCTTAAATATTTTCAAATTATCTAAAACGTCCAAAGCTCTGTAATACTATATCTACAGCACTTTAGTAGTACTACTTTATTTTCTACTAGCTGTGCCCCGCGGTTTTACCCGCGTAAGTCCCGTTCCCGCGGGAATATCAGGATAAAAAGTAGTCTATGTTACTCGTGGATAATGTAGCTTTCGAATGGTGAAAGAATTTTTAAAATCGGTCCAGTAGTTTTTAAGCCTATTCATTACAACCAAACAAACAAACAAACAAACAAACAAACAAACAGTGTAGATTTGATTGTTGAAATATGATACTCGTAGTTACTGTACAGTCGTGATCATATTTCAACAATAAAATATTTCTAACAATCCAAAACAAGACATCTGTGTAAATAAAACATTGTAAGGGATGAAAGCGATACACAATAAAACAGTTAACAAAACAAAGTGAAGTAAAGCCGCGGCACTGAAAGTGCTGTTAGGTGTTTCCAACACGCACAAGTGGGTAAAGGCAGGAGTAGAAGCGACAAAATTCTGAAAACTATCATCATCATCATTCACAGCCCAACTTCACCCACTGCTGAAAACTATGCTATGGCCAAATTCGATGTAGAATGTCTTATAAACAAGTTGAACATACATTCGACACAAAGTCATCTAGGCCCAAGCTAATAAAATTTAGCGCTTGTGATCATTTTGTGATATAAAATATATTTTTTGCGTCGGTATAGAATATTAACAAAGATTTCCTAAATGAGAATCAAATCAAATCAAATAACATTTTTTTTGCCAAATATAATATTGAGACCATATTTTGATTATGAGCTCTTTCAGTATTTCAAATCAGAAAAACTAAAAACTATGTAGAAACTTCTTCAACACAGACTCATTGTAGACATTCTTCTCATAGTTTTAAATTACATTCATACTCCCAAATTTGTCGAGTACATTTCTTGAAAAGTTAATTTGCACCACACAACGTGGATGTCGGAGATTAGCGAAACTCGATTAAAGACGAAGTTTCTGAGATCGTGATGCGTATAATTAAATTTGTTCAACAAAAGTGCTTTGTGATCAAAATACTCGTGATCTGAGCTTCAACATCAAGTTTAGTTGACTACTCATACTCATACAATAGATAACGGAAATGCAAAGAAAATTTAATAGCAAATCGATCATCTCCTGTCTCTCTCCGAAAGGGAAACAAAGGTGAGAGACACGCTAGGCTAAATAAAACAAATAAACCGTGTTGAAAAACCCTAGCCCCGGGATGATAAAACTCTAACTCAGGTACGATGAAAACTTTTAGCACCAGCACGGCTAGATAACTTCAAGAGGGTTTGTAAATAAGTCCAAACACACAAAAGTAAATAAAAATATAAACACACAAACTAAGGACAAACGAAATTCATTAAAATCAAAAACCACTAATAGTAAACTTGTAAAAAAAAGCTTCGTTAAAACGCGCGCGTCCTAAAATGCGCATGTCAGTCGCCATGTACGATATAGATTGCTAAGTTAGAAGTTGGAACGATAGACCACAAAGCTTTGACAATTGCAAAATAACCCGTATGTAGCAGTTTTAAATTCAACAAAGAGGTTAAATATCTAACTTAACAAAGTGCACACAGGTATAGATAGTGAGAAAAGTGGGTGAACATTCTTTATTTTTGACACCCAATATTTTCTACACATAAATTATTGAAAAAAGTATTACGCTTTGATTTCAGTTCGAATTTTAAAATAAACAACATTGTGATTACGATTTATTTAAAAAAAAATACACTGGTGAAATAAAAGTTTATCGATAATTTTCATTGTTAGTGAAGAGTGTTTAAAACACTTTTCACGGCTTTTGGAGGATTCTTGAATCATTCAAATCCAGATCAGTGGAATCTTGCTAACATAGTATAGTGATAATAGCTTAATAAGTAAAACTCAAGTACACTAACTCAAAAGAGTAATAGACGTTTGTTTCGTCATCTGCATAAGTATTAAAAAGTAACAATTTCAAACTTTATTAAAGTAAAAAAAAACTTTTATTTATTTCAGCGACTGTACATTAGAAAGTTAAAATACCACCCAGTAGCTACCTTAGAAGGAACAAAGAAAGGAATGAGCTCACGAATTTCACTTTAAACTCGAACAATGCTGAAACTGCTCTAAATCGACCCCCACTGATTGTGGAAGTCCAATTCCCAATATCGTTCGAACTTTACAGTTAAAGGTCTTTCTGCGACTTCTCTGGAACTTTAAAACGTTGTAGGGATTTAGAAATTTCCAATATACTTTCTTAAAAGCGGCAATGGGTTTGCAACCCTTCTGGTAATATCTGCGATGATATTTTATGCTCTTGAAGTGTACATTTATAAGATTACTAGCAGTACGTCCCTCGCTCGGCTTTGCACGGTTGTACTAATAAAACTACCGGGATAAATCAATCATAAACATCCTCCTTTTTTTAAATCGGTTAAAAATGCTATAAAGCTGTCTAAACTTCTTTTCAATCTGGCTAGAACACACTATCACCAGTACAACCAGTCCCAGTATCATCATCATCACCAGTATAACCATTAAGTTTTCCGAAGAATATTCAGAAAACCTAGTTTTTTATCCCTAGCGATGTATTTGGTACGTTTTTGAATTGAATTCCAACGAGAGGTGAATATTCAAGTACTGGATTTCACATCCAGCCCAAACAAAGGAATGTCACCACCAAAATAGGTGTATAAAAGTTTGCTAAACATCTGAGTTTACTACCTACGTAAAACCACAGAATGTAAAGCTCTCAAACAAAACAGGGTGATAGCCATTGTGTCTCTATCGCTGTGGTATTGTTAGCATAACAAAGAAAATTATTATTTTTTGGGAAATTTAGCCGCTGTGACGTCACTGATATCCTTTAGGTTCAATTTCGGGAAACATACGCGTAGAACGATAAACATAAAAAGAAAATCTTTTGTGGATTACATATGACTCGTTTAAAGCGCATAGTATAATTGTTTTATTTCCAATACTCTGTAACACCATTGTTAATAATTAAACAAAATACCGACTTATCATAAAAATAAGCATCGATCGCCAAAAGTGTCGTTTCATACCTACTATGACTCTATCACCGTTACTTATTATTATAACACAGTAGGCTCCATTTAACCAATAAACATGCCCGGCTGGCTGCATCCCCCGCATTTTTAAGATAACTAGCAGAATGTTTAGACTTGGATCTAATTCATGCGAGTTTGTGTTTTAGAGTACTAAGATGACGAGCGATGGAGAAAATCGAAGAAAGAAACGTGTTGTGCCGACACCACTTAGTGGGATAAGGGCAGGTAGATGATGATGAACTGCGAGTTCGTGTTTAGACTTGGATGTACTGCATATTGATATAACACCAGTAAATGCGAGTTTGCGCGAATCATGCTCCACTTTGCTCTATATTTCAAACAGCAGCGAGTATTTCCTAAAAATATTTACTCGGTTTCCTTCAGTTTGCCGCATGCCTTACTAAAAGGTACTTCTGGAAGTTTCCAAGCAATCAGCACCACGCAAGTCGTATAAAAGTGCCAATTTAGCGAATGGAAAGGATTCCTCGAATGTGCGCGGTTTAATACAACTAATACGAGACTTGTTGCAAGTCGATGCGGTTTATTGGATTTAGTTCTGAAGTTTTATTATTATTGAAAAAGCTTTTAGTTTAAGACTACCTGTTTTTGGCTCAAAAATGTATATAGAATACCCGAAGAACTCGTGGCCAAATTATAAGACGTTCTTAAAAAAAAACAAGTTCTCAGCGGTCACAAGTTGGATGGTTGACCCAAAAATGTTACTGGAACATTCCAAAAAAAATCACACCCACGATTTTGCGTTACCAAACTGACATGACGTTTAAACAATAAAAATTTAATTAGAAAAACCTTCATGTCTCCCATGTTAAATAATAAAAGAGGTTCTTTCACAAAATTTGAGCTTTACTCATAAATCCCAGTAAAAGCCGTTTAAATTTCGAACAGCTTTGTTTTTATTTTTCCTATCAGAAAACCTCATTCGATTTATAACGAACCAATATAACCCGAAATATTACACAAATCGATAGTCATGTTTTTACCAAAACGTGTATTTGACCAAATAAAGATTTTTCTATTTCTATTTCTATTTCATCATGTGGGCGTTTTACAAAGACCGTAATGTAAAATGCAGTCGTATTTAAAACTCTTTGAAACCAATTTTCACTGCTTTAGAAAAGATTTGTCGCTTTATTCAGAGCATTCCGAAAAACGTTTATTGGGTTTTTATTACACTTTTAATATTGGACTCTGGTATCTGTTATTTAATTTTGAAAGGTTTCGTTGAAATTCCAGGGAATTTAATTTTGAAGCATGTAATAAGCAAATTGTTAATTTACACGGTCAGTTTTGAGCCACCGTGTTGTGACTATCTAAAAACCGTCCTATCATTCTTATGTGTCAACCCACTGCTGGGTTTAGGCCTAATATTAGGACAGTTGGATATTGCGATTATGCGTCAAGTTGCTACTCTTTATCTCTATTAGTGATTGTGATTACAACTGCATTTTTTCTTCAGACAGGTGAACCTTAAAACAACACCACAACTAGGTGAATGCTTCAACTGGAGTATGACACCGTCACAAAGCGAGCTGGTGGTCTTCGCAAGGGTCAGTGAACCCGCGGTGGACTTGGAGACCACGCCACCTGACGGACCTTGGCTGGAAGCCACTGCATCGGCTGTGCCATGGAGCTTGGGCGTGGATATCGCGATATGGAATGCTGTCGGTAAGTTTAATTGAAAAAAAATTAACAGAAACATTAACCTGGAAATGAGGTAATATGCGACAGAATAGTTTATTTTCACAATCACATACAAAGCATATAGGTAAGTACTAACATTAAGGTTGACAAAGACATTAGGAGCTAAAGCTTTGTTATGTAATAAGCACTATAAGTGCGCTGGGAGACGGACTAGCTTTTCTGTATCCCGGCTCCAAAAGTATGTCCTTATGAGATCCAAATAGTCGATTATAGAAAAACAAAAAAAAAACTGTAGAACCAGACTGACCTACTTTGATTGGAAAGAAAATAACTCACGACATAAATCTGTAATGGATCTGCATCACGAATAAACCGTCAAATATACAGACAGATTTAACAGAAATACCAGCGGTACGAGTAAACCTCGATTTCGAGACAAGTTAGGCCGTAGACCTGACAATCAATAGTAATTTTATATTTCTTGAGAAATCTAAAGCACATTTACTTAAACTTACAAAGTTAGGGTCAAAGAGAAAAATCATGTTTTGCTTATTTCTAAAAGCGTAGATTTTTACCTAAATTGAATACGCCTACACCAGCTTATTACATTTATACATCCAGCTTTTAAAAGTAAGCAAAAACACGATTTTTTCCATTCCATCGCCATTTTAAAAGAACTCTTGTTTATTTTAAAACGCTAACTTAATACGAAACTTATTGAAATGTTTACGTTTGTAATTATTAGTTTTTCAGTCAATATAAAAAGTGTATAAAGTTTGATCGTTAAAAGCTCGTTTTTGCCTTTAACTGGTGTATAACTTCTCTATTATTGCAACATTGCCGATGCAAATCGAAACTTGTTTTTATGGCAACATCGGATGGCTATCGCATATTCATTGATATGAAATTTTATTCAGCGCTTACTATGTAATACTTTTGAATCCGGATTTATTTAAAAGTTTTGCAACAATGTTGCAGTTTTTTATTTGAAATAATATTTTTAAACATAAATCAGATGCAAAAACAAGGAAAAAAACATCGCATATTGGTCAAGTTTCGTTTTTTGTTTGAACTAGATACAAACTTTTTTTGGATTATGACGTACCTAGTTTGCTTACACGCTTCTGTTTTGCGGTTGGTATAATTGGTTTTAAATATGAGGCTTTTGATTTGTTAACAAACGGTAGTAGGCGGCCTAAAAACACTGTCTACTGTAACCAGCCTGTATTGTATAAACTTAATAGTTGTAATTGTAACGAACAGTACAAAGTTAATATTGTTACACTTTTAAGCTATTGCATACTTTGCATAGCTTCTATCGCGAGCCTTGGCGTGGAGACCGAATCCAGAAGTTCCGTAACAAAAATACCTAACGCTGTCACTTTAGTTCAGGAACTCGCCTCTAGGTGGCATGCGATAGCTTTACCGCGGCAGTCCCCGAGTGCCACATGTCTTTTTTTTTAGTTAATTAAGACTTATTTATTTTGTTTGTGTTAAATTTATAGTCTACGATTAAGTAATACCTCAATTCACCCAAGTGTTAAACTTTACGTCACAAATAAAGCCTTGAGCTAAAGCTAAAAACATTTTAAATATTAACGAATACGTCTGCTTGGATATTGCAATAGTTCGCAAACTGTGGTTACTTGTGGAAACTTTATTTAATGTTTGAAATGGTGGAAAATGCGACTTTGTTATTCCACTGAATACTAACTACTGTTTATTAAAACTATTGAGTTAGTGGTCTAAAGTATTACTATTATTTTGAAATAATAATAAATACGTATAAATACGTATTTATATTATACCGTAAAATACTGATTATTTACTTAAAAACAACAGGTAATCAGTATTTTACGGTTCGATACGAAAGATCCGTGACGTCCTTTTTAAAATGTTTCTTAGGCCTCAATTAGTCTGCTCTACTAGCGCTGCTAATATAAAGATCTTGAACTTTTGTATCATTTTTTCCACAGTTTATTATGATCTGTGCTAATGAGCGAGGCTGCATACCCGCCAAACTTTTGGTAGTCAAACAAATAAAGTCAATGAACTTGAAGCCATAAAGAAGAAGTGAAGTGAAGTGAACTTACATGTCAGTTCTTATTTCAAAGTTTCCCGTCAACCGGCATCCGAAATGTCAATGTTATTGAACAAATGACAACCTATTCTAATAGCGTGTATAAGAACTCTTTGCTCAAGGTTGGGCCGGATGGGGTCATTGAGTATAGAACTCTTTGTTTTAGGTTGGGCCGGCTGGGGTGAATGGGGGGCTTGCAGTCGAACCTGTGGAGAAGGCAGACAAACCAGGAGACGGTACTGCTCCCGTCACTCCTGCGAGGGCTACGGTGAACAGGCGAGAGTGTGCAACTCTTTTGCGTGTGAAGGTAAGGAAAAGTGAAGCTTTAACTAGAAGGCTGTCTAGCCGCGCGTTGCCTCTCTATGTTTTGTCTTCGCCGTTTAGGGCTCGTGATAATCCGCATAAAAATTTTTCGCAACGAAAAATTCATTGATGCGCATGACATGCTGGATTCGAACTCACGATCTTCGGATTTAAAGTCGAGGCTCTAACCCACTCGGCCATCACAGCAGCGTAATATACCTGCCAAATATGTACCAGTCAAATTCGTGCTATTTATTTCACATAATAATTGTTTGATTTATAAAACTTGTCTTAAAAGTATTTCACGTATTTTTTTAACGCTGAAGTTGTAATATACCTAAAGCAATAATTTCTCCGGTTTCAATTTTGATGATTTACCTACTCCCGTAGCAATAATGCAAAGATTTATGGTCGAAGCGAAATTGCAAAGTTTGATTGGCTACATATTTCTTTCTTTTGTTGTTATATTTTTACAAAGTGTTAATTTTACTTGAATTATTATTTCTGTGTTCAGGTAACTTTATAAAGTTCATTATTCTCGAAATAATATTCAGTAATGTCATAATATCTGAACTCAGTCTACATTTCAACAAGGACGTGGATTTTCAGCAAGCTTACTCTACCAACTTTTTTATTTTTCTGGGAAATACATTGCTGAATCAATTATTTTGTAAGAATAGTCAAAATAGCGATTTAATTTAAAATAAACATTGTTTAATCTACTGGTAATACAATTTTTCAAATCTATAGAATCTTTCAAATCTTGTTCATCATTATGATAGAGACCATAAAACAATAATTACATAACGGAATCGGAAAAACCGAGTTATATTTACCCGCAGCCTCCCACGTCTAGAAATATCAGACCACTCTTTGCTCAAGCCCACACAACTGTGACATCAAGCACTTATAGGAACAAGGACTTCTAGAACTTTAGATGTATTGAATCGAACTTCTAGTGGTATCGGAAATGTTTATTTTAGACACGAACTTCGTAACATACACAACTCAAGTTCAACGGAACTTTGTGGCGTATCTAGTTTCGCGTGACCTGGATGTCGATTCTCGACAACTTTCAAAACATGAGGCGATAAGAGATTGCACGTTATCCAGCTTTTGTTTTCTGAAACCCATCGCATTATTCAAAATAACCACGCTGTTTCGTCAAGACATGGTTGGAGAATAAGGCGGCAGAAAGTTAAATTCATAATAAGGCTTTGCATCAGGTTTAGGGAACGTTGATAAATAAACTACGTTTAAGGTCATATTCATTCTTTTTCTTTTTTTTTCATTTCATTTCATTTTACATGTCGCAAAATAGGAGTGTTCCCTTGATTAAGGTCAGTCAGAATCAATAACGTTTCTTTTTGTCCCCAGGCACAATAAATCCACTAGCACCTGGAGCCAGGAGGAACTTCCACCCAGCGCAGGCCAGGTGGGGCACGGTGCCTGACCGACCGCACGCCTTCAGTCTGAAGCCCAACTCTTACATCTGGATAGCGTCGTCAGAGCTCTTCGGAGCTGGCAAGACATTCCCGAGGGAGTTCACGCTTTTTATATCACTGAGGCTTCGGCCTGAGGTTAGTTGGTCATTCTCCATAGAAATTGTAGGATACTTATGGCCGAATACTCAAACGCTAATTCAATATTTAAGGCCGTTTATGTAACAGTTAAGGAAGCATTTTTTTGACAGATTTGTATGGACGAAATGTCAAATTATGTCATAATATATTGCACCACTTACTTTTATCAGCGTTTGAGTGTTCAGGCAATAGGGATTGTCTCCACCAACGTGAGAATGATAAATATAATGATAATCAGATTTATAAGTTGTAAACTATAAGGAAAACCGACATTATTCAGCTACAACCCATTTTAGCTGAACTGAACTTTTAATACAACCTTCATATCCAGAGTGGAGGCTACGGGCAAGGCACCCTCTTCTCCCTCCGTTCAAGAAGACGCACCGGTTCCTTCCTATCCTTGGAGCTGGCTGGAAGAGGAGCGGCCAGGCTGGTCCACGCTGGAGCTGGCTCTTCCAGGTCTATATACCTGGCGGTACCGCTGTATGACTTCCGTTGGCATCATGTTGCTATCAGGTAAGAATTATGATATTCATGATTAATACTCGATTTCTATAAACAACGTACGGATGTCCGTAGGTCCATCACCATAGCAACTTTGTTGTCCATACTTATACTTATAAACTTTTATACTTATAATTTATACGACCTTTCTACCCCAAGGTGTCGAAACCAAGGTGTCGAAATCTTGAGTAATCATTTTAAAAAATACTGTAGGTTTTTACTAGGAATGCACAACAACTTTCACACATTTAATCTTCTGAATAAATGAATAGGATAGAACACTACAAAATGGGAATTTTTAATAGAATTTTTGCGAAAAGTTTGTAAAAATATTTTTTAATTAAATAGTGACCCAGGAATCTCATTACTACGTTATAAGACCGCCATGGGAGCAATTTGAACTGTACAAAATTAAAAATAAATTGTTTTGGATATTTAATTAAAGATTCGGTGTTTTTACCCACATGTTTACATGAAAAACAAAGGTCGAAATTTGGAAGGAAGTCGCAATTAATTAAAAGAATCCACGCACACGCAATTTTACGATGTTAAAAATTAATGCCAGCCTGTTTAGATAATAGAGCTTCAGTTAGAAGTGGTTAGTTACTAAACCATCTAATCTGTCACTAAAATAATGAAGAGTCATTTTTGCAAAGAGAAAAAAAAATACTTTTGCTTTTATTCACATCAAACACGACATGTACTACATAAAAATTAATAAAGTCTTATGAGTATCAGGAATAATAGACCCTAGCCTTAGGACTATAATGTTAAAATACCTAAAAGCTAATTCAATATTTAAGACCTTATTAGCCATTAAAGACGTATTATTTAACAGATTTGTCGTATAATTTTATAGACAAAAACCACTTTAATTAGCGTTTCAGTGTTCGGGCATAAGTGATTGATAAAATAAGAGATAAAATCTATTGCGTCTTACCGGGCGATCTTTACTTAACACGCTGTTGAGATATTTTACTGGCTGGCTTTATTGCATCTACTGGCTGGTAGGTTGTGAGTAACTCGCCCCGTGCAATCAAGGCTTTAGATAACAAACAGAAGCAAATTAAATTCGGAGAGAATGGAAAATTAAAATTGTCCCTCTAATTGGACGTGGCAACCCCTAATTATTTGAAATTCAGGGCACGGTTAGGCTAAACAAATTAGATTCCTTTTTTATATCAGTACATTTTATCTGAATACAAAATACTTATCAATTTAAAATTTTTAAAGAATAAAAAGAGATAAAAACGAAACAAAATGATTTGTACCCGCACGTACGGCACTCCCTTAATTATTTTAACTCAAATCCTTTGACGATATCTAAAGAGGTAAAAAGCCACACTGCTGTGTAGGTACATTATATGAAACATTTACCTAATTTCATAAAAGGAGCAGAAAATAAAAATGTTATTAATTATTATTACGATAAGTGCGGTAGACAAAATAATTTCAGATATTTTTCTTAATTTTGATTTTGACCTATATTTCAAAAGTTAACATTTCATACATGACAGTTTGCTAGCTACTCGTGGTAGGCTGCGGTTACCGTTCCGTGGTTTCCATTCAAGAACTTTCGGCCTCAATCTGTTCTGCTATATGGCCTGCCCATTATCATTTCAACGAGCTAATCCGCTATGTCGGTAACCTAGTTCTTCGTATCTCCTCGTTTCCGACTAGTCCCTCGTATGTACATACGATCAAAAGTAAACTTCTTTCACAGCGTTCACGATGACAACACGGTGCGTGCATATGTAGACTGTCGCTGGTTGAGAACGGATGTGCTTGAGAAGGATGCCCTGGATACACCGAGGGATGCTGATCTTATTATTGGATATCTGTTCTCGGTAAGAAACAAACATCTCTCTCTCTCTCTCTCTCTCTCTCTCTCGTTTTTCTCTGCCTCTCTCTCGTCTCTTTCTCTCTCTCTCACTTGTTTTTCTCTTTCTTCTTTCTGTTAAATTCGTTTCTAAGCTTGCTTTTTCCAACTCACAAAAGATATCGCTTCGAAAATCTTAGCAGTATCATACTGTATGATTTCCAAATAATTCAGGTATTATTCATACATTTAAGTTAGCTTTTACTTTTACTTCGAAGTGTGTACGCAATTTTTTTACCTAAAATAATATGACCTCGTTACATATTTACAGGTAATTATAAAATTCAACATTTTACTGTATATTCGAGCTCGTATCTCAAGTGTCCTTATTAAATAAATCCTACAGGATCAAATATTTGAACAGGACCCTGAGATAAGGTTTGTTTTCCCTTAATTTTTGATGGATGTACGTTATTAATTTGCCTACTTGATGATTTAGTTTGTTTTAAGATTATCTTGTTTTTATTTTAATTTCCAGTTCGTAAATATTTTGTGTATAAAACAAAGTATTTTAAAATATTTTTAAGAGATGAAGGTCTTTGTTTGTTGGATTGTTTACAATCCTTATTACCCTTATTATTAATTGACACCCTAATTATTAAAACACTTTTTAATTAATCTACCGTGCCATCATAGTCGGGTTTGACTATCAACTAGCATCGGGTTTGCTTATGATGCATCAAAAACACTTTCAATTAATCATCATCATCATCATCTCCCTGCCCTTATCCCACTACGTGGGGTCGGCACAACACGTTTCTTTCTTTACACTTTCAATTAATATTATGTAATTTTTTTAAATACATGTAATTTTTTTGTTAACAGGGAGACCTGGAACAGCTGGTTCTCGTGCCAAAAGCAGGTCAAGCTCAGAAGCAGTGCTCCAGCCAAGTGACAGGAGTCTCAAACCCTTTGGTAACCATGAATGGAACGTAGTCTAAACCTTTGTAAGTTGACTTCGGGATTCGAAATTACATTCGTTCAAAAAGGTGAAGATTTTCTGGTCTTTGTTCTTACTTATTTTTATTGAAAATATTGAAAACTATGATATCAGCTCAAAAAGGTAGAGATTTTATGGTCTTGGTTATTTTTATTAAAAATACTGAAAGTTAAAATTATTTTAGTACTTTTAAGATACCAATGAAACAAACATTTGCTATGTAAAACTAAAATGGAATTTTCTTTTAAATTTTCCTAAAATCATTAGCACCAGTGCTTTTTTATACAATATCTTTGTTTAGAACAATCCTGCTTCCCTTTTAACTTTATGCACATAATAAAGGACGATCTCTATTAAAACAATAAAGTTTTAGATTAACATCATTCATTCATACATTAATACTTGAAATGCTACTAAAATATTTGAGATATTCAGCAATCATCACTTGTCAGAAACCTTTCTGAATGTTAGGAAGTTCGACCAAACGAAACGACAAAATAGTGCCACGTCATTCGGAACTTTTAAACTCAGTTTGAGCAACTTTTTGTTACGTGTATAGAATTCATTTTTCGCAGTATTTTCGTCACTGAAATTATTTTGAACACTCTATACAATCTGTTGTCTACAGTAGAATTACTTACTGGGAACCAGCAATAGGTATTGAGAAAATCGTGAAAGGTTTAGCAAACCTTGATGAAAAAGTTAGTATTACTTATGTTAAAACTTTGTTTGTATATTTTTAAGGAAAGTTTGCCTACAATCTTTTTTACACTTGGTCAGAAGTTAAGGAACAAAATGTTATGTTAAAGTAACATAAGAGATTGCATTGGAGAGAAGTCTATGAAGGAAATTGCATCATTACACCAACAAGAGCTGAGCTCTTAAGGTTTTAATAAAAAGTTACTTTTACTTACTTACTTTTTATGTTAAAGGTAGTATAAAGAGATTCGATAGAAAACGTTTTAATGTAATTTGGCTTTAGGCGTTGATGAGGATCAAATAACATCAATGATTGAGAAGAAAATTAATTGAAAAGTGAAGATCAAAGATTTGTTAATTATGAAAACAACTTTCTCATTAGTTAATTTGGAAATTGTAGACTTTGAAAAGGGAAATATTTTAAGCTTTTGAGTAGTTTAATCCGTTTTGTTATTTGTATTGAAGTGGCTTTTATTTATTTTATTATATGAATGTTTAAAAGTCTTATTTGTATTCCTTCATATTTTATTTCGTTTTAAGTGAATAGTGTGAAGGTTTGTCACAAATTCAGGATCACTAAAATTGAATTTGGTTTTCTTTGCAAACCTAAGGCGTGATTTTTGTATGAATATGTTTAGAGAGTGGGCTGGGTACGATTGATATTTTTTTTTATCTCAGAAACTTATGATTTAGGTTCTTGGATTAGAACCGGCGATAATACAAGAGATCGTTCTCAAGCCGTAATGCTTTTAACAAAGGCCTAGAAATCCTTATTATTATTATTATTAATACGAGCCTGAAGCGTCCCACTGCAGGGCAAAGGCCTCCCTTCCTTCCTTCCACTCGTCTCTACCAAGAGCCAGTGCGGTCTAATGTGGGCAGAATGAGTCGAGTTCATCTCTCTAGAAATCCTTGCTACGTCAAAATATAAAGGGTAACGTGGCACCGATTAGCGCCATGTTTCTAGTGAATAAGACGAATTAAGCTTAGAGAAGACTTTCTGACAGTCTTATTTAATCGTAAACAGTGGGAAACTAGGCCTAACAGCGCCACGTGTTGAGATCAGAAACGAGATTATCTCGATTTGTTGAACAGATGGGAAAATGCTGTTTCTCGGCTGGAAGAGATTTTTTCTAGTTGTGCACATAAGGCTTACTGGCATTGCGTCTCATTGAGGTTGTTCACAGATCCTGACATTGTTAAAATCTAGTCAAGATGAAAAGGGCTTAAGTGTTTTGGCTTAACTAATTTTTGTTTTCGTCTGTGTTAGTTTAGTTTATGTGTCAGACATTTTGTTACTGATGATCTCGTGACAGTTATGAAGTGCTAAGTCGTTAAATTAAGTTTAGCTTAGGATTTATTTGATTAACTGTTTTAGCAAATTAATTGTATTCGGTACAATAATATTGATAACTAGTGATGGTAGATACTTATGTTTGTATGCTGTAAATAGAGCAATAGATAAACGCAAGTGAGTTTAATACGTACTATCTGTTGTAGCTCATAGATTTTATTGTATAAAGTTAAAGGTTTTGTTTTAATACATATAAAATAAAGTATATTATTTATGTTGTTTTTCAGATATATAATGTTAATTTTATATTTAATCATTATTGATAGTATTGAATTTGATGTAACTATTCTGTAATATGTTATGAAATATCGCAATTAATAATCTATGATTATTCATAAATAAATGTTCAAACAACATGCAATTCATTTAATAACAAAATGTTACAGTGTCTTTTTTCAATATTTATAATTCAAATATTTGTGACAGTTACAGTCAAACACGGTGATTTCTAAAAATTGTAAATAGTTAAATTGTTATTTTGCTTTTACTGAAAATGTATAAATTCTGAAAATAAAACTGCTATTTGTACTTCACTTGTTTATTTCAATAAAGGAGAATAAAATGTGTTCCATTGTTTGAATATGTATAGAAAAACAATTAGTCCTACTAGTAATATTATAAACGAGAAAGCTTGTATGTATGAATTGATATTTTTAATTCAAAAACGAATGAACGGATTTGGCTGAATCTTGAAATCGTTAAAATAGGAAGGTTAAGACGCTTCTTCCAATACCATATTTAAAAAAAATATAAAAGTCCAACCAAAAATTACGATAGCAGGAAGCAATAAGAGAAAACTTGTGCTCAGAAGTGAGACAAATACGGCTAAAAATAAAAAAAACTGATACTTTCATATTATTATACTCGTAGTAGGAAATTGATCCCAACCTTTACCAAACTCTATCATAAATTCTTAGCGTGCGTGATCCATCTTTGTTTCGCTAAGCCTCGGTTTAAACCTAAGCCCTTGATCCTTTGATCCGTCGAAAGTAAAGTAGCGTAGGTGTTATGTTTTAACATACCGTATTCGTATAATAATCCGTCGTAATGCAAATGGGTGGAAGTTTGTTACATGTTTTGTGGTTTGAGCTATAATCCTTGTAAATATGTAAACAGCACTCAAATTTGCAGACTTGTGCTTAGACTTTTTGGAGCCTTGTTGTTTGGTGGAAAAAATATATTTTAGGACCACTTTCAATTCTTGCATGGCATCTCATAGTAGTCTGTGGTCCGTAAACAGTCACTGTGAGACGAATAGACTCTGAAGCGTTCTAGGGATCAACGAAAACCAAGTTTCGAGAACTTATACGATAAACATACGAAAAAATCAAGTTATAAGGGTAGTTTTGAACGTTTTTTGTAAAGAAAAGTCCTTCAGACTTGACATACAATCAAAACTTGCTACCTAGAACAGGTAGAATAGGTTAATTGTGGCGCTAAGTATATTTTCGCGATCAATTTGACAAGTTTGTTCGTTCGTGTGTGAAGAGGAATTTAGATATGCGATTAAAAAAAAAAAATAGTCGCGCTTGTTGGCTACAGACTCTGTACTATTCTTATTAAATAGAATTCGACTAATCGATACGTTTCGAATCAAACTCTCGCTTATTTCATTGTAACATCAAAAATGCAAATGCGACAAGACGAACGGATGGCACGTGCAAATTGAATTCCCAACCTCCTATTTATTCCCCGCTATTTTGGCAGGAAATCGAAAGGGGGGCTGTTCGATTTCCTTACAGAATGGGACCATTCTTCAAGTCGTGACTAGCTGTTTCACTGTTACCGCTATTCTTTTCAAATGGCTTAAAAGTTTGACAGTTTCTGTGGTGTGAATGGGATATTGTGACTGCGAATAAGGTTTTTCTATAAGTACTTATTTCGGGCGGTTTATTAAGACCGTTAAAAGCGATTTAGTTTAGGACCTATAATTAGCTGCTTTAGACGTAAGCTAAGGCGCTGACGAAAAACATTTAGAACCAAAACTGAATGGTTTAGTAATACGTCATGGTAAGCTTCCAGGAAACAGTATTACAACTATTTTATTCTGCCACTAGTTTAATTATTTTATATTAAAATTGAAACGGTTTAAAAGTGAAACACAAGCTTGTTGTATATTCGGTAATAAGTTCGGCATGTGATGTATGACGTCATTGACGATTATCTTCATAGGATGTAGAACGCAATCTTTCGGGAATTCCAATTACTGGGACGCGTGATTGGAATAATACTGTAGATCATTGATTTCGCGAGAATACGTTTGAATTGTTAAATTCCTTTTGTGATGTTATCTTTGTAACGAGGAAGTGGAATTTTAGATCTACAATGCCTTTGCATGATTTAAAGGAATTCTAAATTGAGAAAATAAAACACGTTTTATACAGGTTTCAACAAAGAGTTTTTCAATATCTTTTAGAATTTTATCATCTTTTTGTATTTTTACACTTTTACTATTCAAAAACATTTAGTGATCTTTGAAAATTTTATGTAGGATTACAAATAGTACAATAATAATAAAAACGTTAAATTTATTCTTTTTTATAATTATTGTTTCTTACAACAATACAAGCTTACTTTGGCCTTAAAAAGTCTTCAGTCAATGAAAGCGAATACTTTTAACCAACAGTGAGATGTAAAAAAGAGTTAATTTTATAACCCTTCCCCTTTTTTCGTTAACAACGATCGAAACAAAACCAAATTCTCGGATTAAATTCAGACATATTATTCAGATTCTAGTAACATTTCATAAATTCGAGTTTATTCGTTTATGCCTTTTACTGAGGGGTACTTTTTTATAAACTTTATATAGGTAGTGAAGTTTTTTTAGTCAAATAGTTAAAATAGAGTGTTCAATGAAACTCGAATTTCCTTTGACAGCGAGCCGAAATAATAAAGCCAGGTTAAGCTTTGGTTACAAATACACTACATACATAGGAAAGATGCACTTTTATTGATCGAGTACTTTTATTCCGTTTTACCTACGAGTTTCCTATGTGTTGACTGTATAATCGCTGAACGAAAAGGCTGACCAGTTTTAAATTCGATTTGTTAGATGCGTTGCAAGCATGTTACATTTTTTAACTGCGTACCTATATACAAGACAAGGGTCGTGTGTCAAATGGTTATCAAACCGAGCAAACAATCTAAAGGTCAAACTTTTCGTTCCACGACTGTACAATCTAATTCAAAACAAGCTTGGTAGTGTTGTAAACTGTACAACCAGTAGTGCGGCTGGTAGTGTGGTGTTCAATGAATGGAAAGACAGTGATCAACTCAAAATTGTTGAGTGGTTTTGTTATGTGGGTTACGTATCCAAAGTTTAAGATGGAACCCTTTTTTGACTCCACTGTTCGTTCGTTTGTCTGTTTGTTAAAATTTTCAAAGTTAAAATTTTCACAAGTGGTGTATTTCTGTTTCCGTTATTAAAACTTTACTACCTTATAATTTTCCTTGTTATTAATTACCTTATAATTTGTGACAGTTTTGCTAGAACAAGATTATAATGATAGTGTTCCAAACAATTAAACAACTTGAATACAAATTTACAAGTTTTAATGAACGAACTTCATTGCAACTTGTGGAATTAAAAATGTACTGTTTGGACTGAGAAAAGCTTTTATAATTACGGAAGTTTGAAAAAGTACAGTCCAAGTTCTTTATTGACTAGCATTTTGCTTATTATTTCTAGCCTGTATCGGATTTTCATACCTCCCTTCCTATACCTTTTTCTTTCTCAGTATGACACAATAAGGACACATTTTCCACGCATAAATATAGACAATCTATGATCACAAGGCATCATTGTCTTTTACCTCTGGGGTCCTATTCAGACCAAAACAATGACCAAGTATTGTGTTGCTCTAAAAATCATTCGATATGCATCAAACAATGCCCGGCTCCAATCTCCTCCTAAACGACACAACTATCTGTTTTTTGAAGCGCAAATCATATTTGGTCATATTTTAGAATACAAAATAGTGTAGCATACCAATTAAAATAAATTAAACTATTATAAAACTAGCAAATACTGTTTGTATGTGTAGCATATACTATGTTACTACCAACGCAGTCATAACATTTCAAACTACAATAGTGGCTCTAAAACAGACACTTACTTATTTCCTCACCGCAAAATTAAATTCTTACTCATATAACAAACCAAGAATAACCCGACAAGAATATAAATAACAAACATAATATAAGTCGAAATAAATCACAAGGAAAATCAAATAAGAACGCGAATAAATCCAGTTCACTTTAAAATCAACGTGCTGAAATTTACAGCTTCATATTCGAACTTGAACTATGAGCCCAATAAGCTACGCCAATTTGGGGGTAAAGCCTGAACCACACCACCCTTATTTAGGGGTAAGTAAATTTATTGGTGTTTGTAAACGGGTAAGTTGTAAGGTAGGAATTACGAGATTGGAAATTAGAATTATTTAGATGTAGCGATTTTAGTTTTAAGGGGTCAAAATCTTTGGGGGTGATTTAAATGTCAGCCTTGAGATTGGTGGTACGTAGGGCAATATTATTAACGATTTGTCAGATTTGGGGTGATTGGAAAGACAGGTTCAGTCTTGATTATATTGATGGTGCTTATACCAAAAACTCAGGCCTTTGCATCTAGTAGATGATTTATGCAGCGTCAGGAGGCAATCTTTGCCTACACTTGACGGAACACTGTAGTGCCTACATTGTTGAGAAAAACAATAAACTAATTAAGTATATAATTCAGTGTAGACAGTCCTCAAGCCAAAACCACGAGGTAGTTGGACTGCTGCCAAAGAATTCATGCGCCAAGTGCTGGGAAAATTGACACATGCTCCCCACTACGGATTACTGTATGATTTATGTAGATGTGTTGGCCGAGTGGTGGGTTATAGATCGTGGGATCAAACCTGGTTTTGCATAATGGGTTTTTGTTTTAAATAGTATCCGCGCCTTCTTGTTCTAGCGGGTCACTATGCCACAGAAAACATAAACTCTCTGATTTTTAAAGTAAGCCAGAGGTATTTGTTCATATTTCATCATTAAACCGTGACAGGTAGTAGGTAAGACGAAACTAGAAAACTAAATAGTTTAATCAGTTGAGCTACTGACAGACCGTTTGCTACGGTAATTAGATGGTGCAACTGGTTTTGGGTATTATTAAATCAATATTTTGGTACAGTTATATAATTACGGTGCTATTATGCTAGGCTTACACAGGGTGTTTCAAAACAGTGCTCCACATAGTTATTTAGTATTCCATAGAGCTTTAATTCCCTGTGCAGTGGATAAATGTGTCCACCATCCGTAGTTTGTTTGATTAACCCTTCAACCATGCTGGCACGTAGATTATGCTAACTTCTGCTGTAATGAACGCTGTAATTACTGTGCAATGGGTATACGGAACTGTTTATAGTTAGTTTAGTGTTAAGTGCAGTAAAAGTTTGGATTAAAGGTTGGAGATATATTTTTTTAACAAAAACCAAACATAAAAGTAGGCCACTGGACACAAAGAACTTACTTACTTTATTTTAGATGCATAGTTTTACTGTATTGATTATATTTTAAAAGTAATTTAAAAAGGTTAAAATCTCTTTAAAAACAGTAATAAACTACACGTTCTTCGCATTAAAAGGATTTTATCGTAATACATGCTCAAACAATCATGATAAAAAAAATATTTTCAGTGCCCAAAATAAGGCAGCCTATTAGCTCTTTTATTATAATGATATGTGTTTACTGTCACACATCTTCTTTTAAACTCTCAGAGATCTTAGTACATAAACCACAGATAGAGTTGTTTTTGCTCGATAACCAACAATCCAGTTGCTTTTATTTGAACAAAGCACATAACACTAGATAAACAATATTTAGCGTAAGTGCTTTACCTCATTCGCAGCACTTAGACCCTGTTCACACGGCTTCATGTACACGTCTTTTTACGTATTCGTTTTTTAACGTACAATCACCCAGGTCTTCACACGGTAAATTATCATTCGTGTAAAAAACGAATAGCCGCAGAAAAGTGAAGGAAACAAACCGAATACGTCAAAGTTCATTCGATTTTTTGACGTATTCGTTTAAACGTATAAGCGGTACACGTTTTTTTGCAGTACAATCGTCGTGTGAATGGATATATGTACGTTGTATGGCCACTATATATACGTTAAAAAACGAATACGTGAAAAAACGTGCAGGACAATGCCGTCTGAACGGGGTCTTACACTAAAATATTGTCTTTGTGTTCGCACTTTCGTAGTAACATTCTTATCGTCAACAAGATAAGAAATGTCGATAACTTCGTTACTTTTGCCTGAGAAACTTTGCTATAGTGTTAAGTGCTCCCACACAAATCCGCGATGCGACGCGATGCGAGCTCGCATCGCAGAAATTCGCATCGCAAGTTTCTGCGATGCGACGCGATGCGACGTCGCGCGAATTTGTGCGACAAGCCGTTTAGTAGGGCGATGTAGGAATGTGCGATGCGAAGCAGATCGCAAATTCTTGCGATGCCATCGTGCGAATTCGCGCGATATCGCAGATTTTGACAATGCGACGCGACGTCGCGTTTTTGTGTGGGAGCCCTAAGTGCTCCCACACAAATCCGCGATGCGACGCGATGCGAGCTCGCATCGCAGAAATTCGCATCGCAAGTTTCTGCGATGCGACGCGATGCGACGTCGCGCGAATTTGTGCGACAAGCCGTTTAGTAGGGCGATGTAGGAATGTGCGATGCGAAGCAGATCGCAAATTCTTGCGATGCCATCGTGCGAATTCGCGCGATATCGCAGATTTTGACAATGCGACGCGACGTCGCGGTTTTGTGTGGGAGCCCTAACACCGGGATTGTGGGCACTAGTTTTTATGACTTGATAATATTTATGTATTTTGTTTAGAAAGACAAGATACAAGGAATTGAATGATCTGAAATATACAAACTTATGTAAGTTCGGTTGCAATTTCAGTCACAAGTTTGAAAATAATCTTCCGACTTTATTGGTCAGAAATCATAAACAAAAAATGTTGTGGATTTGATGGTAAAACTAGAGTTTGTCAAAAAAAATCAGCAAATCACTATGATGAGTGCACTAGTGCTAGCAATCTAAACAACTTCATTACCCAAGCCTGATGTCTGCGAACAACGTACAGCCGAATTTACGCCAACAGCTTTTCATAAAGTAAAGACAATTCCATATTCTGGTATCATTTCACGAAGGAGTCAACACCACTTCTGCTAGACCATAGTGTGAACTGAGAAGTATGACAAGTTGTGGCCGAAGTATTTTTAAGGTGGCGGTTTGTGCCGCGATCGCGACTAGAGACCGAGGCAGACCACTACCAAACTTTACTTTAGGCAAGTATAAACATCAGTTCACAAGCCAAAGAACGACACACGAATCACTTTTATAAAATGCAGATTTTATGCGACTCTGATGATTCTGAGACCAAGATATTTCAATTCCTCTGGAAACAATAATTTTGTAATGGAATTTTCGTTGTATTGTATTTCATATACTTCTGACTTCTCAACTGTGGCAATATGGGTCTGGCATCCCGCCAGTCATGTTTATACGTCCTACGAGGTATCTGGCATCCACACTGAATTTACGATGTTGTTAGTTTGTCATTATATGCTGCCCCCAACTTTCCGCCTAAACATATGAGTGCAGTCCAGTAATGCACGTTGAAACAAGATCACAATGTAATTGCTTAGTAAGCTTTGAGGTATCGTACACTAGGCGATAAGTCGTCATCGTCATGTCTAGTCGCCGCATGTTGTCGCCGAGCCGTGACGCCTGTCGTTTAGAGTACGTTTAGATTAACTCATCGTCGCGGCCAAAACGTGTTTTTTTAAATTGACTTTTATGCTACTTAATTGGTTTTTTGAGACCTATATGACTTCACCGAACTTTGACGCGAATTGTGCACAACTATGATCAAATTGAAACTGTCGGCCGCAGAGTATCGTCCCGTATTAGTCGCCAAACTATCGCTTACGCCTGTTGGCTAGTTTGTGCTGTTATTTGTAAATATTTATGTTTAGTGATGCAGCTGCCGCAAGTTTAACAAATTCCAAATCTGTTTATCCAATCAAATGTTTTCAGGAAAACTCTCACACAGTTTTCATATCGTTTTGTTTTGTAAATGGTTTTAAGATTTTTTTATGATTTTTATGACAGTGATAAGACATAGCAACAAATTTAATAACCGATTTAGTTAAATTAAGCTTACGAGACCAATATGAATATGACCGTAAGTTATTAGCTTGATTTCTGACTTATCTTGCAAAATAAAACAAAGTAGTACTTAACCATTTGATGTCATCAAGTATACAAGCCGGTTGCCACCGGAAATGGGGGTGCGCCGGATATGACGTCATATTTTACGCTCAAAGTGAGCGAGCGCATGACTTTATGAAACGTAATTGTCTTTTTAAGCAAGTTTATGTAAGATTGTCCTAATGTTCGGAGATATTATCAGAGAATTCATTTAGTGGGAATGTGTAGTCACACAAACTCGTTACCATTTGAGAACTTTTTATTCAGATAAATAAAGTAAGAAATTACCACTCTAAACACAATGGTTACAACATTGTAAACCTCAAGAACATTTGAACAGATTTGCAAAATGTTTTATTATGTTGGATTCGTCTTGGGTGATAGTTGAAAGGATGGCGAGTGACATAGGCTACTTTTTATCCCGATATTCCCGCGGGAACGGCACTTACGAGGGTAAAACCGCAGGTCGCAGCTAGTAATAATGGACCAAAAACTTCCAGTTTGTGCTTTGACCTATAAATCCCTATAGTGCTTTTTTCAGGAAGATCGTCAGACGCCGCGTGTTATCCCCTCTGCCGAGTGCGTCTTCAGAAATAACCAGCCCTTATCGGATCTCCACTCGCTTTGTGAGTTCTTTAGGAGTTCAACTTCGTTTATCAAGAGCTAAGGACTAAGGTCAATTTATCTACTTGAGGTATTGTACTTATAGGTACGTTTAAAATGCGTTTTGGATTGTGTCCTTGATTTGGCGTATATAGGTTCTGGGCAAATAAATTAAGAAATTGCTATTTGCTAATTAAACTTAATTTATTAACTTAATGCTAATTTATCGTCACATTTACAATACGTTATTTAAATACCAATAATTTGATTTAGTATTGGAAATTCGGTAAACCCTGTAAAAGTTTGCTATGGATCAAAGGGAGTGGGGAATCACTTAATACAACTCTTTATAAAAGTGATCAGCAAGCATAGCTGAGTGTTGCTTATAGATTGTTTTTTCTATAATATTTACATAACATTTCTAAGTAAAACTGTCTCTCCCCAACGCCTCCTTTTAGTTACTCTATTACTGAAATTGGCACAAAAGCTTTTCTATTTCAGAAGTTAGTTTCTGAGTAAAAAGCGCCGTTTATCAAATTAAATCTATTTTCCGACGGCGAGTTTCAATATCGGCTAAAACATGGAAAATGTCCAAGTCTCGGCTGCAATTTATTTTAAAACTAAAATAGGTTTTTTTTCAATTACAGCATTCCGTACAACAAAAGTCTTATTTTCCTAAAACTCATCGAACTACTGAAATATTTTGGATGAAATTTTGAATCAAAATAGTTTATGATCTAGTGCGAGGAACTTACTGATTGGAGCTCTAAACGGTTTCGAAAAAGCATTATAAGAAAAGCAGTGTATTTAGAATAGATATAATATAAATAATTTTATTTTGTGATATAATACACATACGACGTATAACAATATTCTGTGACATCCAATTTGACAGAAAAAACACATATTTAATTATTTTTATAACAATTTAGATTTGATTTCGAAAATTTTATGTAACTAAAGGCTTTACCCTACTCAACTCTTTGCTCGTAATTATTAATTAAATTGAGTATTTTACATAATTAAAAATAAACAATAAGCTTCGAATACTGTCTAGACGGCTAAGTACTCTTTGATAGGCAAATGAAATTATAAAGTTATTTAGGTCAGCTTTTTGCCCCTCATTATATAAGTTAAGTTATTGGGTTATTTTAAATAATATTTTAATTATAATTTCATCTTTAAGTTGGTATTATTGATTTGTTATATGAAAAAATTTAATATGATTTCTGTATCCTAGGGAGCGGTAAACAATTCTTTCAGATCTTAATAGAATTCTTTAGATCCTTTGAAAATGTATTATGGGGTAGCCAGAGGTATGTCCAAATATAATAGTCATGCCCACATTTTGAGGAAAAAGTAAGCTTTCCTGATTTTTTTGTATGGTTGTATATAAATCACACCTAAAACATTAAAATATTAAATAGTCAAGCATAACTGTGTTAATAATAAATGGACTTTGCACTGAATAGAAGCTGGTGCTTTTATACATTTTTTAGTAACTTTTGTAGACGGTTCTGATAATAAAATTTCATTATACGCTAAATCCAAGTGACCAGAAAAGATTTCAGTCAAACCAACAGTTTCATCTCGCCTTTTAGCACAAGTTAATGTCAAGAGTAAGTATGGGTCTTTTTCATAAAACTTGTCAATTTAATCATCATGTCCCTGCCTTTATCCCACTGAGTGTCCAATCATCATCTTCCAATTTAGTGTTAAAATAATGTTTTACATTTGTTGACATTTTTTATGTTTAGTGCAGAAATTCCGTAACGAAAACACCTAACGCTGTCACTTTAGTTCAGCAACTCACCTCTAGGTGGCATGCAATAGCTTTACCGCGGCAGTCCCCGAGTGCCACACGTCTTTTTTTGAGAGAGGTTTTTTGATAGTTGAAGGGATGGAGAGTTACATACGCTACTTTTTATCCCAATATTCGCATAGGAACATGACTTACGCGGGTAAAACCGCTGGGCGCAGCCAGTTAACCATAAAATTGGCCAACCATAAAGGTTTTGATCAGTGGTGGTGACCGCGAGGGATCGGAAAGAGTGGCGTAATAGAGAGGAGGCCTATACCCAACAGTGGGTGGAAATGTGCTGAGATGATGATGATGATGAAGGTTTTGATCTCGGTCAAACATTAACGAGTGCTTAGTCTCAAGCTTCCGATTTATTCCCGCCACAATCTTGACCGCGTATAAATCATGCGCTCTCCGCGGACAGACGTGAGTTATAGTCATTGCTATCCGATATTCTTGCTCCTTACTCCAATTAGATACTGCTTTGAGTGTCAAGCACTTTGTGATTATGGAAAACATTATACAGAACGAATCATACTTATTATTGTACAAGTAAACGTTTTGAGGAAGTCAGTCTACCCGCGACCACGGGCGGTACAATCCGTCTCGAAAAGTCGAGATAAATAAATTAAAAAGGTGACGTGATAAATATGATGTCAATTCTTATATATTATACATCATTTTGTTTAAATTCTAAAGCACATGCTTGTATATGCGAGTATGTGATTAAGCTATAGTGGAGAATTCTCAGACATAAATGTTATTACTTCGTAGCAAAATATAGCACTCGTAGCTGTCGTAGCTTTCGTAGTACTCTCGTAGCAAGCTTCGTAGAGGTTTTAACGCAACCCATGTGTTACTACTCAGTGTAGACACTGATCCATTTTCTGGTATGGCTGCGGTAAAAATGGCGCAAACTTAAACTTAGTAAAGATATATTTTATGGTTGCAAAATTAAAAAATAGTAATATTAATGAAAACAGAACTGATGAAACTGAGATGATAAATAAATAATAAACCAAAATATAAGAATTAACGGAACTAAATGGGTTTTATGAGGATTTTATTAAATTATCCTTCTAAGTAAGTTTATGTGGATAAGTGTTAGGAGTCAAAACAGACATTAGAATCCCCTAGTTTTAGGAAAGTGACTATTCAAAGTGGTCTATAAATTTTTTTATTGAATTAAAATATTTTGACTTTTGACTTTGCCCTCTAACAATCTAATAAAGATATTTTTTTGACATGTTTGAAATAAATTGAAATGAATTAATTATATTATGCTAATAAATGCAATGCAGAATTTGTTTGAATTCTTTTGGCTTGGAATATGGAACAGCAATACATCTTTTAGTTGAGTAAAGGTGAGCCTGTTACTTATTGTGACACAATATCCCAATATCATATTCCAAATTACAAGCCTTTTATGTAAAAACCCTTTGTTTATGTAAAAAAGCTTTACTTATACCGAAACTGCAAAAACAAGAGGCTGTAATACACAAGTCTAGTCCTATAATGGAATCTTCTAAGATAATCTGAAATTCATATACTTTGCTGACTCGCTCGTACAAAACTGAGAAGTGTTAGTCTGAATTTTAATAAGTGTTCTGTACGTGTTAACTGTGATTTTAGGATTAAGGCTTAAAGTAAATATTTATTTGATATAAAATACGCATTACGAGTTTTAAACGGCAAAATATTAGATTTTCCTTATTTATATTTACAAAGTTAAATAAAGCATATTGTTAAAAATAATGACGCATACCATTAAAAAACAAATAAAACAAAAATTTTAAAAATTATAAGTACCTACAAAAAACAAGGGATAATTAAGCATCAACCTCCAAGGGTTCTCAGTCTTTGAACTTCCGCTTGATGCTTTTTTTGGGACTTCCTGTAGTTAAGACAAAGACTTAAAAATGTTAGGAATATTTCTTTTGAGCCAAGAGTCCCATCGACGCGTCGATGGGCTTGCAACCGGTCACGTATGAAATGTTAACTACTGTAGGAAGTGGGCATGTACCAAATATGTATTTGGTTATACCTCTGTCTACCCCATTAGGCACTTTAAAAGGATCTAAAGATTTCACAAAGATTTGAATATCTGATCTGATAACAGAAAAATCTTTCTTTTGTTTCTTTTATGCAATTACTGTCAATGGCAATACTTTTATTGAGTTTCGTTATTTCAATCAAATGGTTGTAATGGAAAAATCGGGACTCTAATACATTTTTCAATCATTTTGGAGTCTTCTATGAAATGAAACCAGAGCACGCCAAAGAGTTCGTAATCTGAAAATGGATAGAAAAGTGCCGTTTTCCAATCTCGTCACACGAAACCCCAAAAATAGTTATCTCGTCAAGGCTCGACAAAATCCTGTAGTGGAATAAATCATGCCCGGGAATTACTTTCCACAGAAATGACGTGTTACTATGAGATTGATGTTGTTACCTTTTTTGCAAATTTAGTCTTTTTGAGTTTGAGGCTTGAAATTTACATTGTTTTTACATATAAATGGCACAAGCATAGTTAAGTACGTGAAGGTTAGGTACATTATTGAAATTATGCAAAAAAAATGTCTATTGGTCACTTTAATTTAAAAAATCATAGAAAAAACACAACATATAAAATAGCTTTTTATGTAGGTACACCATTTTAACTACCGACCGGATAAAAATGGAAATAAGTTTATGTTTAATTTGTAATATGAGATATCGTTAAAAAAACTGTCTCAATGTGAATTAAGCTACTTAAAAAACGTAAATCTTTTAAAATAGGTTTCGTAATACCCATAAATTAGGTTTTTCAAGTATCTTAAGAAAATATGTAACCCCTGTAATATTCAGACACTGAGAAGTTGAGATGCTCTTGATACTGACGCTGAACCGAGAGCCTTCAGGAGCGAGCCACTCGACCTGATGACATCTCCATCTGTACCTAACATACTGACAATGTTATATTACGTACATAACTTCGCAGTTTAATGTCAAGTGACGAGTTTGTTATATACCTATACTAGTACTCTTCTTCTTATCCGTTTCACTCTTGTCAGAGCGGTCGTGACCGTTATGTAGTATCAGTAGTGGAGGGGGCAGATGTGATGCGCCTCACAATATTTCGCCATTTTTGCCTACAGGAGGTCATTCTGTTGCACTGGTTCAGTGAGTCTCCGACTGCTGACTTGATCTGGTCAGTCCATCGCGTGGGTGACCTTCCACGCGGTCTTGTGCCTTCCACTTTTCCTTGGACGACAAGGCGTTCTAAGGACGTCGTATCACGTCGGGAAACGTGTCCGAAAAATGCAAGGATGCGAGATTGTTCTGTGGAAAATAAACGCTGCTGGATACCAAGTTCCTGAAGAATCGAGACGTTGGTTCGAAACTCAGTCCACGATACCCCAAGCATTCTTCTCCAGCACCACATTTCTAAAGCATTTATTTTCTGTTTTTCCACATCTCGCAGAGTCCACGTTTCAGCTGCGTATAAAAATATGGGGAATATAAGTGTCCTCACGAGCCTAATTTTCGTGGTTTTGGTTATGTTTCTGTTCCTCCATATTTTCCTCATCTTGTCCATTGAAGTTCTTGTGATACCCATGCGCCGTTTTATCTCCTCAATGCACCCGCCATTGTTTGAGATTAAAGCCCCAAGATAGATGTATGATTGGACAACATGACAATTTGCAATATGAGTCACTTCTGGCAAATTATTTCTGAATCGGTCAACAATCATCACCTTGGTCTTGCTACGGTTGATCTTAAGTCCAAATGCATGGCTTGCTCGTTCCATCCTTGACAGCAGTTCTTCTAAGTGTTGTGAACTGGTTGCAAACAAGGTGGTGTCATCCGCGTATCGCAAGTTTGCAATCTTGTATCCACCAATTGCTACACCGTCTGTCCAGTCCTCCAAAGTGATACGCATTATTAGCTCAGTGTATGCATTAAATAGGAGAGGTGATATAATATATACTAGTACTATCAAGAGTTAAAGTTTGTTTGTTTGTTTATTTGACGGAGGTAATCACGGATGAACGATATAATCCTAAATATTGTGATAAATGGGTTAAATACAGACATAATATGTCGGTGACCATTTCTATGAAACTAAAGCTTAGTTTACAATATTCAGGTTACGGTTTTCTTTTAGTCTTGAAGCACCTTTTGACATTATCTTGAGATTTTCTTTAAGATTATTTTAATTACGAACTCTCGTAAATTCTTAGACTTTTTAATTGCATAACATGTAAGTTATTAGTACTAAATTCTCAAAAAAAAAAATTCATTCGGCATAGTACTACCTGGATAAAAAGCCTAATTAATTCCAGGTCACTAACATTGAAGTTGCAACTATCCATAAGATGATTTCTTGATTAAAGCACCAATCAAATTCCTGAAGATCTAAAAAAATGTCTTCCTTAAATATTATCAAGAATTATTCTTCATAAGTTATGTTTCTTTCTGCTTTTTTATCTTTCTAGTGTATGAAACATAAAACAAAACTATAAAACAGCTTTCCAAAGTATTTACTTAGCGACCCGTTGCCATCTGAAACCCAAACGGTATGTTTTGTTAACCCTAAATTCATTTTCTTTATCGCGCCAGGTTTTCCCGAGGGGAACGTAAATTATTTTCATACAAAAATAATTTTCTGGTCCGTTCCTTTTCTATGATATATGTTACAAAAGTATATATTCTGAACAAATATTGTCATTTTATCTAATAAGTACGTTTCTATGGTCAGCTTTGTTGACGGAGTTTTAAAAAAGCTGAGACAGATAAAAATTAAGGTGATCTCTAGGGAAGCACTGAACTGTTAAATGTTGTAACGTTGTTGATAATTAGTTAGTTTGTACAAATGAAATTAATTAATTTGTATTTTTATACAGACTAATTATTATCATTAAATGAAAAAAATTGGTATTATCAATTCTCGAGTTACCCAAAATAGATTTCCCAGAATAGAATTACTATATTTCATATTTATATACTTACAAAGTCAGGCCAAGGAAATATTTATCCATCAACAGCTGCTAAACCGAACTTTTCATCCCAACTGACTTACTGAAATATTAAGAAATCACAACTCATCACTTTCTGTACAACTTCCAAAACAGAGTGCAAAATTAAGTTGAAATCTGTCAGACTGTTTTAAAGAAAGTTGGGGCATTTGTTACAGAATGTCCGTCGTCAACGTAGAATTGAGAGTAGCTTAAAATGTATCAGCTGGTTTGATTTGTGTTCAATATATTTTTTCATTTTGTCCACTAAAAAGAATAGAACAGAAAAAAAAAACGTTTATTAAAAGACTTTGTTTCAAAAATATGAACACAATTTAAATTGAATTGGTAACAACACCAAATAGGTTCCCTTTTATTATGCAATAAAGTATTATTAATTTAATTACGTTAAATACTACGTATAATATCGTCACATTTCGTTTTATGAGCAAGTGGCCAAATCTGGTGACGGAGTTTACAGGCCTCTGATGGATTATAAGTGTTCTTACCTTTCATAAAAAACTGTGACTTAGTAAGGTTTTGTGAAGCTATAAGTGCACAGTCGTATTAGGTGCGAGGTTTTATTACTACGGTCCTAATTTAAAAAAAGTTCTTTTGTAGAATTTAGGGCTTCTTGAAATGTATAAAGTGGAAAAGTATAATTTGTCACATAAAAAACTTTCATAAAAAATATAAATGTTAAGAACGGTATTTTGTTGCGTTGAAGTTTGTAGTTTCTGTGTACGAAATCAAATTATAGTTTAAACGGGAATATAATAACAACTGTATTTCCAAGAATATTTTTTTCATATGTTTGGACATTTTTACATTTTTAATTTTTCAAAGATGTCTAAGGGGTAGTCACAAGTATGTCCAAACACATTATTTAGTACTTACCTACATGTTGCAGTAGTTAATGAGTACAATAACTAAATTTGTCATGTTAATAAATTCTACATGTTGCAAGTCCATCTACGCTATAAGAACGCTAACTATTTTGATGAAGAATAAGATGTTATTCTGTGCACTTTAGATCGTGATAATGCGCAATATAAGTTTTCGAAATAAATACATTGATGCGCGGAAGGATTTGAACCCACGACCTTCAGATCAAAAGTGAGTAACTAACTAACTAATCCACTTGGAAAATAGAGCCCAGTTGTTAACAGACAGATAATGCCTTTCATTGTTGTATTAATAAAATTAGTCCCATAATATTCTTTTCAATTGCTACGTTATACTATTATTATGACTATTTCCTCAAGGGAAAGAACATTTTCCTTGTTCCCATTGTTAGGCCAACAAACAGCGGAGAGAGATTTTAATGGTCATTGAGACCGGATTAATTTAGTTTTGATAAAAGAATTTTGTTATCCTGTTAAGGATTATGGCTTTTGTGGCTTTTTTGTTGAAAAGTCTTCTAGCCCTTCCATACGCTGTATGAGGAGTGGCTTCGAAAGAGTGTAGATTCCATTCGCATATTCTTCACGTCTTCGGGCGCTGTCGCACTCGATCGAGAGTATAGAAGGCTTAGTAGGAAAATAGGTATGTTTTTAAATAACGCTTTAAGCTGTGTATGTAGTGCCACAAATATTGTATGTATTATTTAACTTTACACACTAACTATTGACATTTAATCAGTTTTAACGGACACACCTCAGTAACTCAATTTATTAAGTTCAAGAACTCCGTCTAATTATATCAGTGCCAAGTTACATCTCATATTGTATGCAAATCATTATACTGCAGTCTTAAACGTACGACCAAGTTTAAAACAAAGGAAGTTGCACCAACTGTTTAGTTGACTGTTTAGAACCTAGTGTCTAAGATTATGTGACCAACATTTACGGCAGTAAACTTTCTGCTTAATGGGATGAGAGAGAAATAAAATGAAGGTGTGCAATGAAATGGAACGATGCTGAGAAAAGCGTGCAACGCAGTCGAAATCAACAATGTACGATTCTAAATTGGCAAGGCGAAATTTATATTATATTCCTTGGATTCTACCGCAACAATACGTTGTGTATTACCATTTCTCTTGTTTAATTTATTTTTAATTATGTTTCCCTCTAATTATGTGTACTTTTACAGTGACGAAATAAACAATTTGCTATTTCTTTCTACATTGTCATTGATTGTTCACAAATGTTTTACTAAAATAAAGAGTAAGAAATTAGTACATCACTGTAAAATATGTTAACGTTAAAACTGTTTGTATTGTTACAATGACGAAAGCGATGATCGACTCGTAATACAAACTCAAAAATGTTTTAGTTGTTATTGTATAAAAATAAATATTTTCTATTCCAGACTATTCAGGCATCCGTCCGTCATTTAAAAATCACCGCTTTTTAAAAACAAAGTTTAATGCTTTAGTGCTTAGCCAGGTGTATGTTTAGCCGGGGGACACGCCAGAGGACTTGTACACAATTGTACTGAAATGGACTATTAACACTAATATATCATGAGCGTACTCGTGTGTACACATGGCTTAGTTACTGTAGAAGTATTTTGAATTGCACTTTGAATTGTTAAAGTTTAAAGGGAGATTATTCAAGCATATTTCATACAAACACTTATATCGTTTGATATTTATTTATTTAAATAAAATGTTTTACATTTTGATGATCCAGCAAATGAGTCAATGTAGAAATATAAATCATCGTAATAAATTAAAGTAATTGCGATCAATATCCGTAAATTATGTTTTATCAATGTAGAAATTTAGAGACAATAATTAAAAAAACCAGAAAGTCTTTTCAGATTTGTGGAGATAGATCAAACATACACACATGCGAGCATTGAAATTTCTTATTTCTAGACGGTTTATTTAAATGCAGTTAGGTACATCCTAACCCATGTTTGTTATTTCAACTCCTTACGGTATTGGTCTACGAATCGCAAACCACTAGGAGCAGAAGCTTTCGTTGGCATAAACATAAACGAAGATAAGATGGATAGATAGACAGTATGGATAGATTTTTTACCATCAGAATCTGAAAAATCCAAAAGAGTATACTCCACGTACATAGTAGGTACCGAGCTTTCCACAGAAGTACTCATAAAAGGAAACGGGATTTTTTCAGAGCTCCTATTTAATTGGTCTTTGTCTCGGTATAATTGGTTCGTCCGTTTCATAGTTTGTTTTGTGCTATGGAACTGCGAAATGAAAGTACAAAAATGGCTATTATTCTAGTATCTAAGCGAGTTTGATAACTTTATTTCGAAAATGTATAAGCTAACCACTAAGAATATAATTATTCGACGAACGATGATATGATTCGAATATATGACGACCTCTGTGGCGCAGTGGGCGAAGGTCCGGCTGAGACGCGGAGGTTGCGGGTTCGATCCTCGCTACGGGACAAATGTTTGTATGTTCTGCAGATATTTATTCCGTATTTGGGTGTTTCCTATCTATATTAAGTAAGTTTGTATTTACAAAAAAAAATGTATCGAAGTATTCATATCAGTCATGATCTAGTTGCCACAACACAAGCATTAAGTTGCTTAGCTTGGGACTAGATGACGCTGTGTTATATGTCCCAAGATATTTTTTTTAATATTATTTCGTTTCCGTAAAGCTCAACAAATCGTCACAAATACAAAAATATTGCATCAAATTCAAGCTCCTCTCAAAAATAGGTAAAATTCCGACCGACTGAGCAATTAATGAGTCATCGGAACTCATGGAGCGCTTTCAAATTGATTTTATAAAAAGTTATTGAAATTACTCGTTTTATATTTCAGTGAATGGTTTTCAAAAATATCGATTTATATAAATAAAACATCAAAATAGGGGGGTTTCAAGGTTCTAGTATCCAAATTGTAATTACAACAATTTTAGGCTTTCAAAGATTTTAAAGACTCTATCATGAAGTCGGGGTACTAATTCACTTTGGCTAACACGGCTTTTATAAATATAGTAGTAAGCATAGTGTATATATATATATGGTTATTAAATGTATTCTACGCAACAATCCTTTGTTATTTCTGATTACCAAATGAAAGACAATGAGGTATAAGCTCCGTGTAATTGACAGAACATACCCACCAATACCCAACATGACGTGGGTTCACGTGTGTTCGACGTTTTGACAGATGACTTAGTTACTACGAAAACAAACGTTTTCTTACCAATGAACAAGAAAAGCAAATGAAAAGAAATAGGCTACAATAGAATTAATTAATCGGTCATTTGTAAGGTTTGTTGATTTGTTTTCACTTTAATTAGAACCAAGTGCTTAAATTAAATTACAATTGATAAATTATACAATTGTATTGCTAGGGTTATCAGTAAGAAAGTTCATGTGAGCTAGTTACTGTCTCAAATCAAAAAGCTCCGCTCCCCTTTCTAGAAGTATTTAACAAAAATCTGTATCGGTGTCAGTTCTGTGGCTGTAAATCATTCGTTTTAAACACAGTACCATATTTTAAACAGTAAAATGAACAGTGAACCAATCTGATTCTTGCTCATTTGCCCTTTCACTCGGATTTGATTGAAATCCCAATCCCATTGTGATATCCTGCCGCAAACTCGCAAAATGACAGATCATAGCCGTTAAATCATGGATGTCAGGAGCGCGGGTGATCAATACCGAGATTATATTTGGCTGTTTGAGTTTGATTTACTTGCATATTTTTTTTAATTTAAGATAAGCTGTCTTAATGTTTTGTCATTTAATTGCATTTTTGCAATAAAATTAAATGTCAGTTGTTTAATTATCTTGTGTTTACGAATTTGAATGATATTTTGTATCAGTAAGCTCCCTAGATTTTTTGAACTGAGTATTTAACACGGAAAATTTTATTAAACTATTTACCGTGAGCGACACCGTGGGAAGCAGCTTGTTATACAGGGTGTATTTTTGAAACGGGTCAGTAAGGGCAAGTACCTTAACCGTTGCAGTTACAGCAAAACGTTCTTAGAAGACCTTCCCTAACTTTTTGACATACTTTGAACTGCATTCACAGATTTTGTAAAAAACTTACAGTTGGCAAAAAAAATGCAAAAAGTCCAAAAAATTTTTTTTTATGCCAATCGATTCTATTTCATGTGGGGATCAAAAAACTCTATGAAACCATTTTAGCTTTCAGTACTAGAAAAGACAGAAATCGCCAAAAACGTTTCCCATACATTTCGGCAACAGAAACAAATTTCTACGATGGTCGAACTTTTTGTTATGGCCAGGAAGTGGGTAGAATTGACTGTAAAGTAAATAAAAATAATTTTTACCTTCAAATTTCGAATTTCATTCGAAAATCTGTGTGTCAGCTGAGAAACTTCGTATGAGTTATTATTAATTAAGGATTTTCGCTAAAATGTCTTCTAATCGTGAAAAAATTGACTTATTAGAAGCGTATTTTGTCAATAATCGAAATGCGGGAGCTGCATTAGCATTAGCACATAGCTGATACTGTACGCCAATCTCTTTACCGCTTGAAGATGTTATATAAGATACGTCCCTATCTGAGGGCTCCCACACAAAACCGCGACGTCGCGTCGCATTGTCAAAATCTGCGATATCGCGCGAATTCGCACGATGGCATCGCAAGAATTTGCGATCTGCTTCGCATCGCACATTCCTACATCGCCCTACTAAACGGCTTGTCGCACAAATTCGCGCGACGTCGCATCGCGTCGCATCGCAGAAACTTGCGATGCGAATTTCTGCGATGCGAGCTCGCATCGCGTCGCATCGCGGATTTGTGTGGGAGCACTGAGTCAGGAAGTAAGAATAATGCTATGTGAGTCACTAGTACTCTCCCGACTTAATTACTGTGACACCGTCTTTGGACCCTGTCTACTCCGTAGATCTGTTCAGCTGATTCAGCGAGTGCAAAATGCTTGTGCAAGATTTTGCTTTCATGTACCCCCAAGATCCCATGTTACCCCCTTTCTTAATTCTTTTAATCTTCTTAAAATGGAAGCCCGGAGAAAGCTGCACCTTGCAACTCTTCTTTTCGGGCTTATAAAAAGCAAAACCCCTGCATATCTCTTTTCGAAGCTTAATCGGGCTAGTTACAGGTATCCTAGGCGTGCTTGTGCTAACCCCATTTTCCTAGCACCAAAACATAAATCCGTTTCCTTCCGTGGGTCTTTCCGCTTTGCTGCCTCGAAGTGCTGGAATGATCTTCCTCCGCCACTTCAGAACCTGAAAACAGTTAGCACCTTCAGAGCTAAGCTTAAACAGGAACTTCTGCGCATCCAAAAGACCCAATAGATTTCTAAAACCCAACTACTTACCCAAATGTACTGCCCCTCCTTTTGTTTCCAATTTTCCCATAACCCCCTCCAAGTCCTCCAACACTATCCTTGTAGATTGCTCGATTTCTCAATGCTTACTTAGTAACTATTCTACTAGCAAGCAGACTGTGTAAAAATCCATTTCACTGTCTGAATCTGAACAAAATTGAAAATTGATGACGTGGCCATTTCCAAATCACAGCACCGGAAGCACGTGTCTGTGTTTATTTACTGACACTGACACTGACAGCTATGCGACACGGTCTGAGACTTTTGAACAGTATTAATTCTTTTCTTTTGCCTTCTTGTTGCCTGCTTCATATTTAAAATATATTTTCCACTATATATATTTTACTGTGTACTTTACTTATAATAATTGATATTAAATTATTTGTACTATTAATATTATAATTATGTAGTTTTTATGTCCAAATCATATACAATTATTTACGTAACCATTTTTTGTATTATAGATAAATCACCCCCCTCCCATGTACCTATATGCGACCAGTAAACCTATATTAGCTAAAATACACACTATTCCTGTTGCTATCTCTTTTCGTTGCCATTCCGAATCTTATACTTAGATAATATTGTCAAGTTGTTTATTATTTACTGTTACCTATACCTCGTAATGAGCTATTTTGTTAGTAGTGGTGTCACCCAAATCAAGGAGCGGTCTGAAAACCAGCGTTGCTCTGTACCTATTCGGTGCAGGGCGACTCTAAGCTGAGACCGATCCTTTTTTGGGGACACACCTGCGCAGGCGTAGATCAACTCTGTTTAGCCTGTAAGCCTCTTTTGTATGTTACCTGCTTTTATTCTTATGTATTTCTTCTTGTGTACTTACTTCATTTATTGTGTTCGTCTGTGCTGTGTGTTTTTCAAAATAAATTCATATTATTATTATTATTATTATTATTATTAGTGTGGTACCGCAATAAGTATCCGTTGCGACATGTGCCAACAAGAAAGGTTATTAGAAATCTTTTGAAAAACCTGGAATTGCAGGGTTCTTTCAAAAGAAAGCGGCAGCCTCGTGTGGACATGGACACGGAGATTGCGGTTCTGACTTATGTCGAAGCATATCCAGAGGTATCGTCCAGGCATGTCGCCTTTGAAGTAGGTGTATCCCACTCCCTTGTGATAAAGATATGGAAGAAATACGGCTACAAGTGCTATCGATCTGGGCGCATAGTTCAAGTGTTACATCCGGGTGATGATGTTCGAAGGCTTACTTTTTGCAGGTGGCTAAGAGGAAAAATAAGCAGAGATCATGAATTTTTAAATTACATACTGTGGTCAGACGAAACGAATTTTTCCAATAACGGTATGTACAACAGAAAAAATCACCACTAGTCCAAAGAAAATCCACTAAGAGTTACGGCAAGTCATAATCAGGTTCGCTTCTCATTCAACTGTTGGTGTGGTATAATGTCCAATCGAGTTATAATGGTGGAATTTTATGAAGGGAAACTGAATTCTGCCATGTATAATGAAGTCATTTTACACCATCTTGAAAACGAGATGGACGAATGGCCCCTGTCGGAATTGCGAAAAGTTCATTTTCAACAAGATGGTGCTCCGCCACATAACAGTCACCTTTCACGTTCCAATTTGAGCCGCCTATTCGGTACACAGTGGATAGGTACACATGGTCCAACACAGTGGCCACCTCGTAGCCCAGATCTAACACCACTTGATTTTTTTTTATGGGGCTTCGTGAAAAACGAGGTGTATAAGACGACGTACGCCAGTGTTCAAGAGCTCAAGGATGCATTAATGACCATTTTACGTAATATTCATCCCAGAACATTATTAGCCGCCATTCGTTCAGTGCAAAAAAGGATAGACTTATGTATTCGTGAAAATGGAAATCATTTTGAGCAATTTATTTCATAAACCAATTTCTAAAATGTTTAAATGATTTTTTTTATTTAAAAAAGTTTAAAATTTTACCTGTCCTATGAGTTTCGAGTTGATTTATCATATTTCCGTAGGAAATGTATGGGAAACGTTTTTGGCGATTTCTGTCTTTTCTAGTACTGAAAGCTAAAATGGTTTCATAGAGTTTTTTGATCCCCACATGAAATAGAATCGATTGGCATAAAAAAAAATTTTTTGGACTTTTTGCATTTTTTTTGCCAACTGTAAGTTTTTTACAAAATCTGTGAATGCAGTTCAAAGTATGTCAAAAAGTTAGGGAAGGTCTTCTAAGAACGTTTTGCTGTAACTGCAACGGTTAAGGTACTTGCCCTTACTGACCCGTTTCAAAAATACACCCGTATATACAGTAAAAAATAAGACATCTTAATTTGACTTCTAGCACAGTCGTACACTCACAGTCCTGAAGGCCATGTTGAATAACCAGAGTTGAGTAATGCTCTGTCGTCATTGTACAGCCGATTTATTAATGAGAAGGCTCGCGAAAGCTTTTAGAAAGGTAAAACAGATATCGCGGTCCTTTGAATTGGTATTGTTTTAGGAGGTTTACTTAGGTACCTGGTTATTTCTTTTACATGATTAGGATACATAAATAATTTTTTTAGGAGAATAAATAAAAATTGTATTGACCCATCAGGATTGAAATTTAAGTATTAACAAAACTGCATTTAAAAGTTATTTTCGAAAAAAAGTGTAGTTAGAGCAAACAAGCAGAGACAAGAGGTGATACATTGATACCTAAAAAACAGAAAAAGTAAAATATTCCTAATGAGGTTACATCTCATAAAAATTCAATGCAACTCACACTATCCACCATTTTAAGCAATATCCCTCCTAAACTCGTCGCACTAAAGCTCATTTTCCTCCACAGTCTACTTCCAGTAACACAGATGTCCATAGGGTTACCTTATAAATCACCCTGGACAGCCTTCACGTTCTCAGTCTGAGACCGGTATAAATCATAACAGAGCCTTTTCTTGCCTTACTATTGGAAATGTATTTTTTCTTGATTATCAGAGAATGTAATGAGTAAGGTACATAGATAGTTCGAGAACCCCTTTTTACAGGGTTTTACAAATTGATTATTAAAAAAATTGATTTTAAGGAAATATTTTTAATTTCTTTCAGTATTTTGTTTTTAGACAATGTAAAATAAAAGATCCTTAATTATTTTTAAATAGCTTCCTTATATAATATTTTTTTATCAACAAACACATACTGTGTAACCTAACTGTTATTTTCTAATTAACTTTAAATATAATTTTCAAATGACTCTCATTAACTCTCATTACACATTATTGACATCCAATTTTTTTAATATTTTATTTATCAGCTTTATACCAAAATATGCTAACATTCTACAAATCTAAAAAACCAAATACAACACCAAACGGCCAATAAAACCCTCCAATGCTACGTAAAAAATAAACAAGCTATACGACTTTTATGTACACAAAATTGAAAACAGCAAAAGCCCATACTTCACGCCGTTTGCACTCACATAGCTATGCATTTCACCTCTATTGGGGAGCGCAGCGTACTATGAATATTTTGTACGAGTGCCTCTAAATGATACTTGTGCGATCGATTCGACAAGTTTGTTTGAACTGATGGCACTATGTTCAAACGAACCGATGGCGAGATAGAGTTTAGTCTTTTGACCTAAGCTCTTACAGTTTTGTAACTACAAAATAATAAGGACAGTTGCGCTGAGGGTACTGGTCGTAATAACACTGTTAAAAATTGTTCATCATCATTATCAACTCACTGCTATATGTATTTAAAAAATATTATTAATTTAATTTATCTGGTTACCATAACACAAGCATTAAATTGCCTTAGCTTGGGACTAGATAACGCTGTGTGAAATGTCCAAGGATATTTATTTTTATTTATTTACTACTGTTTTAGTTTAATCGAGTGATATAGAATCAGGGGTCAGCATACAACATGTGAACCATGAATGGATTTGAAAACTAAAATCAAAACGCAAAACAGCGTTACAAAGACGTTTCCTGAAATTGAGTTTTGATTGTACATTTCATTTTTCTTTTGAAAATATAATGTTGAGATCAAATTTGTGTATTTTAGTAAGTGTATTTAGTTTGAAGATGTTGATTATAATATTTAGTAGGTGTGTAATATTTAATATGTACATTATATACAAATGAATATTCAGTTTCTATATTATTTTACTTTTCCAGTTTTTAAATTTTACCTCTTATAATGCCTAAATCAAAATCCTTATTTAGCTATTTTATTTTGATATAACTAGATAAAGCCAGATGTTAGTTGTTTTATGTTTTATCTCGTATTTAAATATAAAATCTTATTTCTCAACATACAGAATATTCTGGTTAATCTGCAAATACAATAAGAATAGTGCTTAATTCCACAAAGGAAAAATATCTTAGAACTTGTCCTGAACTTCGCTCGTAAAACGGCTCTATCTTACAAAAATGTTGAAAATTTTTAAGAGAAACATTCTGTAAAACGGAAACAAAGCCATCTAAACGACCTTCGTGTGCCAAAGTACCTTTGTACATTCACACGGCTACTAAAATACTACGTTACAACGTTTTTGTGTCGAAAATACTCAAATTTATTGAACAAACATAATTCTGAAATGCGCTTTGCCACACCTGAAACTGCCGCGACCTGTATCAATCGTCTCATTCATAGATTAAATAATCTGAAAGACCTTATAATTCTGTTTCTGCTATTTCGCGAGCCTAAGATATTGTGTTGGTTGATGGAACAGATAACAATATTTTTAATTACCTACTCTTAGTGGCTTCATTTGCGTATTTAAGTCCTACTTAGATGAGACATTGATATTTTTTTTTAGATTGTACTAGCACGATGAAAATTTTTAGGTCCTTATCATTTCAGGTGCATCAAAGCTGTCAAATTCCCGTTTAATTTTAGCCAGCTTTGTAGGTTTCATAAAAAAATTACATATCTCACCAAAAACATTAATCTGCCACCATTTGCACGTACAAAGCCACTAAGATGCGTTCAGTAGCGTGAAAGAAATATGACACTACATATTTCTGTATAAAGAAATTGTTACAGTTGAGATGATAATGAATATGTGCCAAATGGTTAACTTGAGTGCGTTGGCGAGAAATGGAGAGATATGGCGGAACATGACAAGAATGTTGTATCATTATTGCCAAGCAGTTTTATGAAATGTTTCATGTGATAGGTACGTGTAGTAATGTGATTCTTAAATGTGTAGGTAACAATGTAGGTAACAATAAACCTTACTAGGTTTAGCGCTAGTAATGTTCAGTAACATTTTTTGTACTCAGAATCAAATATGGCGGTACAACATAATTCTGGTCGTCAGTCAGTATTGTAATGTTATGCTCAAAATCGATCTAAAATATAACATTACAACCGAATGCCACTTGCAGTCACCCATCTTAATTGTGACCGCTCAGAAACATCTCTGCAAGCTTCACGACGAGTACTGGCAAATATAGACTTTATTTTCAACACTCTTTCAAGTTCTTAATAAGAAAATGGAAATTTTCTTTCAAACTCAAAGAGACTTTAAAATCTTCATGAATACGGTAGTGTTTTAGTAAAAATGTTCAAAATTATAATAATTAACTCATAAGAAATTAATTAAAGTTTACACAGGTCCAAACTATGCGTCACCTTTAAATTTTTTATGAAAAATTATGATAGAGAAGATGCCTTTACCCAGCAGTGGGTGTTACCGGCTGGATAGATAGATAGATGGATGAAAAATTATACACTTTTCCTGCTGCCACAGTAAACCGTGGTTAAGAATTGGGAATGCACGCTTTGAATTCGAAATTTGAAACAAACATATTTTGTATAATCGAAACGGTGAAGACGAAAAAGAAGAAAAATTTACACAAATGAATTTAATTCCAATGCCACATTGGAGTGTGCAGATTATTTTACTAATTAGAACACAGTTTTGTTTCATAATTTTTTCACGGCTCTCTGTATCTACACAGATATTTTTTTGGGTCCTTGGAAATTTTTAAACACTATTATAAAAGTAAAAATACACTCGTAAGACCCTGTTCACACGGCATTGTTTGCACGTTTTTTCACGTATTGATTGTACTGCAAAAAACGTGTACTGCTTATACGTTTAAACGTATACGTCAAAAAATCGAATGAACTTTGACGTATTCGGTTTTTTCCTTCACTTTTCTGCGGCTATTCGTTTTTTACACGAATGATAATTTACCGTGTGAAGACCTGGGTGATTGTACGTTAAAAAACGAATACGTGAAAAACGTGCAAACAATGCCGTGTGAACAGGGTCTAACTATTAAGTAGACTACAAAAGCAACGTGGGAATAATGTCCAATGTACGGAACTCAAATCATACAAAAATATGAGCTCTGAATGAGCTTAAACTATGGTGACATCTGCAGCGGGTTTATGTAGGTGAACTTTTTGCGTGAAATTATGTTTTTCATAACCAAAATTAAACTACACAGTTTAAATATTAAGTTTACTACTAAAAATAACTTAAAAAACGTATTTCTAAGATAAAGTTCGACATTTGGCTGAATTTAACATTTAAAAAGAAAATTTTATAGGTATTAGTAGTAGGTTTCTGACTATAAGTTTTGATATAATTTTGTTGACCTTGTTGTTGTGTGAAACTTAATATTTTGAATACCGGTATTGCTCAACTTAATCCTGACTAGTATTGTCAGTTGTCTTTTTAAATACGTGATCAGGACACATTTTATAAATTAACTTCGGGATAAATAATTAAAAAGTAATCTGATATCTATACTAGGTAATAATATAAATAAATAAATAAATAAATATCCTTGGACAACTGGTTTGTTTATTTGACGGAGGTAATCTCCGAAACTACTCAGCCGATTTCAAAACTTCTTTCACCATTGTGTAAATTAGACTGTCGTCGGGATGCTTACAGGCTTTATCCCGGTAGTTTCATTAGTACACCCGTGCAGTGCCGGGACGTGCTGCTAGTAATTTATAAAATAGTACTGTCAGTTTACTATTTATTTATTTATTTATTTATTTCTAGTAACTCACAGCACGTGTCAGAAAACAAAGGAGCGATGAGTTATATTCATCGCGCTGAGGCACGTACAAACACTCATGACCGGCATCGCCAGATATCGGGGGCGTGATCCGATTGCTAAAAGAACAATGGAGAATATGATCAGTGGGAGAAATCATTGGTTTCTTTGTAAAGTATGTCTTATTTATCTTCCGCCGTTGTGTATGGGCGTACACGAGCTATAAACAGTGAAGGATAACATGGTGAGGAAACCAGTTGGCTGTCTAGGAGCGTCGATAGGCTTGCAACCTCACGTATGGAAAAATAACTTCTGCAAAATGTGGGCATTACATGTATTTGAATATGTTTTTGTATGTACTCTGACTACCCCATTAGATATCTTCAAACGATCTAAAGATTTACATAAAGATATTAAAAAATTATCTCCCGCTCCTGGAAAACAGTCGTGATCATACTCGTATTTCATCAGATCATAATTTTCATTTTTTTTAATAAAAGCTTATCTTTTAACATGTTGTAACACTGTTAAAATTCTACTATGCCTGCTCCAGATACCCCGATGTCCGGCACTTGGGAGACTCTGAGATGACTCGATGACGACCAATGCCCTTTTTATTGTCACTTTATAAGCAGTTATAATCGAACAAATAGTAACCCCAGAAGGTTTTACAAGCACCATTCGATACCCGAAAAGGAAAACGCTACTTATATATTTGAGAGCGTATTAAGGATTTAACCTGTCAGATTTGTATAGACAAGACTTAAGACTTAAAAGAAGTAAATTATACAAATAGACTAAATTAAAATACTTTTTAAACTATCGCGACTTGGAAACATAATTTTATTAATATTACGTTCACGTGACTGTAACGTCATCAAAACGTAAGTAAATAAAATAATTTCAATACGCAATTAAGTCTCGTTAATATTTATAGACTAAATTAATAAGTCACAACTGGCAGATGCACTATCAGTACAGGAATGTATCGTCCCATTTGAAAGGAACAAAGAAACGCAATAAGATTAAGTGCCTGGCTTTCCAAGGACTGCGCAAATCTTCTTTTGTTAGTCATATCAGTCGATTTGCACCGATTTGTAACACAACTTGTTGATACTTTAGACGTGGACTTGGCAAGATTTCTAGCTGATTTATAGAGGTACAAGAGGTTGCTATTTTAAAACGGTTTTGCAAATAAGAGCCGTTTTGGCAAAGTATACTTTCGGCTTTTGATCTGAAGATTATAGTTTGAATTCCTGACATGGGGATTTTTTTTTCTGCGGTAATAGCGGAGAAATCGAATAGAGGTCTTTGCTCAGTAGTGACGAAACACTCTATAAATTAATAAGAATAAAAAAAGCATAGGTGTAAAAACATATCGCTAACTGGTAAGGACTTTTAATTACTTTTTTTTACTTTAGAATAACGAATACAATTTTTTTTACATTTTCGGTTTTCCAATACAATTACAAAAATGAGCTTAATAAGGTTTATGTTGGTGGATATTGTCACAGTTCACCAAAAAAGTCCACCAAAAGCTGACCCCAAAAATTGTCAAGAAACGTTTTGAAAAACATAAACCTCCAAAACTGTCAATTGTTTCACACCCGTGTAACACTCAGCCAAGTTAAATGCAACGGACAAAGTTGAATCCATTTTAAAGTTAGTTCCGGCAAGGCTTTTAGCGCAATAAATGCCTTCCTTCCTCCACTTTCTTAAAGTTTCCTTTAAAACAAAAAGATTTGTTTCTTATCCTAGAACAAACGGCAATTCCTTAGGCGCGGTGAGGGGAGCGGATGGGGACAGCGGAAATGTCCTCTTCACAGCGGCTTTGTGTTCCGCTCAATGGGAACCGAAATAGGGATGTTGTAATTTCTTTTGATGGTGAAACTTGCTTTGATATTGTCGAGTACGAATACAGTAGCTTGATGTATAATGTAGTGTGTAATAAATATTGTGTTTCATTGTACCAGCTGAGAGAAATAGGGTTGTAGTGTTAATTTATCTAAATATTCAAAACCATGTACATAATTAAAGCCGGAGTACAAAGGTAAAGTTTTTGTACTTAATGTGTATGATATTTTTTAATGTACTTACAGAAAATAATGTTTGTTTATCAGATTAATAAAAGTTAAATGCGGGGTTAATTTTAAAACTAAAAAGTCGAGACTTTGTGACACTTTTATTCTCAGGCCGAGAATTTCAACTTCGTAAATAGTTTAAAATTTAAAATAATAAAACATATCCGTGGATATTTTACATAAAGTCTATCGTAGAAGACAGATATTATTATATACTTTTTAATTACATAGGTACATACGAGTATAAGGCATGAATCCACCACAGTGGCTTTATTGTTATAATAAAAACAAATTATCATTTTCTCAGGATTGCTTTCACCTACTGAACCATAGTAGATAGTGAAAATCAAAATATTCCGAGCGTGTGATTCATCTAAAATAATCCGCTTGTTCAGTGATTCGATTTTACTAGCGGAAATTTCTAATCCGCTTACTGATCATAAACGGACAATACCTAGTTGTCTCAAGCCGATTTTCCGAGAACTATTCGCAACGATTCCTATCGGAACGAGGATATTTCCGATTTCTTTGTTAATCCCAGCTTTTACCCTTTGTTTTATCTTCGCAATAAGTAGTTTTGTATTTGCCTTTGTTGTTCAGAATTTTGCCATTACAGACTGTTTCTGATAATCTCTTTCTGTTAAATGTTTAATGTGTTTTTGTTGCAAAACTTTATGTTTTCTGAAGCTTTAGCACTTATTAAGCACACGGCACTACGAACCTCCTGATTGTTAGGCCTCAGGCCTTCAAACTTTTACTAGATAATTTATACGGAATCAGGAGGCTATCTTTGCCTACACTAACTAAAAATTTCTCTATTTAAATATTAAATAGCCCGCTTATCCCAGCTACTAATCAAGTGAATCAAAAGTAAACAGAAATCACTATAAAATTGAAAACCAACTTTAAACTAAATTTCCAAGCAAAATATTAAACTCAGTCGGAATTTCCATTTCATTTATAAACATCGGGAGGAAATCTCTCGACGTTTAAGCCCCAATCAGCTTCTCTCTGAGAGCTTTTTTACAGTTAGACGGAAAACTCAATTAGTGTTCCTCTGTCCGTCTGTCCATCCTAAGTCTTTTAAACGAACTGACATCTGAGGACTTGGAAGTTCAATTTTTAGATGGATGGCAACCTTTCTAGAAATACAGGGTTATTAACGGGTAAGGGGTACTTTAAAGTTGTAAAATGACTCATAGCTATATTTATTGGGAAAAAATAAATGATACTAACTTAAAGATAAAAATTGGTAATTAAAGGATCTAAAAATTACATAAAGACCTGAAAATATATATATGCATTTGCTACCGCTTCTTGGGATACCTATGTCTTGATATTATACTATTCTAACTACTCAAAATCTTGTTGCAGTTTTTACTCACACTCATTAGTATTTTTAATGATGGTACAAATTCTTTCACACACCTAATCTCAAGTACTTAATTAACTTGAGCATTGTTAATAAATAAGAAATAAAATTAACTTCGAAGGGTCTATGGAGATATCTTAGGAGGTAGTCAGGGGCATTAATTCTACGCAATTGCATCCCAACTATCCTTATTACCGGCATCTTGAAAGCAACTCCATTTTCTCGGTCGTATTTTTCTTGTGATTAAATTAGCTGGGAAATGCAAGACGTAGAGTTTACCCACGGGACGAACCGCAAACCCACAATTGGGCAGATCGTCCACTAAAGTCAGTATATAAATTAAAAAAAAACCCATACATCCTGCAGACTATCCTTCAAAACTATCGCGAGTTGTACTAGACATTATTTCTCTCACACTCGTGAGGACTTGTTTGTTTAACTTGGGTCTGGATGACGTTCTGTGGAATGTTTAAATTTTTTATTAAGTAAATTATATTGAATTTTTCAATAAAATGCTTTGTAAGACAGTTTCCTTTAGCAACGTCCACAGTTTACCCAACAGTTGTTACGACCTGGGTGTCATCAATTGTGGAACACTGGCCTCATTTAGAAATCTTGTAAATTGGCTCGGCGTTTTCATTTTCCTTGGTATTATTGGTTATTTATTTTTAATTGGACGTTGGAAAAGCTATATTTCTAGGGAAGTGGTTTGTTTTGAACTGTGGGCGAACGACAAGAGAAAGTTAATTATTTTCTTCTGTAGTCCTTTCCGTTACTTAATTTTTTGTCATCCAGCTAAATTTTCTTTGTCTTGGACTAGCCAAAACGTATATTCTACTCTCTTATATCTGTCCACTTTATAATATTACATAGCTTTTTCTACGTTTTCCTACTCATATTTTGCCTTGTATTTTTCCCATCAATATCAGTTGAAGCATATTTTGAAATAATAATTTACTCGCTAATAACCGTGTTGGCCAAGTGAATTAGTACATCGACTTTCAATCCGAAGATCGTGGAATCGAAAGTCGAGTCGTCAATCAATTGACTTTTCGTGCAAATCTATTGATTCTCGACTATGAACAACCCAAAACATAACGTAAGAGTCCAGGGTCAATTAAAATGTAGTTCAATAATTTTCATCAACCTTCTTACCACAGCAACAACAAAATGATGATGAAAATCTTTCAACGGTGAAATCATGAATTCAACCCTAAACCGATAAAATTAAGCCACAATTCCCTATGCAACAATTCGGAACCGAATCACTGTTTGCCAGCCAAAGCCATATGTCTGTCAACACGATGGTAAATCTAAGCGCACCTCACACCGTAGAACTAGAAACTTATAGAATGCCGGACATTATAATTACCACGATAGTTTTGAAACTGAAATTCTGGGCATGTTTTTTTTTTACAAGAAACATGAAACAAAATGATGCAAAATTTACATTTGTATCTTAGTAATAAATTATTATTATTTATTTAAAGCCTGTGGTGTCCCACTGCTGCAGGGCATGGGCCTCCCTCCTCTCCTTCCATGTCTTAGTTATATAGGTGACGAAATTAAAAAAAAAAAGATAGTTCAATAGTTTTTCTTATGCCGATTGCCGATGCCGTGCCGATTTGAAAATACAAGTTTTTTTTAATTTTTATATAAGTATTGTGTCCCTTTCGTTCGCTGACAGTCTAGATATACTTAGGTCTAGGCATCATCCAGTATTAACATATTTGATTGAACCTTCCAAATATGCATCGTATTTTCAAATAATTCAGTAAACAAGGCCGGGTTGAATTGAAGAGTTATGGTGAATCATTATTTTCATAAAAATATATTAAGCAAACAGGTATTAACTACGAATTGACCTAATAAAGGCTGATGTTTCCATCGGATTGCACAAACTTTATTCTTGAGACCTGAGAAAAGTAAAACAAACAGATCAAACGCACGTTTCATATTTTCAAATCACCACATGGATTATTTTCTTATACTTATTATTTATTAAATAATTTCATCAAATGATAAAGTTCCGTTTGAAATCATTAAATATCTACTTATACTGATTAAAGTTAAACAGTATTATTTCTGATTATATATTTACAAAAAATATCATAATAAGACCCTTAAAATTTTTAGCAGCACCCGGAAAATAGAGTCATCTACAGGCAGCAGAGCTACATTAATTACTTTAACAAACTTATTAAGTTCAAGCCCATTGACTTCACCTTCATCCCCAACTTTGAGGGTTGATTATCCGGAGCCTTTGTAGGGTTGACCGCTTATAAATTTAAATTTAAATTTGAAATTAAAATTTGTAAACATTCTTAATTTTTCACGCATACGAAATTTAAAATGTTTAAAATACTATGATGACTATGATGGTTGGAAAAGTTGGGAGAGACCTTTGTCCAGCAGTGGGACGAAATAGGTTAGTAAAAAAAATAAAAAAAAAATACTAGATTTAGTCATTTGTTCCGGCCTTACGCATTAAACAGTTTTGGACAAAACTTGTAAAGTTTTGTTTTATTTTATTTTTTTTATTTAATAGGAAATGTAAAATATGACATCTCAAACACTATATTCAATTGCACTTTGTTAAAAAGAACACAACAGAACTCTAAAACATTAAAACTTTTTAAACTATCACGGTTTTGAACATTATAAACACTTGAAATGAGATATTTACCATGTAAAAATGTACCATGAGATTATTAATGGTAAATATCTCGTTTCAAGTGTTTCTAAAACAATAAAAATTTAAAAACCTACAAAATGCTAACAAATCGTCTTTGATGCTCCTAAGAACTGATTTCACTTTTTTTTTAATTTTATTCTCCCAGAATTATAAAGATTACGTCAATACCCCATTAAAGAGGATTAGTAATTGACAGCCCTATAATAGGGGTCGACTTAAAAAATGAGCTCGTCTCGTAATTACCGATAGATATCGCCAATATTGAATTAATGGAGAAGGAATCGACATCTCGATTTATCTAACTGCGATAAAGTTAACGAAGTCCTGGGAAAATTGTTTTTTAAATGTTCAGCGTCCGTCCGATTCGAGTATGCAGATTATTTTTACTGATTAGAATTGAATTGATTTTATTTGTAACTTTATAAAAATAAAATTAAATGACGACTTTATTCCCAACTGTAGGTATTTATTTTCAGATCTTTGTACATCTAGCAACACGTCCCGGCTTTGCACGGGTGTACTAATGAAACTACCGGGATTAAATATATTTTATCCCGGTAGCTTCATTAGCCAATAACCATAAGGCTATAGCCATCCCGACAGTCCATTCTACATATCGGTAAAAGATTTTTTTAAATCGAATGAGTAGTTTCAGAGATTACCTCCGCCGAACAAACAAACAAACCATCATTACCTCTCTATAATATTAGTAATAGATTTCTATTTGGAAAAGAGTAGCGAAGTTACACTTGGTGGCCACCCAACTCTATTTTTGTTATTCTTAAACTAATACAACATTAAACTATTAGGTGCATAAATATTAACAAAATTTATTTTATCCTTTGTTTAACGTTATAAATAACATGAATTGATTAGTTGAACCAGATGACGCTGAGTAAAAATATTCATCGATATTTATTTAGTTTCAAACATTTTTAATACAAACTCGAATTTACACAATTTGTTAACTCCAAATTCAATTTTCACGTTAAATTATCCCTTAATAAATTTATTAAATTTCAATCTAATTTGTAAATTAATAATTCCCCAGATAGTTTTTGGTTCGTTAGTCTTACAAATCAAAATTATTTGTTTACTGTTTAGATAGCAAAATCGTTTCTGTATTTTTAATCTAATTAAATAAACAGGAATACTTATTAAAAAGCAAGTCTGGGGTTTTCTATGTATGATTGTAGTAATGTATAGTCGACAAAGAAATTGGTTTACCACTTTTGATGACATCTCCCAGTAACATAATTATTCAATAAGGATTACTGTATTACATTAACGTAATTGGTTAACTGTGAGCCAATCACAGAGCAATGGTTAAAAGAACATGCAACTTGAACTGTGATGTGAACGCAATAGAGAATATTTTTTGTAAACACAAACCAACTTGTCCATAAAAATCAAGGAGGTTTATGCTAGATACCTACCATACTTAAAAAAAACTTATTCATTTTCGAATCGCTTTTGACTTATGATCTGTCAAAGTGTCAGTTATTGATTCAAGAAAATGTCGCGTAATTTAAACTTACAGGAAAGAGCCGAAATTCTATCATTACATCGGTTAGGATACAACATAAGTGATATTTCTAGAGAACTGAACATATCGCGATATACGGCACGTTTTTGGATAAGACGTGAAGGGGAAGAAGGTAATCTTCAAGATCATAGGCGAAGTGGTCGGCCGCCTGCACTGTCCAGCGAGCAAAGAGAAACAATGAGACGTCAGTACGAAGAGAACAGCTTCACTTCTACCAGCGATTTTGCAGAAGAATTCGATGTTACGAAAGAGACCATTCGGCAGCATTTGCATAGTATGGGATTGCATTACAGACGTTACGCTAAAAAAGTTTATTTGACCGACGCTAACAAAGCGGCTCGTTTAAATTTTGCCCGGGAGTACTTGAATTTCGATTGGTCTACTACGATATTTACGGACGAAAAAACGTTCAAATCTAGCCAACATGGTCGAATGACTCTCTGGCGTTACAGTAATACTAGATACACTCAAGAACATGTTGTGCCGACCACGGAGTCTGGTAGAATCAGTGTAAATATTTGGGGCTGGATGTCGGCAGATGGAGTCGGAGAATTAAGCAGACTACCTCCGAAAGCCAACGCTTTAGATTATGTGGATAATTTAGAAAATGCTATGTTGCCAACCGTCCGGAATGTCTACCCGGAAAGCGATCTGCCTCAATTTAATTTTCTACAAGACAACTGCAGATTACACACAGCTAGAGTGACTCGTACCTGGTTTGATCAACATTCATTCATTAACTTGATTCCATGGCCGTCTAAAAGTCCAGATCTTAACCCGATCGAAAACCTTTGGGGACTTATGGTGCAGCGATGGCATTACCGCAATGAGAGAACTCGAGATGCCATCGATAGTCATTGCCATGAAGTTTGGGAGGCTTTGCGCGGGACAGACATTTGTTCACGCCTCGTTGGCTCTATGAGAAGTCGCTTGTTAGCAGTCATCGAAGCTAATGGTGGAAACACGCGTTATTAGGCTGATATTTCCCTATAATTTTTTTTTACAATTAAATGATACTGTTACGTTTTATGAAGGACAATAAAGTTATTTTTAAATGATAAATCATTGTTTATTATGAATCCTAAAACCCTTTACGCTACTAGCAGGAAATGGGACGTTTTTAAATCTATTAAAAACATATAAAATAAAGTTCAATTCCCTAGATTCAAAATTCAATTATTTTACGTCGAAACTAAACAAAACGTTTTATTGCACATAAAGTAGCAGGAGGTTAAATTGCAAGCCAACAGTTCTGAGTTTAATAAACAGGAATGACAGATTCTGACGTAGCAGTTATTAATCTGTCAAGCGAAAATAGACCTTGATGTTTTGTACATGCAAATGATATTCAGCCTTAGAGTGGTAAACCAATTTCTTTGTCGACTATACCTATGCATTTACAATGAAACAGTATGTCAGTTAGTTCGTTTGTATGAGCAAGTGGCCAACTCGGGTATGTCAGTAGTCAGTCATCTGGTTACTTACCATAACGCAAGCATTAAATAGCTTAGCTTAGGACTAGATGACGCTGTGTGGAATGTCCAAGAATATTTGTTTACAGTCGATAAGCCACGACGGAAGCCTTTAGGCTTTAAAACTCTATCACTAAACTGTCTTTAACATTTATTTTCGAACTTAACTGTTAATCTTAGTTCTCATTTAAAATCTCCTCTTATCACGCAGGTAAACAGTACCCGTAATAAATTGAATCACTACACTTACCACACTGTACCCACATCGACGAAATTGGTCTCAATTTCACCCATACAACACATTCACAGTGAAGTTGAAATAGCTGGGTATCTTAGGCATACAATTAAGTGTGTGGTTGACATTAAGGCACGTCCTATATTGCTGCCTGAGGAGAAGCATAATAAATGACACAGTTGATCGTCATAGGGGAGCAACATTGAACGTCTGCACAGGTTAACAAGCTAACTGGTGTCCGATTTCCCTTCACCATTCGTAATATAAATTTTTCATAAAGAAAAATTCGACCGTGTAATAATGATTGCACGGTCGAATTTTAACGCACGACTTTCGGATTAAAAGTCGAGTAAAGTGAATAGTTTTAATTACTTCATTAGCTACCTAGTATAGGCTATGTCACAGAGGTAGGCTTAAAAACTCATCAGAGAATTCCAAGTAACGAAACATTGATAGTGATCCTCAATTAAAAGGGGCGATCCTTTGCGATCCGTGGCTCAAAAAGGTGCACGTTCTAGCATTAAAAATAAGCTTCAGATATTCGGGCTGGGTCCAGCGAACGCTAAGACTTAGCACCAGCTTGTATTTGACCAAAAACGAGGATGACATGTGTCGTTTTTAGACTTATTCATCCTTTTATCAATAACGCTTATACAGATTTAACGGTATCTGAGTTGACAGATGAATTGTGAAAACATGTCGCTCTTCTTTCTGACCCCACTGATTCAAGAACCTTAGGCTAGCAAGGCATAACATCTTTCCAGAACATTATAGGAAATAAATAGACCGGTTACAACTTGCGACCAGTATCTTGGGCATGCTATTATCTGGCAGTGGTTTAGATTAGTTGAGCTACCAATAGATATTTTGTAAAGTTTTGATAATGTATTAGTTTAGTTTATGTAAATAAATGTTACAACTAACTTAGATAGCTAAATAGCGAACTCTGTATTCTATCTATAGTTAAAACTAGGATAGATTAAAGAGTTTATTTTTAGTAAATTAGTTTTTAAGTAGCGTAGGTATTTTTCACTTCTGTCTGTTTTAATTTGTTCCTTATTAAAAAAATAAAATAATTAGCTAAATAGTTAAATTAACCAGTGCTAAAGCAACTGAAATCGCGGTGAGCCCAACGATTCCCATTATGGAGGGAAATTTTAAGCGAGGTAAATGAATCGAGAGAGCGATTTGTTTGAGATGCTCTAAATGCTGAGCTTTTTCATCCTTTTCTAGATTTCAGTATATTGTATATTGTACACATAAATTGCTGAATAAATTTCGCTTTAAAATTCAATCTTAAAATTCTTTTATATGGTTTTAAAAGTGGAATATAAATGAGTATCGCAGATTGAAAATTTTTAGCTACAAACTTTTACTTTGTTCGTACAAATCATTATAATTTATACAAGCTCAGGTCACTACTTATAAGTTAGTAATCGCTCAGTTATTAATGCCGCTTGCGGTCACCCATCCAATTTGTGACCGCTAAGAACGTTGCTTAACTTCGACGATCTATCAAAAACGTCTAAGCTAGCTTCGCCACGATCGCTTTGTTTCTATAAAATAACCAAACATCTACAACTACTCATAAATCTAACAATTCGCTTTCGGACCCTACCAAGTGTAAATCCAATATCGCTTATCTAAACTAACCAATCACAAGCCATGAACTCAGCAATGGATCATTTGAAAGGCCCTTTGGAACTCGGTGACAACGCGCCATATTTGTCCCGAAGATCTTTATCATCCATCTAGACTATCTTCGCGAGTTGGTGATATATAACGGAATATCAACAGTCGGATCGCGTATAACTGGGGGCAAAAGGGGACTATGGGGGGTAAAGGGGGTAAACTAGACGGGGCGGGGTGGGGTATGAATGGCGTTACGTGACCAGAGTAAAGCGAATCACTCATGAATAGGGACGTCAAACTGATGCTGAAGGGATAATGTCTGCTAATCTGGTGTGTTGGACTGGGTTCCTTTTTCGGTAAATGTGGGGTAGTTTGAAATTTGTCATGTTTCTAAGGCCTTTGCAAATAAAAAAAAGTTTTTTTTATGGAATAATGAACACAATAATAAGTCAGGTAAATAAGGTAATACAATATCCATGCAAATTCAAAGATTCACTGAAAGTTTTGTTTTACAAAAGAAATATCATACGCATATTTGCAAGGGCAAATATTTCGTAAAAATAAAGACTGATTTACTTTATTAAAAAATCTTGTTTTACTTTATTTTCAATAAAAATAATACATTCGACCACTAGCTTTACCCATATTTCCACGCGAATTTTCAGTGTACTCATGCATGTCCATTTTTGCAGCTGCCAGACGCACGGAAGTGGCTTGTTTATAACCGTGACGTCAGAGGACACAGCTGTGACTGATGTGTGGCGAGTGCCGAATATTACTCTGAATATTGTTATGAATAAAGGTCACAGCTCATTAAAGCCACCTCGCACCGCCTCGTCGCACGGTGTCCTTGCAACCGAGGCGATGCGGTGACGCTACGGAGTTGATGTAGTGAGCGCATACCCATACAAGTTCATATAAAGAATACTAACCGCACGAGGGGCGGTGCGGATTGGGTGACGGGTGGCTCTAATGAGCTGTGGCCTTTATGGTAGATAAATGAAAAAGTAATAAACACTGCGATATTAAGTTAGTGGAGTCACACTTGTCTATCCTGTCGATATAAGGACTAAGCTCAGAGCATGGTATAGCCGTGTTGGCCAAGTGGATTGGTACTTAGACTTTTGTTCTGAAGGTCTATAAAGTCAGAAGGTTTGATATCTACGCTTCTACACTAATATTATAAAGAGGTAAAATTTGTTTGTTTGTTTGTTTGTTTGACGGAGGTAATCTCCGAAACTACTGGACCGATTTCAAAAATTCTTTCACGGGTGGGTAGAATGGACTGTCCGGGAGGTTATAGGCTATATTTTATCCCGGTAGCTCTATTAGTACACCTGTGCGAAGCCGGGACGTGCTACTAGTAAAGAATAACGTGACAGCTATTGTAAATATTCTACTCCAAGATGTCGTGTAGTTTCTTCGCTTTGAATATTTATATCAACATTTCCACTATTCTCCATAAACCCCGGTTTGGGGACAGTGATCGTTGAATGTAATTAAGGAGAGACGATTTACACCCTCTGTTAAACAATATTCAGTGCGTTGCGGTGCAAGTATTGAATAAAATACGGGTAACATTTTAAGAGATTGATTGTCGAGTGGGTCTGTTTCATGACTGTCGATTTTAATCTCGTTATTTACATCTTATTTCATAACGTCCAAATATGTATTTGGACATACCCCTGACTACCTCATAAGACATCTTCAAAGCATATAAATAAAATTATAATTATACGTCATGGTAAGCCCCCAGAACTAATCATCCAAGATCCATGTACAACCTGAACCGGTCACAACTCACAAGCTATCATGCTATAAGCACTTTTACACTCGGCTTTCAGTTGGCTAATCCACCGGTTATTAAATCGAGGGGCTTACTCGGCTTACTGCACAAACCTCCCACTGGTTTGGGGTAAATTCGTGATAGAGACGTCAGGTTGTCAACTGCATGGAACTGCCTGTGCCACCGGGAATAGGTTAAGTATGAAATCATTACCTCTGAAATCGTAAACGTTTTTGTGATTATTTTTCTTTTTACGACAGAATCAAAGCAAGAAATATTATGATTTGTAAATTTATTTTAAAGTGAGTAGCAGTACCTCCCGGCTTTGCACGGGTGTACTAATGAAACTACCGCGATAAAATATGTTTTATAAACTTAAAACCATCCCGACAATCCATTCTACACATCAGTGAAATAATTTTTGAAATCGACTTGAAATTTTTGGTGATTACCTCTGTCAAACAAACAAACTAACCAACATTACCTCTTTATAATATTAGTAAAGGTATTTTTTATGCCACCTGCGAAAGGGGTTCTCAAAAATAACCAAATAACTTAAGAAACTAAACAACTAACTAACTAACTTAAATCATATAATTTTTGAAACATGTATACGTACCTATTAAGAGAAATAAAAGGCTTTTTATTTTATTTTATTTTTTATATTATTTTATTATTTTTTATGCAAATATCAATAATTACTAATTCCAAACTTTTACTGCAACATACGAGCCTCATCAGTTGATGCATCTAATATTCTGCATCATGCTAAAATTGGCCTGATCCGAGCTATTGTGAACAATTTCCAATTTCACACTTTGACAGTAACAACCAAAGCCGTGCAGTAACTCAGTATTATACAGCGGAATATGCAGTAAATCCATGTATGCATATTACATGCAAATCTCAACTGCCTATAATAATAAAGGAAGATATATAGAATTTAATTTCATGTATGTTTGTCAGCCATCTTTACCTTTTACGCATTGCGTTCATAAATCTTTGGTAGTGGATATAAACTATTGATCGCGAGTAACACTGTGGGGTGCAGGTGCAGCAAGTAAAGAAATAAATATTATTGCTTCTGTCAAAGGTATAAAGTAACATACCATGTACAAATTATCAAATCAAAGAAAATTTCGTATTCGAGTTGCGTACCAAAGCTATCGAGACGCACAAACTGCTGATGTTCGTTAAAAATGTACGAATTCAGAGATATATTAGTATCCCTTAACCATTTAGGTTTTTGGGTTAGTAAAATGTATCGAAAATGTAGGGATTTTTCTAGACCTAGACAGGGTCAGATCGACTGTCAGTGTAATTTATTTCTCACCCTTTCCAAATGTTATATTTTATATTTGTTTGGAGAGCAGTAAATTGTGTACTCCATATTTTCCAAGAAGGCCGTAAAGATTTTTTACGGTATTCATAACTTAGGCATCAATATTCCACTGCTAGACTAAGACCTAACCTCACTCATCATCATCATCCTCCTGCCATTATCCCACTATGTGGGGTCGGCACAACATGTATTCTTCTTCCACTTCCCTCTATCAGACGTCATCTCAGCACTCACACCTTTCTAATCTTTCTTTTTTAAGACCTAACCTCACTATCTTTGTTAATTCCGTCTAAACACGAGCTGTTAAAAAACATGAGAAAACATTAAGCATTCTGATTGGCTGCAAAAGGCTTGCTGTACAAATATACTCACATCGATCGATATATCTTTTTTAATTCGAAGCTATACTGAGTATGGAAATTGGCAACTCATGACCCAGAATGTATGAATTGAGTGAGGAAATGAATTTGAATGTTCTATCTGATGGTGTATTACGGAAAATGGGAAAATAGACAAAAAATGAATGATAAATGCTACATGATACTAAAGGAACCAATGGGATTCATTAAAAATAAATAAGGGGCATATTTGCTGTTTCTGATTTTTTGTTTAAATTACCAAATAATGTATCAAAATACCCAGATATTTGTAAATTTAAGATTTTTTTGTTATAACAGTATGTACTAGTTGGTAACATTTGAAACATTCTTACTTTTGAAGCAGAAACCCTTTTAGAAATTTTAATCTGGATCTGGTAATGCCTAAATGTCTAAAATGTCTACCATACCCTGGGAATACAGTCGTGCTATTTTTTTTATTCCATATTTTTTTTCATAATAGGACCTAAACTGAATCGCTTTTAACGGTCATAGTAAGCTTTCAGAGTAGATGTCGTCGAAGATAAAAAGTGAACCGGCTTTTTTGTTATCTATACTAATCTATATCTATACAAATATTATAAAGAGGTAAAATTTGTTTGTTTGTTTGTTTGTTTGACGGAGGTAATCCGAAACTACTGGACGGATTTCAAAAATTCTTTCACGGGTGTGTAGAATGGACTGTCCGGGAGGTTATAGCCTATATTTCATCCTGGTATTCCCGCGGGAACGGGACTTACGCGGGTGAAACCGCGGGGTTAAGCTAGTTCATTATGAAATATTCGCTTATTTATTCCTGAGTTGAAGAAATCTCTGCTTTCTGCAGTTTCTCTTGAATCTCATTATAAGTTGAGCGCAAGTTTAGCATAACTCCGGTGATGACACTAACAAGCGCATAATAATAACTGTAAATGAGAACTGTCTTCTCAGATTAAATGTTTTAAATGTTTTGGTGTTTTATGAATTTCTTACATATTTGAAAAGTGTATCTCTAGAATATAAAAGAGAGCCAAAATATGAGGAGGTTCTAGGTTTTGTTTTTAAGATCAAAAATATTTCTAGTACATTATTTACAAAACAAATATTACATTTAAATCTTTGATACCTGTACTTCTACAAGTTAATAAGAAGTTTAGTCAACGTGCAACAACATCTATAAAATCTCCTATTATAGGGGATCTTAAATCGACACTTCTACATTTTATCACGATCCCCAACAAAATTATCAAGTTAACCCTTCTGCTCAAAATATTTCCTCAAAACTGACATGTCGTTTCCCGAACTAAACCCTCCCAACCACAAAGGTGCAGCATGTGAGTAATTACACTGGCGCTGGCATGTTAACATTGCAATTTACATACATCGTAGTTCTCTTAAATTAGGAAGTAAGGTAACATGGCAGTTCGTGAAACTCGGGCCTTAAATACCCCTAACTAGATGGTTTCTGTAAACTGTTCCAGATGTTCGAGTTTTAGAATGTTACAAAATTACGGAAAGGGGTATGTAAAGATTATAACTACCCTGGTAAGATCATAACTGCCTCTAACTAAATAGTGTGTTAAGTATTTCAAATATTCATTACGGTTTTAAAAAGCTTCTTAGTACATTATTCTATTATGAATAAAGTAAATAAAGTAATTCATTTGTGATCTTTATGAGTAAGTAATACGATTTAAGGTCTTAAATGCACCTAATAAGGTGGTGGATACATACACTCTGTATACATCCCCCTAAGTGTTCTTAGAGTAACCTTACATAGATACTTACAAACATCTATAGTACACACAAATATTTGTTCTGTTGCGAGGATCGAACCCACAACCTCCACGTCTCAAGCCTTCTCTTACTGCGCGAATTCCGTCGAATTCCGCGAAGGCGTCAAAATTATTTATTTGTCCGACTATGAAAGTAAAATCCAAATAAAATTAATGGTATCTTATTCATCGCAATACCCGGCAATGAGTCCGCATTAATATCCGCTAGAGGGCACCACAAATAATAAATGTCATCAAAACAAAAGCATGAGACCGCAATATTCGAGGACTATTAATTTGCCACTGCGTCTGACCTATCTGTCATAATCTGACATTTTTTGCCTTTTATTTGGAACTCGGGTATTTTTGTTTTAGCTGTCAATACCTATAGCGTCAGCTTGTTATATAAGTCATGTTTCATACAGGAATGTTTTTGTCTACTTCTTCCTGCTACTGCAAAAATGGATTTATAATTTGATTATATTATAAAGCATCGTTATATTTTTGTTACAGGTCCATAAATTATTAAATTTTTTAGTAACGGAAAATTTTAAACCTTAGGTTAACTGGCAGCTTGAACCAAATAAGTTCAATTTAGAAGCTGTCTATTGAGACAGCTTTTAAATTAATATCCAGATAGCTCAATTTGATACTCATTTCTTTTAGTTCAAAGAAACTACAAGAAACTCAGTCCATTACAATCCAACAGCTTTTTAATTTCAAATCCTTTAATTTTCTATCAAAAACGCATTTAACTTCAACAAAGCCCTAAAAGTATTGTTATTCAAATATTTCCATTGTGAAGTTCATAAAACATGCAAAACTCGGACTACGTAAATATGCCATCAAAATCTGCTTATGAAAATGCTGGTGATCTGTGAAAAACGTACCGCTCACGTCTCTGATGTATGCTAAAATATTCAAGTACTGTCGAAGTCTTTAACTTTATTAATGGGACCACCTAGCACTGCATTAGACGGGTTCTCTGAGTGCTTACTTTAGAATATTTATCACGTAATTATTCTAGCTTTAGGCTGTATTTAGTAATCGACCAAGGGTGAGGTTGAGGACAGCCGAGTGTAGTTGTATTGATGAGCATATTGAGCATGTTTGAACAGTTATGGTGGTGTGGTTCGATTAGCGTATACTGTTGGCGATCTACTTACATCCTACTAACGAAAATATGAAGAAATAGCCACGAACTTTAAAACCTTAACTATGCTTCCCGGAAATTATGCTATATCAGGTACCTATAGATTTACTTTTCAACGCTTTCTTGGCAAGTTTTCGAGATAAATCTCCTGGATTTTCCTCCACGTTATAAATCTCGGAAATGTGTCAAAGACGTGACGCGTTACGAAGATTTTGACCTGCCTTATGTAGGACAAAAGTTATGCACCGTAGTACTTAGATAATAAAGATTGTACATTTTGGTGGCCTTGGCATATTTTTTTATTAAAACTGCAAAAAAAACTAAATTCTACTACAACTTAATGATTATGAGCTTATGAAACCGACGGACGGACATGTCTAATACCTGTATGAAAATAAAAAAAGCGTATGTTTTCTAATGTAATGTACACACAATAACATAACTTTAATAAAATAAATAAAAACAGTGATACGAGTAAAGGTACTGAAATTCCTTACACTATTTGTTTGAGGATTTATTTTTCTTTAAAGTTATTCATAGATTTTCATTCCTTTTTGTCAGTTATTAAATTACTTAAATGTTATAATGTCCTTGTAAAAGCATAAAGCACATTTTTAGTAACAAGGGTTTACGTTTTGACATCGTTTTTTTCAACCCAAAAGTCCCTTTAGAATCGTTCCCCGGGCAATCGTTACGTAATGAACGGCATGTTTGTTTAAAATACCTACACTTTTGTGTATTTAAACAAAATTAATTAAAACAAACACCACCCGAATGCACACTTTGCAGTTTTTATGTTTTGTGTTGACACGGCCCCAATATTGTGACATGACTTTTGTGAAAACATTTTTTTTTTTCAGTCTACTCGTGACTACGGCGACTGTAATGTCATCGAAACGTCGAGGTAAATAAAATGATTTCAATACGCAATTAAGTCCCGATAATATTTATAAAAATGACTTTTGTGATAAATTCATATTTTTCGTTATCATCATCATCATCATCAGCCCTTTTTATCAGCCCACTGCTGGGCATAGGCCTCCCTTCGCGACTGTCATTCGCCTCGATCCTGCGCTAGTTTTTCGTTATATAAATGTTTAATTTTGTAACGCTTCTGCGCTGCTATAGTAATCACATTAAATTTTCATATTTTTCTCAAGCTAAGTGCCTTTTTAATGTATTCTAAAAAGTTGTCGTTTATAAAACTCATACGAATACATTTATGAATGCAAATGAATGTTTAGAACTGTCGAAGATTTCACTTAAAGTAGCATTTCTTACATACCTTTTTGAGCTCAATCGACCACTTCCAAGTGAAGAATACAGCAAGAGGTTATGAACAATTTTTACAGTGTAGTGTTTTAAACTCGCATTGCACTGAAAAATTTCTCAAGTGCTATGATATATCATGTACTCGTAACACTCGGGGAGGCAGGGCGCCGGGAAAATTGCATCATTTTCGCGAACATTATATTTAGTTCTTGATAGTATCATTTTACACACTCAAAAAACCCGCCATAGTAAAGTTAGATAAAAAAATAGATAGATAGATATAATGCTTTATTGTATACGTACACTTGGGACAGTTTTTGACTTCGCATTAGTACTGACTTAATCTATTTTATTTAGCTTCTATTTAGATTCTTAAGGCATCGCATTAAAAAAAGCTAGGCCCACACCTCCAGGTTCTTGTTCTGATTCTTTCCCTGGTTTAGAGAGTTGTGTTGGAACAGGCAATGGAGTCACCTAACTTATAAGACTACATTTTTAAGTGATCCTTGAGGTCGTAGGACCTCAAGTATCACTTAAAATCACTTAAAAATGAAGAAATAAACCACGTTTTTTTACTTTCTTTCTCTTTCTATTTCTATTTCAATATCATTGAGGTAATGTTTGTGTAGAAACATTTCGTTTGGTTCTGAATTACACAGAAATAGTATCATTACACACGACGCGAGTGGTTTACAGTTCTCAAGGGGTTACAGTTGCGATATATCACTTGTGAGTAGGATATCGTTTTTGCAATGGTATAATATTACAGAATATAGCGAGAATGTTGACATTACTGTTTCGTGAATCTTAGCTGCATTATCAGCTTTTTTTTTTTTTTTTTTTTTTTTTTACTTTGGAGAGTGTTTTTTAACCGATTTAAAAATCGAGAATATAAGATTCTCAACGACTTTCAAAACATGACGCGGTAAGAGATTGCACGTTATCTAGCTTTTGTTTTCTGAAATCCATCAAAATAACCACGCCGTGACGTGCCACGTTAAGACATGGTTATTTGGAGAATAAGGGGGCTGGTCAGTGATAGAGCAACCTAATGCCCCACTCACACGTTGCATTACCGCTACCTCTCACGACTTGGTCACACAACTGCGAAACTATTCAGCTATTCTGGCTGTCAGTGCTCCGCTGACGTGGCCATATATCAGCGGCATCAGCTCAATCTTCAGAACAATACGTTTGTGGGCTCGTTTAGGAACGCGAATAGTTTAGCCGTGGTTTGGCAAAGGTTTGTGCTTTTGTGCTGCTTAAAGTTTCAGCAATGGCATCTGTGCTTCGAACTGTTATGAGCCAACTTACATTATATTAGTATTTGGCTATTATATATTGGTGGAATAGTACCTCGGCTTTAGGTTGGATTAAAATTTTAGACACTAAATGCATTTTATTCGAATAAACAATTAATGTATTACGCTGTACGAGTAGTTCAAAATAATAAACAGTCGGATGTACTTGCTAATCATGTTTGTCATAAATATGTATTATACGAGGACATACAGTCAGATGTGTGATTATGTTGCTGCAGATTGCGCTACTTAAGCATACAAACATTTTTACTAATGGATTTGTTATCATAATTACGAAATTGTAACAAAGTCAAATGTGAAAAACTTTTTACATCAACGATAAGATCAAATCCACATAATAAAATCCAAAACTTCAATTTCAACCTTATGGTGAAGAATAAGTCAAACTGAAGTGCCTCATAATAAAGTTTTGAACCCCACTGCAAAGTTAACAAAACTACCGTTTAATATTATTGACCCAAGCTGGAAGTTTACCTTCCACTTTCGAGTGTAGAAGTGAAACTTGGTGTCAGATTTCATCAATATGGCGAACAAAATGAAGAAGGTCTTTGAAATGGGTTGTGTAGTTTTGGCAGTTTCTCATATTTTAATTCGGTTTTACCGCATAGTTTAGAAAGGTTGAAATAAAAAAAGTATTATATTAAGTAACTTATAAAGTTTGAAGAAAGTATTAGATTTTACTTACTGTTAATAAATAATAAATAATAATTAATAATTTTGAGTTTTTAAGCCTAACTTCACTCATATTCGCACTCTTTCAAACAACTTGCATACAATACATTCCACTATTTACTCGTAGGTATACGTACTTATTTTTTTTTCACTAAATGAGATAACTTCTTCCTTTGAAAAAAAAAATTAATTTAAAATAAGTAAGAAGCGCCGTGTTCGTTTTAAATAAAATACCTGTGTGTAGGTATGTATGTAAATAGAAAAAAATCCCTTTTAGCGCAGATTTTACGACCAGAATCTCAGCGTTTCAAAATAAACGAAACTAATTTTCAATATCAAAGTGAAAGTCAAACAAAATAAACGACACAAAATTACATGTGATTTTTCCGCCAGCATCGAGTTTCGATTTAAATTCTTCTCTCAAAATCTCTCCCTCATGCCGTATATTTTCCGTTCCGACATTCTTCGTCTTCCGAGGTATTCTAATATTTACGTTAGACCTTACTGTGTTACACGGCTTTGAAAGTCTTCAAGACACTAAATGGTTGAATGTGAAAATGCATTGTCTTGGACAATGGAGTCTGGGCATCGTAAAATTGAGGTTTTAATTGAATAGCTTGTGTTGATAAATATTAAAAAGTTTCTATCGATTTAGATACCTACTGCACATTCTTTCGGTTCTTGCGGAGAGTCTTCATCTGGGTATGAGTATGGCTACGCCAGTAGTTGTAATAGTGGTAAGTATTAAAATCAGCAAAAATGTTTCGATTCCTTCAGAAAATTTTCATTTAGCATGGTCACGACTCGCGGGCGCGTCTCACACTCTTTTGTGTTTTGAATGTGAAATAGTAGTAATGTCTAGAATCGAATATTTTAGATGAATTTTCAACCTAGTTCTAAAAGGCCGTGTGTCCCTCAGATACACACATTAGGTCGCAGCCGCAATCTGCTACCGGCGGAATCTGTTAAGGGATCCTATCATTCGACGCGAGACGTTTAGGTGACGCCTCTTTCCAATACTCCAGAATCAAATCGAGTGCTAGGGTTGGGCTAGGAATCGATTTTAAATTCGTAAAAAATCGATTTCAAACTAAACTTGAAATCGTAATATCGTAATTTATCCGGATTGCACGAGTCGTGGGGAGACTTCCTTGCGAATCCGGTTAAAACGTCTAGCGTCTTTAATAAAGGAAAATTGGCGATAAATACCCGTTTGTTTTTTTAATTAGATTGTAAAATAACAACAAACATTCAAAGCTATTAATTTTAAATAGAAAAAGAACAAAAGAAAAACTACGAGTAATTAATTTGTGTATGGTTCAATTTTTTTTTTATTTCTCGCCTGTCCTTTGAATTTGAACTGGTTTTTGTAATTAGAGTTGTTCCTTGGAAATAAGAAAAACAGTTAATGAAATTAAGTACATCAAACGGCTTTAACATTAATTAGGAAAGTATTTATCATCCGATAAAGTTTTCAAGCTCAAATCATGCAAAACACAAATAAAAAAAATAGTAAGTAGTTAAAATAAACCACAACCCTACCCATTCCTAATAACGACTCGTAAATCGAAACGAGATTGGAATCGAGATACGGCGTGTACGATATTTATCGAATTTAAATATCGCGAGACATTAAGTGCACTTGTCGGTCATCTGCGAGTGATAGATTATTATCTTCAAGATATAGGAATTTACCTATTTCTGTAATATTTATTAAGTCAATTACATGTTTGTTCCTAAAACACGACGAATTTAGACAAAAACATGAAATAGTTAAGTATATTTTGCAACCTTCTAACGGTTAGAAGGTTAGAATCTAACCTATAGGATCTAACCTAAGGACATTAAGTTAGAATCTAACCTAATGTCACGGTGGAGATGAAGGGATTTATTTACATTTTCAAATGATATTCTGTTTTTATCAGCTTTATCATCAAAATACCACTACTATGATATACCTTCATAACTGTAAGAAACCAAAAAAGTTTAGAACACTATGCTAGACTTCAAACAATATATTTTTCTAATGTATCTTTAAATTTTTTAAATGACACACAATATATAAAACAAAGACGGATTTAGACAACTATTCGTATAAAAAAGTATAACAACTTACTTATTACGCCAGTAAACAGCTTTTAAAAATCACATCAAAAATATATTACGTCGCCAGATAAAATTGAAACTGGTAGGCTACCTTCTTTCTTGCCAATGAATAAATTAGCGTTTTATCTAAATGGCGTATCTTCTTAAAAAGTGCTTTCAGGAAGTGAAAGACACACGAGAAACTTATTTAGCTACAATGCAGCTCTGTTGGTTTAGTGGCTGAAAAACAAAAGGTTGCCGGTTCAATTTCTGCCACAATCTTAATTGATCACGTGCATTATGTATATTCGTTTTTGACTCGATCTTAAGGGTATAAGTATTGGTGTAGCCGCAACTTCATAAATAAAAGTTAAAATAATAAGAAGAAAAATGTTGAAAATTAACACAAAATAAACTCTTTGAAGTTAACAAAACAATATATTTGTTCCAAAAATGTTATAAACATAATGTTGGCCTTGTGGAAAGATCCAGGTCTCATGATAAATTGCTCGTGTACAGCGCTTTAAAAAACTTCCAGGACATAAAGAAAATTGCGAAAGCGCTTTCAATAAACGGCCGAATATTCCGGACAATAAATCAGGTTCTATAACAAAAAGGCCTAAGCTATAGAACCTTTGCTGAGATTTAATCTTCGGTGATCAAAAGAAAGATTTGTTTATAACAGCGTTGGCTTCCAATTATTTGTGTTTGATTGTTCCTTTTGAATGTATTTTACGGAAAATCAATTATTTTATGTAATTTTCGTGTTAGAATTTTTGTTTTTGCTGTGAAATATAAGACTCATCGTAATAATTCTACTGATACAAATATCACACGCTGCGTGGAGCTTGTTATCTTACACTTACTAGTATCATAATATCAAAATATACCATAAACGATATTTAATTTGGCTTTTGTTCACAATCTCAACATAGATTTTTATACAAACGCAAACTACCAACATGTATAATAATTGAACAGATTCTGTTGCATAGAGATTGGGTGCAAATTGAATCATAACATTCACAACACGTTTTTCATTTTTATACTGAAGAAGTAGAAAACATTGCTATTGGTACAGGGCAGCACAAACAAGTTATTATTTTTCACCAGTTATGTTTTAAAAAAAAAGATATAACTACTGAATAGTAGGTATGTAGGTATGTAGGTATGTTTTAAGTAGGTTAGGTTTAGTTTGTTTTTCCTAAACATTTTTATGTATGCCACCGTCTTCACGAGTTAACTTCATCCAGTCCATCCAAAGGTTGCCTGGAAGAGACCGCTTTCAGCGATAAGGTCGCCCATTGCTACACTTGTTTTGTTTGTTTATTTAAGTTATTTTGTGTTTCTTTTTTGGTGTACAATAAAGTAATATTCTATTCTATTCTGAATAAAGTTAAATAATTCAAATCAAAACAGTCTTGATACTAGATTTTTACTAATTAAAATAGCTGCAGGCCATTTATGAAATAAAACTGTCGTAGTTTGCTAAAATAAATTAATATCATTGCCACAAAAAATTAACAATACGAGTATAACAATTTTGAGGTTACTGTTTTTTGGTCAAGGACGTGGCCGTAACTTCTGTCCTAGGTTGTTCTGCATTGCAGATAGAAAGTACCGGTATTGGTAGATATGTAAATTACTAGACTGCGCTTGAAAGCTTTAGACGTAAAGAAGAATATTGAATTTCAATGTTTCGCAGAAAAGTTGCGCTTTTTTCGCGCGCTGTCAATTCCTCGTAGTAGCTACGGCGTAGCAGTTTGCTACGGTTTTATTTAATCCACTTTTCTGTTGAATAAACTAATTCTTTTTAATTTAATAACACCAAGCTCTGACTTAACAACGTGATTTATTTTGTCAGCAATACATAATTTGTGAATAGAATTAATAATTTTGTTTTATAAAAAAAATCTAATTGATGTTTTGAGTAAAATAAAAATTAACGATGATTAAAGTTCTTTGAAGTAATTAATTCATTTTTAATACTATTATCAACATAATGATATAGGATGGATATAGGTCTAGAGGTAGACCCAAGAAAAGATGGATGGATTGTGTGAAGGATGACATGAGTAAGAAAGGTGTGAGTGCTGAGATGACGTCTGATAGAGGGAAGTGGAAGAGGAATACATGTTGTGCCGACCCCACATAGTGGGATAAGGGCAGGAGGATGATGATGACGATCAACATAATAATTCAACATTAAAGTAAATTATATTTTGACCTCTCATGTTCATAAAAAATAAAATGAAACTACCTTCAAATTACACGCTAAGTTACCACCTTACCAACTTTACCACCTTTAGCAGACCTGATTAAAATTCCCGGCGTGCCGTTCATTGAATGCAGTTTTCAAGTTCCCAGAAAGTTTGGCATTCTTCGAATAGTCTCTCAAGTAGGTCGGGAGATTACCATCACATTACAGATTCTTTCGTCTTCTACCTTGAATTAATGGATGGTACGACATTTTAAGAGAAAACAGATAGTATCTAATATTCATTTAAGTTATTTGAATGATTTTCTAAGAAAAAAATTGATGAGAGCAATATTTTTAACAAAATAAAAAAAGGGTTTATTAATTTTGATCAAATAGTATTACTACAATCCAATTTAACTGCATAAAGTAAATTGGTTTTGCTATAAAGATTCTTTTTATACAAACTTTCATCATTACACCGAAACTGAACAATAAGGTGAAACCGTTTGAGTTGCTTCGCGGCTTCACTATATGAACTTAGTTTGTTAAGGTAAGGTTTCTAAAATCATCGACCGTTAATAGTAGTCTTACATGGTCTGGAAATATTTCTATACTAATCATTATAAGGAAGTAGTAAGAGGTAATGTTGGTTTGTTTGTTTATTTGACGGTGGTGATCTCCGAAGCAACTCGGCAAACCTAACTTTTTTTACCTTTATGTAGTAATGGACTGTCAGGATGGTATTTTATTCCGGTAGTTTCATAAGTATCTACACCCGTGCAAGCCGAGATGTGCTGCTAGTATATTAAAAGAACATTTAAACAAGATTTTTTATTTGCTATTTGAAATATTATTTTACTAGTTGACCCGCGCGCGATTTTATTCGCGATGACTTTAAAAACAGGCACCGCTGATGTCTACAACTAAAGTTTACTATTTTTTTTCCTGCTCCTGTACTTTTCTTATTTTAACTTTTTCCTGTTCAGTATTTTACCATACATTTACGAGCGTCATATAAAGTTGTTCGCTCCACAAAAAGCCTACACCTAAGTTTGTTAGCACGCACTTTCAATGAAACTTTTTGCATTGAGAAACCGCGTACGTGCTCTTTGTAAGTTAAACCGAGTTGTATGCAAGTCGGATTGACTTTAGCAAGCCGTTTCTTCAAGCCGTAAATAGTTTTTTGATAGAAGTTTCGCTTAGTTTGTTTTCCACGCACCCTTTGGGACTGGCACGGTAGGACTGTTTTGAGCATTTCAGTAGTTGTCGAAGTTATTTAGTCTTTAGATTTATATTTAGATTTTTTTTCAATTAGGGATTAGATAGTTTTTTATATTAATAATACATCTCCATTTGCTGTATTTTTAAATGGTAGATAGATATTTCGACATTTCTACAACATCTGATTAGAATACTTGTAACAAGACAAAATATAAGCATCGGAAAACATCGGAAACAATCAAATTAGATTAAATAATGAGACACTACGTAATCGAAAGGGCGTTTATTCCAGACTGACAATAGAGGGTACACTGGATACTTATGTAATAGGACTACCATTAACAGTCGTTAAGCCATGACGGAGGCCTTTAGGCGACCTAAAAACTCCGTCAGCAGAGTTGGCCACATGCTCATACGAACGAACGAACGAACGAACGAACGAACGACCGAACGAGCTACTTTTACTCGGATCTCGGTTGTTCAATAATATCGTGCAAGATTAAACTGTGATTGCAAACAATCCTATGATTACAACACAAGCGATGTCAAGTCGCTAAACAAACGCCACTTCCCAGACTATATTGATTCGTGCACAAAGCAAGTAGCGCTTGCTGATGCATTCACTTAAGCTTCGGTGTTTTGAGAATTGTTTACCGTCATGTAGCCGTCTAAAAATAAAAAAAAAGACGGGTGGCACTCGGGGACTGGCGCGGTAAAGCTATTGCAGCCACCTAGAGGCGAGTTGCTGAACTAAAGTGACAGCGTTAGCTGGTGTTTTCGTTACGGAATTTCTGGATTCGGTCTCCACGCTTAAGGCCCGCGATAGAAGCTATGCAATATGTAGTGTATGACTACCGTCTCAGGCGCTTATGTCACGAGGCAGTGTTACCCGAGCCGTCGTACCGGACGGTTGTGTGACAGTGCGTGTGGTAAAGCGTTGGTGAGCCGGGTGGAGAATAAGGCAAAAGACAATACGTTACATGTGGCGACGAGTAAAAAGTGAATAAATAATTACTAGTTAAACAGCGAAATATTTAAGTGGAAAAAAAAAAAAAAAAAAAAGAGGGTAAGTGAGTGACACAGTTCCTTCCTCTACTAGACCGCGTAGTAATTATATTATTATCTTTGTACTGGATAAGATACTAGTAATCGTTGAGAATATGTAGATATGGTTTTAACAACATATTTGTAACTTATCAACTTGAAAAAAAATCATATAAAAAAGCGTGCTAGGTACATTGTTAATGAAGCACCAAGCCTCCACGGCCGATTAATTTACATAGGTTTAGGTGTACCTACCTACATTGAAAACCTCGAGAAACTACAATCGGACCTACCATTGTTAACTTGATCTAACATTATGAGTTTAGTACCTAATGAGACAGTTTCATATGTATGGCGCTGAGGTCTTTTAACTACTTAAGTAAGTAGATATTATTCAGTGAATGAGCAGATAACAAGCCGTTAGAGATCGAAGACAAAGCTATCTGTCTGATCAGATAGGTACCCCCAAGAAACTTAAAAAATGGAATGCTAAATACTTATGTAAAACTTTACAACCTCAGTTCTTACTTATCTTTAGACGGCCTAACTAGATGATTAATTCATATTCGCCCAAGACTACGGTTGTTGTAACACAATCGAAATGTCGGGAAATAATATAAAAAGGTATTTAACGCGATAAATCCTGTTTTTAGTTTAAATTAGGCCTAATTAGAGTTGGCCACCTGCTCATGCGAAAGAACGAACGAACTGAATAAGTGTTATGCAATTAGTAAAAATATATTACTTCTCAGGCACAATAAGTAGGTACTATACAAAGCAGTACAAGGTAGCAGCGTGAAACCCGACCGCGAGTAGGTTAGGTAGTGACCGTAGGTACCTACTCATGCCAGATGAAGATTCTCCGGAAGAATCGAAACATCTCGGTATGTCAATTTACGGTATTTTTACGTGAGTACCTAGTTTCCCGAGTGCTAATAGAAGATGCTACCACAAAGGTTATAAACATTGAGTTAGTTTACTTACTGGTTTAGTTTAACGAATCAAACGCTAATAGCTGAAGGTACCTATTTAAGTACCTACTTTCATACCTAGATATAGGTACTTCATAGAATTGCGCTTAATTTGTAGCAGCAGCTAAATATAATTTGTGCTGGCTATTTAATTGGAAGTATTTAACTTGAAAAGAAGTACCTACCTACGTATTAAAAGTAGGTATGCTAGTGTGCTAGCCATTCGATTGAATTATTTAACTTAAAAATTAGTGAGTAGGTATTTACATACCTAATTACTCGTATAATTATGCATTCCATTCTATTGGTATAATTACGCTGGCTTTTTATTAGAAATAATGAACAGAAAGAAGCTGGATATATATCCTGACCATTCAATAGGAAATATGTTACTTAATGCTTGTGTAAACGTGTAGCTATAGTAAACTGTGGAATCCAACTATTCAGTTGGGTGCGGTTTATAATATCTACCTATTAAAACAGCATAGAGATAAAGCGTATAGGACGATCGTTTGCATCAACGCAGGTTCGAATCCTGCCGAACCGAAGTCGTAACCTTTATTAAGATTTTAAATAAATTGTTCTGAAAAAATAAAGCAGGCACTGCCTGGTCATTAAGTTGACATGAAGTAGAATAGAATATAATGGTTTTATTTCAGCAGTACCGTAGAGTACAACAGGCACTGCCTGGTCATTCAGTTGACATATAGTACCGTTGAGTACAACAGGCACGGCCTGGTCATTCAGTTGACATAAAGTACCGTTGAGTACAACAGGCACGGCCTGGTCATTCAGTTGACATGAAGTACCGTTGAGTACCACAGGCACGGCCTGGTCATTCAGTTGACATGAAGTACCGTTGAGTACAACAGGCACGGCCTGGTCATTAAGTTGACATGAAGTACCGTTGAGTACCACAGGCACGGCCTGGTCATTCAGTTGACATAAAGTACCGTTGAGTACAACAGGCACGGCCTGGTCATTAAGTTGACATGAAGTACCGTTGAGTACCACAGGCACGGCCTGGTCATTCAGTTGACATGAAGTACCGTTGAGTACAGCAGGCACGGCCTGGTCATTAAGTTGACATGAAGTACCGTAGAGTACAGCAGGCACGGCCTGGTCATTAAATTGACATGAAGTACCGTAGAGTACAGCAGGCATGGCCTGGTCATTAAGTTGACATGAAGTACCGTAGAGTACAGCAGGCACGGCCTGGTCATTAAGTTGACATAAAGTACCGTAGAGTACAGCAGGCACTGCTTGGTCATTAAGTTGACATGAAGTACCGTAGAAGTACAGCAGGCACTGCCTGGTCATTAAAGAGACATGAGGTACCGCAGAAGTACCGAAGACACTGCCTGGTCATTAAATTGACATGAAGTAGGTATGCAGGCAATGTCTGGTCATTAAATTGACATGAAATAAGCAGCAAATGTCTGGTCATTAAATTGACTTAAAGTATGAAGACACTGTCTGATCATTAAATTGAAATTAAAGAAGCAGATGTCTGTTCGTTAAATCGAAATCAAGTTTGCAGACAATGTCTGGTTGTTAAATCGATGTGCGACTAACACCTAGGTACTAAATAATATAGACGAGTTGTCAACATAACAAGTATGAGTTACAGTCCAAAGCTAAATGCAGGGAATTACCTAGTAACACACTAGTACCTAGTTGGTGTAGTAAATACGCGAGTTCCTTGTCATTTTCATATAGGTACCTAATTACATAGAGGTATTTAACATTTTAGAGTAGTTAAGTAGGTACAGCCACGGAGTTATGTAGGTATCTACCTGCTAACAGTATACATAGGTTGTATATAGGATACAACAGTATACATTGATAAAAGTGTTATAGCACTACCTGTTCTTCAAGCATAAAGATAAAATACCTAAATTTATTGTCACCTCTTTAGCTTGTTACAAAATAATGTTTACACAATAGAAGGTAATGTGTAAGAAGAGTTTAGCGAACTAACTAATATCTAAATTTAGATAACTTAATATCCTGTAATATTATCTAAGCATCACCTGCTGTTTTTCATATTACAATCAGCGTAAAAGTAATTTACTTGTTTTAATTCAATCTGGTGTTTTGTAAACCCGCTCCTGTCCAACCTCTCTGAAGGAATAGACGGGTGCAACCTAACCGGGAATCTATAAATCAGAGTAGTAGGCTAAGTACATCCCAGTACTTACTATAGCATCAAACTGCAAGTTGGTACCGATGGTAGTCATTGCGGCTCAGGCATTAAATTAATAATAATAATAAATAACAATAAAAGACAATTATTAATTGCGGTTATTTCATTTATTTGCGACTGAGTAATACTGACACTGACTCGACTTTCGATCCGAGGGTCGTTGGATATTATATAGTGAAAATCGCGATGCGCGCAATTTTAAGTTTTATCTAACTAAACACAGTACAATGGCCCATCTCTTAAAGCGATGTCTTCCAGGCAACCCAGATAGATGGAAATTGAGAAAAGTTAGTGGCAAAGAACCATCGGCATCCTTACATACTCAATAATTATTAACTATTTAATCCGAGCTAGTCAAATCATATATGAGTACCTATAAAACATTAAGTAGGTATTAACCCTATACCTACCTGTTATATAGAAATGTAAAGACATACTTAGATATGTATAAACTATATTATACCTATTTATAGTTTAATATTTACTATGAACCTGTTTGTATCACCTTACTACATCAAAGTTCCCTTCTTTTCTCCAAACATATATGTAAGTTGTGCTTATATTTAGGTAAGTGCATATAAAGTTTAAAATATTCATTCATGGTTGAATACGCCCTTAGAAGAACATGTTTGTAACTTTGAATGCAGAATGATTATGGTAGGCTTTCCTGACCTCGGAAGAGAATACTTTTCTTAAATTATATACAAACAATACTGGTGAGGGTAGTTTGAAATCAATGGCAACCAAACCACAGAATTCGTGAATGTTAAAATCAGTTTACCAAATTCAGAGAAACGAAAAGAAAAAACATAATTTTTATTGCAAAAAGAAAAAAAAAAAAGAAGGAAGATGAAGTGTTGCTAAGCCATTCCGTTAGTAGGAACATAAGCAAGTAAATGTTTTTATCTAAGGCTTAAGATAATGTTTTCTCAAAAAAGACAAAGGAAAAATGTCATGAAAACAATGCTTTTTTTTTATAAATAATAGCTATTCAAGTCATTTTATTTATGAGTAGGTAAGTAGTACAATGTTATGCAAGCTTATCTAAAAATGAGTCAAAAAGGTTTACACTTGTGTACCTTCAAAAGTAATCATTTTTGTCGAAGTTGGTTCTAATCCTAGGCCAAACAAGAAAGCCAGTACGGCGCCTGCTGTTCTAGTAGTCAGAGGTAAATACAATACACAGAATAGAATAATATGTAGGTACCTAATAGTTAAGTTTCTGTAAATAAGTTTAGTTCTCAGAATAGAATAGAAAATACTTTATTGCACACCATTAACACGAAAAATAACAATGCAAAAAAAAAAAAACAGAACAACAATAACTTAAGTTAACTTAACTATGATATACACACGGCGGTCTTTCGCTTAAAAGCGATTTCTACCAGAGAACCTGTGGATGGATATTGGACAAGTTTAAAAATAATATGGGGCTTAATTTTACATAATTATGACATGACAAAGGTTACTTTTATATAAAGTAGATAAATCCGTTATTGCGATGAATACGTAAAATATTAATTATTATTGTTGCTAATGTATGGTGTAAATGATTATTTTAAAAACATGTTTAATGGTTAAATCCATGTGTGAAGACAGTGTGAAACATAATAAAAATAATCGTCTGGAACGCGCTAGTACTAGGTATAAATGACTCGTTTCTAGATCGCGCTGACGAAAACGCGCGGCGCGGAATGAAGACCCTATACAATCTAACCAACATTATCTCTTTGTAAAATTAGTAGAGATAAGTAGAGATTGCACAAACATTGATAGACTTAGTACCTAGTAGGTACTTATCTTAGTAAATTGAATAATCAGAATTATTAATTTAATAGTTAATGTCAGTCTACAGGTCTGACCACTAATGAACTGGTTTATTTAGTCGACTAGGTACTTACTTACGTAGTCATAAACATAAACTGGAAAAAAAAAACTGATAAGTATTATACATATCTTATAGTAAATATTATATATTATATATTATAGTAAACAAGTTTAGTGTTCGTTGACGACATAAACTAGTCGAACTCGTTTACGGTAAATGATTTAAACGGCTTCGTTTCGTTGATCAACAAGTTTTGACGACTATCCTTAGATCGTAGTTATTTAATGTGAGAAAATGGGCTGCACAAAAAGCATTAGCCAAACACAGAAATCTGTGCTTAATTAGTAGTAGTATCATGTAGGTAGGTACGTAAAAAGTGACGTCGGACAAGACAGATCGCTCGTCACGAAGATGGGTAAATGAGTGGGTGTGGGTACACCACACCAGAGTATCGGCACCGATAGGTTCGAGACTTACAATGGGGTAGTTGAAGTTTTTGCAGTGCGCATATACTGGTATGAAGTGTCCCATTGCTGGGAAAAGGTCTCCCCTCGAGTAAATAAAATAGATATATCTTCAATAAAATAAATAAATAAATAAGATACTTACAAAAAGAAAAGATAAAGGGAAGGATAACAGGATATGAGATGACTTAACACTAGGTTTAAGGGTATTTGGTTTTGACACAGGTCCTCACTCTCAAACTCATACACACACGAGTTGGGAACTAGTCACACACAGAGTAGGTCCCAAGTCGGACCCAATAAACTCGTACTCGGCTTTACGAGTTGGGAATTCTTAGCAAGTACCTAAAGATTATACAGGCTTGACCTAGTGTGGGGTTAAATTGTGAGTCATTGTAGTATTTGCGTGTAGGTACTATTTTATTTATTTATGATAACCAAATCTTTAAATTTTCAAAAGATATTCTTCTAAGAACAGGAATGTAATTCAACCAGTCAGCACCTTAGTTTATGTCAAGAGTGGTTCGTAGTTGGACCTAAACTGAATCGCTATAAACGGTCATGGTAAACCGACAGGCCCAAGTTAACAATAACAACCACGATAAAACGAACCATAAAATATACCCAACCAAATAAGTTATGTAACATTCTAAATACTTTTTAAACTTTAGTAAAAATAGATGGTACTAAGAAAACTTTATCGATGAGTCAACTAAGAAATAATGCAATCTCAGTTGGACATTGTCGATATAATATTCCTAATAATATTTATAAGATAGAGCTAAAACAATTATAAGAAGAAAGGGATGTAGTGTATGACTACCGTCTCAGGCGCTTATGTCACGAGGCAGTGTTACCCGAGCCGTCGTACCGGACGGTTGTGTGACAGTGCGTGTGGTAAAGCGTTGGTGAGCCGGGTGGAGAATAAGGCAAAAGACAATACGTTACACAATAGTTTAAAAAGATATATACAGCGTCAGGAGGCAATCTTTGCCTACACTTAACGAGAAACTGTAGTGCCTGGAACATTGTTGAGATAGAGACTTGCCGAGCATATAACCCATCCTCTCAGCTTAGCCGGCCATATCCACAGGAAAGTCAATGGTCAATACGTGTGGGGTTGACTAGCCGGTCCACACGATGTTTTCCTTCACCGTTTAGAGCTCTTGATAATGCGCATATAGATTTTTCGCAACGAAAAATCCTTTGATGCACGGACGGATTCTCAGCCACGATCTTCGAATCATCCTTCATCATCATATTTCATAAAGATCTTCATATAGCGGTGATAAATATTCAGAGACATGTACAGTCACTGATGCATCTCCTTGATACTATTACTGAGTATGGAACCAAGCAAACACAATGCTATTTTGAGTGACTTGACACAAGTAGGTGGAAAAGTCTTACAGCAGATATCTCGTACGCCGTTCAATTTAAAAATTAGCTAATGTAACCTAACCTGCATTAAAGTTCCTCATTCTTATTAACTTATTGGTCATCAGTCATCAGTCATCAGTCAATATGAATTGTTTGGATACGTAACTGGCGACATCGTCATGGCATCCCGGTGAGGTAGGGCACCTAACCTCTCATTTGAAGGTTATTATGAGAAATACGTTCACTTTAAAATACTTTAAAGTCACGTAATGCTTTTATCCACCCAATGAAGTAGCGACACTTTTAACTCGACGACACTGCATCACGAAAATCCCTTGTTAGTACGACACGGAGCAAATTGGCCTGGGGTCTGTATCATGAAAGTGATAAAACATTGCAAACAAAAATAGCACTTGGTTAGTCAACATTTTGAAATTAAACAAAAAAAGTAAGAATTAAGTGATATCAATAACATGATTGTATATTTTTATTATATAGGTATGTTATGTATAATCCTACCTGATGTCAAAATTGTATGTGTGTGACACAAAAAAACTCTTTCTATTCTATTCTATTCAATACAAATATATGTCTATATATATATATATATATCTTTCATAATGTATTCATCATCAGCATCATCATCAGCCCTTCTCATCACACTGCTGGGCATGTGTCACACCTACAAAATGACTGTCGTGTCACAATTTCAATAATATATTTTTTTAATGTAACATTTCTGATACGGAACCCCGGGATCATCAAATTACTATAATTTACTACTTATCATCATCAGAATCATCATACAAAATGACAGTTGTACTAACCATAGCAACACTACGTTTTTTTTTCAATGTAATATTTCTGATACGGCACCCCGTATAAATTCAACATGCATAGGTTCGAAAAAATTGCATTTTGCACACAACTCGCTTGCATGTAAAACGGAGAACACTGAAACACGCTTGATTTCACACTACTGTTTCACAGTTGATACTTGCAGCCGTTTTGAAAGAACTGTATTGGATATTTTCGAACTCGAAGAACTGTCACTGGTTATTTCGAATTTGAAGAACTGTTATTGGCTAATTTTGATAAAACGTTTGATGATGATGAATGAACGAACAAAATGGACAAATCGCGTGTATCTCAAGTTCAAGTTCGAATCTTGTCGGAGCAGGCAACTTTTAGTAGCTTTGCATTAATTTGAGTAGATAATCGTTCCTTAATTTCTTTAAAATTCGGGACCGACAATAATAGCGTGCCCCCCGAAGCACGGAGGCGCTCACATAATAATGCCACTTGCGGTTACCCACCCATTCAAGCAATGAGAGCGTTGCTTATTTTCGACGATCTACCAAGACCGTCGTAGCAAGCTTCGCCACTAGCGCTTCTTCCAGTGGAACTGTTCCCTGGGAATTTAATCATGTTTTAATATCCTTAACACCCATTCACAAACATTCCAATACATATCGATAACAAAAACCAATAAGTCCCAATATACGTTATTGGACAGAAACGCAACAAAACTGCAAAGTCAATGCATGTATTTGTGAGTTATCGAGGATGAAGTTTTATCGAAATTGTACACTCGGAACATAACAGTTTTAAACTTCACAGTTTACGCCAAATGTTGAGCGAAGTCGTGTAAAGTCAGACTTATTTCAACTAATATTTTTAATATTTTATAACTTCTTACGGCTAGTCTCAATAACATAACCCTGGTTTTGCTTGTCAGTAGTCATACTATACCTTAATGTTGATGAAACCTGCACGACTATTCTCTAGATATATTCATTTTCTTTTCCTAGTCGTTCTGATTTCTGATATAGGTAATGGTCAATTAAAAAAAACACAAAAAAACATACAGTTAAAAGTTCAATTTCCACTGATTTAAAAGAATTCATGTCCAGTAAAGCTTTTTTTATCATAATTTCATTCAGACCTACGCAACAAAGTGACTAAAATAAGGACATAAACTCTAAAACGGTTTAAAAGGCGATTTCTTCTCAATCATTGAACACCATAATCCTCTTCGTCCAAATAAAATCGAAGTTGGCTTACGCCCGATCCGTCACTTTCTCATTCGAACCAATCAAATTAGGATCAAATACAACGTTCTTTCCCATTTCTGAAAAACTTTGAACGTCAAAAACTTGAACGTTTACGTTAATTTTGATGATTTTATCATTGGGTCTTATTTTAAAAAACTTGACAATTTAATATCAAGGTTAAAAACTGTTTTTTTGCTTGTTACCTACTCATAATGACAACGAAAATAGCAACAGATTAAATAGGTATATGCGTGTTAGCTCATTTATGTTTACTGGTCGAATATGCATTAAGGGGTTAAACTCTTTTCTATGCCATTTGAGTAACAAAAAAACATGATTTAAACCTATTTTAAATTGTAAACTACTTATTTTTAAAAAGTCCCTAAATAATAATGTTCGTATGAAACAGTTGTGTATCGAAGACAAACGGATTAACCTTTCACGAAAATGACGGTAACATTTTAAAAAATCCTAACCGCCCGGGTCTTTTGTACCCCGGCCCTTTTGATTGCTTTTATGCATTCAATTAAATAACAAAGGAGACAGATATATTTTTCCATTGGGCGTTGCTGTTTGTTTAGAGTCAGCGACGCAAATATAATGGATGAGAGTTTTATTGGAAAATAACGGATGTGTTTCTTGGACTGGGATATTAGAAACATTTTGGAATATATATAACAATCATTATGCTCGAATTTAATTTGGGGTAAAGTTAGAATTGAACGCAGGAATTTATCTCGTTGTGTAACAAAATAATATATTGTGAATAAGTGCTTATTGAAATCAGAAATTTTTAAACCAAATTACAATCTTGTTATTAAAAAGAGATCATCATTATCATATACATTTATCATGCTACTCGGCTAGGAGAGTACTCACCTAATTTACCTACCTAATCAAAATTACGGGACTGCAACGCAAAGGTAAATACGTGATAAAGTCTCGTAATTTTCATATAAATTATGTCTAAAGATAGCGAAAGTTTAAATTGTACTAGTCATGGAACTTTAGGTACTAACTTAATTCAGATTATTTTTGTTGTTCTTTGTTTAAATCTCCAACTTCATCCTGACGAACCCTTATTCTACGAGTATATTCTATCCAGTTATAAGTAGGACAATACAAGCGTCAGATTTCGCCCAAACTGTCGAATCAGGAACAAAAGTTCCAAAAAGGTACAAGTTTCTACGTGACATTGTCCGAAAACCCCTCAGAATGAGGTAATAAAACTTGGACTCGTACAAAAATACGGAAACTTAGTTAGTGGTTGTAAGAAACAGAGAAACTACTCTAATTATGATTCCAAGGGCTTGGTTAGTGAGAAAACAACTTATAACCAGTTGATAAGTAAAGAGAGTGTCCTGCTATGCCGAAATAATGAATTGCTATTCTATCAAAGAAATTACCGAACTAATTTTATACATTTGAATTTTAAACGAAATTGAAGTGATAGGTACTTTTATGATACAATGTTTTTCAACATTTCATCAAAAATACTGGAACATTCAAAACGATTAATTTGGACTGATGTCTGAAATTAGGTGGCCCTTATTTGCCGCAGGTACTTTTATTTATTACTAGCAAGAAAATAAGTTTCCAAACGGCAACGGCTTCATAACCAAGGTAATAAAGGAGATGACACACTCTTAAAATAGATTTAATGAAAATTAATAATTTAATCCAGAGTTTGGTAATTAACGCGGGAAATTCTATTGTCCGCGCTAACTTTGAGTTTTGACGGATTTCTTCTTTACCTCGGCTTAATTTATAAGAGGTTGAAACTTTTTTGAAGTCAGTTTGTGAAGTTAATAGAGCTCAAAGTGCTTGCAAACATTTCATTAGTGATTGGATTATTTGATTGATTTAATAAGGAACAAATAAAAAAAACAGACATAAACAAAAAATACATACTTACTTATTACGTAGGATGTGTATTTTTTGTTTATGTCTTTGACTAATTTAATACAAAAGAACTCTATTCTATGCTATAGACCTAAGATAGAATACAGAGTTCAGGTCACCGACCGCAGGTAGGGTGTCCAAATGTTGGCAACGTTACTTTTAACTCCCAAAGCACGAAAGTGCTCGTATTAACGTTACTAATGGTCACCCATCCAAAATTACCACAGATTACATAAGCAGATACCTCCATCTCGAACATTGAAATGACTCCCAATTTTTTTCGTTGGGCTAATTTGTGTAAAGATTACTAGGTACAAAGACCTGTGCTTTTACACATCCTAGAATAAGATTCCGTATGTGTCATTCAGATATTTTTTGTTAAAACTGAAAACTTTCCAAGAATTCCGTAACTTACACCAAATAATTCCAGGAATGAGTAAACTTGGAAAGTCTAATAACAAAGAACTAATTACAACAAAGATTTAAGCTTTCGCCTACGCATTCAAGTACTGTAATCTGAAGATTCAAGGCCTTTTGGTAGGTGAAAAGATTAAAATCTTATTTTGGCATCTTAAAGGTTCTAAGCTAGCTGTCAGTTAAGGTGTACCTACTTAAAGTTTTAAGGAAGTTTGGATCAGTTGATTATAATTATACGACGATTAGACGACCTCTGTGGCGCAGTTGGGCGAACGCCCGGCTGAGACGCGGAGGTTGCGGGTTCAATCCCCATTCCCCTCCACGGGACAAATGTTTGTATGTTCTGCAGATATTTGTTCCGTGTCTGGGTGTTTTCCATTTATAATATGTATGTATTTACAAAAAAAAATGTATCTATGTATTTTAATTATCAGTTATCTGGTAACCATAATACAAGCATTTTACAGTCAGAATATAATATTCAAAATATAAAAGGCAGATTATTAAAAGCTACTAGATAAGACACTAGTGGTTAATTAGATTTAAAATTGCTGCTATCACCTAATTTTAATTAGAATGCTAATGAGGCTTAATTAAACTGAATCAGTAATTATCACGATCTCAGAGTAACAATATTAAATAGAGCATACTGGCAAATATCCTAAAATGAATTTTGTAGTGTAATGTGTCCCATGGCATTTAATTTTTTTAACTACTAGCTGTGCCCCGCTTTTTTATTAACGTAAATCCCGTTCCCGCGGAAATATCGGGATAAAAAGTAGCCTATGTCACTCTCCATTTCTTCAACTGTCATCATTTAAAATTTCACGTCAATTTGTCGCTCCGTTTTGCCGTAAAAGACAGACAAACAGACAGACAGATAGACACACGCACACATTTTCTCATCTATAATACTAAGTATGAATTATTTACTATCATCTTCGTTAAAGCATTCTTAAATTAGATAGTCCTACTTAACGTCTCGGCTTTATTACATTAAGTACAAATTCTACGCCGTGTAAAATATTGCTCCTTGTCTATTCATTATCTATTATTTATCATGGCTATTAAACTGCTTCAATTATATTTTACTGTCATTTAAACCTTTTTATAATGCCATATGTATTTAATTTAAAGAAACCACAATATTAAGTATACATTTTCTTTTGTTGTTTGAAATTTTTGATGTTATACGACTGTTTTTAGAAAATGAAATAGTTTTTTGAAAATCCCTTTAGCCCATAAAATAACTTTAGTTTAATAAACAAATTGATATTTTCCAAAAGCAATTCAATTAAAATTACATGTAAAATTTCTGATATAATAATTTCAAGTTTATGAATCTGAAACCTTGCCAAAAACATAATTCATTTAAAATATTAAGAAATGATAAAATCCCGTGTAAGAAATAACTTTGATAAACTTAAAAAAAATATTAATTAAAAACCTTTGAGCTCAGAAATTAAAAGTATCTCGTAATTTGTAATTCTTTGAGAACTTCAGGAAGTACCGAAGTATGTTTTCGAGATATGAAGTAAAGTTAAATTAATTTCAGATTGTATTAATATTTAATAACGGTACAAAGAATCACGTCCAAGATTTTTGCTTCAAAAAAGTTTAAGTATGTTTCAAAGAAAACCTTCTCCGGCTTAGAATATCCTAAAAATTGTCTAACAACAAAAGAAAAATCTTTAACACACGTATTGACTATTTTCCTGTGGAATAAAATACTTTTTTAATGATTTCAATTAAGTCCCGTTAATATTTATAAATATGATTCCCGTGGAATAGTTTAGATGCTAGAAGAAAAAAAAAATAAAAAAATGAAATATGATCACGACTGTATCCCAGGGAGCGATAGACAGTTCTTTCAAATCTTTATGTAATTCTGTAGAACCTTTGAAGATTTGCCCAAATACATATTTGGTACATGCCCACATTTTGCAGAAGTTAACTTTAGCTGGGAGAATGAGTGATGAAAATGAGTCTAGCAATTTGTAGTACTGAATAAAAACTTTTCTAATTTTAATCTATAGCACACTTATTCAAAAATTATTTTATCTGTGTTCAAAACTAAGTAATCTAATCTCAAACTAATAGAAACTTTCGCTGAAGATTCATATTTTAAATTATTCTTGAAACAGCGTAATTTCATAGTTCTGCTTTTTTCTATTACTGTTACTTCAAAAACTTAACAAAGTTAAAAACAGCAAACGCGATAGGGTTCGTAGCTTATCTTGGAAACAATTGACAATCAAAAAGGAGTCATTAACCGGCACACATACTTAATCATCATCATCATCATGTGCAGCCCGTCTCATCCCACTGCTGGGCATAGGCCTCTCTTCGCGTGTGCCAACCCTCCCTATCTTGTGCCAGTCTGACCCATGTACGACCTGCTGTTTTGACAATGTCGTCGACCCATTAGTATATAAATATCTAGACTGAGATTATAATATAATACTTCTCCTTGACATTCTATGTTACTAATTTATTTTCTAAAATTAATCTACATAATAATAGACGCCGAAACTAAACGGGAAATCTTGGGCATTGTTCGAGATTGTCTCAAAAGCTCGAGAGAAATTATTAAGCCATTTTGTGGGTATAGGTTGTATGGGAAGGAAATTTAATTAGGATTTCCTTGTGATTGTAGAAAGGTCTTTGTTGCGACGCTGAAGGTAAAATACGGCCAATGACAAAGTCGAATTTAAACTGAAATTTTAATCATAATGTAAATTTTTACTAAAACAGTTAAAAAAATCGAAATATTATCTAATTACTGGTTTCGAGCTACGACACTATAGCTTCGTGGCCGAGTGGTAAGGCAGTCTTGAGGACAATTTGCTTGTATCTCGCGGGTTTGAATCCCGTCGAGTTTTGTTCGCATGGTGTACTACGAGTAAAACAATTCCAAGAGACATCGTAGAGTACCTACGATTTAGAACAAAAGAACAAGTAGGTACTTATGCAAAGTTGAATAGGTTTTTCAAAATTTTTTTTTTTTCAGAAATTCTAAGTTTGCATAGAGCCACGACAAAAAACAAACTGACATTGATTGGAACACCGTGGTAAGATGTTTTTATCTAAATCGTAAGATCTTTACGGTATTGTAGAGACTATAAAACGTACAATAAAATACGGTTAATGCTACAACAAGCACTAAAAGAAAGTAATACCACAGAATAAATAAAAGTAAGTACCCAATACTTAAAAGGAAAAACGAACTGTAAACTTTTTGTACGATTTTGTAAAGGTTAAAGATTTGTGTTGTCTCTTTATTTTGGACTAGCAGCACGTCTCGGCTTTGCAAGGGTGTATTATTAAAACTACCAGGATAAATATAGCTTATAGCCATACCGACAGTTCATTCTACACATCAGTAAAATAATTATTGAAATCGGCTGAGTAGTTTCGGAGATTACCTCCATCAAACAAGCACAAACAAATAAAATCTCTTTTAAATATTAGGTAAAGAAAATTGAATAATGTAGGTACTTGTAATCAGTTAACCATTCCACCATTATTTATTCAATTAAAACGCCAGATAAAGTTCAAGTTATCATAAATATCTTTTTAAAGGAAACTCTGGAATGTCTAATGTTAAAGTTTTGTCTTTGATTCAGAAAAAACTTGTGACTTTTCACATGTCGACGGTCCGTTTGCATGGATAACATTGTTTTTTACTTTAATTTTAAAACGATATACATAGGTACATACGTGTATATCTAAATGATATTAAACCCGTTGCATGATGGAATGGTGTACATCTAAATGTACAAACTTTTACAATGATGTCTAATATTCAAATTATTATTAAAGTATGCATGAAGAAAATCGAAAAAGTAGAGAGGAAGAAAATAGGATTTTAAGCATTCACTTTAGGCAAGCGTATGCATCGTAATGCCGGCCACTCACGCTACTTATTACTCGTATTATTTTTACAATTTTAGGAAAACTCACAGATAATATAAGAAACAATAAAAGAAAAGCTAATCACTTATGGGCTAATCACAACTTTTCACAGTGTAGGCAGTAAAAGCCGTTGTTTTAAATAAATAAATAAATAAATATCCTTGGACATTCCACACAGCGTCATCTAGTTCCAAGCTAAGCAACTTAATGCTTGTGTTATGGTAACCAGATGACTTGATGTTTTCATGTTTTGTTTTGCGCTGTAACCTGCGAAAAGGCACCACGACTGATTTGAAAGCAGAGGAATAACAATAGGATCGCGAAAAGTAATAATTACTTCTCAGCAGCCTGCGAAGTTATTATTAAAAGGGGAGTGGGCTTTTGTTTATTTTTTGTTGTCATTTATCATTTTCAATTGTGTCCAAGAGTTCTTCCATTTTGAAACAAAGCGTTGCTCTTTTTTTGTCTAACTAAAGTCAATATAGTTATATTATGTAAATTACCTATGTAAATTACATAACACAACTAAATATAATATTCTTTTAATACTTCCAATTATTAAAAATCGCATCTACAACTCAAAAGTCAGAATACTATTTCAATAAGATACTTAAAAATAATAGCATCGATAATGTAAAAATAAAATTTTCATTTAATTTCAATATTTATAACTTTAAACGTATTGTTAAGCTATTTAATATTTGGTTTGTTTTCTGTAAATTTAAGCTGATACAACCGTAAAGCACGTGTTTCATGGCCCTCCATTAAAAAATACATTTATTAAATGTGAATTAAATAGGTTTCTCCTATTTATACTTTAAAAGGTTGAATGTGTTTTTAAACTAAAATAACCAGTGCAAGTGTAGATCCTAAGATTGTTTATAAGATTTCTGTTTGTGCGTGTGTGTGATTGAGTGTATTTTAAGTTTGAGATTTGAACCTACATTTTCTGTAATTTTGTACAATATGTAAATGACTTGAATAACAACTTAATAGTTTTTTAAACACTTTAAAAAGCTGGATGTCAGCCAAATTTGCACATTGAGACTGGCTATAAATCCATTAACTAGTTCCCCCATAGCCTGTGACATGACAGAACCCCATAAATAAATTAAAGCTGTCAAACTATGGACTTCCATTCAATTATTCAACGAGACATAGACTGTGGAATAGTTTCTTCTGATCATCTGAGTCACTGGAGAAATTAATATTTGAAAACTACATGCGCCCAGCGGTTTCACCCGCGTAGGTCCTGTTCAAAAGTAGCCCATGTCACTCGCCATCCCTTTAACTATCTTTACTTCAAAAATCACGTCAATTCGTCGCTCCGTTTAGCCATATAAGACGGACAACGGAACACCCATTTGAAAGATTAATAACGGGGATATATACCATGATTAGCGGATAATCAACGAATCATGGTAAATAGAGGGATACGTATTTACCATGATTCGTTGATTTCAGAGTTTACAGATATGCATGCGTCATGATCACGGTAAGCCGATAATTATCACGGTCAACTCGGAAACCCACGATTCAAGTCCCGTATTTAGAGTTTACAAAAACCAATACGTTAAATGATAGTGCGTCAGCAAAAAACCGAAACTTATGTATGAGAGTGCGTCAGCAGGTTTAGAAAATAGTGATAGTTTTAGTAAAAGCAGTGGTCAAGCTTAATTGATGAAGGTGAACGTGTGATAGACTAATTCGTACGAGTCATTTAATATTTATTTGAGCTGGGTCTAGTGAAGTTTTTCTCGCAGACTGTCAATTAGGGTACCCTTTTTGCAACTAAGTTATTTATTTATAAAACTACTTACTATGCGTCAAAGAAAAATCTATTTATATTAAAATCTTTTAATGTATTGACAGAGTCTTTACTTTTGATGCAAAGTAAACATTAATACGCTTTAAATTGTTATCAAATAAGCACATTGTATATGTATGTGCACATAAGGTTTGCTCATGCTTTAAAAACTCACGTACAAACCTTAAACACATCAGTTCTGGGCAGACTTAAAATTGTTCCCGCTTCCAATGAAATAGAAAACGTGTGTGGCTTGCCAATGGATATTGTTGCTTACTGCAAATCTATTAGGTGCTTTGTCAATGGGATTGATATGCCGGATTGGGTTGTGAGTGAAGTGCAGACTGCACTTATTACTTGACTATAACCTAAAGTTATCCATGCATAATCTATGCATAATAATATAATAAAAAGGAAAGTGTGTGTGTCTGTGTATTTGTCCGTCTTTCACGGCAAAACGGGGCGACGGATTGACGTGATTTTTTGTGTAGTGATAGTTGAAGGGATGAAGAGTGACATAGGCTACTTTTTATCCCGATATTCCTGCGGGAACGGGACTAACGCGGGGCGCAGCTAGTTATATTAATAAAACCTGAAAAGACTCACGTAAAAATATTAGTGTGAGACGCGACCGCGATTAGTGACTGACCGACGGTAAAATTATATTTCATTTATTACCTGCTAAAAAAAACTTGGGTTGTCTATTTAACTTTCAAAAATCGTGGGAGTGATCCCAGATGAAGATTCTCCGGAGAAATGGAAACATTGTCGGTTTCTCAACAATATCTTTACGTGAGTAATGTCAAGGGCAAGTCACGATTTTTGAAAGTTAAATAGACAACCCAAGTTTTTTTTAGCAGGTAATAAATGAAATATAATTTTAGGTAAGTCATCAATTTTTATGCTATTTTCGCTAAGTATAGTTTTTTTGTGCAGACTTTGTTGTATTTTATTATTGTGCCAATTGACCAAAAGTCAAGTTGTAATTTGATTAGAAAGGTCTAAATCAGGAAGGACATTGATAAAGGTTGACAGTAGGATCTGAAGGTAGCTTGCCACTACTCGATAAATACGACAATAAAAATAATTTCACTTTGGCGGGACGAAAGAAAAAATAAGAAATTTTAAAGCTTAAAAATATAAAAGTTTTGAAATATCTAGGCTGTCTCATGAAATCGACTAAAAAATATGACATTTAAAAAAATTCTAAAATCGATATAATCTTGCCTCCATAATTAGAAAAGAAAATTTTCTATAGGTATCTCATAAATGTTGTCATCAACACAGGAGTTTTATTAGTCTTTCAAATAAAACACAATGATTCGTTTGTCTATACAAATATGAAAAATAAGAGAACGCTCCATAGGTTAATAATTATTGCCTCAAAGTAAGTTTAGTTTTTTTTTTTCAGGCAAACTTCATTTTAGGCTTCATTTTGGGAAATTCAGAGACATGGAAGTACAACCATACCGTAACTATGGATATAGCCGTAACCTTTACCAAAGTATAAGGGTCTTATTCATAAAAACTTGACAATTTAATACAGGTTTTAAGAACGTTTTTTTCTTGTCACCCATATGTCAACGAAAAGAGATAGCAACAGATTTAATATGCGTTTTAGCTAATACAGGTTTACTGGTCGAATATGCATAATGGGGTAAATTTTAGCTACTAATGATAAATGAATGTGAAAAACTTAACCAAACATTTCAGAATGTAAAAGCCAACTTCTGAAGCTCGTTTCATTATTCAGAAGCTGAGAAGTAGAGATCCGCTATCTAACTCGAAAACCTTTCGGTGGCAGGTTTGATTTATAATAGTTCACCTGATACTTTTTATTGTTTAAGTTTGGGTTCCGTATCTTAAAGAAGTGATAATATAACCCTGAAATGTATTTAAAACTGTATTTTTTAACTGTTTTGTAATAGTGGTGTGCGTCGCGCGCGACAAAGGCAAACGACCATGTTGACTACTCATCATTTCCCTGCCCCTATCCCACACTAGGTGGGGTCGGCCCAACATGTCTTCTTCTTCCATTCATCTCTATCACTCGTCAACTCCGAATTCACTCCTCTCACATTCATGTCCTCTTTCACACAATCCATCCACTTCTTCCTCTGCCTTCCTCTGTGTTGACTACTAAGATAGTGAATTGATCACCATAGAAAAAGGGCACTGTCCTAGTAGGTACTATGCAATAGAATCAGCTAGCTTTTGAAAACCTTCTTCTAGTTTTTCAGTTTTTTTAAATTTTATATCCTAACTAATGACTCGATAATTGTGAAGAAAGTGCTGCAAAATGAACTAAAACACTTACTGATTTGGTACATTTTTGGAAACACAAAACTTTCATTTCACAACTAAGTGGTCAAAATCAGAGTAATAAAATATTCATACGGAAAACAAAGGTGTGAGACCGACACACTCTTGACGGTTTCCAGGTCGGGTCGGGTGTATGTGGGATGATAAATGCCAGCCATTGTGTAAATAGATATGGGTGTGGCGCTTTTTCGGTCGAAAAGTAAATGTCGATATTGGTAGACAACATTTTTTGTTGTTCAGACTTATGTATAAAAATAAAAAACAGGCCCTTTTTTTGCATATAATTCATGCCTACACTTATTGGATACATTTTGGAGCCTGTGTCAATATTTCGGTGGAATAAGCTTGATGAGCGACTAGGCATTAGTGTTAGTAGATATTTTTAGTATCTAAAAATTGTCAAAATTTTAACCAACAGGCCAAAGAGAGAAATTTCAAATCAGATTCTCATTTCTTATGTCATGTCTTAATTATTTCTATTACAAAAATAGTTGTTAACTTAAAAAATAAATTACAACACTACTAAAACAAAAATAATATAATTAATTCTATGTAAATTAAACCTCTTTTAATAAAAACGATTCTCAGATGTTGTTTCGGAATTGAGAGCAATGGCGCAAAAAATTAGGGCCAGTTTAGGATCATGTACATTCTAAATTGAAATCTGCCTTGGGGTTCTTCAAGCACCCACCCTTATGTTGTACGTCTAAGGGGAAAGAAGACAGAGTTTTGAAAAAACATGGATGGTACAAATAAAAATTACGAGTATCTACAAGAATATTGTGGGATATTTACTTAATTATAAATAATAATTAATCTCAATGTTTATGTATAATATGAATGTATTTATAAAAAACAACACGTTACAAGCATACAGTTGCTTAGCTTGGGACTAGATGACGCTGTGTAATGTCCATGAATATACGAGTATATCTTTGATTATTGGATGTTGGTTTGTAAAATAAAAACATAAAAAAACTACTTGAACGTACTTCTCTTATAGCTTGGGCCAAAATGTACTGACCGTTTTTTCTCGAAGTGAGTTGTAGAGTGAATACGTAATTCTGTATCCCAAGGATTTTGACTGGATCCTGTGTACCACGGAGTAGTAAAATTGCTTTCTCCAACCCTATGATTTGTCGGGTTATATTAACTCCAGTTAACCCTTGAATTCAACAACAAAATGAATCCAATGTAATCCCAAGTTGAGTGATCATCGTGCCCTTTCTGATAAACGACGGCCTCTGTGGCGCAGTGGGCGAAGGCCGGACTGAGACGCGGAGGTTGGTTTGATCCTCGCTACGGGACAAATGTTTGTATGTTCTGAAGACATTTTTTTTGTGTCTGGGTGTTTCTATTATTTATTATGTATGTATTTACACCTTTGTTTATACGCTGGACAGATCGATAACTTACATAGGTAGCTTTGATTTTTTAATCCATTTTTATTTTTTGGTTGTAGATACATCCTACTATAATATTATAAATGTGAAAGTTTGTGAGAATGTACGTATGTTTGTTATTCTTTCACGCAAAAACGGCTGGATTCGGTTGAAATTTAGTATGTAGATAGTTAATACCCTGGATTAACACATAGGCTACTTTTTATCCTGATATTACCGCGGGAACGGGACTTACGCGGGTGAAACCGCGGGGAGCAGCTAGTAGATAATAAATATAAAAAATGCACTTGAACTTTTAGTAATGCGAATAATGTATTATAATTAAATTGTATTTATTAAGATTTGCATGACAGAGAGCAAATTTTAATTTAAATGTCAATTGAAATCACATTACAGCTGCTTTGAATGTAAAACTATCTACATTAACATACAGAATTACAAAATACGAACAGCACGAGTAACCATATTACGTATTTTAAAAAAGTTATAGTGGAGTTATTCGTATTCGTTCAGTCAATGATTTAAATCTAAAAACAAAAAATTTGCATAATAATCGTTTTGTATTAATGGTGCAAGGCGGTCTTAATAGCCTAATTTTATATGGAAGTAATGTAAAACAAACAGAAAACAAAACTAAAAATCACAGATAAATAGATAGAAAGCTCTTTTTTGTTAGACCAAATGATGTAAGTACTAACAACTAGAACTATAAAATTTTAAAAAAGTTTTATTGTATTAGTTTTATACGAAGAAATTTACAGTATCGAAGTCTATCTAAACCTAGACCTCATTACCTTTTTGTAGTAAACATTTAAAATAGCAAATGGCCAAAAAATGACAAAAAGTATTTCATGCAACTGTGACTTAGTTTTAAAATAAATTTTTGTTCCAAAATATTGAATGGTTTATTTTTGTTTAAAAACAAGAACTGTTGATGAACTACTTGTAGATTCAACTTGTTATTAAATTTAAATAATTAAGGGTCCCTAAAACATTTCAACAGAATGTTGAGGTATGTAATTACGAATAGGCGAATTTGTTTGTGTAATAGGTTAGTTTAGGCCACGAAACAAGTATACTTGTTTCGTGGCCTAAACTAACCTATTAATAAGTATTTATTAACAAAAAAATAAATGATATTATAGCAAACATCTGTACCTATCTATTTTAACTACAAAAAGGTATCTATAATGAGGTACAGGTTTGAATCGATAGTTCTGTAATAATTAAATAGCACTTATAGCTGAATTATTATACCTTGTTGTGTCGTTTAATTATGTTTTCGTAAATTAGGTTTTTTGTAGGTACTTGTTATATTATTGTTTGGATTTTTGCACGCTATTATAAGACGTTCACACGTAATCACATACATGATTATGATGAAGATTAATTTTGATCGCTTTATTGAGCGCAATGATGCTTCTGATATTTTGAGCAATCAAAAAATAATTCTCTAACACAATTATAATGATCTATCGTTTGTAACGCGCTTTTAATAGCTCCGCCTAAATAGTAGTCTCTGAAAATAGCACATCGTAATAAAATAAAATCACAAATAAAGTTCTTGTTCTGCGATTAGAAATTGCAAATCAAGCATTAACACATGACTAAATAGAAATCAATAATAATATAATAATAATAAATAATATCCTGGGACAGGACAGGAAGCCACTGAACAAATACACAAATAGCTTCGTACGAAAATATTCCGACGCTATAGACTTTTACGGTCGATTATTGTCTGTGGTAGTATCTCAAAACACTGTCGCTTAAGGGTCTGGCGTGATAGCAATTATATGTATCTACTCCCATCACGGTTCAGGTATCTCGCAAACATGTCTTTGATGTCCCACGTTTGTACCTATTCATAATTATAAAGCGGCTTCATTTGGGGAATTCGCCTTAAATTTAGAAGTTTCGCCTTAATTTTGGAGATTCTAGATTGAAAGTTGGAGGAAAGTTAAAGGGTGTTTTTGAGTTACTTTAAATATAATGAAGGATAAAATTAATTAGTATATTATGAAAAAGTAGTGGGACATTATCAAAAGATTACATCGCAACGATTGTATGTATACAACCTTGAGTAAAAAAAAAATTATGCATTTTTGATCCGTCGCCTTATTCTCTTGACGTGGCCCGACACGACGTGGTTACTTTGAATAATGCGATGGATTTTGGGAAACAAAAGCTAGATAACGTGCAAGCTCTTACCGCGCATGTTTTACAAGTCGTCAAGAATCGACATCCTGATCCATCAAATCAATTTAAGATGATTATTAAAATTAAAGGAGGTTTCCAGAGTACGTGATCAAAGATGACTAGATCAAAATTGCTGTGCAAAATTCTCACGTGCAAATATTGCCAGCATTTTACCAGTATACTGTCAAAATTTTGTTTGCAGGCGTCATTCCCTTTTGTACCTCGGACGTTGATGGATACAGCGTTATGTGAAAAATAAGGGTATCTATGTCGCTTTTTTTAGCTGCACCTGGTCATCAATGATGAATGGGTGCAAAGCGCTTTTAAATTTATGACAGCGCTTTATGGAAATAGAGCAGAGGGGCAGTTTTATTATACCCTGGCGCCATATTGGAACGTTTTGTTTTAAGAAATGAAATATGATCACGACTAGGAGTACCTCTAAGGAGCGGTAGACACATTCTTAGATCTTTTGGTAAGGGGGTAATCAGAGACAAGCCCAAATACAAATTTGGTACTTACACACTCTTTGAGAGCAAGTTAAATTATCGGTCCCGGCTTAGTAAGTAAGTCAAAAGTCAAAAGTCAAAAGTCAAAAGTCAAAATATTTTATTCAATGAAATCTTATAGAAGACCACTTTGACATGTCTTAAAACTAGGGGATTCTATTGCCTGTTCCAACGCGATTCCCTACACCAGGGAAAGAAGCAGGCAAGAACCCAGGTTCTTGCCTGCTGATGCGGGCCTAGCATTTTTTTCAGTGGTCCAATAACTGACCAATCGGAGGCCTAAATACTCCGTTACCAGAGTTTACCATACTCTCCTATGCAATTACTTTAATAGTTTTTTTATAGGTAAAGGTGATCTTGCTATAATATACGCATGCGTATCCTAAAATAATAACTACATATGAAATATAGACAGACTCAAATGTTTATTTGGGCGTAACGTATTATTTTATCTGTGGCGTTACTACGAATAACCTATTAGATTTTTTAAATGATTATTGCTGGGAGAGTCTAGAATTTCTGATAAACTAAGTAGGTATCTATATTAAAAATAATATAAAATAAAATAAAATTATAATAGTCAAATGTAGATTTGTTTACCGACTCACCTTTACACTGCTATGTAATTCACACAAAAAAATGTTTGTGTAATGTTGACTCGCAAAAGTACCTAATACTTGTTTTTTTTGTACATTTTCAATGCCTGAGGAATACAGAGTTATTCCACAGTCTTTGGATAAAATCATAAGTCTATTTGATAAAAACAATCGAGACGAGTCAATCTTGAAACAAAGTTAATCAAACAAAAATTGGTTTCCAGAGCCCGCTGTTAACTGAATTGTTCTTCAAAAGAATCACTTCCTCAAAGTCACTTCCTCACTCATTCTATTTCAAATCCGATCATCATTCGACAATGTCGCTCAATCCGTGCCTTTAGCATCAGTTTTAAGTGTAAAATGACGTAAACTAGGAATCTAATGGTTATTGATGGATGTTTCTTTCTAACGCTTGATAAACTTACAAAATGACCGCCTATCGCCATAGCAATGTTATAAAATAAATAAATAAATAAAAATAAAAAAGCCTTTATTCTACTGCTTGTTTACAATTTTTTCTTACTAGCTATGCATGCATCTATGATCTATACTTAAAAAAAAGCAATGTTATCTGTAAAAAATTTTCAAATGTTTTTACCTACTCGACATCATCGTAATGCATGAGTTCATCATGCATGAATCACTAGTGGGATTTACTACCAAAGATCTGAAAATGTCTACAAAAAGATCTAAAAGAAAATGTACATGGGTACTTAAAAATATAAGATATAAATATAAATAGTTCGCCTTACCATTATTAGTGTAATATTGTGATTAACCAGCAACGATCAATATGCTTCAAACTGAGGGTAGTCAAATCAAACTAATGCTAGCTTTCAAAAAATCAATCAATCAATGCAAACAAGGAGTGTATCAACAGCGCTCGCGAGCCATTTATCTCGAACCAGTGTAGGAAACAAATTAAACACTTTAATACATGAGGCGTGACTAAAAAAGAAAGGGGACAAAAAAGCCCTGTCTTGTACCACGGAGGTTTGAATGTAATAACTGGATGTGGCTATATGATTTATAAAATGTATTATTACTATTATTACTTACTACAAGTCCATATTGTCCCACTGTTGGGCAAAGGTCTCCGTTTTAGCCAATCACGATCCAGTGCTTTCGTCTGTATTATTTTTATTTGTGTTTTAAATGAAGTTAACGTAAGAAGCATACAACTTTGAGCTCAACCATTTATTCAAAGACGAAATAAAATAATTAAACATATTTTTATTGTAAATACATACATAATTATTAAAAGAAAACACCCAGACACGGAACAAAAAATATCTGCAGAACATTTGTCCCGTAGCGGGAAGCAAACCCGCAACCACCGCGTCTCAGGCGGGCCTTCGCCCAATGCGCCACAGAGGTCGGCAAAAAAAAATTACTAATTATGTTTCTAATAAAAAAGCTTTCTTTCAACTGACGCTTTCATCATCATCATCATCCGCAGCCCGATCTCTCCCACTGCTGGGAATAGGCCTCCCTTTGTTTCTGCCATTTCTCACGGTCCTGCGCTTGCCTGATCCATCTGACGCTTTCAGTTAAACCCAAATTTATGTCCACGCTAACTGTAACCATCAGTCGAGAGTCGAAGCTTCGGCAAAAAGTGGTCCCCTCGATATCCGGATTCTAAATCTGTCCCCCCCTGTTCTGAACCTTTGATTAGTAATTTCGGGCGACTCAAGTCTGCCGGAATAACTTCTTTTTGTTATTCGTCTCTTTGGTTCTTTTTGTGAGGGAATCTGATAAGGGATTGCATAATTTAAAACGCTTTTTCGATACTTAAGTTGTAGGGAGTTCATTACTAAGAATTAGTATAAGTTAATGTGATTTAAATAAAATATTAGTAAATGTTAACGTTACGTGTTCGTTTAAAAAAAAATTCAAAAATTTTTTTTTTATACAAAATGTTATTTACACTTTTTTATGTAGGTAATGGTGTGTGATGTCATATCCGTTAATAAACAGTCTATAGTAATAAACCTTATTCAGTACCTACCACTCTTTTACTCAAACGGAAACTACATATTATAATGATCATTTCGCCGCCCCCACCGAATAAAATCGTAATCGTAAAATCCAAATTGTTCAAGAGAATTAAAAAACGGTTTTTGGTCTATAACTTTGCTGTTAGTTTACCTAGGAAGATCGTTTATATGCCAAAACATGGCTTAAAATATAACAAATAATATAATGTTACTAAAACAAATCTACAATTTACCACAACCCAGATATTTAAAGAATAAATATTACCATAAATCAATAATTTTATTTACTATTGTAAACTAACAATACCATATTATTCGTGTAAAACGTTGACATGATCTGTACAGTAATAGTCAAACGCGATAGTATTGACTGCAAAAATGCGGTATCGACTGTATCTATCTGCATCTGTATTGTGATGTTACCATAGTATTCGGTGTAATAACAAATAATGTCAAATATAGTAAAACTGGATTACGATGTTTTTCCATGGCAAGTGAATGAAGTTTGATTATTGTAATAACGAATACCGTTTAAAATCCTAATGTATATTTCGTCGCAATTGTATTAAAAAATAAGCTTAATAGCCTGCAGCTAAGACTACGTTATACCTACCTGTATAAAAAGTAGCCTATATGTTATTATAGGTCATAAACTATATTTATTCCAAGTTTCAGCCAAATTCGTTCAGTGGTTTTCACGTGAAAGAGTAACAAACATCCACACATCCACTTTTTCACCCATCTATCTATTTATGCATGTATTTTTTTTAATTGTAGCATTTTTAATATTGTTAATTAGTAAAATAGTACATTATGAAGTAAAGAGTATCTAGATTCATAATTATTTGGTCTAGTATAAAAATAATCATTGTTTTGGAACGAAAATAAAATCGTTTAGTTCAGTACTAACTTACTACAGCAATATATTGCTTAGTTGCCCGCAGCTAAATCTACGTGGTACCTACCTGTATAAAAAGTAGTTTTTATGTTATTCCAGGTCATTAACTAGATATATTCCAAGTTTCTGCCAAATTCTTTAAGTAGTTTTTGCGTGAAAGAGTAACAAACATCCTAATATCTATTTTTCCATCCATCTATCTATTTATTCATGTATTTTCACAAATTGATGCATTTTTGATATTAATGATCAGTAGAAATGTATAATATTACGTAAAGAGTACCATAGCTGGGCATTAACTCGTTAATCAGTTAATCGTTAATTAACGAAGTTAACATTTTGATTAACGGATTAACTTTTAAGTTAACTTTTTAAGTTCACTAACGCAACGATATAAAAATGTAATTTTACACATATTAACGGATTAACGATTAACGTTAACTTGCGTTAATTCTTCCGAAATGTAACGCTTTAACGTTTAACAAAGCTAACTTTTTTGTAGCGGATTAACTATTAACGAAGTTAACTATTTGATTAACGGTGCCCAGCTTTGAAAAGTACCTACGATCATAATCATTCGGTCTAGTTAAAAAAAAACATTGTTTTGAAAGGAAAATGCAATCTTCTATTTAAGTATCTACTTACTACATCAATCTATCCATTTCCCTACTATTATTTAATTCTGACCTTCCATATTAAGCTATTGTCTACTTGAAGTTTAGGTGGACATTAATATTCCATCGTAGAAATGTTTCAGGTAGGTGAGTAAAGTACCTACTGCAATGACCGGTTGAGCGTGCCTAATGAATGTTGTTTAAAATAAACCATCTAGTGCAAAATGGTTGGTTTTAATATCAAGCCGTTATACAATGTATACGAATGCACACGTTTTAACTTTTAAGGATAGTGGCAAAACTTGAGCTGGAATACTATGTTAATGATCTTTTGAGTTATGAACATCTTTGTACTCTTGATGATGTTTGTGCATAATATGGGAGCATCCCTGAGGAGAGTAGGTACTTGATATGAATGTGGATGAATATAGGTATAGAGTTAGACCCAAGAAAAGATGGATGGATTGTGTGAAGGATGACATGAGTAAGAAAGGTGTGAGTGCTGACTGCTAAGAGATGACGTCTGAAAGAGGGAAGTGGAAGAAGAATACATGTTGTGCCGACCCCACATAGTGGTATAAGGGCAGAAAGATGATGATGGGAGCATCCACTTAAAAACAATTTGAGGATCTGACGAGGATCTTGAAACTTAACTATCACACTGTAGTGTATAACTACCGTATCAGGCGCTTATGTCACGAGTCAGTCATACCCCAGCCGTCATACCGGACGGTTGTGTTACAGTGCGAGTGGTAGAGCGTTGGTGAACCGGGTGTAATATAAGGCGAAAACCAATACGTTACATGTGGCCACGAGTAAAATGTGAATAACTAATTACTAGTTAAACAGAGAAATATTTAAGTGAAAAAAAGAGGTTAAGTGAGTGACACAGTTCCTTTACACCACACACTTTAGGTACTTACTTATTGGGTAAGTACCTACGTATCTATTTATTTGAGTTATTGAGCTAAAATAGTGAAAGTTTTTGTTATTTTAATTACCTACTTACCTAAGTACCTGCACAGTGTTCTAATAAATTATTCGATATTTAATTTTAAAAATAGTTAAAAATCGAGAATTAATAAACCGATTTATTATTATTATTACGAGCCTGTAGCGTTCCACCGCAGGGTAAAGGCCACGCTTCCTTTTCTCCACTCGTCTCTATTAAGAGCTAGTCCTCTCTCTCTAGTCTCCACTCGTCTCTAATAAACCTATTTATTAAAAAAAATATCTATGTTATTGTCAAACACCAAATATTATATCAGTGTACCTATCGTAACCTGTCATTAATTTTCAAACCAATCGCGACCCTATCATCGTTATCTTGATTGCTATTTTTTGTTGTTCAAGAAGGATACAGTATTCAACATTACAATTCAAATTATCTGGTTAGATAAATCGTAAATACTTTTACAATACACAACAACTCATAGTTTTTACCCGAATAATATGGTAATGGATAGTGCCAAAATTAAAATGTTTTTTTACACCCGAATAAGATCGTAATGACAGCTTACTATATAAAGTAAGACAGTTTGGTGTCGGTATTAACCTGTTACGATGTTATTCGGGGGAAAAGGTGTTCATAGTTTCCGGCGAATAATACTTTAATAACCATTACATATTGTCTAAATCCTAAAGTACTCGTACGAATGAGCTGAAAAAAATTGACAAGGTGTAATCGGGCCTCTACAATAATTATTTCGAATAAAAGCACTTCTATCGTAATGGTCGGTTACAATGATATTCGGTGGGGGCGGCGATTTAATTTCTTTATAATTTTTTATATTGTCTCTCTGCTGGGCACACACCTACACAAACCCTTGATGTCTCTGAATTACATAATTAAAACAAAAAAGTTTCGATACCAAAGAGTCTTAATTTAGTAAATTGACATAATTTTAGATACATTTTTATATTATTTATGTAAATTATTCCAAATGATTCAAAATATAAGTCATCAAAAGGTATTTCCTGATGATCAAGTCTTTCGATGTTTCTGGAATGTCAACTTGGTTCTGAATTTAGAATTGTCTAGACATTTGGCTACAGCTGACTCCTGGCTAGACGGGAGTATTCGTCAGAGGCAAATTTAGTATCATCTTATCAGAATCGTGGCCCAAAGAGATCGAATTCATACTCAATAGTTGCAAGTTCGAACCCTAACGGCTCATACTTACCCACGTAATAAGAAATGCAGTAAGTAAGGTACTTAGGCAAGGTAAGGTTGCCTAAAAGATGACTAGCTTATCTGACTGTGACTATAGAAGTTACCAGTAGCAGATAATGGTTTTGGTTACGAATGTTACGATGTGTTGTTTTATTGCGATTTATTTTTATTTATACAGCGTATATCTTTAAATGAAATCTTCCTTGATTTATTTATATTTCCTGATACATACATGTAAATAAATGAACATATTTGGAAGGTTCATTCCCTAACATCTAATTTCCAGGTTTTTCCCCGGTAGTAAATCAATCAATTACAAAACTACACGAGCTCACTTCGCGTTACTGCCTCTTTCATTCGATTTACGATCGTTTTACGGTTACCTACGTTTAATAGCTACCTACTGTACAGTCTACGTTAGTAGGTATGACATAATTGGCATTAAAACTTGTGAAACCATTTATTTTCTTTTCAAATCTATTTTTTCTTAATAACACTTTAAACAATTGACGTATAACACGGTAAATTTGTTTTAAAAAAGAAGTTATTTTTTTTAATGGCTTTTTAAACATGACATTTGATATCGCTCCAAAAGAGCAGAGTATTAAAAAAATAAGAAAAATCATAATCTACTAATGCATTGTACGGGACAACTGGTTTTTTTACATTATCTCAACATTTTTATTGTGCAAAGTATTTATATCTATGTCTGTAAGTGTTGATATCGAGTGAACTCTTACAGACTTCTTTTACCTCAGTAGGTAGTTAATGAGTAGGAACTGTCCATCACCGGATCTCAACAACGGAAGGATATCTATTTCTGGGTTTTTATTATTCCAAGCTTTGACAAGATTTACTGTCATATTCGGAACTTCAATAGACATCAATGGTATAGATTTCATAGAGATGGTTATCACCGTATTATGCTTTTAATAAAAGAGTTAATTTTAAAAACGAATAAAGTACTTACCTGTGTATGAATAAATAGTGGATTTTATACAACCAATATTTTATTATTTGACTTGTAAGCTTAAAAGTTGTTAAAAAGATTGATCATTATTTTTTTATCTGTATGAATTCATTTATTTATTTATTTATTATTATTCTTTCTTCTTCTTCTTCTTTCTTTCTATAAAGAAATCTTAGGTGGGATTGGTGGAGGGCTGACGTGGCGCACTTCTCACCATTGATTTAACACGTGCTATTGATTCGTGAGCGAGTGACACGTGCGCAAACATACACTCTCATCGTCCTTTTTACGTGGCGCGCCTTCTAGAAGGCATTTACAACTTTTTTTAATAATAAAAAATGACTCAAATTGGTCAAATCTCAGCATTTGCTACAGCAGCTCAGCACTGGTTTTCAGTGATGCCCACATTAGAAATTCCACGTGAAAATTATGCATTGAAAAAATATACGAATCGAAGAACGATTAGGGAATTTTAAAATAGACCAATTGAATTAGTTCATCGAACTCAAACCCTACGCAGGGCAAACGTCATTTGAAGAGTGAACGAACCTGAACATCAGACGTGTCGTGGCTTGCGCCGTTTTAAATATAGCTCGGATGCCGAGGGCGCCCGCTCCCCCCTTCTTTTGTTCCTATTTTGTTCAAAAAATAGAACTTTCTGAAGGGTGTTTGATGCGCGTGAGTCAGTGGCGGTCGGTTCGCCGGCACGCGAGCTTCGCGAGGAGTTTCGGTTCTATCCGGCATTTGTGATGAGTGTTCTAGTTCATTTCTATGGTGATAGTGTTGTGCTATTGGAAATTGGTAAACCGTTTTTACAGGTATGTTACTGATAAATTGTGGTTTAGACTTAGTCTCTGTATTTCACTTCATGAGTTGAACGAAATACCGTTGAATATAACTTTATATTGTGAATTTTCATTTTTAATTAAGTAGGTATATAACTAGAGAAATCTTTTACGATCTAAAATTATTTAAAATATTTGCTTCCACTAATACTTAACTGTAAAATAATTGTTATCTCTAATAAGCATTGGGCATTCGTTAAGAGTTAAGAATTATGAGTACATAAGTCAAAAAAGGTGTTATTTACCGTCATCGTAGTAGTATTTCTAAAATGCTATTAACATAATAGGATTTTTCTTAGTTGTAGGTATATTTTGAGCAGTTTTAACATTAACCCGCACTTTTATTCTAACACTAAAATCATAATTATTTTGTTTCGAAGTATTCTAGCTATAATGAACTCATTGTAAATTTAGAAGGATTTACAACTCCAGCACATGTCATGTTCATATCCTGAAAACTCATCATTTTGTGAATTAATTATCATAACCGACGTTCTGCTAAACGAATAAGCGGTCTAATAACCTACTTTTGGCAATGTCCGAAAATTGCAAAGAGGCCACAACAATTTGAACTCTAATCCAACTACATAACATAAAAGAGCGTCAGACGATTTTGAAGTTTATTACAAGGGAATAGGAATGGAGGATGCGTTGGCCGATAATACTAACAATCTGGTGTAGGTGATGAAAAGGTGGTTTAGAAACGGTGAAAATATTCAGGCAATTTGGAGTAGACCGATGTTTGTAGGAACTTTTATTTATTCTGCAGCAGTATATATATACTTTTAATACGTATTTACCTGTGTGATATGGTTTTTTTTATTGATTCGCAAGTTTAATTTTTATTTTCGTAATTTTTTTATATAAAATTATTACAAAAAAAACAGATGCCCTTTACAATACTTTACTGAAATTGAATTTCAAGACAGTTTTTCAAAAATAATTAGTCTATGGTTAGGTTATCTAATGGGATTACTAATGGAACTATGACAAAAAATGCTGTGGAATATTATTTCTTAAACTTTCGCGATCAAAATTCATATTTTAGAATAAACTTTACACAGGTTTTTATCGCGTTAATTACCTTATTTATATCCCGACGTTTCGACTATGTTACAAGCCGATTCATTTTCTGAAGATAGCGAGGGTAGTTCTGCATAACTATCCGCCGCTTCACAACGAAACTCAGATACATACTCCAGTCTGCCCGCGACCACGACTATTGTAACATAGTCGAAACGTCGGGATATAAATAAGGTAATTAACGCGATAAAAACCTGTGTAAAGTTTATTCTAAAATGCTGTGGATATGGCCGGCTATGCTGAGATGGTGGTTTAGGTGCTGGGTAAACCTATTCTATCTGAACAATGTCTCAGGCTTGACGCTGTATAGTTCATCTAGTAAAGATGTAAATGCCTAAGTTTTTTTTTCTTTGTCAATATTCGTGCCACGTTAGTCCTTATTACTCTACCGAAAAGCTGACGATTCTCGATCTTAATTGAGAAGACAGATGAAATATTATCATTTAAATTGAGAATGCGATGCGATGATCAATGAGCATAACTTTATAATTGTTATCTTTGTATTTTCGGCGGCCATTAATTGAAATTAGGACATTCATTAAAGAATATTTCATTTTCTGCGTAGAATTGTTTTAATTAAGTCAAATAGGTCGAATAATACGAGTAATGTTGGATTTATAAGGCTTTTTAGCTTTTAAATAATGTATTGGTTATGCAATTAATTAGTAGAGATCTTTTACACTTTCTTTCTTTCATATCTCTATGTTAAGAACATTTTGTGTGAGGTTTTTTGGTAAAATTATTTTTTTAAAGTTGTATTGCCATATTTATTACAGAGACAAATACAACAAATTAAAAAGCAATCGGGTACTTAAAACATTCTAGAGTTATTGGAATTTGAACAAACCCTGCTTTGTTATAAAACATGAGACTATATAGGTTTGGGTACCGTAAACTCACGCAAGGATGTTAAAATTACCCTTAAAACGTAATTGGTGTCATGTTTTGGTTAATGGTGGGTACCCAGTATAAAGATACAATGTATAGAATGTGTATCTAAGCCATAACAGTGAAATTTAAGGAATTCCTTTCTCTAAGTCACAGTTTAGGTATTTTCAGAATAACTAAACAAAAAACTACGATTTCTAGACTAAAACCCAACAAAACTTCATATTGAAAATCATGCAACTGATAGAGTAGGTTTACTTACGTCTATCATTTAATAGTCTATCGTGGATAGGAATCAAACCAATGAACTACAGAACAAAATGCGAGAGCTGCTAGCAAACTTTTAAATTTGGAACTTTACTACTTTTGAACCTACACTAAATGGGACGCTCTATTGCCTGGGATATTGTTGAGATGTAATAGACGTGCCCATCACCTAACCTCTCAGCCCGACTACGGGAAAGCCAATGGTCAATACATGTGGGGCTAGTCCCGCGGGTTTACTCACAATGTGTAGGGAGGGTGTAGGGAGTCGCGTTGGAACAGGCAATAGAATCCCCTAGTTTTAAGGACGTGACGTGTCAAAGTGGTTTTTAATAATAAATAATAATAATAATAAATATCCTTGGACATTCCACACAGCGTCATCTAGTCCCAAGCTAAGCAACTAAATGCTTGTGTTATGGTAACCAGATGACTGATATAATACTTAGATAGTTTTTTTTTTTTTTTTGTAAATACATACATATTATAGATAGAAAACACCCAGACACGGAACAAATATCTGCAGAACATACAAACATTTGTCCCGTAGCGGGGATCGAACCCGCGACCTCGGCGTCTCAGCCGATCATAAGATTTTATTGAATAAATATATTTTGACTTTTGACTTTTGAAGGTTTTCTATCTGTTTTTATCTCTTACTTACTGTATAATGGTAATACTTTTCTGTGCCACAGAAATTGCGGTGACGATATAACTAACGATGTAAAATTATGGTAACATTTCTGTAATGTTGGTAACTCAAATGAAAATACCAACGGGTTAAATAATATCAACATTGTTGAACCTCTTTAAGATACGTATTAAGACAATTTAAATTATCCAGCTCGAGACTGAAAAAAATAGAAAGCTTTATTGAAAAGGCTTGTTTTCGGAATGAATGTTTAAAACTGAACATAAAATATTTTTCCCAGAATTGCGAATTATAAGTATCTAAATCTGCTTTATCAGTAAAAGGAACGTTTGAACTATGATCTCCGTGAAAAAGGATTTGGCGGCTCATCAAGTATTTCCTTTGTTCCAAGAAGTGAGAAATGAAGAGATTGAAGCGAAGTAGGATTTATGCTTTCTATAAATCGCAGAAATGATGTAGGATTGCCGAACAATTTATCGACATTATGATATATTTTTATAAAATATCTGTGCCTGTAGGAGTAGTCTGTTTATCTATATCTATATTTATCTATATTATAGAGGGGTAATGTTGGTTTGTTTGACGGAGGTAATCTCCGACACTACTCAGCCTATTCCAAAAACCTCATTGACAAAAACCTGTAGCTTTTTTATTATAATGCACTGCGTTGTAATTAAAATGTAGGTATGCCAAAAATAACAACAATATAATATATATAAAACAACAACTTTCGTCAAACTTTTTATTTTATGTTTATTTGGATCTTTACACGTAAACAAAAACATTCAGAATTAAAACCAACAGTTTTCTGAATTTGTATTGAACGTTAAAAAAATACAATCTCGTTTTTTCAAGTCGGTTTATTATTACCATAGAAATATTTCAACTTTATAACGAACATCAAACATTTTATTTAACACTGGCTCACGTTGCTCGGGCACAAGAAATGATATAATTTTTGGTTGCTCAATATTTTTGTTAGATTGAATGAAAATGACGGAGGCGTTTAGACGGCCTAAAAACTCCGGAGTTACCCCCGGTTCCTATAAACAACTTACAGATAGAATGGCCTTAGGCTTTTGCCATAGCAAGGTCATCTGTCAGAAAGTTTCATACATTTTGTGTTGTAAAAACAAATGGCCATGGTGATGGACCTACGGACATTCGTACGTTGATTATAGAAATTTAATTAGACTAGTTAATACGAGTATGAACTTACTTCTGAAGTCGCCGTTTCAATCTGTAGTTTAATCTTAGATTCAATATTAACCTGTCATCTAAACTGTAGAAACTGTTAACTTAAGCCAAGCAAACTACACCAAAGTTGCTGCATCGCTGATCTACATTAATTGTCTACTCACGCGAAAGCTTAGATACACAATACATAATCGTGTTACAGTCAACTGGAAAAAACATTGTAAAACTACTTCACTTTTTTAGATATGTTCTTAAATTAAAAATGAATTCGGAGTATCTTGATTTAATGTTCGAAATTCAAAAAATATAAAATTGACGGTTATTTTCGTTATGGAAATCAATGAGACTTATGTTTTAACTACAATACTGTTTACCTAATCGCACTTTCATTTTTATTATGAGTCAGATTTTGACAGATTTTTATTGACGTACCTATATTTATGTAGCTGACTGTTTCACCTTATCGCAGTTTCAACTCGATTAGAACAAAAGACGTTCCGTTTCACGAATCGGAATCACATCGATACGCGCTCATTTCCATACTATTAAACCCCGTTCAGGAAAATGAGACCACGAAAGTCCCCTTATTCTATAAGTAAAATGTCTAGTTACCGACTTTAAAACAGTAGGAGGTTCAATGATTTTTTTTTATTTAAGCATATTATTTTATTCTCACAGAGGGCACGTAAGTATACTTCAACACAAAGTATAAGCATGTTGCGCCCACCATGTTATGTTTTTTTTTTTCATGTTCCACCGATTAGCCACTCCGTCCCGAGTGGACCAAAATTTTTCATTGTTTGCAAGAGTTTACTCCCGAGGTGTTGGTGGACAAACTGAGTGAGCAAATAGTATGTCTACTGTTTTATTTGTTAAAATAAAATAAGTGACCTTGACCACCAAGTGACGTAGGTTGTAAGTATCTAATTACAAATTATAATAATATGTTATCAAAGTTCGCTTGGTCTAAATTCAAACGAATTTGCATCTATTTTTTCCAGACTCTGATAAGGTACATAGCATTTAAGACTGACTGAGTAAGCCGCAGGTTTCCTCACGATGTTTTCCTTCACCGTAAAAAGCGTATACTGAATTCTTTGTAAATAAGGGGTTAAACGCAAATGAAATTCGCTTATCTTAAGGTTTTGTTATGTTTGTCTTGTGTAATATGAAAGCACGGGGTAAGTTCCAATGCGACTAGGGACTTTTTCCCATCACGGAAATTACGGTTTGAATATATTTGTAAATATTTGTACGGTTTGAGTGTGTGTTCCTAGGGATATAATCTGTATCACGAATTGGAAGTTTTTTTCCTTGATATTTGCAAAGATAATCAAGATGAGTTGTACATAATTTTTAGGTATTAGAATGTAATCCAATAAAACATTTATTAATTAAAAACAAGTAAAATAGTGAAATATACACATCGAATATTTTCAATCAAGAGCTTCGTAAGCTTAGTTTTCAGTGCGAACATATAATTTAAACCGAAACCGACTAAAAATAAATAAAAAAGAGATTTTAAAATAACTCCAAAATCTTTTCAATACTCGGATATACCTGAAGTTACTTTCTGACTCGTAATTTTACCTCTACACCACCGGAGGGAAACCGTTAAAAAACCGATTATTTTACTAGTTTTTTTCACGGACCGAGTTCAGAGTAAAAGTTCCGGGTTTTTTCCCGGTCTGTTCTCTTTCCCCTCGGGGCCAGATGCGGTCAAAGCAGTAACTCCAAAAAGGTTAACACACTGACAGCCGTGAAATATTAAAAAAACAAATCTGACTGTAACTTTTTTAATCGGATTTTTTTTATCAATTCGGGACAGTTTTCTAACTGAACAGATTGAGAGGAAATTGGCAATCGAGTTGTTTCCTTGAATGAAAGATATTGACCTAGATTTTGGGGAATCGTTAATTTATTTTTAGCGGTACTCTATTGCGTATCTTGTAGCAACCTCAAGAGAGTAGCAATATTTGTTTTTATATGCTAACTATAAAACGTAGTGGTAAAGTAAGTTTTACTAGGAACTGGTAATGTAATTTAGACAGTTAATTTCCATACAAGTACGCGTGCACTCAAATATAAATGGCGTTGTTAATAAAATTTTGAGGGATATTTAATAGTCTACTATTCATAAGTAATTAAGTAATTTATTAATCAAAGTAAATCAGTTCTGAAAGAACGAAGAAGAATTGACCGTAATGTAAATGGAAAAAGTATATGAATTGATTCATTTTTTTTACAATTTTATGTAACAAATACATATTTCCAATCATCTAGTATTGCTCTGTCTAACCTTTAAAAATATTTGGCAACATCCACAACTTTTATCAAAAACATCAGAATTCCGTACAACTATGAACTTTTTAAGCTCAATACCTTCACTTTGATAAATGAAATTTCACAGCGAACTGACGGTCGGGCAATAAATGAAATAACATTGTGCTGGAGCGTGAGGGACACTGTTGACGAGTTTACTGAACTTACAAATTTTTCGTCTTGACACAATTTTGGAGGTTATGGTGTCTTTCCACCAATCATTTTACTTTCAAAACTATCGTGAGTTGTACTAATTATTATTATTATTAATCGACAATATTTTTTACGTAATCAAGACGAAAATTTTAATAAAATCGAATCGAGGCTTGGCAAGTTTCAAAGCTTAAGAGCTTCTGGGAAAATGGTTTGCGATACTCAGGTTCCGTCGCAGGTGTTGTAGGCAATTACGAGTATATCAAGAAGTTTATGGCCGGATACTTCCATAATAAAACACAGTATTTATATTATTTCACTTTAATCTTATTAATAAGATAATAGTTATAATTATAATCTTAGTAATAAGATAATTATCACTAAATCCGAAAGTTAATTATATTTGTGCTCACCACGTCATTAGCAGAAAACAGATAAGTGTCTTGTTTTATTTTTAATGTTTGTATACATCGATGCTTGAATCAAAAACCTACAAAAAACAAAAAAAAACTAGTAAAAGTATTTCCTTTGTCGCGAACAGTGTGTCTCCCTTCAAATATTTATTTTCGTTCCGTTTACCGAATTAACAGAGGGCAGGCTTATCGATGTCATCAGGAACATTCGTACATTTCTGTAGCCGGGGCTTTAATGAAGCTGTCGATCGACAGCAATCATTTGCATGTGAAAAAGCCTTTATTCTGGCAAAAACAAAATTTTAATCAATAGAAAAACATAAATTAAAGAACATTTTGTCATGAGAGTCCTAAAAGTATTTAAAAATTTATAAAAGTTTCTAAGGTTTAATATACTTTATACGTTTTATACGTTTACATAAAATACGTTTACTACATGCAACTTAAAATTCTAATAAAATAACCCCTACAAAGACGTTTAGTATACAGCTCATATTCAGCGTTTCTCTGAAACAGAGTGATCCGATAGAAAACCAATGTACTAAGACGTCGGAACAAAAATGTATTAAAAGTAATTGCGATAAATACCCGTAAATATGTCCTTTCAATACTAAATATTTTACTACAACATGATAAATTGCTGTAGCGTCTAGGGCACTGTTAAATTAGAGCAAGTCTAACCATTCCAGCCTAATCGGCATATTTATATTTACGTTATCCTAACCCAAGCAATTGCGTCTAAAGTTAAAACAAAAGCCAACATCAATCCAGAACTAGGCTGCTAGATGTCTCTCCTGTGCCACATTTCGGCGCCAAGCGAAAACCAATAACATAACTTAGTCAGCATCTGAACCACAGCCTTTATTACAATGGTACAGAGAGCAGAATCGCAGGGCAATTCCGCATGTTGACGTGAAAATGTTGACAGCCGTTGGTTAATCTTTGTCTGCGACGCTAATTCGTGTTTCTAATTTAAAGCCCCAGGTCGGGAAATGCATTACGGGGCGATGAGATACAACAAAGTGATGTGTCAGGTTTAAGTGAAGTGCTACTGCACACTGTTTACTTCAACTACTTTTTAAACCTCATTTATAAATAATAGGGGCATTTGCACTTGACTTTTGATATGTCAAGCTTTAAATCATGACAGCAGCACGTCCCGGCTTTGCACGGGTGTACTAATGAAACTACCGGGAATATAACCATCCTGACCATTCTACACATCGTGCATCGGTGCAAGTTTTTTGAAATCGGCTGAGTAGTTTCAGGGATTACCTCCGTCAAACAAACTAACAAACCAACATTACCTCATTATAAAAATATAAATAAACATTCAATAACCCAGTGCATTATTTTAATTGGATTATTTGCAATTACAAGTCATTGAAAAGACACAAATTTAGATCTAGCAACAGATTTATTAGTCGTTTTAATTAAAGTAACTTTACTAGACCAATGTGAATCAAACCATGAGTAACGATACCGCTCATAGATTTTATGAACTTTTTTAGAAAAAGTCAGCCAGTTAAAGCTTCACGCCTCACTACAAACTAAAACCACTCAGTATGTAAACGAATCACACGCTGCAGTTTCATCCTCATATTTCCACCGTATTCCCATGGTGGAGGTTAAATAATAAAATGACTACCAACATGGAAAGATTCATTTTGAATATAAAAATAACGAAAAGTACCAAGAAAAAGACGTAAGTAACAGAATTCAGCTGCGTAATTTTCGTGGTATTTTGAATATTTTAAATTTTTCTGAGATTAAGATTTTTAAATAATTGGGAAGAAACAGTTGACGTATAGTTGACGTATTATAATGAGAAAACGTATTGACCGCAGTCGAATTGAGAAACTCCCTATCCTTGCTAAATTCCATTGACGCATTGTCTTCGTTCGTACCCACGACCTTTGGACCAAAAGTCAAGGCACTTTCCCACTCAGTCAACACAACCAGAACTATAACAAAAAGAGAATATTCAAAGGCTCACGTCGCGGCCTTTTAAGCGTGACAAGCGTTGCGGTGACAGCTGTCACGCCGGACCTCGGATTTAAAAGCCACATGAAGTTCCTCTGTAACATTTTAACTGGAAATTCGATGGACGTAAATAAAATGTTCCAATTCGAGGTTTAAATGGTAATGTTGATAGGAAATTTAGTACGGTCTTATTAGCGTTTTGTCATGATAATGTTTGTAAAATAGTACAGATACTGTTTGCGACTGTAATATCATCCAGTACATAAAGGTATACACACATAAATCAATATTTTCTATTTCTGTTCAATACAAGAACAAAGTATCGTCTAACTTTATTGACAGATTCGCTCGATTTGAACAAAAGTGCCAAAGAATGATGTATTTCATCACTGCAAAACAACTTTTTAAAAGTTGTGCCTAAAATACCGCTTGGTCTTTTTTTTTTTTTTTTTTTTTTTCAATTTTTTGAAAAACGAGAGCCTGTGCACACTTCGTGTAAATAGTTTTAATTAGTACATAACTTTTATTGTACGAAAGCTGTGTTTTAAACTTTAAAAGATTTAATTTAATGGTAAAACATAAATATTTTTTTAAAATTTTTTTATTTTTTTATGACGAACCTGTAAAAATTCCGAATGCAAGCAAACATTCATAAAGATTGAGAATTCTAGTATTTCGCATACCGATGTGGACGTGACAGCGTTTTATTAGCCTTTAACCTGGTTTTGGGATTTGTTTATATTTTGCGGGCAAGTTTAATGATATTTTTACGTCACAGCAACTGCTATTTTTACGATTCAAGCGACGTATAAAACTGTGGTAAAACGTATAAACTGATAAAAACCTTGTTCTTAGCTTCTACATAATAGTAAAGTAAAGTATTTAGTAAAGTATTTATATAAAAAAATTATAATATATAATTTTATAATATTTAATTTTTTAATTTTTTATAATTTTTTTATAATATTTATAATATTTGCCAATTATGAAAGAAATCAATTGCCGTTAACATTTCTTTTTTATACAAAATTTTTCACTTAAAAACGTGCATTTTGATCATAGAATGCCAAATATAAACGTTGTTTAAATAAAAACCTTAACAAAATTGTAAAAAATTTAATAACACTTCTCAAATGCAGAGTTTTTAAGTCTAAAATTGAAATCCTATCAAATATTTCATAAACTTTAAACCAATAATAATTCGCCTTTTTGGCTTTACTATAAAACCGCATAAAGCTTTCAAGCTTTGGCCAAATAACTTCTATTTTTCATACTGACCGAACAAATCCAGATTTCCAATATTGCAGAATGTCGCATAAACAATGTGAAACAAGAACAAAACCCAGGTGAAACGCTAAACATCGCTTTACAGCTGGTTTTATCGACAGAACGGGGGAAGTTGCCGCATTATTTACCTACTCTTGGCGTTAATAGTTCGTACAGCACGACACAGTATGGGATTTGCATCGATTATGTAAAGGAGGTGGGATAGGAAATTCGAGCAGGATGTCGATTTTCGACGACTTTCAGAACATGACGCGGTAAGAAATTGCATGTTAGCTTTTGTTTTCTGAAATTTATCGTATTATAAAAACCACACCGTGTCGTGCCACGGCAAGACAATATGTAACTAGGGAATCCAATCCCGGGATTTCGGGATGGGATTTCGATATTTCATCGATTACGGGATTTGATTGAATCCCGGGTATAAAATCACGAAAAATGATCCGGGATCCTGTTACCCTGAATCCCGGGATCCCGGGATCCTGAATCGTGTAATCCTGGGATTGGATTCCCTAGCTGTAACTTTCGAACGTGCTTTACACACGCGCTTGAGCCAAGATCGCTGTCATTATGACGTGTCTGATTTATCGATGTAACTTCAATATGAGTCGAGTTGTAACTTATAAACAAAACTAAACGCTGATTTACGCGCTCTACTCTGTTTTTGCGAGAATAGTGACGTTTTGTTCGAAAACTTCAGTATTGTTCTTGTTCAACAATTGTACTGCCTTTCTTCTTGATTTTCACTGCGAAGAATTTGTATTTTGTGGTTTTAATAGACCTATTAAAAGTTCTGAAATTTTTCACAGTTTTGGTCGCGAACAGAAGTATTTTGGTTGATTTCAGAGATAACCGATATACGAGTACTTAACCTAGTTTTCTTCGTTGACAAAGTAATAACCAAATAAGAAGAAAATTACCTAATTGTACTCGTATTTAACTTTGAGCCTAGAAATGGTCATTAACCTTTGAGTATTTAGTCAGTTACGGAAAAAAACACCGTATCTTACGCGATAAAAGGATACTTGTTTAATAAATAAACACCATAATCTTATTTAACAAATTTCTCCGTATAATTTACTAATCTAATTAAGGAGTTCAATGATCAAAATAAAACAAACTGAGCAACAATTTAAATTAACATTCCTGCTATTTCTATGGGAAGAATTTAGGTATTATTGTTTCTTAAACATCTAAAGCTATGGCACAGAATAAAGATGGCTATTGGCTAGAGATGCCATCTCTAGCCATAGCTAGTAAGCTAAGTACAATTAAAATTATTGTTAAAATTATTAATACGGTCTTAATGTTAAATAGAAGCTGTTTTTTGTTATAGAAGTTTGAACGGAAAATTCTTCCGAAACTTTGTCGTAAGATTTTTTATAATAAAGTAAACAAATTAGGTTATGTACATTCCATTCACGGTTCATATTATAAGAGTTGAACTAAGCACATAAGTTAGGAACGGTTAATTTTTCACATGATGAAAAAGAATACAATACAAAATGGCGGACATCCACCGACGGACGCCATAACAAGTTTATAACTCGCTTAGTGACTTTGTTTAATTAAATTGAAATTAATACCGGTGACTTTTTGTTTAGTGGGATGGGTTTACCAAACCCTTGATGAAGTGTCGAAACTTTTCATAATTATATTAATTTTGAATTCTGTCACATTTTAGGTTATCAACCTTATTTTTAACTGACTTCATAAAAAGGGTTCTATGTTGCACTGCACGTAAGTTAAGTTTTGCTCTGTATCAACCAACACTCATGTCGCAAACTTTATAACTTTTAATGTGAATAACTGTGTTTTAAACTATTTTATTTCTAAAACCTATGCTCAAGGCAAAATAAACAAGCAAAATTGGATACAGTTAAACATAACTGGTCCACGCGCCATTTTCAGTTTTTTGGGAAACGACATAAAAGCGTTTCTCTTGGGAGAAGATCTATATTTGCATTTTGTTCATAAATAAATATAGACATCGAAGCTTCTACTTATAATTTATTATTCCAGAAAAAAAAATTAAAAAAAAAGTGTTTACTTTGGAATATATAGCTAAAAATGTACATGGACGCACGATGAATATGATGTTTTCATTTTGCAAAACAAGCCCAAGCGACATTTATGGCGTTTGGATTACCTATGCATAATTAAATTTCAAAGATTCAGTTCGTATAACTACAAAAAGTTCTTTAAATACTCATACATAGCTAGCTTCTAAGACGGGACGGCAAAGAGGATTAAGGAATTTAAATAAAAAAGCATTTAAATGGCACAGGTAAAATATGTTGTTAGAAAATATTTAACCCATTAACGCCCGCCGTCCCCATTTGGGTCCAGTTGCTCAAGTACCCACATTTTCTAGAATTTTTATGTTATTGTTATCTTATAGGTAAATTTGTATTACCAATGAGTGTTATTTTATGACCAAATGTGTAGTTACTTGATTTTTTGGAGAAATTAAACAAAACAAGTGATTTACTTATGTCGTTTATCAAACAGGCATTTGACTGAAAGAAAGTAGTTATTTCTTTATTTTCAATACAATATTAAAAATTATTTTTTATGTTTTTCACTTGGCCTTAGTTTTGACTAATGAATAATGCTGTCATATAAGTTATTTTCCAAGATTGGGCTATAATTATTCGTATTTTTGTATGCTGTCCCCAAACGGGTCCAATGGGCAGATTGCTATACATTTTTTTATTTTATTTGCAGCTATATTTTTGCAATAAACGAAGATAAAGCGATATTTTCATGCTTCTAATAACTATTTAAGACATCTTCTTTATCCAGAAGCTATCTAAAGCGTTTGAATGAAGAAGATTCATTAGTATACTCATAATACAGAACTGCTGTACATGGTAAAAGATGGTGGTGGGTTATGCCTCCTTATAATATGCTGGATTTGGCTGTTGCCTATTACTTGGCGTCTACATGGCCTGACTGCCACTGAACCCAGAATGGATCAGTTCCAATTCCACCGCAGCATAGCTCGACCATACCTGAGAAATTGGCCTAAAAGACTCGATGAAAGGCGTCGTAAGCCATTTTAGTGCCAAGAATGGCTCAAGATGGTGTTGGACACTTTCCTCAGAAGCTACCAAATGGACTAAGATGCACTGTTTGTCATATAAAAGCACGCTAGCAATATAAAAATGCAGCCAAACATTGCGCACTGACAAAAAAATATTTTACACTTAAGCCCATTGGCCCCATTTGAGGACGGCTCTTTTTTATACATAAGGAAGTTTTTATTTTTATTTTTTTTTTCATAAAATGTCTACCTAGGCTATAATACATACCCTAATAAAGTTTTCACTAGAAAAAAACTGCTAGTTTGTATTTGGGTCCAAATGGGTTAAAAAGACAAGCAAGGAAAAAAAACAAGATGACTGATGTTGACCAGTTGAAGTATGGAAGTTTTTAAAGGCGGATGAATGGAAGTGGCTGACTTTATTCTTCAATAAGTTGTTACAAGAGGAGGCGATCCCCGAAGAATGGCGCAGCAGTTCACTGGTGCCCATCTTCAAGAATAAGGGTGATGTACAGGACTGTACCAACTACCGAGGAATAAAGCTCATGTCACACAGTATGAAAGTTTGGGAGAAAGTGATAGATAGACGAATGAGAGATGAATGCGTGATAACCCAGAACCAATTTGGCTTTATGCCGGGACGAGGGACAACGGATGCCATATTTGCTCTACGCCAACTCTGCGAAAAATACCGCCGTGCGCATAAGAGCTTGCACTTGGTCTTCATTGATCTGGAGAAGGCGTATGACCGTGTCCCCCGGGAGGCTCTGTGGTGGGCTTTGAAAGAAAAGGGAGTGCCAGGGAAGTATGTTCGACTTGTGAATGCGATGTATGCAGGAGCACGCACGAATGTCCGGTTCGAACCTGGCGTAACTGGCGAGTTCAATGTGGCAGTAGGTTTGCACCAGGGATCGGCTTTAAGCCCTTATTTGTTCCTCCTGGTAACGGATGCCTTGACATCAGACATACAGGAGGAAGCACCCTGGTGCATGCTATTTGCCGATGACATTGTTCTCGTCGGAGAGGATGCAATCGAGGTACAGAGCAGACTGGGAAAATGGCAAGAGAAACTAGAGAGAGTGGGCCTGAAGATCAGCCGCACTAAAACAGAACATCTGTTCTGCAACTTTAGTAGCTCCTCTAGTTTCTCCCGGATTGCCTTAGATGGTGTAACCCTACCAGTCTGCTCCGATTTCAAGGACCTTGGTTCACTTCTCCAACACGACGGCAATATTGACCGGGACATTAAAAACAGGATGAATGCGGGATGGATGAAATGGCGGCAGGTCTCAGGGACGGTATGCGACCCCCGAATGCCCCTTAAACTTAAGGGAAAATTTATAAGACCATAGTAAGACCTGTCGCGTTGTATGGATCGGAGTGTTGGGCAATGAAGAAGACTGATGAAAGGAGAGTGCATGCTACTGAGATGCGTATGTTAAGATGGATGTGTGGAGTGACGCGAATAGATAAAATAAGGAATGAGTATGTAAGGGGAAGTTTTAAAGTGGCACCTGTGACTGAAAAGGTGAGGAGTGCCAGATTAGCATGGTATGGTCATGTAATGAGGAGGGATGAAAGTCATATAACTAAAAAAGTTATGAGCATGAGTGTGGATGGATATACAAGTAGAGGAAGGCCGAGGAAGAAGTGGATAGATTGTGTGAAAGAGGATATGAATGTGAGAGGAGTGAATACGGAATTAACGAATGATAGAGATGAATGGAAGAAGAAAATATGTTGTGCCGACCCCACCTAGTGTGGGACAAGGGCAGGGGAATGATGAGGAAGTGCATTGGAAATAAATAAAATAATAAAAATGCTACTATCCTACTTTCTACTATCCTACCATCCTACTTCCTACTATAATATTGTATATCTGAAAGTTTGTGAGAATGTACCTATGTTTGTTTGTTATTCTTTCACGCAAAAACGGCTGGACCGCTTTGGTTGAGATTTGGTTATAGGTAGGTGGTACCCTGGACTACCTAACATATAGGCTACTTTTTATCCCGGTATTCCCGCGGGAACGGGACTTACGCGGGTGAAACCGCGGGGTGCAGCTAGTTATAAATAATTTTGTCACTTTGGATGTCCCTTTCTTGCGTTTTAAAAATTATCAACAGCATTAAGCTCTCTAGTCTCTCTTTTCTTACAACAACATGCAGCCGAAATACATATTTTTTCTTACATATTTATTTGAAAACATTTCTTGATCAAATACTTTTGTATGCGATAGTACCTATGTTGAACAAAATATTTTTGTGTACCTACCTACTCTACTTGACATGACAACCAACGCATGGCGCGAGCTAATACCTACACGCAATAAAATTATTATTATTTTCGAACTCGGAGTTACTAGGGAGACGAAGAAGCGAACTATTTTATTGCATTACTAGTCTATGCGACAATGATTGAACTTTTTGATTAGCGTTCTGACCCAATCTCAAGATTATCATTTTGCATAACCAGTCCACGTACCAGTCAACTGGCGTTTGGTCTTGTAATGCAAAATGCAAAAGCCGTTCTTAGTATGATTAGTCAGTTTTCAGTTTTGAATTGGTTTTTGGGCTTGTTATGCAGAACACGATAAATCGTTTGCCATACATGGCGCTTGGACGGGGCATCAAAAAATACCATTTAGACTGAAGGTGGATGGATGGATGTTTTTTGTATGGTTAAATTATGCTCTAGAAGTTACGAAAATGCAAAAAAATCAAAAATTGAATTTTGGCGCTTGGACCAGTAATGCATAACTGTATCCAATTAATACAACTAAATTCGATAGTACTTTTTTATAAAACCCGTTAAGAGCGTGTAAGCTATCTTGACCAACTCAAACATTAGATCGTGCTACGCAGAGTTGTCATTTTTGACGCACACTTCAATAATACTATAATTTTTGTAAAAGTGTGCGTGAGCTCGTGTCTAGAACGAATGGTATGAATGGTTTTGATACTTTATCTTATAAGTAATATATAATATGTAAGATCTGTGCTTAGAGAATTTAGCCAACGATCCGTGTTAGCCAAGTGGTTTAGTACTTATCTCTATTTTTGATCAGGTATCAATAAGACCCTCGAGATCCTGCCGAAACAAATGTTTCTTTTAATTTCTTTCTTGCGACTCTGTTAAGCATGTAATGTAAACATCTGCACAATGACATATGAACGAACATAAGTAATAAATATGTATTTGGAGTCCAAATACTCCAAATTTTGGACATACCTAAGTAGGGTAGTTTTGACTACCCCTTAGACATTTGTTAAAAGTTTTGATAAAATTTAGCCATACAGTCGCTCATATTAAATTTCGTTTTGTTATATTTTGATTTTTTTGTATTTTTACACTTATACGTTTAGGTTGTTTGTTTCATCATCTTTCTTCTGCTCTTATCCCATACTAGGTGGGGTGGGCCCAACATGCTTAATCTTCCATTCATCTCTATCATTCGTAGTTGGCGAAGTTCACTCCTCTCACATTCATGTAGGAAATGAAAGGTGGTGTATCCGAACTAGATTTGTATATCCGAACAGAATGAAAGGAAGGAATGTATGAATGAGTAAAAGAATAGAAGAATGAAGGTTGAGTGAACGGTGAGAAGCTAGGACTCACTCTCTTGCTTGTAAAACTGTGTGTAACAAGGACGACGATTTTGAAGAGAAAAATAAAAGAAAAGTACTGTTGAAAAGAACTGCGTTTAATTCCTGATCCCACATTCATATCCTCTTTCACACAATCCATCCAGTTTTCCCTCGGCCTTCTTCTACTTGTATATCCATTATTGTCCATCCACATTTCACACTCATACTCATAACTTTCTTAGTGATATGACTTTCATCCGTCCTGAGGTCACGTAGACCATGCCATACTAAGCTATAGGCTAAAATTAGTAGTTAGTAGTTTAGGCATGCAAAATGGTCCTATCTCAGCATAATGCGGAAGCGTTCGTGGCGAAGCTTGCTAAGGCGTTCTTGATAGATCGTCGAAGTTAAGCAACGCTCTGCGCGGTCATTTCTTGGATGGGTGACCGCAAGTGGCAATATTATCTGAGCGCTTCCGTGCTTCGGAGGGCACGTTAAATTGTCGGTCCCGACTTTTAAAAAAGTCGTTAAGCCATGACGGAGGCCTTTAGGCGGCCTAAAAACTCCGTCACCAGAGTTGGCCACTTGCTCATACGAAGGAAGGGAAGCATAATGCGGTTTATTGCGGGGGCAATACGCCGCGCTGGTGTTCTGATAGAACCGTTTTTGGAAATGCGGACATTGAAATCTTAGTTACAATCCTAAAGTCCAACAACAAACACTTAAATAAAAGGCAACCTACCAACATAATAAAGAGAAAAAAAAAGAAAATATTATTCTATGCAATCCAAAATAAGTAATCAATAAAAACAATAATTTGAAGTGTTTAGTTTATATTAAAGAAGAATAAAAAAATAATTATGGAACAATTATAGTTTTTTTTCTTACAAACTAAAAATTGACTATTATATTCAGTCTCAAATTACAAAATACTTCAAAAAAAATTATAGACATTTGTTGCAAACATCTTTTTTGTTCACCACACACAGACTTTTTGCATTTTGTACACGTCATCATAGACATTCTTTAATTTTTGGTGGTACATAGCCTACAGTAACGGCGAACTTTGGCAGGAGGTTACTCTTCAGCTTCTTAAGAAGCTTCTTCAATAGCCCGTGGCAGGATGTTCTCAATATTTTCTCTCAAACACTTTGATAAAGTAGGGATTTCCAATTTAGATCTCATCCATGGTGTACACAGTTAAATACTTCGTTTTTCCATATTATATTCTCTTCGGTTTAAGGGTTTTCTTGCTTAGATAAAACATTGTGTGTGTAAATAACACGTAGAGTACTTTCAAGTGTTGAGGTGTCGTCAGGAGGTGTTGAGGGGTCATCAAGAGATGTTGAGGCGTCATCCAGAGGTGTTGAGGTGTCGTCAGGAGGTGTTGAGGTGTTCAAGCTTTCATCAATGGCATCTTTTATGTACCTGTTTGTCGTCAGTATCACATTGAACAAGTATCGTCTTCACTTACGTGATCCTCCATTTCGCTGTCACTGCTATCATCTGGACCTTTCATCTTCTTGACTCAAAAAGGAATATATTTCTCTTTCGTCCATAATTTCTTCTGCTTCCTATGAAGTAAAGATGTTTTCAAAACAATAAAATTTACTTATAACAATAACCTAATTGTATACTTTGTTTATGTGTAAATAAAGAAAAAGTAACAGAAACGTAATCACACACAAATACATAAAAGTTTCACAGAAGATAAACATGCGCCTCTCGGGCGCAACGTATGGTCATAGCAACCAAACTACGGTACTTACCGAATAGCAGCAGTCGTCCTTCGGCGGTGTTGGCTGAGACGACTGAGTTGGCTTGAAAGCACACGCGTGTACACGCGTTGGATGAAACAAAACAGCGCTATATTCGTTTCGCAGGTGCCTCTGGGGCGCACGTTATCTTTCTAGGGTCATACACATTTCAGTAGCATACACTCTCCTATCATCAGTCTACTTCATTGCCCAACATTCTGATCCATAGAACGCGACAGGTTATGGTCTTATAAATTTTCCCTTTAGATTTAAGGGGCATTCGGAGGTCACACGTCCCTGAGGTCTGTCGCCACTTTACCTATCCCACAATCAAAAGTTATGAAATTTCATACAATATGTATGGAGAAAAAAAAGTCAAAATTAAGTAAAAAATAGAACCTCAATTCATTAACATTATTATGCCCTACATGAATCTGAAAACTAAATTTTTCCAAGTCTTATAGTTTCTGAGATACAGTGGTGGGCAAAACGAGGGGGCAGATGGGGGCAAAACTAAAAACTTTTTTTTACTAATGCAAGCCTCCTCAATACAAATCCGTTTGAAAATATTACAAATTCTTTCAAATTTTTTATTTTGCCCTTAAAAAGTTTCGAAATTTCATACAAAATGTATGGAGAATAAAAAAAAGTCAAAATTAAAAAAAAAAAAGTACCACGTTTTATCAACTTTGTAATGCCTTACCTGAATCTGAAAACTAAAATTTTCCAAGTCTCCTAGTTTACGAAATACGCGTGGCGGCAAAATGAGGGAGGCAAATGGGGGCAAATCTTAAAACTTTTTTTTTCATCCCAAAATCTCCTCTATACAAATCCGTTTAAAGCAATCAAAAATGTTACGTAGTTTCCGAGATCCATCAATGGGGCAAAAAAGGGGCAAAACAGGGGCAAAACACAAATATGATTTTTACTCCCCAGGACCTCCTCTATACGAATCTGTAAAAAAATATTTGCAGGTCTTGTAGTTTTTGAGATACACCAGGGGTGGGCAAAAAGGGGGCAAAAAATGGATAAAGTCGGATTTTTCCTTAACTCGCCAAACTACCCTCTATACGAATCTGTTAAAAAAATATTTGCAGGTCTTGTAGTTTTTGAGATACACCAGGGGTGGGCAAAAAGGGGGCAAAAAATGGGTAAAGTCGGATTTTTCCTTAACTCGCCAAACTACCCTCTATACGAATCTGTTAAAAAAATAAACCTTCCCATCCACCATCATAGAAAACAATTTATTACGCCAATGAGTGAGTGAGTGAGTGAGTGAGTGGTAATGCAGCATTGCAGTACGTCCCGGCTTCACTAATGAAACTACCGGAATAAAATATAGCCTACTAGCTACGCCCCGCGGTTTCACCCGCGTAAGTCCCGTTCCCGCGGGAATATCGGGATAAAAATGTCCCTGTCACTCTCCATCCCTTCAACTACCACCACACAAAAAATCACGTCAATTCGTCGCCCCGTTTTGCCGTGAAAGACGGACAAACAAACAGACACACAGACAGACACACACACTTTTCCTTTTATTATATTAGTAGGGATAAACATCCCGACAGTCCATTCTACACATCGGTGAAAGAATTTTTCAAATCGGATGACTAGTTAGTCGTAGATTACCTCCGTCAAACAAAAAAACAAACAAACAAATTTTACCTCTTTATAATATATATATATGGTACAAGTATCAATACTAGTGTATCGCGCTTTGAGTTTTCTACGCTATCGATTTTGTTTGACAAGGCGGCGGAAAAAAGTGATACGTCCTCTCGCTGGGAGGACCCGGGATCGACTAATCGGAAGACGATCGCGCGGCCGGATATATAGTGGTTATAAAATAATCCTGTAAATTACTGGGTGCTCGAAATTGATTGAAAAAAAAACTGTACGTTTAGAAATACCTATATTTTCATCAAATGAATAAAACTCTTGTGTTTTTCTTCAAATACTAGTAAAAAATATGTGTTAAAGTGAAACGATTTTGTACTTTTTAAATATTGTTTTCATTACCTTTAGAGGCTATTTTTTTATTGTTTTGAGCTGTAGTGTATTATGAGAATATATTTTCAGGTCCACAAACGCTTAAAATAAAACATTTTCTCACATTACAATAGTGATATCCCTTCTGAAAGACAGCTCTGACGCTCATTTTCGTAAAACGCTATGACGGGATTGACTTCTCCTTCAAAAACTATAATCAAATATTATGTTTTCTCTCTGCAGTGTATTATAATAAAGATTAATCTTTCTAAAACCGTAAAATTCTTTAAATAATCTGATCACATTATTGAGTTAGGGCTCTCGAAATACTGCTCAAATAAGCTAATGACGACTACACGTTCTTAAATACTTCTATAACTAGTAAAAAGTATATGATTGTGTTCGTATGAGTAATGGTGACGGATTTATAAGGCACTTATAAATAAATAAATAATAATAATTATAATAGGGCACTTATAAGCCTCCGTTTTTAGATGTTTTGACTTAAAAGTCAACATTATAACGTGTCCTTGAATGCACTATACTGTTAATGCCACTGGCGGTCACCCATCCAAATTGTGACCGCTCAGAACGTTGCTTAACTTTAAAGATCTATCAAGAATGTGTAAGCTGGCGCGAGCGCTTTAACATAGTGCCAATTTCGGAATTCGCTATATTAATCAGTTTCAGTATCTACTAGTTTCCGCTTTCAGAACTTAGATAGATATCGTGGAATAGGATATTAAGCTCATCTCTTGAGACCAAACGTAGAAACGTAGAAACTTCCGAAATAGGTTAGAAAATTTAATAGGCATCAAAAATATGAGAGAGATGGTGAATTATTGATTTCGTTTGAGAAAGAGGGACATCGATATAGATCAACTAAATATGATTACTAAGCTTAGATGGGTGACTTCACGTGTTCGCGCGCTTTTGTGTTTTGGAGGGCACTTTTAACAGTCGGTCCTGGCTTTTTTTTTGGAGGCCTTTAGGCGGCCTTAAAACAACGTCACCAGAGCTGACCACTTGCTGTTATCAAACGAACAAATACGTATTTCCATTATTTTCGTTTTCTGTTTGAAAACGGCAGCCATTAAAATATTTGACCAGCACTTCGTGCAATTTTAATTATCTTCGCTATTAATCTGCTGGAGGTCAACAGGCGTCATGATTGCATTCGCCAGTAATTAAATACTTGAGGGAACCGTTGGCTCAGTGAGTGCATCTTGTTATCGATAAGAATGTTGAGAGTTCAAATCTTATATTATCACCAAAATTTTAGTTTTTTATTTAGAGCTAGCAGCACGTCCCAGCTTTGCACGGGTGTACTAATGGAACTGCCGGGATAAAATATAGCCACACCATCCCAACAGTCCATTCTATACAACGTTGAAATTTTTTTTTAATCGGATGAGTATTTACGGAGATTACCTCCGTCAAACAAACAAACTTTACTTACGTTTTTATAATACAAGTATAGGCAAGTATAGATAAAAATGATGACTTTATTATATTCAAACCTGGGTAAAAAGTAGCCTGTCACAGTCACCCCTACAATCAAATAAAAACATCTATCCTTATACTTTTGCTTTTATATTATTAGCAGGAAATATCCCTTTATAAATGATCATATTATGATCATATTATATTATAGGTACGGTACTTAGAGGGATAAGCTCCTGTCATCCAAGTCTCCCGGGTACTTCCCATATCATCCCGCACACTGAACAAATATAATCAGAGGAAGCGGGGAATAAATTATAATAAGCCGTAGGATAAATTGAAAACAGCATATTTACATGCCACATGTAAATATGTAAATTGTACAGGAAAACGGATGAAAGCTGGGACACTAAATGTTTTCATAACCATGTTTTCAATGTTTTCGTAACCACTCTGTTTATTGTACTTACGTCATGGAGATTTAGTTAAAGGGATGGAAATGTAATGATAATGAATAATGTATTAGATTACAGCATTCCGTTTAACAAAAAACGTAGTTTGTCTGTTGTGTTTTAAACTTTGTACTTAGTTAAGTAAGTAATAAATTGCTAAAAAGCTTGTTTAATGTTTTAAAGTTTTAATTATTTTGTAGGTTTTAGACGCAACAAGAAAAAACTGGACTTTTATAAACACACTACAATTTCATAAATCTTTAAAATATAAATATTGTATTGCTTAGTATTGTAATGAAATATATTTACCAGATTCCTTCGATTCTACGTTTTAACAAATACTGTTTGTTACATCGTTATTTCTTTGAGTTAGATAGAAGCAACACAGCTGCTTTATTAATAAGCTGTGTTAGATAACATTTCTCACGGTCCTTTTCCGTGATTTTCTTTTACGATTCGTGCCTCAAATATGTAAATGAGACAAGAAATCAATTTTGGAAGTCGTAATATTGGTTATTGAATGAATAGCGTGATGTATTATATGTTTAGATTTAATCGAAAGTTTCAAACAAAGGCTTATCTGAAATCTGAAACTGAAAACGATGCATCGTGACATTCATCTCAGGGGGGTTAAAAAGGCCGTTTGAGCAATTCTGCTAGCAATTCATAAAGTGCATTCATTTCATGAATTGATTTAGCAATTTCACCAAAATTTGTTATAACGGATCAATTTAAGCCATTCTACTTTACCATTCTACTTAGCCATTCTACTCTTACTAGGCCTTTTTAACCCTCCAGGTCAGCGTATGTCGGTTAATATCCCGAATTCAGTTTTCAATTCAGTTTCACCAACATAAGCTGACCGGTGATTTGATGCCGAAATTTCGTTCTTCGATTTGCAAAGTAGACCTCCAGTTATTTCAACTGTAGCTATTTCAACTAACTGATACTGATTGTTCTTCTTATGATAATAAATAGCAGTTTCATTTTCCAAATGGTTGCCTGGAAGAAATTGCTTTCAGCAATAAGGCCGCCAGTTGGTTCACAATTGTTTTTTGGAATTATCACCGTTATAGTTTTAAGTAATGAATAAAGAGTTATCTATCTATCTATCTAAATAGATGGATCAACTGAGAAACTGGTTTATCTAGGTAGTAAACAAGAATATTACTTAAAAACAAAACAAATTAGTCGATGTGTTCATTGTTTTGTTCGTAATTGGCCTCAGGCGTTTCAGTATAACCTTTACAAAACGTTTCTATGTCCACAGTCACAACGTATCAATCAAATTCCGAGTAAGTGTCGCTCTAGGCAGCCCCCTGTTTGTTAAGACAACACAACACCTAAGTGTAGACCAATGTTTGTTGTCTAAACATGCGTGATCCGATTCAAACCAAAATTTACTTGCGAGTGACAGAAACATTATAATGTAATGGTCCGGAATCTTCAAAGTCTTTGTATTATTTCGCCTTTAGATGTTGTTTTGTACAGTTAGGGAAAGCAAGTACATGGAGCCTCTTAACAATATTCATTATTTTTTTGCTCTTTAATTACAAATACATTGGATAAACTGTTTTTTTTAAACAATGATAAAACAAACATTTTCTAAAAATTAAACAAAGTTAGATAGATTTAAATGTTTTGCTATCTAAACAGCCCATTATTTTCGTTCATTTGGAATTTATCAATAAGATTTTATCATCCACAAATCGCTTTCAACAAAAAATCTTACACAAATGTAAATTAGAAATAATTCTCAAATCGGCAGAAACTTTTCAATCTTTTATTAAAAGTCTGGATCTTCACAAAGACGAAGCCTCGTAGCTACTTATTTCGTATTTATCGGAAAATCTGTAATAAATGATGCTCTGGACAAAATGAACGACGAAAGGAAATTGCTTTCATAAGCCGAGAGCTTACGTGGTCATCACGAAATAATGACCGCACTACACATACATCTAGTATAAGTACTAATAAGTCGCGCCACGTAATAAGAACGCTGAGGGAAAAGCTAGTAGGCGATTTTAAGAAATCTTAGGTGGGATTGGTGGAGGGGTGACGCGGCGCACTTCACACCATTAGTCGCTACGAATCTAGACACAAAAATGTAATTTCCCTAGGTAGTTTTTTACTCAAGGGCAAGTTAGCCTTTTAATCAAGAGTTTCCAACAGTAAGGTACTTACTGAAACTAAAGTCTTTAGAAGGATACAAACTTAAACTGACCGATAAAATATTATAGTATGTACCTACGCAATTTTTATAAAAGTTACATCACTAATACGAGTATTTGGATACTAATATACTCAGAGCAATCATAATAAACATTCGTTATTTATAGGTTTGTTTTTTATTTATGTCTTTAAACACTTTCAAAAATAATTACTGGCGACTTAACTACAAAAGTGAAGAGTACAAAAACGCGTGTCATATTTTTGTAAAAAGAAAAAGAATTAGGTATAGAACTTGACAGAACCTATAAAAAGGTTGTACATACATTTTGGAGTATACCTCCTTTGACAATAAACCTGAGTTTTTATGTCGCGGTGCGGGCGACATCCCATACAAAACACGATTTAAGAGCGTGTAGTCGTCATTAGCTTATTTAAGCTGTATTTCGAGAGCCATATCTCAATAATGTGATCAGATTATTTAAAGAATTTTACGGTTTTAGAAAGATTAATCTTTATTATAGTGCACTACAGAGAGAAAACATAATTTTTGATTATAGTTTTTGAAGGAGAAGTCAATCCCGTCATAGCGTTTTACGAAAATGAGCGTCAGAGCTGTCTTTCAGAAGGGATATCACCATTGTAATGTAAGAAAATGTTTTATTTTAAGCGATTGTTGACCTGAAAATATAGTCTCATAATGCACTACAGAGCAAAACAATGAAAAAATTGCCTCTAAAGGTAATGAAAACTATATTTAAAAAGTACTAAATCGTTTCACTTTAACACATATTTTTTACTAGTATTTGAATAAAAACATAATATTTTTATTTATATTGTGAAAATATAGGTATTTCTTAGCGTACAGTTTTTTTTTTCAATCAATTTTGAGCACCCAGTAATTTACAGGATTATTTTATAATCACTATATATCCGGCCGCGCAATCGTCTTCCAATTAGTCGATCCCGGGTCCTCCCAGCGAGAGGACGTATCACTTTTTTCCGCCGCCTCCATAGAATTGTGCGTCAAAAATGACAGCTCTGCGTCACGCGATCTATTTCTTTGAATTTGATTAAGCAGCCTTAATGTACGAACCTAGTTGTTTTGGGATAAACTGCCGCGTTCCAAAATCTCAAGGGATTGCTTGGGTTCTGAACAAATCTGCAAGGAAATCCGTTTGGTTTTATTAAAAATATATAGGTTCACGTATTGGTTGTTTGCTTAGGAATATTTAGTTTGTGTTTATGTTTCAACGTCTTCCTGTTCGAAAATGTTTTTAAAAACTAAATCTGATATTACGCTAAAGACACCACAAAAGTCGAAGTCACATAATAGTTAACAATTTTTTTTTTATTTTAAAGTGTTAAATCAAGCGTCTAACAGTCGGTTTCTCGATTGCAGATCATCTCCAAAACTTAGTAGTTGTAGTACATAGTCTTTATTTATCATTGTTCCAAATTTGACACATGTCATGTGATTTGATAGCGGATAATTTAATTTTAAAGATGGTCTGCGTCGGTGAAACCAGCTGTTAGCTTTTTTAAAAAAAACTTTCTTCAATTTCAACGTTAATCAAAAGGAATTTTTCCTTGGCCGTTTTTGTGTTGAAGGCTAAAAAGACAGTGTACAAAATAGCACAATAGCAAAATAGCACAATAGGCAGTGACATAAGCGTATTTTGATCTCAAAATGCTTTTACATTTTTGGATCATACTCGACAGTTTGACATGATTAATTAAAAAGGAAACAGCAACGCACAAATGCTACCGTGGGTTTATACAATGTCTCGTAAAATCATAAATTATCTTTAATAATTATTATCCTGTTACGTAAAGAATGATGTATGCGAGATCGGATATTTTTTCTTGTTCCTTCTAATGGGATTTATGCACGCAACTTGATACTTTTCCACAAGAAACTATTTTCTAAAGAATTCAGATATTCATGACTTGTTACTGTTTCTATTTATTTATAAATCTTTGTTTTCATTGCATCAGTCCGAAACCAAGCAATGAACTTTTTTGAATCTAAACTTGGGTTCTAAATGGGATTTTTATAGAAAGAAAAAGTATTAATTTGACACAAACCAGAACAATCTACAAAAACATAAGTAATTTTATTACAAATAATTATGTCTCAGATACCAACATCAATTTTCTCCTATTTATTTTGTTTCATTGACCTTATTTTATCCAACCAATGAAATTTTATAAAAATAGACAAAAATTTTCAAGAGATCAACTTTCTACAGTCTCTTTACCTTCATTTCTGTCTTTGTCTTTCTTTGTATTTTTGTTCATAACTCCGACGATCCTCTTTAAATCTTCAATTTATTAAAAAACTATAAGTACACAAACATTAATTTCTAAATAGAAAAATATAAATTCTTAAAAAGATTATGAGGCACGACCACTACAGGTTAGTACGTATAATATAGTTGTGTGTGAGTTAGTACTACCTCTTACCTGTAGCAAAATATTGCCTTAAGCGTGTAAATATTTGTCGCCCTTCCGTGTATGGGATAATACAACTCACATTTGTGAAGGCAAGAGTACTCGTAAAACCCTTCAGCATTGTAAATGTGAGGGTACCGTTGACGCACTTGCGACTGAACAACTGAACCAATGCTACACCGAACTAATAGACGACTTCGCATTGTTTCTATTCATGTAAAAAATTACATATGATCACGATTGTATCCCAGAGAGCGGTAGACATCTCGTTTAGATCTTTATGTAATTCTTAAGATCCTTTGAAGATGTCTAAGGGGGTAGTCAGAGGTATGTTCAACAAATTTGGTAGATGCTCACTTTTTGCAGAAGTTAACTTTCCATACGTGACAGTATATTACTAGCGACCCGCTCTGGCTTCGCACGGGTTCAATATTTGTACATAATATAAACCTATATCTATTGAATCACTCCTATTAAAAAAACCGCATCTAAATCAACGGATTTGTTACGTAGTTTTAAAGATTTAAGCATACAGGGACATTCATGGGACAGAGAAAGCGACTTTGTTTTATACTATGTAGTGATTCTGAAATCTCTGATTGAACTTGTTACAAAACTGTGTGACATCCAGCGACAGATGTAAAATCATTGGAATCCGTAAACTAGATTGTTATGTCCGCGAATAATAATGAGCACTCCTGGAATCAGGATAGATATAGATTGGGTTCCTGGATAAGGTTTTTTACTTTTATAGAAATCCCATTTTAGGTCTAGGGGACGACCAAGGAAAAGATGGATTGTATGAGGGATGACATGAGTAAGAAAGGTGTGAGTGAGATCATGAGTAAGAAAGATAAACACCGTTTAAAACAATAAAGAGTTCTGTATTAAAAGTACAAGTTTAAAAAAATATATCACATTTTAGGATGTCGATTCTCAACGACTTTCTAAACATGACGCAGTAAGAGATTGCACGTTATCTAGCTTTTGTTTTCTGAAATCCATCGCATTGTTCAAAAAAACCACGCCGTGTCGTGCCAAGTGAAGACATAGTTATTTGGAGAATAAGGCGGCAGTACTTTACCCAAGTAATTACAAAAACAAATGAACTTCTTTCGCAAAAATGGCTAATTTTTTAAGGTTTTTCGTATTTCCTGTGAGGGCAATAACACGGAACTGGCGCTTCACAAGCCCGCCTCAGCAGAAGTGGACTTAGGCATGAGTACACTTGCCCTCAATTATTCGCAAACCTACGGGAAGTGGTCACTATTGTGTTGTAAGATAGGGTTTTGTAGAAAACGGTGACGTCATCTAAACAAGTTTAGTGCTGATCTATACAGCAACTTACGGCCTTTCTCAATAATCTGTCTATCTATTGTTTTGCTTAATAACAGTCTTCTTCAAAGGATCTTACACTGATATTCAGAATTAACCGTTACGAATATCTCAAATAGTGTTTCATCAATTAATTTGCTATTTCATCTATTAAGCTACTTACTTGGCTTCAGTCACTGGTTTGACTTATTACTAATGTTTAAGATGTTACCGTAAGATTTACTTATATTGTTACAGATCGGGATCTTCAAGTATGTAATGGAGGTCTATTTTAGGATGCGCGTGGTTGTTCTTTCTAGTTATAACTGCTGTTCACTAACATTTGCAGTTCCACAGAAACATAGCCTGTAGGGTTAAGAAGTTTCTTTTTCATGTAAATCACGGTTAATTGGATTTGGGCTTTGTTCTGTGTAAGAGTTTAATTCTGGGTACCTATTGTGGTGGAAATTCTTGAATATTAGCAGCAAAATATCATTAAAGTTGAGGATGCATTGTCTTTGTTATTAATGGCCATGTTTACAACAAAAGCAACAATAGTTGCCCTTTTAGCTAATGACAAGTCTGTTAGGTACTTCCTGCTTTGTAAGGGCTCGGCCTTTTTCATTAGGTCATTATGTCAAGAGAACTTGAGGAACTTTGATTATCAAAAAATAGATAAGCGCAAGTAGGACTCGCGCAAGAAGGGTTCCGCCAATTAGACACAATATTATTATAACAAGCAATCAGTACTAACAAAAAATCACGTTTACTAGTAAAGTACCTGTAAAAACGGGCCTCTATTCTAAGATAGACCATATACCATACAGAACATTAGACCATAGACAAAAATAGAAATAATTTTTGTCCATGACTTTGTTGTCCTGTCTGAACTATCTTTAAGAATCACATTGTAAAAACCCAAACATTGCATAAAGCTGTAAATAATAATGACGTAGAGTAATCCCGTCTTGGCAACAGACAGAGTTTTTTTGCAGCAATTGACACCATTTTAAAAGTGGGGTACGCGGTCGGCCCGTGGGCGGCAAAACAAACGTCGGCGAGGAACACACTAGTGTCTTACTTGAGAATTATGTAAATTGTAATTTAGGAAAAGGAAGGGAAACTAGTCTTTTTAGTCATATTTTGAATTAGCTTCTATTCTATAAACTAGCTAAGCCAGCGAACTTGAGGCTGTTGGCCTTGAACACTACTGTCTGTTACTGGATAATTGTGTAAATTGTTATTTAGGAAAACGTGGGGAAATTAGCCTTTTTAGTCATATACTCACGTAAAAATACAATGTTTGTGACTAAATCGACAATGTAACGTGAGTAATTTCCCGTTGTATTAATATTAAATGTTAAAGTTAAGTTATATCCCGGTAAGTATACAACTGTAAATTATTTTGCTCAATAAAGTTATTCTTGTTCTTATTAGAATTTGACAATCATCAAAGACAAGTTCAATGAGAGAGAGAATAATGTTTTTCGTAAACATCACAAAATTCGGTCCTGCGCTGTTCTTTTATTTAACAATTTTATACCTATTCTGTATTCGGAAATGAGACAAATAAAATTAAATGTAAATTGGGAATGTGCAAGAATCACGCTTAAATTATGGACTCTGAATAGAGCATGTTTGCCTAGTGGCCATCGCTAAAGTGCTTTTAAAGCCGAACCGTCAATTTTCAATAACATTCCTCAATATTCAATTAAGCAATATTATTGTTTGATGTGCACTTAGCCCAAACTTCAAAATACAGTAATATGCTTGTTATTTCCCCGTGCCGGCGTTGATGGCTACAATACAAATAAGTATAGACTATAACGTAGCGTTTATGTTTTAGTATTCTAAATAGGCTTACTACTTTCATGACATTTTCATTTTCATTGATTCCCGAATGGAAATCGAGGTACTCCATTAGGAAACGACAGATGACCTCAATAGATACAACGTGGAAACTAAGGAAGCTATTAATACTTTCCAGAAGCAGAGCTACGGAGAAATACCGGTTTCTAATGGAATGGGTCATTAGTGAGCGTAATATCATCTAATGAGAGATCCCAATTCGTGTTTGCGACAACGTTGCAACAGTTTATGTGGAATAGCTAGCTCAGTTTTGAGTCTCAAATAAACTATAAATCGAGTCACCTGTGTACTGATTGCGAAGGTTACCTACCTACCCTCTAATACATTACAGTAACGTTGTGTTTTTTTTTCTTCTTCTTTGGTCATTTCACTCAGCAGCATTCAACTCAGCCCGAAACTAAGCAATAATGTTAAAATATTTAGTTTGATTTATCCTCAATGGAGAAGATTTTATTTTACGTATTTTTATTCTGTGTCTAGGTACTCTAGAGTACCTACCTTCTTTGCTCCATATTTAACAGCGTTAAACTTTGTGACATGAATCAAGATTTTTTCAAGACTTAGGTGGTTGATTGAATAATGAAATCATTTAATTTAGCTGGACTGAATGTTAATACCATAGGACTTTCGTCCATACCAATAAATGGAAATACAGTTGGAAATGCAGACAACTGCATTGCCATCACGATAAATCTTTCTTCAAGCTCGATAAACATTCGCCCAGATTATAAGTAAAAGAAGAAATAAATTTTCAGAGGTTTTAATACATACGAAGTGAAGTAACTATTAACTATAGTCTGTGGAGATGTTCTCATTTTGCATTCGTTTTGGAAGTACCTACTTGGTGTTTTATGGCGGGAGTTTAGTACTAACGAGGCGGAGTGTGAACTGACTACCTTTTTAGTGATATTGATCTCAAATGTGGTTTGATAAGAGTTTAATTTCCTGTAAACGTTTTTGGGTTTGAATATGATATGATAGAAAATAAAAAGTTAATATAATATTTGAAACAGAGTAGCTTATATCCTGGACAACAGGTTTTTATTTTTCTTTAGGTTAGGTACTCTATACTTACTAATATTATAAAGAGGTAAAGTTTGTTTGTTTGACGTAGGTAATCTCCAAAACTACACAACCGATTTCAAAAATTATTTCACCTATGTGTAGAATGAACTGTCGGGTTATAGGCTATATTTAAGTACAGTAGTTTCATTGGTACACCCGTGCAAAGCTGGGATGTGCTGCTAGTTTAAAATAAATGTAATATTAAAAACACACACACAAACAATTAAATTTGATATTTAGATTAGTATCAACCGCGACAAACTTATCAGGAAAAAGAGTAAAGTTAAATTTTCTAAAGTAAAGATTTGCCAAAATTTTGAATACTTATATCTAAAGTTGTTTATAGTTTAACGTTTGATCAAAAACTTGTTAACAAAAATGTTCGGTAAAAACACAATTTCACAGAAAAGATTTACGTCTGGAGTTAGTCGAATTGCAAAGGAGGGTTGGAGTAAATATAGAGCAAGCTATAGGTATTTAAAGTATGAACAGAAAAAAATGAAATACATCGTTTTTAAACTAACGCGATTTGGAAACATGTACATGTACAAGTGTGTGTGTGTTTGTGTTGTTTATTATCGTATTCAAAATATAATATACGACAGATATAATTTCTACTCTTATTTAGACCAGAAAACTTGCAAACAAGTTAAAACGCGAAACTTGGAATTCCATTTAGAAGTTGGCTAGCGTGTATAGGTTTTCACTTACAATGAAACTTTTCATTTTTTGAATTGTTAAAGGATTTTAGAATTTTTTTGGTTTTGTAACAATTTGTAACTTTTAAGGAAGTTTTAATGATCCAAGAAACCAAAATATAGAAGTTTAGTGAAAGAGTTATAGGCAACATTCAAAATTTACGATAACCAACTTCGCCAGAGTAATATGGTTCATGTCACAATGCCTTACGTAATTTATTCTTCTAAAATGGTTTCTTTACACGTTAGCAAAATACCTAACTATACTTCATTTGTTGAAGCGAGCTAATAGGAAGATAAAATAAACTCACGTGATTGGTTGTCAGAAATAATTATCTATCTCGTGATTGGCTATATTGTCAAATCAATTGTCAATTGTCAAATCTAGCCAATCCAATTATTTTCGACAACCAATCACGTGTGTTTATTTACGTTCCTATTAGCTTGTTTCAAGAAATGAAGTATAGGTACTAAAATTTATGGACAACACATTTAGTTGGTTTATTTTTCGATCGACTCGGTGAATAGCTATGAAAATAGTTTCGTTTGAAGTATATTTCTATAAATGCAATTCTCGTATCATTAATCATTTGTAACTAATGATGTGTATAATTTGCAGCGCTATTGTTAAATTATCGAATGAATAAACAATGATTATAAATTTGTTTGCGCTTTGGTATTGATTTGTTCTGGTTCTGAGTTGTATTTATTTTGATTATTGAGAGCTGTGTTGGCTTGGTGGTGTTGATCCTCTTTTGATTTATCATTGTGAGTTCGAATCCCAGCTGTGTTTATCAATAAAACAATAGAAACTTTATAAGCTTTTTACAGTATAGGATAATACAGTCAGATTTTAATTGGTAGATAAACGATGTTTTCGGAGTATTTGTTTTTCTCTAAATTACACAAATTAAATAAAAAATATCCTTGGAAATTCCAGCGTCATCTAGTCCCAAGCTACACAACTGCAAATAATATCTGCAGAACAAATAGACTTTTTTCCGTAGTGGGGATCGAACCCGCAACCTCCGCGTCTCAGGCGGACCTTAGCCCACTGCGCCACAGAGGTCTTAAAAAGAACAGATGTCTGAGTGTGTGTCTAAATATTTGAGTTTATTGAGTTTGCTTTACAATGTTTGTAAATCCTACTTAGGTCACCTTGAATAAAATTCACCCAATTCAGTATATAAAGAAAATACATAAAAGAATCCAAGTATATTAAACAATTACCATGCGAGTCTACCGTGAATTTCATTACGTGTGGAAGGCCTTCACGCCTTTCAGTCCGCCTCAATGTGGGAGACCTTTTGTTTCCATTTCATTCATGTCAGACAGAGAGAAGGCGAAGACAGCTGGCAAATTATAATTAAAAAATATATATATTCTTCACAACGGATGAACACCGCCTTTTTGCACCGCTTTTTTAAAGTTGTCTGGAAGAACACACGGGGGGGTCCCACAAGGCTCAATCTTGGGCCCCTTACTGTTCCTAATTTATGTTAATAATATTAATAATATAGGTCTTAAAGGCTATCTAACAGTTTACGCCGACGACACTTGCCTATTTTATTTTGGTAAGTCCATACATAGCATTATGAATGAAGCTCAGAATGACCTTAATCTGATAAATGAATGGTTCCTTCATAACCTTCTTACAATTAACATCTCAAAAACTTCATATATAATTTTCAGCGCAATAAATAAAATAATCCCGGCCTTTAAACCTCTAACTATAAACGGTATCAAAATTTGTCGATCTGATAAAGAAAAATACCTTGGGCTAATATTAGATGAAAAACTATCATGGCAGCCTCACATTGAACACATACGGCATAAACTAAAGTCCCTAACTGGAGCCCTACGCAGAATGGGAAACTGTGTACCTCCAACATTAAGGAACACTATTTATAACTCCCTAGTAAGACCTCATCTCGAATACTTAATAGAAATATGGGGATCATCCTTCAAAACCAATATCAAACCATTGCAAATAGCACAAAATAAAATAATAAAACGGTTATACCATTATGATTATTTAACACCGTCAAATATTTTATATAAAAAAACTAAAATACTTAACGTAACACAGTTGTTTTCTTACAGTATGTGCATTTTAATAAAAAAGATACTTGATAAAACTATACAGACAAATATACAATTAACAGTTAGAAAATTTAACCCCCACGAACAGAAAGATATGGACGAATGAACATATTGTTCCTAGGTACAGATATGTACAACAAACTACCGAACGAAATTAAGGAATGTGAAAGTCTAAACATATACAAAAACCGGCTTAAACAGTATATTACATCAAGATCAAACTAGACTTAAAATTTATAACTTACTTGTGTATTTATTCACCAACCTATCTAACAAACAAACAAAATATAAAAATTATAAAAGTAATAAATAATACTGAATAAAGCAAAACCATACGTTAGAAAAAAAAAAAAATACAAAAAAAAAAAAAAAACAAAAAAAAAAAAAAAATTGCATCTTGTCTCTCGAACTATAGAACTACTGTATAGGGACCCGCACAACAAAAGAACCACACTCATTGGCTCGTTATCGCGCTCTCATACTACTACCACAGAACAAACAAACGCACACACGCACACTCATACACACCATTCAATTATACTACCTTAAAGTTTACTGTTTCCGATGTGCGGTTGATCTACTTTTCATAACAGGTACCTTCGAGTCAAAGTTTTTGCAACAATGTAATAGATTTATGTAAGTAATAACACCTACCTACAAAAATATTAAGTTTAAGTTTAGATTAAGTAGATATTATGCTTCGCCACTAGCTTTACGATATTTTTAATTTAAAAAAATGTAATTTTCATTATAAGTGAACTGTAATCTGTTCTTATGAAAATAAACATCTTTAAACCGAAACCGAAGAAATCGCACATAGCGATAAGACCGCCCATTGTACTTCACTTTAAATGTCCTGTGTGTCTGTAATTTGTTTTAATGTAAATGTGGTGTGCAATAAAGTGTTGATCTGATCTGATCTGATCTGATGGTGAGACCGCAACTGGTAGTAACAGTAGTGGTATTACTTCTACGAGTATTAAATTAAGATCTAGGATCTGAAGAATGACTTAATGGTCTGAAAGAAATGTTTACCGCTCACTGGAATACAGTACTGAGTAATGAGTTGAAATTGTACCGAATAAAGCTGAATTAGAACTGAAACTTGAGAAATAACTGCCAAAAATAATATTAACTCTATAGACAAAAGAAACACCCACTCTATACTGATATTTAGTAAATTTACTTACTCAGGTTAGTACATATTTTGAAGTTTCTCCTGTTTTATTTTTGGTTCCAAAGACTAGAAACTTGAGATGCTTAACAAAACTTGGATACTTAGTTTAAACTATGACCTATCTAAGCTAGAAGCAAGTTTATGCATATTTTATAACAAACAAGGCTGACCTCTTCCAAGCTTGAAGAATGCTAAAACTTAACTTACAAAAATGGGTTATAAAGGAAATACTTAGTATGCTGTATTGGTCGTGTGGAGTAGTTTTCTGACTTTTAATACTTTTTTGTCCGTCGCAGGTTTAAATCATTTTTATCAAAGAATTTTTCAGTTTGAAAAATGTGTTTGTATGTTTGTACAAATATGTAATGCAAAACATAGGAGTTCAAGATACAAAAAACAATCTCACATAAATTATTTTAATTGTTAGGTAGATTTAATTCTGTAGCAGCTAGTCAGCCCCACATGACTGTATTGACCTTTTTCTTTCATATGGTCGGCTAAGCTGAGAGCATGGTGTAGGTGCTGGGTAAGCTTATTTCATCTAAACGATGTCCCAGTTACTACAGTATCCCGTTAAATGTAGGCTAAGATTGCCTCCTGACGCTGTATATAAATTATCTAGTATAGCTAGGCCTTAGAGAAAAAAACTCAGAACAATATTTCGCGCGGCACAGCTAAAGTCAGCAAAGAGGTTGCCTACAAAGTCATAAAGTGTGACGTCACAAGAGTCCTCAAACCAACGCCTTTCCCCAGTCACTTCATTAGAACACGCCTTTGCGTAATGACGTCATAAAGCAAGTACGTTTTTGTCGTATGACTTTAAGAAACTCGGTACAAAGCAATACCGCGAGTTTGAATTTACTTTTCGGAATGGAATAGACACTCTAGTACGCTAAAAGCTTACTCTTCACTAATGAGCGCTGTACTGACAACAACAAACGAAGATTTTAGGTTGAAACGAAAAAAATATTTAAGCAGTCTCAGACATTTAGATAACTTCTTTTAAAGAAATAATTGGGACATAATTTTAGATTCAATATCAGTATAATGATGTATTTCACATTTTAATAATACACATGAAATATTCTGTTTTGCCAAAAATTATCGCCTAATTAAATCCATCGGTATGGATTGATATCGATATAATTATAATGTAGCATTTACAAATGAAAGCAGGTTTTGAAAATAGTGTCAATTATCGCAAAGTTATCAATAAATCAGACTAGGTTTTTAAAAAAATAAATATGTATGGTTTAAAAAACAAGCTTCAAATTTATCAGCACGTCATAATCAACAAGCTACACTGGATTTTAGGTAAAATGTTACATATTAAATTTACAACTAAATAATACATGAGAACGACAAAGCAAGTACGAGTCAAGCAAAACAATCCTCAAATTATCGCCACGTCTCACGAAACAAGTGACAAGTCAAAGTCATAGCGATCCGAGTTTGTGATTTATTGTGTCTTCAATGCGGTAGTTAATTCCAGCCGAAACAACGAGACAGGCCGACGACGCATTGCGAATATTAATACTTTCGGTAAGGTTTGCCTTCCACTAAGATAAGAGATATTTCAATAAGTACTAGATATATTTTAATAATAGTAATAGTAACGTGGTCTACGGCTGAGAGGCGGAACGTAGAACGGCTAGCTACGACACGTAGAGGCAGTCTTTGCTACGTCGTAGTGGTGCTACGTCAATTAATTTTACTAATTTTTGATAAAAACCTTACAAGCTTGCTTATGTTTTATAAGTAATTATTATTTTCTCAAAAAAAGAACATTAAATTTAATTATTAAGTTCCTTTTATTTGACTTTTGACTAAAAATAATAAGATGATTTAATTTTAAATTGGACATCATTTGATACTGGACATGTGAAATTATAATATTTTTTTATTATTGGTTTTAGAAATTTTTAAGTTATTAGATATTTGATAATTTGCTTAGCATAGGACTAGATGAGACTTAGTCTGGAATTTCCAAGGATATTTTGATTTTATGAAAAGTAAACTGTATGATATAATAAACAAAAATATCTTTCACTGGTCGACAATCGTAAATACTCAAGCGTCGTGCCCAGTGCCATCTGTCGGAAGGGGAATAAACAATCCCGAATGATTTATGGACACCCTGTATGCGTACAAGTTAGGACAGGTGTTTCAACTTGTTTTAAATATGATACATACCTCTTTCAGTATCTAGGTGAATTAAGTTTTTTAGGAACGCACAACTGTATTTATTTTGAAAGTGATTATTTATAAAAGTAACATTATTAAAAGAAAGGTATTTGATAATTATCTTTTATATTAAACATGTTTTTACGAGGTTGAAGCCAAATTAATAGGTTCATTAACAATAATAATAAATTTGTAAATAGCCAATAATGCTTCACAGTAATGTTTGGCGCTGGTTGTACATAAAGTAGTAATTTTACGAATGTATTTTAAGAGTCTAAGGGTCTGTTTCTTCATAAGTTTCAAATACGCTATTTCATACATATTGGTAGGATAAACTCTACTATAATTTATGGTGAACTTTATGTGGCACATAGCGCTATGTGACAGTCGTGAAACGTAATTAATAAAATATTTACCTCTTGCGTTCAACTTTATTCTAAAGAGTTCAACACATTGTCTAAGTAGGTTAATGAAAACTATTGTACGGTACAAGTCACCGTGCATCTTCCTAGGTCAGCAGAAAGGCGTCGCGCGTGCGACCTACTTTCCGATTTTACATTAATTAATTTTACACAAAAATTACCAGTTCGCAATCAGCCACCAAGGGCGCGCGTGCTCATAATCATCAATATCATTTAATCTAAGTTTGTTGGACAATAGACAAATTTACCAAAATCAATCAGTTTATCATTTTAACAATTATTAATGTATAGCTAGCAAGACGCCGTACATTAAATGGTCCTTCGATAAGAGGACTTACGCGACGTTATAACCACGTAGTGTGAACTTTACCCGCGTAAGCCAAACCAGTGACTATCAGATAGTGCAGTGCAAAATCAAGGATTGCAGTGACATTAACAGGAGGGATAAGGAGGAGAGTAAGCAGAAAATCTACGAGCTAACAAGTAAGATCGTTTCATTTTCTCTCTCTCAACTAACAAACTACAACAATGGAGGACATCTTCGAGAATCAGCATGAGCTGTACGAGGCTATAGGCAAAATAGCCATCAACTTGAAGAAGGACTCTGACGCTCGTAAGAATTCCAGCGACTACTTCAAGAGACGTTTGGAAACTTTAGAGTCTTATTGGATGGATTACCAACACAATCACGATCGTCTTAGTGTTGGGACAAGCAAATCTCATCCATATTTCATTAACAAGAACTATGAACAGGCTTTTGAGGTATACAAGACTACAAAGGCTCTCATCAATGAGCAGTACCAAGTTTTCTTAAAAAGGGTGAAGGTAAGTGATCCTACAATCTCTGGGTTACAACAGCAGGGGTCTCAACAGGAAGAGACGGGTCATCCGCGTAGTTCTGAACAAGCAGGAGGAGTATCCGCTCAAGAGGATACAGCGCAGGTGCCGGTAGCCAGACAGGCGTCCAGAGGATCATCCAGTAAACTTGATGACATGCTCAAGCGACAAGCTAGCAACTTCCGAGCTTTTCTTCGCACGGTATCAGGTATCGATCTTAGCTCCATCTTACACAAATGGGAACTAGAAGACGCATTGAAAACTCTGCAGTCACGGTGGTCTATTATAGATTCCCTACACTTGGAGCTAGATAGCGAGCTGGAAGGAATGGATGAAATTTATCAGAGTTCATTCGACAAACATGAAAGCAAGTATTTAGAAATTAAGAAAGCAATCAATTCGAAACTGTGGTCTGTATCGAACAAGGAGGTATGGACGCCAAAAATAGATATTCCCAACTTTACTGGCAACTATAATCAGTGGACATCGTTTAAGGATCTCTTTACAGAAGCCATACATAACAACATTTCAATCTCAAATGCTCAAAAAATGCAGTATTTAAAGGGGAAGTTGAAAGGAGAAGCCGAACGTTTAGTACAACATCTTCAAATCAGCACTGAAAACTATTCTGTGGCGTGGGAGATTCTAAACAATCGATACAATAACATACGATTGATTTTTACAACACATGCTAACACTCTGCTCAACTTGCCAACAACTCAACACGCTTCGGTAGATCATATCAAGAATATTCACGATACTGCCAGAGAATGTTTGAATGCCATAAAGAACCTTGGAGTAGACACCAGCAGTTGGGATCCATTGATAGTGCATATTCTATTACAAAAGTTGGACACGGAGTCCCACAATCATTACTTGGAATCTCTTAAGAAACCTAGAGATTTGCCAACGCTTGAAGATTTCCTTCAGTTTATCGAACTCCGTTTCACAACGTTAGAATCGTCACGAAAAAAGCAAGACAATACAAAATCATCGATTAAGCAACAAAACAATACACAGAATTCGAAATTAACAAAATTTAATAATTATACAAAACAATCTTTGCCCGCACGCAAAGTAGGTCAATCAATTGAATCGAACAATAGCTATTCGGCAAAAGTACGAATCTGTCCACTGGGCAAAGAAACGCATGGACTGTACTTTTGCAATAAATTTCTAAATATGTCACCACAAGACAAACTAAGAACAGTAAAGAAAATGAGCGTATGTGAAAACTGCCTTTTTGATCATAAGAAACAGTCTTGTGCATCAGAAAAATGTTGCCGTGAATGCCAGGGTAAGCACAATACTCTGCTACATAAAGCATACAACAACGGGGTAGTTAACACTGCGTTGGGGGACGCAAACAACACGCAAGACAACACCACGTTACAACAAGGTAACGGTGGTTTTGAAACATTGTTAGCGACAGCATTGATGAGAGTTCAAGCAAGGGACGGATCTTATCATAAAATGCGCGCACTGATAGACCAAGGCTCTCAGGTTTCTCTTATATCCGAAAAGGCCGCACAAGCTCTATCCTTAAACAGAAGGCAATGTAAGGGAACCATAACAGGTATCGGAGCCAAGGAAAGCAGCTGCAAAGGTGTCACAAAAATTTCATGCGAATCATTATACAGTACATTTTCATTTCAAACAGAAGTCGTCATATTGAACACACTCATCAAGAATTTACCAAGTTACACATTTAACAAGCCAACATGGCCTCACCTGGATGGTATACAACTTTCGGATCCAGAATTTTATGTAAGCCGTCCAGTAGACATTCTCTTAGGAGCTAACGTGTACGCTCATATCATAATGAATGGGATGATTAGGTCAGAAAGGCCAATGGTACCCATTGCTCAGCAAACCCGTCTGGGCTGGATTTTGAGCGGGAACATACAAACTTATCATTGTAATTTAGTTAAAAATCAAGAAGATCAACAACAAAAATTCTCGGAGACAGCAGACAAAACAGATTCGCTCAACTTATCAGAAGAATCAGAATATCAGCAATGTGTGAGCTATTATAAATCCACCCCAACAAGGCGGGGGGACGGCTCACATGACAGGATTCCTTTCATAGAGAATTTTGAAGAACAGTTAGGATCTTCCAAACAAACAGGTGTAGCCCAATTTCTCCAAACAGAAAGAAAGGTTCAAGGTAACAAAAACATACAACAAAACAAGTTATTTATAAACAAATATGGGTCATTAGGTCACATGAAACCATCAATGGGTAACCTGAAACCTGATTGTTCTTTACCGCATCATTGTGTACTACGAAATGAGTCATCTACTTTGGCAAATTTTACAACTGATGAAAAGGTAAAACGCTCAACAATACCTAAACAAGTAAATCTGTCGCTTATCAAGACAAGCGAAAATAACCCAATCGGAAGGCTATTAACAAGATATAGTTCCTTTCAAAAACTAACAAGAGTTTTCACATGGGTTAGAAGATTTATAAATAACACAAAACAAGAACAAACAAGTCAACAACCTAAAACAAATTACCTTACACTACAAGAAAAAAGATCAAGCCACAGTTTTATGTCATTAATTACACTACTTTTATTCTTCATGGGAATAATCGTTACTTCAACAGCATATAACATAACTCAATTAAAAGACAATCAAGGTCTTTATTTTGACAAAATTTCCGATATGCGGTTAATCAGAGATGAATGGAAAATTGTTTCATACTATGACATGAACCCATATTGGCAAGGAGCGTCAGCATGTAACAAATATATCAAGTACCTAAATCAAGCATGCAATCAATTAAATAAAACATCGTATTGTAACATAATTACAGAACAATTACAACATGAGTTCTCAGAACTAGAGTACTATAACCACCTGTTGCTAAGTCAGCATTCCTGCACGCGCCGGGACACACGCCGGCGCCGGGGCCTTATCGACGGTGTCGGATATATTGCAAACAGTCTTTTCGGCGTACTTGATCAACGATTCGCCGAACAATACAAACATGACATATTAACAATACAATACGATGAAAATTATCTGTCTTCACTTATCAAAAATCAAACATCGATTATTGAAGTAGAATCCAATGTTCTTAAAAGACATGAAGAATCTATTAACAAACAGTACAAGTTATTAAATCAATTATCAATGAGACTAAGCGACCTTGAGCATGAAATTAAGACTGAAGCACAAAGAAACGCGATGAATTCGGATTTTAGTATGGCAGCCATTGCAGCGAGCAACATAATGAGACGTTTACAAACCATGCAAACTGCTCTATTGGATACCATAACCGACATCTATCATGGCAGATTCAACCTTCATCTTATTTCGCCAGAACAACTGAAAGACACATTAAGCACTATATCAGGTCATCTCAACAAGGAGCTATCATTGCCTATAAACAACATGCAAATTGACCTAACAAACATTTACAGTTTATTAAAAATCAAGACGAGAATGGCCGAAGACTACTTATTATTTGAAATTCGAGTTCCTTTAGTAACACGAGACTCATTTGAAGTCATGCGCCTTTTATCGGTACCTAAAGCTGTGGGAAATGCTAGCATGGCAAGACTCATACCTATAGCTGAGTACGTCGCAATCGATTTAAGGAAGGAATCATATCTAACTATGTCTGAGCAAGAAGTAAAGGCGTGTCTACACAACGGAATTGATACCTACTTATGCAATTCAAGGAGCCCTATCTACCGACTAAAAGGGGATACGGATTTATGCGAAGTTGAACAGGGAACAGGAAAATGTAAGCTTACCATAACTTCATGTACCAGTGAATGGGTGGAAATAAGTAAGATTAACATGTACTTATATTTCTGCTGCGACGTATGCCCATTACGCCTGTTGTGCGAGAACTACGCTACAGCCGGACGACTAGAAAAGGCTGGCATTTTAAGCATCAATCAAGGATGCATCATTAAAACACAAAACTTTACAATTTATTCACATAACAACAGTACGAGCAACATACGCGCTAACGATCGGTTTTATGTACAAGAATTAGAGCCGATCAACCACATGCTAAACATTAGCCTAACAGACCCTCTGCTAAGTAACAACACTTCTACCCTACCTTCACCCAATGATCAACAACTTGAATACATCAAGAAACAGATAAAAGAGCTGAAAGCTCAAGAAAACTTGGTACCAAATATATCAGTCCACGACGTACACCACTACACGGCCATTTACGCCATCGTGCTTAGTGCAGTAATATTCATCTTACGGTGGTACCGTAACGCCTGCTACAAGCAGGCCACCACTCCACAGCAAGCGACGGTGGTGGCTGCGGCGGCGACGGCGGCGGCGAGGGTCGAACAAGCGAGCCCTCAGCCAACCGGCAGCGCCCAGAGACGGGCTTCAATCGGACTTACATCGTCGAACCCTTGTGATTACGGTGTTCGTTTTAGTGCTAGTGGATGTGATATCGGTATTAGTGAATCGCGTACAAGTGTAAACTCTGAAATCCCATTAGTGCATAAAGTGGAGAAGTCAACAGACCCCATGCCTAGGAAAACAAATTTTGTAGAGACTTTTAAGAATTAACATAGAAAACAAAATGATATCACCTTGTTATCATTATCATTTTTAATTTGCACGCTTTACATTCTATTTTCTCCCCTGGGAGCATGTACGGTACAAGTCACCGTGCATCTTCCTAGGTCAGCAGAAAGGCGTCGCGCGTGCGACCTACTTTCCGATTTTACATTAATTAATTTTACACAAAAATTACCAGTTCGCAATCAGCCACCAAGGGCGCGCGTGCTCATAATCATCAATATCATTTAATCTAAGTTTGTTGGACAATAGACAAATTTACCAAAATCAATCAGTTTATCATTTTAACAATTATTAATGTATAGCTAGCAAGACGCCGTACAACTATAGAGGATTTAAATAACTCCCAAGAGACTTCTAAAATAATTAGGTGCACGAAAATAAACAAGGTGTATTTACGTTTACTGTCACAAAGGAATTGTAAGGAACATTTGGTACAAAACAAACAGCTACAGGTGCGTTTGAGTAAAATTAAATACGAATGTAGAGGACCACGTAAATAATGAGTACTTACTTTAATTTAGACTTAAGGTGTGTCCACAGTGACACAGTCCAAGATTAATAAAAACCGGGACTACATTTATATTACTCATGTTCTAAACTCTGTCATAATAACTCCTTAGACTTGAGTTGAGTAAAGTTTAGTTTTTTCTTTATAATTTGTATTTTATTAATATAAAATAATTAAAACTTTACAGCAACCTGTGAAAAATTCTTAGAGACTCTTAAATAGACGTAGAGATAATTTTGTTGCTTTCCAGCTCAATTTTTAATTTTCTCAAATTTCGTTTTACGTAGTAAGTATTCGATTATTTTTTTTCACACTATAAATTCACACTGTCAAAAAAAGGACATGAAATTCAGCAAGGAACACAAATCAATTGCTAGAAGCAGAACTTGGTAGAGAGAATTGAACGCACGTTATCAGCGTTTCTTCTCCATTGGGCGCAGACTGTTCACACTCGGTTTGTATCAAACGACATCTATCGAAGCATTTTGAAGCTTCCGAGTGCTCAAATACCTTAAAATCAGTGAATTGGATAGTTTATTTATTTTTCTCATCTTAGTTTTTACAGTTTTTGTAGATCATGGTCGTGAAATCGGTTTTACTCACAATATTCTTAGAGGCTTTGCTATCTGCTCTAGATTTCTTTAAATTAAAAAAATTAACATATTTCGTCCCACTGCTGGGCAAAGGTCTCACTCAAACTCTTCCAACCATCCCGATCCTTGGCTGAGTCCCACCATTCTTTGTCGAAGGTGACGAATGCAATTGTAAAATGTGATTTTTCATACTCACAACCATTTGCAACTAAGCTCTTTAAATGTATATAAAAGCGAAGAATACTAAATAAATAAATAAATACTTAAACATTCTAATATCATTAACAAGATACAAAGTGTATTGTGTTATTTGATCCATGATCGAAGATCCAAGATTATTAATAAGCCATCATCATTGAAGGTTGGGGGTCCATTCCACTGTACCAACAAGATTTATGACTAGGTACAAGATTTATGATCTTAGAAAATCTATTTACTCTAAACAACCGTATTAGTACTGCAATTTAGCAAAACTTTCAAAACTCCCCCGAACCATAGCGAGAACCCAATCATACTTAGCATGATGGTTCCTAGAGCAAGTTCCTAAATTATTCAGGTTTTAGCCAAAGTTTCACCTTTGTTAAGGCTGTGAAGGGGAAGTTTTTGAAGGCGAAAGTAAGCAGAGGTTTTCTAAAGGGCTTATTAAAAACCAGCGGCGCTATTCTTGTGTTAAATTATATTAAGTGACTAAAAAGTTTTCATAATTATTATCAGTTTAATAGAAGTTTGTTAATAGTAGACGTAATTACAAAAAAATTCCGTTAAAAACTTTGAATTTTTGTAAAATTATAACCAAATTTAGGATTGGATACTTTATAGACTGAAATAAACTCAGTCCTTACTTATTATTAATTATTTTTTTCGCTATGATAACCGCTATGTAAAGTATCATATTAAATTTATTTGGTGATGTAAAAATATTGAGAATCCTTCAATCAATCAATGTTATGTGATAAAATTTAATTAAAACTCCAACCTGTCCAAACATTAAAAATGTACAACTTAATTAACTTTCCGTAAAAATATGAAAAACCTTCCACTTTTTCATGAAAATCGGATTCACGATTCTCTTTATTACTTCAATCGAATGCGACGTCATAACGAGATGATAATGCCGTCTGATACAATATACGGCAGCGGAATCGAATTGCAAGGAGCGAGTGAGTCATAGCCATGTGATGAACAGCTAATTTTTTTATATCAATACAACGGGAAATTACTCGTAAGTACGTTGATTGCAGAAATCGAGCAATAATCGAATGCAACATGGTCTTAACAATCTTGTCCAAAACAATATACAAAATTGTGTTATTTCATATACGAGCTTTTTAAAAATGGTTTATATTCAAAAGCTGTAGTAAAAATTGTGTACAGTAATAAATTATTCAATTAAGTTTATTATTTTATTCATATATCATCGCACGGAATGATAAAATACGTTATGAAAACACAACATTTAACATTCAAATAGAGTACAGTATTTTTGCTAACAAGCATAAATAGAAAAATATAGCGAATATATTAATACTAGCTGCGCCCCGCGGTTTCGGGACTACTTACGGTACAGGAAAAAGATATTGGTTTTAACTTCGCATAGTTTCAATCAAAATTACCTGGCTATTCCCTATTCCCTATAATCGAGTAGTGGGTAATGACGCGAGAGAACCGATAGGGGGATTTATTCGGTACAATTTTATGAGCAGTGGACCTTTACCCCGAGGTTGTTATTAGATCGTTAACGTTTCTGGGCCCACGGCTCTGTGATTGGTTGGAATGATTTCATCTTACGCGCCTGTGATTGGTTGATGTGATTTATTCGTGATTCGGAAACCTTTTGATGTTATGACATTTGTATTGACTGAGGTACGTGACTTGAACATGCTTTTGATATTGCGCCACTGATTTGATTTGTGATTCCAAGGTGAGACTCAAGAAACTCGTAAAATAATAACATTTTGAACTATTTTTTGGGTTATTCTGTTTGAACGGGGCTAACTTAGCAGAACGTATCAATCTAATCAGAAATGAACTTATATTTTGCCATCATAGAAAACCTAATAACCCACTTCCATAGATTCCTTCAACTGACGAAACATCTGGGTGGCAAATGTGTGTTCTTATCATGTTTTAGCTGTTATAATTTACCCCAATTGAGGACATTAGCGGACCTACTATTAAACCCTAAGCAGATGTCGGTAATCGGTAATCGGTGTTCAGACTTGCGCTAGACAGGAAGAGTTAAGAAGCTGACTGCCAACCTTCTATAATGGAGAGGCACTGAAAGAAAGAAAAAATTGTGCGTCAAGAGTAGCTATAGCTACCCTGTTTTTGAAAAGCCCTTAAATTTGAGATTAAGTATGTGGAGTAGCAAGTAATTTACTTTTGTGATTGCCACCTAGTGGCGGAGTACGGAAACTTTCCTTGTTATGTTAATGGATGTAATTATACTTTTAAATGTAATTGCACGGGAAAGTAATTATATTCATTATTTCGAAGTTGTGATGCGCTGAGAGTATTATAGTAATTAATTTTCATAAATGCGCAAGTGGCTTGAAGATTAAAGTTTTATGTAAATTGGTCTTTGTGGGAATTTAACGTTTCGTGGCAATTTACAAACATTTTAATATTTTTGCTCTTGGACTTTATTTTAGTAACACAACATACTTTTTACTAAATAAACATACATATTTTTCACATGTTGAAACTAATTAAAAACTAAACACAATTGAAATTTTTTAACAGTAAAACTATAAAGACTTAGGTACATAGGTATGTAATTTGCTAAATGAGAAAGGTTCCTCATTTAGCAAATTACATCAACACAATTTAATCCTCCCCATAACTTGTACAGCATTTACCGAACAAATTCACCGTAATTTCAAAGGTGGTAATCATAAACCGGGCCCTAAAAATACATCTGGTTTATCATTAACCCCCAATAACCGTCTCGATTCCATTAGCTAACGGTACTCTATAGGGTAAAATAATTATTTTGGTAATACCCCTTTGTTTACTTAGCAGCGGGTTCAGCTGAGTATGTGTCATTCACCTTTATAAGAGGTGTCTTATAATAATATGTATTATTAATTAATTAAAAGCACGACGGCCGAGTGGGTTAGTGTTTTCGATCCGAATTTTATTTCTTCTAATAATGTATTTCGAGTATTTTATTATTTTCAATACTAATATTATAAAGAGGTAATGTTGCTTTGTTAGATTGTGTGTTTGAAGGGGGTAATCTCCAAAACTACTCAGCCTATTCAAAAAATCTTTCGACGAAGTGTAGAATGGACTGTCTGGATGGTTATAGACTAAAATTTATTCCGATAGTTTCATTAGTACACCCGTGCAAAGCCGGGGTTTGCTGCTAGTGTATTAATAAACATTATGTTATTAGATACATAAATATTAAAATAAATTAATGCATGTACATGTACCATCTATACTTATGTATAGTATGGTCTGCAAAGTTGGAAACTGCTTCTAATTCTATCGTTTGACACTATCTCTTAAATTACAAATTGTTTGCAAACGAAACTTGTACCTTTAGCACAATTTTTCTACCAAATTCCCAACCAATTTTGAACTCTATTCCTTTAAACGTCATGTCGTGTTTACTACTTATGCATCGTAGTAAATGTGGTATTATTTGTTAGTGCTAGACTCATCTTAAAGGTTAATAAACTCATATGTTAGGTTTTAATGAGACTTTCGAAGTTATACTAACAATACTAACTTGTTCACTCAAAATGTTGTATGCTTTTGAAAAGTTTCAGTTTTGCTCTTTGACTTCACTAAATTGAATTTCTAGTTATTAATTGCGTTGCTGTTTTGAAACAGCGTATCTATTTAAATAATTAATTTATCATAGAATAACTTTTATAAGTGAGTAATCTGTTATTTAATAGTTGGAGTTCGTTCGTTGTTATGATCAAGTGAGCAATTCTGGAAGTGTTAGGCCGCCTGAAGGCCTCCGTCATGGCTTAACGACCTTAAAAGCCGGGACCGACACTTTAACGTGCCCTCCGAAGCACGGAAGTGCTCAGATGATAATTCCACTTGCGGTCACCCATCCAAATTATTACTGTCCTAAGCGTAACTTAAAAAAATGAGATCGATGAAATTTCCGGTATTTTTTTTAATTGTTTTTATGTATTTCAAATTTGGAATACTGTTTTCTGTTTCTAAAGATTGCAGTATATTTCTTAGATTTAAACACGCTTCATATGAATTACCATCAAAGAGTGGATTGTGATTATTCCTCCGTAACGACTTGGAACATTAGCTAAGTATTACTTTTTCGTAGCTAATGTGCTTCTGAAATCAATCACAAATACATTTGGGAACGCCTCGATTTACTATGGATTGGTCATTTTGGCCGTAGCAATATACTCAATGTTAAAAAAGTTGTTGCTACCGACTGGTTTAGTAGACATAATATTTTCTGTTGTGAAACCACGATGGTCTTTAAATGCTTTAAACGTCAAAATTTTCTTTCACCTTCGTCCAAGGTTCCAAAAAGCACATACTTACTTCGAAATAAAAAAACTGAAAATGAAGATTTTGATATAACTGAGGGTTTACGTTTATCCTATTTCTAATAATGGAAATTTATCATATTTTGATTTTATTTATAGCAAATAGAATTCCAATTTACAAACCGACATAAAATCATCGAGTCTTAACGCAAACTTAGGTACTTGATCTATTAAAATCATTCTATAATTCCAAGTATAGATATATACATACTCCATATTCCGATACATTCTCCATCATTCATACACTTCTTGCTTCAGCCCTTCAATTTTCGGCTTCGCATTGCAATTATGTCACAAATGGGTTAGTCCTAGAAGGTCCAATTCGGCAAATCCATTAGGAATGTTCGATTGATAGATTCATCTGTTTGTGCAGGCTTTCTCAGTGTTGGCTTACCTACCTTTGAATGAGATCAATGTCAGTTCATAATAGTATTGGGTCCCGATAACGACCTTTAACGTGTAAGTTATTTGATGAAACATAGTTTATGTTCAATTTAATATGTCAATAATTATATTGCATGTGACTAGCGAAAAACTATTTCCTTTCTTGACCGCTTTTAACGGTCAAAGAAGAAACACTCCTAATAGAGTTAGTTTGATACTCTAGTATCAAACTAACTTTATTAGGAGTATTTCTTCGATATTATATCGATATTTAGTTCGATATTTTTCTTTTTTCAAACCTGTTTATTTAAGTACTGATAATTACATTAAATATATCTTATGGACTAACATTTTTCTATCTATAAACACCTTAACGGGATATTTACCATGATTGGTAGATTTATGAATTTGTGAAATGGTAAAAAACATGATACTCGTAGTTTCAAAAGTTCTACCTTTTTATCTGTCCTTAAAATGGCTTATCATTACTATTATAATCACACATCTGGAGCTAACTCTCAAAGCAAGCGGCTCAACCTTTTATGTGCCCAGCTTAAAGCTAACTTAGTTTACTCTGACTTATCTTTGAAACATAAACAAGTCATCACTTAAAACTCGTATTTTGGAGAACGGTGACAGGAAGATAGCGTACATACTCGTAACTTAAACTATTATATACTGTATAATATCTTGAAACGAGCTTATAGGAAGAAAAATAAGCGCACGTGATTGGTCGTCGAAAATAATTGTCTTTCTCGTGATTGGCTAGATTCGAAAATTGACAATTGATTTGAAAATCTAGCCAATCAAAAAATAGATTGAGATTATAAAAAAAAGCTCCTTTACAAACATCATTTGACGGTGACCGTTTTTAAGTAAACAGGACTTTAACTAAAAGCCTGGTTGGGTTATATTTAGTACTAATCTGTGAGTTGGTTTAGGGGCGCACGTGCGGTGTCCCGTTACTTGATGTATCAGCGTCAATGTTGGTGATATTATGGTTTCAATAAGGATAAGTTAGCACCAGTTTGACGGTAGGGAACAAAACCAGATTTTTTTTTGAGCCAAATAGAGACCTCGTCTTTGAGAAAACGCCCCAAAAGAGTTAATAAAACGCGTTGGGCCCCGGTACCACATTCTATTTGTTATAGGACAAATTGGGGAGTTAGGGATTTTCCATTTCAAACAAAAATATAAAGACCTCCGTTACCGCAACAAATTTTAGAATAAAAATCTATAAGTAATATAAGTACTTTTTGTGTTTCTTAAACTGGTTTTAAAAACCTGTAAAGGTTTCGTAAGCCTGTTTTCCTATTGGTTAATATTCCATTGCTAATAAATGCTACCTACATTTTCTAATTCGGGAATCCAAATAACCAAAGAAAATTAAAAAAACCGGGAAATCGAAATACGTTTTCCTTGTCCAAAGACTATTGAAATTTCCATTTTATTTTTGCAGCTTGTTCTGTATTCAGAAGCGGACGTCACAAAAACAATTAATGGAATTACAAAATAAAATGACTTTTAAAAATACTGTTGGAAAAACACCTCTTGTTTTCTATTTAAAGATTTCATATTCTAAAATAGAAATAAATAGGTAAATCAATTTCCTTCGACTATAACACGCAGCGCCATCTAGTTCTTAGCTATGCAATCTAATGCGTATGTTATACTAACCACATAACTGATGTTAAGTGATCGGATTGGTTGCAAAACGATAATTTGAGAAAATAATAGTTCTAGAAGGTCACGACCCTCAACACTAAGGTCAACTATTCACAGAGGATTCACGGAGGATACTGGTATAAGTCGCGCCACGTAAAAAGAACGATCAGTGGAACGGGAGCGAGTGACCCGTGCGCTAACATACCCCATGTTTGCGCACGGCACGGGTTACTCGACGAACTCTCTCACTCACGAACCAATAGCACGCGCTAAATCAATGGTGTGAAGTCCGCGGCGTCACCACTCTACCAATCGGATCTGAGATTCCATAGAATTGCCTACTGCACAGCTTTTCCCCTCAGCGATCTTTTTACATGGCGCCATCTATACCTGTTGCTTTTAATTCCTGAGTTTACGACATCGAAACAAAACTCTGTAATCCAAACAAAATCTACATTCTCGGATAGTTAGTGAGCTGTCACGTATTGAATTTACGTGCTCCGTTGATTTCGACTCGATAAGAGATACAGACGAATTGAATTGAAACTGCAAGATGTACAGTCGACTACAAAATAAGTATAAAAATGTATTGTTTATTTTTTTAAATACTTACCTGCTCCAAACATTTCTAAAATTTTAAAAGTGTTATTTTGCATTGGAATGAAAAACGATTCACAAAATGTTATATCAGATTTTCTGCATTTAACAAATCTATAATTTATCTATTCATATTAGCCCGTTAGCCCTATAATTTATTATTGAGAATGAAAAAAGAGCTTTCGAATTTAGGATTTTTTTATTAGTCAGTGCCACTCAGAATTAACGTTACTATTTAAGGGGGTGTAGTCGTCATTAGCTTATTTGAGCAGTATTTCGAGAGCCCTAACTCAATAATGTGATCAGATTATTTAAAGAATTTTACGGTTTTAGAAAGATTAATCTTTATTATAATACACTGCAGAGAGAAAACATAATATTTGATTATAGTTTTTGAAGGAGAAGTCAATCCCGTCATAGCGTTTTACGAAAATGAGCGTCAGAGCTGTCTTTCAGAAGGGATATCACTATTGTAATGTGAGAAAATGTTTTATTTTAAGCGTTTGTGGACCTGAAAATATATTCTCATAATACACTACAGCTCAAAACAATAAAAAAATAGCCTCTAAAGGTAATGAAAACAATATTTAAAAAGTACAAAATCGTTTCACTTTAACACATATTTTTTACTAGTATTTGAAGAAAAACACAAGAGTTTTATTCATTTGATGAAAATATAGGTATTTCTAAACGTACAGTTTTTTTTTCAATCAATTTCGAGCACCCAGTAATTTACAGGATTATTTTATAACCACTATATATCCGGCCGCGCGATCGTCTTCCGATTAGTCGATCCCGGGTCCTCCCAGCGAGAGGACGTATCACTTTTTTCCGCCGCCTTGTCAAACAAAATCGATAGCGTAGAAAACTCAAAGCGCGATACACTAGTATTGATACTTGTACCATATATATATATTATAAAGAGGTAAAATTTGTTTGTTTGTTTTTTTGTTTGACGGAGGTAATCTACGACTAACTAGTCATCCGATTTGAAAAATTCTTTCACCGATGTGTAGAATGGACTGTCGGGATGTTTATCCCTACTAATATAATAAAAGGAAAAGTGTGTGTGTCTGTCTGTGTGTCTGTTTGTTTGTCCGTCTTTCACGGCAAAACGGGGCGACGAATTGACGTGATTTTTTGTGTGGTGGTAGTTGAAGGGATGGAGAGTGACAGGGACATTTTTATCCCGATATTCCCGCGGGAACGGGACTTACGCGGGTGAAACCGCGGGGCGTAGCTAGTAGGCTATATTTTATTCCGGTAGTTTCATTAGTGAAGCCGGGACGTACTGCAATGCTGCATTACCACTCACTCACTCACTCACTCACTCATTGGCGTAATAAATTGTTTTCTATGATGGTGGATGGGAAGGTTTATTTTTTTAACAGATTCGTATAGAGGGTAGTTTGGCGAGTTAAGGAAAAATCCGACTTTACCCATTTTTTGCCCCCTTTTTGCCCACCCCTGGTGTATCTCAAAAACTACAAGACCTGCAAATATTTTTTTAACAGATTCGTATAGAGGGTAGTTTGGCGAGTTAAGGAAAAATCCGACTTTATCCATTTTTTGCCCCCTTTTTGCCCACCCCTGGTGTATCTCAAAAACTACAAGACCTGCAAATATTTTTTTACAGATTCGTATAGAGGAGGTCCTGGGGAGTAAAAATCATATTTGTGTTTTGCCCCTGTTTTGCCCCTTTTTTGCCCCATTGATGGATCTCGGAAACTACGTAACATTTTTGATTGCTTTAAACGGATTTGTATAGAGGAGATTTTGGGATGAAAAAAAAAGTTTTAAGATTTGCCCCCATTTGCCTCCCTCATTTTGCCGCCACGCGTATTTCGTAAACTAGGAGACTTGGAAAATTTTAGTTTTCAGATTCAGGTAAGGCATTACAAAGTTGATAAAACGTGGTACTTTTTTTTTTTTAATTTTGACTTTTTTTTATTCTCCATACATTTTGTATGAAATTTCGAAACTTTTTAAGGGCAAAATAAAAAATTTGAAAGAATTTGTAATATTTTCAAACGGATTTGTATTGAGGAGGCTTGCATTAGTAAAAAAAAGTTTTTAGTTTTGCCCCCATCTGCCCCCTCGTTTTGCCCACCACTGTATCTCAGAAACTATAAGACTTGGAAAAATTTAGTTTTCAGATTCATGTAGGGCATAATAATGTTAATGAATTGAGGTTCTATTTTTTACTTAATTTTGACTTTTTTTTCTCCATACATATTGTATGAAATTTCATAACTTTTGATTGTGGGATAGGTAAAGTGGCGACAGACCTCAGGGACGTGTGACCTCCGAATGCCCCTTAAATCTAAAGGGAAAATTTATAAGACCATAACCTGTCGCGTTCTATGGATCAGAATGTTGGGCAATGAAGTAGACTGATGATAGGAGAGTGTATGCTACTGAAATGTGTATGACTGATGTGTATGTGTGTGAAAAGATAACGTGCGCCCCAGAGGCACCTGCGAAACGAATATAGCGCTGTTTTGTTTCATCCAACGCGTGTACACGCGTGTGCTTTCAAGCCAACTCAGTCGTCTCAGTCAACACCGCCGAAGGACGACTGCTGCTATTCGGTAAGTACCGTAGTTTGGTTGCTATGACCATACGTTGCGCTCGAGAGGCGCATGTTTATCTTCTGTGAAACTTTTATGTATTTGTGTGTGATTACGTTTCTGTTACTTTTTCTTTATTTACACATAAACAAAGTATGTAGGTATACAATTAGGTTATTGTTATAAGTAATTTTTTAAGAAGCAGAAGAAATTATGGACGAAAGAGAAATAATATTCCTTTTTGAGTCAAGAAGATGAAAGGTCCAGATGATAGCAGTGACAGCGAAATGGAGGATCACGTAAGTGAAGACGATACTTGTTCAATGTGATACTGACGACGAATAGGTACATAAAAGATGCCATTGATGAAAGCTTGAACACCTCAACACCTCCTGACGACACCTCAACACCTCCGGATGACGCCTCTACATCTCTTGATGACACCTCAACACCTCCTGACGACACCTCAACACTTGAAAGTAATTACACACACAATGTTTTATCTAAACAAGAAAACCCTTAAACCGAAGAGAATATTATATGGAAAAACGAAGTATTTAACTGTGTACACCATGGATGAGATCTAGATTGGGAATCCCTACTTTATCAAAGTGTTTGAGAGAAAATATTGAGAACATCCTGCCACGGGCTATTGAAAAAGCTTCTTAAGAAGCTGAAGAGTAAACTCCGGCTAAAGTTCGCCGTTACTGTAGGCTATGTACCACCAAAAATAAAAGAATGTCTATGATGACCTGTACAAAATGCAAAAAGTCTGTGTGTGGTGAACAAAAAAGATGTTTGCAACAAATGTCTATAATTTTTTTTATTTGAAGTATTTTGTAATTTGAGACTGAATATAATAGTCAATTTTTAGTTTGTAAGAAAAAAAACTATAATTGTTCCATAATTATTTTTTTATTCTTCTTTAATATAAACTAAACACTTCAAATTATTGTTTTTATTGAAATCAATAAAAACAATAATTTGAAGTGTTTAGTAATCTTACTTATTTTGGATTGCATAGAATAATATTTTCTTTTTTTTTCTCTTTATTATGTTGGTAGGCTGCCTTTTATTTAAGTGTTTGTTGTTGGACTTTAGGATTGTAACTAAGATTTCAATGTCCGCATTTCCAAAAACGGTTCTGTCAGAACACCAGCGCGGCGTATTGCCCCCGCAATAAACCGCATTATGCTTCCCTTCCTTCGTATGAGCAAGTGGCCAACTCTGGTGACGGAGTTTTTAGGCCGCCTAAAGGCCTCCGTCATGGCTTAACGACTTTTTTAAAAGTCGGGACCGACAATTTAACGTGCCCTCCGAAGCACGGAAGCGCTCAGATAATATTGCCACTTGCGGTCACCCATCCAAGAAATGACCGCGCAGAGCGTTGCTTAACTTCGACGATCTATCAAGAACGCCTTAGCAAGCTTCGCCACGAACGCTTCCGCATTATGCTGAGATAGGACCATTTTGCATGCCTAAACTACTAACTACTAATTTTAGCCTATAGCTTAGTATGGCATGGTCTACGTGACCTCAGGACGGATGAAAGTCATATCACTAAGAAAGTTATGAGTATGAGTGTGAAATGTGGATGGACAATAATGGATATACAAGTAGAAGAAGGCCGAGGGAAAACTGGATGGATTGTGTGAAAGAGGATATGAATGTGAGAGGAGTGAACTTCGCCAACTACGAATGATAGAGATGAATGGAAGATTAAGCATGTTGGGCCCACCCCACCTAGTATGGGATAAGAGCAGAAGAAAGATGTTGAAACAAACAACCTAAACGTATAAGTGTAAAAATACAAAAAAATCAAAATATAACAAAACGAAATTTAATATGAGCGACTGTATGGCTAAATTTTATCAAAACTTTTAACAAATGTCTAAGGGGTAGTCAAAACTACCCTACTTAGGTATTGTAGAAGGTGGTGGTGTTCGAGATTAAGTACACAATTTCACAAATTCCTCATTTAATTGCAGGAAGAATAAATAAAAAGAATTTTTATTTTTCAATCTTATATCGAATAATAGACTTCAGTCACTATTTTTTACCTGTCAAAACTAAACCAAAAGCGCGAGAGAATTCTAAAATTGAAATTAATTTTTCAGCTGTGAAAGACCTCCTTCAATCACGGTAAAGGTTTGATAAGACTTCAAGCTTCGCGGATGGCACGCTTTATAGATAATGAATGAAATGAATGAGGTGTATTGAATTGTGGACAGGATCCCCACATCACTCCCCTTCGAAGACCGTCACTACGGGCGATAAAAATCTGGAAAACGAACTTGTCTACCAGATCGTGTAGTGCGTGTTAGGGAAGGTTCTACCGTTCGTGCAGACTCTGGAACAAAGGTGTGCTCAGGCTCAGGTGGGGATGCTGTCGATAGGATGAAAGCCGGTTTAAGACGATCTATCGAAACAGTCATCGCTTTGCCCTTGACAAGGATTTTAAAAACTTTATCTCCGCGTTGGAGTACCTCATGAGGACCAGAGTACGACGGGTGAAAGGCTCCTTTCAACACTTCTTCCCGAAGGAATACGTGTGTCGAGGAAGAGAGGTCTTTGTAAACAAAAGTTTTGATTTTGTTGTGACGAGACGCAGGAGATGGTTGCAGCTTCTGTGTGATTGAGCGTAGCCTGGCAGTAAAGTCTGTCACATCAGTAGTGCCAGCTAGCGAGGTGTGAAAAAATTCACCTGGTAGTCTAAGAGGCTCACCGTAAACTAGTTCAGCTGCAGATGAATGAAGGTCTTCCTTCACCGCGCTTCGTATACCTAGAAGGACAAGTGGCAGGGCTTCCGTCCAGTTGGTGTCAGCATGACATGTTATAGCTGTCTTTAACTGTCGATGGAATCTCTCCACCAGTCCATTGCAGGCGGGATGATAGGCTGTGGTTCGACGATGCTTGAATCCGGCGAATTTCGTAAGAAATTCGAACAATGCGGACTCAAACTGTCGCCCACGATCGGTCACAATATCGGTTGGGCAACCGAATCGGGCGATCCAACCAAGTAACAATGCCTTTGCAACCGTTTCTGCCGAGATATCCGCTATAGGGATGGCTTCAGGCCATCTAGTAAAGCGGTCTACGGCAGTGAGACAATATCGGTAACCATTAGAGATAGGCATAGGACCAATTAAATCTATGTGCACAAAAGCGAATCGACCTTTAGGCAAATCAAATGTACCTAGTGGAGCGGTAACGTGTCGAGTTATTTTCGACCGTTGACAGGCCAAGCACTTTTTGGACCATTCTCGACAGTCCTTCCTGATCCCTGGCCAAACGTAACGCTGAGCTATAAGCTTTGCGGATGCGTTTGCGCCGGGGTGACTTAGGCAGTGTAGACTGTCGAAAACTTGCCTACGCAAAGACTTGGTCACAAAAGGTCTCGGTGTGCTTGTACTTACGTCGCAGTAAACCTCCACCTCGCTACCGGTCTCCTTGATTTTCTCCAGGCGAAGCGATGTTGGTTCGGCGTGGAGAAAAGAATGGAGTTCGGCATCTGTGCTCTGAGACTTGGCGAGTAATTCCAGGTCAATTGGACTTTGTATCTCCTCAATTCGTGATAGCGTGTCGGCCACGACATTGTCCTTGCCGGAAATGTGCCGGATGTCGCTGGTGAATTGAGAGATAAAATCCAGATGTCTGAATTGACGCGGTGAGCAATTGTGTTTTCGCTCGCTGAAAGCGTGACACAGCGGCTTATGGTCGGTGTAGACTGTAAAGACTCTCGCCTCGAGCATGTGGCGGAAGTATTTAATGCCCTCGTATATAGCGAGTAGCTCACGATCGTAGGGTGAATACTTCCGCTGGGATGGGCTGAGTTTCCGCGAGAAAAATGCCAGTGGTTGCCAGGCATCGTCTTTAAGCTGCTGGATTACTGCGCCCAATGCTAAGTCACTAGCGTCCGTGACTAACGCGAGTTTGGTTAGGCAATCGGGATGTGCTAATAAAGCAGCATTGCAGAGGCTTTCTTTGGTCTCTTCGAAAGCTGAAAGAGTCTCACCTGACAGGTTCACCGGGTCAGAAGGCTTAACCGAACCAGCTAAAAGGGCGTTGAGAGGGCCTTGAATTTTGGCGGCGTTAGGGATAAATCGTCTGTAAAAATTGAGCATGCCCAAGAATCGCCTAAGCTGGCGGATCGTTGTAGGAGCAGGGAACTCCTTAATGGCTTGAATCTTTGATTCGAGTGGTTTCGTACCAGCAGAAGAAATGTGATAACCTAAAAATATCACCTCAGAAGCTCCAAATACACATTTAGAAGTATTGACAATGATGCCATACTTCCTTATGCGCTCAAAGAGCTGTCGAAGGTGGCTTTCATGCTCATCTGCCGATTTGCTAAACACTAGAAAGTCGTCCAGATAGCAGTAGCAAAATTCGAGATCTCGGGTCATTTCGTCCACAAACCTTTGAAATGTTTGTCCCGCGTTCCGAAGACCGAAGCCCATGTATGGAAACTCAAATAAGCCAAAAGGCGTGGTTATTGCGGTCTTTTGGATGTCGTCAACGAAAACAGGTATTTGGTTGTAGGCTTTGACCAGGTCTATAGTAGAAAATATGTTACTACCTGAGATGTTGTGAGCAAAGTCCTGAATGTGCCTGATAGGGTACCTGTCAGCAATGGTCCGAGCGTTGAGCAGTCTATAATCTCCGCACGGGCGCCAGCTATTGTCTTTTTTGGGGACCAAATGCAGAGGAGAAGACCATGGACTCTCAGATGGTCGCGCAGTACCGTTGCTCAGCATCAAGTCAAACTCCTGCTTCGCCACTTTGAGCTTGTCAGGAGCTAGCCTACGAGGGGAACATGAAACGGGCGGGCCGGATGTAGTACGAATGTGATGAACAGTGTTATGTTTGTGAGTTTTAAGCGTGCCAGCCGGTCTAGTTATTTCAGGATATTGGGACAAAATTTTATGGAACGGCGAGTTACCTGATGGAACCTTTACAGATGTTACATTATTAGAAGCATAATCGGGGTAAACATTAATTGACAATGATGTAAGATTATCAACAATGCGCCCTATGCGCCTATTGCGTACATCTACAATGAGGTTGTAGAAGCTCAAAAAATCTACGCCAATTATGGCCTTAGTAACATCAGCTACAATAAATTGCCATGAAAAATCTCTCCTAAGTCCTAAATCTAAATTGAGCTGAAGCGATCCGAAGGTCTTGATGACGCTTCCGTTGGCTGCTGTCAGCTCATAGTTGGTCTTCGCTCGACGCTCACTGAGTGCAGACCGTGGGAAAACGCAGACGTCGCTACATGTGTCCACCAAGAAAGGGATCTTTGATCTGCGGTCCGTGACAAAGAGGCGACCAGGGGAAACGGGGCAATCGTCAGTCGCCCTTACCGACCGCCCAGAGCATTTCCCTGGTCCTTGAAGTCGCAGGGCTTCATACACTGTGTTGCGTTGGCTCCGTGGCGGCTGTGGTACCAGCAGGTAGGGAATCTGCGGTAGCTGGCTTGGGACCGGGATCTGGAGTGTTGTTTCCGCTGACGGTCACGACGGTCGCCGGAACGATTGGGTCGGTCACGTGATCGCGGTTGGCGGTTCAACTGCATCGTCAGATTCTTGACGGTCGCCTTCAGCTCAGCAATCTCAATGGCCATAGATTGCATCGAACCAGGAAAAGGAGTATCTGAAGAAGTTGACGCTAGCTGGCTGCTGGGTGTCACGATGTCGTGTACACGATCGGCCAGATCAGCAGAAGCTTCCAGAGTATTCGCAGGTTGAGAAGCGATCAGTGTCTGCAGGTTGCTGGGTAAGCGGCTGCACCAAATGCTCCGGATGAAGTCGTCAGGAACTGTCGTGCCGGCTAGACCCTGCAGATGACGCAGAAATTGCGAGGGTTTTCTATTTCCTAACTCCTCGTGTAACAGCAACTGTTGGATCTTCTTCTCCCGTGACGCTGACAAACGTTTGATGAGCTCCTCCTTAAGCTTATCATATTTGTTAGATAACGGAGGTGACCTGATGATGTCTTTCACCTCCTTGGAATATTGAGGATCCAAGTGACTTGTGACGTAATAAAATTTCGTCGCGTCTGCCGTGATGTTCGAAATTACAAATTGTCCTTCAATCTGTGCAAACCATATTTCAGGCTCCTCCGGCCAAAACGGTGGTACTCGAATTCCAACTTTATAAAGTTCATGAGGATTTGTGTGAACGCACCTTTTACTTTTCGTCGCCGTTTTTTGGCGATTTTCTTCATCCGAATGGAATGTCTCGGAATCACTCATCTTTAATGTTCACAGGGGTCACCAGTTGTAGAAGGTGGTGGTGTTCGAGATTAAGTACACAATTTCACAAATTCCTCATTTAATTGCAGGAAGAATAAATAAAAAGAATTTTTATTTTTCAATCTTATATCGAATAATAGACTTCAGTCACTATTTTTTACCTGTCAAAACTAAACCAAAAGCGCGAGAGAATTCTAAAATTGAAATTAATTTTTCAGCTGTGAAAGACCTCCTTCAATCACGGTAAAGGTTTGATAAGACTTCAAGCTTCGCGGATGGCACGCTTTATAGATAATGAATGAAATGAATGAGGTGTATTGAATTGTGGACAGGATCCCCACAGGTATGTCCAAAATTTGGAGTATTTGGACTCCAAATACATATTTATTACTTATGTTCGTTCACATGTCATTGTGCAGATGTTTACATTACATGCTTAACAGAGTCGCAAGAAAGAAATTAAAAGAAACATTTGTTTCGGCAGGATCTCGAGGGTCTTATTGATACCTGATCAAAAATAGAGATAAGTACTAAACCACTTGGCTAACACGGATCGTTGGCTAAATTCTCTAAGCACAGATCTTACATATTATATATTACTTATAAGATAAAGTATCAAAACCATTCATACCATTCGTTCTAGACACGAGCTCACGCACACTTTTACAAAAATTATAGTATTATTGAAGTGTGCGTCAAAAATGACAACTCTGCGTAGCACGATCTAATGTTTGAGTTGGTCAAGATAGCTTACACGCTCTTAAGTATTGTAAAATAGGCAATTATAAAACCCGATGCATTTGCAAGAACAAAATATGGTGCTAACTGTACCAATCATTGAATACGTGTGCGATACACGACAAAAGGACACAGATATGCTTGATGCCAGGTACTTCAGGACTCCAAAGATACTGTTTGTATTCAATACTACGTTACAAGACGAACGTAATCAACGAGACGACGAGGGTTCTATTCAATGATATCTATAAAAAGAGGTTTGTTTGTTTGTTTGTTTGTTTGACGAAGGTAATCTGCGAAACTACTCAGCCAATTTCAAAAAATTCTGCCACCGCTTTGTACATAACTAGCAGCACGTCCCGGCTTCGCACGGGTGTACTAATGAAACTACCGGGATAAAATATAGCCTAGAACCTTCCCAACAGTTCATTCTACACAATAATAATCTCTACCGCTAAAGTCGGCCAAAACGACTCATTGTTATAAATTTAAGTTTACTACCGAAATATGGTTTTAACAATCGGTTTTGTTTTCAGATAATCGTGAAAGAAGAAAGCCGAAGAAGGTAAGTGGAGGAATGTGTAACACAATACAAAACGTTTATAATCGGATAATCTTTTTCTTTACAACAAAAGCCTTAAAACGCAACCTCAAAGAAAATTAAATTCCATCGGAATTTCAATTCTTTGTCGCGTTAATGGGACGACCCTGTTTGAAAAAGTAAATGTAAATGAGAGCTTTGTTGTCCATTTTCTTTGGTTACAACATTTCTCATCTTTGTAGATTTCGTTTATATTTATCGTTTATTAGGGTATGGACATTTTAAATAAAATACAAATACCAACTGTGAATTATTTGATACATGCCCACATTTTGCAGAAGTTAGCTTTCCATACGTAACAGGTTGCAAGCCCATCGACACTGCTAGAAAACTAATTTGGTTTTCTTACGATGTTTTCTTTCACCGTTGAAAGATTCTTGAGTTATCTGAATCTCGGAAACAGATTTTCATTAAATTTAGTAAGTATGCATGTTTTCAAGTAATGCAAATACTATAATTTATCATTAGTTTATTTAATAAAACACACTTGGTTTAGCTGTCACGTGCGCCGACTGCCGATGTGCAGATTTTGTTTGCTTGTTCATTTTATGATAAGTTTAAAGAAAAATATTTGCTATTTGGTTGAAAGATGAATTATTTACACAGCCCTGTAATAATATAATTATCAATACTTAAAGGCATATTAAAATATGTAATATAAACATAAAACCAACTAACAACAAATAGTATTTATATTTTGTAAGTAACCTTAAAAAACACTAATCTTTATTTAGTAGTCTAGTTTGAATTTACATTCAAATGTTATATTAATGCAATAATAGTTCCTGGTCCCATGGGATTACTAGGATCAAAAGTAGCCTATGTGCTACGTCATGATATAAGCTCTGCTACCAGCGGAAGGAGTATCACAAACTTACACCTTTTTAACTAGACGCATTGATTAGGTTATAAAATAATCAAAATGAAAATTATTTATAATTATAAATGGATACAGTTACTTAATGCATAACCCATCCAAGCGTCAATTTTTTTTTTTTTTATGAAATTTCGTAACTTCTAGGAGATAAGTAAGTCCAATGACAGGCATTATCAACAAAAGTAAATAAAAATATAATAAAAAACAAAACAGAACGAAAAAAAACGAGAATGAACATTCAGAGAAAATGTATTTTAGTTACAATTCAGTGTGAATGCAATTCCGGCCAGACGGGATGACGTCACGGGAAGCGCGCGGCGGAAGCGGGCCGCGTTTCCGCCGCCACGTTGCCGCGCAAACTCGATCAAATTCAAAATTGGAATTCATTCAAAATTGGAATTCCGTTCTGCTTACTTACTGCAAGGCGCTGCGTCTTTGATAAGCTGTTTATTTTTCTCTCGCATTCTTTGCGTTTTTGAACAACCAATGAGAATCGTACTCGCTACGAGAATCGTATTCTCATTGGTTGTTCATTTGAAACGAAAAATGTTAGGTATTTATGCTCAAAACTCTTTCCATAGACCAAGGTAAGAACAAAAGACGGTTTTTATAAATCTTTTGCGCGTAATTATTTATGTAATCCCCAAAGTTAAAGTTTTGTAGCGCTTTTTTTCAATTACATGGTGCAGAAAATTATTTGCTAAAAACATTGTGCTCACTCAAATACCAAAACTGGCGCATACTGACGTTTTAAAAGTTCATTGACCTGCTCTAAATCAATAAAGCAACTATTTCATAACCAAACAATTATCACTAACACATGGAACTTTAAAATGATTCACGCCCTTACACTTAGGGTAAATGAGTCCATTACCGCGCGTCTATTTATGCGCGTTTATTTTAGGAACGGAAATACGTCCGTTTGCAGGGGGTCCTCGGACATTGGCCTGTCATAGCTAATAGGAAGGTTAGAAATACCTAAGTGATAAACTTTTCAAAATGTCATGGTTTCGAAAATTATAAACACTTTAGTGAAATATCAAGGGAGACCTAAATTTGGCTTCTGTTATATTGTTTAATTAAGTTTACTTGTTCTACTTTTGTAGCTGTTGGTTTCTTTAATAAAATTAAAAAAAAATGGATATTTACCATGATTCATAGATATAATATACGGGTTAATCAGCGGGTTAACGGCTCTACGATTTTCATAGTAAACATTTTTTTTCAGGCAATGCAAAAAAAACCGAGCAACTCTCGGTACTTCAGGTACTTTATATAAAACCACGTGCAATTTAGATAGATAGATATAACGTTTATTTGGTACAAGTACAGAACAGAAATAAAGAAATACCTAGCACACAGTAAAGAAAAAAAACAATTTCGCATCAACATGTACAAAATATATTATTATAACATACGTACAAAATTGAAATGATTTTCAACACGAACTAAAGCCGACAAGGTATCGGATAAAATAAAAATACTTATGTTTAAAAATAGAACATCTAACGTGTTATTTTTAGAGCGGGCGTGCGGCTGTCATAACTGTCGTGAGCGTTAATTGGGCGGCTTAGCTTTTATATCGGGGACAGTCAACTTATAAGTAGCAAAGCTTTGATTCAAGTTTAAATCATCACTTTCGGGAAAAATGATTATTTTTGTTAACACATCCTCTGGGGGGCTAAAAAGGCCGTTTCGACCATTGCTGCTCATAAAGTTTATAAATTGCTTAGCATTTCATGCTTGCGCTTTTTAAAATCCTTGTCAAAAAAGGCTCTACTTGGATTCCACTAAACCGAAATATTGTGACAGTTTCGTGTTCAGCTTATTGTTGGTAGATACTGAATTTGCAACATTTCGTTTAATCCAAGTAGGGCTCCAGGCTTTTAATGTGCTATCTACTATTTCCGTCGTTTCCTCCGGGACACACAGCCATTTCTGTGTAATGGGAAGCTTAAAACGAAGTAACCATTAACTAGTTAACTTATACTTAGTTACCTTCATAGCTTATTATATATATTATAGCAAGTTATTTTAGTTATAACTCAGAAACTGTATCTGAACTGTACAAAATAAACATTAAATGTCATTTATTTTAAGAAAATTGAAATAGATAAATATCCTTGGACATTTTACACGGCGTTGTCTAGTTCCAAGCTACTTAATTCTTAAAGCAGACGACTGATGTTAGTATTTATTCTTAGATATATTTTTATTACCAAAACATACTTTTAGGTACAAAAATACCCAAACCAATTAATTAATATCTGCAGAACATTTGTCCCGGGGCAGGGATCAAGCCCGCAACCTCCGCATCTCAGGCAGACCTTCGCCCACTGGTCCATAGACACACAATCTCCTCTAAATAAGTCATACCAATCCAGTTTATTTTCCAACTTAAAAAAGCCTATTCTTTTATCGCCGCAGCACTCACATTAATAATTTATACTCAAAAGCTTAAATATTTTACTACAAATTCCATTCCTTCTTTTAAACTCTTAACCTCGCCTCCAAGTTTGTTCGACAATATTGTCTGCTGGAAAAAAATAAAATAAAATGAGAGTAATAATAACAAGTTTAGTATTGGGTATGAACATGAATTAAAATTAATCTTTGTTGAACAGAAATATTTTCGGTCTTATTACAAAAACTACACATCACAACATGGTTTATCAAAACCACGGTCTTAATTTCACTATAATCCGATTCAATTACGTTGACAGATCGATTTTTTTGTTCTTTTCGTATCGATTTTTTTGTTGTACATGGTCCTGCGCGGTTGTATTGTGTTTTTAACCACCACGAGAAACTAGGGTCGCCTAGGTTAAGCGTAAGGCTATGGTTTTTCGCTTAACCATGATTTGTGATCAACGATATAATGCAAGCAAACTTAGACCATAGTCTTTCACAATGGTAATAAGTCAATTATTGCACTTCGTTTTCGCTGATTATTGGCCTCCCGGCCTTAAATATGTGACTTGATGTGATTCTAGAACCTATTCTATACATTTTAAGACGAGCTTGTTTTTCGATACTCTGAGTAAAAAATATATTTCAAGAATACCCGAGAATTTCAAAGTTGACAGTTGACAGTTCGCAAGCTGAACACCAACACGCAGTCAATTTGTATTACGTATGTCAATATTTATTGGCAGCATAGAAACTATATTACTATCAATATTGACCACGAAGTAACGGTCAGTTTCTTATTATTCTATCTATGGTTTACGTAGAGTTTAAATCTTTGGTTTTGCTAAGTTTGGTAAGATTTTATTAGTAACAAAATAATAATAAATAAATAAATATCCTTGGACATTCCACACTACGTCATCTAGTCCCAAGCTAAGAAATTTGATACTTGTGTTATGGTAACCAGATAACTGATATACTACATAGATAAATTACACATTACACACTACAAATAAGACAACGATTATAATTATGGATATTTTTTTGTAAATACACACATAATTACTTACAAAACACCCAACCTTTTGACAACTATTTGCAGATCATGAAAACATTTGTCCCGCTGTGGGAATCGAACCCACAACCTCTGCATCTCAGGCGAGCTTTTGCTCACTTCTGTAGAGGTTACCGCTTCATCAATATGTGGAAATTATTATTGCCTTATTTCTATAACCACACGTAATACCAAACTTTTACAGTACCTCTAATCCCTCGCAACAAACAGTATGACAGAAGAATGTTAGCATAAAAACATTGGACTTTTTCATGGAATACTGTTTATGATTTGATAACTTTATTGAGGTATGATAATATCTTGAGTTGCGTGATGTTTGGTTGTTAGGAAATCTCTGAATCAGGAAATGACTGAAAAAACTTTTTTGGGAGGTTTTTATGTAGATGTGACAACATTGAGTATAATAAAAAATCCATTATTATAATAAGTCAATAAATCGCAGGTCAATTTATGTTGGTGGAAACTGAATTCGGTAGATGAACCAATATAATATTAACATTGAATATTGGCACTGTCAGTTGACAGACATGACAGTTGTTCACAATTCTTAAGACAGATTTACATTAAGTCACAAAATACTTACTGTTTGTCAATAGTAGAGTTACTGACTCTTTTTAAAACGGCCTTTACGGAAGTCTCTACCTTGCGCAAGAATCAAAAACTACTGAATAAAAAGAATTAGACCTAGGTCAGACGTAGAACTAATAATTCTGTTCAAAATGGGAATTCTATTCGCAATCAATCTAAATGTAACTTACAAAAAACCCGTCTAAAATTCATCAACATTCAAAGAAACCAGATAAAAATATCTTAAATTAAAATCTCTAATTTCAATCTCAAAATCAATTTAATCTGTATTTTTTGTAAACAGATAGGGAAGATTACACAAACCCGTTTAAAAGTACTCAATTTTCGGAATCAACTCTTAAATCCTTATCGATCGAGTGAGCGAAGCGAACGAAGATCTTAGTGGCAAGTGGGGTAATTTTGCTTTGTATGTTGTGTTCATTTGTTTGTTTGTATGTTCCGGCATAATCGTTAATCCAATCTTCATGAAACTTGGTAGGTACATAGGTAGTGGTAAGCCGGTAAGCCAGTAACCTAATGAGCTGAATCGGTCAAGGGGTTGTAAAGATATTTGGTTCCGAAGGGGATGAAAAAAAATAAAAGTTGTTCAAATACATTGAGTGGGGTGTCATATGAAAGGGCTTTGTTTATACATTCCAAAATGGTTTTACTTTTTATTCTAAGATGTAAAGTTTTTGAATAACTTCGATAAATGTAAAAAAAACATGACTGCTATATCCTGAGCTCCCATTTCTATAAGTTTTGGTGAAATCGCAGCTCAGAAAATCGTTCTTCTTCTTCTTTATTATTTTGGTTAGTGTTTCTAACTCCTAACTCTTTTTGACGAACCTAACGACTTTTTAATGGAAAAAGGATTCAACTTACTAAATAGTTTCCTTGAACCAATGTTACTGCCACTTCACAACGAACGAATGTTTTAAGTCGAAACACCCTCGTAAAAACTTATGCTCTTACATATACCATCAAGTATTTTTTATAGAAATATAAGTAAATTAATGCAAAATGATTTTTGACAAAATGTTTGAAATAACCGCGGGCAAGTTGCCCGCGGTTGCCCGGGGCAACACATTTGTCATCGAAAGTAGTGCCATGACAGGATCAAACCAACATGACATACTGAATATAAAATAGGTTTAGAGCCTAAGGTTTGACTCTAAATTCAAAAAGTTTTTAATCAAAACCTGTATTGTAAATAATTCACACTCAAAATCGCTTTACTAGGTATCTAGTAATTAAAGGAATAATAATCGGCTTTAGGTACTTAGTTCTCATTAGATCCTCAATATTTTTTAGTAGACCTCTAAAGTAAATTCTTTCAAACACAGATAAAAACGAATATACACAACCACCGGCGAGCGAGATCTCGTTCGAGGCGAACTACTAGTTTATAAATTGAATTCTGTTCGCGTTAGGCAGAACAAGGTTAGGTTAGGGTGCGTTTCCACTAAAGTTATGTGTCATATGAGTCGCGGTAAATATTGCTAGTGAAGCTTTGAGTCGTGATCCTTTAAGATGTCTTAGGGTAGGCAGGTCCACGTCATTATTATATACAAGCACACATCTTCCAAAAAATAACGTGGCGACTCCGTCAACTAAGTGTCGTTCGTCTGTAAGCACCCTTAGTGGACTCCCTAATAGGAAATTATTTGTGTTGATAAGGCGTTGACGGCGACACCCCTACTAATGGAATTATTATGCTTTTTAAAAGAACCTTGAAAGATACTAAGTAGGTATATTTAAATTTAGAATGTTCATGAAAAATTCATGTAGTCGTAGTACAGCTTTTTTCATAGAGTACTTACTTTAATTATTTATTAAACTTGTGTTTTCACACGTGAAATTCAATTTATTTTATTTATAGTTTTGTCAATCTCTAGTTTTAGTAAGTACATTAAAATTCAAATAGAGTACTGTTTAAATAATTTTAATTGTCCAGTAATTTGTTACGTTTAATTATATAAACTTACCAAAACTTTTAAATATATTTTTGCAGGCTTAGCAAAACATTAAAATGTTGTTTAATCGTAATCAGACTATTAAAATCTTTACAACAACTTTGGAAAAAAATATATTTTAGAAATAAAAAAAAACTAAAACAAACAGGCAAGAAAGTTGCATCGTTTAAATGAAACTTAACTCCGTAAAACAATATCTGAAATACAATACATAACATTAATGAATTCAATTGTTTTGCCAATTTTTTTGTTCTTATTCTGTTTTTATTTTTATTTATCTTCACATCGTAGTAAGGGATATGAAATTGATTCGCTATACTAATGCCCCTGACAGTTCTTTCATCACGCGCGCCGCTTCTGCGCATAATTTCGCGACTGCGAATAAATAACATTAAAAATCAACTTTTGCTTCAGCAGAAAATAAGGTTTGCTGAAGCTAACTCAATTCTGACGAAGATTATTTTGTAATGTTTTTTTTATTTTGGTGACACTATTGTAGTTATTATTTTTTGACTTCTTTTTCGTGTCAAATATGTATCGCTTCTTACTGTTTGTTTTGCCTAAATTCCGTCATATCCACGGCGCCCCTAGACTTCATTCTCGTAGAAAGTCGGACGGAGATTCTTAATAAAATTTATGTAATTAATGTAAAAAGAACGTAATAATAGCTTTTTATGCCATCTATAATTAATTTTATGAAGAGGTAAGAGGTTTGTTTGTTTGACGGAGGTAATCTCCGAAACAACTCAGTCGATTTCAAAAATTCTTCAACCGATGTGCAGAATGGACTGTCGGTATGGCTATAGGCTATATTTTATCCCTATAATTTCGTTAGTACAACAATGCAAAAATGTTCAAATTAAAATTAAATAGTAATTTAATTTACTGTAAATATTTGAAAGAAAATTTGACCGCACGTTAACATTTAATTAATCCAACATGTTAATTAACACACTTGAAGCTAAACTAGTTAATTGGACCTGCTCCGAACCCCTGAAATAATACCGGATGTAAGCTAACACAGCATTTTTTAGACAGCTAGTATATTCTATCGAGATGACCAGTCATTAAAGTCAACGTCAAGTGGAATCATACCACGACTTCAACGCCAAGTAGAAATTATACCTTTAACTTTCGTTCGGTCGTGGGATCGAATCCGGCCGTGCATCAATGGACTTTTAATGATGAAAAGACCAAAAGACTTTTAATGCAGCCCACGTATTTACCATTGGTTTGCTTACACTCGAGCCTGTAAATTTTAAAGGAATGAGTGATTTATTCAGCTTTAAGCTGCGACACCGGCATAATCTAAATCATGGAATTTCGGCTCCCTGTTGGTCGGGCTCGTTTAACGGAATGTACAATTTCCTTACCTTAATGTTGTTTAGACCCTCGACGTTATTAATCTGTGTTTATTTCATGACACGTGGATAAATCGCTTTAGATAAATAAGTAAGGTTTTAAACTAATAGGAGAATATACTTCTTTAAAATATACACGATCAAATTTAGAATCTCCTTTTTAAATGGTTAAAAATATAGGTAAATTTAAGTAAAAAAAATCTAAATTTTAAACTATTTTGTCTTGTAGAAAAAAGTTTGATTCTAACAGTAAACACAGTAACTGATTCATTTTATCTGATTCATTTTATCAACACCATAAAATAGCCGATATTTACACGATCAAAATACTACTCGTAATTACGTGTGAAGTTTCCAAAACCACAGTTTACACAACCACAACACATAACACAGGTATTAAAACAAAATTACACACTCAAATTCGACAATTACATTTCACAAACGAAATAAATAAATATATTTCAAATAAGCCCATTTAAATTTGCATTTAATTTCCGCTACAATCGTATCGCAAATTGCCAATCTCATTTCATGGTAACAAATTAAATTTACGAAGAAATTTTCTTATAATATACAAATTTAGGGAAAATTATTTCGGTTTGATTATTTTGTTGTGTAAATGAATACTTTGTAATTCTATACAATAACTTTTGGAGGCGGCCTAAAAACTTCGTCGTCAGAGTTGGCCAAGTTTTACTTTTTATTTTTGCTTTTACTTTTGAGTAAATAAACTGACCACATATTTTGGACCAAATTGGTACCAAATTGGAGAAAAGCCAGGTCAGAAGTATCTTTAATCGAAGAGTGTATGAAGAATGTAATGTGAGTGAAAAAGGAAGAGAAGTGTCAGGAAGCAAGATGGAGATCAGTGGTCTATGCCTACCCATGGGAAATAGAATATTATAAATAATTCTGTTGCGATCTGTTTTTATTGATAAAAGAGTTTAATAAAAAACATTCTTATAACCCGAATTGAAAATTTTTATACTAAAAACAGGAAAAAAGTTTATACCAATACTTCATGATATTATTTTTATATTTTCAAAAAATGCAAGACAAAAAAAAAATTAAATGAAATATTATGTATCCCAGGAGCGGTAGAAATTTCTTTCAGATCTTTTTGTAACTCTTTAGATCCTTTGAAGATGTCTAATGGTCTAGTCAGAGGTTTGTCCAAATACAACTCAAAATGCGTATAAATAAGTATTGTTTCTACGATTACTTTGTTTCCTTTCAAAAACATTTTATTATGAAATATGTGTGCACTTCACTCTCTCATTACAGCACTTTACTAAAAGCTTGTGATTTATCCGACACCTTCAGCACAAGTTTATGTATTTGAGTTATTATGTATTTTCACGAGATTTACAATGCATAAAATAATAAAACCACTAAGGAACTTTAAATAATTATTTGGAAAAATATATTCTGATTATCATGTGAATACCTACTGGAAAATGGAGGAAAGAAACATGCTACACTTAGTGAAATAAGGGCAGGGAGATGATGATGATGATAATTATGGTATACTGGAAACTTTAAAGGTTTTAAATACATAATTTTGTTTTTGCTAAACTTTGGAAACAGTAAGATTGAGAGCGTAGATTTCTGTGTCTTTTCTGGGGGATTTTTGTGAATAAATTAATAACTAAAAGAACCTTCTAATATATTTCTATTGAAAAGTGAAAACTCTTGCTAAGTCTATTTAAAAATTAATAGTTATTATCCATGCGGTTTTTAAAACAGAATATTGATGGTATTATTTGGTCAGTTTGAAAGAGTAATTGTATAAAGTATTTTCTGCTTCATTAATTTTTAGAAAAGTTACAAAAAGGCATAAAGATTGACCTCGTCTTATAAAGGTTGTATTGTAGTAATACAAGAATGTGCTACGAATTCGTAGCGTGAGCTTGCTACGGTGCTACAAAATATCGTAGCATATTGCTACATTTTTACTCAAATTCTTTTTATTTTAGTGATACTAGTCTCGCTTTAATTTTGCTTAATAATATTTATTTTAATTTACAACTAAAACATCAAAATTAGTCGTGACTAAAAATGAGCTTTTTTGTACCGCTATTTATTTCCTCAAATTACGATTACAGTTTCACGTTACATTCAAAACAAACAATGTTACAAAGCTTTCAACTCAAAAATTAGGTACTTAAATATGAAATACAAAAAATTGGGTATCTATCGTAGACATGCTTATTAAAAGCATACGTTTTTTGTAAATATAACTGAAGTTACAAAAGTTTCTAGTACCAGAATGTATGTCTGTTCTGTAGATTTTTCACATACTCTTTGACGTAAGAGGCGATGCGAGGGGCATTATAAAATAAAGTCCGTGATAATGTGAATATGTATAATATGTACAGGGTGCGCTAATGTATTATGTGTTAAGAGCGCTGCGGACTTATAAGTGCTCCATTTTCTGTCTCCATAAATACTAATATACATTGTACGGATTTTATCGTTTAAACTTTAAGGAAAACTTTAAGAACATTGAATTATTACCATGTTTAAAGTCTAACTTACTTATGCATAAACGACCAGTAAACCTATATTAGTTGAAACCGATATTAAATCTGTTGCTGTCTTTTCGTTGCTATAGGAGTAACAAAAAAACATTTTTGAAACCTATATTAAACTGACAAATTTTTGCCTAAGACTTGAACACTTAACCGCGTATTTCAATCTTTCTATTAACCTCGACGTTTCAAGTAAACAAATGGCAAGATTAAATATTCTATTAGTCTGTAGTTCTGCTTAATGCTGGTAATGATTTATAAGACTAAGTCCATACAACATTGATTTATACTGAACTAGCAGCACGTCCCGGCTTTGAACGCGTGTACTAATTAAACTACCGGGATAAAACATAGCCTATAACCACCCGGACAGTCCATTCTACACGTCCGTGAAAGATGAAAATTTTTGAAATCGGTTGGGGAGTTTCGGCGATAACCTCAGTCAATCAAACAAACAAATTTTACCTCTTTAAAATATTAGTATAGATATGTATAGATATGATGAAATTCTGCCAATTTTGCTTGTGGACTTTTATCCCAACAGCTATGTTACCTATAAATATGACATAATATCACGAGCCAAATGGTGCGCACTTTTACCTAATGACTCTATTCCGTTATAATAGAAACTGAAATTACTTTGAATGTTGGTACCATCCGAACCATGGCGTTTATAAAAAAAAAATATGTTCAAGGGTGTTTACTTGTAGCTCAACATTAAAAAATAGCTGCGTTAAGTCCCGTTCCCGCGGGAATGTCACTCTCCATCCCTTCGACTATCACTTCAAAAATCACGTCAATTCATCACTCCATTTTTCCGTGAGAAACGGAAAACAGACAGACTTTCCTATTTTATAAATAATTTTGGTATGGATGAACACAATAACATGGTCAAAAAAAATTTTTTGTTTGACTAAATATCCTATTTCTGATATTAACTGATACAACGTTTTTGGCGTGTGTGTACTCTACTATAAATAAATATAGCTTTCAAAATTATTATATAACTCGCTTCGCTCCCTCACTATATTGAAATCTAAATGCGATTTCTTTTATCGCATTCGTAAGATAATTTACGGCATAATGCTCACAGACGGTAAGTGCTCATCATTATTCAGAGGCTTTTACACGTTAACTTGGATCGCGTCGTACTTGACACGTTAGTACTATTTATTGAATGTTAGCTTTCGTTCCTGGATTCACTCGCGTGATTTTGTTAGAAATAGATTCCTTACAGTAGAAATAAATGCAGTTTATATCATACTAAAATTATAAACAGAAAAGTTTGTTTTCATTTGTGTTTGTTTGTAATTAATAATCTCATGCCGATTTCAAAAAATAATTATCTTTTAGAAAGCTACATTCACACTGAGTAACATAGTTTATATTTATATCCACCCGTGCAAAGCCGGGATGGGATGCTAGTAATTTAAAAAAATTACTGACCAGTCAGTGAGTCTAACAATAGTTTTAAGTATACAATTTGATCAATCTGTAAGCCGTTAATTGTATGAGACAACGCTTATTATGAAGATAGGCTTATTCGTGGTTTCATAACATTGGGGTATTTTCAACGTGACAGATAATATTGGCTTAAAGTTTGGAAGTCGAATCAAGGTATTACGTGGAATTCTGAACAAAGACACAGACAAAAATTGGGAAATATGATACCTGCAGAAGTTATTTAAATTATTGTATTGCAAAGAAAGAAAGAAAGAAAGAAAGAAAGAAAGAAAGCATTTATTGATGACACAAGCCAATACACATAAAAAAAACCTTAATGAATACTGGTAAGTACATATTGTGTCACAAATAGGCGTCCGACTCAGATAGAATAGAAGATATAAGCAGATAGAAGTATGTGATAGAAGAATTATTGATTTGCGCAATCCTTCCATGAACAACCCGTATTGGTATTAGATAACTTACATAGAATTTGTTTTCCAAAACGGTAGAAGAAAAATGAAAAAAAAAATGAAATATGATCATGACTGTATCTCAGGGAGCGGTAAACATTTCTCAGATCTTCATAGAATTTTTAAGATCCTTTGAAGATGATACACAAACACGTCAATAGTTCAAAATTAATTAATTACAACACTATCTCAATTACACAAATGGACATACTATTGATAATAATCTTCATTATGGTAATGGTGTTTGGTTAATCTTGGCTGATAGATTGGGATATCAATGGAGAATAAAAGATACTTATTAAACTTAAGTATTTTACAACAAATATAATAAACACAATAATATTTCACGTTTGATTCCTATTGTTTTAGACTTCAAAAATGAATATTTTCTCATTTCGACCGTTTATTTTATTTTCAATTTTTTTATATTTGTGTTTTCTTTTACGTTAAACTTAAGGCTGTGGTTGTGAGACGTCGACTTTCGATCCGCCGTGGGTTTGAATCCCGGCTGTGTATCAATCGTTTAGTTTCGAAAATGTATTTGCGAAAATTGAGAATTGACACGAACTCTAAACGAAATACTTTTAAAGAAAAACAATCTGACTCAAATCAAATGACCAGGTTTTTTCATTACGCACATAAAATTTAATTTAATTACACAACAAACGAAATAACATGAAAAAATTCTCAGCTGAAATTTAATCAAAAACAGACTGTAAATTAACAATGAAAAATTAAACAGAAGCTTGAACCAGACAACGAAATAAATAAAATAAACTAAGACAATAATTTAATTAATGTCTAAACTTATTATTTTGCAAGTAAATTAAATTAGAAGATACGAATTGAGAAATTTAATAATATAACATACCTATTTTTCTTATGCATGAATTTTTGTTTCTGTACTAATGTTTTTCTGTACTTACCAATAAGTAAAATAGTTATTAAAAAAATACAACAAGGAACACTAATTTCTCTTAAATCTTAAAAACCATAACCTACCGGGATGCCTCAGTCACAATTTGCTGAACATACAAACATTCGTCCCATAGCCAGGATAGAACCCGCAACCTCTGCGTTTCAGGTGGGCTTTCGCCCACTGTGCCATTTGAAGTCGTCACTTACTTATTCAATTACCTTCAGAAAACAGCTTTAAAACTAAGTCAAACAGTCCAATACATTACCCGTTTAAGAGCATAGATAAATCAGCCCTTCAGGTATGTAGGGTGTTTAAATTGTAAACTTCTATAAATTAAAAGGAAACCAAATAATGAAGTAGGCCCGAAAGTTAGGAAACCCCTGACTTATTGTCGAACATAAATTACGGCAAGTTTTGACGATAAATCCTAAGGCTTTCGGGGCTGGAAGTGAATGTGGTATTCTAAAACGATAAATAAAAATAACTTTTTAATGACAAAAAATGTAAACGGACTTTGTTATCAAATTTATGCTTCAATACAATGTTTTAATCGGTCTTATTCATATTAGTCTAGTAAAAGCATTTTAACTGAAACGGCTACCTATTGAATCGATTGTTATCTCTTTTCATTGAATATTAGACTTAAGCCTTATTAGATTGACAAATCTTTATGAATAACGTGGTAAATATTATGTAACTTCATATTTGCTGATAGATAAATATATTAACATTCCCAGTTATTAAAACATCACCAGTTTTTTTGGGATAATGACAAAACATCATTGAATTCTTGGAGATCGTAATTGCTAGTATTTCGTAATTGTTGTAGGTATTTTTCGAACTTACTTACAGGATTTAATTTCAATGCTAGGGACATTTTTTTTTACTTTAGCCAATGAAACGAAACAACATATAAGCAGCTATCTACCAGGTAAGCATAATATTCCATGAATGAACAGAGTAACATTTTTGTTAAAATTCTCATTTTCCAAATCTCTAAACCTTTTGAATTGAATTTCTTTGACAACATTTTAATCTAGCATCGAATATATGCAGCAGGATAGAAACGGGATGTGGAATACAATTTCGCAAGCCAATGAGAGCAGCTTGCAGGTAAAATTACCCTGCGGAAAGATTCCCAGATGTTCGGCTATGTGGTGGACTTTTAGTTATTCCTACTGTCTGTGAGCACAAGCTCTGGAGGCAGTGTAATTGGTTTGTTTTGTAGAATATTTTTATCAATGTATTTTTTTTTTCAATTCCTTTACAATTCCTAAAAATAAATAACAACAAACATTTACACAGTGATTTCTGGTTTTTTGAAGATTTCTTTGAGACTTGCAAATTTTCTGCTGACTAAACAGTTTGATCGCTCACTGGCGTTTAAGTCGTGGTAATAGAAACATGTGTTACCTGAAGCTTTTGGGTTCGTATTTTTAGAGAAAATAGAAAAGGATTTCGCTGCGTTTTGAGGATACAAAAATGTGACTGCGTTTATGTAACTTTGCTTTGAGCTAGGTTTTTAATCACGCTAATATATTAAGCAAATTTCATTTACAAGATCACATGGTTCGTTGGTTTACTATTAGTTCAAACTTCAACTTTTAATTTGGAATGAACAGTTTTCAATCAATATATACATCTGTTGTTTGTGATAAAACTATAACCAAAAGGTTTTTTTGAGAAGCAATTATAGTTTTTAAGCTACAATAAAATTGTTGTTGGAAAAATGTACAATATGAAATTAAACACAATTTTCCCTGAGCCCTCCCTGTTATTAGATAATTTGCTTATTTTATAAAACTCAAATATTCTGTTGGAAACCGTATAATTTATCTTATATTATGCTTTAATACAAGCTTACTCGCCTGCGGCTTCGCCTATACATAATATTGTTAAGATTGCATTACGAGTATGTCAATAATCTATACTAATATTGGTTTGTTTGTTTGACGGAAGTAATCTCAGAAACTACTCAGCGGATTTCATAAATTCTTTCACCGATGTGTAGAATTGACTGTTGGGATAATACGCTATATTTTATCCCGGTAGTTTCATTAGTACACCCGAGCAAAGCCGGGACGTGCTGCTAGTCTAAATACAATTTAACTGAATTATAGAACAGTATATTTACTATTAGCAGTAGCAAAGCTAACTGAGTGACGTTCAATCAAATGATTTTGAATTAAACAGTGAGGAAATAGCCTATTTCCATTGTAGTACTGTTCGGTCGGAAATTGCAGGCTTTGAGGAGAATTGGCGTAAAGAGCAAACAGTTCTAAACTCTATGGTACTATACTTGGTTTCAGTCAAACTACAAATAGTGCCTCTGTATACTCTGTTCGCCGATCGAAAAATAAACCAACTAAATGTGTTGTCCATAAATTTATTTATTTTGCTAACTTGTAAATAATTATAGAAGAATACCTTAAATAAGGCAACGTGAACTCGCCATAGGCCTTCGACGAGGAATGGTGGAACTCAGCCAAGGATCTGGATGGTTGGATGAGTTTGGGGTAGACCTTGCCGAGCAGTGGGACGAAGTAGGTTAAAAAAAGTAGTTAAAGTGTTTAAATTAAAAAATAAATGAACAGAAAGGATATTCAAGACATCATAAAAATGACGAAGATAAAAGGGTATGTACAACAGAATGTCACAGCGTGTAGTGTCGTATATCCTGGTACGTGGATTATTATCCTCTTCCGATAAAACGAGCTGACGCTGACCTAAATAATAAGGTCTGAATACCTTAATAAGCTGGGCGAAAATTAAGTTAAAATTACTGTCTTTTGTATAGTTTAGCAAGCGTAATGAAAATAGAGTTTGGTTGTCTTGGTAAGCAGTGTAGCTTCGCAATATCCAATGATTTTTTTTTATTAATTTTCGTTTTTGTGATTTGGCACTCTTGAAATCAACTGCGGCGCCACATTGGCGTTGAATTTCGCGGATATTAGAAGTATTATTTTAACAAACCCGTATTATTTTCATACAGAAGTTATAAGTTTTCTAACCCAATTTAGTTTCATACGTTGCACATCGCTACTCTCATCAATACACGAATGCCCCACCTAATCCAGCTTCACGACGGACGTAAAGTTACTACACGGTTGATTAACCGGCACTAACCATCAAATGAGATAATACTCCTTCAGCCTCATAACTAGGTTTAGTGCCTGATTTACTTGTATACGCACTTCGCTTGACAAAACCTTCTTGTTGGATTTAGGTAAACGCAAATGTAATATAGCATTTCTAGCGCTTAACAAATTAGCACAAACTGGGCCTTTAGAAAATTAATAAACGCTTCAGATCTCGAAAGCCACGAAAGCAAGCTATTTAATGCTCGGTAAAGCCCGGATTAACGTGTTATTATCTTAGATTTTTGATTTTGGAGTGTGAGACGCGCCCGCGAGTAGTGACCATATCCAGGTGAAGATTCTCCGGAACAATCGAAACGATGTCGGTATCTAAATCGACAATATTTTTACGTGAGTAATTTCCCGTCGTATTAATATTATAATGTTCTTAGGTTTTGTAATAAAATGCGTTTAATTTGTTAATGTTTATTCAAGCCTTTATTCTAGTGGCTTCCACACCGATCTCACCACTTAAATGCAATGCAACAAAACGTGTTTATATAAAATCGACCTTAAAAATAAAAATCTTGCATTCATTTTAATGAAAGCTCCATCAAATTCTACAAAGCTAGCACTTTGTTGCAGCTGAGACGCTTTAACGAGCAATATAGTCCAGGGGCTCTTACTAGTGCAGGAGCACAGTAGGGTACATCGCTAGCAGTAGAATTACTACTGTATTTATTTCCGTAGGTCGTGCATTCAATTGCATTCGTGCAAACAAAAATATACAACGCATACGCATAGTATATATTGCCGACTGTCGTGGATTAGAATCCTTTTCGTGTATAAACGCATTTTTTATTCTAAAAAAATAGAATGCTTTCACACGAGCTAAAATTTGAAGGAAAACATTATCGGTAGACCAACGGCTTGATTGTCTTTCATTTCATGTCTTCCCTGTAGACATGGCGAGAGGATGATTTAAGTGCTGGGCAAGGCTTAAATTATATTCCTTGGCCTGCTCCCTGCAGCAGTTGTAAATGCCTAGGCTAATGCTTATAAATAAAAATACACCAATGAACCAATAGTAAAAGTTAATGTTGCTTATTTTATTGTGTTTGTTGATAGCCTCACAATTATACCTGTGTTACTGTACATTCATCTATTTTTACCGTAAAGCTAACAGCTACATAGTAAGTCCATCACTCACTGCTGTAATTAAAGTCAAATTGGGCAGTGCTTGCTGATTTATGTGGTTTATTGCAGATTGCAGCGCTTTAGTAGATTGTTGCCTTTAAAATGTGCGCTTTCAGCAAATACGGAATTAGGTAATAGCTGTTACTAACACCACTTGCTGAGTTAAGCATTCAGATTGATCGTAACCTTTTTGCATTAACGGATTAGATTGATTTATAAAACAGTATGAATAGGAATTAAAAAAACGATTTTTTGTTGTATGAAGATTGAAGATGATTATTATTATGCAAAAAGGCATTAAAAAACATTACTTAACTGTGTCTTAACAGGGATAACAACATGTTTTCTAGCTCCATCTTTTTATATTAATCATGATATCTTCAAATATCCAACCCCAATTTCTAAATCACAATCCATATCCAAAAAATACAACAACATTGACAACGGAAATTACTCGCTAACCACAAAAGCCTCGAATCTTCTGCAAAAATTAAACGTGGTATATCAGGCTGTGTTGGTGTTCGACGGAAATGAAATCGCCCTTAGCAAGGGACCCTGCAAACAGACTCAATGGTCCGTTGTCCACTTTGACGGAGACTTCCAGAGAAGGGGTTGGCAATTTCGCAGCTAATCCTATTCAATATTTATTGAAATGTTTGAAATATTTGGACATTTTTCTGCGTCGCTTACTCAAATATTTTTGAAATTGGAAAGTGAGGTACGATCGAAGCTATTTTGAAATATTATGAAAGGAAAGATTTGATTTTTATGCCAGAGTAAAAATAACAATAATATTTGCAAAGTTACATTTCGATCTAATGAGGCTAGTATTTATTTAATTGCTAGTATCCGACCACGGCTTTGTTCACGTGGTCCTTATTTAACAAACCAAAAGTACTCTACGTGTTATTCCAAGTCAACGACTATTGAAATTTTCAGCCAAATCCACCAGCCACCAGCGGCCATTATACAAAACCCATTCAAATGGCAATCGTAGCAACCGGTAGTGGACTTTAGTATTCAATAGTCCAGTAATTACGTCGCCCTCGGGAGAGTACAACTAAATTGACCAGAAACACCAACTGATTTAACTATGGGGGGATTAGGAGACTTGGTTAATAGCTTTTTAAAATGAACTCGTTTGACTAGAATTTATTTTTGAAAATTCGTATAGGATCCCAGTATAAAACGACCTTCATTGAGATGCTTATTTGATGAAACATATTTTATATTCAATTTAATATGTCAATAATTACATTGCATGTGGGTTGCCTAATAAATTTCAATGCCTAATTTGTTTCTTATTATTTTTCAGGTAAGACATTATGTAAAACGATTATATTGTACCGATTAGGTACTAATAAATAAAATAAATAATAAATAATAATACCAATAAACTGTTTATTCTAGTATTTTTTTTTTTCGCTTGTCTCGATAAAACATTGAGCTCCAGTTCGATAATTAAAATAAAATTTAATAATATTAATTTTAAGTATTGTAAAATTATTTTAACCATCATGAGTTGCGACCACGAGGAGTGACCTCATACCCTGATAAAGATTCTCCGAAAGAATCTAAACATTGTATCTAAATCGACAATGCTTTTACTTTAAAAATTTCCCGTGTGCAGTGTAATCATGAATAACCTGATGTTTTTCTGTAATCATTGTACCTTTTACCTCAATCAATTTGTTATCACTAAATCCCCAACATCTGAAGCGTTGATCCCTGCATTTGCATAGGGTTACCCGGTTTCCGTTTAACAAGACAAAGGATTGTAGTGAGATCGATTCGACCTTAGCCACACAACAGGGTTAGTGGGATTCATCGTTATTTCATTAACGGTTCCTTGTATAAATTAATAGTGATGCTTGAAACAATGGTGGTTTCTGTCTACTATGTGGATAATATCACTATAGATAGAGCATGGTATATTACCTACTTGTATGGGGTAATTTTTTAATTAAATTGCAAGATAGCAAAGCCTTGATGAGATGCTTATCAAAATTTCACTGGTTATAATTTTTTTGTACCTAATTATTTCCCAACATCAGTGGTCATTTATTTAAAAAATAACTACCTAAGTTTTTTTTTAACCAGGCCATCTAATTGTGTTACGAGTCGTCTAATTAATAAATAGTTAGTAGTAAATAGCAGTAGAGTTGCAACTTTACCGAATGAATACTTGCACAATAATTGTACACATTCATTCAGTTCAGAAGTGCTTAGTTAAAAATGAGATGGCCGCCATCTAGCGGTTTGAGCTTGTAACTGTTTTTAAAAGAGCTTTCAAAGCTCGTGCATAGCGGTAACGGTAGAGCAGGCGTAGCGAAAGCTTGAACCAACATGGTTCTCTACTTTGTTGCAAAGTTTATAACTAGGTGGCGCTGCCGGTAGCATTTCAAGTTAACTTTAATCTTTAGCTACATTACTTGTAAAATAAAAGCAAAGCTTTCACTTAGTTTGATCATTTTTTTCTTGTTTCTCATCGTAAGTGAATTGCCTACCTACATTCAATATTTTTGAAGAGAGTTTTCATTATTCATACGAACTTAAGTACCTTTTTACTTACCTAACTACCTATGTTTTTTTGCACACAGAGTAAAATATTGTTTTGTCTTTGTTTCAGATGGCCCTCAACACTACAAACGAATAATTCCACATCTTAGTCATATCCAAAGTTCCTAAAGCTAGGTTAGGTTAAAATGCAGACGTACACGTCGAACGAGTTTCTCAACAGCGCAGGCGTCAGTCGCCAGATGCAAGCGACAGGCGAAGCTCCTTCCCAAAAAGCTAGTATGAAGAGACGCTCCTGCGAAGTGCCTTTAGGGGACATTTCCACTCAAAACTTCAAGGTTTCCTTAGGGGACCTGTCAAATCAGAATTACGACTGTCAGTCGCTCCGATCAACTAGATCCGAAGATTGCCGAACGAGGAGCTATCGACCGATTGACAGCCGAAGTGTAAAGAACTTTAGGTCTTCTTTGGTAGATGTCTCGTCTATCAATTTCTCTCTGTCGCGACCGCCTAGTTATGATCAGCTGTCCAGGAGGTCCATAGTTGAGGGACCTGATCAGGGTATCACCTCGAGTATTGAAGGTGTGCTGTGGTCTGATGAAGAAGAGACGGAGTACTTTTACCATGAGAATATCCAGGCTGCGTGGAATCAAGGTAAGATTTTATATTATTTTTATTAGCTACAATAGGATTTGATCCTGTCACAATCTGAATGCTTTAGTATCAAAAGATACAACAACGATGGAAACATAAGCAACACAACACCTATTTTTTATACCAAACGAATGAACTTAAGCCAGCCTTTGTATGGTTGTTTTAATAGAAGTCTTGCATTGCACCATAGTATTTTATGACTATTTAGTAATACGGTAATACCAAAAGTCTAAACCACAAAACCATGTTTACAAACATGCAATCTGTACCTACCTATTGACTGCACCAGTCTTTAGTCTTTATTCCATTCCAATAGGATTCAAAATCTGATTGTTTAGCATAATTATGTAAAGTACTCTGGTGTTCTGATCATTCAATAAAATTGATGGAGAGGTGAATGAACTATCAGATCAATGGGTACTCGTTTTGAGTGATGACTGCACTTATACTTGATGTAATGCTTTGAAACGTAGAAGCAGGTTTAATAGATAGCCATCGTATAGCCTTAAGTATATATTTAATTAAAGGTATTGCTGGAATAGGAAAGCATAAATCGATCTAACTTATGTATTTTCTTCAAAATAAACATGGTTAGCTCTAAAGGGTCGGCGACTTTAAAATATGATGTATACCTAAATATGTTCTAAAAATAATTTAAACAGAAGCAATTGTAATTTTTATAAATACTTATTTTGATACGCTATAACATGTTCAATGCCCATGATGCATATTTATTGCGTTGGCTGGTCTTCTATGGAAAGCACCATGAAGTTCCTCAGGGAGTGTGTGCAATTTGAAATTTATTTTTATTGAGGTAAATAATAAATGAAACATTATAATAACAAGTAATTACATCATTATTACAACTCTTAATACCTTCATTTGTCGCTGTCTACCCCCAAAGTAGCGGTAGCGCTTAAGTTATTACTTAAATTACCTCCAATTACTTAACTCATATTTGGAAAATAAGTTATTCATTCAAAAACAACAATTACAACACAGTGAAATTAATAAAATCGAATTAACGACCGAAAGTGACATAAAACAAAGTGCTTGTGCAAGTAAGTACCTACTACTACTGCAAGTAAGCTCAAACAACTCAGGCCTTTATAATATACTTACAGGATGATTTATACAGCGTCAGGAACCAATCTTTGGCTTTACCACAGATAAAATAATGTGCCTTAACTTAACGGAACACACAATCTGGGACATTGTAGTGATGGAAGAGGCTTGCTTAGCACCTAAACCATCCTGCTTAGTCTGCCATATTCACAGGAAAGGCAGTGGAAAAGGAAAGAATGTTTAGATAAACATAATATAATAATAAACAATAATAAAAAAAAACATAATTAAAAATAAACATAAACTGTATTTGAATTAACTACATTTCGATGTGAGATTTTGCCGTTGTGTTAATATAAAAAAAATAATTATTTAATATTCTGGCAAGTGCCAAGAGGGTAAAGTCATAGACAAACGCTATACCACAGGCTATACTAGACTAGACAGCTCCTATGTCTTATTACACCGGACCTAGTAATTAGTGCCTCTTGCAAGTAGAATCATATCCATCAAGATTTTATCAGTGAATTATAAAGAAAGTTGCAGTGATAAAATAGGGACTATTTCCCACACCTTGTAAATAAGGTCGTGGGTTCAGTGTTGGGTTTATACGTTATGTTAATAGATTCTATTTCACTTTCAAAACCATCGTTAGTTGTAGGTACTAGACATTATTATAATCACACTGCAAATTACTTGTTCAAAAATATTTCTTCGATGTAGATAACGACAATGTTTTGATTCTTCCGAAGAATCTTCATTTGGGTATGAATATGGAAAAAAAGCATCTTATTAGGTACTCACATACGTTCCAAATCTTCAATGTAGATACCGACAATGTTTTGATTCTTCCGGAGAATCTTCATCTGGGCAGAAGTACGGACAAAAGCATCTAATAGGTACTCACAAACGTTCCAAACAAAACTAGTACATTATAATGGTTCTATTTATATCGACACCTTCCTTTCCGTACATTTATAGCCAGCCGGGCATAGAACCACTTTCTTAGCCATGAGAAAAATATGCCGATACTCCTTATCGCATTTTCTCATACCCAGTTTGTCACAGTAATCATAAGGTACTATCGAGAACAAAATGATAAGTACTCTTTATTATTGCTTTTTTAACTCCTGATAATTTTTCGATGGAAAACTTAAATTGGAAACACGTTTTCTTAAATAATTATCATCGAATTTGTATTGAAGTTAATTGGGTTCTTGACAATATTTATTCAATTCAATTCCATATTACTCGTAATATGATATTGATGTTGTTTTTTGGTTACGTAATAAATTAAGTTTATTAAGTTGGATTTATATGTTTCATTTATTTTTATTTTTATTTTGGCATAGCACAGGACCGAGTATTGTGGCGTTTAGGGAGGCCTACACCCAGCAGTGAGTACCTATGGGCGGTGAATGATGATGATATTATGTTTCTTTTATGGTTAAGAATACATAAAGATTATAGAATAGTTTCAATTTAATCGTTAGTTTCGTGCCCCTGATACCTATAATACTGTGACCCCATTAAAATTGTTGAACTTTAACCCATTATTATGTGTATCTTCGCGCAACTTCATCGATCTTTTAAGAGCTATGCCTAGAAAATTGCACAATGTCATTGACTTTACGACCACAACTGTACCAGATTGTACCTCGGCAGGTAAATAGGCTGACGCAGTTACGAAGTCTAGACGGACGCCTGACTAATGCATTGAGTGAATGTTCAGCGTTTGCTCTTGTTTTGGTTTTCTAAACATCAATGAATAGAATCTTTTTCTGATAGAGATAGAATCTCTTTTCTTCTTCTTCTATAATCTACCTAAGTATTTTTAAAACCAAATAAGCGTTAAATATTTTTTGTACAAAACTGAAATTTGGTTAATTATTGTTTCGTTTAGTAATTTTAAATAGATCAAGCTAAACCTCTAATTTAAAATAATAACACGTCCGTTTCCTAAACGCACACTAATATTGTTTTTTTTTATCCTTAAAAACCTGCAGGACATAATGACTACTTTATTAGCCATGAAAAAATATACCAACACTATTCAACACAAAAACATACTAAAACTAAATTCACCATAAGTTTTATCCAAATAAATCATGTGCCAATGAAAATTCGCGAGAGTATATTCACAAGCTCTCGTTCTGTGGTCAGTATATACTTATATGCAATATACTCGGCCACTATGTATGCAAATGGAGAGAAAATGTGACCGCTAATTCCCCACTTCACTGCAGTTGATTAAGTGCTCACAAGAAACCTAGGAATAGGGTACAAGAGGATGAATATAGCCACAAGAATTTTAGTAGGATCTCATCCGTAACATTGTCGTATCTGTTACTTATGATTGAAACATTATGCACTTGTGATCTTTTAGTTCTCAGTAAAGTATTTTCGTTCGTCTATCTATGACGTAAAATATAATATGTCCTGTATATACAAAAAACTAATCTTATCAAATCTAATAAGCCCACTGGATCCCACTGCTGGGCAAAGGCCTCCCTTCCCTTTCACCATTTTCCTTTTTACAGTAAGCTACACAAAAAACCTGGTACCTCACCATAGTTGGCCACTTGCTTCTTACTAAAAAACAACATAGAAATTATAATGCTGAAACAAATACAAAACATATAACAACTTGTAATAAGCAATAAAGTGGAGGCCTATACCCAACAGTGGGTGTAACCGGGCTGCTAATGATGATGATGATTAGGCATCTTACATGTGTGTATCCTCATCCTTACATTTCATGCAGCCATCTCAATTTATTTCGCCACTTATAGACTACATCCGAGATTTCTAGATCGCAAAATGTCGCTATAAGATAGGTTAATTGCTTGATTATAACTATCTGAGTCACGCTGATTATAAATTACGAGATTTGAAAGCATCGATCGTTTTCATATTTGATTGTTTATTCCAGAGAACAGGAAAGAGAATAATATGTTTTTTAATCAGTACTTGTACATTTTACGCATTGTTAAAAATTTTGGTTGCCCAACATACATTTTCGTACAACATATTCTGTCTTTCAAAATTAATTATACAATTTGAACGACTCTATAGTTTCGATGATAAATTAGTGACTTAAAAAAATAGTCTTCCTAAAATAAACGCTGATTTAATGAACAGGGTTAGTTTCGATATAAAAAAAAATTTATAGTCCGTCTCATCAGTCACCGTAGTGACGAGTGTCTACACATTACTATAGATGATTTTCTGGATGATTAATACAGTGATAGGAGGCAATCTACACTGATTGTCTATAGGTTACGCGTTAAGTTATAATGCATAACATTAATTTAAAAATCTTTTGCTATTAGAGATTGTATTTATAAGAAAAAATATAACTTATTTTCCAATTGCACCCGTATCATCATTACAATTACCTCCATCTGTTACAAATGGTTTCATAACCAGTTAAACAGCTACAAGTAAATTAAATTATATTCTAACTATAACCATTTCCCTTGTATTTATCGCTGAATATTGAATCAACGCTATCAAGTTTGAATTAATCTCTGCTCAATGGTATCTTATCGTTGGTATTCAGCCACTTTCTTTACTTTCCATGGCTCTGCTATAAATAATATTCAGAGTGCAAATATATTACAGTACACGCCTCATATAAATGAACTTCAGGAGTTTCTATGTTCTTATTCTTTGTTATCAACGATTTATTTGCTCTAGAATAAACATGGAACTAATTCTCAACCATTTTTTTTATTAAAAACTTTTTTTTTTCTTTAAATTTAAACTATTAATACAATACAACCATGACGACTATACCTTTAAGTCCAATGAAATAACGATAGTCCTAATGAAGGTGACACAAAAACTAGAGCCACAATAACACTGGAGGTATTCCACCCCATTATGCATATTCGACCTAAAACCTGTATTAAACCTGTATTAGCTAAAACGCATATTAAATCTGTTGCTATCTCTTTTCGTTGACATATGGGTGACAAGAAAAAAACGTTCTTAAAACCTGTATTAAATTGTCAAGTTTTTATGAATAAACCCCTTATATAGGCGTGGAAAAAGATCTCAGATATTTAGCCATATAAAACCCTGTAAAGATGACATTTAAAATAAGATTATAATTTTATATATAAAAAAAACTCCAACCTTTTTCAAATGAAGCTTCATCAATGCAATGCGTCATAAAATTATACTATTGTTTTTGCTATGAAACTTCAGAAACGAAAATTACCTTGTTTTTGCTTTAAAATGTGCAAAAATGCATTGAACTGATCATCTTTTATGAGGCAGAATAATTTATGGAGCAGCTGATTTGCCAGAAGGTATTTTCATGGCTTAACCAAAAAAATGTATTGTTTTGGTGCATTTTGGTTGGATCGTATCGGCCATGTGGGAGGTAATATTGCTTGAAGGTACTTTCAAATAAAACAAACATTGAATCATGACCAAATTAAGAGAATCATAAGTTTAGTTTGAAATTACTTTTATAGGTAAATAATATTATGAACAATAACAGGCTGAACAATTCCTTTTTTGATTATTATAATAATTATGTTAAGTGTTTAAAATGACAAAGCAGAAATATAATTACAACGATTCAAAACTATCTATTTCTAAAAATTTGTAAGATGTAAGAAAAATAATAGGTATGGCTTTATAATGCGCATGTGTAAATAACACGTACTCTCCACATACAAGCTTTCGCACTTACTTGTACTAGATGATGTTGCTAATAAGTTAATCGAGTTGGAATCGAATAGAAAATCGATATCTTCTCCCGTCACTAGTTCTATCCTAGTAAATTGTTATGAAATACGCCGATAGTATTGCGAAAGTGTTAATATTTATAACATGCTTGCATCGATTAGTTCTTCAGGAACTATCGAATGGAACGAATTAAAGTAACTAACAAACTGGCGTAACAATATTGTAGTTTTTTTTAAAATTATTTGAATTTATTACCGAAATGTAAGCTAGGACTAACTGCGTTTTAGTGATTGTTTTCATTAAGTAGTCTAACTAAACAATTGCTTATTTTAACTACTAATTCACTCACCTATTTTGCTCATCCACCAAATGGAGTCAGCACAATATTTTAATAAAATAATATTTACATATTATTTTATTAAAATATATAACTTCTGAGATGGTAAGTCATAATCATCATTTACCTGCCCTTATCCCACGATATCCTCTTTTACACAATACATCCCCTTTCCTCGGCCTTCCTCTACTCGTGGAAAATCATATTTTACTTTAGTATTTGGCAACCAGCATTTGGTACATTACCTAAATCATTATTACTAAGACAGATTCACATCGGATTTCTAGCAATTCTTCAAATGCCTGTTTGTTTAGCACTAGTTACATTTGAATGAGTGAGCAAGTGTCATCAACAGCAGCATTTCCGGTCAAAAGGAACTTTAAAGTCGATCTTGACTTTTAAAGGCATTAAGCCACCTAATAACTTGGCTTTATTCGAACTTATTGGCTGTTTTCTCATATTATTTTCAGACCTTAAAATCGTTTTAAAGTCTAACCCCATTATGCATATTCGACCTAAAACCTGTATTAGCTAAAACGCATATTAAATCTGTTGCTATCTCTTTTCGTTGACATATGAGTGACAAGAAAAAAACGTTCTAAAACGTTCTTTAAACCTATATTAAATTGTCAAGTTTTTATGAATAATACCCTAAGGTTACCATTCCATATGTGACGGTAAGCCCATAACCTGTTAAATATTAATTGGTGTCCCTACGATTTTTCGTAAATTGTAATTCGAATGCATTACCGGCGCCATCTTTTCCCTGGTCTCACCGTGAGCATTACATTAATTAGTTAATTTATCACGAAGAAATAGTTGAGAACTAGTGCTACTATGTAATTAAATGAATTTTCCTGGCCGCTAACTAGATACTTGTTTAAGTGGTGTTTCTCCACAGTTATGTCTAATTACTGTTCTAGATTGAACGAAGATTTTGTTGACACTCTTTATTTAAACGGAATAAAAACATACCCATATTTTTTCTAAATCCTTATTAAAATTATGCTTAAATTAACATCAAATAATGGAACATGGAGCTGTGATGAGCATCATAATGCAAAAAATATTTTAAGAGGATTATATTGTTTGTTTGTTTGACGAAGGTAATATCGGAAACTACTAAGCCGATATCTTTCACCGATTTGTAGAATGGACTGTCGGGAACTCGGGATGGTTATACGCTATATTCTATCTCGATTGTTTCATGAGTACACCCGTGCAAAGCTGGGACGTGCTGCTAGTCTATCAAAATATATGCTAGCGAAACGAATTGGTTTAGATCAGTATATCAAAACTAAAACTTTGTGTATTTTTGAAGTGTTTATCATGTGGTTGTATAAAATATTTCGGTGAATAAATATTTATTTAGTTTCCTTTTTAATAACATAAAACTATTTCCAGTAACCCATCTATTTCAGTGGAGGTATAATTTCAGGAAGCATTACAAAAAGTATAAATATTTATATCCGGCTGCGCGTGCGCATCTGGCAGTTCAGATGTAATGCAAGTACAGTCAGCAGACAAAACTTGTTAATAACTTGAGTATTGCAACTATGTCTCTTCACATTTTCACTTTGAAACCGGTGTAGGTTCAAAGTAAAAAATATGAAAAAAGCTAATAGGCTTTCTCTTATTACTGGTTAATTTTTCTTGCCGAATAACATTATATATACTGAATCATCATCATTATCTTAGCGGTAGACGTCCGGTCCGTGTTGTCTTTCCTGTGGATATGGTCGGCTAAGCTGAGAAGATGGGTCTGGTCCTGGGTAAGCCTATTCCACCTCAACAATGTCCCAGGCACTACAGTGTAGTTAAGTGTAGGCAAAGATTGCCTCCTGACGCTGCATAAATCATCTAGTAAAGATGCACAGGCCTGGGACGTCCCGACTGCCGACTGCCGTCTGTTTTGCGTGCTATACGCTTATTATTAAAAAAAAATAAGGCTGTGAGAAATTGGCTGATTGTACTACTGTTCTATTTAATATCAAATAAGTACATACGTACTTGTTATGACAATATGAGGAAGAATAGGTGTAATCTTTGATAGAAACAGGAAGTTATGTAATGTTCAGACACTTAAACTGTAACTGCCACTTTTTACAGCTAATAGCTCATTCAATGTTTATTGAGGAGAAAGGAAACTTAATAAAGCAAAAGTACAAATAATTACAAGTAAGTGAAAGAATTAATTGTAATTATGTAATACCTACCAAAATCAAATTAAGTACTTTACAATTCAACTTAATAAAATTAATCAAACTGATTAAAACCATAATTTTGTAAAGCAAATTAATTAATCATTGTTATCTTTAACTCCTTTCACCACACTGGGTCCGTTGTCTCCTTATTGACCGATTGCAACCAATTTTACCCAAAAATTACCTTTCCAATTCACCAACAAATTAAACTAAAAGCCTACAATAAATAATGAATTCGTTAAGACAAATAAGAGTCAATCAACAAATAATTATCACAAAAAGTAATTACAGACACGAATTCGCAAAGCACTTTCGCAGCTTTCACCTTCAAATCAATTATGAGATTGCTTTACTTAATCTTAGAACGTATTAAGTTTAAATGGACTGACAGACAGTACTTTTTGCGACTTTTAATGTTGCTATGATAAATAGATTGCAGAGAGATGGTTTGCATGTTGCAAATTAATTACTAACCCGATCTCAAAACGCTAAAGAAATATCAAAGGAACTACGTCTCTACATGTCTTTCCAAGAAGTAAAATAATTAAATAAACAACTCTGTAAGACAAATTTTCATCTGGAAGCCTATTGCATTCATAGCACTTTCAACAATATCGTAAGTTGTACTAGACATTATAATTTAGCATAATAGTACAATAATAATAGTATAGTAATAGTCAAACTCAGAGTGAGACGCGCCCGCGAGGAGTGGCCATACTCATACGCAGATGATGATTCTCCGGAAGAATCGAAACATTGTCGGTATCTAAATCGACGATATTGTACGTGAGTAATTTCCCGTGTGCCTTAAATTTCATTCATCTCAACAATCCCAGGTATTATCTTGGCACCTTAATTATTCAATCTCCACGTAAATGCTTTATAACCAAGTAAAGCTGAAATGTTTGTAAAAACACAGTTATGGTAAGACGAGGTACGTTCAGATGCTTGTATACACGAAGAAGACAACAATAACAGGTTGGTAGGCATGTTTGTGGCTAACAATTTACTAGCTAGAAAGAAAAACGTCTAAAATGCTGCACGAGTTATGTCTTCTAGTTACTGGTCTGGTCTTAGAATAATATAATAATTAAAAAAAAATAGAGTTCGTTTCGAATAAGTGTGTGACTTTGAAAGCGAAGAGTTTTTTGTCGCATAATATTTTCTGTTAAATTATCTTCAGAATCATGGCTATCGCATCGTAATAAAAAACAGACAATCATGCTCTCGGCCAAAAATGTGAACTTGAAAATTACCTTTATAACTTTGTTCTTACATACTTGCAATTAAACTATTTGATTTCATTTTGTTCACTTGGCTTCGATGATCTATCAAATCCTACTAAACAAACCATACCAAGTGCTTATAATAATGTTTTCATAACACTTTCTACTTATATCTTTATGAGTGTATGCGCAGCACCATTTTAGGCATTGGCAAGTTTTTGCGCCAACGATGAGTCACAAGTCAACGCACGCCTCGCGAAGTCTTTGACGGGCTTTTTTACTTTTAAAAGCCTTTTAAGTTCGAACGTAGAAATTATTTACATTAATCGGGAAAGATTAGGATCCAATTTTGGATGGAGATTGAACGTTTATTTATAGAATGGATTTTGGATCGAATGTATTGATTTTGTTGGTTCTAAACAATTAAGAATGTTTTTATTTGTTTTATAGAATGTAATTGGTATACCCAGACATGTTGATGATTGTGTTGATAATTTAAGTAGTCGAAAAATGAATAGGTGACCGCTTGTAACATCAACAACTTCACTTCAGTGCGTAGGCATAGGATGTAATTTAAAATTATCATTTGGCTTTAAGTCTAGTCTCTCTATAAACTATTGGCTCTACAATTTACACTTTATAACAAAAATAATGCTTTAGAAGTATTTAAAACAATTATAAACACTTAAAACGGGATATTTACCATAGTGGGTTTTTAATGTTCAAACAAATAGTTTTATTTAAAACAATGTTAACAAAGTTACTACAATTCTGATATCTTATAACACATAAAACGTGATTTACCAAACCGTTTACAAGTAACACTACAAACATAACATTTAACTAACATACACTACAATGTTATAAATCACATTCACTTATTCCAAACCGACGTTTTCAAGCTCAACAAATAAATTTAATAAAATGAGACGGGAGTAACAATCGAGGCACGGATTCTAAGATTTATTTGTAAAAAACTATAACAGATATTGCTCTACTTTATAATGTGTAACAATAAAGCACACCTTAGGCTATTGACCTAAAAAGAACAAGAAAGAACATAAGTCAGTTACTTCGAGACTGACCGAGAAAGACCGCATAGTACAGAGTTTTTTTATAGTTTCTGATTTATAATTCAGTGTAAAATCGGATAGGAATATCATAAAATGTCACTGCTGATCAGTATGCGAAGCGAGTAACCATAGTGTTATAATCAGATCAATTAATCTCCCAGAAGGAGATAAAAAAGGGGTGATAGGACAGTCGTAAATGATGAAACATAAAATTTGATATTTATCAACTTTTACGGCCACAGAAAAACACTACAACGGATTTTTTGACAGTTACAATTCGTGGCTTTGAAATTGTTTTTATTATGTAGATAATTAATAACCTATTTTTTTATTTACTTGTTTTTTTTTTAATTCGGAATTAAAACAGTAATACAAATAACTGTGTAAGTAACGTAAATGTAAAATAATACCTATCGCTATCGCAAAACTTTAAAATAAGATTTAACAGCATTACCAAAAAGAAACAGAGTACACGACCACTAAAACAAAGTACTAAATCATATTTTTCAAAAAACAATATTTTTATAATCTCGTTAACAAAATCAACAAATTTTGCAACACAAAAACATCGACCTTAATACAACCACGGTACAAAACACCACCAAAAATAATTGACTGACCGAGTAACCGGCTTGAAACAAAGATAAAAAAGTCTATGGGAAAAGAGGCGATGGACGCCTAAAAATGTTAGGAGCGCACCTTGTGGAGAACAGGAGGGGAATTTTAAGCAGGACTCCTTAGAAGGAACAGGGAATGTGAGATGAAAAACATTATGAATCAGTTTGTCGTCTGACAGTCTGAATAACCTAGCAACAGACGAAGCATTTTAGAATTTAGAAGTTCTAAGAGAAATACTTGTGATCGGTTTTTGAGACTTACAGAAATTGGTAGTCGTTGGATGACGAAGGACTCACTATAGGTATGAAAACTGAAATTAAAGAGAATCAATTTATCGTTTATTTTTATTCCGATAATGTTATGATTCATACTGAGAATCCTAATCGGAACCTAATAATTATAATAAGTACATTAAACAAACACAAGTTAGCTATTCAAATACTGTCATATTTCGATGATATTAGGTAAAATATTTAAGTAAATTATTCGTCCAGAATTTAAAGACGTAAAGGTCATTTATAATTAAGCTCTCAAAATAATGCAATACAATCGCAACTATCAAAATCATTTTCAAAATTCTTACGCAATGTATGTAAAATATTACAATTTATTTTATCAACAATTTATCATTTCTTACACAACGAAACCGTACCTACAATTATAATTTTCACAAGATTCCCTTGAACCATGGCTTTTTTTAAAACAAGTTTATACTTATAATTCGCGCCTACTTACATATAAAATTTTGACCATTTTAAATTGTTCAGGTGGTCCTACATAAATTGCATTAAAAGAAACGCCCAATTTCTGCAAAAAGAATGGACCATTATGCAAATGATGGATAATGACAACCTTTGGATCAGAACAGTCATTTTGACACGAAGCCGCCGAATACATACAATCCATTTTTTGCGAATGGCCAATCAAAACTACAAGGAGTGTTTTTTGATACCAACTTTGAGTACCTACTGTTCGAAGATTCGAAAAATCAAAAGCTTATCGTTGGATTTTTTATGGTTAGGTATTCTAGAACAACTACCTATATTCCCTATTAACGAACATTCATGTTCTTTACCTAAGTGTTGTAGTCTTTCTAGATCAATGATTAGTTCTAATAGTTAAAACCCAAGCTTTTTCTTAACATGTTAAAGCTATTTTACATTTATTTACAGAAACTAAACTAATTATAATAATTGTTAAAGTAATATTTATTAATATTACCTTCGTTCCAGCTTTCATTATACCGTATTATTCGAACCCAACAAACAGTAACTCCGAAACGCAATCTCGATCACAATATTATCTCTACCTGCTATAACTTTCACTGTCTTCGGGCCGATTGTCATTCTCGGTTCATGATTAATGGTGTACAAAATTATAAGGTGGTCGAGACGAAATTGCTCCGAGAATCATAGGCTGACCATTTTCGGGTACATAAAAACTTGAAGATGATGTGGGAACGTCCTGTGGATCTTTTTATCGATGGTTTTGCCCTTTTTATCGATGAATCGATCGTAAGGATAGGCGCTTGTGGAACCGATCAAAGGTTTACGAGCGATAACGTTCTGCTTTTAACTTCAATCAATTTGAAAGTTTTGATAGCCGTGAATGTAATAAAGACTTTTCGATTAAAACATGGAATAATTTTGAATGATTACCTTTCTAACGCTCTTTTCTTTTAAGCTTTGAAACTAACTGAACTCGAGTGCGGTGAGTAATAAAATGGTGTTATAGGTACAGCGTTCGTTCGTTAAAATGTAGGCAAATATTGCGCTGACGCACTCAAGTCATGTATTAATGTGAAATATCGTGACTTTACCAAAGATTACCGACCTTATATTGAACGGATTTTCTGAAACTAGGCTGTGAGAAGTCGATGATATTATTCGATTAAAATGTAAATTTGAAACAGGATAGCGCTGAATCGATTGTTAATTTCAAATAGGGCTGCGAAATGTTAGAACAGTTTTGGCGCATGCGTGCAGGGAGAACAATGCCTATTCTTACTGGGAGGGGCGCACGACCCTTTCGTAAGTAATAATTCGTGTACCTATTGTTACAATGAGATTGTATTGAACTTGTATGTTTGAAGCTTAACTTGAAATTAGCGGGTATTTGTTACACTTCCCGTATACTGGTTTCGAATTATAAATGTTTGTTCAATTCAAATCAAAATTTATGATCACTCGAAAAACATTGCTAACCTAACAAGAACTTGTACAGTGTTGGCAGGAAAAGAACTCATTGTTACCGGCTTCTTTGAACTAATCATTGTGTACACAGTAAAACAAAGCAAATGCACTGTATAATCAGATTAGCAACTTGCAGGTCAGTGCGTTGGAACTAGGCACATGTGGTACTAGTTGTTGTGTAATCTGTGGCGCGTCCGGAACGAGTAGCATCGCATCGTAGACCGACTCGCTCACTCACTCGCGTCCGAACCACGCTGCGCGTCAGACGTATACGAACGCGACCGTTGAAATTCAAAATTCTGTGACATTCGAAAATAAAAACTTTTTTAAGTGATTGTTCAGTGAAATTGTGACACCTTGATTGGATATGATAATACTGTGGTGAGCTGAGTGTGCATTGGATGGGAACATGAATTCGAAGAAGCTTGAGTGTCTGGATGATGATGACTCCGTCGATGGAAAGACGAGTCTCAGCTTTTTAGGTGAGTTTCCGTATTTACATTCATTGAGTATAGACGTAGTAAACATTGATAGCTTCTGACATTTTAATGAGGCGTTTGTAGTTGACGTCGCCTAGAATACGAGTATTATTGTTGATAATGATAAGAAATGGAGTCGGTCGGCACATAATAAGTATCATGTCTTATTGTAATATGGTACGCGCTTCAAGGATATTTTGATTAGTTGGATTCTAGATCTGAACGTTACGTGATACTTGTGATTCTAAAACATTATCTCGTTTATTTCTTAACCAATGTCATATAATAAATTCTTGAAGGTTTTGAGATGTAAGAGGTAGATTATTAAGACTAACGCCTCCATCACAGTTTAAACATCTCAATCGAATTTGGCATTGAACCGATATTATGTAAATTGATTTATGTTCGTGAATGAACAACAAAATCCTTGAAGACTTGTCTAAACCTGATCTGAATCCATCAAAATTGCACAAGTGTTTGTCATGAGTTGTGGGGGTGGATTACTCATAACCCAGTAGGCAGCTCACATCCTGTGCCTCAGGAAAGCTAGAGACCGCAGTCTACATCCCACGTTATTTAAAAATCTGAAGGTAACTTGATCAGCTGATGTAGTTCATTGAGGCGATAAAACATGTATGTACCCAATACCCTGTATGGACAATATGGACATTGTAACGGTAATTTCCCTGGCGTCTGGCTCAAGTTGTAAAGAACCTTCACTTAGCTGTCAGTGTCATGTCTAATGCATGAATGCGGCATCATTTCGCACTATAACTTGCATGGGCCATGATCAAGGAAACGTTGGCATGGTGAACGCGCACAACACTGAACTCTTTATGGGGCCATGTATGAAACTTAATATGGCGTACATAAGCATTCCCGGAGCCGCAAGTAAATGGAGCCTTAGATGAAGGAGATAAGAGTAAAATAGCGTCAAGGTATCAAAGTGCCGACTTTGTATGCAAATAAAAATAAAACCATCCAGCAGTGGTACTGGTTGTGCATGATATGAGACGCGATAGTTGAAACTACTTTGTAAATTCCTTTTATAGATGTACTCGGTGAAGAAGCTAAGTGGATAGCTTTATTTTCTAAACCTGATGTAGGTATGATAATCTTGTAAGACATTCAGTTTATGAGAATAACGGAAAGTACGTAAGAAACATACTTAAATAGAAAATGCAGAAAAAAATCAAAACAACAGTAACTCAAATTGGAAATTTGCAAAAATGGCCAATGACCTACTGACCCATAAACACGCGGAAGAAGATAATATAAATGCCAATCGATGACTCACGCAAGTAAAAGACAAATAAAACAGCGAATTACGAAGACAGACTATGTAATGCAAAATAAAAACCATAGACCAAAGGCATGCCAAGGTTGGTCCACAGATAAAATGGACGGAGTCAGATGGAAAGGGAGAACAAAAAGTTAATTGACTTTGAATTTTGCCGTCCTAAGCCAATTCAAGGCTAAAATTTGCTACCGTGGATAAGCGGACTGGTCTTGAAACTATGAAGCCCTTAATTACGAAATTTAATGAGAAAACATCAATCTTAAATTCCAAAATTGATGAATAAGTTGAACGTGTATCGTGTTTTTAAAATAGATACAGCAGTTATGAAGAATTTCTCAACAAAATCTAAAATAAAAAACAAGATGAACAGTTATAAGAAAACTTAATTTAAAATGAATGGATCCAGCACACAATAAGAATTATTTCGTTGTCAATTACAATAATACATTAATGGTTAGTACTTTCTCGAAGAAAGTGGGCTTATGTTTATGTTCAAACTTAAAACTGCAAATCGGCACTGGCCTAAATACTATTGTCGGAAACATTAATTTTAAGTGACTTTGATTTTATAAGCTTAACAAGCAGGACAACGTTTGTATGTTCTGCAGATATTTGTTCTGTGTCTGGGTGTTTTCTATCTATAATATGTATGTATTTACAAAAAAAAATGTATTTAAGTATTATATCAGTCATTGGTTACCATAACACAAGCATTAAGTTGCTTAGCTTGGGACTGGATGACGCTGTGTGGAATGTCCAAGGATATTTTTTTTATTTATTTTTTATTTTTTATTATCATTAATTACTTTAACATTTTTAACCAACTTAAAACATAAGAGGATCTATGTTTACCTGTAGGTATATTTTTATATATGGTTGCCGATTATTCCTTTAAATAGTAGACCTATTTTAGGTATTTTTTTAAAGAACTTACCTACAAACTCCAGTGGTGGTCCCATAAATCTGACACGTGGGAACAGATTTACTTACGTCTATTTTGTAAATTCTCATTGTATACAATTTAAATTCAGATAATAAAAGACCTGTATTTTCTAGACTACAGTACAGGAAGCTTTAGCTTTGTCGTTAAGGTTTTATTCAGATAGCATTGTAAACACCCACATGATATAAAATGTTAATGTAACGATGCGGGTGTGGACACATTCACGAATACATAGCTAACTTAACCTTAACTTCGAGTCAAAGGCTCGTATTCAGAGACTTCACTCAAACTTGAGTCTACGTTTAAGCATCGATTTTTGACAGTTCTCTATGAAACTAAGTTATGAATCACCGCTTGATTTACGCTTGAGTATAGTATCTGAATACGGGCCTTAAAGCCCATGTACAAGTTTCTAATTTAATGCGTGTTTCATTTGAATATTTGTATCTATACAGGCTGTACTGAGCCCGTGTAAAGCGCCGTGTGCGTTTATTTGATTCTAATACACAACACTCAATTTTCACCCTTCTTTAATTCCAAAGAGACGATCGTAACAAAAAAGAATCTAAAGAAATACCACGAAAATTTGCGGAACTAAAAAAAATTGTGGAACTAATAACATTAAGCGAAACTAAAGGATTTAAGGTGTGTTTTACAATGATTTTATAGTCTTTTTTGTTTAATCGATTTCTGGGCTTGTCTGTTTGTCACTCGTGGATACTCACCATGATCTGTCTCCACAATATATTTTAGACAGAGATTAATTTTTTTAGTATCTTCAATTTCTTTCTTTTTAGTAAAAAAAACACACTTTAAGATAAGAAGATTAATATAAGTAATTACAAGTTTTACTTTCAAACTTTGGGTTGACGACTTGAAACAAGTTGCTGTCAATTCCTGGCTTGGCATAGCCAGGCAGGCCAGAGATGGGCGGGTGGGTAAAAATTCGGGTAGGTAAAATAGGAAGGAATTGGTAAAATAGGTAAAAATGAATAAATACCCATTTATACCGGGTATTTTTTATTTATACCGGGTAAAAATTCGACATGTATTTTTGAATTATTTAAACCGATTGGTTGCGATGCCTAATTTTGCATACTTCTAACTGTGGCCATGCGGAAAAGAAAACAGTGTTTTTTAAAATTTTTACGTCGTTCCAGGCATAAAACTTTAAGTTTATCATCGATATTTAACGGGAACGGTCAGGAACGATCGTTTCAAGTTATAATAAGTGCAAAAATAAGTGTATTTTTGGAAATAGATGGTAATTGGTTTTTTTTAATAAAGGTGTGACAAACCTTTTCTACTGAAGTTAGTTCTAAAAATTGTTTTGATTTTCCTGATAAGAAATTTAAAGTATTTCAAAGTAAATTATTGCCTTTTAGTTGTTTAAGAATTACGGTGAAAATAATAGTAGATTACTACACGAGGAAGAAAGGCAAAGATTCCGATTCCGTTCGAGTGCATCGAAGGGCCTTTCTTCCGAGGTATGTACTCTACTTTTCATTACGAATATGAGGAAGTTACCAAAAAAATTGATGTAAAATTTAAATTTCACACACGAAAATTAGCTGTCTCGCTTTTTTTTTTAAAATCGACTAGTTTAATATTGACTAAAAGCAGCTAACGAAGGCATGGCATGGCTGCGTTCCAGATTTAAAAAAAATACTGACTGGTAGAATGGCTATAAAAGTAGTAGGCATTCTACCAGTAGTTTTTTTTGATGATGAAAAAATTTAAATAAATATAATATAATTAGTGCTAGAGAAGCACAAATTCATGCAAGAGAGACATAATATCTAGCATCTGATTGAGTTAGAAGAACTTAAACACTTAGCATGCATCGACATGCCACAAAAGAAATGTCAAAAATGAAGTTGACATTTGACAGTTATTTACTTTCCTGCCCACTTGTATTCCCTAGGGACAGAAAATGCTACTTTGAACCCTATAATCAGGCAACTTCGTGCGTACTTTCCGTGTATGAGGAATGAAAAAGTATTTTCCCGAGACAGAAATTGAAACTCAATGCGACGACGATGACCAAAATATATCAATTCGAGCAGAATTCGCATACATATTCACAACACTGGGAAAACTCAGAACTCTTAAAATCTATACAAGAGGATACAAAAAAAATGGAAATCAATGAAAAAAACCTTCATACTTATGCAGTTAAAAACAAGTTTACAAAATCTTGCTGGATTATAAAAAATAAAGTAATAAATAAATAAATAATAAATATCCTTGGACAGCGTCATCTAGTCCCAAGCTAAGCAACTTAATGCTTGTGTTATGGTAACCAGATGACTGATATAATACATACTTAGATACATTTTTTTTTGTAAATACATAAATTTTTATTGATAGAAAACACCCAGACACGAAACAAATATCTGCAGAACATGCAAACATTTGTCCCGTAGCGGGGATCGAACCCGCGACCTCCGCATCTCAGCTGGGCGTTAACACAACTGCGCCACAGAGGTCGCCAAAGTAGGATCAATTTGATTTCTTTTAAGGTACGAGTAAACATAGTACTCTAAACTCGTAGTAAACATGGGCGTTTTCGTCATCCACAGTTTGCTTACGTTTTTAAGATTTCGCAAAAAGGTTGGTGACCCCTGTTTTTTAAAAAACAATACAATATCCAGAAACGAATGCTACAAGCTTGTTGAACGTGAAAAATAAAAGAGTTTTGTTCTGGTGTAGATCTCCCTAAAACTTAATTTGAAGGAATTATCATCAATTTAAAAATGGCACGGCTCCCGTGCCTTACGCCACACGCAAAAGAAAATGAGAACACGGCTCCCGTGCCATCCGCAATGAATCGGTTAATGTTAAAAATATTATGAAATATTATAAATTATTATGAAAATAAGTAGTAAGTAGAGTGTCATTGATATTACACAGGAAAACCCTTAATTTTTGGTCTAAAATATGATTTCATTAGATAAATAATATCGACATAATTTCTTTCAAAAGTCCACTTAATTGTGATTCGTGTAGGTACCTTTGTAATAACTAAAACCTGAATAAGAATAAAAAAAAAAGTTATAAAAAAAAATTTAACAATTTGATTTTATTTTAAATATAAACTTTTTCAAGTATCTAGACTAAAACTAACAAGTAAAAGCTTAAAATAGTTCGATTTATCTCAAAAAAATATGTATTGAATTTTTACCAGGTAATAATTCTAAATGGGAAGGTATAAATAGCTTCTTTATAAGAATATAATATGTAGCTTAGACTTTTTTCAAGTGTGTAGAATAAAAACGAACAAGTAAAAGCTAAAAATAGTTTGATGAATCTCAAAAAAAGGTGTATTGAATTTTTACCCGGTATTAATTCTAAATGGGTGGGTATAAATGGGTATAAATGGGTAAAAACCCAATGTTCGGGTTTTTACCGGGTAAGTGCCCATCTCTGGGCAGGACCGAGTGTTATGGCGTTTATAAAGGGAGGCCTCCTACACCCAGTAGCAATAAGCTGTGGATGATTATAATGATTTGCTTTCAAAACTATCGTGAGTTGTATTAGGCGGGAACATTGTCAAACGTTAATAAAAAAAAAATCTTGTGTATTTTCCCGTTATCAATAATAATAATAACAAAAAATGTTTTTATATTGATATTACTATTTTAAGAAACAAATAACAGAGATGACTAGCGTACCGGAAGTTTTCAATGCCAAGATGTTATAACAAAAACTGTTATCATTAGTTTATACCGCTGGATTGTATTTTCAAAAGTTAATTGTACCTACCTACATTTTCAAATCTCAATTTTATGTTTCATCGTTACTGTATGATTATTAAAATAAACTTTTTAGAATTTTTACTTAAAATACCAAATGCAACTTTGAGCGTTCATTCTGTATATCCAAAAGAATATTTTTATGGGAATTTCTTAACAAGGAATTGTATAATATAACATTACACACAAAAATTTACAACAGTACCTATAATAGAACAAAAACAATATACCTAATTAAAAAAATATTGGTGCCCAATTTAAACCTAACCTATAAGTTTAAGGATAAAAACCTGGTACTTACAGTAATAAGAGTAAAATCTACTCATCGCAAACCAATATTGAATCATTGATTATAATCTTAGCGATTAATTACATAACACGAAAGAGCATGTCTGAATTATACACGAGTCATTATTTTCAATAAGTATAGTAATAAACTTATTATTTATGTATCTGCGTTGCGCCTGCTGCGCGGTGTCAGATTATGTCATAGGACGCTGTAGTGCAGGATTTGCGGAATCAAAATACAATATTATTATAGGTATATGTATAATATAATGTTATATTATTACAAGCCTAAAAACTCTATCACCAGAGTTGGGACCTCGTACGAGCAAGTGCTCGGACGAACGAACGAACTAGTGCTCGTAACGAACGAAAGAGCTGACCCTTTGAACTTGGTACTGCAAATAGGAGTATGTTTTCGTGATCTATTTGCAAGTTTTTTAACGATTTCTTATCGTTTAACCTTCAATGAACTTCCATAAATATTTTAAGATCAATATTGATTTATTATTTATTATTTATTGGTACAAATCGTTTATTTTCCAACTTAACAATATAATTGACGCTGCGGTGTTATAAGAAATGAGGACATTGGAATAAGTGAAAAAAAGAAAATAATCTTAAAAACCTGAGTACTTATCTCAACAAAAAACTATTCATTACAACAATATAAAAACTTCAACGCCACTCGACAGCTTCTACTATGGGCAATCAACAACTTATAACCTCTTCATCATAATCCGCACGTTTTTTATCACTCAGTTGTAAAATATTATTAGATGTATCATCATAACCTCGATTAACTCTTAACAGTTTTACCCACGGAGATAAATCATTAAGAACTAGTTAGCTTCTTTATGTAGATACGAGCAGCACCTCCTGGCTTTGCACAAAAATACTGATCAATTATTGCCTATGCTCATTCGAAAAGATCACTCTGTACATCGGTAAAAGATTTTTTGAAATCGGATGAGTGGTTTCTGAGAATACCGTCTACAAAAAAACTAGCCAACTTTACCTTTAAATTATTATTAATAAATAAGTTAAAACCATTATTAACACACACATAAATCTACTCATTTATTAAAGACCGTATTTACTGTCTCGAAATATTGTGGTTTGTATCAATTGATGATTTCAGGTAAATGACGGTAAACGTTTGAGCTTCAATTTGCTATTAAACTACTTGGATAAGCTTTCGCTACTTTCAAATATGGTATTAACGGCATGGCACAGTAGGTTAACAAAAAGTTGTTTAGTATGATAACACTAATAGCTTTGCTTCTAGATAAACAAGAGAAACTTAATCTAAACTATCCTGTTCTAGTAAACCTCAATAGGCCATTCAAATAAAACCTCAGTAAAATCTATACCAAACTACTTAATTGGATTTGATGCCCACGACCTTTGGTACGAAAGTCGAAGTACCAATCCACTTGGCCAACACGGCTATATTAATTCGTAGACGCTGACTGTAACGTCATTGAAACGTCGAGGTAAATAAAATGATTTCAATACGTGATTAAGTCCCGTTAATATTTATAAACTAGCTGCGCCCCGCGGTTTCACCCGCGTAAGTCCCATTCCCATCTACATACCAAATTTCAACCAAATTAGTCCAGCTGTTTTTGCGTGAAAGACTAGCAAACATACATACATACATTCTCACAAACTTTCACATTTATAATATAAGTAGGAAGTAGGATAGTAGGATAGGAAGTAGGATAGGATAGGACGTAGGATAGATAATTATGATTTCAAGTCGCGATAGTTTAAAAAGTATAATATTAATTCGTAGACTATGTTGACAAAAGTTTGCATTTATAACATTAGTAGAACTATTTTCTAAAGTGTTTCATAACAAGCGTGGAAAACATCGATGTTTATCCACACCCTGTTCACAAACAGTACGGTTCAATGGTCAATTACAATGGTGTTGTGTGCGCTTTTCACGGTTAATAAGCTAGGCTTGATCCGATTTTGATGTTCATCTCTTGAAGATTTTATTTACTGCTTAATGTTTGTCTGTTGTAAACTAAATTATGAGGTATAACTTTTGAAATATCTAACGCATCGTTCTTTAGATATTTCAAAATCTATAAACAAATTTCGCATCACACTTGGTATAATAAATATAATGATTCTTAAAAACAGCATTAATTTTCCTCTGACTGTGATTCTGCATACCTCTTTGTAGTGTCTTTATTACTTGTGATATTTCTTAACGTTAACCTTCACTGGAATTTCATCTGTATTTCTTAAGCATCAAGACGAGAGTCCCTTGCATGGTAAACTGATTGTCACTTCAGGTCCAGACCATCCAAGGTTGCCATCCTTAAATGCACACCAGTCAGACCAGTTTCAATATTCCTATGTTAACAAGAGATGGAAAACAAAGCAAGGGGCCTAAATAAACATACGAGTAGATGTACTAATTTATCTATTTGTTCAGCTTTTACTGACAGTGATGTTTGTATATTTGAAATGGCTTCATGTTGTCTATGATTTAGATAAGAGCTTTGGTACCACCTTATTCAAAGACGCAGTTACTGGGTGCTTGTCTATACTAATATTATGAAGAGGTAATGTTGGTTTGTTTGTTTGACGGAGGTAATCTCTAGCTACTCAGCCGATTTCAAAAATCTTTCACCAATGTGTACACGTAGAATGGACTGTCGGGATTGGTATATTTTATAACGGTACTTTAATTAGTGCAAAGCCGGGATCGGTAAAGAATTTATGAAATCGGCTGAGTAGTTTTGGAGATTACCTCCGTCAAACAAACAAACATACAAACAAACATTACCTCTTTACAATATTAGTATAGATATAGACAAACACGCAAAAACATAGTCCCTTAAGTGAACGTCTTAACCTTTAGATATTTGAACAAAGTACTAATGTTCTGAATAGAACCTTGCCTTTGAATGCGTTTAATGTTAGTAGTGCAGGTGTTTCGAATATAGGAATTACGTTTGACATCTAATAACATAGTATTTTCTAATATAAATATGTATAATCATGCAGTTATTTGGATCAGCTAAGCCATCTTAAAATTATTTAAAACTAACTGGTTCTAGACTTCTATGTTGTATTTCGTAAAGTTATTTTAAAAAAGTATGTTCCTACTACAAACAATTATTATTACTTAAGTACTTACTTATTTTAAGTATCTTATACTACTACTACGAATATTATCAATATTGTGTCACAATAATGCATTTACTTAATATCTACTAATTAAGACTTTTAAACCAAAATCAAGAATTTCACTATTACCCCGTGAATATTCAGTTGTGAAATACATGCAATCGTACAGAAATAGCAACAATATACTCCATTCAAAGTTACATGAATAAAGATGGCTTCCCTTATTTGGACCCTCGTTTAAAATAATCAGGCTCCCAGTATGCATTTTGCACGCATTTGAAATTCTCTGTTTAAGATTACGCAAGAAACAGGTAAAGCTTTATGTTGCTATTATGTTTTATGGTTAAGGTGGAAGCGTACGGGTTGCCCGCGAAATTATTTTTCGATAATATAGAATAATGATATGCGACAAAAACATTGCTGTCAAAGAAAATGATTGGTGAACAAGATTATCAATAACGATAAAACCCAAAGTTATCGTGAAAATCGCAAAGAACATTTAAAATAATTTAGCGGGCTACCATTTCGCTTTAACCTTTAGTAAAAGTGGGTTCATTTATTGTAGATCCATTACATTACCTATGCATTTTTATTGATAGACAGGTAATATAATAAATAGGCATGCAATATATTTAAAACTAAACAGCATCTATTAATTATGTCTCTAAATATTTAATTTACTAAACTCAATTTAGATTATAAATACTGATTCTAAACACATACATACTACGGTTTAAATTTATCTTTAGGTCATGAATTATATAATTTTCAAAAAGCTTTTATAACTATTGCTAAGAGAAATCACTACTAAAAGTACTAAACCAACATAAACCTTTCCCATTGAGCTTTAACATAAATAAATTTACTTCAGGTTATGTCATTTGGTCACCCATGCATTCATACAAAACCAGTTGTTTCATTGCAAGTTGTAAACACTACCTGTGCCAGGCGGTTTCACTTGCTATTTAATTCAAAACCAATTACATCTAACCAAATATCTTATATACTCTTGTAACACCTTTTACACTGAATTCAGAGGAAACTAAAATAAAAAATTTATATTTGACAAATTGTACAAAATATCTCTGATTGCAAATAGCTAATAGGCCTGTAGGAATGCGTGGCAAGCCGCGGGAAGCAGCTAGTCATCTACTCCTGCAATCTTTAGTTGTTATAGCTTTCTATTTGCATTACCCGTTCGGGTCAGGCGGAGACCTTATGACTACCTGTCATTCAATACTCGTTTTATATGAACGGTCTCTGATATCGCTTCATTTTGCATAAGGATAGATAAACTTTACCTAGGTACTTGTTTTAGCTTTTGCGTCTTTTCAGAAATTGTATCTTTAATACTTATCCATAGACTACAATTAATATTGCAGTCTTTACAAACAGAACACTGATGATAAAGTGTTTGAAAATTTTAAGTTTTCAGTTAAAAATAATAATTGTAATTTTTTTAGTGCGGATGTGTTCAAAAAGGGTCAGCAATCTACCTTAATTCACTTTCAAATAAAAGTTCATACACACCGGCGGCGGTACTGTACTCAAATTGTGCTTGTAAACAAACCGCTGGCTTATCTGCCGGCATAGTGTGAAGGAGCTTTTATAGTTTACCAATGTTTAGTTGCTTTGGTCATGACCATCTAACCCAATAAACCAAGCGTTATACAAACAAAAACGTGACCGAAGCAGTTTGTTAGAAGTTTGTTCTTACTCTTAGTGCAAGTGCAATGGACGGAAAAGTAAAAATAGACACATACGTGGTACTTGATCTTGGTTTTACACACCAGCTTGTGTCATGGTGATTATGCATGAGCTTAAAAAACCTTGGCAAAAACACTAAGTGATTTTGAAAAAGACGTCAAATATACACTAATTCCCAAATTCAATAATCAACGTACGGATGTCCGTAGGTCCATCACCATAGAATTAACATCACCACTGAAAGTTTCATTCATTTTATTAAAATGTACGACAATTTTTGTCAGACAACAACGTTGCTATGCCGAGGGTCATCCGGTTGGTTATAGGAACTGTGCGTAAGCTGGCAAGTTTGATGAAGAATGTAGTTAAAGTTAGGCGGAATATGGTACCAAGTTTTGGTTTAAGCTATGACGAAGGCCTCAAACGCCCTTAAAACACTGTTAGCAGAGAAGGGTTCATACGAGCATAAAGTACTATGTGACTGTTCTTATGAAGGCCAAAGTTGGTTTGTTTTGCTCAAAAATGCTTGCAAAAAGCGTCGTGCAACATAACATAGCGAAAATTAACACATTGGTTTACATGTCTACATGTTTGTTTACCTTTTATCAATTGTAATCATTGTGCAAACTCTTGTGCCATTTATTTGCTAGGATATTATCAGAATGTAGACGATTCTTGTTTATTTTTTAAACTAGAAGATTGATAAACTTAAAAAAATACAATTCTGTTACTACAGTAGCAGTCAGCCCTGCCTTTGCCTAAGGTAAAAATTAATATAATAATGTGTTAATCTGTAATAATTAACCCTATTTTAGAAATCGGATAAGTTGTTTTTAATTTTGGTACTTTTTTACATACATATTACACTTAAAATTTACTTCTTTACAATTTAGTGAAGAAGGTTTGAAAGATGCCATAATTACATTAATACATTGCATTTACATTTAAATGTTTTAACCCATACAATTACTTACTTTCTAAATATTCATTAAACGAAGAATTGTGGTCAAAATCCTATTTACATTTGGTAAGCTGATTGAAACACGATCTTTAAACGGCGGGAGGCTTAGAATCCTGTAGGATTAGGTACCTATAACCTTCTGTCTCTTTCTTCCCGGAAAGGTATGAAAGGGACGAAAGGGACGGAGTAAAGGTGCGACATTGCCAGCAGGTTTGTTAATACGAATAGAATCAAGTCATCGGCCGCAAGGGATAAAGTGACGTAAGTTTGCGACTGGTCTTTTTGTTTTCCTTCTGTTTAGTATAGGTCACATAGAGTACTTTGTAATATAAGGAAAGTATAGGTCGCACCACGTCAGAAAGTATATCTCTCTAATCGGCAATAGAGTCACCTAGCTTATAAAGCTGTACATTTTTAAGTGATCCTTGAGGTCCTACAGAAATAAACATAATTATTCTTTCCTTCTTTCTATAAACTGTTTCAGATACTTAGTCATGTTAGTAGATATTACGTTCTAAATTATATTTAAAGTAAATACTGTATTATTTTAAATTTGCATTTCAATAACGAATTTTAAAACAATATTAGCAACGATAGTAATAAAACAAAGGCTACGTCTCCTTGGGGCAAATGATGTCATCGCGATATTTAAAGTAGAGCCTACAATCGTGCGCAGGTTAAATAGTGACTTTTAAGTCGAGCCCTGCCTTAAGATCATAATGGATTATGTTTCAACATAATACGTAGTGAAAAACATTATAATCCTTACAACTGCTAATAATTACTTTCTTTATTATATTTTATAAACAATTTTCATCAAGGATTATAATTATAAAGCTCTATCTCTTAAACAGTATACAAAAATATCTATAACACTTTACACCCTAGATGATTTTATTTTCATCCTAACCGAAGACGACCCTTTTTGATTAGCGTCGCTCCGAACACAACCAGGCATAGATTTTTTTCGGCTTCACCGTACCACCCACTTTTTATGCAATCGACAGGTAATCAAATAAATATAACTCGAATCGGGATAGAATTTCAATCAGTAAATTGGTTTTTGTTCTCGATTTATTTAGCGAAAGTAGTTTTGTGTTATTTGTAGGTTTTATTTAGATAGTATGCTAATTAATCTAGTAATTTGTTTTCAAATGAGATGAGCGCAAAAGTTTGTGTGTAATAAAAATTGTATGTTTCTTTGACTCAAAAACTATTCCTTTTTTTACGACTTAAAATATACAATTATTAATGACCTGGATTCATGCATGAGTACTTTTCATCTGGGTAAGAACGACGCCGAAGAAGCTAAATAATATAACTTCACCATTATGATGAACAGAAGTTATCTTAGTTCAAAATATAGTTGATAGCTATTTCCCTTTACAACTAAAATTCCAATTATCCAAGATGTTCTAAAGTTTCCCGACCTAACTTTCGAATGCGTGTTAGCCTTTCATTAACAGAATCGAGATTATAATTTAGAAAGCATTAAAATCAACTGATTAAACCCTTTAATGTATTATCCCTATACATGCTAAAACAAACCTTCGAACATCGTTCTAAAGTTCGTTTTGTGCTTTGTTAAATTGGTCATTTGTCTTGGATTATTGGAAGTTCTGTACACGAGATTTATTGACTAGACAATTAGCTATTGATTACTTGAAATGGTTTGCGTTTAAACCAATAGTTTATAATCAAGTAGTCAGTTTTGGTTCAGTATGATTACTCTATTAGTTTTGTTAAGAGACGTATAAGCTCAAATGCTGATTTATGGATTTGTTAGTTTGATACTTTTCAATAGAACGCCGTATTTTAATTTGAATTATATGCATTCACTTTGAATTTCTGTATTGAATGTAAAGGCGTTATTAATAACAGAACCATTTTGCTATTCAAAATTGTAAATAATAATTTACATAATAATACGTGAGTCCTTCTCCTTTTATTCAAATAAAGATTTAATCGAATTGAATGTAAAGATTGTTAACAATACTTTTTAACTGTTAAGTAGTTATACCCAAGGTATGCCTCAAATTGCCCTCCTTTTCTCAATTAAAACGCATGTAATATCGACTCCGCCATTACACAACCTTAAAGGGTACAAAACCAATTTCTTATTACACACACGTTAAATCCAATTCCGATTTCCAACCTTGAGGTTATCACAATAAAGTCTTTGTTACAACGTCCATTTGGACTGGTTTGATCTGAAGAAAGTCATGGTCTTATTACGGTACTTCGATGAATCGTGCATATGACAGGGCTACTTTGTGAAAAGATTGACCAAATTGTGACATTAAGGATTTTAAGTGTACCGAATTCGTGCTTGTGTCATTTTCGGTTATTTAATCTTTATTTCGATGTTTTGAACTGATTCTACTAATGCACTCGATTTATTTTTAAAACATTTTGATTGATTTCATAAGAGCCTCGATTCAAGGACATTAGCTCAGACCGTACGACGTTAGCTGTGTTCGTTGCTCAGATTCTTTAAAAGAAAAGCAGTAGAATCATTTAGCGGCTTTTAGCGCTTAAAACATGTGATCATAGATCATAGACGTTATTAATTTTTTTTTTAATTTAAACATACTCTCCAAGGTATAAGACATTCAAGGTTATTTATCGAATCTGATGTCTAGGTAGTTAAACACTAGGCACACTTCTTTATGCAGAAGATTGCCGTCTAGAGGAAAACTAGTTTCGACACAATAATTTTCACTTACCGCTTAGGGCTCTTGATAATCCGCATTTAAGCCTCTATTAAATATACATTGATGCCCATCAAGTTTTTCGAACAACTTTCGGATTAAGTAAAGTCCCACTTACCCAACAATATGCATCGGTAAACTTTTATATCAGCTAGAAAACATCATTATATTATCAACCGTTGAGCTTTTGTCTTAAATCATTGCTGTGAGCAAGTTGACCTTTCCCATAATCCCTTAATTATTGTTTCAACAATAGCATTCTAATTCAAAACAGTTATTGATACTGACCTGATGGCCAGCGGGCGCGAAAAGCTGCGTGAACGCGGATCATGCTATACCACAGAGTATAAACAGACTTATTACAGTTCTGCCACTCATGCATACGTTACTGAATGTGTTCGTGGGGATATATTATTGCAAACAGACCAATTGCAATACTCTCGCGATCACAATTCATAATTTGAAATCAAAATTTGATTTTTTTATTTTATTAATATACCTTTTTTATTTTATTTCTTGGTTCGAGATAAAATCCTGTTTTTAGTTTAGACCTATTACAGTTAAATACTGGTTCTTGAAAATTCATTATTTCTTTTAAAATAGATGTAAACTAACCCAAGGTGCTATGTTGATTTTTGTATAGATTTAACAATCCTCCCTTTATTTTTACTACCATGTTTGCTACCTTTCCGCATTTCTTTTACCTTTATAAACTCGTTTCTTCTTATCTTAGAACTTATCTTTATGTTTCTAAAGCTTGTGCTTTCTACAATTTACTCTGTGGCTTCGAGTACATCGTGCCAGCTTCATAGTCGTTCGAATGAGTTATGCATTTGCGGCGTGCATTAGCGATAGAAAGTCTGATGCTTTTACCGTCTGGATGTTCAATCATTGGAGTTATGATTCGTTATTTTATTGATTCATACGTAAGGATAAGGTGATCATTTATAGTGATTGTTTGTAAATAGATTTTCTTTTGAACAGGTTTTAGATTATGACAGATAATCTTTATTTTATTTAATATTTATACTGTTATATATGCTTGGTTTTTACCAATATTGGGGATATTATTTGCGATCTAACAGCGTCTTATACAAATCATTTAATTTTTTTATTAAATTCTGCTGTTTGCTGATAAAAAAGTTATCGAATGGAAAACCTAAAGTTAACTAAGGAATGTATGACCCTAGAGGAAATGTATTTAAAGTAACTGGATAAATTGTCTCCTGTGGTAAATGTAGGTACCTACTCAATTGCGTGTGGGTAGTGGTGAAATTGGGATGTCACTTCACATAATGTTTGAGGTTTCCGGTCGCTTCTCATTGATTGCTCTTTCCTTATAAGCAAGGTGACATACTCTTATTCAAAGAGACATTAACTTCAGTGGAATAATTATAAAGCTTGTTTTAAGGCTCTTTCGAATGGTTGTTCGGTTTTTTCATTATCATCATCTTTGCTGAAAGTCCACTTTTGGACATGGAGTTCATAGATAAAAAATAAGAAAGAAAAATACGTTTATTTCGTTAGAACCTCAAGGATCACTTTGATTCTGTCTTGCAAGCTAGGTGATTTAGCTATTGCCATAAATAATATATAACATAACCATCACAACTTCTTACACCAGGGAAAGCATTACCTGGTGGTGTATGCTTAACTTTTTTAAAGCTTTTTAACAATCTAATCTTGATCTTCACTTGTTTCGATTAGAAGCGGTCAGTATCCACAGTAAATCTGCAGCCTTCACAAAATCATCCGTTTATCTCATTGGACATTATATAACAATAATTATTTGTTGTAACAAAATCATCCACGTAAACAAAGACAGCCGTTGCAAATTTGCAATTACTTACATTTTGCTTTCCTATCTCGTCCCAGCGATTACCTCTAGCCATTGCTCATTGTAGTACAATCCCTATTACTATCCGACTTCGTGGTCAAAGACCTTCACCATTTGTATCAATACTGAGTACAGAAGCAAGAATAGTTTAGAGTACCAACCTTACTTCACTACCATCTTTCAGAACATTTGTTTTTAACAAGCAGACAAACCCAGATATATGTAATAGTACACAGACATTACATTATAATAACTTTAACTCTCTTCTTTCTTTTGATAATTTTTAATCCTGCGTGCGGTTCTTCTGATTTAACATAAACCCATGTCCTTTTCTGTACTACAGACAATATGTTTGCAAAATTTCATAATGAATAGATAAGTTGTTGATGCGTGAAATTGCTGCAAACAAATCTACATTTGCATAGTAAAATTAGGATTATGATTAGAACAGACTTTAAATGAGTTCATGTACAATCCCCTAAGGGATCTTTGTGAACTTGTCAGTTCATAAGATTTCCCAGTATGTAAATGTAAGTTATATATAAACTAACAAAGTAACTAGTGATAACAATAAAGTACTTAATCCACTGTTTTTTTTCGTTCCCAATAAACATGAACATGAACCATTTGCAACCATTTGAAGGCAATCGTCCGAGAGGCCGCAGTCCACTCAGATGGTCGGACCAAATCCGCTCCACACTCAACACCAAGCTCCATGATGCGCTCCACGATGCCAAAGACAGGGACAAATGGCGCAGCATTGTCAAAAGCAAAACAACTCCAGAGTCAGGGGATCACGACCCTCAGTAATGAGGATATCGATGCGAGGAGGAGGAGGAACCATTTGCAAAATTTAATAATCAAGTGTAAATCTACAATGATAAAGCTCATTTTACATCGAGAGCTGATTAGAAGTGACACATGCCCGGCTGTTTCGATGGACGTAGAGATAGTACTGCGTAATAAATTGGCCGCCGACGTCGATCCTCTGAATGCATTCACCGTTAACGAGTAATAGATAAAGCCTGGTGCACAACGGTTCGCTAGAATTTACAAAGCATTTCCTATCAATACATATAAATTATTTTTATTCGATATTTACTATGAGCCATGAGCCTTGAGTCGTATAACAACTATTTGCATGAAAATAGTTCTTCTATCATCGCTAACCCTACACATCACTTTATCTTTGTGGCTAATGTGGTGTTTTAAAATTCTGCCTGCTAATCTTCGCCGTACTAGCTACCTGTCACAAGCTTAGCTTAGTTATTCGTTTTCATTTTATAGACAATTCACAAGATTATTTTAAATCTTTTCTGTTTATGGGACACGGTATTGGTTCTTTTACTATTATTGTTAAGACGATTACCTTTTACCATTAGCTACGGGTTTTATGTCGTCATAGATGTTCACACCTAAAGATTACACATTTTACGAGACAGAATATTGTTTTTTAAATTGTTTTCACATAACTTAACAACCTGATTTGACGTAAGTGCCAATCATTTGAGATTAAAAAGAAAGACCTAGCTTGTGCTTGAAGCTTTGTGTTTAATCGAGTATTAAATAGGTCTGTCAATTGCTTGTTTGATTGATGATGATAAGGCACAGAGGAATAAGACAGTTCGATATAATGAGTGTTAGAAAAAGCTCAATTTGATACTTGAGAAACTTAAGACTATTATAATAGCAAATTATCGGCTCTTACCCATCACGATTTGACTAGAATTGAATGAGTAGAAATCACTAGAAGCTATTGAAGTGCTTAGACGTAGTTGAAGCTACGCAATGTTCTGAGTGGTCACAATTGGATGAGTGACCGCTAGTGGCATTAAATGAGTACGCCAGTTGGAGAGCACGTTCCCTTCTCGGTCCTGGTTAAGACGTTATGCCATGACGAAGGGTATGGGATTTAAAACCACCAAAGACAGAATTTACTTTCATTAAAAAGCCAATGATGGAAAAGTTATTACTTTTTCAATTTGGACACAATATCCGGTAATTAAAATGATCATAACAGTGTTATTTACAACCACCCTATAAATTTGTGTATGATAGGTCTTTAACAAGATATCCAAGTGAATTATTTCGAAACCTTTCGTGGAGAAATCTAAAGTATCAGCTGGACCCTTCAATTTGAATTTACTTTCACTAAGTTATTGCATAAAGTTGTTTCTAAATAGGTATCCTACCTTCCTTTACCTTAGTACATTTTACTAGAAATACTTGGGTTCGTTTCATGACCTAGGTACCGTTATTTTATGAAATTGGAATTTTATGCCCTTCTTTGTATATTTTTGTACACTCGCAGACTGAAAAGGTTTACCAGTTTCCATTTCAATTCGTTTCTATATCTGATATTTACCCCGCCTACAATTTACTGGAAAAGCTTTCAAAATCATCAAGTTCAACAATTTGCACTTTTACTGAACCAAAATGCAAGTAGCTATAGAAACTAAAATAGAAATATTTTACTAGAAAACGAACAATTATTCAAATTTTAATTAATTTATTATTTCTATGTTATAACCCGGGCGCAACAACTAGACACCTGGCTCGAAACTCGACTCCCCTCCCGCTACCCCGCGCGAGGCCCCGCTCTCGTCCTTCAGTAGCGTTAGCATCACTAGCACAAGTTATGGAAGAAATTTTATATAAAATATGTAAATCTAAGAAACAAATAATAGCGTTAAATTTGTTAGAAAGTTACTCCTTAAATACTAGATTAACTAGTTTATTTAAATCATTTAATCTAGAACCTTCTTTTATGGAGCCAACACGGATTACAGCTACTTCTGCTACTTGTATTGACAATATTTATACAAATGTACATGTAATATGTAAAAACATGATAAGTAATATCAAATCTGATCATCTCGGTCAGTTCATTAAAATTAGAACAGTGCCAAGACAAAATATTAGGAGAAAAATTACTTATGTACCAATGACCACTAATCGATTAGAAAAATTTAAAGAAAAAATTACATATTAATATGTTTATTATATTATTATATTATAGGGCGCTACATGTATGCATATGTTTACGTTTCTTTTTTGCACTCAGTACTTTATACAAACGTCATTTGAGTCAGGTGTCAAGTTATTGCGCCCGGGTTATACATTTAAATTTGTTATTATGATTTATTGCCATCGATACCACAATATTTATAATCATTAGTTAACACATCTAAAGTAATATGCCTCTATAAAAACTACCGGTCAGTTACCTGTCAGTTTCGTAAGTTCTACAAATAGAGTTGATTTCAACATACAGCTAGTAAGCAATCTTATCTCAACTTTGATGTAGTTTCCTGTGCTTATCTTAGCTACTTTATTGGTTCATTTTTGGGTCGTGTTATAACATGACCAGTGAACGATAGGAGCTCCTTAGTTTATAACCTCTTTGATATGAATACAGGCAATAGAGTCACCTAGCTTAAAAGACTGTACATTATTAAGTGATCTTTGTGGTCCTACAGAAGTAAACACATTTTTCTTTCTTTCTTTCTTTCATATCAATAGTGAATTTCGTAAAACATGGAAGGATTATTTCAATGAGAATAGGGACTAGATGACGCTATAAAAATGTCCAAGGATATTAATTCATGGTTAACTGATTAAAATAAATTGATTAAGCTGTCATCTACACATCTGACTTTCTATGCCAATTAAATCCTCTTTCCAGGTATGATCTGAAGTCATAGATTTGAGATAGCCGTCTGTAATTAAAGATACCGCTATTGCAGAAATAGTCCTTAAATATACAGTAATAGGTGAGTTGTTATTTTATGTACCAGTATTTTTATATATGTTTTTACCTACAAATGTATATAAGTAGTAAACTGCCATGTAGTTTTTATCGTAGACTTGTTTGTGACTGATGATACTGAAATAAAGGTTACTTAAAATAAATTATAAGATTTGAGGTTACCAACGAATCTAAATATCCAACCTTATCAATATCTTGCTAGAAAATATTTTAAAGCTTATCACAATATGCATCGCAGACGTTCTAGTAGGTAATGCAACTATAAACTATTCAAACAAGTCACGTAATGACCGTATCAATCAAAGCAAATGCAAGCCCCAGGTGGTCCTTATATAATTGTTCTTTTGTTACACAAACAGAAGTAGTATTGGGAAAGTTTCATACTATTTATATATTTAGAACAATTATTCGGGAATTTAGTCATTTTCCTATCATGAGTGTGATTTTATTGATTATTTTAATATTATAATAGAAGCTATATTGACTAACAAAGTACAAACTCATAACATGCCCGTTTCTGGACAGTAAAAAAATGGATAGGAGTTTAGAGCAAAATTATCCTACTCTTAGAAAAACTTCACACATTTATAATGAAACATTCTCAAGAAGTTTTCAACTCATAGATAAGTTGGAAGGAAAATCAGGTAGGTATTTCAATGAAATTTCTAAGCATACCCTTGTTATTTAATAGTATGATGCCCTCATTGTAGACATGGATCTTCTGAAGATAACAGAAGATAAGGATGAGATTAGGATGAAGCTATGCGGCAATCACAAGATAAGAAAGGCTATGAAAGTGAAAGATAAATTTGATTCTTAACAAGCCTGAATAAAAACAAAAAAATACACAAACAATAACACACAAGTCTCGCGATAGTTTAGGCAGATAGTATCCAGAGACGCTTACGTTCATAATGCGTAATTTATATAACCTTGCTCTGTATATTAACGAGAAGTGACACGTAGCTTGCCTGGCTTCTGTTCAAAGTCTAGTCTCAATTGCAATGTACAGCACACTAAGAAAGTTAAATCACGTTTGTAGGTACAAATACAAATATGGATAGCATTTTTGAACGCCCTCCTCAATCCCTGAACTACAAAATGCAATGCAACACGCCTAAAGTTCAAAGGTTTTATATAAAAGCCAGAGTTAACCTTAAAATACTTAAATCTATATAACTGCATAGCCTCAAGACTGCCAAAAGCCACAATACCATCCAGATTGTTATTCACAGAATTACAAAACGGAATACGACATCTTAGAAACTGGATCGGGGATTGTTCGCAATTTTCGGCTTGAACAGCGCAGGATCACTTTCAAGCTCATCCATATAAGGTTATGAATGCCTCATGAATACAGTAGTTCATTTTGATGTTACCCTTTAAGCCACTGTTTTTATTTTAGGCACGTTTCTATAAGGGAAGAATTTTGGGACCATATCATGCGATTACCAACTTCACTTTTACTTTTTCTCTTACCTTGTATGTCGGCTTGGTTAAAAGACTAAAGATTTAGGGCTAAATTCAGTTTTAAGTGAATCACGGTATGCATGCACTAACCCAGATGTTTTACTAGCTGGTTTTAAAATGAACTAGAAAGAGAAAAGTCTAGAATATCTTCATACTCGTACTACCTTGAAGAACCAGATATAGAATTGCAAAAATAAATATAATAACAATTAGTTTTGCATTTAAATCGGAAACTTATCGAAGAACAAGTAGCAACAAGTAATTAAGCCGGAGAGGGTTCTGGTTGATAGAAAATACTTAACTTAGCAATTGAAATTATTTTATTAGTATTGCACTTAAAACGGAACGTTACTTAAAACTTACCTATTTATCGGGAGTTTTCATATACATACCATTAACCTGAATTTACTGGTACTGAATTGCTAGACGGGATATTTCTAGGCGCAATTAAAATAATTTATTGTAAAATGCATCTATATTCAAAATAAATAAAAAAAAAAAATTGATATTGTAGGGTGCAGCTATGAATAGAATGGTGTATTTAGAGATTTATTAATACTCAAACTATTATACTCATTTATGTTAAAGTTTATAAAAAGCATTCGTTTATTTATATTTAAATCTCCTAATTTTAATGCAACAGTGAGTAAGGTTTTAGTTATATTACTAAAGATAAAACAGCATTTGTTTGCTACCTAGTATTTAGTATAAATAATACAAGTATTACCAACAATTTATATCGATTACAAGAATTCCATTAAATCAGGCTATGTATCAATCACAAGCTGACAGGTTAAGGGAAACTGACTAAAATGAGACACTGCTAAGCTTTTAAAAGGTACCACACCTCACAAGATTTACAACTAATTTAATTTGATGGAATTATGAAGCTCGTTAAGATATTATTGTGTAATAAAATAAGTACACATAAATTTATATTTACATAAACTATACCTACATTACTGTATAAAATACAATAATTCTACTTAAGGATCGTTATAAACGTAGTTCAACTGACCCAAGAAGCTACTGCCCCACTAGACTTCGAATCACGCGTCGCTTTGACTAGAAGCCCTAAATAAACTTCGCAAACGCAAAGGGTCCCAGGGCACTCATTTCAGGGTCCAACTACATGTCATGATATACACAACAGAAAGGAGGAACTCATTGAATGCTAAGTGAAAAGTGCAACCCTTCCATAACTCTTGAAAATGATGGTGATAAGCAAAGTTCGATCGTGACTGAAGAAAATGCAATTACAAATAACTCATTCGGTAGAAAGTTAGTCTGCGATCTATAGTCGAATATCCCCCTACTTTCCCACATTTGCCTGTACCATTGTATGGAAATAGTATCAGCCTGTCTTTTTGATATTTCACTCCGCCTTTGTATAGCTTAAAGGTGCAAATCGCAGCAAAGTGAAAGACTAAATGCTAAAATTGGAATTTAGAGCGGAGATTGTGTGCTAACTAAATCCTATCTTTATGTATAACTAGCGCCCCGCGGTTTTACTCGCGTAAGTTTCGTTCCCGGAAAATCGGGATAAAAAGTAGCCTATGTCACTCCATCCCTTCAACTATCACTACTTAAAAAGTCACGTCAATTCGTCAAATCTGGAAGAAATTTCATTTTTTTAATCTTACTTCCATACAAATTGTGCCGACAGTTAAGCAAAACCAGAGATAGATATATTATTGAGACTGACCGTATAAATACAATCAACAGTAAGTAGGTTTATACCTAATGCCTTTGTATTCAGTTACAAACCGCATACCGCTTAGAACCTTCAATACATTATAACCTCACCGCATTATCAGTACTGTTGGAAATCGCGGTTCTATTCTAAGAAATACAATAAATCTAATTGTAGCTCAAGGAGGTCAACAACAAGTTTAACAAAGGTCGTTTTTGTTTATATCTATGTATAATATTATGTATTTACAAAAAATGTGTGTCTAAAGTGTTATACCAGTCGTCTGGTTACCATAACACAATCATTAAGTTGCTTAGCTTGGGACTAAATGACGCCGTGTGAAATGTCCAAGGATATTTATTTATTAAGTTTTTTTTTTACAAAAAAATTTGACGTCCCTTTCATAACGATCTAACTAAAAGAGATGGCATCATCTTTAGTAAGTTAAGCTTAAGTTTTGGTCATCAGAATCGCCTCATAACTATCTAAAAAGTAACATGAGTGCCAAATACGCTCTAGACATCTTGAAAGTTATTAAGTTATCTAAGTTATTAGAGACAGTTCAAATCCTGCTAACAATTACAGAATGGCATAAGTCCTTATTCAATTTCACAAATAGATACTACAGTGCAAAATATTGTAACTGTAAACTCAAAGTAATGCTTATAGCTTAACATAAAACCTGTAAAACGGTTATGGATTTTGCTACAGGCTTTCGCTGAGCAATAACGAGGATTCGCTGTTTCTCAATATCCTACTATCCTACTAATATTATGAATGCGAAAGTTTGAAAACGAAAAAGTATTTAATCATGAATGGATGAACGTGTCTTTGATATTCTTTCACGCAAAATTAATTGAACGGATTTGAATGAAATTGCGTACAAGGATAGCTTCCATCCTGGATTAGCACATAGGCAACTTTTGATTTCGGTATTCCCAAGAGAACAGGACCTATAAAAAGGCTAAAAGGATTTCATACAAAATTTTAACGGGTTTCGTACCTGTCAAACCAGGTATAACTCACTACAAAACAGACAGACAACAGAGAACTACAGAAAGTTTCTGTATTCGGATTTACAGCATCATTTGCAAATTGTTTGGTACTCATGTCATCATACTAATAGTGTTTGAATAGTTATCTCATTCATTACCCTCAATTGCCTCAATAAGTAAATCCTTTGAAACGATCTAAATAACAGTCTTATTTGACTCTATTCTAACTTGTATCGGCCTGATTGGTTTATCACAAGATTGAAATATTTTCGCATTTAATCGATAGACCCACAGTCTGCAACAAATGGAGGTCAACCGTCAGCCCAGCTGCAGTTTTCATTAAATATTCTTACACCTACAATCAACTAATTTAATGGCTTTACACTATCTGATTTTAATCGCAGTATCCTGACCGCGCGTTTTAGACGCTGCGATGGGGTTATGTCAGATTCGCAGTATTAGTTGTTTATTGTCAATACTTGAGATGTTTTTTCATAACACAAGCATTAAGTTGCTTAGCTTGGGACTAGATGACGCTGTGTGGAATGTCCAAGGATATTTATTATTATTATTATTTATTCTTAAAATTAATCGCAAAATAGTAGTACCTGGTAGGTGACCCAACATGACATAAAAATACAGAAGCTACTTCAGTACTTTTATATCATGATTTACAAAATCAGAAGTGGTTTAATGACCTTGCAACAAATTTATACCATTTTCTTTGCACGCGCATTTATTTGTATAAACAAACGAAGAACTGCATACGTCTAAAGGCAGCTATTATTACCGTGATGTCAGTTCTTGAACATTCCTGATTACATAATATTAGGAGTCAGAATCGATATAGATTTAACTCGATTATTAGTTCTCATAAATATTTATTCGTTAGCAGCATTTAGAGTTAATATCTAAATTCTAAAGTTTTTGTTTAAAATTTAAGAAAACGAATTGAACTTCAATCTACTGAATACTTTTTAGCGCTAAAAAGTGTGTTTTCTGTTACAGGTATGTTTGGATAATATCATCTTGCATCTGATTGGTATGTAGAACTAAAAATCTTAACCGACTGACGACTTATAAATCATGTACTACAAGAACTATGCTCCGTTCGCCGAGTCGATCTAATATAAGCCGCTCTCTCTCGCACATTTGGATGGAAATGAAAAGGTTGAACAATAATTCACATCTTTCGTGATTGGCCTGATTTGACAAATGGGCGGGGCTTAATTTTTATATATTTTTATAAAATTTTTTTTTAGAAAACTTATAACCTTAACATCTTGTTATTTTTTCTAGAAAACTTATAACCTTAACATCTTGTTATTTTTTCTAGAAAACTTATAACCTTAACATCTTGTTATTATTTTTTGTTTATTGTTCTAAACAAAAATGTACAGGTACCTATTTAGTTAATCTCTATTATAAAATCAAGCATAAGCTGGCATAAGCTTGCTCTCTGCTTGTGAATTACTCGTGTGCCACAATGCGTTTCGTGTAACACTGTGTTCTTTATGCTAATGCTCTTTGACCTCTGCAGTCTGCAGTGTATCAAAAATGGTCAAGCTCAAGTGGACGGTAATAAAATAATTGAGTATAGAGTTACCAACATTCAATTCTTATGTACAGTCCTAATGCATTTTGACTAGCTGCGCTTCGTGGTTTCATCTGCTTTAATTTTATCAAAGAAATCTATCTTTTTTCGGGATTCATGAATATACTACATGTTTCATTTCTAAATGATGTAGATATTGAGTAATTACAAAGTCATTTTTAAAAATCTAGTTTAATACAGAAAGTGTTTGTTTGAAAAGTTTTTCATAATTTAATTTATTACAGAAATTTTTTGTTTGCAAAAACTTTACTGTATGTATCTCAAAAATAATTCTTTTAATTGATATTTAAAAAAATTACACTCTTAAAGAACCTGAGGAAAAATGGTTTAAAAAATTTACACTCTGGTTCTGTGGTGAGAAGAAAAACAGTTCCAATATCCAGCAATATCCAAAAGTCAGGCTATAGATAATGATGATATTTTATTGCAACATTTAATAATGATTATTTATAAAACTAGTACAACTACTAAACAAGGTTAAATGATAACATTACCCCGATTTGTCTCGACCTGTATGATAAATTCATTCATAAATAACTAGTGAAATTCAATTTAATACCGAAACGTGACTCTGATAGGAAAACCTAGGTTTAGTCCATTAATGAATTATTAGGAGAATTAATCTAGGTACCGCTCGCGGTTAGGTAATTAGTTATAATGAGTGTAATAAATTAATTTGTAATAACTGGTCGTTTTGCTTTACGATATACTGTTGTTTTACCGATTATGAGGTAACTGAGTATTATGTTTTACGAGAATTGAACGCGAATACAAATTATCTTGAATTTGTCGAAACATAAGGAAATCGATATTTGACGTTTTGTACGAGTATATTGAACTCATGATTTCTGTTTTAAATTTTTAATACTATTTAAATATATTTCTGTCGATATTTATGTATTTCTAATCAAAATCCCGTGTGAGCATAGTAAGAAATCGAATACAATTCCATAAAAGGATGCCTAATAGCCAACATAACTGTGTAAATAATCATCATGACGATGGCAAACACTTGCGTGACCAGCGACCAGCGACCAGCGACCATCGACCTACTTAAAACACTCATTCGATCACCTAATTGAAAGCATGAGTGTATACCCAAATATGGTCACGGCCAAATCTCATGCGTAGGTGCTTATGACACAAAAACAAAGGTATAAACATAAAGTGATAGGTATCAACAAAACGGAATGGCCGTGGTGAGAACGGAAAGCATACAGTGGCCGAAAATTTGCGCCCACGCACGCCCATTTAACTGGAATTGAATTAATATGAATGAAGTTTTGATAAGAATACTTTTAGAAAACCCAGAGTTCATTTTGGACTCTCTTATTCAATTTTGTAACATGTTTCAATTGTGTTCAAAATTAAATGTGACATCATGTTGAGAATGTACTTGGTACAGAAGCAAATTTGATTTGAAAAAAAAGAGCTATAACTAATATAACTAATAATAAAGCAGAACCTAGAGTCAGTAAAAATTATAACCTTAATTGTCGACAATTCCGCTAAGATTCTTATGTTATTTATGTGAGGCCTTATCTGAACAAAATTATAAAATCATGACCTGTGTCAAACAGTCAAAATGTCAATGTGAAAAACATTTTACACCTGTCACATTTATCCGTAAACTGACAATGTAGAGCAGCTAAAATTCAATGGCGAATTTCATCACAATATTTGCAGACACGCTGGCGTATTGCGTATCTACAAGTCAAGTTTCATTGATAGCGCAGGTGGGTGGACCCGTTCGCCATTCATAAGTTGGGCAACACCAGCCTACGCAGTAACGGTACGACTAAACCACCACTAAATTATCCGGTAATTAAAAAACCGTAAATACAGAACCAGGAAAACTAATCCGATGTTGCTAGGGATGATTTATCGGATTGCATCACAGATTTACTTCGGAACAGAAGGTTTGTATTTGGGATTGTATTTATTGGGTGGTCTTATCGTTTAAGAATAATAAGTGTCAGAATAAGAAATAAATTAGCATAACTTATACTCTTTAGGTAATATGACCGATCATAACTTCTGATACATTATGATCATAATCCGTAATGCAAATAAAGATTAAACATTTGTCATTCTGGCAAAAGTGATTATTTCCTTACTGAAAATGAAGATGACACAACGGTTATAAATTGCACCATCTGAAATAAATACACTTACATTCACGCGCAATATTTTAAGAATGTCAATCCAATCCCGAAAGTAGCATTCACCTGTCACATCACTTAAAATTCTCGATTCGCCCACGCGATGTAAACAAACTGACACTTGGCGCTATTACGGATGATTACGGACGAATAATTGTGATTGCGCCCGATGATACGGAACTAGTTATCCGGTGTTTTTTCCGGACATTTGATTTGACGAAGTATTCTATTTGACGTCTGCTGTGTTAGGTTAACTGTGATGAAATTAAATAGTGAAAAGGCTTGGGAAAGTGATACCTTAAGCATTACTTTGACGAGGTTTACTTTTTAACAATACAGTAGTTACCGCACCATTAACGCCCTATATAGAGCTCATTTTTCTAATAGTTGCTACAATTTTTTCATTTTATAGCCTTTATTTTCTATGTGATTTCAACTAATATTTGTTGTAGATACCATAATCTATATTGAAGAGAAAATAATGTATGAATGTAATAAACTATTCCTTGATTAAATTATAATTTTCTCTCTTTATATAAACTCCATAAAGTCATAGAATCAAGTGGTAGTCAGTTTGATTAAAAACCATTAAAAATCGTACCTCAGACACATAATAGGTAATTTTAGCAAACCTATGAATTAAATCAAAAGTAGGTATCTCTTACCACTGTAACCAATCAAACTTTCTCTTCAAGTTAATTAACAAATAGATAAACAAACTTCCTAGGAAATAGAAAACCTGAGTATACAAGTCCTGTTACTTTTTTCTAAGTACCTACATTTATTATCTAATGCGTGAATGAACTTCTAATGGGGAAAATGTATGATTCAATTTACACTAACTAGTTGGCAGCTAGTAATAACTAGTTGGCAGCTAGTAATTGTATATACTTTTTTACTAGACTTGTGGTGTTAACTCCTACCGTGAGTGGAGAAACAGTTAAAGTCATCATGTTTCGTTTTTGTATTTGTGATACTTGATACTTACTACTGTTGGTTTGCGAAATAGACTTTCGTATCTTGCTCTTGTTTTACTTAAGTTACAACTTTTTTTTTATAAAAATATATTTATATTATAAGCTTAATAAATAAAAATAAATAAATATCCTTGGACATTTCACAATATGGGTGAAATTAGTGTGCAATTTAAATTCAATCTATTAATTCTGATAGATAAGGTGCTTAAAACGTAGGTACACTAAAATACAAGCCATTTTTTCTTACATTTTAATAATTAAAGAGCCACCTTCAATTAAAACAAATGACAATTTATTTTGTCCAATTACGAATAAAATAAGTTATAAACTACGCTATAAATTTATGAATGAACCAAAATCGAATGTTGCACAACAATTTTGAAAATCGAGTATCGCGTAAAAGCAAAGTGTTGCCACATCGCCTTGTTTTAAAATGTCAATCGTTATTTAACTGTCACCGAACGATTATTAAAATGCTTATGAACGCGGCAACATATTAAGGACATACTCATTACATTTTGAATATGATATTGAATTAAAGATAGGTACTGTAAGTATTATTATAGATGTTTTTCTTACGTATACGGAAATAAAAATACACACTCGAAAAACAAAAACGACTCTACAAATTGACAATCAATACTTCGGGCAATCATTGTTGCGACTACGCTTATATTGGTGTAAGTATGCTATTACTCGGAATGTTTCAGAAACATAACCAAACTATGAAAATTAAAACGAAATATCGTTTTTAACTTTTTCTTTCTTTATCCCACTAAATTCCTTTACTGTGACTAGCATTGGATAATAATAATAACCCAAGTACCTACTTAAGTTATCGATACTAATCAGCGTCAATGGCTTAACTTGCAATTAAAATAAGCTCAACTCAAACAATCGTAATTGGACAACCGAGGAAGTTAAAAGGAATTAGCACTGGTTTTTTAATGTTTTTGCTTCATTAATTGGATATATAAAAAAACAATCAAAATAAACTTTTAAATCTTTTACAGCATACGCTGTTGCGTTGTGTTGCGTTAAAACGTAATTGACCAGATTTGAGATTGGTTTTCATTTTTGAAACTTTGTACAAAATAATTTAAAAATAGTATCGAAATTTGTAAATGAGTGCTTAGTTTTGGACTGTATGGCAATATAAAAAATCCTCTAAAGTTTATTTTATTTTGATTAAATCTTCTTATCAAAAATGGCTGGATTGCTTTGGCTTATTATGATAATAAAATAAGAAATAATGAAATAATTTATGAAAGTTTGGGTAAGATTTGAAAAAGTGGAAATACTTGCAAAAAAAACAATTGAGCATATCCGTTTCGGCGTCACGTCTAATGTCTTTTAATTATAAGCATGAAAGAGACCTTAAAGTTGTGCTCTAAAAAATTCGTCACAAAAGCTCATAAAAACTTTTTTATCGATTTCACAATCAGTTCAAAAGGTTTAAACTAGTGCTAGCCCAACCATATCGGTGCATGACATATCGTGTTGTCCCAAGTGGGTCAGTGCAACGAGAAAGTGACTGAATCTATAGTTACGTAAAGTTTTTGAATACGGGGTTGTCAGCCTGACGGTTTGAAAGGCTTGTAAGTGGTCAATAGCTAAGAGTATTGTGAAATATTGGATTGAGATGTCATTTCGAAGGATCGCTATTGTCGAATTAAGGTTGAAAGAAAAAGTTGATTTTTATAAAATCAAAACGGAATTCATTTTTGAGAGGATTTAAGGTTTGCAAAATAACAATCTTTTTGAATTATCTTTTGAAATTCTTTTGAAATATTTACTGAGGCAGTTTTTTTGCACTCTTTGTAAATGCGAATGTCTGTCTGTTGCGCTGTTACACCTAAACCACTAAACTGATTTTGATAAAACTTAAAGAGATTGAGAAAGAGAAAGAGACCAGACCTTGGAAAAAGATAAGCCCGTTATGACTACTCTATTTTTACAATTCAAAAAAAACAATTACAAACTCCATTCATACAATATAATTCATTGAACGGTTACAAATAACGGTAGTAACCGCTAAAACGGAACGTAAAAGGATTAAGTTATCAGAACAAAGGCATTGGGTGGAGACCCGAGGGATTGCAGACAATGGGTCGCCTTAACTGATAGATGTAGACGTTTAACCGAAGTCAAGTTTTGTGCGAATCGAATAACAAAACTATGACATCAGAAAGAAGATCAGTTTCTGAGGGGACAGCGTATTTTAGCTTATGTTGGTGTACTACATATTACGTCACCAGTATCTTCCACCATAAGCTGAACCCTTGAAGTAAGGTTTTAGATACCTACTAGGCGTTTGTCACTTGGTTTCTCTCTCTTTCCCTTCCCTTCCTGATATTACAATGGACTCGGTTTCATCCGCGTAAGTACAGTTTCCGCGGGAACATGGGGATAAAAAGTTGCCTATGTCTCTCTCTATCTTTTAACTAAATACCATTTAAAAAACCACGTCAATTCGTCGCTCCGTTTTGCCGTTAAAGACGGACAAACAGTAAGACACACACGCACTCTCCCATTTATAATATTAAAGTATGGATTAATCGTTATCTTCACGTAACTTGCAACGTTTTATAGACCTGATAACCGTGTGTGGTCCGCATAAAAATACGAAAATAGACATTTCGAAATGGTCATATTGCAGGCGCCGGTATCTAATAAAATTTACTATGTAGTGACCTATTTATCAGCAAGTGTCTGGTTTTTAATCAGCGGTTGCAGAAGCGTAAAGATAACTAAGAACATGAATATAAAATAAAGTTGAATGAAAAAAAAGAATAAGTATGATTAAATACATGGAATACCTACTTTGTTCTGATTCATTTAATCCAATCATAAATAATAGACTCGATCGTATGCTTTGTAATTTGTTTCGAAATTTTTAATCTCTATTTAAAATATTCTGAATAGCTTTTAAGCAATACTCAAAAACATTGTTTATTTCATATACATAATTTTATATTCTCGAATCTGAATGCAAGTTTTACCTATTAATATAACGCAAAAAATCAGTTTTAAAGGAATTTTGTTTTAATGGTATGTCGTTTTTATGTGTCTTAAGTGTTTCGCATCACTTCAACAGAAGCCTTCAAAGAAACCATTAATTTAGCAAACGACAGCCGTTCTCGCCTGTTTTATATTTTCATCATCTTGAGCCCGTAAAAGGCAAGTGTCATAAAAAAATGCCAAGTGCGAGTCAAACTTACGTACGAAGAGTTCCGTAAATTAAAAAAAATCCTGAAAGATTTTACTTTTGTTCTTTGGGTATGTACCCCCTTAATATTTAAATATTGATTTTATTTTGCTTTTAATATTTTGTTGTCATGAATCGAAATACATCATCATTTCAACTGTCTAGCTATCACGATTCATGAGACACAGCGTAGTGACAGACAGACAGTACAGCGGAGTCTTGTGGTTATAGGGCCTCGTTTATACATTTTGGGTACGGAACCTAAAGAACGGTGGCCATCTGTGCAAATACCGACATTTGGCACTTAGACACCTCAGAAAACAAACGAATTTATACTGTACAGCTTAGACATAAAACTCAACATGACAAGTGTTTCATGAGTAAATGTTTCATGCTAAAATAGTGGTTAGTGTAAATAGGATAAGAGTCAAAAATGTGTGAATAAAGCTTGACCGATGTCACACCGTTTGTGCAAGCAGTTTTTGGGACAACGAACTTTGTAATGTTTGGGATAAAAAATGTACATGTGCTTAAAGTATTTGAGACTATTTAAACAGAAGATGTGACTCACTAGAATTTTAATTGTCCGTGACGCCGTTGGTCGGGTGCTATTTCAATACTTGATAATCCTACTAATATTATAAATGTGAAAGTTTGTGAGAATGTTTGTTATTCTTTCACGCAAAAACGGCTGGACCGATTTGGTTGAAATTTGGTATGTAGATAGGTGGTACCCTTGATAACCACATAGGCTACTTTTTATCCCGATATTCCGGCGAGAACGGGACTTACGCGGGTGAAACCGCAGGGCGCAGCTAGTGATAATCAAATTGCAAATATATGCTGAGAATGTAAATTCGCGCTTTTATTACTGTATTATTGATTTTATTTTAAGAGGATTTTATGCTATCGATCGTTATAACAGCATTTTTGACTATTAATATTGATCTTATAATTAAGAAATAGATTAGACATAATTCGCAAGTTATAGTTCTATATTAAGTAGGTAATTTAAATTCGGACATTATTTTGCTATTAAAATATTGGTGGTTTTATGCTAGTCTACATCAGTTTTTTTAACTTAAGTAGGAACTTAAATGTTTTTTTATAAAATCAAGATTCAAAAAAATATTTTGCTATAAAAACATTTTTCTGCAATCTGTAAGTGTCTGCAGAAAATACTAAAGTTATTATAGTCACACCTACTTGACAGCCTTGAAAAGAAGTAAATTATTCATCGATCTACCTACTTATACCTCTATAAAATCTATAAAGAACGACTTCATCATCGTTTATAGCCGTAACTTTCTCTATAAAAGCCGAATGTTTATCAAAACGGAACATTTTGTCACGCACACGATTCAAAATCTATTGCCCTTTTATAGTTTTTTTGGTTCATAGTTTTTAGGATTCCGAACACAAAATTGACCTATTTATTTATTATTTATCTAATTTACTATTCCTGTCGATCTGACTGTCACAAGGCCGGATATTTCATCCTGGAATAGTAGCTATTCTACGCTGGTTAAAATACATAATAATAATAATAATAATTTATTCTGCAAATATGTATTTTAATATATAAATTGAACATTACAATTCAAACAATAACTTCAGTGTTGCATATTATTCGATAGCATGGAACCTTTCGCATATGAGTCCGACTCACACTTGGCCGTTTTGTATTCCCCGGAATCCTAATAAAAGAAGGCGCCCCTCACCACGTGGCAGACAGGAAGGAAGTATTAAATGAATGATGAGTGTCAGTATGACGCTGGGTAGGTCGGATTATCATAAGGTTCAAAGGGCATGAACTTTAAATTTAGATATTAAGTATTAGTAAATATTATTAAAAATGTTAGTCTTATAATTGGGTTAAAATTAGCCGTATATTTGATGCTATTGGATTTTGATGCTTCATAATAATCAATATCAATTTTAAAACAAGTAAATTAAAATCATAATTCGAATCAAGATAAGTTCTCATTGTTACTTCATAATTATCAATATCAATTTTTAAACAAGAAAATTAAATCATAAGTTCTCATTGTCAAAGTTGACGCAATTTCTGATAACTTTCTCTCAAACAAAGTAACCAGGTCAAAATATAACTCAAATCAATAACGATAGGTTTTGCCCATTATAAATCTACCCCAACGTTGCCCTGCTGTGACCCCACCTAGATTATCTTATCTTATCTTAAAGCTAGCGATAAAGAAAACGCACCTTTCAACCAAATAGAAGCAAATGTTTTGAATGTTATCTGTAGTTTTGGAACAGTTTATATTTTGTTTTAGCTACCTACTAGCTCATACTGAACAAAAACCACATAATTATCTACAACTTGCTCGCAAATCTATAATTATGCAGATAAAATTTAACAGTATTGGAAAATATGAGTGTCTTATTTCCTCTGATTTTTGATAAAATGTGCAATTAATAGAATTTATTTATTACGAGAATACTACACAAACTTGTTGTGACCGAATAAATACATAACTGGAACTTTTGGAATGAAACTTTGTTGATGATTTTTTTTTTGTTTTGATTGTCATAATGAATAGTAAGTAAATGAAACGGCAAAAATAATATTTCAAAATATAAAAAATAATTTGTAAGTATGCCGAATTAGGAATAATGTGTAACGAAACGGAATGTGAATGTGAAAAATAAACGAATTTGTGAATAGTATGTGGGACGAAAGCAATTTTTTGTATGTGAGTGAAGTTTCATGTGACGAATACCAAATAACAAAAACATTTTGATGCAAAACTAAGATTTGAACAGATAACTTTCGAAAAAAAGTTAAGTTAATACGACGCAAAATCGTTGATAACATAAGATTCCCGTTGAAGATCATCAATTTTACAACCGGTCGATGTAACGAACGGATTTTTTCGAACTCATTATGCAAATTGCAACCGTGGCCAATGAAAAATGACCACAATTACTATGTAGTGAACTTCAGTTTTGTCTGTTACGTGAGAGTTTATGTAATGAAACAAAAGCAACAGGATTTATGTTTTTGTTTATTGCAATACTAGCACATACGTCTGCCACACTGTTGGTGCTCAACAGGTAATTAAAACATTTTTATTTTTAACTCTCGTCGGAACACTACGTTAAAATATCGATTGGTGCTAAAATGGGAATAATTTGGGTAAGTATGTACTATCAATAGGCGAAAGAATTTCTCTATTGTCTGAAGTACTATCAAAAACAAATACGATATTACGAATTCACCTAATACCGTGTTTGAGGCTTCGCTTCGGTGCAAAAATACTTTTTAATACATGCACGCTTTTATGTTGGCTAGGTCACTAAATTTTCGAAAACACGCATTTCTTTGTAAAGTGTTGCTAAAATTTGAACATGTCTGGTGATGTTCAACACTTGATGATTCACACCTAACAATTTATGTCTGCTCTATTGTGTGACATCCTGCGGGCAAGGTTAATTACGAATAACGCTCATTTGCAACTATAAAGGAAACTGTCCACCAAACCATTTAATAATACTTATTATTATAATTAGCTGGAACGTAGTTATTCCACTAATAAAACTACATTTCTTTCGGCCGCCCCCACTAGAATCATTAAACACATTTTATTCAAATTCCACCGTCTTAACACACACCACGTTATTTGCTCGATTTCTGTAATCAACGTACGGATGTCCGTAGATCCGTTACCATAGCAACTTTGTTTTTAAAACACAAAATGTATGAAACTTTTTGACAGATAACAACGTTGCTATGGCGAAAGTCATACGGCCATCCGTAAGCTGGTTATATAGGGCTAGTCGCGTACTTAACAACTGTTTAGAGTCCAAATTCGCCAATACTGAAACGTCGTACGTCAAAATAGACGTAGCGTAATTTACGACTTAATAATCTTAATATTAGAGTATTCAATTTAAGACTACTGACGAATTAAACTCACTGATGCTTTAGTGGACAGTTCGTAGAACACTATCGTACAATAGTTTTGCTAAATTCCGCTAGTACAATGCCTCGCTGAATTCACGGTTATCTGAACATCTGATGTCACTGCAATTATACAGCGGTCATTGTAAATCTTCTTTATTGAATGTATTGTCCGTATTATTTCATATTTCTATACAATTATTTTTATTATTGTGTTTGCAAAAATGTAACGGATATTGTGTTAAAAAGGTCCTATTGATATTTTTTATTCTGCTTTCTTTTTTCATAAAATGTGATAGTGATAAACCTGTATTGTTATAATTCTTTTAAATTATAACCTGTTCATTGTTTTTGCAAAATAAATGTTTTTTTAAAGGATGTAATGTTTCAAAAGTAAAAAAAGTTTATTTTTGAATGAAAATCTAATAATAAATATTTTTAAGTTTTATGATGTAGAAATAGTAGTTATTTTAAAATATCTTGAAAATAATGGTTTTGGGTGAAATAAACAAAAGTGTATGAACTTCACTTCAGACGGTTACTCATTTCACAGAAAGTGAACATTCAATATATCATGTTGTACTCAGCTCAATGAGTGGAAACACTTCGGAATTCGCTATGATATCATTCAATGATGGCATTTCTGATAACACTAATAAAAGATATGACGATGAATGAAACAATCGGAATAGAGATCGTTGTAATTGTTGCCATGCAATGCAAATCTAATTTGTATAAAACAGACCATTATCTGGCCCTCATAGAAGGCTTACGAGTATGCTATTTGACGATGACAATATTGGAAAGCAATCGTTAAAAGCACCCTTTTACCAGCAGTTATGTTCCATTTACACGATTTAAGCCTGTTGCATATAATTGCTTACAATTTTTGACATTCATAAGCAAGTCATGATAATAAAACAACCCTATTGAATAAATACATTTTGACTCTGATAAACAAAATTTGCTTAGAATGTGTAAGAACTCACTATAAGATATCAAACACAAAACATGACGAAAAGAGAAATTACAACTCTCAAACTAGTCTTGATATAAACACTGATTACAATCAGCACGTAGAGAAAAGTGGCTTCAAAAACTAGTGATGCAAGAATTTGCTTAATCGCAGCGATCGCGACCGCTGTCGGTAATCGGCATCTAGTGCAGCTGCTTTATCGACAATCAGTTGCAGACGTATAACCAATCCTAGTTTACCAGTCGGTTCCTGAATATACTATACTACTTATTAGGCATTAGGCGATGATACGGTATCAGGTCAGGAGCCAATTTTTGCCAACACTTAACGAGACACAGAACCTGCAATATTGTTCAGATGGAATGGTTTGACAAGCTCCAAATGCCAAGTCAATTATGCTTTAGTATATACATTTTCTATGTAAATGAAATAACTTAGTGCATGTTATCTAACTGTTTACAATTGAACAATGTCATAGAGTAGAACCAGATGGTAACTGCTAAACCTTTTGCATAAAGAAGTTACTGATAGGTGGTTATATAATATTTTCCTTACACGTGTTTATCTTTAGTTATATCTAGAATGTATATTTATTAACAAGTTCTTGTTTCTTTTACTATTATCATAATTGTTGACGTTACTTAATTAATGATCATCAATAATGTCAATACCTTCATAATTGGCTCTCATATCGGAATTATTAAAACAACACGCAGTCTTCCTGGACACGCGCGCGATAATATCGCATAACCCGTTGTCCATTATCGGGAATCTTTGAGTTGTGGTGCAGCTGTTGATGTAAGTAAAACCGGCAATGGATGTAAGTGATGCGATTTGATGCGATTAGAGGATGTGGTCGGCGCCGGCTATAAAGTTTGCTGACGCTTTGATGGCATGTATCGAATCAGTTATTTTCCTTTACTTGACATAAAAGTATGTATGTATTGAGTAAAGCAAGTGGTAGTTTTTAGATCGACGTCATTGTGTGTTTATGAAACTCAGTTGGTCAGTTTTACCCTTTTTTTCAATTTAAAAGAACAGAGGTTTCCAAATTTATTTTTTCTAAAAACTTATAAGCTATTACGTTTATATTTTCAATTTTAAGTTTCAATTTTATCTTAAGGCATCCCACACGATTTTCGAACTTCAAATTTTTTTTATGTGTGTTATCGCTCATGTAATCTTCTACTTCAAAACCATTAAAATATCAGATTTCAGATTTTCAGATTTATATTTATTGACCATAACTATAACAATGGAGGTTATACATGGCAAGTCATTTATTTTACAATTTGTGACAATATTTAAACAAGATATTACAAAACAATCGATATTAGTTAGAGATTAGACATTAGTTATAATACAACAAGATATCCCAGTATAGGTAGGTAGGTATGTCAATTGTGCGAAAAATAGTTCATATGTCATAAGGATAAGGTATAGATAGATTGCTTTCCAGAAATTCGGCAATACAATAGAATGCATGGCTTTCAAAAAATCGTTTAATAATAAGTTTAAAAGTATTATAATTGTCAATGTTTGTTATGTCATGTGTGTGTAATAATAATTTACTGCGTGCACTTCATAAATCAAGTGAAAGATTTTTCCATTCTACGAGTACAGTTCATATTTTTGGGAAAGGTCATCATGATAATATTCTTGATCTTGACGGAATAAGATAAGAAATAATGACCGCTAATGACAAAGTTCTGTAGATTTGAAGATATGTAAACAATGGATCAAAATTGTGAAATAAATTTTAAACGTGGGAAAAAGAGCTCTATTAACAACTAATATACAGCTTAGCCGGAGCCCGGAACCTATGCAGATAAGCAAGACGTCTACATATTTTATTCTAAGAAGCTTTTCAGTGTATCATCATCATCAACATCTCCCTGCCATTAGCCCACTAAGTGGGGTCGGCACAACACGTTTCTTTCTTCCATTTTCCTCTATCGCTTGTCATCTCATTCGTCATTAATTTCAGTGTATAAGTTTGCTAATGATTCTGTAAACATAAAAATAATTATGTTCTATAAAGTTTAAGACAAGCCCTATTGAATGTACATAAACTTTCAATTACTTTTATAATTACATAGATTTAAACAATTAGTATGGAGGCAAGCAAAGAAAAGTCCTTTTAAGATTCAAAATTGAGTTTCCCAAACTAAAGCAAAATAATCTGCTTATAAAACTTATCTATCGAGGTCAATTTTATCAGTTCTATGAAGCAATATTATGAATTTATCATTACAAGATACAGATAAACGAATTACGTTTACATTATGCCCAAATTTTACGACAACATTACTTGTTTAGAGTTTGTTTTGTATAAATAAAGTTGAATATTTCCTGTCGGTTTCAATTCTGATGAGTTTTTTCTTAAATGAGACTACTCAATTTAACTGTAATCTAAACTATCTAAACTTAATAATGTTAAGTTTTTAACGAAACTCAACTTTAGACATCTAAATAGCGTCATCCTAGTTTAAATTTTAAGTATCCTTGGACATTCCTCACAGCGTCATCTAGTCCCAAACTAATCAATTTAATGCTTGTGTTATGGTAACCAGATGACTGGCTTGCTTGTAAAAGATAACACAATTTAATGTTCATTATTTATTTTTGTCGGATCTGCCACCACATACCTAAAAAAATAAATTATTGACAAACTTTTCCTACTGAGTTTGTTAGTTAAATGTTCAACCTAACATTTTATTACATTGATAAGTATTGTAAGAATCTTCTTTGAAGAGCGGTATCTGAAATATCAAACGATACCGAAATTATTGTACACTTTGAATTTAAATTCAGTTATCAGACTTAATCAATATTACCTTGTCCTTATCTTACGATTGGCAGTTCGACTTATTGGCGCCGAATAATCCATATCAAGATAATCGGACAACGGTCTGTCTGAAGGATTTTCAGATATACACATGATGCAATTTTGAACCTGATTATAACCATAACGTTATTATAATTAATTCAAGTCACCTTAATATGTATTTTTAACTTTCGTAAATTTAAATTCAATTCTGTTGAATGTATGTATATTGACTTTTTTTTTTAATTAGTAGAACCTTTTAAAGCGTTTTCAAGGACTAGAGTGAGTACGGTACTTTTATTAAGTACTTGAGTGTTCAAAATATTTATATATGTAAGTCATGGACAGAACTAAAGTTCGTTTCGAATCTCGGTCTTATTCATAAAAACTGACTATAAATAAAATATTTGTTTGTATTATTAGTAACATATTTTGTGTATTTTTATTAGTATCTTCGTAAATTCCTTCAACATACCCGAGTAACAAAATCCTCCATTACTAAATGTCAGCAATTCATTCGCCTAATTGATTTTATAGGTAATTTGTTTAAAACCATAAAACACGTCAACGATCACAAAAATAGTTCTCTCGTTATTATCATTACTCGTAAACAGACATCCTGCAGAGGCTAATTAATTATATCGAGCTTAATTACCTTTGCCGTCCACAAAATCGTCTGGATCAACTTTATTTGCATATCCATTCGGTTCAAATTTGAATGGTAAACTAAGCGTATCAACTGTTTTTATAACTTCGTCTTTAAGGGCTCAAATGGAATCTGTTGATACTTTTGTTAAGATGCATGTAACTCGTATCTTAGTGTCATAAGGTTCTATTTCGAATGTTTTTGCTTGTAGTTATGCAGATTTAACTTGGTTTGTAATATTTTCTTAAGAAATTCCTTTCCATAAATAGTACGAGTGTAAAGTATCAGGCGCCAGTTTTGTATATAGTTTAAAAATGTCTATAGTAATAAGTTTTTGGTGTTGAAAAGTTGCATGCAACAGCTGTTTATCAACAACACATCATTCTTTTCATTTTAGTAACTTGTCTTGAACTCGATATTTCAAATGAAAAATTAGAATGCCAGTGTGCGTTTTTATTTGTGGTACTCTAAACTGCTTGACCGATTTATATGAGATTTTGTAACTAATTAGGACTTTATGTTATTTTTAGATACAAAAAAATAGGGTAGGTTAATCTTTAAAAAGGTGATCTGGGCTGCCGATAATTCACCGAATTACCATTGATCAATATAACTGTTAACAAAAATCACTGTTCATCGAAACTCGGTACAATTGATTTTTTTTTTATTGTGTCCGACTAACGCCTGCCTGATTCCATTAATTGTATGACTAACAAATTTTTATAAATCTGATAACGAATTTTGGTGAATGTTATCATAGTAATTTTTCAATGAAATTTATTAGGTAATCTTTTCGCGAAAACCAGCACTCCATACAAAACCTTAGTAATGTATGTACTTAGAATAGTATGAATATAAAAATTATTATCCTTATTATTGGTCATAATCTCCTTTGTCCTTATTCAATGCGACGTTGAAATGCAAATCTGCGTCTATATTTTTAAATAAAAATCCTGCTTGTTTTCCATATTGATGTACCTGTTAAACTACTGGTATTTTTAAATTTATCCTTTGTTTTTATTTCCAGGTAAGTCCAGAAAAGCCATCGTTGATAACATTTTATGGAAAAGATATCGTGAGTACATGTAATATTTAAATATACATAATATACATAAGCCTCCTTCCCTAACCGCCAAACCGCTCTGTTCTGGGCCTTTTGCTTATACGAGTAAAAACGTTGTAGCTACAAATTATGATATTATATTTGAATTGAAATAAGCAATAGTGCACCAATTTCCTCACTACCACATCACTTATAATGTCTGGTTTCAAATTACTAAATGTCACAAACGTGCAGAAATAGTATGTATAACTTAATGCACAAAATCGTTTCTCAAATTAACTCAAAGGATTAACTATAAATTGTCGAAGACAGGATCCCTAGAGTAGTTAACGTAAAGAAAACAACTATAAATATTTTTACTGCAATTAAGAACATCAGTAAGCTTTAAATGAATAACAGTTCCATAAATTCTGTAGGTAAATAATATAAAGTGCTGACACATACAGAACTTTACTGGTATCAAAATAATTATCACGAAAAATAAAACAAAAGAAAGTTCGTTCGAATAAACAAGCTTTGAGAAGGCACAAGTGACCAACTCTGGTGACGGAAGAAAGTGATTTCGTGTAAAGATATGAAAAAAAAAGATGTGTCTATTGAGTGTAATATATACTCCTAATAATGTCATGTAGATGATTTATGTTCGTACTCGTAAAAGTTGCTATGGACTTGTAATGTGCCATGTGGAATGTTAACTACTACCATGGGCATTGGGCATACATATTATGCACCATGGTAATGTGTCAATCGTGTAGATTTACTTCTATAATAATAAATAATAAAAAATAAATATCCTTGGACATTCCACACAGCGTCATCTAGTCCCAAGCTAAGCAACTTAATGCTTATGTTATGGTAACCAGATGACTGATATAGGTAATGTAAAATATATATCAAAAGGATCATTTAAACCTGACAATCGAGTACGCATATCTTAATCATTTTGTATTGAAAATATATCTGCCCAAGATAAAGTATACATTTTGTATTGAAATCGTATCTAATCTGAATATGAAGCTAACAAATTGTAGCTTATTCTGCTTACGCCAAAGCTTTCACGTCGAAATGTTACTCTATGCATTGAATAAATCTCTTGAATACAGATTGAACATTTTCGTGACTGTAATGACAGCGTCGATGTATGTATACCTTATTTATAACTCTACGGATACAATTATTTTGGTTTTCAACGGATTTGTACTAAATATTGTGTATTTTAGTATCAGTTTCATGTATGTTTGTATGTATAACAGCTTGTTTCACTATTTCTAAGTAAGTATATCAGTCATCTGGTTACCATAACACAACCATAGCTTGCTTAGCTTGGGACTAGATGACGCTGTGTGGAATGTCCAAGGATATTTATTTATTTATTTATATGTTTTAATAGTTACTTTCAGTACATGGTTATTTGACAAGTAAAAGTAACCACTTCCCCATCTGCTACTCAGTAATAGTACCTTGCTGATACTCCATAATAAAAATGACAATTACTTGGTGTTTTTTTTTTTTTTTTTGGGTTTCAAAAAATACTAATTTATAGTATTTAAATCACAATCTCATCACAAATCTAGTACAAAGTATGCCAGTATATTAAAATAAAATTGTACGAAAGCAGTAATGAATCCGTAAATCCATATATTTATATGGTCTATGATTTTATGTTTATTCCATCGTAAAGCCAGTGAGCTTTCTCATACTTCTATAAACCTTACTTATGACTCTCAATGAAAAATTCCCTACTAAAGAAGTCAAGACTAGAATAGGGCCCAATTTTATAGAAGGAGTAAGTATGAATGGGATTTAGTTTACGGAAGTTGTAAAAGGATAACAGTTTATCAAAATAAATGTGTCTTTTGTATAAAATTATGTTATATATAATCTTCTAATAAAATAGTTTTGTAGGGCATTTAAATGGCAGGTTCGTGAGGTAAGTGTATTTACCAGAAATTTATACACCAAAAATTATATTTCCTGCTCCGACACTACGACTCTCAATAAATTAAGCGCGTATAAATAAATACATACATCTTAAACAAATTGAATAAGAATAGACAACGTGATGACAGTATCTTACAAATTAAACAGTGCCTTACTAAACAAAGCTATCATTGATCTAGCATTCTCTCTGCATCAGATATTCGCATAGAAAGTTTGGTCCGATAACAATACATCATTCCAAACATATCTCTTTCACTTTTTGTTGTAATGGACAATACTTAGCTCTGTGAATACAGCACGATTACTTTTTTAACCTTTGGCATGATAGAATTGGTCAAATAAGTCTTATAAGTGCTTTTTAACCGACAACAATAAAGAGGAGCTTTGTTAAATTCTTTGAATCGATATAAACGCGCGAAAAACGTGGTATGAGCAGACCAAGTCTCCACATAGTCATAATGTTGTTAAAAACCATTTAAAGAGGGTAAAAGCTTTAGTAACTATAAAAGCGCTTGAAAGCAATTGATCTTTATTGTATTGTTTAGACGCTTTGACTTTCCATTGGCTAGATCATTGCTGAACTAGCTGAACCAACTTAATGGTCCGGCTAGACAATCTAAACATAAATCAATTAAAGAAACTGAAAGTGACAACACTTACAAAGCGCTCTCATTAGCATTCGCGATTCGAATCTAAGTCGACCTCGTTCGAGATAGCGATGTCACTTTGTCCCTTGAATTTACTCTTAATTAGGCAGCTTATCTCAGTTTTAAGTTGTTCACTTGTTGCATTTACTCCGTTTTCTGAGCTTGTTTTAAACATTACCGTTTTTGGTAACGTGGTTTTCAAGTAATGCACACCTAATTCATTAGTTGTAGTGTTTATTATAAAGTAGATCATGACGTCAGTATTCAAAACGGACAAGAAGGTAATATTTTTAAAATATATGGCCACAGGTGCATGCTCCAGTCTGCCCGCGACCACGGCTATTGTAACATAGCCGAAACGTCGGAAAATAAATAAGGTCAATAACGCGATAAAAACTTGTGTCCATATTTTCAAAATAATGAATTTAAATTGGTTTTAACCATACATTACATACACAATTGAATTTTATATAAGTTCTATAATATATACCAATACTTTCTAAAGTGCACGTTTCCATAACTATTTGATACAAGTATTGTATAAAATTTTCAAAGGAAATTAAATTAGTAACAAATTAAAAGCACAAAAGACGAAAACCAATAAATTGAAAGGCTGGTACATTAAAAAGAGCAAGTACGCAGTAAAAAGTACTTCGTACATAATGACAACCGTAGTAAATTGAGACTCTACAGGTATCTCAGCGGGCGTTCACTTTTCTTATCCTTGTATGAAGTCGTCCATATACATTATTTCTTGTAGAAGCAAATGAGACAAAGCTGTAGTTTTTATACAATGTATCTATTGCAACGTTGCAACCTATAACATTCTAGAGGCGTGTAGCACCAAAATCATCCTATCAGCTTACTCCCTGAGGAAAACTATACATGGTTAATTATTAGGTAGGTAAGGTAAATGTGCTAGGCTTTTAAAGGCATGGCATCCACCATAGTCTATTCTAGATGTTTTTTCAGCCAAGGGACGATGACAATCATTTTGTAATGACATTAAATGTTCAAAACTACACGTGTTAATGGAAAGAAATGAAAATAATGAAATATGATCACGATTGAATCCCAGGAAGCGATTTATATTTCTTTCAGATCTTTATGTATTATAACTACTACCATTGGTTCTATGTTGTTAGAATATTTCTATAGTATAAATTCGATTTCACTCAGGGCGTGGTTGATGCGTCCGATGACATTTACTGTGCGAGATATTGTTTCAACCCACTGCTTTCGAATTGACAACCTTCGATCTGATTGTAAAATGGTAAGATAGTATTTGCTATTGTTTCAAGCTTTAGAACATGAAAGCAAGTGTACGAGTATAAGCTGTTAGTGCTAAAGCTATAGGGATGCTATTACAACAACTTCAGAACAAAAAGCTGGACATAAATACTCGTATTAGTTATTAGTTCATAACAACAAACAGATTTTTGTTTCGTATGTTTGTGTTTAAACAACTCTGTATTTTTAAAAAAACATCCTTATTTCTTATCCATACTTAAATATTAGAGGCCGATGCGACTTCCATTTATACCGAGCTGTACTTTTTACGCTCTCCTCCCATTCGTTTTCGTGACTGTTGAATATTGATTCAACTGCTCTCAGTATGACAAGCTTGTCAGTCACGACAATGCGTCCACTCCATAAATAAACTCTTTCACTTTCGCCACAGCTTCATTTTTAGTTACTACTACATTTTCTTTCTACCACGGCTTTAGTAGCTTTTATGTATTACTTTATTGACTTTGACCACAGCTTCTATAGAAACTAATATCAAAGCTGTGGTCAATTTTGATTTTACCTTTGTCACTTCAGTAACAATTCCTACTACCTGTTTCATCTCTCTAATAGCTACAACAATCGTTTGTGATAGGTACTTTACAACTGCAGCACAGTTTAAATAATAGTTTTTTACTACATTACTTATCAACTTTTGCCACAGAGTCACTAACAGTTTCTCCTACCTGTTTCATTTTTGCCATAGCTACAACAATAGTTTATATTACATTATCAACGTGTAGTTTTACTACTTAATCAACTTTTGCAATCGTTTTAGTTTAAAAGTCTTCCACAGTTTCTTTATTAGTTCAAAAGTTCGTGAGATCAGCTCTCGAAACTGAAGGTAGTACGTCATTTTAATATATTCCAGTTATGTTTATAGCAGTCGTTATGGCGATGGACAGATAAAGAGTTTCGCTTTTCGATTGGGAAATTGAACTGATTTTGAATAATGTATTGCTGTATAACTTTTACCGTGGTGTTGTTTAAGTAGGGTTTTGATTAGTTGTAGAGCTTTGTTGATAATATAAACCAGCTTGGTCTCGTGGGATATTTTGACTCTTTATCCAATAATCGTAGGTCTACATGACGTTTTGATGAACATTGACTCATGACCTGCTGTAGTAATTTTCCTTACATATATTTACGGTCGAGACTACAAGTCACACTCTTCTACTTTCCTCTACTTTTTTAATCAGTCATCATTTCGAAACCACTTTAACAACTATTATTGTAAAAAATAGTAAACCCATAGTCGTGAGCAAAAGCTTGTTAAAGAGAATGATCCCGAACAAGCTTCAATTTGTATCATTTTTTGCTGTCATACACTTCCTGAGTACATCAGAGCTACTGGTTAAGGAATGGTCTACATTCGACCCGTCGAGTCACTTACATTTAAGGAGGTGTCTATGTACGGATATATAACGCTACTTAATGGGTTGAAAGAAGAGAAAGAATTGAGGATAGGGCATTTGAATGGATTCAAATAAGAAAAAAAAGCTCAAAATTGACTCAAGCATTATTTTCAGGGGTAATTTTACTTACATGATAGCATTATTTTAAGCCAAGATTGAAGCTGACATTTTTTCCGTTTTTTACATACAACATTTTTTTTGTGTCAGAACTTTAATTTTATTTAATTTCGTTCAAACTTAAAATGTCTCGGGAGAAAAAATAATGGTGCTTTTGTACCTTACATGTTCATACCAAAGTACCTACAAGTAACATGTACTTTATTTACCCTCCACTGAGACAGTTAAGAGTTAAAATCTTGTTCTATGTACGGTACTAAGTACCTGATTGTGTTGTTCTGTGAGTTTATATTGATCTTGACTTTTACATTGTTTTTGTCTTTGAAATCTATATAAATGAAAATGTATGACGTTGTTCACTTTTAAATAAATTGTTGTTTGTTAACTTATTATTTTAAACAACTGGATTGATTCAACAGCTTTGTGAAGCTCGGTGTGGTCACAAAAGAATGGGTGCCCAGTTTCTTGAACTGATTGAAAAAAGTATGAAAGTAAAATGTAAGTTTGTTTAAGCTAGTGGCCTACTTTAGTGTGGCTAGTGGCCTACTGGAGTTATTAAGCCGCCTTAAGGCCTCTGTCATGGCTTTTCCATTTATTTTATTAGTGAATATACCCCACTTTGTTTAACATAATTTTAAATATATTTGAGTTTACTAACATGCTATCTTATTTAATTATGTGTAACTATCACCACATAATTCTCACATAATCACAATGATTTACGAATGAAGATCAAATTAAATTTTTCTCGAAGTTTAACGGCGTGTTAAAAGTGCAAAAATATTCACATAATTACATCACATCATTTAACAGATCATTTGCATATAGACCACATTAATTAATGTATACAAACATAATAAAAGTAAACGTTAAGAGGCTGTATGCGTCAGACTAACGCGGGTACCTATCTTATTTTATTACTGCATAGAACAGAGGAATGCTCCTGACACTGAAATCATCTAGTTTATTTGCAAAAGAACTTAATTATTATTTTACTTAATCTATTTTTGATGAAAATTATGAAAATGTTACTTAGGTATTGTCAAAAATAAACAAGATAAAACTTGTGCAACTTTGTTAAGTTGCACTTGGTGGCTAATCTTTTTTCGCTACTATACACGTAAATGACAGTCAAACTGTCAGATCTGATATTACAACCATTTTTTCCTTCAAATCTGTCAGTTTATGTATCGAATTGGCGACAAATTAGGCAATGCCCTGCTGCGCCAGTAAATGAAGGATTTCCTATTAATTAAAGTTGCAGACGTCCCGTTACAGATGGCAGATAGTACTCGGAGTACGAAAGCTTATCGAGATCCGATCAATCGTTAGATTCCCTTTAACAGACGTACGTAAAAGGCCACGGGCTTTTTGTTCGAAAGCAATTTTCAAATGACTAATGAATGGTTGTAGTTTTTCTGACTCACGAGATTACTAGTCGGCGAGTTTCAATTTAATTCTTTCTAAACGATAAGAATTTAGATTCAGATTTTTTATATTAGTTTCTCGTATCTCGTATTATCTGAGCGCTTCAGGTCTTCGGAGGGCACGTAAAATTGTCGGACCTTTAAGTCGTTAAGCCATGACGGAGGGCTTCAGGTGACCTAAAAACTCCGTCATCAGAGTTGGCCCCTTGCTCATCCAAACAAACGAACCAACGGTGCTTTCAATAAGGTATCGTGGATCCACTTTCAGAGCCTGAGTGGGCCATCGATATGTTTCATCGTTAATTAAGACTTAATTGGCAGTTCAGTTCCATCGTAGAATGGAAGAGCAAATCCTAATATGGAAATTATTAGTGTGAGGATGAATGCCAAGTTTTTGTGTGAAGTGAATTATTGAAAGCTCATGGATTTACGATCTGAATAATGATGGGGAAGTAATTAAATAAATGACTGCGAAGAGAAGTAGGTCTGACTCGTTCTAGGACCATAAATGTTATTATTTAGTTTGCGACCGCGGTTTATCTCGCAGGGCACTAAATCGTATAAAAAATGCCTCCTATTTCAGTTCTATGTACATTTTTTTTTACCAAACCCGTTAAGTAGTTTTTAGTTGAAAAAGTAACAAACATTTATCGAATTAGAGATCTCATGGTTTATTTAAAATAAATGGAGTTCGTAGGTACATTTTTTTTATGAAGGTAGTCTTCTTTTTTATCGTTTAAAGATTTTGTGAATGGTAGAAAGCTCAGTAACCTCTTCAAATATTGAGCTTGAACAAATTTTAGACATAAAGCACAGTATGCTAAAAGCACAAACACATAATCCGGTTCGTTGACCCTAAAACGCAATTTCATATGAATCTGAGAAACAAATTTTCCGATTCTAAGGTTGCAAAAAGTCTACGGGTAGCTCAACTGATCATTATCATCAGTTCTCAAAATTCATGCAAAACCGTCTGTCTAAAAATAGCGGTACAACCATGATTCACATTTCTAAACTATTAATTCTAAACCCCTTGGCCGTGACCAGCAGACATTGCAAATTGGATATTCTGAGAAATAATAAAGGGATAGAATCTAAACTGGTTTGTGATCGATCCATAAATAGCACAGACATAAATAAAAAGATGTTCCTGGCAAACATTCGCTTTCCGCAAATGGGTGTTTGCTTTGGTGTGGTTTTACGAGGCGGTTCTATGTTTTCTTTGTTCTATTGTTTAGCAACATGGAAGGGTAACATTTTAATTTTTTTTTTAAAAACGTACTCCCTTTCATTATATAATTAGTGCCCAAATCACATAAAAGATAGCCCGTTACAGACAGATAGAGGAGTCTTTGTAATAGGGTCCTGTTTTACCTTTTGGGCTAGTTCGTTCTTTCGTATGATCAAGTGGCCAACTCTGGTGATGGATTTTTTTGTGCTAGTGAAGTAATCTTAATGGTCTAAAAGTTAACAAGATAGTAACATTTAAAATCAGAGAGTATTTAAAATAAGTCAGGAATCATAACTTTATTGTGAGTTAATAGAAATCTTAGTCGTAGGAATTTTTTTTCGTTCAGATTTTTCATATTCTTTGGCAAATAACTTTGAAAACCTATAGTTCAAGAGCTAGGTTAGACTAGACAATCTATTCAAGAGCATTAAACTCTATGTTATAGGTGTTAGGGCATGGATCTTGATAACCCTTTGTTTCACCACAATAATTATTACATCCTATTGGCATTTAATTGCTGGCTAATAATTCAGTAGTAACTGTAATCTTGAAGGAGAAATGTGGAGTTAAAACTCTTTCGATTCTTTACCTTGTTCTTGAGTTTTTCAATGAGTTCTCTTTTTGAAAATTGAGGTCGTTAATCATGATATTGTATTTCGCAATAAGTACGTAGCAAAGAGCATTAGACATATATTTTTGCTCTTTGCTACATGCTACGAGTATAATATATATTTTTTTTACTAACCTTGTCCCACTGCTGGATAAGAGTCTCATATTGAGGAAAATTTCACATTTTATAGAACTTTAGAAAAGGATGCTGTTGTTTGGAGCACGTTTTCAAAAGGAATAAGTAAAATGTAAATAACAGGTAAATACTCACCTACTTTGTAGATAATCCTTACAAAACAACATACAGCTTAAAACAGCTCATGATGTTTATTTAAACACCAAACCTGTCAGTGTTTTAGCACCAGTTCACATTTATCTGGATAGCTGTGTGAAATGTCCAAGGATTTTATTTATTGTGTGTGACAGATGTGTATTTATTTAACTCTAGGCAGCTGGAGAGCCTCCGTCATGGCGTTCGTACATAATGCAATTTTGTGACCGCTATGAACGTTGCTTAACTTTTAAAAAAAACGATCTATTGAGGGCAGGGGAATGATCTATTAAGAATAACGTTTTTGGAGATTTATATTATAATCGTAAACAGATTTTTAAGTAAACGTATAATTTCTAATAGAAAAAAAAGATAATGAGTGCCAACAAAAACTCGTGCTTAAACCACGACCGCTAGCAAGTACGCAAACAAGAAAACATATTTTTAACTAAACAAACATTACTTAACTTAAGAAGGTAATGGTTCTGCTGGAAACTACTAATAGCTGATAAGTCCACTCGTAAATACGTCCTCCAATCGTGCTTTATCTTGCTTGTGTGAAAGCGAGACAATCTTGTACAGATGTCACTTGACTTAAGACTCAAGATACCGAAGAAAACGGAACATGATCACGACTACGTCTTAAGAGTGTGCACACTACGTATTTCAAACGTGTGGTAAATTCAAGTATCGATGCATCGGAAGAAAGAAAAGAAAGAAAAATGTTTTTATTTCTGTAGGACTTCAATTATAACTTAAAAATTGCAGTCCTATACGCTAGGTGACTTTATTGCCTGTTCCAACGTAAATCCCTAGATCCCGAGACAGTCCTTCCCTACCATACACAAAAAAGCGGCTAACAGAATTTGTGACCCATGCACACTATTAGCACGTTATAAGAAAGAAAGAAAGAAACATAAGTTTATTTCGTAGGACCTCAAGGATCACTCAAAATCGTACAGTCTTAAAAGCTAGGTGACTCTATTGCCTGTTCCAAAACAACTCCCTACACCTATAAGCTGGATTACACATGCTATAGTAATAGTAAAAGTCCAGTGAAATTATAAAGGTCACAAAGATCACGTAACAGATTAGACCCTCCGAAAAAATATAGTATCTAATAGTAGCACAAAGGTATGCTTTGGTGGAGATAAATGAAGTCTCAAATACAAAATGCTAAAGTAGCACTTATGTAATCTAATACCTAGCATACAATTTGCCTTGTATATACAAAAAGTAGTTGTACTCTTTAGACAAAGATCATTTAAAAATGCGGTGTTTAAGATGTCCAAATCACTAGAAGTGTGTGTGGTAATGCAATAAAGTACATAGAACGTGTGTTGCGGCCTACGTCTTCCTACGGGAGTGTAGTCAGGGGCGTTCTTCAATGAGGAAGTGTATTTTAACGATTTAGAACGATTTTATTAATATTAAAACGAATTACAAATTATAAGTGTGTCGTTCCATAGAATGATAGGAAGCGAGAGAAATTAGTTACAGAACTAATGACATTTGCTGTCATATTTGAGTGGAGACGTCATGCGATGTTCACGATGCTGCAGAGTTGCGCCGAGTCGCCGCGAGATGTCGTAACGTGTATTGTCTGTCTGAACATACCGGCCGCCTTGGAAGCATCCGGTCCAGACTTCCAAAATGTAGACCTCGATGAGCTCTTACTGATTTAACGATTCAGCATGAAGCGGGCAGATCTTCGAGAATGCTCGTCGTATAACGCCAGTAGATGTACGAATTTCAGCCACTCGGGAGATGGTATCGTTACCAGGGTACAGACGCACTATCCCATTCTCCACTTGAGGGGCGGAAGGTTATCCTCCTTGATGAGTACTAGACTGTCGAGGGCGATGTCTTCTTTGTTCTCCTTCCATTTAGTACGTTGTTGAAGCTGAGAAACGTATTCCTTGGACCAACGTGTCCAGAAATGTTGTCTCAGCTGCTCCACCCGATCGTAGCGTGCCAGTCGCGTCGGTTCTGTTAACGTCAGGTCTTCGCAGGCTGGCGCTGTTAACGGTCGGCCGATCAGGAAATGCGCTGGAGTCAGAGGAAGGAAGTCGCTTGCATCTGAGGACAGAGGGGACAAGGGACGGGAGTTCAGGACGGCTTCAATTTGCGTTAAAACCGTTCCAAATTCCTCGTACGTTAGCTTGTCGTGAATTACAAAATATATGTGTGTCGTTTCATAGAATGATAGGAAGCGAGAGAAATTAGTTACAGAACTAATAACATTTGCTGTCATATTTGAGTGGAGACGTCATGCGATGTTCACGATGCTGCAGAGTTGCGCCGAGTCGCCGCGAGATGTCGTAACGTGTATTGTCTGTCTGAACAACGTGCCATTTCATCAAATTCCGATGCACTATTGCGTCAAAACTTATCGAAATCAAGTCTTCCCTTGCATTTTGAAATCAAGGCAAATACTTCTTTGTTTACAAAATCTTTTGAGTACTTTTGACACCAGTATTATAGATGGGTAATATGGGTAGGTATGTATGATTTTCGTAAACAATTTAAGACTAAATAGTCATAAAATACGTAGTTTGAATTATAGGGATCATTTAAGACCTAAATACAAATTGCTTTAGTTAAGATAATTAAACTATAACTTTGTTGGTACAACAGCCACTCAGATGCATACTAATAATATTCAATATCGAGCCAATATTGTATTAATATTATAGCTCTATAAATAATAATTGTTATTAATATTAATATCAACTCCTGTGTGGCCATTTAATACTCTGATAAATTTATCTATAAACAAATTATAGTGTTCAACATTTGATCAGAATAATCTATAAATACTATTATGGTTATACTATATGTATACAATGTACTCATAAAATCCTGCGTAGTGTAGTAGTGCAATAGTAAATAAAATCAGTGTGTAGAAGTGAATTTGATAGTCACTAAAATATTCTACCAAGTTATTGCTGCACAATGAAAACCAAACAATTTGAAAATATGACAGTGAATATGGTTAAGTATTTAATTTGTGTTTTTTTAATTAAGTAGTCTATTTGAGTAATTTTACGTAACTGAAAAATTTGATATTTGCGACTTTATTCCCAATGTGCGCTTTACATTTCATTGTGTTCTTTACGAAATTGTGCAGTCGCATAAGGGCTAACTGACGCAAGTTAAACACAACTTTCTTCCACTAAGTTTCAATTCTATCGTATAGTTTTCATCAATGGCAACACCTACATTACACCTACAAGAAAATAAATCTGTAACAACTGGCAACATTGATGCAAACATTCGTAGATAATCTTAGAGCGGATGTCTAAAATGTAATTATTTACGAGACTTCAATACGCATTTAATTGTAAGCCATGTTATTTCTACCTAAAGTCTTTAAGTGATCAAAATCATGTACCTATAATACATATTTATCAATGTAAAATGGTTATCGTTAAAATCGATCAGTCTCATATTTTTTTAATTGATAGGCTTTCAAATGTATTCGTACAAAATATTTATTATGAGTATTAATATCACAGAATAAATATTTAATATGTACGATTCATGATGACTAAACAATATTTCTGACATTTCTATAAATTTAATTAGCTTGATGAACTGAAAGTAATTAGAAAATACTCATTATATCTGTACTACTTGTTTATTTTAAATTACGAATATATTTTAATTCAAAAAGTTATTTATTATCAACAGAAACTTTTTACATTTCTTCCGCATTGCCCTTACAAAATTTCTAAAAGTAAAGCTATAACTATCAGTAGTAAAACCATGATGAGCCCTATCCATCACGACTTTGAAAAGATTACAAGACATGTTGATTTATTTCTACGTTATAAAGATGCTTTCTTAATCTCACTATAATTACTATCAACAGTAATGGCCTTATGATTACAACATCCAACGGTCAAAAAAGTTCTGTTTACAAACAGATCGGTTTGTAACAGAACTTTTTTGAAGGTTTGTATCTTTGATAAACTTTGGAGGCGCACTGCACGCACGTTTAATCACACTTTAAGAGTTTCGACTCTATGTTTTTTTAGGAAATTAAGAAACTTAAACTTTAAACTTTAAGGATAGTTAAGATACATTTAACGAAACACAAATAACAGAAAAAGTTACCGTTTTAGTATTTAAAATACTAATTTAGTAAATTTAACAAAAACTGTTTATTAATACTTATATTTACTGTTCCTAATAATATCAACGTTTAAAATACTGATTTCTACCAATCTCTACCAAATAGGATTGCTTTTTTGGCATTTGATTTCGGATAATTATTTATACCTTAGTCCATAGATAGTGTCTCTCATTAGTATAAAGTTTCTGTATCACCATAATCTCCATAGACAAGTACCTTGTAGAATGCTAATGAAACTAAGAGTGGTTCTCATCATATTCGTTGTCGCCCACGATGGCCACTTATCCAATTGTTCCATTTTAAGCACATTATTAAAGGTAGGGTTACACATACAGCGGAAGCGTAGATAACTGGTTTTTGTATTTTACGTCTAAAAAAAACAAATTAATGTCTATGTTCGTAAACATGGGTATTCGGGTATAGGTACGTCAGGTAACGGAATTAGGCCGCGCAATCTACACTAATATTATGAAGAGGTAAAATTTGTTTGTTTGTTTGACGGAGGTAATTTCCGAAACTACTCAACCGATTTCAAAAATTCTTTCACGGGTGTGTAGAATGGACTGTTCGGGAGGTTATAGGCTGTGTTTATATGTTTTATCCCGGTAGCTTCATAAGTACACCCGTGCGAAGCCGGGACGTGCTGCTAGTCTCTTATATACTCGTAGTCCAATCAAACATTTTACGTGCCTTCAGAAGCTCTGAAATGCTGTTGTCCCATGATAATCATCCAAAATCATATCATTAGCTTTACTTACGGACGTCTTATTACTAGCACGACATGTCCTCTCATCTTAAAATAAATTTTAAGTTTTATTTTATAAACTAGTTTCATAAAAGCCGAGTACCATTTTTGAATAAAAAGTGTTACAGAAATCCCATCAACACTACTTGTATGAAATATTCACTATTTTATATTCAAACACTGCCCGCTAACACTTCGACGCACGCAACTGCGCAAGCGTCAACCATTTAAAAATTAGCATTTCCGCGCGTGATTATTTGAATTTGGAACACGGCGTAGGCTTGCGTGTGCGCAGATGCTACCGTCAAGTGATAACGGGATTTATTTATCCAGCACTCAAGATTTTCAAATGATTTTGAATGTGGAATAGATTCTGGCCGATGGACTTACTCTTTAGGTAGGTAGGTACGGAAATAGTACTAACTTCTACAAAATTTAAGATTTATGATAATTTTGGCTCCAACTCTTTAGATAGACCTTTTATATTCCTAAAAATTACAGGTAATACTGACATGCCTAGGGCAAAGTTGTTATTTTTTTGTCTTTTTTGTTTTCATTCATAATACGAGTATTTAAACGTACTTTCGCATTTATAGTAGGATAGGATAGGATAAGCCATTTCATTCGAAAGGCTTGCTCAAAAATTGTCACTAGTTTTCGTAGTATTTGCACCTGTACATACTGTGACTCAGTGGCGCCGTGTGGTGCGCCGGCGCCGGCCTTACACGGCTCTTGTAGGTACATTGTATTACGAAACGTATGACCGATATGTGATAGCAGCATATTTTTGTGTATCGAGTGACACAATTTGGTTAATCATGAGATAACTAGTTATACCACTGTATACCCAGTACTATATAGGTATTAAATGGAAATTTTTGGAAATTTAAATAATTACATTTTAATAATAATATTTAATTAAATACATATTATATAACAGTAAAATAAATATTTAGTATAAGTAAAGTATTTTTTTAATATAAGTATAGTCATTAGTTTGAATGTGAGTTTGGAAGGATGTTGCATAAGCAACAGTAAATTTTAAGTTAGTTTTAAGAATAAAAAAATATAAAAAAACAAACCCAGTACTGGTTAAAACGAATGTATTGCTAAGTCACAAGACATTCAAAAAGTATGGTATTTAAGGATCACATAGAAAACACCCATGCACGGAACAAATATCTGCAAAACATGTATATATTTGTCCCGTAACGTAGATCAAACCCGCAACCACCGCGTCTCAGGCGGGCCTTCGCCCACTGCGCCACTGAGCTTAGTCCACATTTTATTCTACAAATTACAATTAGTAAACTGGAACACACATTGAGTATCATTCTGGTTCAGACAATCCAATCTTTACACAACTATTCAAACAGAACCACACATACTAGCCTTAAATTATTTGTTTCATTCTAATCAAAATCGGTTCATTATTTATTCAAAATCATTACGTTTATTTCTTTATTAATGAAAGTCTTCATTACTTGTGTATCCTTAATCGAAAACAATTTATAAAGCGGTTAAAAGGGATTGGTTTTAAAATCAATTTATAATTCAATTAATTTTGTTTTTAATTTAGATTCAGATAGTTTTGTATATTATAGTAGAACTTCGTTAAGTAAGTTTAACTTACAAAATAATTTATTCACGTCATTTCATCATATAAATTGAATAGAATCAAATAATTGCTATATTCTTTCGGCACCGCCTTCGCATAGTAACATCACAATATCAAGAGCAGCATCAAAATAGTTCAGTAATTATAATTAAGAGCATTGCTTTAATTATTGGTCTTAGAAAGCCCTTTTGTATCTTCTTTATCAAAGATTAATGACGTGCTATCACGATTTTGAGTGCATTAACTTATTTTTGAACTATCTTTTGTCCGTTGCTTTGTGCGTCATACCAAAACTCCGGATTATCATCGATAGATATAAATTTTTTTATGGAGTTACCTCGGGAATATTGTTTTTGTTCCAAAACCTACTTATTTAGAAAAATAGTTTTCAAAATCGGTTTACCACTAAGATCTTTAGAAGTTTATTTTGTAAAATAACCAGTAAGTAGAATTACGTCGACGAGTAGAGTAAATCCTGTATGTTATTCTAATTTTATATATTCATCTAAATAAGACTAAGTTATGTTCTTAAGACAAATAGTTATGTTCTTAATTCAAAATAGTTTAGAAACCTGCACACTTATACTACAATTATTATAATGACACTTGGCCTCAATAATACGTTCACATGTTAATGCATTTATGGAACGTAAAACATTAGCGTAAAATTATTTCCTGCGCATATTATGTCGTATTTTTGCATAGATAGGATCTATTACGTGCTATTACGAACAAATCATGATTATTTCTGGATAAACTTTATAACTGTGTAAATAAAATGTCTAGGTCATACTGAATGTGCCTTCTCTCAAAGTAGTGTAATAGTGTTTTTAAAACTAATTCAAATAATAAAACATAAATTTACAAGTAAATGAATCGATAAGTGGCACTTGACTTACCCTCGGACTTACAGAGCAACGTTGTTATCTGTCAAAAAGCTTCATACATTTTGTGTTTAAAAGATAAAGTTGCTGGACCTACGGGCATTCTTACGTTGATTATAGAAATCGAGAATTATCCACACTCGCTCGCGATTCGCGTTGTCCCGACCCGAAACTGTTACATTCACATATATTTTGATAATATTATTCACGTTAAATAATTATCATTACTTAACAGAAATTAGGAGCCGCTGTGAAGAATATGCAAATGGAATTTACACCCCTGTGTCGCGGGTTGTACACGCGCGATCGAGCGGCTAGTGTAGATGGGCTGTGTGTTTTGATTGTTTTAATTTTATTAAGCTTTTAAAGATCTTTTATTTGTCTACCACGTAAGCAAAGGATGTAGCAAAATAATAATCTGTCTTATACACCGATCATGATATAACAATAGACATCTGTGAACTCATAAAATATTTTTTAACCTGATATTACAAGAATCAACCATTGTTTCAACAACAAAAAAATAGTGAATTGAATTTTATAAAAGCTTTGAATTGTGACTATCAAGGTGACCTAGACCGACAAATGACCTAGACATTATCTGTACCTATATTTCTTTGAAACTGTATTGTAGGCCAGTCACGTATCCTAAAGATGGCGGCTAAAGGCGGCGGATTATGTTTTTTTTTAATTTATGCTTTGCCAGCATTACCGCACGGAACGGTCATACTTTTTCTTGACCTTAATATTTTGTGCAATTGCCAAAAGTTTAAAAGACACACGTAAGTACATCTAAGTACTCACTTATATCTTCATAGTATCTTATTTAAATATTATGTATATATTTTAGTTAGAAACAACCTTAAACCGTTGAGTTAGCTTTACCGAAAAGAACAAAATCGCATATTTTTTTTTAAAGTGCTTGTCTGATCTGGGAATCGAACCAACATAAATAAATCCTCTTTATTACACGAAGCACTAGGATTAATACAGGTCTAAGCTCATTCTCAACACAGAGCTAGATTTAAAATTGGTGTTGATTTAATAGTCAACACTAAAAACAAACAATGGCATGCCCCCATCTCATTTTACTAACAATAGAGGCCTACATTACTCCTTTATTGTCTTAAGTATCTTGTTACTTAGCCCTTATTGCTGAATCATAGAGTCGAGAATAAACTAGATTTGACCATCATATCAAATATCAATTCGTAGGAATTCAAAGTGCACTTGTGGTCGTCAGTTGAATAAAAATGTTTGTCTCGTTTGTTTTTTTGTCAGATTCAAGAGACAAAATATTATCTACAATGTCTTTGATGGATATAAGGACAATGATGTTAAGAAAAATTGTGACTGCGAACATTTAGTGTGCTTATAATGCAGCGTGACTTGGATTGGTTAATCGTTCGTTCGTTCGTATGAGCGAGTGGCCACCTCTGGTGACGGAGTTTTAAGTCCGCCTAAAGGCCTCCGTCATGGCTTAATAGTTGGTTAATTTAACCCGTAGAGTACAATAGTACAAAAAAAGGGATTAACTCGCCATAAGCCGTTTTTCATTGTATTTACTGATATGTACGATCGTTTACAGTGAACATTCTTAAGCCGTTATCAGCCATTTTCTCACCACCACATTTCTTAAGAAAACACGTAAATTATGCTGTAAAATAATTTCTGTAAATACCTATGCACTACAATATTCTAACTTTTGAACAAAGCAATAGTACGGCCAATAGGCTCAATTAGACGTGTACAATCGTTTTACAACAATTACAGCTGCAATCTCGCCAATTGATGAAAACAATTGTAAATGTTCAATTCTGCCAATACACATTTACAGCGTGATTTTCTTAGAAATGACCTATTTACTAACTGCCAATTTCAATAACCTTTCTATCTCCGATTTTGCTTACTGCGGATAGATATTTGACATTACTTCCTTACAAAATGTGTCAAATATCTACCGACAGTAAGCAAAATCGGAGATAGAAAGGTTATTAAAGTTGGCAGTTAGTGATTTACAAAGAATCGATTGATTGCGAATATCGATCTTTAGACTGTAAATTTCAAGAACCAATTTTAAGAACTACACATGGACATCTTCAATAGATCTTTAAAAATCCACCATTGCATTCATGAGTAGCTTAACTGATCAGGAAATCGAGCTTTATAGCTTACCTTGTTTCTTTTCGTAATACACAAATGTACTACAATTTGAAGTTCTATATTATACTTCCAATAGTATCAGATTCAGTAGTTTGTACTATTATTAAATCAATATTTACTTGTTTCTCTAAATGCATAGCATAAATCTATAGCATAAGTTACATAACTTCCTTACAAATCATAACATAGTCTGCTCCATCGGAAATTTACACAAGAAATAAACAAAATAGCATTGTCGGCAAAATTTGCTCATACGCAGAGTAATGTTTCCTCTTCATTCACACATCTGTCAAACAACACAACATTACAGATCAATTCAGATTAGATATTGGCAGACTGCCATTGAAATATCCAAGGAATTTAGCAGGATTTATTAACTCAATTATGGTTTTGTGTCACTAATGCCCGAATGCTCAAACGCTACTTAAATATTTAAGGCCGTATTAACCATTAAGCGAGTTATTTTTTGACAGATTTGCATGAACAAATGTCAAATTATGTCATAGATAAGCACCGCTTACTTTAATTGGCGTTTCAGTATTTGGGCGTAATTGTTTTATGCCTTGTATTAAAACTAACCGCAGCTTAATCTCATTATTTTAATAGGCTTTTTGTTTGTTAAATATTCGAGATTACGATTTAGGACTTTTATTAATGTCTTCCGTGCATTATACTCGTAGAAATCAGGCACTAAAGACGTTTCAACGGCATAATCTATAAACATGTCTGGAACAAGTGAAAGTAAGTCCTCGACAGGAAACAATGTTTGAACTGAAACAGTCTGCTATTAGAATGTGTGTTAAGTAAACGGTCGTGGTTAATTCCTTGCAAATGTTTCGAAATAGTGGTATTGTTGTGGTTTCATTGATCATTTGTTTAACTGAGAGCTTAATTTCAAATACATTTCAGGCACCATAACATACAAACAAATGCGACTTACTAACTTAACGATTAAGGGTGGCTTTTGAAGTAAATGAAGAGTTCTCGAAGAAAAGATAGCCGATATTTTAGGGTTCATTATGGAAACGCTTTGACGACCTCTTTCGTGCAGTGGGCGTAAGACCGCCTGAGACGCGGAGGTTGCGGGTTCGACAAGCATTGAGTTGCTTAGCTTAGGATTATATGACGCTGTGTAGCATGTCCAAGGACATTTATTTATTATTATAGGTAATTATTATTATTTAAACTTAGAGACGTAGAGAATAGTCTCTACGTTGATTTTTAGCTAAAGCAAGCATCAGAGAAACAATTTATACTGCATCATGACTCAAGAAGCAATTTAACTCCGATCCATATTTAGGTATAGGAATTTAAAAGATTTACTAAATTGCCGGTAGCGTCTGCATTTTTGTCTGAATCATAATGTTAGGTCATTATGCAACTAATGAATCATTCGAAAATTTTGACGCCTTCTGGTGCAAATTATGCATTCATTTCGGATGCTAGAATAGATTTCAGGGACAGAGAATAGACACCTAGCTTATAAGACTTTACATTTTTAAATGATCCTGCCTTACAGAAATAAACACATTTTTCTTAGTTACTTTCATTTAATTGTAGCATAGACAATTTTTTTCTATTTTTGTCTATGGTAACTGTTAAGTTCTTTTTTGTGTAGTTTGTATAGGTATGTAGATACATATTATTTGCAAAAAAAAAATTTATGTATTATATTAGACATTAGGTTTAATACAAGCGTTAAATTACTTAGCTTGGGACTAGATGACGATGAGTGGAATGTCCAAGGATATTTATTGCATTGAAACCAGTTTCTTTTATATTCGGATTTTAGTGCCTACTTATTGCAAAAATTATATAACTTTACTACTTACGCAGCATTTTCTTTGACATTTGTCCGACTGTGAGAATTTTTTAAGTTACTGAATATTGACGACCACTTAAAAATAAGTTTTACGAGAAAAGTAAACCACTTAAATTACACTTGCAGTAAAAAATACTCCTTAACTATGTACTTTACAACTCTCTTACAAATTGTAATGGTTTTGAATAAAAATATCAATTTATTTGCCGTAAAAAATGTAATATAGGTACATTAAAAGTTGCGAAAGTTTAATTGTAAGGTATTTTTTTTTATTAATTCTCTGACACCTACTTATTTTGTGATAAGGCATTGACGAGTACAGTCATCGATAAAAGTTTACTTCACTCAATTTCGTCTGCATTTTCAATCTTTAAACAATAATAGTTTTTTACATGTCGTCGTGAGGTGGTTTTTCGCGACTCATGTGGGCTCTATTCGGATCGGATTCCGACATGGTGGGTAGCCTCAAGCAAAGAAATGACTGTAGTTGTTTGACACACGTTTACTTTTGTACAACAAGAACACAATTTCGTTATGACTCAATTAAATCGAACAGACACGTCCGCCTGGTTCGAGCACTGGTGCAAAAGTGCTCGCCCGCCCCACGGCCGTATCCAAGCATGACAACCCAATGACGTCACGCTTGCGTTCGGTACTGCTTTATCAACCGGAGCTAGAGTTGCCTCCGAGTGATCATAGATGGCGACTCCGACACGGCCATCTCTGACGACTCACACGTCCTCGTGTGTAGGTACAGTCTGCAAGGAAAACATCGACACAGTATTTCCGTTCGGTCATTCTGATAGTATACCTCCCTATCCAAACAGTTCCTCTACATTAGGACTCAAAATATTCTCTCTCTCTCTCTCTCTCTCTCATATTTAGAACAAAAAAATAAACGATCAACATTCAATCATTTTCAGGAATCACTGAAATAACCATGAACTATGGGTACACGCAACAATACACTTTATCACCGCTTCGACGGTTCATCTAGCTTTCGCTACAACGAAAGTGTGGGGGAAGATCACATGGTGTCGCAACAACGACCCATCTTACTTCCGCTACAACGCAAGTAAGGGTAACTCAAAATCACATGACGTCGCTACAACGACTCATCTTACTTCCGCTACGACGCAAGTAAGGGTAACTCAAAATCACATGACGTCGCTACAACGACTCATCTTACTTCCGCTACGACGCAAGTAAGGGTAACTCAAAATCACAGCGTCGCACCAACGACTCATCTTGCTTTCGCTACAACGAAAGAAAGGATAACTCAAAATAGCACAACGTCGCACCAACGACACATCTTGCTTTCGCTACAACGAAAGAAAGGATAACTCAAAATAGCACAACGTCGCACCAACGACTCATCTCGTTTACGCCACTACGTAGACGAGGCTATCAAAATACGCCGCCGCACCAACGGCTCAACTTGTCCGTCACGGGCAAGGTTTATCACAATACTAAACACGCCACAACGCTTGATAAAACGATAAAATGATAAAACCACAGAACTGATTGCGTTCGGCCAATCCTGCCTTAGATTTACTTAGTTCAAACTAAATCCTCTTTATCTAACTTTCTCTTTCTCAAACTAGATACCAATGTTAACAAATAAACCAAGTTAACATCAACCAATCAAACCCCAGGTGTTCGTTAATGTTCAATTGCCACACACGGCCACACATTGATGCTCTTCCCGAGCCATACACAGACTCTACGGTCAACCGTTCAAGGCAAGACCCGACTGTACTACCCAGAACCTCTGGTACAGCAAGACCCGACTGTACTACCCAGAACCTCTGGTACAGCAAGACCCGACTGTACTACCCAGAACCTCTGGTACAGCAAGACCCGACTGTACTACCCAGAACCTCTGGTACAGCATGACCCGACTGTACTACCCAGAACCTCTGGTACAGTATCCGATCAGTGCTTAAAATGATTCAACTTCAACCGTAATCTCATCTACAACGTCAATAGGTACTTGATAACCTTTATCCTGCCAACAAAACATTCCAAGGCCAATATCTCTTTCTTACTCGGCTCTTTCTGACTACGTAGGCACTTAGGGACTCTTGTGTCGAACAGAATTCTTTCGAAATGTAAGAAACTTTAAACCTCAACATTAATTCTGAATTCACAAACTTTACACACAACAATGTCTGCTTTTTTTACAATAAAATTCATAAACAGGAATATTAAAGCAACTTCAAATTAAACAACAGAGCCAATAGTCGTGTACCTTCATCATCGCGTTACATTAATAAAGACCATCGAATAAATTCACTATCACCACGGCCTATACTAGCCTACCAGCAATTATTATTGCTAGTTTGCTCTTACATGCCCCATGTGATCACCTATCAGTCGACTCACGCACATTTTTGATTTACACAAACAAACACACACCGTGTGATCACCTGACGGCCGACTCACACACACTACGGTCCCCGAGACCACGACCTCCGCCAGAGCTAACCCGCCCGCAAGGAGGGGTAGATGAAACCCCCCGGTCGCTCGCTGACGTACAAGATCGTCGGCTCGAGCGGCCGTCATTGCCTCAACAGGCAACCACGTCACCCAGGGGCAGCCGTCCCTGGAGCTGATACCGCTTTGTATGAAGCTTCCTACCCCCTAAGGGGTAGATGAAAACCCCTGGTCGCTCGCTGACGAACATCGTCGGCTCGAACGACCACACTTCATCACCACCATCAACACCTCGCCGCCCGTCGTAGTTTGTCGCTCGCCGTTGAACTCCCGCTCGCTGGTCCCGCATCGCACGTCGTTCGCCGTCAGTTGCCGCCGCTCGCCCGCCGCCGCCGTCACACTCACCGGCTGGGAACCGGCAGAGGAGATGGCCGATAGCAGGCCGACGCCGCCGCGACTCGTCGGCTCGAACTTCTGCATGCCCACCACGCGAAGCGGACGCTGATCATCGGCCCGGGCGACCGCTACCGCCGGGCAGCACCGCCTTCATCTAAAGACCCTAACACCTCGTCACCCGGGGGCAGTCGCCCCCGGCGCTCAAGCCGGAGTAATGAGTTAACTCGAGGCTCCTACCTACTTGGCGGCCGTAAGGCCAAGAAGAAGACTTTTGTGTGTGCGCCAGAGCTAACCCCCATCGCGCACCCACGGACTACTTGACGGATCAAGAGACACCGATTTCTATTGGGCTACGACTACGGAATAGCTTCTGACAATGTCCACATTTTACGGTCGAAAGAGTGTTTACTCGCACCGTGAAACATTAGTTTCCAACTCATCATTGACTTCTACATCGACAGGTACATGACTTTCCGGCATACTTTAACTTTACTTCACATTTTTTTTAAATAAAGAACTTTAAAACTCAAAACTCTCATCTGATTACCGTGTAACCAAGTGTACTAATCTCATCTAGCAAGTACGATTTAAACTAAATTTCACATTAACTACACCGATCTCAAAAACAACAAGGACAGTTATTAACAAAAACAATAACTAGCTACAGCCATGTACCAAGTACTAACGTTTTGAAACTCTCAAAATCCAGTTAACATAATACTAATCGCGTATCTACTTCAATCATCACCGCCTCGTATGATCACCCAACGGTCGGCTCATACTCAGTGTGATGAAGTCATTTCGCTACGCTATCACTGAGCAACCAAAACTTCACGATTATTACTAGGTAAGCAGATACTCTCAACTTCGACTGGTACATGACCTACTAGCATAGCCCTGCTCTAAATTTGTCAATAGGTACGTCTGGCTTTAATACTCGCAACGTGTAACGTTAAAACGTTTACCGATCAAGGATCGTTACTTAACATGAAACTTATTCAGTGCTGAATACTCGTGTTTGACCAATACCAATAATTGAAACCATACTGTTAAATTGCTTGTTACTCAATTTAGCTGCTCAATTTTCTTTAACTAGCGACTAGTCAGTACCAAAATCAAAAGAAAAAACGATACAGCTGACCTTAAAAACCCGTTGTCTCTCCGATGGCGTTTACATAGAGCAGACGTCCACACGTCACTCAGCATGCGCCACACCCGGGCCACCACTGCTGTCTGCCGTCCGCTGTCCACTTTCCACCGTCCGCTGTCCGCCGTCCGCTTAGCTGGCGCTGCCGCTCTGCACCAACCACTGTTCTGCCCTCCGATTACAGTAGCTTATTTCCAGTAGTGGAAGCATAAACAAGAATACCACACATTTTTCCTTCGGTTTGCCATTTTTCTCAAATTAATGAGGGTAGTTGCAAAAGTCTCGACTCGACACTGATAAACCGTGTTGTTTACCAAGTTTTTAGACCACGTCATACCGCCACTGTGAGTCATATACAGCCGCATAAATTATCATTTCAACAAATAAGCAAGCAACTCGAACATTTTCTACCGCAAATTTTCAAAAACACGCGGTGGTTTTTTCTCGTCATTTCTTGATGATGCTCGAGGTGAATCGCACTTCTGATGTCGTCGTGAGGTGGTTTTTCGCGACTCATGTGGGCTCTATTCGGATCGGATTCCGACATGGTGGGTAGCCTCAAGCAAAGAAATGACTGTAGTTGTTTGACACACGTTTACTTTTGTACAACAAGAACACAATTTCGTTATGACTCAATTAAATCGAACAGACACGTCCGCCTGGTTCGAGCACTGGTGCAAAAGTGCTCGCCCGCCCCACGGCCGTATCCAAGCATGACAACCCAATGACGTCACGCTTGCGTTCGGTACTGCTTTATCAACCGGAGCTAGAGTTGCCTCCGAGTGATCATAGATGGCGACTCCGACATACAAATATTACTTTTTTATATTGCCAAAACAGTTAGTATATTATAATTAATTATTATCTAGTGACACCAAATATGTATTTCGACATACCTCTGACTACCCCATTAGACATCTTCAAAGGATCTAAAGAATTAGATAGAGATCTTACATAGAGATCTGAACGAAATGTGTACCGTTCTCTGGGATACCTACTATCGTGATCATATTTCATTTTCACACCGAGAACGATAGGTGATCGGCATTGTGCGGTGCCATGTCGATACCAATGATCCACAACTTCTAGCAGACTGTTTAAGCTATGAAACATCTGACTTAAGCCATTGACTGTATCCACTTAAGTACTCACTTGTTTCTCCATCAATGGTCAAATTATTAAAACATAAATACGTAAAGGCGTCAAGTTTACACGGTTCCCTTTCACGAATTAAGGTAGACTTAATTATTGGTTTAAATAAATCATAATTGCCATAATTTCAGGTAATTTCTCGCCATATAGCCGCAACTTTGTAAAAAATGCCGGACACTTTTTAAGGTGTTTTAAATGACTTGTTCCTTGTGTAACTTCTGTTTTATTACTTCTACATTTTAGAACTATTTATGCACAGGTTTTTATCGCGGTTTCACAACGAAACTCAGATGCATACTCCAGTCTGCCCGCGACCACGACTATTGTAACATAGTCGAAACGTCGGGATATAAATAAGGTAATCAACGCGATAAAAACCTGTGCATAAATAGTTCTAAAATATGAATTGTGATCGCGAAAGTTTAAGAAAAAACATTACTTCTACATTCTTTTTTATTAATTGTTATTATGACGTTATAATTACAAGGCCTTATTTTTATATTTATGACGTGAATCAATGGATTTTCGTTTAAAAAAATTAATTAACACATCTAAAAGGTGAAGTAAAACATCGTGGGGATATAAATAAATATCCTTGGACATTTTTACACAGCGTCATCTAGTCCAAAGTTAATAAACTTAATGCTTGTTTATGGTACTTACTCAGCAGACCTAAGCTAAAATAATGGTAACTAATAATACTTAGACACAAGTTTTTTGAAACCCGTGGCTTTTTGTAATTACCTACATATTATTATTATTATTATTATTTTTTCTAACCTATGTTGTCCCACTGCATATTACATATTATTCATAGAATTATTACATATTATCAATAGAAAATCACCCTGACCTGTAAAATACCTGCAGAACATGCAAACATTTTGGTCTGTTGCTGGGATCGAACGCGCAACCTCTGCGTCACAAGGCTTCCCTCCACCCACTGCGCCGCAGAGTTCGTCTTTCTGTCGATTATTTCAATGATCTCCGCATTCCTATTTAGGAAATGGTGATTTGTGTAAGATCTTAATCAAATTGCAGTGCTTACTATAATTATTCATTAATATGCATAGAACAACTCTGTAATCGGTATAAGCCGATTAATGAAATATACAATTATACGGCAGTCCTGCTAATCGTGTTATGTATATTTTCATTACTTTAAATACATACTTAATGTGTGTAAAAATTGTACTAAAAATCATAATCATCTTAGCACTACGAACCGGTTTTTCGTACGCAAATGATCTACAAAATTAACTAATCAATGATCAAATCACCGGTCTAGTGTCAAATACGGAGCAGATTTGTGATAACCCCTAATTAGCTAGATTTGGAGTTGATCTGCGTTCGAAAAGACTTTTGACACATTATCCGCATTTACACAGTTAATTTTTGTTTTTCTTTGTTTACCACTGCAGCGCTGTTGTTGTCTTGAAAAATAAAGTATAGTTTATATAGAAAAATGTATGTAGGTAGGCACATTAATGATGTTCTTTTAATTTTGTTACAGGTAATTTCAAAGAGCCACCACCGTTGTTTACAGGTAGTAGTACAAACACCTGTCAAAATAACAATATTTTCTTTGAATACTACTTTATTTTAGTCACATACCAGTTATTACATGAACAGGTATATTTTTCATTAAAATTATTATTTATTCTCTACAGGATCAAGTTCCAGGTTTGTTTTTTTTTAAATGCGAAGGTAACTTGTGACTAAAATACGACTAGTCTCGTACTAACTAGTAGTTTGTTTAACACATACTAAATGTTGCTAATAGCTAACAAGTATGATAACTAAACACTGCAAATTAACTCCATTTACAGAGAGGACATTAAGTTAAATGTAAAATATTACTTTTAAGCGAGGTTAAGGTGTTTATTGGACCTTACTTGTTTTAACTGATTTTTTTATTGCAAAATATAATTGCGTAAACCTTGAGATTTTCATGTTTTAAAATATGAAAATGATTTTAAAATCATAACCTACTTATATGATTGACATGTACCATGTACCAAAATGTTAAATAACCGTAAATTTTTGTTTTGTTCATTTTAAAAAATAAAAGCTAAAAAAATTTAAAGTTTCGCTTTGTAATAATTGTAATTTAATTGTATAGTTTTTATGAGAACAAAGTTCCTTAAGCCGTATCTATACATCTGATTTTATAAGCTTTCTTGAATACCTGCTATACATTCATCTTTTAGATATCAATTTTCACACAAAACTGTGTCAATGGTCTAATCAAGACCACTTACTCTTAATCGGCCATTTTAAAAACATCAAAGCAAGACTGATAAGGATTTAAAATACATAAATGTCTACAGGAAGGCAGTTAATTGCTATTAGATTATAAGCTGTTTCACACCTAAGTCGTATTAGGTGTGATTATATTAACCCATGTAAAGCTGTAAGGTCGATGAATATTCAATGTGTACATTGCCTAACCTTGGAACTCAAAAAAATATTTCTATGTATAACTTAAATAAAGAAAGCGTTCTGTTTGATCGTCCTAAGGCAGATTTATATTGCGTCAGTAACTTACTTATTATTAGAATCAAATGACTTACTGATTAGGAAGTAACACCTATATCAAAACATAAACTTCGCTTCGCACAACATTTAGATAGATCATGGCTACAATATTATAGATCCATCATAGGATACAAAATACCGTTGTGGGGTCCACAATAAACATTTCCCCTCATCGACAGGCGATCAGTGGCTTCGTAATAAAATAAATAGAATAATCTAAGCTTATCTGGAACGGCGCTACCGGCTTGCTAAAGGGTCCACTACTGTCAGTAAAATGTTGTTTTGTTCGATTGTTGCTTTTACTAGCTTCTTTGTTTCCGTTCTGTTAGGACTGATTTTTATAAAGTTCTAATGTCGGTTTGAACAAATCTTATACATTTTATAACCACCTTTTCCCAATTTGTATATTGGTTGTTGCATAGATGACTATTAAATAAATGATTATTTTGGAATCAAGTAAGAAAAAAAATAAAAGTAGCCGCACGAAATAATAGTATTTATTACTTATGGTTTTTATATATTTATAATTTGGTTAATTTTCTTTTAGTTAATATTCTTTTTAAAAAAAGTCATGGTTAACAGATTAAAAGATTATTATAATAAAAAAACATCTTGTTGGATGAATAATAACAATCTCAGACCGAATAAAAAATATGATATTTTTTATTTGGTCTGAGATAACAATTATAAAAGAAAGAATAAGGGATTTGAAGTTCACATTTCCTAAATACAATAATAATAACAATAAATAATAAATATTCTGGGCATTCTACACAGCGTCTAGTCCCAAGCTAACACTTTTTAAATTAATAAATTATAGTGTGAACGTTACACATAAACTGTCCTACACGGCATCACATAGTTCAAAGTAGTTAGTGTATAATGTAGGTAACTAGTTTCTCCTCAACAGTAGCAACAAGCTTTCTACAAAGTAAGTACTTGCGAAGCGGAATAGAACGCTCAGGTTGCACAGGTATTGCAAAATTGTACTAGACTTGGCCTACAGTTTTACTTCTATAAAACACTTCGTTCGTTCGTTCATTTGAATGAGTAAGTGACCAACTCTAATAATTAAGTTTTTAGGCCGCATAAAGGCCTCTGACATGGCTTGACGACTTTAAAAGCCGGGACCAACAATTTAACAAGCCCTCCGAAGCACGGAAGCGCTTAGTTATTAATGCCACTTGCGGTCACCCATCTAAGTTGTGACAGCACATAACGTTGCTTAACTTCGACGATCAATCAAGAACGTCTAACTGCCAGTTTCAATAACCTTCCTATCTCTGGTTTTGCTTACTGCGGGTAGATATTTGACATTAAGTACTTCCATACAAAATGTGTCAAATATCTATCTACCGACAGTTAGCAAAATCGGAGATAGACACGTTATTGAGAATGGCAGTTAGCAAGCTTCGCCACGAGCGCCCTAAGAAATAAATGTATTATTATTAAACACAAGAGCCTTATCACTTTAAAACTATTTCAACGAGCGGTATCGTTTTAACTTGCTACTCCCATCAGTTGAAACGTTTCATAGCCTGGAGTGAACCATTACAGTAATAATGTGTTATTCTAAACTTTTCTCTAGTAAATTAGCATAATCAGCACTCCTTAGAATATAGGAGACCCAATGATTAGCTTGGGAGAGAAAAGGATGTGTTTAGTGAAATAACATAGGTTTAGGGTCTTATTCATAAAACAATTAAAATTTAATATACCTATTAATAACCTACCTTGTCTTTGTATGAATGTCTTTTTCTTTTTACTCGCATGGCGACGAAAAGATGTAGCAACAGATTTAATATTTAGCTAATATAGGTTTACTGTGCCCAATATGCATTTGGGGGTTAATATTTGTTTCCTATCGAACCATCTCTAGACGAGTGGCATTTACGATTTACATCTACAATCGCTTTGCAATAGAAACGAAATAAAGTATAGGAATTAAATGACAAAAACTCTGGTAGCAAAAATTATCTCATACCTTTCCTTGTTTCGTGATTGAATTACTTTAGTACACTCTATAAAATGTTTGACTTGCCACTGTAAATGCCTGCCATGTTTTTGCATGAAGGTGCTTGACACACCTCAGGATATGATTAATTATAGATATTAAAAAAACTAATACCACGTTAACACTATCTAAGTTGATTAATTAAATTAATTTAGATTCAAACTAAAATGCCAATTAATTAAACGCCAACCGGTTTAGCGATCGAATTGTAGTACGAGTAGAATAGCTACGTCAATAGCCTTCGACATTAAGATGTAATTTGGTAAATGGGTACTTATTTAGTTTTTGGTGCATTGATATATACACATGTACGAATAGTTTAAAAAAAACTATAATGCTGACACACATAAACATAAATGAACGTTCTGGTTCCTTCTACAAAAATGTCTAACCTTACTCAAAAATTCGTTTTAACAGTAGTATAGCATAATAATATAATAAAGTATGTTATGATGTTTCCTATCTTCGCTTAATCGTTTCGTCTACATTTTGTCATGATATTATTAGTTAAGTATCCAGCTGCAGCCATTTTAAGCTATCTATTATAAGTTTTTTGTCCATTGACATGTTTTATGAGCGTCCTAACAATCGAATAAATCATTACATTTCTTATTAATTGCTTTCATCGGTTACGCTAAATAATGATGGATAGTTTTGTGGGCTTTAAATCTTTGTCTCAAGTTTTTTTTGTTTAACGTTAGTATTCAACTCGTTTCCGACGCTACTAGCGTACGCGCCATTTGTTTTCAACACAAAACTTGAAACAAAATTTGAATATTTGGCAATTTAGGAATTTTGGAATTATAGGTTGAAAGTATATTTTTTTCTTGTTACTCCTATGGCATTAAAAAGAGATAGCAACAGACTCAAAAGTCAAAAGTCAAAATATTTTATTCAATGAAATCTTATAGAGGACCACTTTGACATGTCTTAAAACTAGGGGATTCTATTGCCTGTTATTACTAAATATCCGTTTTAGCTAAAGTAGCTGATTAGTATCCGTTTTAGCTAAAGTAGCTGAGTATAAGACCGGTAATGTTCGGCCTGAAGTTTGATAAATATAGCCACGAGCTGTCCTCGGTAATCCTTAGCTTAGTCCAGATATCAGGTCAAGGCTGTCCAGTGTCCACCTGGCTTCGAGGATTAACTAAACGTTAATCCTTAGTCTTATACGTCTAGTTGCCGGTATTAATGTAGGTACAAAAACTTGATTGCATGACGAAATTCAGTAGGTATGAGGTTTCGAATTTTATAAATATTTTTCTTTGAGTTTAGTTTTATATATTCCGAAATGGCTTTCCATGTTACAAGATAGAGATAAATAGTAGTTTTATTTAGCAGATTAAATAGAGTTTTGAAATCCTTCTTTCTACTAAAATTATGGAAAAATGCATACCATTAAAACCAGAGGCGGAGACTAGTACAGGATAAAACCTTCGTAATAAAAGTTTTCTTTGTAACCAACATCAAACAAAATAACCCAAGCATATAAAACTTCTAGTGCATTTTTTACCTGCAAATACAAAACAGACGTCAAGTTATAAAATATATCACGGATTCTAAGAATGTATAGCTTGTAGGGCAAGAACTTGAGCACGAAAATGATCTTTAACTTTTATGAAATAGAATTGAGAATTGTAAACTGAAGAACAGACCACCGGTGGAAGACTAGGATGCGTTTGTGGAGTAATAAAATACTGGAAAAACATCTTGAGATTGTGAAGATTCTCGTTCTTTGGACGGATATGAATATTTTTACCGCGTCTGTTCATGTTTTTCAAGTACCTGTGTCTGTCTTGAGCATACACAGTTGGGTGTGTAAGAGGCAAATAGGTTACTCTAAGTAGGTATTCGTTTTAATTTCGTCATATCATATGACTTGCAGTCACTCATCAAATAGGATTTAATAGGTACGCTATTCTAATTGATATTGCTTAGCTTGGGACTAGATGACGCTGTGTGGAATGTCCAAGGATATTTATTTATTTATTTATTTATATAGTCGGCTTACCTGAGAGGATGATTTAGGTAAAAAAATATAGTTATTATTCTCATAAGTAGACAAAAGGCCTAAGTCACACGATTAGCTTTGTTGTACATTCGACAACTATAAATATCTAGTCATAACTTCAATAGAAATTAGCATTCCTTGGTCTATCAAGTCATTTAATTTATTCTCCACAAAGATAATTCACCAGGCACCAACTGACCACAAAAACTCACACGAAGATAAAATTAATTAGATTTAATTAAGTTTTAACTGCACGATGTGCCGAAAACATCGCATCATTAAACTAAATGACCATTTTATTTAACGATTCTGCTTAAACATGGGAGTCATCGTGACTTTTGACTGATGACTAAATATCTCAATGTTGTAATATCAGCTTCTGCATCAAGACTTGATGATGAAGATGCAAAAAAAGAGTTAAAGAAAGAGAGAGAGAAACGAAGTAAGTAGTAGTTTCGTTTGCATATTGCTCTTTTTTTGCATCTATAGTAGATGATTTATACAGCTTAAGGAGGCAATCTTTGTCTACACTTAACTCGGACACTGTAGTGGACATTATTGAGATGGAATAGGCTTGCCCAGCACCTAAACCACCTTCTCAGTTTAGCCGGCCATATCCACAGGAAATATTGCTCTATATTTTAGTATTTAAATCAGACAAACTAGAAAGCAAAAGATCAATATTTATGGTCTTCTAGCTAACTCAGCGAACTTACTGTTAAAATATTTCTTTAGAGATTTTGACGTTTTTGTAAGTTTTAAAATATATGATTTATGTGGGCGGAGACCGATTTTTGTATCGAATATACCAAAGGCAGTAATTGTCCTATCGCCGAAGAGGAAGTGACTACAGGAAGACCTAATAATAGATCTACGTAGTAGGTTTTGTAGCCTAGTAGAGCTGTAGCTATGTTGCTTCATCGATAAATTGTACTAAACAGAGTAAAGAACCAAAAATCTCAGCTAATACCCCAAGAGAACATAAATCCTATAAACAAACGTAAAAGCACATTATCGCGACGAATAATTTACGATTTAAGAGTTGCTTTCATCTTACCTTTGTTTATAGTCAACGTGAGTGCAGCTCTCACTAATGCAGGTTCATTCATATAAATCAGTTTCAATTTTGTTTCAAATGAATTTACGAGGACATAAAACTTCAAAATGATCAATAAAATCGTGGTGGCGTAATCAATCTCTTTTATCGATAAACAGGATTTATCGATATTATGGACATCACTACGCGGATCAAACTTTCGTCTGACACGAGTTGATGCGCTGTTCCTTTGGTTTTAAGTTCAAAATTGAATGATTCTTAATCGTATCTGTTTTTCTATGAAAACCATAGCTTCACTGCTTGCATTAGAGCCTTATAAAGGCAGTCCGGTAATTTACTGTGCTTTTGAAGTACCATACGTCAAATTACCGAGAGCCATGTATGATGGATATGATATAGATTTAATGAAATATGGAATAGTTTTTGTGATTTAAAAGGAAGCGAGCGCAACGGAACTACCAACATAACAGGATAATGCTTTTTTTATGTAGTTGTGAATTACTTAATTGTATATGAGTTATCTACGTGCCTACAAAACCCTATAAAAATTGAAAAGTTAAAAAGTAAAAGAAAAGTCACAGTAAAAATTAATATTTTTCAGCTCATCAATCACTTTTAATTTGCTCAAATCTTATCATGCAAACATTATTACCTATGTCCACTAAATATTATTGTAATGCAAAAAAGGTGCCGAACTCTGTTGTTATGTACATAACTTAACAACAGAGTTCGGCACCTTTTTTGTTGGACAAAACATTAACATCTATATGTATTTTTCTACACACTTTAACACATATATAAATATATGTTAATAAAACACTGAAATACTTATTAATTTAAATAAAATTAATATTTAATACGCCTATCCATTGTAATTACAATGTTCAGTTTAATTGAAAAAAACGAAACCAGTTAGAGCAAGATTTTCACGCAACTCTACAATGCGATGACTCATTGATTATGTCATCTAGATCATTCACCTGTAGCCTTGGCCAGTATTATCTAACCATCATGATCATCATCAAATAAAGCCTAATTTATTTACTACACACTACACTACATAAATAATTTTTTGATTATTTCACTAATAAAGTTACAAGACTACCAAATTCCATATTTAAGGAGTTAGTCAGAGGTAGGTACTTACTTTTTTTGGAACATCTTCATTTTAGCTAAAGTTCTATACTTGACAGATTAGTTATAAATGAGCGCCACTTACATTAAGAAGCGGTTCAGCATTCGGGGGATAGTAAGCTCCTATAATCTATATCTATACTAATCTATACTCTATACCAATATTATAAAGACATATTTGTTTGTTTGTTTGACGGAGGTAATCTCCGAAACTACTGGACCGATTTCAAAAATGCTTTCACGGGCGTGTAGAATGGACTGTCCGGGTGGTTATAGGCTATATTTTATCCCTTCATTAGTACACCCGTGCGAAGCCGGGACGTGCTACTAGTGTAGAACAATTTCGTACGACATTTCCTAGAAACATAAAAATCATCACTTTGTTGAAACCCACACTTTCTTGAATAAATGTCCATTATTCTTATCACGTCGTAAATCGGACTATGACTCTGTCATTGAACCACGAAATGCAGTCGAAACCACTTGATACAGTTATACTGGCATGTGACCGACCTCTGTGGCACAGTGGGCGAAAGCCTGAGACGCGGAGGTTGCGGGTTCGATCCCCGCTGCATTATACCTAAATATTTGGAGTTTAGATGTTCTGCAGAGGTTTTCTCTTTCTGGGTGTGATCTATAACGTTTTCTATTTACAAAAAATGTATCTATGTATTTATATCAGTCATCTGGTTACCATACACAATCATTAAGTTGTTTAGCTTGGGACTAGATGACGCTGTGTGGAAAGTCCGTGTAAATATATAGACGCGGAGTTTTATCGTATTATTTACATTATTTGCGTCCCGACGTTTCGGGTATGTACAAATTGCTATGAGTACACAAAACCACAACAAGAGCCCGCGCTAACATCTCATTACTGCACTGGTTCTGTTACGAGCATTGTGTACCTGCAATTCATCTGATTATAGCCTATGATAATAAGAGAGTAGATACTGTACTTTGAATTTGAAACATTTCTAAGAGCTTTTTGTCACGGTTTACTAAAAAATTAAGATACGAATATGTTATAGATACTCTTTCTCTCATCGTTATCTCGTTATCTCTCGATCCTTCCTTAATTGTCATTTACTTGTTAAATGTATAAAAATACTTTCATTTATAACTACATAATTATATTGTTAGAAACATGTAAACAGTTTATACAAAGTTCACAATTTTGTATAAACAATGTATAACTACATGTGGTTAACGTATGTTTGTACTATGTCTAGAATATTTTTATAGGATACCTAGGGGGTACCTCCCACTGAGAATCTAAAATAAAAGCATAGTCTACTATTGTCTTATCTATCTAGGGCAACACAAAAGTATGAAGTCACAGACACAAGCAGATGGTACCAAAATGTATTTTGACATGACCTTTGACTACCTCCTTAGACATCTTCATCTTTAGACGTAAGCAGGCGATTGGTTAGTATTACTCTCTTAATAAGTTAATCAGGAAGTCACTAACTAATCAGAGGCGAGTAGCTGGTAGCACTTTAGTACCTACTTTTCGCTTTAAAAAGGACCATTCATTGATATTAACTCTACCTACTTGTTATTTAATGAATTGCTTCATAAAATTTGCAGTACAATTGTAGTAGTACAATCTTAGCATTTTTCATTACAAATAAAATGTATTAATTATAACCTAGGAGATGCCGTAAAAGCCTTCATTAAATGGGCGGGAATCTAAATCAACTATTTAATTATGCCCAGTAGCTATATTATAACCAGTTTATTTTGATACTCGATCATTTTAGATTAGATTGATAACGCAAAAAATATTAGATAATTATTATGGAGATTAAAATATGGAGATTTCTATTGATAATGGACGGGTTTGGGGTTAATGAACTTTTAGACCGAAATATTACATAACATACCTAATGAAAATGGCGTAAATAGGAGTTACATAGGTTTTTTATCTCATAATAACTACAATATTTAAGATATGGCGCAGTGGTATTGCTTAGCTTAAGACTAGATGACGTTGTGTGGAATGTCCAAGAATAAATTATTATTATTTATTTATTTAATCAGACCAAGGTCTAATTCAAAGGATGTCTTTTGTCTGATTCACTGTCAGAAATTTGAGCAATGTCTTCAAAAAACTTGTCAAAGACGTCCAAAGGTCGTCGGAACCCGCTTCAAAGCTGAATGCTTGTTACCTCATCAGGATGCGTGCCTCGTGTGTCCTTTCAGGGTAACGAAGGTAGCACCAGTTTAAACAACAATGCATTATGCGAGTCTGCAAGCAATGGCAATACATTTGCAAGACAAAATTTAAAGGTGACACGACTTAAAAACTAACTTCATAGGTAATTAGTAACCTTTGTTCGTGTGTTTGAATTTCATATTAATTTTTTTTTTGTTTGTGCTCTGATAATTAACTCTTTATAATCAAATGAAGTAAGATGCTTTTCTTCGACTAAATAAATGTATTGTTTCAGTTTCTTAATATACTAGAAGCACGTCCGTTTTTTTGACGCAGGGAATCTCAGAAACTACTCAAACGATTTCACAATTTCACCGATGATGGGTAGAACGGTCTGTCGAGGTGGTTTTATGCTATATTTCATTAGTTTTATTATTTTATTACACCCATGTCATTGAAATAAGGCCGGGACGTGTTGCTACTCACTCTATAAAAGTCTTAAAAACTCGTGCTTAGTGTAGAAACGCTGGCATCCCGACTACTGCACTTGTATTGTTCTTGTGGTATTCCAGGAGTGTGGAGCATTTGGTATTTTTAGTCATGAAAGTACAGATTAACGAATAGTTAGTGTGATAAAAGTAGAGTGCTGCGTGCGTAGAGTACTGCGTGATGCAGTACTATAGCAATTCATTTCTTTAAATTCTTAATTCCAAATGACTCAAAAAAACTTTTTTCCCGTCTAAACATACTTTTCGTACACTGACAATAATCCAAGTTCAACAATTAAAAGACAAAAGCACTACCGCTTGTGTTCATTCATCACATCAAATGTGCAATGTAAAACTAAATTAAAATATTTATGCTGCAAATTCCAATGCAATTACAAGGAACGCTTTAGCAATAATCGTTCGAAATATTTTGACCATATTTCATTCACAAGTCCAGATATTTAATGGCGGGAAGCACAAGGAAGGTGTTTGTGCCAATATAATAACCGCACGATTTGATTTATATGGTCACTGACTTTACACTTCAAGAGCCATAAACTTTGTGATCAGCACGAAAATGGAGTTTTTTGGAGCAAACGCTAAAACTTATATTAAATTCGGCGTGACCCGTGTATTGATGGTATTGGCTAAAAGCTTGTAGAAGTGCAAGTGAATAAGTATTTTTTTTAATCTAACTGCTAGTTCTTGATTGTTGGAAGTACTAACGTCGCAATGTTTTTTGTGTCTTAAAATATAATTGTAACGTGCAGGTTGATAATTATCATACCTGTTGGGTACTTATCAAAAAGTTCAAATTATTTTACTGAATAAAATGCTTACTCATTTTTTTCGTCTTAGATAGCTAACTATTTGAGTTGAAATTAACTAAATGCTTTATATTAATTATCCTAAATTAAGATCGTTATTCAGCCGAAGTTCCCACCAAAGTAATAAACTACATTGTAACTTCTATAAATTAATTTAGAAGTCGACAGTATTATCAAATTGCAACCTTATTTCAATGACATACGAGTTTCACATAAATTACTTTTACCCACATTTAAATAAGTCCTTGCCAAAATGGTTGCAATTTGCGACCTTAGTACAACGATTTAAGAAAACCTAGATCTATACATTATTTACTAACGTGAGGTAAATATACACCATGACTCTCAGCGTCATAAATTCAATGAGAAAAATAAATTAAATAAATATTATAGAACAAATAAATGTATTGCCTTCTTGAGTTGCTTTTGTGCTCATAACTCGACTCCTCTTTATTAAAAAGTCCTCAAATTTTTATGAGAACATCTTGATAATAATGCTTTTTCAAACTTTTTCAGAATTTTGAAATAGGTTTACTATTTGACGGAAAAATCGGTGAACTCAATACAAAGAAAACTTAAAATCTCTTCTCGTTTTGAAGTTGGTTCTTTAGTTCGTTTGCAGGAGGAAGTGGCCAACTCTGGTGACGAAGTCAGCCATTTCTTAGTTTTTAGTTTGACGGCGGTGAAAAAGGAACACTGTCTTTGACTGTACATGTTTCTAGAAAAGGTTGACAACGCAATTAAAGTAATCTTAGATGTCACGGAATTGGGACAGCATGAGTCACGTAATCACGGTTTCTAGTTTTGTGACATTCCCTTTATTCTGTCTTCATCATCATCATTATCATTCACAGCCCGACTTCACCCACTGCTGGGTATAGGCCTCCCTCAGTTTGTGCCATCCGCCACGATCCGATATTCTGTCTTACAACGCATGAAAGCTGCAATTTAAATATGTATAGTCGACAAAGAAATTGGTTTACCACTTTTGATGACATCTCCTAGTAACATAATTATTCGCTAAGGATTACTGAATGACAGATTCTGACGTAGCAAGTCAATCTGTCAAGCGAAAATAGCCCTTGATGTTTTGTACGTGCAAATGATATTCAGCCTTAGAGTGGTAAACCAATTTCTTTGTCGACTATACATACTTTAATCTTTATCCCAATCCATTGTAACTCCTAATATTAAAACTACTCGGTGTCTGGTTAAAATTAAGTTCTCCAAAGCCAAAACAGCTTCGAAGGGCGTGTAGAAATGTTAGTAAAAGCGCTCCCAGGTGCGATAGACCTTTGATTGTGTTAATATAGACATTTAAATTCAAGAAACGTTTAGAAACCGATGCGAGCCATACATTATCGTTATACGTAATCTTCGATTGTTATTATAATTAAATTATATACTCGGCTTAAACATTTCTATTTAGCTTTTTATTGCCTATATTTTAAATTGTGTGATTTTAAAAATACTTACGTGAGATTCATTTAAGACTCAACTAAATTTGTGTTATAAATTGGTATAAAAATAACATTAATTGCCATTTCAAACCCTAAGTTGAATTCCAAGAAGAAATTATTTCGTGAGGGTGCAAACAATTAGGAGATTACTGCAAATGTCATGAGGGTGGCAGGTCCAAACGGTAGTAACAGCTGTCATGACAGTTATGTATGGGCTTGTTATTAAATACCAAACTTTCCCATAAAGGTTGATACCATAAGAAATAAGGTCAAGCCTATTTGCTTGGCAAAAAATGATAGAATTGAAGTCGTTTTAGAAATTAAATAATCATTGTATTGTTCCATTTTATGAAAAATACTATCTACTTACTTATTCTTTGTCTAACCGCTGTTTATTTGCTTATACTTCAACAGTTAAATTATTTTTTGTATTTTTAGTTAAATTTTGGCAGTAAGGGCTCGTCCGCACTAAGGCATATTTCTGTAGCGACATGTTTTCGACCCAAAGCCGTAGTGCGGACAGGCTTTAGCTAATATGGCGACTGTTTACTAATGACAGTACGTAAGTCTAGGTCTCATTATGTATTTATAATAAAAAACTTCTAACATCAATCTCTCATACAACTTCATACAAACACAGGTTTTTAACCCATGGCAAATTCCCAGTCATACAAAAGGTTAATTAAAGCATTTAGTCGTAATTGGCCACTTCCGATTTCGTATTTTCCCATACATCTCGCATTGTTGAGATAACGGACTGTCATAAAATGCTAAAGATTCTTGCGTAACTTGTTCTTTTTGATACCACAAGTCAATAAAAATATGGCTTAGTAGGACAGTAACATGAATTTTGATCGATGTTGTGAGTTCGAATCCCAGTCGTGAAACAAAGTATATAACTAAGTCACTGAGCAAAAAGAAATTTAAGATGAAAAAACTGTTAGAAGTAATGAGATATTTTTAATTAAAATGCAATATTTAAAACTTCATGCTATGATTTATTTATTTTATTTCAAGAAAAACTGTACCAAATCTGGTAGCTTAATGCATAAAATTGAAAATCAAATGAACTTCGGTGAAGTTCGATGTCAGCTGCTCGCATAATTGACATCGAACTTCACCGAAGTTCATTTGATTTTCAATTATGCTTCGCAGCTTAATTCTTAGCGATTTACTTGTTTACAATTTGTAGATGTTTAGAGTAAGTAAAATGCGAAAGGAATAAACACCAATCAAGTGAGTATAATATTCAATCATTTATTACTTATTCTCAGTTGTACATAATTAACTTTTACAGATTACAAATTATTATTTGCAGATAAAACAGCAGTAGCAAAGTTATTGGGATCGCTAATAATAGGCATGTTGTAGAACTTTGCAAAAACTGAAGAATCATCAGTCCAACCTGCTGTTTCATGAATAAGGTCAATATTGACTCCAAGTCTGCTGGCTGTAGATGTGGCTGCTTGTCGTGTACTGTGGGCAGTAAAGATGGAAGTATCTACTTCACTACTATAGAGAATACTTTTAATCCATTTACCTAATGTTTGTGATGTTACTTTTGAGTGTTGTTTTTTGTGACTAATAAATAAAGATTCTTGTTTTTGAAGTGTTTGTGTTTTATTGATGTAGGTTTCCAAACACCGAGCAGGGTATATTTCAGGGCGATTATCAAAATAAGGTAGGTAATCTTAAAATTGGTTGTGTAGAGTTAGGTTTAGGTGATTTTTATTAATTCTGATATGGCAATTACTATGGCTTTAGAAGGTTGTATCTTTATGTCATTTATGTTAATTAATGCTAGAGTCTGAACGCGATGTGCAGTTACCAGAGCCAGCAGAGTTACCGTCATTTTGAAAAGAGTTTCCAAGTTTAGATCTGCATCTGGACATTTTTGAGCTAAATAAATTAATAATATTGATGGATCCCACGTTAGGTTATATTTAGGGTTTGTAGGTCTTAACTTGAAAGCTCCTTTCATAAGACGTTTTACACAATCATCATCTTAATTTCCTAATATTAAAGACAATGCCGATTTGTATGACATGTGTTGATGGTAAGTACCATATATTATTGAACATTATGGTAAGAAATTTCAAAACCATACTTTTATACAACCGTCGTCGTATTGTTTGTATGTGGAGACGGTCAGGGATGATAATATAATTTCTACGGAATCAGAAAACAAGCCTTTCTTCAGTAAAGCCTGCCTGAAAGCTTCACGGCAACTAACTTCAGGGTTCGATGAAGATTGCGGTTCACTCTGAAAGGAGACGTTAATAGTTCAATATCTGGTCCAAAGAACAATAATTCGAAATCGATTATTTTATGCAAAATGGGAAACCAGGGTTCAGACGGCCAGTATGGTACCACAACTATATCATCTGCTTTCTCTTTGATTATTTTTTGGCTTTTCCTATTAAAGCAAAAGGTGGAAATGCGTAAAAGAACCTATTTTTCCAAAAGATTGTGAATGCATCAATAGACTTCTGGGTCATTTTTCCAAGTAACATAAGCCTTACATTTTGCATTGCAAACAGATCAATTTCTGGAAAGTCAAAACATTTAGTCATTTTATTAAATGCATAATTGCTATCTAGAAATAATATTTTAAATGTTCATATTGAACACTGTCCATTTTTTTTTTTTTTTTTTTTTTATTATAGACGAGATAGCAGTTACATTTATCAATTCGTTATAATATGTTAGAATTGTTTAGGTTTCTTGCGAAACATATAAGTGTGAAAAAGGCAGCTTTCCATTCTAACACGTTGATATGGAGACATTTTTTATTATCCTTCCAATAACCAAACCCCTCGTGAGTATCACAATATGCGCCCCAGCCAGAGGTGGACGCATCCAAAACATTTCCAAATTACATTCATTACAACCCAATTTAGTAAAACCATTATCAATATGTTTGAGCCACCAAGCTATGTCAGGTTTTATTGTTTCGGGTAACTTTACTACTTGTTCATAGCTAGGATTACGTAGTAAACAGGAATACTTAAATTGCTCGAAATATTTGGTATATAATCAGGAGTATTGTATGCGGGGCAAGCAGTACCAATAGCCCGACAAATCGCGCAAACTCCCGTAAAGTATCTAGGTATTTACATCTTTGCATGTTCGAAATGCTATTAAGTTTTTATTTTGTTTTAGTTTTCTTAGTACCGGGTAGTTTCAATACCATATTTTTCGAGTCAAATACAAAACCTAAAAACTTACAATAAGTTTTAGGAATTAAGCAGCTTTTTTTTTTTTTTTTTTTTAAATTAATCAGAAACCCTAGACTTTCAAACAAATTTCTTGTCAAATTTATATTATTCAAGGAATGTTCTACCAACACAGAAAATGTGATGAAATCATGTGATTTATATATTCCATATTTTTGTGAATACAAAAGGCGGAGTACACATTCGGAAGGGTAGGCAATATAAAATTCAAAGAGAGTACCCTCATACTGAAATCTTGTACCTTTGCTGGGATTTATGTACAGAAATCAAGAAATCTGCGTCTTTTTTAAAACGAGGATGCCATAAAACAGTTTTCAGTTACAAGCTTTGATGCAGTACGAGTCTTCTATCTTAAAATGTTTTGTTTCTATGAAATTATTTAATTATTTTAAGTTTAGTAGGTATGAAATGTATGAATCTTTTATCGCCGTTTGGTTTTGTCACTAAAAATATAGAGGACAAAAAACTCGTCAGGTACATGATTACAGTGAGAAATAGCATTAATGTCAATTAAGCGTTTTTATACATTTATCAAAATCAAGGCAAGAATACCTTATCCATCTGATTTTGGATAATTATTGGGTTGATCAGTACGAAAAGGATTAGGTTTAAATGGTATGATATAACCTTATAACCAAGATAAAATTGTTTGATCGTCCGTTATGTTAGATCATTGGTCAAGGAAATGTTGGAGTCGGCAAGCATATTGTACCTGGTGATCGGCTATTTGCGGTGATGAGCAGACGACGACTTCCCCGGCACCGGGCGGTCGCTGTGGCGCCGTGCACTGTGGCTGGTGTGCGGCTGCCGCTGCGAATAGTTGCTGGTCGGTCTCCGACTGTTGTAGGGCTTGTTGTCCGTCTTGCGGTGCTGGGGCATGAAGTTTAAATGGTTCTTATTTCCACTAGTAGAGGCTACATTCTGTCGAACAAACCTTTGTTTCTGGATATTTTTCAGTGCTTCACCAGACTGTTGGATGGTCTTTGCAGTTTTCAGTTTTTCAGACACATTCTCACCAAACAATAGCTTGTCTCTACTGGATTCGATTAATGTGTCTTTCAACTTCGTATTTGTACAAGATATTACAAAATATCTGCGTGTCTTTGTCTCAGAGTGATGACTATCACAGAGAAGACGGCAAGCGTCACTCAGCGGTTTTAGAATCTTATGTTTTGAAGTTTCGTTATTTATCACCATATCTGTGACTGTTGCTAAGGCAGATAATGCAATACCCATCTGTTTTTGCTTGTATGCAAGTGACGAGTCTCTCTTTACCAGGGCATCAGGTAAGGCGACCTTGACTTCCGGGTTGAGAGCAGGAGCCATCAGAAAATCACAGTTGCTAGGGACCATATACTCCTTCAATAGACTCTCTTTTACATCTTTAGGTAGTCCTTTGGCAAGAATATCTTGCCATCTATGAGCAACATCCTTATGAGTAGGAGGGCCCAGAAGGATATCCGCTTTAGGTGCATCGCCTAAAAGCTGAAGGATATCCTCTTCGAGTTCTTTCTCATCCGACGGACCTGGTTGCTGCGCTGGCGGTGGAGCAGGCTGTTGCGCGTCGTCAGGTGAGGCGGGACACGGTGAATGCGGGCGTGGTGAACCTGGACGTGGTGACCCTGGGTTTGGTGAGGGTGGGCACTCCGAAGGTGGACCAGGTGACGTTGGATGAGGCAGCGCTTCCACATACTGTGTTGCGTCCAATGCCGACTCGCTGTATGGATATCCGTAATAAGACGTATCCATCGGTTGGTCTGCGAAGAGATTTTGTTCTGTTTAGAACATATTCAACAAAACGTGACAGTATTAGCCCAATAACAGCAGTACGCATCACTTGTATTGACAGAGGTAACCCAGGTATGGTATCCTCGCATCAGATAAGAATAAAGAATTCAATCTATAAATAGAACGTGACAGTAACAGCCCAGAGTTAGCAGTACGCATCACTTGTATTGACAGAGGTAACCCAGGTATGGTAACCTCGCATCAAATAAATTTATAATTATTTAATCAATAAATTGTGACAGTAACAGCCCAGAGTTAGCAGTACGCATCACTTACTGATTAAATATAAAATACTTACAAATTGGATTCTCTTCAGACGACGTACTTTCGCTCGTCGCTTTTGGAAGTTGATTTTTCAACTTCCGGATTTTTCGACGAATTTCTTCCTCCGTTCTCTCGTGCTTCCTTTTCTTCCCCATCTTCGTAGCTTCACTTCACTAATTATTAACTTTTTAGGAGACGTGCGAAGGCCTGAGCACGTTGACACAGAATGAATTTAAAATGGCAGTGGACTGTTCAGGAAAACGTAGGGTAGTTCGAGAAACCAAGTCGGTAAAGCAGTACCTAGTAACAAACTGTCGGTAAAGCAGAACTAAAAGTACCCACAAAAAAAAAAAAAAAAAAAAAAAAAAAAAAGTCTCTAAAATAACGTGCAAGGTTTGCGCTAGATGGCACTACTACAAATTGTAAACAAGTAAATCGCATCGAATTAAGCTGCTCGCATAATACGGCCTCAATAACCATTTAGAAATCATAAAATTTTCTTTATAATATCAAGACCTACTTATTCTTCCGATTTAAATTCTTTCCATCACTTTATGTTATTCAAAATGGCGCTTGCAACGGCACGTGGCGTTTTGCATTCCTACCAAATTAAAATGCATTTGGTATCGCTTATCGTCATATTAAGTTAATAACCCATCAATTTCCCGATAATGTGCGCATGCGCAATGTCATTTAATACTTTCATGTAGTTGCCGGTGAGCTTATGGCGCATTTACACACTTGCCAAAGATGCTAAAAATAAATGGCATAAGTTAAATTGGAACACCTTTAAAGACTAAGAAAATGTTAAGGTGCTTATTGGTATTTGAGTGTATTGAACTATGATTTATTTATAAATATTATATTGAACTCTTATATCCACAAATCATTGTAAATATCTCGTTTCAAGTGCTTATAATGACCATGATAGTTTAAAAAGTTTTATCACTCAAATAATGTTGCAACTGACATTCATGAGAAGGTACCTAGTGTACTACCAATATGAAAACTATGTACTTAAGTAGGTACTATGTTGATGTGTCATGAAACAGTAAGTATTTGTACATTATGGACATACCTATACCACATCAATGTTTTTCAGTAGTTTAGCGTGAGTGTAAATTTACCCTTATCTACACAGAATAACCTGTAGCTTCTATGACTCTGACCTTATTTTTTTGGAAATAAAGGTTATTATAGCCTTTTAAAAGGTTCTGTAATGAAATTTGTAAAGATTGTCAGATAGGTCCATTCGATTTCAAGATAAAGAATTGGGCTTCTATGTTTATTACAATTCGAATCTTCTAATATGAAATCAAGTTAGTTTTCCATATTTTGGATCTGAAAAGTCCCTGAAAAATGAATCAAAGTAACTAAAGTTCGAAACATAACGTAAATTAAGTACCATTAACTTGATGCAAAAAATACAACTAAATTGACTGCCATCATGACTTGCGTGGTCCAAACATTGTTTACTTAAACCAGGCAAGTGTAGATTGTTGCCTTTTGCCTACCTGCCTTGTTCTCCAAATAACTATGTCTTGACTTGGCGTGCCAAAATAACCAATAATGCGATGGATTTCAGAAAACAAAAGCTAGATAACGTGCAATCTCTTACCGCGTCATGTTTTAAAAATCGTCGAGAATCGACATCCTGATTTAATTTGCCTGTAAATGGGACTGTACGAGGACTGTAGGTACCTTATTTTAAACATCAATTAGTCGTCCTGACAGAAAATAAAGCTTATTATACAGTGCATCGTATTAATTGATTGCTTTGAACATATCAAAAACCAAATTATCAATTCCCGTAAGTTACTTAATCCCCGGCCCTAATAAATCTTCATAAGGACTTACACGATAATGTCTGTATGTAAAACCGTTAATCAAAGGTCATTCACCCCACACTGGTTTAAGGACCAGGTAAAAAAAACAATCGAGACAGAAGGAAATGTAAACTTAATGCTTGTGAATTTGAAATTACTCCAGTTTAAGGAAAGAAACAGATGGAAAGATTATGTATGATATGCATGAATATGAAATTGGTATCATTTAGAAGTAAATATTAAACAAATGATGGTAAGAATACGGTTTGAGAAGGATAATTTGAAGAGAAGTTTATAAAAAACAAGTGAAGCTATTTAAAAGACCTACGAAAATTATAATATGTAGGTACTCTCACCTACAGGAATCATTGACCATAGAGACTTATTTCAAAATAATCAACCAAATCATAGTTAAAAGAAGACACTCAATTTCATCAACAAAACGTAGTCATTACCAAAACCACTCAAAAAAGCTGGTCCACTCATTACGCAAGCAAGCAATCAGCCGAAATTTCGTCAATTTGCTTACGAACGGGGTCGAATGGGACAATATCCATTTATCGACGAAATTACACTTATCGGTTACAGACTTAACTGTCAACTGTCACGACACAATCATACGTTAATTGTTTAACCAGCCAATTAAACTTAGCTAAAAATTTAAAACAGCTGGCTCACTTTATGGCTTTCATCTAGCGATAGGTAATCATAATTAGCTTTAACATCATTCATCATCATTTTGTATTAAGTTATAGAAATGTCTATGTGTACCAAATTTATAAAAAAATGCAACATAGCCCTTGTAACTTGAAAGTCAGCTGTAAAATAATCCTTCGAAATTTTACAAGGCGTCATCTAGTTTAAGCTTCAAGCAACTTAATGCTTTTATTTAAGGTAACCCTTACTTAGATATTTTTTATAGACCCGAAACAAATATTTATAGAACATACAAACATTTGTCACATTTGCTGTTTTCGTGGTGATTTATGACTATGCTAATATTTTGGAGTAAGACAGCTTTTTTTATTGCACTGTGGTTTAACAGGCCAATTATTCGTTTAATCACGAGAAAATCTGATAGCATTTTACATTTTACAGTCATAGTTTGACGAGTCTTAAATACATCTTCGTTATTGTAATTGCCGTTTATTTTGGGTGAAAGGACTGAGTTTACAAGCTTATTACATGGTCGGGTGGTTACAAAACTGCTCACGTTGTATATTGCTAATGTCCAGTTTCAATGTCCAGTTTCAATATTCTGCTTTATGTTAAAACTGGCTGTTAACCGTTATTTTGCGACTTGTGTATCTTGGATTTATGTAGAGACTTCCGAACCTATTCATATGCTTATCTCATAAAAGTTTATTTCCTAGTTAACACGTTGGGTGCCCCGGACGCACTAGCTCCTCCTACAGCTACGCCGCCGCGGCGGCGTAGCTGCAGGAGGAGCTCGAGGACTTGGGCCTTGAATGAGTTAAAGCTGTGCTCGTGGTAAAGCTTGCTACGACGTTTTTGATCATCTTTGAAACTTAGTAAAGCGTTTTTTAAGTTAAAGAACAGTTGTTTAATATCGAACACTTTTGTTCATATTTTTTAATTTACAAAAACGGTTTTTCTAAATAAATCTATTACTTGTATAAGTTGTATAGGTGTTTATTTGTAGTTGAATTAATCAACCGAATCGAGTTATCTGGTCTTACACAAGTCTATCCATATAGAGATGACAGTGTTGAATGCAAACGTTTCAATTGAAACACAGTTCAATATAAATTTATGTATTAACTTGCTTTGAAATGTCGCGTATTTGGAAATAAACTTAAGCTATGCTTTGTTACACAGTTCCACCTGTTAAAAGTTTACTGTTTTTCTATTGTAGTGCGTTTTACTGCCTAGATCTAAGTTTGTTATATCTAAGATTGAAAAACATAATATTGATGTCATTTATGCTACCTAAAATAGCAGTACATGACATGCTACTATATAATATGTATATGTACATACTACATAACCAAATAAAATAATTGTTTAAAACAGAACAACAAAAAAACACAAAAATTTAGATGACACAGTAAAAGGACTCAAAAACGGGTGCACGTTTAGTATTCCTGGGTTGATACTTAAGTTAGTACCTTATTTCTCTGTATTAATGACCATTTGTATATGAATGAACTACATTCATAGACTGGTATGCTGAACTTGCGAGAAAGTTTGATTTATTATCTGTGCGTTTCTCTGATTTTCTATAGAACACTGCCTAATGATGGAGAAATAAATAAATATAATGGCATTGAACGTTGTAATGCATTTGAAGGTACAGAGAGTCTTAATGAAGGTTTATTAGTGTTTTTTTATATCAAATAAAATAAATAAGATAGGTCGTTTTGGTTCAATGTTATGTAAATACGAATTTACCGAGATATCTGTTTCGTATAAACATAAAAAGTGTTTTTAACGATAAAGGAAAATACGATGAGAGAGAAAACAGTATATTTATTGTCTTTTAGAAAAATGTGCTTCGAAATGAAACTTAAATTATAAAAAGAGGATGTTTATAGGTTTATACCCAAAGCAGTCGCAAATTAATTTTTTCGATTATAATCAAACTCTTACGTTTTATAAATTTCAAAGTGTCTTAAGACTCTAAGAAATTTGTATAGATTTAAATTTGCTTCAAATCTTCTAAATCCTTATTCAAATGATTCTATAAACAAACAAAATAAAGCAAAAGTGACACTCCCTAATATATTCACCGTTGACGTCCGATATCCCCACTTATAAACGCGTTAGTGGCGTAACACAATAGTCAGGAAGTGACACTCGAGCGTTGCGATGTAGGAGGTCCTATGGGATTTAGTGAACTGAGGATTCAGTGGCAATATAGCTTTACTTAGTAGCTGAAGAGTTGTATTAACTTTTTTAGTTTATGGTCCAGTAACAAGTGCAATCTCTTACCGCGTCATGTTTTTAAAGTCATCGAGAATGGACATCCAGTATGGGTATCCCACATACCTACTCTGTTTCACTAAAGGTTCGCGCACATTATGCCGGGCCGCAGCGTGTCGGGGCGGAGCGCAAAAATCCGCTCAAATCGCTTTAATACAATTTGTATGAATTATCGCACACTGTGCCGGGCCGCAGCGGCTCGCATTAATGCGAGGCGGATTCTCGTCCGTGCGATGCGGCCCGCCCCGCCCCGCTGCGGCCCGGCATAATGTGCTATCCATAACGTACAGTTGCATGCAAATTCTGGCAGTACACTGAACTCAAAATCCGTCAATGCACTGTGACCCGGCCCGTCACTAATGTGCTAGGTAAACATTTTGCGCTGCGCTGCGGCTAGGGATTGCAATCCGGTATCATTCTCAATCCGGCCGGATTTTACCGGATTGACGCTAATCCGGCCGGACCCGGTCGGATCCGGCCGGATTTTAAGGTTACTTAGCGCCTAGTATTTAGTGATGATATATTTACCTGTAACCTATTAAAAAACTATAAATTACTTGATAAGAAGATACCTAAACATTTCCGTTATGAATTTAACAAAAAGTAGGTAAATATTCTGATTGATAAGTTAATAATACACGACTACACAATCGCGCTGTAAACTTATATTGAGCTCACAATTTGATTCCTCTTTCGGTTAGGTATTAAAATCTGTTCTGTATTTTAGATTTTACGGTGGAGTGGAAGCGTGGAACATACAAATCCACATAAATATTTAATTTACATAGTGTTAAGATCATTAACACTCCCTGGCTTTGCTGTAAAAAGTCGTGTAAAAAGAATGAAACAGTGATTAAAATTATTATAGCTAAAAGAAGCATTGCATTGCATGACAAACAATACAATAAATACCTAACCTAACCTATTCAACAATTTAAATACAACATAGATTGTTCAATGTTTTTTCGTCATATAACCATAACCACTAATTAGGTAAACAAAGTGTTTGTCAACTTACGATTTATCTCGACAGAATAATCTAATCAATCACTCACACACTTTTTGATTAGCTTTGTTCGATACTTTCGATGTCAAAGGTCAAGTGGCGACTGACAAACAAGTGCAGGCAGAGCCGGTATCGGCGGCGGCGGCGTATTTTTGCTTTACCGGATCCGCCACCGGATCCGGCGCCGACTCACCGGATCCGGTAGGTCCAAAAACACGCCGGATCCGCCGGATTACCGGATCCGCCGGACCGGATTGCAATCCCTAGCTGCGGCCCGCTCCGCCCCGCTGCGGCCCGGCATAATGTGCTCGAACCTTAAGGCGTCAGTTTTAAATTATGTTTTTTTTTTAAATAACTCTTTTTTAAAGTTGTTAAAACCTAAACGAAACCTAAAACTAACATTATGTTTTCTTCGTTTTCAGGTAAATATCCACAAGCAACACGGAATGCGGATGGTAAATAATACACTGCATTTGACTGATGACTTATTTGGCATTGGAAGCTAGAAGTTAATAAGGCTATGTAGGGCCTAGGAGGCCTTTAGGCGGCCTAATAAACTCCGTCACCAGAGTTGGCCACTTGCTTATACGAACGAACGAACGAACGAGGGTTTTTTAATTCAGGTTATTATTTCGGCTTGCTTCACTCATTTAAAAATTCTAATTGAAATTCACATTCATACATAATTATTAGCATAATTTTATTATGTAAAATATATCGACCGACCGCGGATTAAGGATAATTCAATTATGCAGTCCGTTCTTAACAACTATTCATTGAAATCTGTAATGGGTTCAAGTGTTAATATTCGACAAATACCTCATAAGTCCGGGTATACACCGGACACATCCGGCTAAAATTATGCTAAACTCAGCCTTACTGGCAACCCTAATCGCTAAATGCAACAACATTTTGTTGAGAAATAGTGAGAATGTGACATTTTAAATACGTTTTCAATTCGTTTGAACCATGGCAAGGAGTTTACAGTTTGTGGCTTTTACTTCGGAACTTATAAGTTAAGATTGGCCGTGATTCTGTGTGGCACTGGCTAGTTAAAAATTCCTAAATTCAGAATCTCCTTTTTCGTTCGCAATAACGTTCAAAACAAAATAACAGTCTGAGTGACATCTCTAAAATTACCTAATTTTCTCTAAAATTACCTGATTTTAGTAAAATTGAGATGAAAATTTGTAGTTTTAATCAGGAGCAAAAATGGTCTTTATTAAAACTACCCACTCTAAAGTCGTTTCATTAGCCTTTTTTGTGATAGAACGCAAGAATACAGTGTCAAGAATAAGACTAATCAAGGTATCCTCATTATATTCTCACCTACAAGTCCATGTGAATGAGAAAACTTTGCTTCCTGTTACATAGAAGCCATTAACTTCTTGTATAATCCTATGTATTATGTATAACATTCTTAGTTTGTTTGTGCTTGGTGTAATTACTACAAATGTGTAATTCCAAGGTAGCAAACAACTTTTACATCTTTACTTGTTGATTTTATAGTGTTAGGAAGCAATTTTGCCTACACTTAATGGAACTCTGTAGTGTCTGAGACATTGTTAAGATGGAATAGGCTTGCCCAGTACATAAACTATCCAAGGTAGCAATTCTATTTAGAAACACCTTTTATTTGACATTTTAATCTGAAATGTAATCTCCAAAACTATTTTTTTACGTACTACAAAATAACACCATGTCAAGTCTCTATTTTTTTCGTTGTAATTTTTATAAATGTTACAGTCTAGATATTTTTTTTTCTAACTATTAATGATCATTTGAAAATAACCTCCCCTAAATAACTGAAAATGTATTTTTTAAAACACAATACCTACATACATTGTTCAGTTGACCAATAAATCGACTTTCATTTACCACAACCACAAACCTGTACCTTCAAAAAAACTGATTAAATATTTATCTGTTATTGCAACAGGGCCCTAAAATTAATCAATATTTTAATTAATAAGATCGTGTAACCCTGATTACGTTCAATTGGTGACAGTTATTCGCGTAATTACGCAGACCTATAATAGGTTTGATCGGGCCGCCATTTAGGTAATTATATAATCTGTGGTCACGGATTGATAGGTTGATTGAGTGGAAACGGCTGATTGACGTTACTATATTGATTCAGCGGATGTGCCAGTGGATTTTTAATTACTTGAGAAAGTAGTACTTTTATGGGAAAAGTTACTTGAAGGTATAATTTGTTTACAAAGTACGATAGCCCGGATAATGATTTATGATACGATCACGACTGTAACATAAACATGAACGAAATTTAAGGAAAAAGTAGGTACTTAAGTTAAAAGTTGACTTTATCCTAAATTTCCAAGACTAGCTGCTCCCCGCGGTTTCACCCGCGTAAGTCCCGTTCCCGCGGGAATATCGGGATAAAAAGTAGCCTATGTTACTCGTGGATAATGTAGCTTTCGAATGGTGAAAGAATTTTTAAAATCGGTCCAGTAGTTTTTGAGCCTATTCATTACAACCAAACAAACAAACAAACAAACAAAGTTTTCCTCTTTATAATATTAGTGTAGAAGTGTAGAAAAAGTCCTTTAAGAGTATAATTTTGTTTATTATTTTGCTCTTAGTTTTAATATTAGTATTCTAGCTTAAACTCATAAAGTAGATAAGGTAGATGTACTTTAGAGCAGATGACTAATGACTTATTATTTTTAATTGCATTTTAATTATCTAGTTATTTACTACTATTACAAGGTACAGTTTTAGTTTACTAAACATCTTATAAGCTCGGGTGTTTAATTTCACATAAATAATCACGTATTATCTCACACTTAATGAGCCTCGTGCTAATCAGATGTAGGATTCAATTACCAAATTAACACGACAATTAGATCGTCGATAACGCAGGCGCCGATCTCAGCATCACTCGATATAACATCGCGCGACACGCGATACTAATCGAGACGAGCACTGTAATGTCGCAAACTCGTGCAAACTTACCAATTTCATGTCACGATCCTGCGATACGTATCTCCGTTTCGAAACGTTCTAAGCACGTTTATTTTTAGGTTTGAGAAAAACTTGTTCGCACATGGTACTCGTATATATCCAACCAGGTGTGTCAGTTTTGTTTTTTTGTAAGCTTTGGTGGTCCAATTTGGGTAGGTGTAACGATATTGGCACAATAATGCTTATCATATTTTATTTCTGAAAGCATTTGGGTATGCTTTAAGTGATAATAAAATATCCTTTTGTTCTGATGTTTAAGAGATTCTTACATTGTAAAGTAGGTAACTTTTAAAGGGTACGTTCGAACATAGTCACGATCAAAAACTGTTTTCTCGAGTTCTCGACGCGAGTTACGGTTATAGTTTCAGTGTTAACTGAGAATTATTATTGACCATACCGGACAGGTTTTGTCGTAATCTGACACTTTCACTGAGCTCCTTTTACTGGGCTTTGAGAATTGGCACCTTTTCATTCGAAATTTTATCAGGTGTTTTTGAAATTGGATGGCTATTAGTAGAATATTTTAGTAGCATAACGTAGTTTTAGATACAGTAATAAAAGCTACACTTATTTCTTCCTTTAGGCCCCGGTCTCGAATTCTGCGGGCAGCGGGGCGGGAGCGGGCGACGAGCGGGCAATGAGCGGGCAATGAGCGGGCGACGAGCGGGCGACCAGCGGGAGACGAGCGGGCACTGACAGTCCGCGCGTCATTATTGTGTAGTGTTGTGCGGATAGTTATACCAAATCTCATTTTCTATTCCTGGTTCGATATTTTTGATAAAGTACCTAAGTACTTAGAAATGTAACTATTATTACTATTATTACTATTAAAAAGAGATAAATTAGAAAGAGATCGAAACTAAAACCATTTTAATTACAACAATTTTGATTTACGTTTTTCATTTGTATGTTTTTCGTGTGAACAATTTGTTTGGTTCATTAAGTATTCACGTATAGATGAACAATAACTCTCACATTTAAACAAAAATAATTTTAAGGATTCAATTCAGTCTCGCTCGATCCCCTGAACCATGAATAGGTACAACACTACACCGCGTAATCTGTCCGTCTTGCCAACTGTACCATCATCATAGTAGCTAATATCTTTTGCAAAAAGTTTCCAGATAACCATATCAATCATCATCATCATCATCATCATCACTTGTCTAGATTTCTTGCATAAGTACTTGTGGTCGGTTATATATTAGGTACTCATGTAAAAAGTGTTTATTTGTTTTGTATTTGTTTTTGCTTAATAGTTGACTTTAAATATAGATATGTATTTTTTTGTGATTGTTTTGAAATGTTTTGACATGAATGTTTTTAATAATAAATTAGGTACCTAATAGATACGTAGCTAAATTGATATAAAGTATTTTAACAATATATTATTTGCATGTTATGAAATTATGACAAATACCTGAATATGTATTATGAACTATTTAATGAAATTTTAACACTTGTATGTAAATTACCATATTCAAAGCAAATAAATGATTAAGATTTTGATTTTGATTTAGAAATAGTTTAAATCAAAATATAAAAAATCATTGACGTCTTTTTTCAAAATAATTTGCTTGAATGGTTGATTTAGTGGAAAGTTGCTAGAAAAATTTATCAATCGTCTAGCTACAATTTTTTCGAAATAGTTGCTGATGGGGGTATAAAAATTGCTAGAACTAGCTATGAAGTTTCATAGTTGGCAATGGTGACTGTCAGTGCCCGCTCCTTGCCCGCTCGTTACCCGCTCGTTACCCGCGCCGCCGCCGCCCCGCTGCCCGCAGAATTCGAGACCGGGCACTTAGTGAAACAATTTATAAAAAGTTTGAGTGGGATTATGCCTCGAACTAACATAAGTAGCTAATAGAAATTATTCCACAAAACAAATACAAAAAAGTCATCTATAAGATTTATTTTACTTATATTAATTATTTCAACAAATAACCTTAAAGGGAATGCCACAAAATGTCGTTTATTCAATTACATATTTATTCGGAACACTGAAAAAGCTTTTGTCAAGTTTACGTTTTCGGCGCGTTTTGTATTCAACAAAAAACGTTGGTTTTACCTTGTTATCTTTTTTGTTCGATTCTGTCGAGGTAAATTAACCTTATGAGCACACTTCTCACTAAGCCGTAATCGGAATCAAACGGTTGATCGAAAATGTACACATGCAAACGCGAGCTTGTTTTGTGCTCTAAATAAAAGTGCGCGTTATTAAAGCACGCGCTTCAAAACGCTTAGTGTGTACTCGCATAAAATACATGGCATAAAACTCTGTTTTTTTAATAAACTAACGTAACGAGACGTCGATAAAAATGTTTTTTTTAATGCTGAAAACATCTCGTTAATCACGCGAAATCAATAGTAAATTTGTACCTATTTGACCACTGATTTTCAAACCTATGGTAACTGTGTAATCTCTAACAAAAACAAGCACAAACAGAAAAATAATTTTATAACTCTTAAATAGTGGCTTAAATACAAATAAAATTAACATACTCGTAGAATCGACAGTTTTAGAGACTACAACAAACACACTTCATTTATGTTTATGTATCCATTTTAGGAAACCATTGACAACGCTAATTAGAAAAACCTTCCAAACTTAATAAATGTTACTTTCTAGAACACTGTACTTGACCGGAAGTTTTAAATTCACAGAACAAGGCAGTTTTTCTTCCAAAACTAATTTGACATGACAAATATTGATACACTTCTCCAATTAAAATTTACGTAAGAATTTCCCACGAGATTGTTTGTGCTTCGTTTACACGACTATTTATGGTATTAGTTACTTGAATGTAAAGTATAGAGACATATAAGTAAGTTGTTTAATTATTATTTAGCAGCTGACCCTCTGTATTTCTAGGTTTTCAAAAGTTCTATTAAGTTTAGGTTCTGGGTGTCAAAACTTTACGTCAACACCTTAGCTTACGTCGCTTATTACCTTAGCTTAATTGCTTCATACGATCATCATAGTAGAGCCGGCATTTCGAACTCTCTAGAACTTTGCAACTTTTGTAAGAAATATAAATATCCATAAAGACATTACTAGCTCCATTAAAGTTACTTGCCGTTATAAACGCAGCATAAACCCTTATTTACATCAAGATGCAACTCATACATTTCAAGTGGTAAGTGCACACGTCACTACCCACGCCCTGTCAGATTTTTTATAAATTAACAGAGTATATTTAAATGAACACAGTTTAAGTTAGATGGTAATGTTCCCATCGAGTTTAATGGTTTCAAACCAAACTTACTCATTAGTTGTTGGGATAGAGTTGAACGAAATGGAATTAAAATTTTACTTGGAATATGCATAGATGGTAAAATATAGATATACTTAAATAATAAAAAAATATAAATATAAATAAGAGAATCCTAGGAAAAAAATTTGGAGATTGAAAGAAAGAAAAAAATTTTTATATTAGAAAGAATAATTAACGCATCAAAAATATCTCTACATTTTTGCCTCTATCATTTATACATTGTAAACTTTTGCACTTTCTGATTTATACACACAAACATCAAATAATTTCAAAGATAATTACAACTTAAATTGAATTGTGTTTGATCCGAGTGAATGACTATAATGTTTTACCACATCTTTCACTTCATCTGTTCTCATTACAATATTCATAAAACGCACCGTTCTTTGGAAATTAACCTTTCTCTTGTTCAGTAAATTCAAATTTATGTATGGCCTAGATTTTCTTAACTTGCCTCATACACTGAAATTGCACTGTTAGTGTCAATCATAATAATATTTTATGAAAACTAAAGGCAGATTTACATTGAGTCAGTAACTGACTGCAGTCCACTGACGAGTCAGTGCTGACCGGGTACTGCCATCGTTTAAATTGATTTACTTTTTTTATTTTTACTACGAATGACGAAATAGTGCGTGTAAATAGTATGAGACAGTTTTTGGCGCCAACACTGACGTCACTTACTCAATGTAAAACGGCCCATCCTCTGTGTCCGGACCGGAATCGAACCAGAATCGTGTTTCCGATTCTGGTTTGATGTACTAATTGGATCCAGAGTACACATCGATCGGTATCCGTAAGCCCCCATTTTGGATACTACAAATCGACAATCGAAACATCAGGCCATTCTGACGGCTCCACTTATATTGGTTCTTTCTGAGCTCTGAAGAAATCACCAACATAAGCTGACACGATTCGTTTTAAACTTCTAAAGGTTCATCAGTGGATGAGTAGCTTAAATCTTTATAACAATTCACACTGTTTCTGTGCCTCTTGAAGTTTAAAACGATACATTTAATTTTGTTTCACCTTTTACTAAAATTGCACTGCATACGAGTATTTATAAGTCGTAAGTAAGCACTTAGCAGTAGAATCGTTACCCTCATTCAAAAGTCAGTAGCGAATACGCCAGAACGGTGTCAACAACATAAGTTGCCTATTAATGTGTCTAGTGTATACCATGTTTAAACAGCTGGTTTACTTTGTAGGCACAATAAGGCTTAATTCACACCGAGATGGAAGGGAAAGCCGGGGCTTTGCACGGGTTTTCACGTCCCGACGTGCTAGCAGCATATTATCTAACATGGTTAGCAATTATAGGTCTAGGACTGATATTTTTTGACGTCTAAAAATCGTTTCTCGTCAGTCTGTCGCGCGACAATGGTAGATCTATTACTGATCGCATCAAATAGGTACTTAATTAGGCATGAGAGAAAGAGAGGCGCGGATTGCGAAGCCTCGAAGAATACGACAATCTACACTTAATTGTAAGCGTCATATTTTTCAACTCATTTACCAGTAGCCAAAACATTCTTATTTTTCTGACTCAAAGGTTAAAATGAACCAACCATTCACCGCAGTTTATCTAAAGATAGAAACTGAAGATAAGTACAAGACAAGTGTGAAGTGAACCAAGGGTAAGGCGATGCTATCTGTTTCTGTGGTCACTGTGACGAAATGTACGTGTTAACATGGAGATTGGTATCACAACTAGAAACTTTTGATTTATTAACCATCAGATTAAAATAGACTAAAGATTTTGATATTGTTAAAAAGTAGACTGTTTCAAAAATGATCTTTATGACATACAGTTTCGTCCTTGTTCTAATTTAAAAACTATTATTTTCAAACTTGTATGTTACGTTCAACGCTGTGAAGATAAGTCGGTTGTTTATTTCTGTGTTTCTAAAAAGTATAAGTACAAACTAATCTAAGTATTTTGTAAAATTTAATTAATTAATTTACAAAAAACTAAGGCAGCTAATCCACGGTGTATAAATTATTAATTTACAATTTTGCTGATCGAGGACAAACAATTTTGGATAGATTTATAAATATGTAAAACAAGAGCCTTAAAAGTCAGCGAAACCTTTCGTAAACTGTAAGTAACTTTCCCGCGCAAAGCTACTCCACTATCTATAGATCCTTAGATTTATGCCGGCGCGTGCGCAACAATCGCCAATGGAAAATCTTGATCAAAAAGGGCTATAGAAGTGATACTCCGATACTCTGATGCTGTTCGCATTCGGTTTCGAGACAATATGAGTGTGAATGTTCGTATCATTCTGGAAACTGATGTATTTTAACTGTCTTAAGGACTATCATGGCTTAACCCTATCCCTGCACAAGACAAAAGATGCTTTTCGAGCTGTCATTACTCGAATGACAGTGAGTGCCATTGACATTTCAGCGGAAGCGCTTTGGGTGGCATGTTAAATTGCCGTCCCGACTTTTGAAGACACGGAGCCATGAAGCTTAAGGCGGGCTAAAAATTCCACCACCAGAAATGGCTAAAGTTGGCAGACTTCTTTTACGAACTCACGTCAAAATCAAATTTATTCAGGCGCTTTAAGATTATCGATCTTCGATCAAAAATAGATCGTACGATGTGAATGTGTATAGAGTTATAAAAGTTATAAAAGTTGAAGATCTGTTTAGGCTAGCACTAGACAAAGAAAAATATAGCAAGATGACAGCTAACCTTCAGTAATGGAGAAGCACTAGAAGAAGAAGAAGAAGAAGGATGTATAAAGTTATACTTTGACTACTTAGTTTCATATCTAATAACTATTACTACTCTGGGAATAGTTGTACTATTCTAGTTATCTGATCGCACACCTGTCTGCAAACTCGACTGTATGTCATTTGTTATCTGTGGACATTGAGGGAATAATTATCTAGAATAAGATATTATTGTGTAACAGTGACCCAGATACGATTAATTGAGTTGGAAACTAGCTTAATGGGTAGGAATGGAGTTGCCATTATTTTCAAGTTTTTCACAAAAGGTAAACTAGTTTTTTGTTGTCAGTTTGCTTGGAAAAGACACTATAAATTAAACATTATAGTTTTGGGACACAGAAATAGTACTACGAGTTTTTTATTGAGCCTTTAGGCGTCCTGAAAACTCTGTATACGAACTCACTTCAATGAATTATTTAGTTTATTTTAATTAGTTTTTCTTCCATTCCCAAAACTAAATTGAAAAACGGTTTGTTGATTTATTTTTAACAAATTACCATCCTTACTAATTACGCCATAAATTTCAAAAGCGATGACAATTTTATATCATAAATTAATAAAACATCTCCTAATAGCTATCCTACGCAAAATAATTTATAAATAAATATGAGCATAAATATAAAAAAATACAACCGTTATTTCAATGAATAACTCAAGGAATAGAATTGATTGAAAACCAGTATAGTTCAAAGTAATCAAGAAAGTCTAATAATGTAAAGAAAGTCTAATAAAGTCTAAAGCACACTAAAACATTCTTAAGGAAGAAGGTTAACGCGTTTACTGTCCATCACGTAAGTGGGCTAGCTGTCGACCACGCTCATCCACGAAGGAAGTAGCTGGGCCAGAAATGCATTATAACGAAAAATGTGTGTTATTATTAAAAATGATGTTTTGATGTTATCATACTTCTAAGAATGTCAACTTATAATTTGATTAATATAATTTTTATGGACGTTTCACAGATACCTTTTGAAAATGTCTAAGGGGTAGCCAGAGGTATATCCAAATACATATTTTGCAGAGGTTAACTCTCCATATACTACATGACGAGGTACAAGCCCATCGACGCTATACTACTAATTCTTATTCAAATAGTAAAAACAAAAGTTATGTTTTAAATACTAAAACCTCTTAGTATATAATAATAATAAAGTTGTAGCTATAGTGGACAGTGTGATTTACAGAAAACAACAAAATAAACCACAGGTAATAATGCCGTCTAGCCTCTAATAGACTTTCCGACAAAAAACTTAACGACTACGAAATTGATGAGTCGTCTCACCGAAAATTACTTTAATACTCCTAACGCGTGACCTAAACCTTGTATAGTTTGTCAGAAGTAGCTGAGCAACTATTGTGATCAATACAACAACTATTGTCTAAGAAAAAAAACTTAGGTAATTCAAAACATCTTCACATAAGGTGAATTAACTACGGTTGCAGGTCTTGTTTCGCTTTTCAAAAGTAGCTTAGCATCTTGGTCAATACAAATTGGCATCACGTTACTATTCTAATTAAAATCTCTTTACATGCGAAATATACAGTGGCAAAAACGTTAAGTGCTAAAATTCCTTGCGTTATTGAATCGTATCACTCAATGAATCAATTGGTTTCAATTGATAACCAAATTGGCAGTAACAGCCTAACAGCCGATGCTTTTGTCGTTTCGCTGTATTTTATGAGCTATATGGTCAACGACCCTTATTAGCGATTGTAAAAAGGTGCATGTTTTTGGACATAAACATCTACACATTAGTCCTTTTACCACATTGTAGTAACACTGACAAAATAAAGTACAAATGACACTAAACACGTTCTAAGTAAAGTGCACTCGACACTCACTTAGCTTTATTCAGGAAGGTGCTAATGTACTTAAACAGAAATGTGTGAAATGTGTGTTATCCATTTCAAAGTTACTAAGTTGTCCCTGAAGTGCTTTCGTTGTGCGATAGATAACGCTATAATGCGTTATTCGTTGCTGCTTGTACTCGTTCAAGTTAAGCGAATTTGTTCTGATCGAATATAACTCTAGAGGATGATTACAAGTGGCTTAAACAGCTTAGTTCTTCTGAAACAAAGTTCTTTGCGTGGCCTTAAAACTCCATCACCAGACTTAGCTAGCTTACACTAGACGTTGTATAGCTCTTTTTGTAGTTAAGTTTTATTATAACTCAGTTGTAAAGCCACTTCTGTCTACCACTCTCTGCCGTTTTGCCGCAGCAGACTTTCCCATTCGACCTAATTCTGAATGCCATAAGACACAAATCACATTGAACATGAGATGTGAATGATAGTAAGCTTCGCGTGATTCAGCGTCTGAGAGACCAGACAAATAGAACCTCCTACCACGGAACTAAACGACACGACAGTCGTTTTGTAAAAACACTTACGGTTGGTGTAAATGTTTGTTTTAACAAAACATTCAATATTTCAGTAGTTGAATAATTTTAACACAATAGATAATAACATCTTAATGACCCCGGTAGGACTCTGTGGTCGAGGGGTGAGGGATTTCGCGTTAAGGACGATCTCTTGTAACGATGTAGGTTCGAATCCTGCCGGGATTTTACACCTATATAGGTAAATTAGGGAAATTAGGTAACGAATCCAATTTTCTTTTTTCTTTTTAAAACACGTAAAAGCTTTACTAACCGAATTTACAAAAACGAGCTTAATAAAAACCGGGTTTTTTTAAATTAATTCTCAAGATATTTAAGAAATAGATCTGACATTAAAGTTTAGCGGCACTAGCCAAACGTTTCTTGGTACACAGCGAAATATCATAAGAAACCGATATTTTTTCGCTACCGTCGTCGTGCACCACTTGGTTATGTTTTTATAGCATGATGTCATAATGATATACAAATTAGCAAACGATGTTTTTATTCCGCTAACTTAATTAATTCTTGCAAAAAAATTATAACACCTGGTGGTATTTTACGTTTGTTTTTTTACCAAAATGCTGTTCTGAGAGCTTTTGAGATAATAGCCCGTATGAAACTCTAATTAAGTAAGTGGTGCTTATCTGTCATAATTTGACATTTGTCCATACAAATGAAAAAATAACTGCCTTAACCGTTAATACTGCCGCTCCCCAATATCATCATCATAATTATCAGCCCGGTTGCACCCGCTGTTGGGTATAGGTCTCCTCGTTATTTCGTCACTCAGTTAGATCCTGTGCTCCCTAATATAGATAGATCATAATTATTATATATAAATTTACTTTTTTTATATCAAACATGAAGGTTAGCAGTCTGCTACGTGTTGAAAGATTAGGTTCTATTGCAGAATTCTGGTATTTTTTTCACACATAGTTTTTTTACGTAACAGACTAAAGGTCTATCTGTCAAGATTTCATTTTTACATGAAGTGGCTACTTAATTTTGGCAAAATAACTTTATTACTAACTTCTTTATTAAACTTTTATGATAGTTATTAACATCTTAAGAATATTTAAGAGAATTGCAGCACTTAAATTTAACGTGCGATAAATTAAGTACCTATATTAAAAAAGTCAAAGTTAAAAATGATTTTTATGTGAAACCTATCGAAATTATTGCATAACTGAAAATTTTAACGACTCAGTAAACTATATTAAATAAACACAAGACTTTAAGTACGAGTATATTAAACAGTTTGATATAATTTATTAAAAATAACAAAACTCGTAAAAGTATCAAATCTTTCAAAGATTATTTACATGGGTTTGGTTTGGTTTTATATCTCATAATAATTATAAGATGATAATAATATAATATGTAATTATAGATAATAATTATACGATATATATGAATGCTTAATTATTAAGCATTCAACCTGACTATCAGCTCTAAAGGAGATAATGAGACTAAAATTCCCAAAATCTACATTTGTGCAGTGTCAGTCAGCTGTATTTGGGTGGAATATACTTTCAAGCACCAAACCGTTCTCTCATAATAAAATCGGAAACAAAAACCATATCACAATTGAAATAAGTAAGGTACATCGTCTTACTAGCAAACTCATATTTCTTCCCGATCAATATCGTGACGAAACTTGGTAACAAGCATGGTTTGGACTTTCTTACGGTGTTGCCTTACACCGGTTAGAGCTAGTAACAATTATAATCACAGTACAAAATAATAATATGGCACCGACTTAATTATCATTCGCACCAATTACGTAACTCTTAACTCGTTTCATTAACAGTGTACAGTCAGGAAGGAAAGTAAAAGGAACTCTTACTTTTGTTTTACTGTAGAATGTTGTTTTATTGTTTTTTAATCATCAAGAAACAACAACAGATCTTGAGCAAGCTTAAAGCGTCTCAAAAATGGCACAGGTTGCTTTGATACATTGTTTTAAACTTCTCATAAGGGATTTGTCACATTTTATATGAAAGTAATATCAAATATCTACCAGCAGTTAGCAAAATCAACGATAGATAGATTATTGATATTTGACGGTGAATTGCTTTACGTTCAAATGAAATCAAATCAAACCAAATCAAAATAATATTTTTGAGGACATAATTTGTGGTATTAATGAGCTTTACAATTAGGTACAGTAACCTACAATCGGCGGTCTTATCGCTCTCACGTCCACAAGATCTGATGTTTATCAACACTTGTAGTAAACTGTACTTGCACATGTTTTTTGCCACAACTCACACGAAAGGTCACAGAAAGAAAGCTGAAACTTACTGGGCGTGATGTAAACTTTGTTTATAGTCAACTCAATTAATACCAGTCAATCTTTATCGGTCGGTTCATAAATCAGAACCTAATGAAAGGAACTTCTGTGTCAAAATGGAGATTTAAATTATTTATTTTAATTTTGTATAAACAATGATTTTGATGATTTTAAAATAAAAACATTGCAGACAAAAACTGATATTTATTAAAGCTTTTAAGACCAATCAGTGATCTGCATATCAAATAAAGTCTGTTATTACTGTATTACACCAACGTGTATTACTGGTAGTTAGAAATGACAAACGCTTTTTTATCTTCACTTCACTTTATAGTGGCTACTGCGACTTTACTTGTCGCAACTTTGCCAGTGTCCATGTAATGTTCTTTTTTATCTTTCTATTCTATCATCGCTATTTCTTAGACTTGATGACAGTCACAGACACAAACAAAACCAGCATGTTTTGTAGTTCATCGAAATGAGCATCTTCAAATCAAGATTTTAAGTAAAATCCCAAAACATACAACCCAAAGATATCTTCTGCATCTGTCAGTTTTACGAGTATGTTTCGTAAATATCTGATTTATCGAAACCTTCCGAAAACGTGCTGGCAGTCAAAATTTAAATCAACACTTTCAAATGAAGTGATTCGTAAATCTTCGGCTGTAACAGAAGTAATTAAACGAATAACCATGACACGCAACGAATGACCCATCTTCATGGGTTGTATATGTATATCAGTTAAAAATATAAATTACTAGTTGCGATGTGTTGGCAGAGTATGGCAAAATAATTAATATTGATTGAAACACAAACGTGAAAAAACAATACTTAAACTATATATATACCTACTTACTAAAAAAAAAACCAAGATTCAATTAAATATTTTTTTTATTACCGTGTTTTTTAATCGTTTAAAACTTTTAGCGCTTTCTTTATGTCTCAAGTATTAGAGAAACACGTTCTAAAGTTTTTGCTAAGTTCTAATAAACACAAGAAAAAACATAATCTAACTTTGAAGTTTTTATAAATAAGATCGATAAAGACAACATTATTAAGATGTATCGACATAAAATTCCCGTTTACTTAATTTAAATTCCTTACACGTTCTTGTAATAACTACACTATGAAGGGAATATCATTATTACTACTACTTTGAATAACTTCAAGGATCGTTAGTGTTAATCGATTACACCTGCTTCATATAAATTCATAAATAGTACAGTCTGTTTCAAAATCTAATGAAAATCTTGAATTTTTACAATCTTACGTTGAAATTAGTAGAGGTTAAGGTAAGTAGAGGTTCGCCCCGAACCAGATCTCGCGTAGGTACTATTTTTAGTTTTTTTTTAATATAAAAAAAAGTTTGTTAAGGCGGTTTTTTGAAATAAATGTTTTTTTATAAAGTTCGTTACTTATACCATGGAGCTCATACTTACTACACAGTCTACACACTCATAAACTTGTCCCATGATTTTTTTAAAATTGTTGTTATTTGTTTCAGATCTAGCTGCGATCAGACAACTATTGGACAGCGAGACAGGTGGTACTACTTGTCCGAGCTGCAACATGCCCTTTGACAAGGGCAAGAAGAGGAAACTCATTGATACTTGCGGACATGAAAGGTATTAAGTAACAAAAAAAAATATCTTTAGTACAGATAGACATTATTATTTTCTGGGCGAGAATCAAATGTACACTCTAGAGTATTTATTATGAAAGCGAAGCTAAAAGAGATCATCATAATCAAACGAACAATTTAGAATCTGCATGATGACACTCAACTAATGTCATTATCCTCTTTATTTCCAGATGCTACTCATGCATGTTCAGGAACGAAGCGTGCCCACTCTGCGCCAGAAGCCAGCGACGGCCAGCGGAGCGATACACGCCTTCACCACAACGGCCCGAGGACTGGCAGTCGCCAATGCGCCTTCCGAAACCACCGAAGCAGGTAAGACCTTAACAAAGAACTCGGGCCTTTGCAATTGATGATATACAGCGTCAGGATCTTAGCCTCACATAAGGGGACGCTGTAGTGCCTGGGACATTTTAAAAGTTGGCTAAAAAGATGAAATAGCTTAAGTACTAAGCAAATTTCTATCTTTGTTTCGCCCATCTTCTTAAGAGTTTTGATAATTTTGATGTTGCCTTCTATAAATCTAAAAGATGTATGTATTTTTGTCCACAGACCACAAACTTAGTCCAGAGCTGCCCCACCCCACCGCACACAAGACGAAGATTCTTCCTTAGTCCGAAGTCCCTTCGGAGTCCCTTCGGCCAGCGAAGCCGACATTCACACGACAGCCACGTGCCTCTGTCTGGTAAGCTTTGTTTTTACACTGTTGTATACTCACAATATAAGCTATTTGGGTTGGTATATATAAACTGTAGTCAGAGGCAAGTAATAGTCCGCCGAAGTTATAAAGGTCTCCAGGACCACTTATCAAAAAAAGTCCTTCCTAAAATAACAAAGTAATAGTAATTTAACACTAAAAGGTGACAGATTGCAAGCTTATTGACTAAATTAAAGATGTTTTTCCCGTGATTCATGTAATTAGAACGATCGCAAAAGTTATTATAAATGACTTTTTTTATTCATTCGCATCTATCAGCTTAAACCAGGTCAAATTGTGTGCCAGTTCCATCTCTAAAACCGGAGTAAGTCGCACACCATAAATAAGTAAAGTTTTGAGTTACTTGACAGTTGCAACAAGTTCCGCCCACGTCTTCCCGCCGGATGTTGGTAAGGGGCCCTAGCTTTGGTTTTCTATTAGGAAACCACTGTGTTCTGACGATCAGTAATTCAATACTATGAGATACGGATTTAACCATGTTTTGGCGTTCGCTGCGCATCTTGCTTTTTATTTTATAATACAAGAAAAAATTAAGATTTAAAAAAATTGTACATATATTTTTGCCCTAGAAGACTGTAAACAAGTACCTACAACACTCACTAGATCGATCTCAAAAGTATTTAACTTGGAATTCAAATAAATAAAAAAATAGCTGAAACTACATATTTCAATTTTCAATCACTATTTAGTAAAGGAATTTTCAAATGTAATGTCAGTTAGATTAAGACACATGGCAATTCGACTGACCTATAAGTACTGACCTATGGGACAAATGCAAATGTCCTACTTCGCCTGCAACTAATAGGAACTAAATCTTAGTACTTTTGCAACCGCAGACAGCTTGCCGACCTGATATCGCACGAACTTAGTTTTCTGTTGCCATATATTTTGTGCTATTGAATCCATTAGCAGTTGGATTAAACCGGCATCTTAGTGGACACACTACGTTTTTCGAACACGCAGCAACTAAGCGTTTGTAGTTACATATAAACAAAACGAATGGTAAACAAACTGTCAGCGACTACTATGACCGGCCCCCCGATTGTCTAACTTGTTTCAAATTGTTGCGAATCAAAAATAACAGTTATCCGCGTAAACAACGTGATGGAACGGTATGAAATGTCATGGCATAGTATAAATAGTATGTTGTTATATCTAACAGAAAGCTTACGAGTATGTTGGTTGTCATAAAATATAGTCAATCAATAATTCCAAAACTTAAAAGGCAGTTTACTAAGATATTATTTTCGTTGACCATTTTAGAAGAGTAGGAAAGTTTACGGCTGATGAGTAGGTAACTCTGATAATAAAGCCTTAACCATAAACTTGCCTTTTGAAGTAGTTATGATTTTCATTTTCCATTTTAGATAGAAACGTTTGACATGTGTCGTTAAACTTTCGCAATTTCAAAACTTCCTTCGAGTTTTGTACAGGATTTTATGATTCGAACAACAATCATTGAATTTGTTTATTTTTGGTGCATCTAGGGGTCACTGACCTCGAAGCAATATTTCACGCGGCCCTTGCTCTCCGTCGATTAGTCGTTTCTATTTCTGTTTTCCAAAATTATATTCCAATTTACGATTTACAACGGTTTTTTCGGACACAGGCAAATTGATGTTCCGCTGATCTTAGAACTGGTATTGACAGAAAAGAAACTTTATGTTTATGGCAAGCATTTGGATTAAAAATATAATAAACTCAGTTTTGTTTATTGTTTTGATTTGTCCTTAAAGCGTTGTTGAAATACAGGCAAAGAGAAAATTCTGATACACAGTTAGGGCGCAAAAGTTGAAATGGGCTTGCAATCTGTCACTTAAGACATCTCTACTTAATTAACTGAGTAGTCATTACGATTGAACTGAACTGAGATTGAATGCAATATTTACTTAAATTAGCAGGTAAATTATACATCTCGAAATATACAGAATTGCATCTGACTATCTTTACATGGACTCTTATTATTTTTAAGGCACATATTTGTAGTTTTTTAATAACACTTTGGTAAGGATACGTGAATTTCTTGCACAAACGCGTATAAGTAGTAACACAATGTTTGTTCAATTAAGTATTGTATTACTTATAGTACGTTCTAAAGTAAGTATTTTCTCAAGAAATAAAGGTATTTCTCGTTTTTTCCTGTGGATATGGTCGGCTAATCTGAGAGGATGGTTTAGGTGCTGGGCAAGACTAATCCATCTCAACAATGTCCCAGGCACTACAGTATCCCGTTAAGGCAAAGATTGCCTCCTGACGCTGTATAAATCATCTAGTATTGAAGTAACAGCCTGAAAGGAAAGTATTAAGCAGTTCTGGTCCTACAGGCCTGCCGGAAGAAGGACCAAGAAGCGCCGCGTGGCACAGCCTGGTCTTCAATAAGATCAGGTCACTGTGGACTGCGCACTCTTCGGTTCCTCAGGGGCTGAACCAGTTGACAGGCACGGATATAATATGTGGACTGGATTTTGATGAATTGATAAACAATTGTAGAGTTTAACTTCTGGCAGAGTTGTGGCAACACTAGTCACAGAGCCACAAAGAAGAAGTGAAGTGAAGAGTTTAACTTCGAATGTAGGAATGTCTGATAATAGAACTTTAAAGTAGAGTCACTCGTATGAACAAAAGAACTGCTCTCCAGAAAAGGACACCAAAATCATTATATTTCGATAAAATATAGAAATACCTAAGTGAGTTTTGAACACTTCAATAAAAATAAATAAACAAGACAAATAGATCGGCTTCGATAAGTAATTAATTGTTATATCAATCGATATGAAAACTTCACCGTCAACAACTCGATCAGTTGACAGATCGTTCTTTGTTTAAATCGGTTCAATCGATTCATCGGAATCCAGTCCGCATTCCGAGTCGAGACTCGAGTTTTGCACTTTTTGCTCGAATGCATCGACGTTTTTGCACAGCTTGGTTATTTGCGTGTGTTTTTTTGCATTTTGTGTGTTTTCAGGGCACTTTATTTACTTTTTAATAAGTTAACTTTTTAATAATTTGTAATGTATTTAAATAAGTTAGAGCTTGTTTTTCCATTTCTGATTAAGGTATCAAGCAAATTGCTGAAATAAAGAGACTAGTTACTCGATACTTTTATTTGCGAGTAAAGTTAATCAGACAGTTAAACAGTTGGAAATGGTAAAGTAAGGCTTAAAAGCACATATATTTTATGTGTCGATATCAAGATGTAAATAATAATTTAATTGTATGACACCATTTTACATTATTCATCAAGTTAATCGACTGACATGTTTGTTGTATCAATATTTATGACATTAGCATGAAGTTTAACTTATGCACTTCACACCATGACGTATGCTAGTACAATATTGATAGCATTTATTTGTAAACATCTAACATACTACACACAGTTGATAGAAAATAGATAAATCATCAACTAAAGCTCGTACATTTTCGTCTAATCTCAATTCGCTTTCATACAAAATAAATTCTAGGTTTTCAAATTTTAATTAATGAATAAACGTTAGTATGTTTGTCCTCCCGTCTCTGTCCAGCTGTGGGCTACAATCATCGACATAATACCCAGTAGACACCTAATAAAGGGCGAACGCTTTCAGATAAGACATTAGATAAATACATCTTCTAACAATCCACGCCACCTTGCGTTCGATCGATAACGACCAGATAAGTGACCTGAGAAGTTTTCTGATTTTTCCGCTCACTTTCCCGCTCCCGCAAACCTCAGTTGGTTGACAAACTTTTTTGTATTGCGTATGTAGGTATATGGAGTCTACTGGGTAATAAGTCGATGATTACAATAGACTGAGGATAATTATGATGATTGTTAGTAATGACGAAATGATGACGAAATTTTAAGAAGGTTTACAGAAATACCCATATCATGTCCGTAGTCGATGTTATTAAAACAATTCATTGAAGATAAGCAATCGGTGACAAAAATAACATCACTGCGTGGGTGTATCCGATAATCAATGATGATAGTGTGGATTTACAGGGATAATAAATATCGTATAAGGCATACTTTCTAAATGTAACTCAACTATGGATTAGACCGGCCAACAAAGCTTTTTAAAAGGCAATAAACAAGATAGTTATGTTTCAATAGATTACATTGCGGAGGTGTCAAAAGTAACGTGCTGTTATGACTTTTAGTTGGATTTTGAATGCAAAACGTTTTGTAATATCAAACATTACTCGTACGATTTTATAAAAATACAGTAGTTGGGAAAGCGCGTTGATGTCTTTTGTATTAACAGTTCCATAGATAATTTTTTATCCAATGAAAAGTTCCATAGATAATTTTAATAATTTACTCAGAAGCACTCCTTTGAATATTAATTTCATTTTAAATAGCAATGTAATAAATATATAATAACTATCTTATACAGAAAATTAGGTTTTAGACAAGAACTTTTTTATAGTTTACTCGTAGCTCAAATACTTGTAGTATGACTACTAGTTAAAGTTGTAGTTTCAAATCTGTTCTTTTTAATGTATATTATTTAGGGTACTTACTTAGCCATGTAGCATTGTAATGTATATGATACTGTATCAAGTGAGTACAGTGGCTCGTCGGGTACGCCTCGTCTACACCTACTAACTTGACACACAGTATCAGATACATTACATGCTATGTGAGTAAACTCACCCTGTTAAATGTTTCTGAAGTTGACTGTACATAGCCAGATTTGGGTCCTACCAAGGACAACGCCTTCGACACCCGCGGTCCACAAATCTAACCTAAACAGTGGGATGTAGAAAGTAGATCCAATCCTTATTGGTTTAATTTTGACGCCTGTTCGCTTGACGATTTTATTGATTCGAATGATGTAGGTGTACTTTTGCTAATTTATGTAGCTAATAAGATACGTAGGGTTTTTAGTAGATACATTCAAATATCATTATGAAAATTACTTTATAAAGCAAGATACTCAACCGCATAATGCGACGCTACTTAAATATCTGAGAGTGTTAAAAGAAAGAATTCTTTTTAAGAAAAATCAAATTAAAAGACCATTTTTAAGTCTTATGGATCACATGATAACGTTTTATCAACTACTGTTTACATAATGATGCATTTAGATTATATTTAAGAAAATTGTTATTAGGTAGGTACTTACTTATGAGGTAAACTCGTGTACCATTATAATAAATCTAAGTACTCGTTAGAGTAATATAAAGTCCCGTTAAATGTAGTACATAATGTATGGGCTGTCGCCTTATGTTATAACCGTCTAAGTTAGCGGTCTCTCTCATAAAAACCTTACAAATCAAAGCTTTAGAATTCAATTTCTCCTCAGGGCTAGGTGTACTCTTACCTCATCGTCATTAAAAGGAAACGTTAAATTTACCAGCGTTTGTAACATTAACAACCCATAAATCTCTTATTATTTCACTGTGAACATCTGATATTTTTCATTAATTTTCCGTACGAATCACAGCTTTTGTTTTTATAAATAAAAGTTGTTAAGTACTGATAATATTTCGATAAAGATGCTGTAAGTGATTTTCTAAAACTTTTACTTTTGTAGCAAAAAAAAACCTAACTGATCGTATAAAAACGATATAAACAAACGATCATAGTATAATTATCCAGCAATTAGAGTGCTACCAGCAAAGTTCAAGTCAAGAAATCCTAAATTAAACTACCAACAAACTCTATCTCTATAAAATAAATACCAATTTCGCACAAACAATTCCTTGTTATATCCTAAAGCAGTAACACAAACGAAAGAAACAGTTGACTTATAACCTTACCGCTATTAATTTAAGGATTAAATCGCTTGCGATGGCATTGTAACAAGAGATCTACACCTGTGAATAGGTTGTGGGAAACGCAAGTCTGCAATCCGACACGGAGCTCTGACCGCAATCTTTAGCTTATTTTATCCTGGATACAGGATGTTTTAAGGTAAAAGTCCTAATGATATCTGTGTCAGATGAAGCCGTTGAAATGGATTGATGTCTGATTGATGATTGATGTCGTCAGATGGATTGTGTGAAAGAGGATATGAATGTGAGAGGAGTGAATACGGAATTGACGAATGATAAAGATGAATGGAAGAAGAAAATATGTTGTGCCGACCCCACCTAGTGTGGGACAAGGGCAGGGGAATGATGATGAAGCCGTTGAAAACAATGATCAGCAGACATATAAACTCCAAGTAGCCTTGTTCTAAGCATTTTTGTAAGCTAGTTATGCCCTTCAAACTGGCATTTAACTGAGATGCATTTCGTTAATTGGAATAACTTCACAACCAGTAAACATTCCTTAACTAAAGCAAAAAGTTAAGTATCTTAGGTAATTTGATGAAGAATTCGCACGCTACCATTTTCTTCCATTCTTGCATGCGGCAGTATTTTCCTTGGCTTGCTTTGCAATTACAAAAGGATGGCCTTTACCAAAAAGTAAAAGTTGAAAAGTTTGAATTACCTACTAAAATTAAAGAAAAGTAAATTTTATCGTTCTTCATTTTGTTTTTTAAATTATTTCGTTTTAAAAAAAATATCCTGTGACATTACTGACATTCTTCTCAAAAATCTTCTAGAGCAATTTATTTCCGTCAGTCATTTTATTAGTCATCATTGTCATGCAATTGTCTCATTACTTTTCTGTTTCTTTGTAATTAACTTTTGTAATTACACCTACTTATTAAATAGAATTTCTCCCATACCTATTCTTACATACTTTACGACTCACAAGAAAAGCTTTCTCTCCTTTTTGCCTTTAAATCTATTCACACAAAACATCTAAACCAGTTCCAGAATGATCTTCCCACATATTTGCAGGGATAGGTGCAAAAACCGCTCCCACGCTGACACAGCTTATTACATAGTTTCTATGAATTTAACTGCCGTGATGTACAGATTATGACATAGTTTGTACGAGATTAGTAAGCAGATTACCAAATAGTTAGTATAGTCGGTATACGCACAGAATAATAACGAGTTTGTAAAGCGTAGGTTGAATGAAGGATGTAACTCGTGTGCAGAGTAATGAATAGTTTGTATGAAAATAAAAAGAGTTGGGTGTAGATTAATGAAAAGTTACTATGGATGTAATGGATGTATAATAGTCATCATTGTCATGCAATTGTCTCATTACTTTTCTGTTTCTTTGTAATTAACTTTTGTAATTACACCTACTTATTAAATAGAATTTCTCCCATACCTATTCTTACATACTTTACGACTCACAAGAAAAGCTTTCTCTCCTTTTTGCCTTTAAATCTATTCACACAAAACATCTAAACCAGTTCCAGAATGATCTTCCCACATATTTGCAGGGATAGGTGCAAAAACCGCTCCCACGCTGACACAGCTTATTACATAGTTTCTATGAATTTAACTGCCGTGATGTACAGATTATGACATAGTTTGTACGAGATTAGTAAGCAGATTACCAAATAGTTAGTATAGTCGGTATACGCACAGAATAATAACGAGTTTGTAAAGCGTAGGTTGAATGAAGGATGTAACTCGTGTGCAGAGTAATGAATAGTTTGTATGAAAATAAAAAGAGTTGGGTGTAGATTAATGAAAAGTTACTATGGATGTAATGGATTATAACAGACATGGAGTACAGATTAGTGAAATAGTTAGTATGGAAGATGGCGAAACAACAGGTTTCGAACGCCAGCTGTGGTTTTGTAGTTCCTGAGAAAGATTTAATGGGACAGGATGATGAATCTTCCATTTTGGTTTACTTGATCAATAATTTACCTACTTACTTATTTATTTTTGTTTTTGTCACAATATATTGGTACTTAATACATTTTAATGTTAACATTACAAAAAGAAAACATTAAGTAAGTAGAAAAAACCATGTCACGACTTTTATGTAGAAAAACTTAAGTTATCTCATAACCACTATTCATCTTTCGCACTGTCGGTACCAGACAGTCTGTTCGAGTACTTCATGTCCGCCGAGAACTGGCCACCTAGCACTGAGGTCAGCGAGTGGTTTCGTAGCAGCGCCGGGCGCACGAACGGCGCGCCCAGGCGCCCCCGCCGCCACTCCCACCACCCCCGCCGGCCCAGCACCGGCGTCGCCGGCACCAACACCGCGCACTCCGCCACCTAAGCCGCCTGGGAACAACACCCTCACTCTATGTCACCTCAACATCTGCGGCCTGAGTAGTAAGACGAAGAGATTAGAAGTATCGTTGACTAAAGACCTAGCCTGTGACTTAATTATTATCACGGAACATTTTCTCCGACATAATGAAATAGATTCGGTTACCCTGTGTAACTATGATTTAATTTCCTCGTACTGTAGACCGCGGATTGAACACGGCGGTAGCTGCATCTACGTTCGGTCTGGAGTCGCGGTGAGTAATAAACAAGATTACTGCGATATAGCTGTAGAACAGATTTTTGACGTTTGTGCGGTACAACTTGTAGACGAGAATATTCTTGTAGTCGGCATCTACCACTCGAACTTGACTAGCCATCCTGAGTACCTCAAACTATTTGATAAACTTCTCGATAAGATTAACAATGACGGCCTTATTGCAATAATAATGGGTGATATAAACATAAACCTATTAACTAATACAACGGACAAAAAACAACTTAACGACCTTCTAGCCGTTCATAATTTCACACAATTGGTTAACTTTCCTACCCGTGTTCAGGATGCCAGTAGTACTTTAATCGATCACGTGTATACCAACCTATCAGCCGAGCGAGTGGTGAGCATATCTAGCGAGAACCCGCGCCTCAGCGACCATCACGCTCAGCTGCTTACCGTCTCGCGCGCGGCCGCGCGCTTGCCTCCGTTTACACTAAGACGTAGCTTCAATAGAGCAAACAAACTGAACTTTCAAGCCGCAATGGAATCGGTTGACTGGGGCCGGATCATCGAACAATCAAACTACGATTGTAACTCGTTAGCTAAATCTCTTATAGCAGCCACGGTGAATAATATAAACATCTGCTTTCCCTTAAAAAAGCTACCATCTACAACTGTTCATAAACAATGGGTCGACTCGGAGATACTCAATCAGAAACATCTCCTCTATGACATATTAAATTTAAAAGAAAAATTTCCAGATAACGTCAAAATTTTAGAGTTTACTGAGGTACTTACTCAAAAATACCACTCGCTACTAAAACATAAACGCACCCGTTTCTACTCCGACCAGATCCGCGACGACCCAAACAAGTCGAAACGCATGTGGAGGGTCGTAAACACTGAATTGGGTCGGAAAAATCGGGATAGGCTCGACTACACGGACCGCATCCGGGGTGTTGACGGACACCCATTCGCGTCTAAAAAAGACCTAGTAGATGCACTCAACCTCGAGTTCGTCACTGCGGCTAGCAAGTGCGGCGCCCCCGCCGCTAACGCAACGCGCGCGATTACGGCGCTAGTAAACAGTGCTACGGCCAGTGACATGTCAATTAGGTTGCGTCCGTTTACACCTACAGAAGTTTTTAAAATAATTGTATTTCAGATTGCCCCTAAAACCAGTACTGACGCCTACGGCGTGTCTGCGGGCATGTTAAAAACAGCCGCACAACCGTTAGCTTATACGATCAGCTTAATGTGCAACGCGTGCGTGAGACAAGGTGACTATCCCTCCGCGCTGAAAAAGGTAAAAGTCAGCCCTCTGTATAAGGGTAAGGGAAAGAAATCGGACCCCAAGTCATACCGACCTATCTCCCTAGTCCCCGCGTTTAGCAAAATAGTCGAAGTCGGCCTAAATAACCGGTTATTGGAGTTTATGGCGCAACGCGGAGTTCTGTCTGATAGGCAATACGCATATCGCCCGGGACGCGCAACTACCGATCTGGTTCGAGAGGTGGTGTGGCGCGTGCTGGATGCGCGCGAGACGGGGCAGCAGGTTGCTTTGTTGTGCTGCGATCTCTCGCGCGCGTTCGACACCGCCGACCACTCTCTCATTGCAGATAAACTGCAATTCTACGGAATTCGTGGTCCCGCACTTTCACTGATCACATCCTTTATGTCTAAAAGGACACAAGTAGTAACGGGCGATGCAGGGCGTGTGACGTCGTCCGAGTTAGAAAATACTATGGGCGTCCCCCAAGGCTCCTGTCTATCGAATACCCTATTCAGCCTCCTGCTGAACGACCTACCAGCTGCCTTTGCGGACGCCGAAATATTTATGTATGCGGATGACGTTGCCGCAGTGATCACGGCACCCACCTGCCATCAACTAGAACTCAAACTAAATGAGGTAGTGCGACGTTTGGAATGTTGGTTCCGGTCGAACGGTCTTGCACTTAATCGAGACAAGACCTGTTATATGAGTTTTTATTTAAACGGCAAAACACCGCAAAATTTCAGGGTCGCGGGAGATAGCGCCGCGCTGCTAAAACAGGTTCATACAACGAAACTCCTCGGCTTCCATCTAGATAGTTCTCTCGTATGGGACACTCACATAGAAGAGCTATGCTCGAAGCTCGGGCGAGCGTGCTTCGCCCTGCGCAGGTTAGCGAGCACCGCATCCCGCGACGTGGTACGCTCGTGCTACTTCGCAACCGTCCATAGCGCACTTACTTACGGCGTGGAGCTCTGGGCGCGCGCCGCCGATAGCACGCGAGCCTTTAGAATTCAGAAACGAGCCATACGTGCTATAGTGGGTGTCCCTGACGATATCTCTTGCAGAGACTATTTCAAGGAGCTCAAGATCCTAACGCTACCGTGCGAACTTATTTATCAAGTAGCCCTGTTCACGTTCAACAATCTGGACCTGTTTCGGCAACGCGGCGTGAACGCGGACCGAGCCCTACGCAGTAACAGGCATCACTACCGTCTCGTCACTCCACCGCACAAGCTAAAAAAGTCTGAGAGATCGGTATTTATTATGGGGCCCTCAATCTTCAACAGACTGCCAGAAACTATACGGGATGCAGCGTCCGTACCAATCTTTAAGTACCGCCTAAAAAAATGGTTAGGTGAGGAAGTTTTCTACAGTGTAGAAGAACTTTACACCAAACCCGAAACTTAAACTACAAAATAATAATAATAATAATAATATATAAAATAATAATAATAAAATAAGAATAAATAATTAATTGTGAAATAATACTAGGTATTAATGATTTTATAATGTTATTTACCTACTGTATGTAATTTATTTCTAATTGGACATGTAACTATGGGGTTATAAATAAAGATTTGTATTTGTATTTGTATTTGTAGGTAATGTTAACAACGAACAAACAAACTTACATTAGGTAGGTAGGTTAGGTACTCTATTGTTCAAAAATCTCGTGAACTATTTTGTAATTTGAGCAAAAAATAATAATAAACGACAACCTGGTTTGCATTCTAAGGTCAACCGGGGTCAGACAGCAAAAACATTTTACGACAAAATGTAGACTATTTTTTCAAACCGGTGACTATATCCTGTGACCGTATAGTGACGTCACTCCGAGGAGTCCGAGGTCATTGGCCAATTAACATTCTGTAACACTGAGTTATTTTTTTTTAAACACTGAGTAATTACAGTGATCCTAATGAAATCATGTTAATGAGAATAAATGTTTCAGTTAATCTTTGCTCGAGAAATTTATTTAAAATGACTTTATCAATCCCTAACGGGACAAATGTTTGTATGAACTGCAAATATTTGTCTCTTTTTCTTACTAGCTACGCGCCAAAGACTTACCTCCCGTTCCCGTGGTAAGAGCGGGATCAAAAATATCCTATTTGTTAATCCATGAATTCCATGATAGTATATTCAAGTAGCAAATTTCATTCAAATCCCTCCAGCCGTTTTATATTTACGAAGTAGTTCGGACTTTAAACAAATGTAGAAATTTTAAAAGAAACGAAAAAATAACTAAATATGGTAGATACAATACCTACACAATCAAAAAGAAATCAGAAAGTTTTCTAAAACAAAACATGGACCACTATAAAAAATCAAAATAAAATTACCATCAAAAATGTTTTATAAACATAGGTATATTAGTATACTAATTTGAATCAATAAAATGTCCCGTGGCTCTGTTTATGGGCTAGTGAACACGGGTAACAAAATAATGGGTCCAGATCACCCCAACGGAAGTTATAATACCCGAGTGGTAATTGTTTATGACGTGGGAATTACCTGTAGTTTTATGCTTAGTGGTTTGGTGGCCTACCATTTTCTACTGTCATTTGTTTTTTATTTTTGGTAGGCAGTACCTAATAGCATAGACAAAAATAAGACTTTTAATTACTTTATGTTAATAATGGCTAATAGTAATTTTGCCATTCCTTGTCTTTGACTTAAGAATAATAAAAATCCTTTTTAGATTAGCAGGTAACGAACATAATTATCTACTACAAAATAATCTAATTTAATTTAACTTAAGCCCAACTGTTTTAATTAGTTACTCAACACCATTTTAATGTTGGAACTAAGGTAACAATGACTTCTAATTGGCACATTGGCAATGAAAAATAGTGATCTACATAATTTCACAATCTACGGTCATAGAGCGAGGGTGTCATTCATACCCGAATGATGTCATCCGTATACCTATATCCAGAAATCAATGACATTTAAGTGGGTTTTATTTGACACCCACAAACATGTCAGTCACCTAAATGTAAATGATTACAATAAGATTTACATAAAGCTAGTCGCCATCTGGAGATTTAAAGCTTTTACCATATTATAAGAAAAATGTGCAATGTGTAAATGTATCGCAATAACATACGACTAGTTTTTTTTTTTTTTTTTTTTTTTTTTTTTTGGCTTCGCGCTATTTGTGCATTTGCCATTGCTCAAGTTTACAAGGTATTTACAATACGACTTGTTTGTAATTTCTATCGCTCGATATTATTATGTACCTAAATAACTATATCTACTTTACAACGGTAGATAAAAAAATTAAAATGAATTGTTTGTTGTTTGTGTTAAAGCATGTCAATTATTATAATGCATAAGATTGTATATTTTTTGGATTTGATCTGTCTATTTTTTTTATTTCGCTTAGGTGTTGTGTGGCGTTTTTATATTTTACGCATTTTCGAGAGTTTAGAACAACCCACCAAAATATACGTTTGAATTTGGAACGGTTTTCAAATGCATGGCGAAATGCACAATAGTGCGAAGCCTACAAAAAAAATTGCATATCTTTTGCCAGTAAATTCAAATATGGAACTAAACTATTTTCTTTTTACAGATGATGAAGGAGGTCACATCAAGCAGGCTGGCTATGAGTCTAGAAGGCAGAATGATCTGTATATGAGGCTGGGACTTCTTTTGGGAGAGAGAAGAGGTTCTAGGAGTAAATCCAGAGAGAGTTGCACGTCTCTTGCCTCACTTGACGCGCATACGCTTGCTTCTCACAATACAAGTCCGGTAAGATTTCCAGTAGTAAACTTTTTGGTTACTCAGTAGCCACCTACTTCAAAATTTATCACAATAACTGGACTGGCTGGATGGACTCAACATAACATTATTACCGCGCCATAAAAAAAACACTTCTGTACAACATGATTAACTAAGGCGCTATTTTCAGAAATTTTAAATAAAGTTTTGATTAGGTACTAGATAGTTCCTAGTAGTTGAATAAAAGTAACGAAACATTTTTCTTCATGTTTTTACGTCGGTGTCGGTATCTTAATCTACTTACAATACTTTTACGTAAGTAATTTCCCGTTGTTCTTATAATGTTCTCGTCATTACAACCCGATAAAATGAAAAATCTTTCTAAAAGTTTTGGGCTTCGACGGGATTCGGACCCGCAAGATACAAGCTATATTCCTCAAGCCGCACTGCCTTACTATTCAGCCACGAATTTCATTTATAAATGAAATACCATAGTCGAAACGTCGGGAAATAAATAAGGTATTTAACGCGATAAAAGCCTGTATTTTCTATATTTCGAAAATATGAAATACCTAAGTCTGGTTTAACACTATAAAAATATATAAAATAAACAACACGCTAGTTTTAGAAGTGAATTTTCTTACGTCTTCAGGTATCAACCCTCACTGGTTCCTCCGAGGTAGACGCGGCGACGCCGCTAGGACGGGACTCGTTAGGTTCTCTGGCGTCCATGAGCCTGTCTGCTGCTAGCAACTGCTCATCATCCAGCCCGGGCAGCCGGCGGCATTCTGTTAATGGTGAGTTGTTCATCCTTTACTTTTGTTATTTTTAAGCTATTGCATAGCTTCTATCGCGGGCCTTGAGCGTGGAGAACGAATCCAAAAATTCCGTAACGAAAAAACCTAACACTTGTCACTTTAGTTCAGCAACTCTCCTCTTGGTGGCATGCAATAGCTTTACCGCGGCAGTCCCCGAGTGCCACACGTCTTTTTTTTTGTTGTTAACCAAATAACGACCTGTGGCGCAGTGGGCGAAAGCCCGCCTGAGACGCAGAGGTTGCGGGTTCGATTCCCGCTATGGGACAAATGTTTGCATGATTTGCAAATATCTCCAGTCTGGGTGTTCCTATGTATAATTTATGTATGATTTACAAAAAATATCAGTCATCTGCATTTAATTGCTTAGCTTGGGACTAGATGACGTTGTGTGGAATGTCCCAGGATATTTATTTATAATTTATTTATTTCCAGCATTACAAGGAAGACAAGAGGAACTGACCCGCATGTCCAGTGGCTTCTTCAAAACTCGGAAGACAGCCGCGCGGAGATCAGCTCGGGTCAGCAGCAAACAGTCCTCTACGTCATCAGAACTTAAGAAAGGTAAGAAACCATCTTCATGTAAAGTCACATGCATGCCATTTTGTGAGTTAAAGTAAAAAGCCACGGATTTTGAAGGCAAAAATAAGATGAATCAGATCGTTTTTGAAGAGTAACTACATACATATTAAAAAGGAATGTAAAAGAGTTTTGATGCTAAAACCACAGCTTAATACCATCGCTTAACGTAGCCTAAAAATCAGTATAGATAGTTACGCTAATTTCGAAGGATAGTAACTAAAAAATTAGAAAACACCAATATATATAGATAATCTAAAACAATAATTTATATTATCATCGGAAAATACAATAAGAATGTCTATCCAAAATGTTTCCAATAAGTATTGAAGTATTAAAATGTGTCCACAGTCCACCCATCACCACAACTCACTCTACGGCCGTTGTTCTTCGAAGTGCCATCATCCAACAACCAGGGCTACTTCTCCGGTCGGCAGTGGCTCATGAGAGATATGGAGAAGGCTTTAGACTCCAGTTCAGCAGGTTTGTATTAGAAAATGTCTAGTAAAGTAGTTTTACAGTTAACTCTTGAAACTATCTGACTTTTTTCTAATAAGCCTAATTCAAGCATTCAAATTTAATCCAAGTGTTTCTTACGGTTTTGTGATTGATATTACATAATGTTATATGTGCAAAAGAATCTTCAAGAACAAAATAGATCCAGATGTATTTAGATTCGCTACTTTTTCATAGAAGGAAAACATAATTCATGTTTAAATCTCTTCCTTCCTTCTTGATTCATACCTATTTATCTTCAATTAGAAATAAAAAATATATTATTATTATTATTATAAGCCGTTGTGATCCCACTGCTGGGAAAAAAAATATATAAATATAGAAATATTTATTTGCTTACCAATTCTGTGGGTCCCTTCAGAAACACAAGCAAAAAGAGTCACCTAGCTCAAGACTGTAATTTTTTAAATGATCCTTCCTACAGAAATAAACACATTTTTCTTTCTTTCTTTCTTTCTTCTGCAACAGTTTCTTAAAATCTTTTTCAGGTGTCCTCATATCTGGTTGTCCTGGCACTGGCAAAACAGCCCTCATCCTGCAACTAGTGGAATACTCCTGCTTCGGTCGCAAACGGAACTACGAGTATGAAGAGTTGCGTGAACAGTCTGATATAAGGGAATTGCTTCCTGAAGAGATGACTGCTGGCTTGTTCACACAGCTGGCTAGCCAGGTCGTGGCTTATCATTTCTGCCAAGTAAGTCTATTGTATTAATAAGAGTGGTATAGGTCGTGCCGCCTAAAAAGAACGATGATACCTACCTATTTCAATAGAACATTTTGAAGACAAACCAATAAGTTGAATTCATTATTGTTAGTCTCCCAATAAAGAAAAGATGATTAGGGAGACAAAAAGATCAGACAAAAAAGAGACAGGGATTTGACATAAGATAAGACGTATATTATCAAGATTATTTTCTAAAAGAGATATATAAATACTTTTTGGCATAAAACTAACCAGCTCAATTAATTTCAGGCCGACAACAACAGCACATGTCTCGTCGGTGAATTCGTGCATTCCTTAGCCGCGCAACTCTGCCAAGCGCCAAGACTACTAGCCTATAGAGAATACTTACTAAGCGAGCCACATTTACTCGCTTGTCTCTCTCTGAAAGAATGTATAGCAGACGCCGATCTGGCCTTCATGAGAGGAATCATTGAGCCTTTAGTGTTCTTGAGAAGAAATGGAAGCATAGATTCTAGCAACAGCATTATTCTTGTCGATGGTCTCTGTGAAGCGGAATACCATAGACCAGATCATGGGCATACGATAGCTAGCTTCCTTGCAAGACATATAACCGAAATGCCGACATGGCTCAAAGTTATAGGAACAGTCAGAACACAGTTTCTAGAGCTGACGAAACAGCTACCTTACGTGAGATTGACATTAGATGAGTCAGATAATGTGAATAAAGATTTGCTGGAGTATTTCAACGCGAGGGTCCAAGCTGCACCAATAATAGAAACGAATATAAAATGCTCGACGGGAAAGACTGAAGGTGTCCACAATTCGGTGATGAAGTTCGCGCAATACGTGCTACATTTGAGCCAAGGCTCGTTTTTGTTCCTAAAATTGATATTAGATTTATTAGAGAAGAGCCACATTGTTGTGAAATCGACTAACTATAAAGTGGTACCAATATCGTTGGCTCAGATCTTTCTGCTGCAGTTCAACTTAAGATTCCCAACCGTACAGTCCTTTGAAAAGGTCACGCATATACTGAGCGTCTGTTTAGCTGCACTTTACCCTTTGACTCTTGTGGAGATTTACTATTCAGTCAACTCTCTGCTCGTCAATCATTTCCTCCCTTGGGAAGAGTTCTGCCACCGTTTCGATAGCCTCAATGACTTTCTTGTGAAGCGTATGGACAACACATATATGTTCTTCCATCCATCGTTTAGGGAATGGTTGATCCGTCGAGATGATAACGAGAGTTCTAAGTTCTTATGCGATCTAAGGGCTGGTCATTGCGGTATAGCATTTAGACTATCCAGAGTCCAAGCGCCTTTAGATTCTGAAAAGTCTATGGAACTCGGTCATCACATTCTGAAAGCGCACATGTACAGAAACCTAGGACCAGCGCAGTTAGGATTGTGCCCTAGAGATCTCCAAGCAATGATGGTAGCTACAAGTTCTGTCAATGTTGGTGAAGCGATAGCCAACTTGAGGAATATTTACACTCCAAACGTGAAGGTTTCAAGGTTGATGCTATTGGCTGGTGGTTCGTCCAATCAGATCACGGAATGTTTAGGACACGCTCCGTTACTATGCATGTATGCATATCAAGGGATTCTCTCGATGGTGGCGTTGTTGCTTGAATTTGGAGCTGATTTGGAAATGGCTAACTCACAAGGCTGCACAGCTTTGTCTTTGGCATGTCAGAGAGGACATACTGATGTCGCTAGAAGACTTATTGCTGCAGGTAATTAACCTACTATCATTATTTCGCTTGCTTTATCCTTAACTTTGAGTTTACGAGTAGGTACCTATATCATAGGTTTAATATCGCTTTTTTAACTACATAATGTACATTTTTCACGCATTTATTTGTGAAAATGTGTGTAAGTGTAAAAGTTTGTTACTCCTTCATGCTCAAATGTTCACAAAAAATTAAATCTGTTACCAGAATAGTTTAAATCCTGGATTAGCATATAGGCTACTTTTGATTCCGTTATTTCCTCGTAAACGAACATATTCACATTATTATTTCGTTTTAATTTTTTTTACGTGAGTAATTTACCGTTGGTTTAATATAAAACCATGATAGATTAAAAAGTATTAAAGACTTTGTTTTATCAGGTGCATCACTAAGCCACACAGACACAGCCGAACAAACCCCACTAGTCCACGCCGCTAAGAACGGCCACAGGGACACGGTGATCTACCTCCTCGGCTGTCAGACAGGAAGGGACGATAGGAACCCACTGGACATAGACGATGGGAGCGTAGAGCAACTAGTGCCAGGCTCACGGCATGCGTTGATAGCGGCCGCGCAGAACGGACACTTGGATATTGTGGAGTATCTGTTGGATACCGCTGAGCTTATTGTAAGTTGGTCTTAATTATTGATTTGGCTTTAAGTACATTATTAGACATAGACGATGGGAGTGTGGAGCAACTAGTGCCAGGCTCGCGGCATGCGTTGATAGCGGCCGCGCAGAACGGACACTTGGATATTGTGGAGTATCTGTTGGATACTGCTGAGCTTATTGTAAGTTGCACTAAATTATTAATTTTGGTCTCATTATCAGACAAGAACAATAAATAATCTTTGTCAAGCTTAGTCTGTACTGCAGTGTCCCGTTAAGTGTAAACAGAATTGCCTTCAGTCACTGTTTAAATCATCAAGAAAAGATTCAAAGGGGTTTTCTAAGATTCCTGGGTTTTTTTATGTTATAATTAACATAATATGATGATATTTACAAATCAAAATTGTTACCATAGGCTTTAGCGTATTAGCCATCTCTCTGGAATCTTAGTTTTTTGTATATTCATCTAGAAGATCAGCTGTTCCATTAACTGCATTTTACTTCTCAAAAGCTTTTGGACAATAAATTTTAGAATATTGAAATTCACCTAGAATGTATTTAAAATTGTATGTCCCCTTTCAGCCTGATGGAATATGCCCAGTGACAGGCGAGACTGCCTTAACAGCCGCTTGTTCGACCGGCAACGCGTCAATTGCCAACGCACTTTTAATCCGAGGGGCAACTCCTTACTCCCTTAATGCAAGACAGATGTCGCCACTTGCTTTAGCGGCTAAGAATGGGAGGACTGCTTTAGTGTTGAGATTGTTGGAATCTGGCGCTGATGTGATGGGGTCAGGTGGGAAGAACCCGTTGATACTTGCTGCGGCTGAGGGTCACGGTGATGTCGTGGAAATGCTGATGGATCATGGTGAGTAGCATTTTTTTTAAATTAAGTAAGTACCTACCTTCTGCCGGCCGAGAAAGCGTTTGACGATCGTGACGTATTTGAGGATTGGTGAGAGATCGACAAAGATAGGGGTCAGTGGAAGATTTTGGGCAAGACCTTTGCCCAGCTGTAGGATATGATTCTTAAAAAAACCTGTGTTAAAATATTTAAAACAATACTTAATAGTAAATAATAATAATAGTTAAATAATAGTTAATAATAGCTAATAGTTTTATGTTTTGTCTCAGACGCTGACCCCGATGCAGTGGACAGTGACGGCGTGTCACCACTAGGCTGGGCGTGCCTCAGGTCGAGGATACCGACCATGATCGTGTTGTTAGACAGAGGTGCTAACATCGGTAAGTCAACTTAATAAGTCTTAGCACAGAACACCTACATATGAGTCTTAGTAAGGGCAAGTCTGAAGGTAGCGCCGGCGATTGATAAGTTGAGGAGTGCAAGGTTGGCGTGGTGTGGTCATGTCATGAGGGGGGATTCTTATCCCTCAACCTCCTCCTGAGGGCCTAACATGTGCAACCCGAGAAATCATCTCGTCGTCGACAAAACATTCTCTCCTGCTCTAACATAGTACGTTAGAGCGGTCTGACATGATCGAGATATTTCATTTGTCGTGTCGAAGTGCTGCACATGTAAGGCCTGCTGGTCAGACCATCGTTTTGGACTTCTGCCTATGGATCTTTTGCCCTCTATTTTCTCTCCCAAATACGTAGTCCCATTTTCCAATGCTCAGTAAACCTATATTACAGATCAACCCGACGGCAGCGGTCGCACCCCGCTCGGCCTCGCTTGCGGCGGTCCCTCGGAATTAGTGGACATTCTACTGGAGCGAGGGGCGTCACTAGAGAGGGTCGATCACAGCGGACTGAGGCCTTTAGACCGGGCTATTGGACAGCGGAATATACCCGTATGTATAGATTATCAAATTTTAATTAATTGGCCAAGTAGATTAGTACCTCGACTTTTAAAAGTCTTTAAGCCATGACGGAGGCCTTTAGGCGGCCTAAAAACTCCAGAAAAAACCACCAGAAATCACTAGAGTTGGCCACTTGCTCATACGAAGGAAGGAAGGACCTCGACTTTCAATCCGAAGGTCATGGTATCGAATCCGGACGTGCATCAATGAACTTTTCGTGTCGAAAAATGTAGGTCTCAGAAACAAGTCTAAAAACATTTGGTACACATTTGAAGTAAAATTACTTAAGTCTGAAATAAACCTAGTACCAAAGTACCTATATTATTTTTATTGAACTTTTATTTCCAGGTCGTGAATTGTTTCTTGAGGAAAGGTGCAAAACTAGGCCCCACTACGTGGGTCATGGCATCAGGCAAACCAGAATTCATGTAAGAGCATTAAATACATTTTTTCATAACATTATTTGGAAAATAGCACTTGACATGCATGTCACCGTTCAAATTGTCGGTCCCGGCTATTAAAGTCGTTAAGCCATAACGGAGGCCTTTAATCGGCCTAAAAACTCTGTCACCAGAGTTGGCCACTTGCTCATACAAACAATGTTCTTTCTCCCCAGGCTTATACTCTTAAACAAGCTCCTAGAAGACGGCAACATGCTGTACCGCAGGAACAGACCCTCGGAGGCAGCCCACCGCTACCAATACGCGCTAAAGAAGATCAATCCACTCATCAGTGATGAAGGAGTTACCACAACACAACCGGTGCCGCAGGAACATGTGGCGGCTTTTGTGCAGTTGAAGACGAATCTGCTGCTTAATATGTCACGGTGTAAACGGAAACTTAATGTAAGCACAGATTAATCCTAAGATGGTAGTCAAAGCCGCGAGGAAACCCGCGGCTAGTCAGCCCCACACGTATGAACGCCGGCTAAGCTGAGCGTATAGTTTAAGTTAGGTGCTGGACAAGCCATATTCTATCTAACAATGTCCTAGGTATCTACTAGTGTCCCGTTAAGTGTGGTCAATTAATTTTTCTTCAGCATGACAAATTGAGGTTTTATTTCAAGGACATAACAAAGTTTGCCGGGACAACCGAATAACTATGGTTATGATTGTTATGATTAAGGCATTGTAATACGTTGCTAAGGATTTCATTTCTTCTGTCACAGGAACCATCAGAGGCTTTGGACCTAGCAGCCCGAGCGTCTATCCTTCGTCCAAACGCATTTGAATGCGCATACGCAATGGCAAGAGCAATCCTAGCCCTAAACAAGCCCTCCGAAGCACTCCCACACGCCAGAAGAGCATTATTACTCGCACCAACAAACGATTACTCCGCAGTTAGAACTTTAAAAGCGTTACAACAAGAGATTCTTACAAGGATCAACGCTGGGTCCCACTCTCTTAACGGCGATACGAGATCAATGAGAAATTATGATAGCATTAGCTTAAATATGCCTTGAAGTTTTAAGGTATTTTTGATGAGCGAAATTGACATGTTCTCCGAACGAACGAACAGCTTTATTAAACTTTTTATGTGTATAATATGAATCACAATTATTTTATTCTGCGATATTTTGATTTGGTAAGTCTTTTTTACTGTTTGTTTGTAGATAAAGCTTGCAATTTTTAGTTTTATGTAATAAAATGACATTTATTTTATGTAAATAAGTTATTGGAAACATTTCTAGCTGTACAGAATTGAGTTTTTTTAAGTGCTCGAATAATTTCCTTTTATATGCCTTGCCATTTTTGAAAATCTTGACAGTTAAGAATAATTTTAAAATTGGTGCCTTCAGTTATATTTTCGCAATATTTCGTCGATTTAAGATTTTTTTGAGTGAAACTCATGTGCCCATTTTCTTGCTAATTTAATTTATTCAAAAATGAACATGTTTTAATTTTGTGTTGGATGTATCCGTATTTTAAATATACAGAGTGAGTATTTAGCTATACGTTATTTATTATAAAACAATGTAATCGTTTATGATTAGTACAAAAATACAAAAAATATATCTCTCTTAAAATACAGCAATAAATTTTGGAGTAAAATAATAGACCAAAACGTTTAAAATAAATTTTAAGACTGATATCAAATTGGTGACATAACATTGGACATTTTACTTATAGGATAAGAGTATTTTAAGTACAATAGTTACTGTTACAGTACATTATTATTATAATTAAATACACTTCATATTGCTTCGAACACTGGTTTTATTAACAACACAATGGCTCTAAATTTAAACTTAACTAAGAAACAGACGTAGTAGATGATGTAGTAAAAGCAGGCGTTGTATTAATAGGCGTTGTCGGGATGGGCGTAGTAAAAACAGGCGTTGTAGGAATGCTGTAGAATATAGACTGTCAAAGTGTCAACTGACATTTGACGTTGTAGAATATAGACTGTCAACTACCGGAGTGAACGGATGTAGCTGTCAACTGACATTTGACGTTGCACCGTTCCTGCGGAGTGGGGGTAGTTGACGACTCGAGGTGGGGCACTGTAGGGCGACACGACAGTTGTTCACCGACTGCCGAACAGGCAACACGCTCTACTCATAGTGTTATCTTGTAACATCAGTATGTAAATATATATATAATAAAGTGATAATAAAGTGATTGTAAAAGTGAATAACAGTGTATTCTTCAGTGGCGACGAGGAGTAAACCGTAAGTAAAAAATATTTCTTAAGAAAATACAAATTATTTTGATGTACTACTAAAATTAAATTATAAAACTATTGTACTAAGTAACATTATTGAATTGCGTATTTTGCACAGTTAATAATAAATAAAAGTAAAAAGCGATGGTCTAGCCAAATGGACACACTTCTAAGTGATGGTCTAGCTTCATGGACACACTAAAAAGTGATGGTCTAGTTGCATGGACACACTAAAAAGTGACGGTCTAGTTGCATGGACACACTGAGAAGTGACGGTCTAGCTTCATGGACACACTAAAAGTGACGGTCTAGTTGCATGGACACACTGAGAAGTGACGGTCTAGCTTCATGGACACACTAAAAAGTGACGGTCTAGTTGCATGGACACACTGAGAACTGACGGTCTAGCTTCATGGACACACTAAAAAGTGACGGTCTAGCTGCATGGACACACTTAGAAGTGGCGGTCTAGCTTTAATGGACACGCATAACTTATTTTAGCGGAAGTTCTGTTAATGGACACGCGATTGGATAATAACTGTGCAGGATACGTAATCAAATAATAATCATGTAAACGTGCCTGCCTATTGAAATATAATAGAAAAGTTTTATTAATTGATTTTTTTAGTACATCTGTGGATTAAAAGATTTTGACTACCTACTGAATCTACTTATTTATATAAAAGTAGCACGGTTACACACGCCAGTTACGCTATTTTTAAAAGTAGGTAATTAAAATGCAGTAAGTAGTCAAAAATGACAAAATTAACAACAAAAGAGAAAAGATATGTACCTATTATGGTGAATAAAAAAAAAAAAAAAGAAAAGAGAGATAGAAGCTTTGCAATAGCTTAAAAAATTACAGATAAATAATAATAGGTAATACATTATCATAATCATTAAAATAAAAAGTTTTGCAATTGCTTAAAAAAAAAAAAAAAAAAAAAAAAAAAAAAAATTATAGATAAATAATAATAGGTAAATGCATTATCATAATCATTAAAATAAAAAGTACCTAAAATACATATATTATTATGCTCACATTGCTCACACGGCTCAAACTATATTGTGCGTTTGTAAGATATTTCTCCACCTGCAAATATATTTGCCGGTGAAGGACATTTTCAAATATCTTTGCAGGTGAATAGAGTATAGGGCGGTACCCCTCGACAGCTGACTTGTTTGAGCTTTTGGGTATTGGAGTTACTCGGGAGATCTCCCATTGTAAAAGATAGCGCCCAGTGCACAGGGATGTGTTTAGGATATGTGGTAGTGGAATACTTAAATATTTCCTAGCATGTCTCATTACGGCCAGCGGAATACTATCCGGACCAATTGCACTACTGGTTTTCTTGATCCCGTTTACAACATCATCTAGCGTGATTTCAAGAACATTGACATAATTAGTTACTGTTACAGCTATCGTCTAGGTTTCGTAAAAGCTTCTCCCATGTAGGTAAACAATTGCTTAGTTTTATGAAATGGCGGTGTACGTTGATTCATCGATAAAATTCTTCAATATTGTTTGACATCTAGGTTGCAAATACACCCAATAGATGGCGCTGTGTTCTGTTTATTCGATCAATCGATTTTTCTCGAAGCATGCGAACTAGAACGTTCGGGAAATTCAAGCTTCAGGTATAAATACTGGCGCCGAGTGTCACCGCAGTTCAGTTCCTTTTACTCCAGTTTTATTTCCAATTAAGCTAATTCGATTTTACCGGAAGGGTTTTATTTCCTCAGTTGCGATTAGAGAAATAAGACGAGGCGGTACGAAGTTCGCCGGGTCAGCTAGTATTTATAAATATGTTTCCAAGTCGCGATAGTTTAAATAAGTATTTTAGATACCTAGGTACTCTTCCCTCGGATTCTGGACAAAAACCTCACTGACGCTATCACTTTCTTGAATCAGTACAACGTCAAGCTTACCTCCACATAATTTGGTTATAGTCAGTCGAACCACAAAAAGAAAGAAAGTAACAGCAATAGGTTACAATGCCAAGGGGTGTACTATTCAAATTAAATTTACAAAACACATCAATACAAAATAATAATTTATTATATTATTAACAGCCCTCAATGTCCCACTGCTGGGCAAAGGCCTCGCCTCTTTCCATCCATCCCTATCCTGTGCGAGAACGGTCCAGACGGCAAATAATAAATAGTAGATAAATAAATAAATATCTTTGGACATTCCACACAGCGTCGTCTGGTCCCAAGCTGAGCAACTTGGTGCTTGTGTTATGGTGACCAGATGACTGATACTTATATACACAAATAATAATAATAATATATTAGGGCAAGGCCGCCAAAATTCGCACTTTTTTTGTGTGACTATTTTGTCCCTTTCTTTCGCAGCATGTTAAACGTCAGAAAAGTCAATTATTTTATGAGTTTATCTGAATTATTTATATACCGTCGAAAACTATGATATAGCCCTCTGTCATAATAATAATTTTGTAGCGCAAAACCATGAACTGTAGTTTTTATCGATAGTTGAAAATGAATAATGGTGCTACTTTTGTGTTATGATTTTATTTGTGTGACGAATTTTTGACCCAAAGCTACTATTTTAACTACCAAAGTAGAAAATACCGGGTTGATACGGCAACACTGATACCGGCAAAATAAAAATAAAAACTACAAGTCATTTCATTTCGCCAGTAAAAAAGTTTGAAGTGGCAGTAACGAAATCTTTTGTGTTATAAAAAAAATGGTTTTGTGTGATTTCTGAGGTAAGAAACAGATATTTTTATGTTATTGTGTTTATTTGTTGATGTTTAGTTCAAGAGTATACGTAAAATTGCCCATTTGTGCGTAATTTGTAATAAACAACCGAGATATAACCTAAAATGTGTTGTCAAAAATTAGCTTTTGTGTTGCTTTTGTGTTACATTTTTTGTCATTGTCACACAAAAGTATGTGTTACGTAACACATCAGATCAATAAAGCCGCATGCATATTGGTATTTGAACGAATTTCTATAAATAAATGTATTTGAGTGTGATTTTATAGCATGACAAACGCAGTTGGTATAAACTTTAGTGAGAAGCTTCCAAGTGGAAGTTAAAATAGCAGTACCTACTTGCACGTAAGGCTCCGAGCCTTAATAAGTAACCTATTAACCTAATACAGCGGTCACTTTTATCCTTTTAACTAAATATAATCAATTCATGCGCATAATAATTACAGTAAGTCTTTTTTTTTAGAAAATGCCGTTAACAGTCGCTGAACGACAGAAAAGAGAGAAGTTGAAAAGCACGAATCCTGAAAAATTTCAACAAGAAGAAAAACAGTGAAAGAACGTTACGTAAATATAAAGATAAAAAAGCCAATTACGATGAAGAAAAGAAAGTAGAAATTAGAAAAAAATCTACAGAGAATCGAAAAAATGTTAAAAATGTCTTATTCCTACTTATTATTTGTTTTTATTTAACCATTATGAAACCACCTTTACCCAAAATATGTGTTACTTTTGGGTTACATTTTGTGTCACGATAACATAAAATCTGTTGTGTTACTTTTGTGTTATGGAGCGAATTTTGGCGGCCTTGCCCATTAATAATATAAATTATATCTTCTTCTTGCTCGGTACACTCTTGACAGAGTGGTCGTGGTCATCAATCTGGTCCTCCCTTTGTGACTTGTTTAGATCCTTGCACAAACTATAGCTAACAACTATAGCAAAGCACACACAAACGTAAAATAATCATGCTGTTTTTATCCTACTGGTTTTTAAACTGAAGGCTCTTTTAGTTGTGATGATTTTAGAGTTTGACCTTGAAATTATTATCCTAACTTGATTATAAGATAGGTACCTACTTACCTATCAATCATAAGAATAAGATTACTCGATAAAAATCAGATAATTAGTTTTTCTCTCGTATGATTTCTAGGAAAATATGATGGCATCATCGTTACAGCCCCTCGAAAATTTCGATTGCGAAAATGAACCACACAGTGTCGGAGTGCGATGGGAGAAGTGGAAAAGAGGTTTATGCATATACCTTGAAGCAGCAAACATTGATCAACCAGTCAAAAAACGAGCAACATTACTTCATTTGGGTGGTTTAAACCTACAGGAAATATACTACAACATACCAGGAGCACATGTAACAGAAAACGTTGGAGATCTGGATGTATTTAGTATTGCTCTCAAGAAACTGGACGAATACTTTGCACCTAAACAGAGCAAAGTTTATGAAAGGCACATTCTTCGGCTGATGAAACAAGAACAAAGCGAAAAATTTGAAAAGTTTTTAGTAGGTACGTCTAAGAAGACAAGCTGATAAATGTGGATTTATTAATAAAGAGGAGCACCTGATCGATCAAATTACTGAGAAATGTTCTTCAAACGAACTGCGGAAAAAGATTCTCAAAGGGGGTGACAACATGACTCTGGAAGACATAATCATTGAAGCAAACACATTAGAAAACGTAAATAGACAGTTGGAAGAATTTACAGAGAAGCCAGTAAGCAGTCAAATTAATAAAATAGACACAAAAAAACACGAAAATGAAACAAAATGCACGAGATGTGGAAGCAACAACCACGTGGCTAAAGCTTCAAATTGCCCTGCCATAAACGTTAAATGCTATAATTGTGGAAAACGGGGACATTACCAAAAACAATGCTTTGTTAAGAAACTAACAAAAAGAAAGTATAACTATCAAAGCCAAAATACACCAAACCCGAAAAAGAGCAGGACTAGAAATGAAGAAAAGAAGGAAGAAGAAATAGACTATGTTTTTTGATTTCGTATAATACTCATGATTATAAATGTTAGAAAAGATGAGACTGGAGAGAGCTATCGTAGAAAGTTTATGTGTCAACTTTAAGTGTTCAACAGTGATAGTGATTAGTATTTAAGTACTCTTTGTTGATCATGCATGTAAGAAGTATATACTAATTTTATATAACCAATAAATCTATAAATCTAAATCTTATTCTTGAAAAGGAAGAGATGTAGAATATAGACTGTCAAAGTGTCAACTGACATTTGACGTTGTAGAATATAGACTGTCAACTACCGGAGTGAACGGATGTAGCTGTCAACTGACATTTGACGTTGCACCGTTCCTGCGGAGTGGGGGTAGTTGACGACTCGAGGTGGGGCACTGTAGGGCGACACGACAGTTGTTCACCGACTGCCGAACAGGCAACACGCTCTACTCATAGTGTTATCTTGTAACATCAGTATGTAAATATATATATAATAAAGTGATAATAAAGTGATTGTAAAAGTGAATAACAGTGTATTCTTCAAATGCGCGTAGTAAAAACAGGCGTTGTAGGAATGCGCGTAGTAAAAACAGGCGTTGTAGGGATGGGCGTAGTAAAAACAGGCGTAGTAGAGATTGGCGTAGTGAAAACCGGCGTTGTAGAAACAGGCGTAGTAAAAACCGGAGATGTAGGAACAGGCGTAGTATTAACATAAGATTCTGTAACCCAATTATTCGCTGCCAACGAAGCTCTTAGTGCCTTCTTTTCATCATTCAAAGTCGGTGTTAAAGCCAAGTTATGTGACATTCTCATATAAACCGGTAATAGGACCAATGGCTTCTTTTCTTTAGGTTTGATATCAATAACTTCCACCTTCGGTACATAAGACGAGCTAAGTACACCATAATTATAGATAGGTTTTTTGATAATTTTAGTGGTATGTTGGGGTTTGTATGAAGTTGAAGGGAAGAAAAGGTGGTGGAAATGGTTTAATGCCTGGTCTTTGTGTTCTTTGGTCGCGTTTGTGTCCGTTGGAGTGTTGGTGATGTCTTGAAAGAGTTTGGTGCATTGTGGTGAAGTATTTCTTTTTGATGTTGGGCAAGTCTGAAAATAAAAGAAGATAACAATTAAATACAGTAATAAGTATAGCAACAGCAGTTGATGAGTTTTTTTTACTGTTGTATTAATTAACAATTGCCTACTCAAAAGTAAGCTATTGATCTAATACCCATTTCGCGTTCAAAACTAACAATGCTTAGAAAAATTGACATTCTAGAAGTTACGACATCGACAGGATTTGAACCCGCGTCGATAAGTGTGGATATACAAGATAGATAAGTGTGGTTTAACAATACAATCAAAATATGAGACTATGTTACATTTTAAAAATACTTGAATTACACATTATGGAGAATCTTCGGATCGGAAAATATTCCTCTGGATAAGTTGTAGAGTGTGCAGAGTGTTAATTGAAAAACAGTTGATCCATAAACTTACCAACAACATAGAATCGACGACATTCAAGAATTTCTTCGCGGAATTACAATACTCCCTATACAGAGGATTGTTCGTGAACGCACTGAGGTACACGTCCAATAGGTTGGACCATTCGTTGTTCTCTCCAAAACGACGGATTCTGTCCTTCATTTGGAAGTAGTCCATGAAACTGTACTTGTTTAGTACACCCATTTTGGTCAGTAAACAGCTTGTGGATGGAGTTAAGTCAAGACACTGAAATAGTCAATAAGTTAAATTTATTTTGCGTTTGCCGATAGGGGTTGACGACATTGTTAAGACGTAAGTCGGACTTGGGTTAGGGTGGTATTACACTTATCAAATATCTTTGTCCAATGTACATTTGATCAAAGAAATTGGACGACTTCATCAAGAATTTCATCAAGAAGTCGTACAATTTCTTTGATCAAATGTACATTGGACAAAGATATTTGATAAGTGTAATACCACCCTTAGATTGGTGCGAGACAGAGGCGAGTGGCGGAAGCGAAGAGGCCTATGCCCAGCAGTGGGATGAGAAGGGCTGATGATGACGAAGATGATTATTTAGAACATCGAAAATAACCTTCAAAATTATAAATCGATCGTACCCAAACCTTTTATAAATCCAAATACAATTCTAATTTTAATTTAGAACAAAAAGAGTCTATATGAAAAATGAATCCCTTTGGTATTAAGAAATAACCCACCGGCTAGAAACACAAAAACACAAAAGCTTAACTAACTTTAATTTTTTATTTAACTTTCACATCTCACCTTATGCCTCCAAGAAGCGTAGCTGTATGGTTTAGGTTTGGTTACCGTTTGCACCGTTTCTTCAACACGACTGAGGGAATTTATACCACATTCTGATAGCACACTCTTCTCAACCAACTCGGGTAATGTACAGACACTGCGACGGTGTTTCTGTAATATACGAGTATTTTATGTTAATAGAGATTATGGATACCTACATCGTTTTTAGAACGGTCTTCGAACAGATCCAAATTGTATATTATTTTGATCTACTTCCTTACTTAGGAGGTACTTTTGTAACCGGCTTACTACGCCAATCCTTACCGTACCGTTAAAAGCGAAGCGTAAAAAAGAACAGCTGCTCGATTCTTGACGACATTTAAAACATGACGCGGTAAGAGATTGCACGTTAACTAGCTTTTGTTTTCTGAAATCCATAGAATTTTTCAAAATAAGAACGCCGAGACGTGCCGCGTTAAGACATGGTTATTTGGAGAATAAGGCGGCTGCTTTTGACGTAAGCTAAGGCGCTGACGTAAAGTTAGAACAGTTGAACCCAAACTGAATTGTTTAATATTACCTCATGGTAAACTTCCTGACCTGTATATTTCTATTGGCGAATTTTATAACTTACCGGTCTAGATTTAGATGAACTTATTTGGCAAACCCTGTCGTCTTTCGAGTGTCTGTAAAAAGTTATTTTAGATTACGTGAGTACCTAGTCATATTTAAGGTTTAGCTTTTTAAGGTAAAATTAATGAGATACTTACTTGCAAGGATCGTGCTTAGGCGTAGATTCACTAACGGGACAGTTCTGTAATAATAAAATAAAAATACACTTTTTGTTTGTTCGTATGAGCAAGTGACCAACTCTGGTGACAGAGTTTTCAGGCCGCCTAAAGGCCTCCGTCATGGCTTAACGACCAAAATACACTAAGGTCACAATCACATAAGTACCTACCTACCTACCTATTTGGTTTTAAGATAGTGCTTTATAAAAGTAATATTTATTTCAATAATAATTATGAAAGTATTATATAGTTCTCAAAGAATTAATTGTCAACATACACAGTCATATGGTGACAAAGAAAATGATAAATAAGTAAATGAATATCCCTAGATAAATGAAAAATCTTACAAAAAGTTTTGGGCTTCGACGGGATTCTAACCCGCGAGATACAAGCGATCGTCCTCAAGCCGGACTGCCTTACCACTCGGCCACGAAGCCCTAATGTAGCTCGAAACTATCAGTAAGATCAACTATAACTATAAGTATTTCTTACCTCAGTCAAGACATCAAAAGTGCACGCCAAAATCTTATTTATTTCACAATCGGCCACATAATCCAAGCGCTTTCTTAGACAAGTGGTTAGCACGCGCGCTTTCGCTCTGTTCCAATCAGGTTGACTGTCAGTCAGACTGTCAAGCAACTTCTTAAACGCCTCGATGTCGACTGAACCGGATCTCGTGATGTTTAGTTTGTTGAAGACGCAGGTTTCTTGTTCACACTTGAAAAAAAATCAAAGGAGGTAAGGTAGTTTTTAATCTACACTAATATTATAGGGACAAATGTTTGTATGTTCTGCCAGATATTTGTTCCGTGTCTGGGTGTTTTCTATCTATAATATGTATGTACATATTTACAAAAAAAAAAAAAAAGGAATCTATGTATTATATCAGTCATCTGGTTACCATAACACAAGCATTAAGTTGCTTAGCTTGGGACTAGATGACGCTGTGTGGAATGTGCAATGATATTTATTTTATTTTTATTTATTATAAAAAGTTACATATTTGTTTGTTTGATGGAGGTAATCTCTGAAACTACTTAGCCGATTTCAAAAATTCACCGATGTGTAGTATAGACTGTCTGGATATGCTATATTTTATCCCGGTATTTTCATTAGTAGGAACCATAGACTAACTTGTCAATGGTAGGAACCTACATACTTCGCCTCTTTAGATCCTCAGCCTTGCTGCTCTTAAAATACTCACAGTTTGAGGCAAGACCACCAGATCTCTATGTGTAACAGTTCTCTCTGGCGCGGCCGTGGTGGTAGTCAAAGACAAGTCACTTTCTTTGACGGACAGCCTTCGTGCTGACCATTCCAGTTGGAACCCGCAGTTCTGACGCCACTCGGGGTCAATGAACTCGGACATGTCGCAACAGGATAAAGGGTCGGGGGTAGGCATGTTCATATTTATCTAAAAAAAAATGATTATGATTTGGTATGTATTTCAATTGTTACAAGTACCTACCTAGCCGTGTTGACCAAGTGGATTGGTACTTCGACTTTCGTTCCAAAGGTCGTGGGATCGTATCCGGTGCAACAATGGACTTTTCGTGTCTAAAAGTTTATTTGCGCGGATTCGATCCCACAACCTTCCGATCGAAAGTCGAAGTACCCATGGTAGGCAGTATGGGGGGCTAAAAAAATCTAAAATCAGCTTACCTACCATAATGAATGGAATTTATTCCAGAAAAAGAGAAACTAAGTACCTAGATATAGGTTAGTACCTCTGGCAAAACTTCAGGCTTAACATCATTAAGATTGACGATGCGGACTGTGTTGACAGATTCGTCGCTGTGGCTCGCCTCCGTGGCTGTGTAGTGGAAGATTACTGGAGTATCAAGGTTCTGAAATTATAAAAAGATATTGAAACAAATAATAATAAATAATAATAATGAATATAATAAATAACTTGGACATTTCACACAGCACAGCGTGATCTAGTCCCAAGCTAAGCAACTTGGGAAACGACGAAAGCTTGTGTTATTTAAGAGCTTTTTCATTGTTAAAACATTGCTGAGACTAAAGCACTGAAAAAAAATTGCTAAGTTTGGCACTATAGGTATGTGTAAACTACCCGTCGCCATCATAAACGTAAAAGCATAGACAATTCGAAACATTGCCGTGGAATCGAAACGTGAGCACTTTCCCGTTATGTTATAAAAACGAAAAAATTTATAGAAAAATTATTACAAATTACCTGAGATCTATAAACTGGTTTGCTCTCAAACTGAGGATCATGCTTGTAGTACTGCATCATGGTGTCGAAGCTACACTCTTTTAGAACACTGGAGTTGAAGAGTTGCGGTAGATTGCAGCATTTTGAGTTGAAATACTGAAAAGTAAAGTTCAATGTTGATATAACGCTACTTTTGTCTTATTTTCAAATGGTTTTTACTATTATTTTGATGAAACAAGCATAATTACTGTTCAAAACCTAACAAAACATATATTTTATTTGTTATTTTAATTTAGGTGTGCAATAAAGTATTTTCATTTCATTTCATTTCAAAAACACAGAAAAGTCCTTTTGTTTTGATGTTCTTACGATGATTTTTCACATCAGAGAGTAGAATTTCAGGCATGTATTTGATCGAAAATTGTTAGTAAATATGACCGTTAAAAGCGATTCAGTTTAGGTTCTATATTGAACTGCTTCTGACGTAAACTAAGGCGCTGACGTAAAGTTAGAACAGTTAGAACCTAAACTGAATTGTTTAATAATACGTCATCGTAAGCCTCCTGATTCAAAGTTTTATAAGGTTTCTAATATACAAATACCTAATCATACAGAGCTTAAAGAAAACTTACGTTTCTCAAAAACCAGGTCGGGCGTCGTTCTAACGGAATATTTCTTTCCAAGTTCTCATAACGACTGAAACAAAATGAATACCTTCATATGTAAGTCCAAGTTAATACTTGAAAAGCGGAAGTAAAAACATTACTCCCGCTTTTTCCAGTAAAACGCTGTATTTCCTGGCCTTATGTATTTCATACCTTTGCGTAAACATGTTGCTGAGTCCAGCCAGAGAGTTGACTGGCGCGCAAGCGTCATCTTTCCTTAGGCTTTCTTCGGGACAATTCTAAAAGAGTAAATACATTTATTATTTATTTATTTCTAGCCCATATTGTCCCACTGCAGGGCAAAGGCCTCCCTCCCCTCTTTCCAGCTTTTTCTGTCCTTGGCCGCAGTGGGCCAATCTGGAAGATGCACATCTAACTCGTCTCGCCATCTCCGTGGTGGTCTGCCACGCGGACGTCTTGCGTTGGGCACCCATTCGGTTGTGGTCTTAGCCCACAAGTCGTCCGACATGCGACAGACATGGCCGGCCCAATCCCATTTGAGCTGGGCAGACTTCTTGCTCACGTCATAAACCTTAGTTCGGGAACGCAGCGCTGAATTCCGAATGCGGTCTATTAACCGAACGCCCAGCATACTGCGTTCCATAGCCCGTTGACATACCTCGAGTTTCGACTTTTGCTGAGCTGTCAAAGACCAAGTTTGTGCACCGTACGTGAGGATGGGGAGAACGCACATGTCCATGAGTTTGCGTTTGAGGCAGAGTGGTAGCTCGCCTTTCATTAGTTGTTTCATCGACCAATATCTCTTCCAGGCGTTTTCGGTGCGTCGTGTCAAATACATTGAGGTTGTAGTAATTTCATTTATTGAAGCAATGAGTTATTTTTAATGCTAAATAATTCACGATCTACTTCACTGTGAGTTGCGCTTCACAAAATAGTAAAAACATTGAAGGCATAGATGGTGAGGATTGAGGAAACACGAAGAGTAGGTTTGTTAATTGCCCCTCAAGTATTGTGTTTCCTTTGGACACGGTTGATTTAACTCAGTGCCGGGTAAGCCTGTCCCATCTTTAAAACATTCCAAGCTGTACAGTGTCCCGTTAAGTGTAGCATGATTGCCCCCTGATGAGTTATTGTAAAGGCTTACCCCCTTATGCATATTGGACCAGTAAACTTATATAAGCTAATTCGGATATTAAATATGTTGCTATCCCTTTTCATTGCCATAGGTAGGAGTGACAAGGAAAAAACATTCTGTAACCCTATATTAAATTCCTAAATCTTTATGAATAACATCCATAAATTTAAAGACTTACATTGACAAGCTGATCCACCGTACATTGCAACAAAGCCTGCCCAGGACAAGTGTTTGTATACCGCCTGGGTCTGTCATTATAACAGGTATCTACCACTCTGTCTACTACACTCTGCCATTGGCCAGTTGGTAGAAGGGAATGTAGGACGTTCTTGAAGTCTTCGCTGGGAGGTAGGGAGTCGGGAAGACCAAGTTTATTGTTAACGCAGCTCCATTGGTGGCACTGAGGATACGTTTATTTGTTAAATATTTGCTACTGCATTATTAGCTCATGAGCTTAAGCATGCGACAAGTTTTTGAATAAGTCTGTCATTTGTTCCAAATCAGGGGTGTGATTTTTAAGTCGCTTAAAATTCGCCAGAATCTTTTATAAGTAGGTACCTATGTAAGTAGGTATAGGTACAGTTTGATGTACCTAAATATAAACCTAGGTATACATAACAATCATTTCTACGCAGCATCAAGTAAAAAACATGTCATACCTACATAAAAACACGACATACCTAATCTATTGGCGACATAAAACTATCAAAACAACTAAGCTGATAAAGTACGTACTTGAAACGAAAATTAGGCCCGCTACTAGTGGTGATTCAGATGTCGCCAAAATTAAAACTAAACTAATCATAGATGATGCCATCCCTTTCATTTCGTTATGAAAGGGACGACAAAATCTTCAGTTAGGTAGTTTAGTTTTCGTTTTGGCGACATCTTAATAGCCTTTTATTGTTTAAAATGTAAGAGTAGGTATTATTATAATATTCCTTTTAATTAAAATTAACTTACCAATCTAGAATTCCTCAGATAAGATCGTCCGAACCCAGTTTGAGCACAAGCCTGTAGAGAAGAAAAACGTTAATAGGAGGTAACCTGCTATTTTTCAAGAACATAATAAATGTACCAAGGAATTTAATTGTTTCTGCCAATAAAATCTATGGAAAGGAATGACTCTAAAACCCCTTGTAAGTATATATTTTGTGGAGTAAATATTTACCTATTTTTACCTATTATTATTATTATTTATATTCGTCATTTCAGCCTTAAAACGTTCACTTGTGGACACAAGCCATAGAGATCTTCAATTGCTTCGGTTGGAAGCGGCCTGCATCCACCGTGAACCTTCGGCTATTACCAAATCATCCGTTTTCCGTTATTTTGACTTTTGAGTTAAAAGCAGTTAATTTAGGACCTAAACTGAATCGCTTTAAAGTAAGCCAGCTATTCTGCGTGCTATATGGCATACATTTCAACGAGCTAATCCGCGTCGGTGTGTCGGTGACTATCAATCTTCTACGTCTCATTATTCCTGATTCGATCCCGTGAAGAAACCCTGAGCATAGCATACCCTTATTTTACCCCATTAAAATTGTAATACTTAGTTACAATTTATAAAAAGATATCATTAAGTACAAACTGTAGAAAATTGTAATACCTACTTAGTTATAATTTATGAAAATATATCATTAAGTACAAACATAAGTACCTAGTTTTTGTATAATTTCATCAAATAAACTCACCGTATGCAGCACAAACAATAGCCACAATATCTTCATGTTACATTAACGAACGTTCAAGAATAACTAACCACGCTGATACGGAATGGTCAACTGATGACCTACACTTACCTACGTATCAGATTTACATACTTTACTTGCACTGTTGATATTACTTTACATACTGTAACATATACTGTGGTATTGGGGTCGGATTTCTTACTGAATATTCTTTACACTGTGATTATTGGCTACATTCTACATACTGCTATTTATTCTGCATGGGTCATGTCATGTAAGATAAGGTATTTTTTTGTTTTGCGTTGTTGAATTAGGCACAATAATTTGATATAAAAATAACAAAATATACTTCCGTAAAACAACGAGAGTAAACGAAGTGTAGGAAGTAGCGTTAGAACAGGCAATAGAATCACCTAGCTTATAAGACTGTACATAAGTGATCCTTGAGGTCCTACAGAAATAAACATATCTTTCTTTCTTATGACTATTACAACTCGTACTTCTTATGTTAGCATACAGTATTTCAATACCAACTGATTAAAACTATAAGTAGGTAGGTAGGTAATCAATGTACCTACTTCTTATTTGTAGGTAACAAGCTTTAAGAGTGGTTAATTGCACAACAATTAATCATTAACGATACTAGCTTTTATTTGTGTTATTCTCTTTAAATTAAGTTACAATTATTGTGATCTTACTTTATAAACATTGAATTTTCAACCGTATTCATAACATAAATAATATTATATCGAAAACATGAGGTTTCCTGAGGCCAAGGGCAAGATAATGAAACAAAGCAATAATTCTAACATAATTTATTGGACAAATCCATAAATTAATAATACAATCCGCTTACACAAAGCTAAACTCAGCAAGCTTGTTACTACCACAGATAAAATAATACTATGTACAGATGGTCCATCTAGAACATTAATTTCACTTCGGTTTTTCTTCGGGCTATTTTATTGTGTTTGATTTTGCGGCGCCCCTAGCAGTGTTTAGGTCTTGCCTGCAATCAAAAATAAGTAACTCCATCTAGTGCTAATATTTTTGATTGCAGGCAAGACCTAAGCACTGCTAGGGGCGCCGCAAAATCAAACACAAAAAAATTGCCCGAAGAAAAACCGGAGTGAAATTGATGTTCTAGATGGTGTATCTGTACATAGTATTATTTTATCTGTGTTACTACGCAGCTAACGTTCAAATGTATAGCTAGGAGCTAGACTTCGAACCTCAAGATATTGCCGGGATTTCATTGTAAAAAAAAAGCTATAGCCTAACTAACCCCTCATAGAACTAACTCATTAATAGTCAAATTAACACACACAAAACAAGCGCTGAAAACAGCTGGTTTAGATGCCGTTTAAGCTAGAGAAAATGCATATTTAATTTCAAAATTCATTTTTGGAGGTGAAGTTTATACTTGCATTTATTTTGGTTGTTTTTAGTACCAGAGACTATTATTACAGCTTGTGGCAAGGTATAGTTTAAAAATCGATTTTAAATATTTAATGGATCACGATGCATTGTTACGTTAAGCTCGATAGATGGCAGTGTTCTCAATTGTGAAACAATTCGAAATTCTGGTATTAAATCAAAATGGCGTTGTTTCTTAGCCAGAATTTGGAGTACACACAGATTTGTATGAAGATTATCTATCTGTCGTTGTTTTTCTAGTCTCTGGCAGTATTAAAAAATTAAACCAATAACACAATTAATTCATTTTGTAGTCATATTTTGACACCTTGCTTTCCACTAAGCACAATATCACATAATTAGTCATTATTGCTTAGAATTGTGAAAAAAATAATTATAAGTAAGTACTGGTAATGACGTACAATGTAATCCCAGCTTCACACAGCTAAAATTTGATTTACAACGCGCGAATATTAATCACAGATGCAAAATTATCAATGTAAACCAAGAAGAAAACTTAAAACTTTGTTTTCCACCTCCTATTGAACAATTCAAAAGCTCACTCACAACCAAAACTTTAAATCGCTTGTATTCTAAACCCGATTTAATAAAGTAGCATAGAATAACAAATTATCGTTACCATAACATAAGTATTAAGTTACTTAGCTTACAATTTTAGTGCCCGCCTTATGAACTAAGTCGTAGGGGAATAATTAAATTTTTAATAACATTAATTTGTTAACATTTACCAACTATCTGGTGTAACGCAAATCATTTAGTTCCAATAAGTGTGAGCGAGATGACTGATTTAAGTTATTTAGCCCTACGACTTACCCCATCATTCATTATTATGTAATGTTCTTTTTCTTTTTACTCTTATGTGAATAAAAAGAGATAGCAACAGATTTAAGTACTAAAAAACATAAGTCATTTTTAAATAATGGATTCAGTGTATAACGAGGGCACTAATATAATGACGATGTGTAATTTAGCCGAGTTATATTAAATGATGGTTGCAAAGATGAAGGAAAACAAGTTTGCTACTTGATTTACGTTGAATCGAGGCAAAAAATGTCTTACCATTTTTCTATTATTTATCGCAAAGACCACCTCCCTCTAACAATACGAAATCTACTAACTACATTTCGTTGGAAGAATTATTAGTAAGTTATTATTTAAGCTTCCAATAAATCTAACTAACCTAATGGTCAAGAAATATTACAATTCCCAATGATCGCTAAAACAACAAGCATACGCTGATTATATTGTGACAACGCCATCTATTATCAAAGTATTAAAACTTTACAATAAACAGTTTTGAGGTAGGTCAGGCGTGCAAAACGGTAAGACACTTTTTCACTCGCTGACAAAAAAACCGTGCGATATAAAAGTTAGATGATTTTCTTCAGAGAATTCGCCTATTATATTGGTGCAATTGCATCTGAAAAGAAAAATACCAAGCTCATTAATCACTACAGAGTCGCTATGTATGCTTAAATCTTTAAAACTACACAACGGATTTTGATGCGGTTTTTAAGCTATTGCATAGCTTCTATCGCGGGCCTTGAGCGTGGAGACCGAATCCAGAAATTCCGTAACGAAAAAACCTAACGCTGTCACTTTAGTTCAGCAACTCGCCTCTAGGTGGCATGCAAAAGCTTTACCGCGGCAGTTCCCGAGTGCCACACGTCTTTTTTTTTAATAGGAATAATTATTGAACCCGTGCTAAGCCGGGCGGGTCGCTAGATAAATAAGCTGACCTGCGATGATGTTCTGTTCACTATTTGTATCTAGTTTTTAAGTTAACCCTTTGTGAGAGAAAATAAATAAATATATTGATATTGATATTTACAGAAACTAAACTAATACATAACTGTACAAAATACAAATAGAACCAGTTGAGCCATCTAAGGACCGTTGCAAAAGGTCTATAGGTAGCTCAACTGATCCAAACCATATTGATATTGAATATATTGATGTCACGATGCATCGATTTTTGGTTCTTACTTGTTCATCACAGGAAGGCACCGAAGCCGAATGCTCGCTTCATGCTCTCGAAGTAGTAGCGGCGCCAGTTCTCCCTCGTCTGCTCCACCTCCGCCGTCGGCACCAGCTCTTGCTTGAGCGTCACCAACGTGTGTCTTACCTAATGGTGATCACAGGAAGGCACCGAAGCCGAATGCTCGCTTCATGCTCTCGAAGTAGTAGCGGCGCCAGTTCTCCCTCGTCTGCTCCACCTCCGCAGTCGGCACCAGCTCTTGCTTGAGCGTCACCAACGTGTGTCCTACTGAGCGTCACCAACGTGTGTCCTACTGAGCGTCACCAACGTGTGTCTTACCTAATGGTGATCACAGGAAGGCACCGAAGCCGAATGCTCGCTTCATGCTCTCGAAGTAGTAGCGGCGCCAGTTCTCCCTCGTCTGCTCCACCTCCGCAGTCGGCACCAGCTCTTGCTTGAGCGTCACCAACGTGTGGTCATCCTGGGATTATAACATTTTTATACCTTGTTATTATTGTGCTGTCCTCAAAGAAAGAAAAATGTGTTTATTTCTGTAGGACCACAGATTAGCTACATAATGAGAGATACCCCATCTCGAACATTGTTCTTTTTTCTTTGGGCTTTGCGTTTGATTTTTTTAGATCTTGTCTGCAATCAAAAATAAGTAACTTCATCTAGTGCTAAGTAGCATGCAGTCGAATGCCTAAACGCCGCTACGTGACGCCGCAAAAATCAAACACCAAAAAATAGCCCGAAGAAAAACGGAGTGAAATGAATGTTCAAGATGAGGCACCCGTGGTAGGACATAAGAATTTTTTAAGAATCACTTAAATTAGTCTTAGCTAGGTGACTCTATTGCAAAATAGATTGTGTGGCATTCCATAATATTCAGGAAATGATATTTATTTATTTATAGTAGTTACCTTCTCCTCAATATTGAATGTGACCTCGGAGAAGTGTTGATCGGGCCACTGCTTGAGTCTCCAGTACTGGACAATCTTCTTGCCCGGCACTAGCTCTCTAAACTCGCCTGTCACATTGCCACCAAATAGCGCAAACTTGCCACCCTTCTCGGCGTCCATTTTTACGTGGCCCTATGAAGAAAATACATGATTTAAACTAAATTAGAATAGAGATTAATACCCAGTATACACCTAATAAAGGGCAAACGCTTCCACAACAAATGACAATTAGACAAATATACACAACACCCTCTTACAAAAGAAGGCTAAAGAGAAAAGACGTCATGCAACTCAAAGACTGAAAATGAAGAGTGCCAAATGCCGAGAAAGCATGAGTGCTCTGCCCGCTATTATACCCACAGACCATCTGCTCATAGTTGGAAAACTGATCGCAGATAATACCTAGAAAAAAAAAAAAAAAAAAAAAAAAAAAAAAAAAAAAAAAAAATTAGACAAATATAACAATCTACGCCCCATAACACGTTTGACCAATAACAAACAGATTAGTGACCCATGAACATTTCTCATGTGTACGTTTTGTTCGTGAGCTTGAACGGACCATTAAGCACTTTGCCAATCCCGCAAACCTCAGTTGGTTGATAGACATTTTTTTGGATTGTGGTGAGTAGGTAGGTATTAAGAGTCTACTGGCTAATAAGTAGATGCTCCAGACTACACCAGACACATTATACACACATACAAACATAAAACATCACCGTTCTTCATTTTAAAATTAACAAATATAAAGAATTAACCTTACCTGCGTGAAAGCGGTGACCATTTCTATTCTCGTCATAGCATCGTAGAACTCCTGACCACGACACTGGAACTTCTCCGACAGTTCAATACATTTTGTATCTAGTTTGACCCCGACTTGTGTGGATTTCGGAGAGACTATTGGCTCCATGTTGATCTTTTTGTTGAAGCCGCTGGTAATGGTTGAGACGTTGTCGGGCCTGACTTGTGTTTCACCCTTCTTGGGTAGAATAAGACCTGTGTATGTTAATAGATATTTAGATAAATATATTCATGAAAGTTTGACATAAATCTAGGATTGCTATTGTTATAAACTTACTTGGTGATTCAAGACTGGTGTTTTGCAGGTAGTTGTGAAGTTTCTTGCTTGCCACATTTGTAGGTACCCACACATGTTTGCACAATTGTAACTGTCAATTCACTACTACTGTTCTACACAATATGCAATACACCACATACCTTCCCCCATAGTCTTTTCAATATACTGATTTAGTTATTCAAAGTTTATTATTTATTTGATTCCTAACCTAACTAACTATTCTAATTATAATTTTATATTCATGAATTTAATTATTTTGCAACATGTCCCCCTCACATGTTACTAATGCATCACTTGGTATGCCCAGCAGATCTCTTGTTGCCACACTAGGTCCTGGGGCAGCCACTGTGACATCAGAGTCCCTTCTCCGGAGCTGGTTGATGTGTCTGGTCACTAACGGCCCATTATCCATCTTTACTAAGAACCTGACTGGTCCTTTTATTTTCATTATTTCCCCTTTAATCCACTTTTCACCTCGAGAATAGTTCCGTAACCACACCTTCTCTTTCAGTCTAAATGCTCTCACAGGTACTTCCATATTGCTTTCTATCTGTCTTTCAGCAATTGGTGGCGTGGAGAAAGGGTGCATAATGTCAAAACGTGTTCTGAATCGACGTTTATTCAGCATCTCTGCTGGTGTTTTCCCTGTCACCGTACTTGGCGTTACTCTTAAGCCAAACAGTAGTCGTGGCAATTTAACATCCATATCGACTCCAGCCAAGCTCTTCAGTTTATTTTTTACTGTTTGTACAAATCTCTCAGCTTGACCATTTGAAGACGGTGTATAAGGTGCTGTCAACACATGTCTTATACCGTTGCTTTTCAAAAAACTCTTGAATTTTTCTGATGTGAAAGCTGTTCCATTATCAGATACCAACACTTCTGGTAAGCCTTGCTCCGCAAAAATTTCTCTTAATGCTTTAATCGCACATTCGCTTGACGTTGTTTTTACTAGTTTCACTTCGGGCCACTTCGAATATGGATCCACTACAATTAAATAAATTCTTCTATCCACTGGCCCCGCAAAATCAATATGTAGTCGCTGCCAAGGATTAGACGGAGTGATCCAGGAATGAGCTGTACTAGCTGGCATGTTCCGGTTTACTTGACAGCTGTCACAATTGGCTACCAACGCCTCAATCTCATGGTCTAGTCCTGGCCACCAGAAATAGCTTCTTGCTATTGATTTTGATATTACTATACCATCATGAGTCTCGTGTAACGACTGAAGCATATGTTCTCGCATTAGCGGCGGTATAACTACTCTAGTACCCCATATAATGCAGTCATTTGACATTGATAATTCTTTCCTTTTCAGCCAATACAGTTTCAGTTCACTGTCGTTAACAGTGTCTGGCCAACCATTCAATATCCAAAATCTTATTTTGGCCAACACTTTGTCTCTCCCAGTCTGCTCTGCAATATCCTTCGCCGAATATTGCACTGCACTAGGTGTCTCTGATAGCAACAATACATCCTCAATGTCTTCAGTATTGGGCTCCCAATGTTCCGCTTCCATCGGCCATCTACTCAGAGCGTCAGCGTTACCAATACTAGTCCCACTTTTATACTTTAATTCATAATCATGTGAATTTATTTTGAGTGCCCATCGCATCATTCTCGGCGACAGCACTTTCGGTATCGCTTTGTTTGGACTGAATATTCCAAGCAATGGTTTATGATCAGTATATATAACCACATGTCTTCCATACACATATTGATTAAATTTATCTAAACCAAACATAATGGCCGCCGCTTCTTTATCAATCTGAGCATAATTGCGCTCTGGTTTAGATAGTGTTCTTGATCCCATTGCTATCGGCTTCTCCGATCCATCGTCCATTATGTGAGCCAATACAGCCCCTACACCATATTCTGAAGCATCACAAGTTAATGTTATCTTCCTGTTATTGTCAAAATGTACTAAAGTATCACCACTAGACAAAGTTGATTTGGCATGATTGAATATTTCTTCTTCCTTCTTTCCCCATTTCCATTCCACATTTTTATCTAGAAGCCTGTGTAATGGTTCCAACAGGGTGGCTTTATCTTTTATGAACCTTTCATAAAAATTCAACAGTCCTAAAAAAGCTTGAAGTTCTTTTACATTGGTTGGGCTCTTTGCATTGGCTATCAACTTAACTTTCTGCTCACTGGGGTGAATTCCACTTCTATCCACCACATATCCTAGGAACTCTACTCTGTCTGTAGCAATCTCACACTTCTTCTGGTTAAGTCTTAGTCCAACTTCTTTCAGACACGCCAACACCTTCTCCAATCTTTCATTATGCTGCTTTAAATCTCCACTTATTAATATGTCGTCTAACAACACTGTTACTCCCTTTATATTAGCCAATGTTGTGGACATGACACGTTGAAATATTCCTGGACATGCCTTCAAACCATATGGTAATCTTTTCATTTTATACAGACCTTTCAGTGTGTTTATTGTCAGAAGCATTCCGGTTTCCTCTGACACTTTTAATTGAGTGTATGCCTCTTTTAAATCGAGCTTTGTAAACACCACACCTCCCGCAACCTCAGATAAAGACTCATTGATAGTTGGTTGTGGGTATGTATCAGTTTCTGTTGCTGAATTCACAGTCAATCTGTAGTCTCCACATAGACGAATACTTCCATTTTTCTTCACTACTGGAACCACCGGTGTCGCCCAACTTGAATAGGCTATAGGTTCAATCACTCCAGCGCTCACTAGCCTGTCTATTTCTTCACACACTCGGTCTCGTATGGCAAATGGCACGGGCCTACTTCTCATAAATTTCGGTTGTACATCTTTCTGACAAGTGATTACAACATCGGGTCCTTTATATTCACCAAGTCCTTCTTCAAACACTTCTTCATATTTCTTTAAAATCTTTGTCAAAGTTTCATCTTTTACTACTTCCAGGGAATTTATATTATTAATACCTTCAACTGAAATCCCCAGAGGCTTAAACCAGTTTCTTCCAAGAAGATTACCTCGCCCCTGTCCAATAATTAACTGCAAGTAGCCTTTAAAATGTTTATATTCAACAAACACTCTAGTACTGCCATGCACTTGCACCTTTGTATTAGTCCAAGTGTGTAAGTTCAGTTTACATTCCTGCATCTGTAATCCATCAGGCCAAATCCTGTCCGCTTGTTCTCGGGACATGATTGTATACGAGCAGCCAGAATCAACTTCAAACTTGACCAACTTGCCATTTATTTTGATTTCAGTCCATATGACAGGTTCACGTACTGTACCTCCCACACAGTGCAGTCCATTCAAGGACTCTCCTTCCCTCTCTTGCATCTCTTTGACATCACCAGTACTATTCTTTCTACACATTTTTGCTATGTGGCCTACTTTATTGCACGCATTACATTTAGCTGATATAAATTTGCATTTGTGATACATGTGGTTGCCTCCACATCGGTAACAGTTCAACTTCTTCCCGCTCCTCTCTCCCACTGCATTCACATCCATTGGCTCGGCTATAACTTCCCTACTCTCACTCGCAGAATTGAAATTTGAAGTTCCTCCCATGTCCATTACATTGAGTACTTTCAGATCTCTGCCACATTTCTCTGCTTGCAATGCCATCTGGACTGCTGTAGCATAAGTAAGATTAGCCTTCTTCAACAGATTCTCTTGCAGTTTAGTATCATTCACTCCACAGACTAACCTGTCTCTCAGAGTCCGTTCCAAATCAACAAAGTTGCAATATCGACACATTTTCCTCAGATCGGCAATGTACTCTTGCATTGGTTCATTACGACCCTGTTTACGGTTATGAAATTTGAATGACTCAACTATTTCATTGGGGCGCGGATTAAAATGTTCATTTAGTTTAGTTTCTACATCTAATAGCGTCACCTGGCTCACAGACTGCGGAAATACTAATGATTTTACTAAATTGAACAAATCACTGCCACACGATGCGAAAAAAACGGCTTTTTGTTTAATGGCGTCGGTTATGCCGTGCGCACAAAGAAAATATCCAAATCTTTCTTTATAACACTCCCAATCACCATTGTTCATATCAAATGTCTCAAACCTAATGTCCGACATTATAACACACACAAATTTACACAATTTCACTGGTTTATTCGATTTTACGCGATTTTAATCTCGTCGTCACTGTTATAAACTTACTTGGTGATTCAAGACTGGTGTTTTGCAGGTAGTTGTGAAGTTTCTTGCTTGCCACATTTGTAGGTACCCACACATGTTTGCACAATTGTAACTGTCAATTCACTACTACTGTTCTACACAATATGCAATACACCACAGCTATAAATCATAATTAAAATGAAATGATCAGCTTAAATCTTTTGAAAATGTCAAGATAAGAGGTGGTAAGTGTCTACATAAGTACAGGCTTAAATAGTTCTTATGCAACAGCTAATTAAGTAGTTAAAAATTAAAGGTACAACAGAACTGACATCGTTCCAAAGTTCCCTAAAACTGGTTTTAACTCATCATATAAACTTACTTACTTTTTACTGGCAAAATGCAAAGTAACTTAAAATATTTGGTAAAAATATTGACCAGTCATGTTGACTTATTTAATCTACCTTTGGAGAATTCTTCCTTAAGACTGCGGAGGTATTCCTGTAGTTGTTTCCGAATTTCATCTCGGCCGTGATTGTGCATGAACGCTTTGAGTCTCTGTGCCTCATCACCGGAACCCTTAATTGTTACCGTCATCTGTAAACCAATGTTTAACTTAGTTACTTCCTGAATTGAGGTTAGGTTTACAAAAATCTAGATATCTATCTTGTGTTATCTAAGCAAACAGGTCAAGTTCAAAGAAATATAGTTGGCACGGCGATCTGATATTTGAATTACATTGAATGAATTATTTATACACAAGTAAATGGGCTCGGGTTTAGTTATTGGTGGCAGGCTTTGAGACATAAAAATTATCAAATCTAGTAGGGTTTTACTTCCTGATTACATATCTACCACTTTTATTTCTAGGAGATGCTTAGTTTTCGAGAAATTAATAAAAACATTTTTCATACAAATTCAAAGGAAACGTGTAACGAAACAAGTTAAAATCAACTTCACATGAATTTTGACAGCTTATTTGCCGCAGTATATTATCTATGGTTTAAAATGGCGCGCAAAAATAATGAACGGAACGTAAAATTTTCTACTCATCAAATTTGGTGACATAGGACCTAACTTCCATATGAGTAGGTTAGGTTAGGTTGATATATAAAAATGCGAGCGAAGCGAGCCCACTTATAAAATCTGGTGACCTAAAAAGTAGGTTAGGTTAGGTTGATATATAAAAATGCGAGCGAAGCGAGCCCACTCATAAAATCTGGTGACCTAAAAAGTAGGTTAGGTTAGGTTGATATATAAAAGTGCGAGCGAAGCGAGCCCACTCATAAAATCTGGTGACCTAAAAAGTAGGTTAGGTTAGGTTGATATATAAAAATGCGAGCGAAGCGAGCCCACTCATAAAATCTGGTGACCTAAAAAGTAGGTTAGGTTAGGTTGATATATGTATAAAAAGCTCACTCATAAAATAGAGGTACAGTGGCGTCTCACAGTCTCACACATCATAATTACAACAAATGAATTGATATTGTAATAAATTTCGGTTTCAATATATTAAAAATTTATGAAAAAAAATGTGTTACTTTTTGCCTTAGCGCTAATCTTAAAATAATTTTTTTTATAAAAAAATAAACATTAAAAAGTTTACGTTCCGTTCATCGTTTTTGCGCGCCATTTTAAACCATAGATAATATACTGCGGCAAATAAGCTGTCAAAATTCATGTGAAGTTGATTTTAACTTGTTTCGTTACACGTTTCCTTTGAATTTGTATGAAAAATGTTTTTATTAATTTCTCGAAAACTAAGCTTCTCCTAGAAATAAAAGTGGTAGATATGTAATCAGGAAGTAAAACCCTACTAGATTTGATAATTTTTATGTCTCAAAGCCTGCCACCAATAACTAAACCTTTACCAGTAAATGAGCTAAATGTATAATGCAGAACGTTGAAACAAGACAATTTTTTCATTCAAAGTTTTTGCAATAAAAATGAGTTAAATAAAATACTCACATCAACTTCGCTGACATCGTTCTCTTCAGATAAATTAGGAATATGAACTTCTCCCTTCACCACATCACTCCCACCAGGTAAAGCACCCTCCCATTTCAACTTGATGTCCCATTCATAGAAAAATATAAGCTTTCCTTTCCTGTTATTGGCTGTCGCTTCACCGTCGATCTTCTCTACTTCAGAAACCGTACAATTAATACCGTTCTGTCCGATTTTCAAGTTAGTTAGCAGCTCCTTGAGGCGGTCTTTAGACCACGGCCCTGCGTTCTTCTCAGTCCAATGCCAGTTATTGACGTTCGTGGCGTCTGGACGCTCCTCCACGATCCACCGTGGGTCGCCTTCGCCCCATTTAGCCATGATAAACCACAGTGACTAAACACAAGGGTTTAAAATTTCTGTAGGAAAATCACACAAAGATTGAATGGTTTCAAAATCACGGAGAGAAAGTAGTTTTTTCAGTCTAGACGCAAAGTTGTCTCCGAAATCAAATACAAATACACGCGTCGATGTAGAACTCGAGTTCAATCTTTATTTTAAAATTGCGTTATTTCGAGAAAAGTCGCACTCACTGCTGACTGACTGACGTAAAACCAAACCATGCCTGTCTAGCCGTTTTGACAGTTCACTTGTCCAATGTCAATAGGGCTGCTAGCAAGGAATACAAATCTTCCCTAAAATAATACAATATTAATATACAAATTTTCCCTATTTATTTTAAATAAAATTAAATTAAAAAAACAGTAAATCATTATTTAAGAAAAGAGATAAAAAAAGCTAAATAAATCACACAGGTCTAAATTGCAAAGCTCGACGTGAAACGGAATTTGACGGCGAATCACGCACGAATAATAAACCGTCATGCGTGCGTCATTCAGACAAAACATTTTTTAAACGATTCACTTGTTCATATAAAAATACGTTATTTTCATTATGTTCCGTGATAAGAGTTTACGATGTGCATAAAAAAATAAGTTTCTCGTTTAATTTAAATCTTTGAACCAGTTGAATCTTTCGAGTTATTTTGGGGAACATTTTTTAATGCAATTCGAAAACCCCTCATTTAGGGAAAATATTTCTATTCTTACCCTGAAACTTGGTAAGCGTCTGGTGCTAGGCAACATTTTCGTAATTTCTACATGTTTCTAGAAATACGCTGCCAACCGAATACCACCAACTTCCGGATGTCAACGTCAAAATACAATAACATTCCAAGCCACGCATCAAAGTTACATTTTCAGGTCACAAGAAGAAAAAAAAATGTATTTCAACTAGTCTGGCTTCAGCGCGCAGCGCTCCACCTTTATGGATACCGCCTGAAAAGGCGCTGAAACCTGCAAATTCGAATCGTTCGTAATTTTCGTATGAGGACAATAATGAGCAAGTGGCCAACTCTGGTGACAAAGTTTTAAGGCCGCCTAAAGGCCTCCTTCATTGCAGCCACCGACAATTTAACGTGCACTTCGAAACACGGAAGCGCTCAGTTGTTAATGTCAATAGCGGTCACCCATCCGAGGTGATCGTTCAGAATGCTGCTTATCTTCGACAATCGAACTTTTCACGCGGGTAATAGGTAGGGTAGTACTACGGGGTGCAGCAGCTAGAATGGCTTCAGGTAATATAGTAAGTAAGTAGGAAGTAGGTACCTCTAGGCTCTACTCTCCTTAGTTACCTATTATACTTAAACTCGTAGTAGGTAGGTAGGTAGGTAGATATAAAAAGCTCTACACATCAAGCCACATGCATGACGTCACAAAGCCAATAATCACAAGGTCATTATAATGTAATCGTATGCTTTTCATCACCAATTGGCCCGAACTCGTTATCTCTGTGCGAGTGAGATAACATACCGGCCTCCACGAAAACAAGACCAGTCAGTCAACGTTGGTACGCGACTCGGCAGACTGGATTTGCAAATAGAAATACCATAATGTTCCCGCTACGTCGCGTCGTTTGCAAAAAGGTGCGCGCGTTAGCCAATGTAAAAAAAGAAATTATTCGATTTTCGAATCACAGAAGAAGAACCAGAATAGTCAGAGATCCAATGATTATTGGTGAAACAATGGTGGTTTTCAGATTGCTGAGCAATGGCGGGCGCCTGTTGCTGCTGCGAAGAACTACAGTTCTGATGCTCCACGACCTTTGACCATGCTGACGGATGATGAGCTGGCCATGCGGGATACAAGTAATTTTATTAATTATTTTAATTTGAAAACTAAATTGACTAATGCCCGAATACTCAAACAATAATTAGTAGGTACTTATCTACCTAAATTATATTTCAATAGGTATAGGTTTTTTTGTATAAGTCGTTAAACAAAGTTTTTTAACAGAAACAAAAAAATACCTAAATATTAATTGAGGAAGTTCCTTTTTGACATAAGTACCTATTTGTAAGGAAAAAACGTCAAATTATGTCGTAAATAAGTTAAGCACTACTTAAATTAGCGTTTCAGATTAGTAGTAGGTACCTACCTAGTTTATTTTTTTATTTTGTTAGGAGAACTTACAGCTAAATACTTAGGTAGGTAGGTAGGGTGAACATGCCAGTTCACGACCAGTTAGTGGACTTGTCGTCTTTGAAGTAACATAACTCTCAAATGTGACATTGTTTTGATTCAAATTTTTACCTAGGGTTGAAGAAAAAACATCAAGGAATCAAATGAATGTAAGTTTTAATATAAATTATGATTGTTTCTATTAAATAATTAAAGATATAGCAAAAAGTGCTGTTTTGTTAGTTCCCGGACACTTGCGGCCAGCTTACGTCCGACATTTTCGTCAGTTTGCGACCACTCAAACGTTATTGAAAAAAGAGCCTTAGCGTGTAGGCTTTAAGGTTCAAAATAAGAATATAAATGAAAAGTTTTCATTGATTTACAAAACTGGCTTGTGGAATCATTAGACGCAAACCAACCTTCTTCAAAAGACTCTAGTTGGTTTACGACCTCGAAATACGAGACATTTTACATGTTTTTATTTGTGAAAATAGGATTGGTCGCTAGGTGACCGATTCCCGACCACCGAAAAAGCGTGATTTAAAGTGTCTGCATTTTAGGTTTAGGATTAAAATTTTGCTGGTCGGAATCTGACGTGAACATAAATAGACCTTTTGGAACAAAACTACAAGGTTCAACATGCCATACTATGGAGTATAAGCTAGAAAACGTAAAAAGAAGATAGGTCGAAAACAGTCATTTGCCGACCATGCGGTCGTAAAACAAAGAAAGTGCCATTTCAAACGCTAGTTTGGCGACCACCCATTATTTTAATTAAAAACATACATTTTTAAATGAATTGTTGCTTACAATATAAATACATGTTTTTTTCTACACCCCAAGCTACATTTCGATGCGTAAATCACAATAAAACATATATTTTCTTACGTTTGAAAAAGTGTCCTCTCACTATTTTTTTTGTACTGTTTTCAACCAACCTTCATGTTTTCACTACTGCTCATGTTTGGAGGCTCCCTGATGGGCACCAGGTATCCTAGGACACAAATCGAGATGCGGGATGGGTGAAGGCTAGACTGATGTTTCATTTAAAAATAAAACGAACAAGATCATCAGTCAGTTTGACTTATTATAACGATTTTACGAAAAAATGGTCGTGAACCGGTGGTGGTCGGCAAACTAGCATGTTCACCCTACCTACTCCTTTAAAAATGTAATTTGATAGCTATTCTGATGCCGCTATTAAACTTAGGTAGGTAAACCTAATTTAAAATAGTTGCCGTCCCTTTTCAAACGGTAGAAATAACAAGGATCGCATCATGTTTTATTAGTTTAGTTTTAGTTTTGGCGACGACATCAGAATCGGTACCTAGTTTGTTATATAAGTACCTATCTACATTTTGCTACCAGCTGTACAAACTGTTTGGTACTAATCGGTAAGTATCTAGGTTAGGTACCTACTTTACATGTACCTAGGTACAATACCTAGTGTGACATACCTACTTAGGTTAAGTTACACAACCTACTGAAGTTGTGTAACTTAAAAGAAAACGAAGTTAGTTTAAAGAATAAAGTTCTAACGTAGGTAGGTGGGTAGGTAGGTACCTTTACCTAGGTATGCATAATAAGATAAGATAGGTACATACAACCCGCACATTTCAAAGCATTTACTAAACTAATCTAGTGAAATAAACGATAAAATTTACAAAATACTTGGCAACAGCGTTGATAAACAAAAAGAGCTGTGAATATTTGATAAGAAAACGAATAATAACTATGCGTACCTACTATGTACCTATGTAGGTACCTATATACCTAGATAAACAGCTGTGGGCGTAGCTCATAACATCATACGAACATAAATACCTACTTACATACATCATACCCACTTTGTAAATAACTGATACTAGGTCGAGTTACGTTATCAGAAGTGGAAAATTAAAAAAAAATATTAAACTGAGTTTACGTAAGGAGAGAGTAATTTCTTTTACTACTGAGGTCTTAGAAGATTCTCATCATCAGATCCTAATTGTTTTTTGGGACAACTCATTCAATCAAAACAAGAATTTTCTAAATTGATTCTAATTAACGGAATAATTAGGTAAACACACATTAAATAAAAACATAGTGTAGAACATAGGTTCTCCTCGTTTCTGAAGTCTAGATTAAAGATGTCGCCAAACCTTAAGACAATGCCATCTAGTTTTATTTTGCTCGCTAAGCAAGGGTCGGCAACATCAAGTTTTCGTTTTGGCGACATCTGAATAGCTACCAGGGTCATGACTAAGTATACCTACTCCCAAGCCATATTAAGTAGACCACGTTAGTCATTCACTTTTAGATTTTATGCTTTATAATAGGTAGGTACCTACGTCTAAAATGGTACTAGTCAGAGGTACCTACGTCCAAAATTCAAAATGCATAATTACCTAATCTACCTACATATGTAAAGTAAGCTGTTGGTGTCTATTTTCTGTGGAAAGACAGTTTATTAACATTTCATAATGACACAATTATTGTACATAAAGAAATGAACAAGTAGAATGGATATTACTTATATTACACAACACACATATATCATGTTACATACCTACCTAAAGTAAAGTAAGTACTTCACCATACTCATTTTACAAGCACGCAACCACACTTTAAAACTAGTTTGTGGCTATTTCGAAACATTTATAGGAGAAATAAACCCGTTGAGTCGGTATCTGACAGTCACTAGTAGACTCAAAGAATCTAAAACGAGGTTCATAAAGTGAGAGGAAATTTCTGGTCTCTCCTTATAAGGCTTAAGCCGATTAAAAGAAGAGAGACAAAAGCTACATTATCCACGCCACGAGTAACATAGGCTATATTTTATCCCAGTAGTTCCATTAGTAGGTATACATAAGTACAGTCCATTCTACACATCAGTGAAAAAATGTTTAAATTTGGCTGAGTAGTTTCGGAGATTAACTCCATCAAATAAACAAACAAACATTAGTGGCGATTCTGCTAAAACTAAACTAACTAAAGATGATGACCCTTCTATTTCGATCGTTATGAAAGGGATGGCAACATCTTTATCTATTTTAGTTTAAGTTTGGGCGACTGCAGAATCGCCACCTCTTTTTAATATTAATGTATCTAGATGAAATTCTTTGAATTTTAAACTACAAATTGTATAAATGTTTCAGTTAGAAAACTGGCAACAGAACAGATTGGTCCCCTCGTCAGGAAGATGGAAGATGAGCACAAAATTGACGATGGAGTCAGACAGCTTCTCTTCGACAATGGTGTAAGTAGATAACATAATAAATAAATAAATATCCTTGGACATTTCACACAGCGTCATCTAGTCCTAAGCTTACTAAGCAGATAATAAATAGCGACGTGTAGATAAAAAAATAACATAGGACAATCAAGTAGAACCAATGAGACTCATTCGATGTTTAAATAGCTCTATCTTCAACAGCTAACTTCTGCAAAATGTGGGCATGCACCAAATATGCATTTGGACAATTACCGACTACCCACTATCTTCAATCAAAAAAATACATAAAGATCTGAAAGAAATGTCCAGCAGGAATACAGTCTGACTCGTGATCATATTTTACAGCTAATGGGCATAGAAACACCGGAACAGTACAGCGGTTCAGGCTGCGGTTTCCTCACCATGATGCTGGTAGTGGAAGAGCTATCGCGAGTGGACCCAGCAGTGGCCGCATACGTGGACATTCACAACACACTCGTCAACTCACTGTTCATGAAGTTAGGGACTGAGGAACAGAAGCAGAAGTACTTGACTAAGCTCTGCACTGAATATGTGAGTATTTTTGCGAACCATTGCACTTCATGATATTCCATCATATCCTACTTCCTACTATCCTATCCCATGCTTCCTACTAATAGGTATTAATAAATGCGATACTCGCTGTTCATGAAGTTAGGCACAGAGGAACAGAAGCAGAAGTACTTGACTAAGCTCTGCACTGCATATTATGTGAGTATTTTTGCAAACCATTGCACTTGATCTATTGTTAATAATTCCCATTGCTAGTACCCACCCACTAGCAGTGGGTTCCTATATAACTAGATAGGAGTCTTTTAAAGGTACCTAGCCTACACCATTCCGGACCTTTGTTTGACTGGCTCCCCACTGAAGCTTAAAATTGTTAGCGATCACTGTAAAAAAGATTTGGTTTTTTTTGCTCACTGTACTGTGACTGTAACACAGATAATAACGCCTAAACCTACCTTTCGTTTATCTAACAGGGGCTTATTCTTGTCAACACTGACTTACAAACATGATAATGCTCCAGTCGTCAATCAAATGAGGTTTTAGTAGCGTCGGTGGGCTTGCATTACCTTAGATCAGATAGGAATTGATAGAATGTCTACTGCATCTTGGCATGTCATGATCATTTAATTTAATGTTCCAGGCCGGTAGTTTCTGCCTAACAGAGCCAACGTCTGGATCAGACGCCTTCGCTCTGAAGACAGTCGCCAAGAAGGACGGCAGTAACTACATCATCAACGGATCTAAGATGTGGATCTCTAACTCTGACGTCGCTGGCGTCTTCCTTGTTATGGCTAATGCTGATCCTTCCAAGGTAAGAAGTTGACTAGAGAATTTTATACATTTCGGCTTAGCATTTGCCATTCAGCCTGGCATTGGCAATGCTGCCAGTTTCACGCTTTTGTCTCAGTGGTTTCACAGAATATAGATGGTGGTTTGGATCATTGGAAGTTTGGAACTACCTACAGATCGTTTGTAACGATTCTTAGGCTCTATGTAGTACCTAGGCAGTCTTGGCATCATGCAAAGCTAGATAGTATAAGTACCTGGTTGTAAAAAATGAAAAATATAAACACGTAGATAACAATCTTATATAACAGGGACTTGAATTACAAGTAGGTACTAGGTACTTAGCAGTTAGTACGGCACTTACCTATACGGATCATATCAGTACAAAGTTTTTTTATTATCTTAATGTAGGTAAGTACATATTATATGGAAGATAGAGCTGATAAAATTTGTAATCGTTATGGCAAAAAAAATAAAGAGAGTGTTCTTTAAAAAACAAAGTAGATTTATAGATATTTATTTATTTAATACACATCTTTATTGTAATGTCAGGGCTACAAAGGCATCACCTGCTTCATAGTAGAGAGAAACTCCCCAGGACTGACTGTGGCCAAGCCAGAGAACAAGCTGGGCATCCGCGCCTCAGGCACTTGTATGGTCCACTTCGACAATGTAAAAGTTCCAGAGGAAAATATCCTGGGAGAATATGGAAAAGGGTAAGTCATTTTTTTTACCCCCGGTTCCTATAACCAACGTACGGATGTCAGTAGGTCCATCACCATAGAAAGTTTTTTTTTTACTACACAGAATGTTTTAAACAGTTAGAAGACATAGAATCTAACTGATTTGACATTCTAGCCAATCACGAGAAAGACAATTATTTTCGACGACCAATTAGATACGTGTTTATTTTTGCTCCTATTAGCTCGAATCAAAAAATTTAGTATAGGTAAAATTTAGTTTTGTTACCTTAGCTCATTGTGTTGCTGTATTTTGTTTTGTACTTTCTGTGTGTTGTCAATATCTAACTATCTACCTATCCGCCGCTTGAGTTCTCAGTAATAAGCGGTTAACCGCTAGTGCGTAAGTGCCCTAAGACATTTATGAGCCTTCTATGACTAACCCTTTATTACATAAATATTTCTGATAATTATATTTCAGGTACAAATACGCCGCGGGTTTCCTGAACGAGGGTCGTATCGGCATCGCGTCGCAGATGATAGGCCTCTGCCAGGGTTGCATGGACGCCACCATCCCGTACACGCTCGAGAGGAAACAGTTCGGCAAGAAAATATACGACTTCCAGGTACCTACATCACTTTCTACTTAAATAATATCAGGGGTGCCTCACCTCGAACATTGAAATCACTCCTATTTTTCTTCGGGCTATTTTTTGGTGTTTGATTTTTGCGGCGTCACCTAGCGGCGTTTAGGTCTTGTGACGAACATTTAAAAAAAAAATTGGCCAAATTGGTCCTGGCGTTGTTGAGTTATGCGCTTACCAACACATTTTGCGATTCATTTTTATATATTAGATATTACATTTTCTTCAGGGTATCAGCTACCAAATCGCGCATCTATCAACTCAGCTGGAAGCCGCCAGGTTGCTCACCTACAACGCGGCTCGGCTCAAGGAGAACGGTCAGGACTTCGTCAAGGAAGCTGCTATGGCTAAATATTACGCCTCAGGTAATATAGCTACTGCTATTCTTAATTGTTTATTCCAAAGTAGGTGTATATTGAAAGTCTGGAAGCGCCTTGGTAAAAACACGTAGCAACGAACTTTGAGGGAACTGGCTAGGCTCAATAAGGCGCTATTGATATCCATCGAATATGGAAGTTGGCCAGTTTTTTGCAAACAGCCTAGCTAAATGTCACGTAAATGAAACTATTTTGGACGTAGGTACCTTTAACGACTCCAGTCATCTTAAAAATGTTTAATGTCTATTTATAATGTACCTATACCTACTGATATTTCAAGCACAGATTGATAATAATTGTGATAATTATTTCAGAAATCGCCCAAACCCTCACATCCAAGTGCATAGACTTCATGGGAGGAGTCGGCTTCACCCGCGACTTCCCTCAGGAGAAATTCTTCAGAGACGCCAAGATCGGGACCATCTACGAGGGAACCAGCAATATGCAGCTACAGACCATTGCTAAGCTGATTGAGAAGGAGTACACACAATAATCTACCTACCGATAGTGTCTTACGCCCGGTTCCTTTAACCACTGGTACATCATCTCGAACATTGAAATCACTCCTATTTTTCTTCGGGCTACTTTTTGGTGTTTGATTTTTGCGGCGTCACCTAGCGGCGTTTAGGCATCCGACTGCATGCTACTTAGCTTAGCACCTAGATGGATGACTTATTTTTGATTGCAAGCAAGACCTAAACGCCGCTAGGGGCGCTGTAAAAATCAAACGCCAAAAAATAGCCCGAACAAATCAAGGAGTGATTTCAATGTTCGAGATGAGGTATCTGTACTGAGGTAATCTGTGCTATTACCGAGCTTAAAAGTAAATTGATCAGCCCATCTGTATCTAGTAGATGCGTAGGTATAAGTCTGAAGAAATTATAACTTATGAGATTACAAGCGTATGTTACGCGAAAAGAATCGTATGATGTTTTGTAATGGCTGCAAAGATAAAAGCTATCTAACGCTACCAAGTTATCTTTAACAAGAGCCTAACTATTTTAAGATGGTATTTAAGTGGTTAATATTTGAAGAATATCAAACCACTGATATTACGACAGATCTACTAAAAAAATATTGCAGCTTCTAATTATAAAATATCAAATGCTTCTTTTTCGCAGTGCATTTGTCTGCTCAATTTTGAAGTGCTAAAAAGATAAATATATTATGTTTTATACTACATAGCATTTATACATTGTTAATTATATTTACTTTTACATTGCTATATTGCATATTGAATGAATTTATTAACATAAATACGAATTTTGAATGCAGGGTATTCTGTCCTATTATGTATTGTGAGAAAAGTATACTTTTAACTAAATCATTCCCTTCCTTTTTAGGCACAATTTGTAAAATATTTGTCTAATTAAAATTATAAAAATTTAAAAATTACGCCACTGCCTTCTTTCTGATTGGTGAGGAATATTAAACAACAAAAAAGCTTTTAAACAAATTTTATATTTACAATTTCTAAATACTATTTTACAATTTTATTTGTGGTTTAAGAGTAAGATAGCAATGTAACTAAATATTCATTATGGCTGTAAAGTAATTGTGCTACTATTTTAAGTTTTCTATTTTGCTTATTTTGGATCATGAGGCAATTTAAATCCAACCATATTAGCCGTTTCTTCTAATGATCTCTCACCCTTTCCCTTGAACTCTTCGTTAATTTCCTTGTACTTTCTTGAGTTTTCCAGATAATTGCAGTAAGTTCTTGCTTTAAAGTGCATTTCATCGATCGCTTTGCATAACTGTTGATCTGTAGTCTGATGCATGCGGTACTGAGCTAGTATGTATTGTACCATCTGGTTTTCCGCCAGCTTTTTATTTGAACTCTGTTTACGTAACTCCGACAGCAAATGTCTGAGGGTTACTAGAGCGGGTTTCGATGAGATTGACGTCATTTTGCACCTTCAAAGAAATCAAATATTCAGCTTATTGATCATGAGAGATGTGATAAATTCTTCAGTATTTTCGTAAGTAGGTTTATCACTGATTTTCCAAAAGTCCGGATCTAATTTTGATAGTTTGTCTTTCGGGAAATGATGGAGGGATGTGTCGTTGAAGATATCGGTAAATTTGAAGTTGTTTTCTAGTACTTTCTCATCAGTATGAGGATGTAGTTTGTATATATAAGGAACTGACTCTGACACGATTCTGCTAGGGTGATTATCAATCAGAGCAGTGAAACTATTACAAACAAGTAGGCAGTTATGTAACTTAACGCCCCAGTTGCACCAAAGAAAATTGTTCGTTAATTGTTTGGGACAGTGTGGAAAGTACGCAAGGGTGATGCCAGAATCGGCGATTATGTAACCACCTTCCTCGTTTTCTAGAATTACATTCAACCCTAGTTTACCGAGGATAACGCACTCGCTTTTATAGAATATTGGATCGTGAACTAACACTTTGTTCACGTTAAAAATATCCTTTACACACAACAACAGTGCAAGCTGGTACTGAGATATGTTACATTCGGAAAAGTGACCTAAACCGAAACACAAGATTTCTACAACACTTTGATCTTGCAAAACGGTACTCACAGCTTCAGAAAAACCTTTCAGGTAGTCAGATATCCTCAAATCCTCGACTGTAGTCTCGATTCGCCTGAAAGGAAAATACAGACATAACCTCAAAGTAGAAATCTTTATAATTTATGAAAGAGAGAGTATTACCGAATAATTTTTTCAACGTCAATATCAGTTTCTTGTTGATGGAGTTGTAATGTTCTGGGTGGTATTTTAGTTTGTTTGTTTTTAGAATTTCGCTTGGTTTTCACAACACGAAAACCATCTTTGTCTATTTCTGACTTTGACATTTTTGTTTTGACTGAAATTAAAAGATAATGTCAGTCAATTGTTATTAATGACAGATAAGTGTGACCGAAAAAGGTTTTCGGAAGTGTGCGACTATTTTATGTTGTGTAAAATGGAACGTATTGTAATTTGCGTTAGCCCCGCGAAACTCAAATTTTCAGTATGATAGTGATAAACTTATACACCGGTCAAGTTAAACAGAAAAATAGTGGTCAAATAACAATAATTCCCGGAAAGCTGAATTTTGGTGGAGAGCTTGGTATTACCATTACAAATAAAGTGTTAAAAGTCCCCATCGATCCCATGTGTGAAAAATAAATAAAATTTGTATTTGTATTTTTGTATTTGTGTGCGTCACGAGTTATTCGGGGTCAAACGTCCAAATTTAAGGTTTCTTAGTTTTTTTTCGAAAACGGTAAGTTTTATCAAAACAAGTTTCAGCCCAAAGTTGTAGATCTTAAAATTGTCTACAATAATGGTCCCGATAATATTTTTCCTAAGAGTTACCATTCGTGAGTTATCGCGGTGGAAGCGAGCGCACCACGCGGCCTACTAGGATGGAGAAAGACCGCGATTTGCTTGCAGCGCGCTTTTTTTCCATACTGAATTAGGGGCTCGTACGGAATCTCTTACTGCACAAGGGGCTCTGAAACGTTTTCATAATACATTAAGACTCATATCATGGATTTTAAAAATGAATAAAGATTGGATTTTCCAACTCTTTTCCAATGGATTCTCTAGGTTTTATGGTTTCTCTCTCTAATTCTCTCTCTCCTAAAATTATGCTAGAATCCAGTTAACCATAAAAGAGTTGGAAAATCCGATCTTTATTCATTTTGAAAATCCATGATATGAGTCTTAATGTATTATGAAAACGTTTCAGAGCCCCTTGTGCAGTGCGTGATTTCGTACGAGCCCCTAATTCAGTATGGAAAAAAAGCGTGGTGCACTCGCTGCAAGCAAATCGCGGTCTTCCTTCATCCTAGAAGGCCGCGTGGTGCGCTCGCTATCACCGCGATAACTCACGAATGGTAACTCTTAGGAAAAATATTATCGGGACCATTTTTGTAGACAATTTTAAGATCTACAACTTTGGGCTGAAACTTGTTTTGATAAAACTTACCGTTTTCGAAAAAAAACTAGGAAACCTTAAATTTTGACCTTTGACCCCGAATAACTCGTGACGCACACATGGGATCGATGGGGACTTTTAACACTTTATTTGTAATGGTAATACCAAGCTCTCCACCAAAATTTGGCTTTCCGGGAATTTTAGTTATTTCAAAAGTGTATCTTGACTGGCCTATTAGTTACGACTTACGACTTTAGATCGGCTTACTCTTGCGTATCCACCATGACGTGGGAGAAAATATAGAAATAGGAGCATACTGGTAGGTACCCCACCCACATCACACCTCTTGCAAGCGTAGTTTTATACCTACCTACTTAGGTATTAGGTATACTTAGTAGTACTACTGTGTACAATGATTGTGTAGTGGCAGTAGTTAAATATATAAGTAGTAGGTGCACGTTAGCTGATGCATAGGCGGCTAGGTCTGCGGCTAGGTGTACTAAAAACTAAAAAGCTCTAGAAACAGTGTATTTAAATTAGGAAGACTTACTCTAATAAAAAGAAGGTTGGGGACTTATTCATAAAGTACCTAAAATCATAAATAAATACCACTTGCCTACTTCTAAAGTAGGTAGGAACCTACTTAAATGAAATTAAACGAAATGAAAGACTACTTCCGCGTTCTAGATACCATCTTGTTTGGCCTCCATCCTCATTCCCACAGACGTCCTTCACTATTTAGGTTAGAAAAATTGCCTACTGACAAAGATAGGGACCGCGCCTCTGCATATCGAGTAGCCATTGTCCACCTTTTGTATGGGACAATCAAATCTAAGCTATTCAGATCACGCGCTAGTATTCGTTTCAACATACCGTAACAAGAAATCTACAATTATTTATTCTGTGGTGACAAAATGACCCACCCGGTGGTATTATTAGTTGTCCATGCTTTGCCAAGGGACGACGCGCTAGAAAAAAAAAACAAAACGGAGAAATATAAAACTACCCGCGTGTGGTTTGTAGTTGTACTTTCTAGTTGAAGGGAAAACGTTTCTACGAATGTACATACGCTTAGTGTAATTAATTGGTCTCGGTTCGTAACGTTGTATGTAGGTAATATTTTAATTAGTAAGATTTGTAATTCTTTTTTTTAATTAGTTTTGGCGCGTCTTTCATGTGAGCATATCGTGTTTTGTGAACTATTGAAGGTTTTGTGTGAAGTGAAATGGAACGGTACACAGTGAGTCGTCGATCTAGAAGGAACAGTGGTGGAGGGCTGTTTTCGAGGTGGAGGAAGAAATATGTCTATGGAATCCTGAGTAAGCGGTCATGGATCACTAGCGGATACGATTTGAATGTGAGTACCTACCTACATAATCTGCATACTTACCAATGTTTATGAATTAGTGTGAAATTATGATAATTTAGTCGTGAAATCGTGACGGTAGAGTTCGTTTATAAATAGCTTTCAGGCATGCAGATTACGGTGGCAAATCCATAATTAAGTAGGTACTTACTTATTGTTTTGATTTATAATCACACAGAAGATCGCCACGAGACGTACCGTTGGTAACTATGTAAGTAGGTACTTACCTAACCTACACCAACACATACACTTATTACCAATTAGAGACATTAATTAGGTACGTACTTACAGTACCTGCACCTAATTTCCCAAATTGGATGAAGTCAATAATTTTTTTTATAACAGCAACTTCGCAAAACAATCTACAAATCTTGATCATGAATTGATTAACTTTTAGCTGACTTCAAAAGAGGAGGAGGCTATGTGTTAGATTGGATTCCATCTATAGCCTGATTTTAAAAATACTTTAATGTTTTCCACTTTCTCCTAAGTTATTATGTCTCGTCTAGCTAGCAGCGTGACGAGACTTCCTTACCATTCAACATACGAACCAATGGTGGCTTTGAATTAGGCAAGTTCTGTTCAAAAATAGCTTAGCAACTCATGTGAGGTAGGTAGGTAAGGTAGACGTTCATAATGGGCTACACACGTGTGATGGTGGGTACCTATTTATTTCTGAAGTATGTAGGTAGGTAGGCATGTACTTAGTAAAACTTAAAACTTTCCTACAATATTTAACATTTACCTACATTGAATCACCCTAGATACCTTTTAATGAATAATGCTAAGTATTTGAAGAAGGTATACTTAACAATTTAATAATTAAATCTTAGCTTGCATTGTGTTTGTTTTTTTATAAGTTTATTTTGGAAATTTAATAAATCACCAAGATTCTTCTAGCGAACTTGAAAAGTGAGACCTGAACACTTTGTGTAGGTACTTATAGATAAGTACCAATACAAAAAAGTGTTCAGGTACTTTTGCCACTGTAAGTTATTTGTATGCAGCCAACGCACGGATACTAATACGGACTACTGACACCTTATTCGTTGTAATGTCGTTGAATTTCATGTAAATGACTTACATTTTGATGTAAGCCACAAACTGGGAAGTTTTATTTGTTTGTATGTGATTCACGTCAACCAACAATAAATAGAAGCGTTGCACCATATTACTAACACTTAAGCGTGGATTGACAAGTAGACATATTTTGTAGTACCTACTTACCTAGAATAGAATACATTAGTCATTAAAATATTTAATAGAGACTGAAAGTTTGTATGAATTACAGTAGGATGTATTTTTGTATAGGTAATTTAAGTCGGTACAATACTTACCTATTAGGTACTGTAGCTGTACCTACTGTAGCTGTATTTTCTTGTAATCTGTGTGTGCATACACATATTCCAATAACACAATATTACTGGATACTACGAGTATATACTTAACTCTTAAATTATCATCGTATTATCCACGCTTATGTCGCGTAGCTAAGTGCATAATGACTTGTGTTTACATTATGACATTACTTGCATTACCATGCAGCCGACCGCATTGGTCGCGAATTTCCCACGTATCTTATTTTCTTGTGATCATATTTTCAGTAGGTACCTATACCTAAATAGGTAGATAGGGACCTATAAAATGACCCAATGCCGAAATAAAAAAATATGGTTCGTAAGTAGGTAACCACCATAGCAGAACCATTAGTTGCTTCACACACTTCCATTTTAAGCGAAACAGATAGGTAGTTAATCAAAATTTTAACAAGAATATTGGCCTTTGCGATTGCGAACCTACCTACCTAATTTAAAGTTTACCTATTTTATCAGGAACATGGTACCATGGTACTTACTTACCTGCCTAGGTGCAGACTTGCACGGTGCTATGCGTAGGTATCCAGTTTTAACTGGTTTAATTTCTAAACAAGTTTGCTTTATAACAAGGCAAATAAACCTTTGACTTAATTAACAACCATATAAACGGCCCCAAACTTTTCTTCACGCTTTTCTGAACTCACTTTCATTACATTTTCGAGGTCGATCTTAATTAATACATCCGCTATTTTATCTCAAAATGCAATCATTTTACATTGCATCTAAATCTGAATACCTTGTAGACCGACGAACTAAAATCAATTTTACTTCTAAAGTATTAAGATGGCTATTGCATATTGCTGATTCAGTTGCGACAGTGGTTCTAGTCAAGTCATTTCATACTAACAAACATTATGCTTGTTGCGTGGTTAGTTGAACACGGTGTTAGAAGGGAAAGGTTCGTGTTTTATTCCGGCAAAGCGCGTGAAACATTTTGTGATTAATTAACAATAAAAATGACGTTGCAAAAAAACGTGTACGTAGCCATATTGTTATGAAAAAAAATTGAAAGTGATTTGAAATAATTTGAATTTAGAACGTGACTGAGAGTGAACTGAACCATAGATAATTAAGGTCAAAGGTGACAATGCCGCAGATTTTCTTCAAAAAAGTGATGGTTTTGAGGGAGCCGGGTACCTTCGAGGTAAGCCACTTTCACTTTCGGAGCTCCCATGGCGGCGAGCACCATCCTGGGTTTTATTGAACTCACTTCCTTTAACACCGGTTTATTTTACCGCATATTTATACCCATGAGAGTTGTATTAAGTTATTTAAAAAGGGTAATTAAATATATCTATAAATGCCCTCCTGGGGGTCTAAATCATAAGTTTACTACAAGAGTGCTGAGTGAGTAATTAGGTACCTACCTACTTAGATGAATTCAACAAATTTAGCATAATAATGATCTAATTATTATTTCGCTTAAACGGTATTTTTATCTGGCCGTATGTTATGTGATGAGTTGATGACAGATATTTGTTTATATTAGCTAAACGTGCAGAAATTGTAAACACTATTAGCTTCACCGTTCAGACTATTCTATTTTTTGATAATTTCTTAGGGGTTTAGCAGAATTTCTGATTTTAAAAATATAAAATACTTAGGTGCCTTACCTAGCTAATCAGAAAAGGCTAGTAACCCATACCAGGTTTTTCTATTCAGTAAGTACCTACCTACCTCTAGGTTCAAAGTTCAACCTAGGTACCTAGGTACTTTACCTCAAATTAATTTAATGAAATAGCTAGGTTATACCTATTACTTTGATTTCCAATCACATAACTAGAATTAAAACAGGTTACAAGTAAGGTGGAGCATAGTTAGAGATTGTAAATACCGAGGTCGTTTACTTACAAGACTTTTATGGGTTTCTATTGCATTAACAAATATCTAAACTAGATTAAGCTCTAGAAGAGAGATTAAGCTCAAGCTCTAACACGTAATAATTAGGCAAATTATATTAAAATTATATTAGAACAGAGTACCATAACTAACTAGCTGCGCCCGCGGTTTCACCCGCGTAAATCCCGTTCCCGCGTGAATAATATCTGAATAAAAAGTAACCTATGTCACTCGCCATCCCTTCACCTATCACCACAGAAAAAAACACGTCAATTGGTCACCCCGTTTTGCCGTAAAAGACGGACAAACAGACAGACAGACACACATACACACTTACTTACTCTTTTATAATTTAGTCTGGATTAGACGACCAGTTATGTTATAATATAACGTAGGTATACCTATATGGTCTTTTCTCCCTTCCTGTAGATGTCATCGAACCTCCTAGCAGGTGGTGCTAAGCTTGCTAAGGCCTATAGGTTCTCATCTGAAAGTCTGGACACACCACGTTCTTAGAACACGCCGTCATTGCGCCTTTAGAATTGATACAAATGTGATAAAAAAGCGAGTCGAACAAAATGTACGCGGCAAATGTATTAAAGAAAAACTCATTTATTTTGGCAGGACCTCAAAGATTGCATCGACTTACCCCCTTTATGCATATTCGACCAGTAAACCTATATTAGCTAAAACCGATATTAAAGCAGTTGCTATCTCTTTTCGTTGTCATATGAATAACAAAATAAAACCTATATTAAATTGTCAATTTCTTATGAATATTAGGTAATTCTATTCACTACTCGCGCTTGTGAAACACGAACTGTTTTTCATGAAATTTTGACTTAGTTGCAAATTGCAATATTATAGACTAGCTTACCTGCTCTCTTGAAAAATTTTAAGATGCGTTCTTAGCGACACGAAAATCGGTTTAAAAAATTGTTTGATAAATAACCGATCGAATCACTGTTCATTAAACAATGATGACACCCACGTCACCTGTCTTGAATTGCAATGCCTCGCCTACATGATGCCATCCTGTAAGGATTTTAATGCCTTAACTAGGGCTGCCAAGATTTTGAAGAAAGAAAAAAAATCGGTAGGATCCTAAATAAATCCCCTGTCGAAAAAATGATCATTTAGATAGGTTACATTTCCAAGCCTTAAGCCAAAAGTTTTCTGTTCATCTGTGAGATTTTTAAACCGTGATTAGAAATGTCTATATAAGTATTTTGCTGAACTGTGCGAAAAATTGAAACATTATGCATGTTTTCAAGGAGACAAAATGGCGGATGAATAACATTATCCTGATAATCTGACAACCCTATTCATACTACCTACTTACATGAGCCACTTGGCGCAGGCGCCACGTCTGACACAATAGGTTACTTTGGATCCTACACTAATAAATTCAGTAGGTATCACAGATTTAGGCAACATAAGGTCGCAAATTACCTTTAATTGCACTTTATGTTTACTTTAATTTAGCCTGTATAGTCCTGTCTTTGCATTTTTTGTGACACTCAAGTGCTGTACAGGGTGAAATAAGGAGGTACCTACTGTAGGGCGCGCGGGCGGTGTCAAAGTTGTCTTTAATATGACTTTATTGAATAAATATATTTTGACTTTTGACTTTTGGTACAAATTGTTTGAAATCTTTATCGCAGGTCAGTTTAAGTTTGTTAATCTTCTAAATTCAGTTTCCTCCAACATAAGCTGACCTGCAATTTGATGCCGTAAACCGTAATGTTGTTTTTCGATTTGCAGAGTAGACCCTCAGTATACGAACCTACACGTTTACGTTGCACGTCCAAAAAAAGCTTAGTTTTCGAAAATCCGACGGAGCCATTGCTTCAAATGAAGAGAAGAACTAAGCATATTGATCAACAGCTCAAGCTTGAAATGTCAGCTTTAATCTCAAGTAGTTTTTTACACCCTGTAATTTACCATTTCGCAAACTGTAGTCGGCCTCGTGATGTCAATTCGTGATACTGGCAGGTTGCTTGTGTGCAATATTTAATGCCTTACTGTGTAGATCTGCATAGGAATATTAGGAATTGTAAAGTTTCATATAGCTGCAAATTTTCATTTCAATCATTGGTAGCCGCAGAGGTTTAATTGGAGTGATTCCTTGTTATCAACAACATATAAAAACAGGGTGTTATAATTTGTCTGTCGTATTCAACGTTTTGTTGTTATACCTTATAGGTACCTACTGTACCTAGGTATTTTATTCATTAGTGAAGATTATCGATTTTTCTAAATGAAGAAGAATAAGGGTAGGTTTAGCGGAAGTAGGTATCTCATAAAATTTTGAATTCGATTGTCATCTATTTGAAGCTTTAAATCACATCCAGAAATCCATGTATTTTTCTCTTCTAAAAAATATTAAGCTCCTATATAAGTAAGTAAATAAAAGATTATGAATACCTACCTACCTACTTAGGTATATACCTACCTACCTAATAAAACGTAGGTATGCCAAAAATCAAGGTGAAGGCTTCTATTTAAACCTTGTGATTAATTAAGACTTACCCTAAGCACCTGATCGCGTGTCCTCACCATGTAGGAACAGTCATACCTTATTAGCAGTAGAGGCAGTACCGCAGTAGTATGGTAGTGTCTGGTCACGTGCCATTGACAAGCCAATCAGACCGCGATGGCCCCGTTGCGTAACATTGTCTAACCACCTTGATGGTAATGGGTGTGGAATGTTTTGACTGGAATCAATAGCGTTACACAGTAGGTACAGTTGAATTGAAGATGAATCGGATGCGATTTAACGGAAGGGTTAAACTATTTCACAATTTATGAACCTACATAGGTATAGTCGACAAAGAAATTGGTTTACCACTTTTGATGACATCTCCCAGTAACATAATTATTCGCTAAGGATTACTGAATGACAGATTCTGACGTAGCAGGTCAATCTGTCCAGCGAAAATAGCCCTTGATGTTTTGTACGTGCAAATGATATTCAGCCTTAAATTGGTAAACCAATTTCTTTGTCGACTATAATACCTATGTATTGTACCTTAGAGCTCATACACACGAGCGGCACGATGTCGACGGCAGATGCAACTTCAGCCGTCGACACTCGTCAACGGCAGCCGCCGACGCGTCGACGGCTGCCGTTGACTTGTCAACATCGAAGCTCTGCGGCAGCCAACGTCGACTCTCTTTGTACAGGAGCCAGTTGCAAAATGAATTCCGAAGAAGAAACACTGTTATTGCTTTTACTCCGTCAACGTCGTCAAAAACGAAAAAGAAAAACACGTGCGTGGGTTTTAGAAATATTAATGAATAGAGAACAAGATGGACATTTTTTTACGCTTTATCCACTTTTACGAAGGAACGCGTGCGCACTCCTGGACTATGTGCAGTCCACTGACAAAATGGCGGACGCGGCACGCTACAAACACAAACAACTGCAAGCGACGCTATTGGTCGATGGCTGCCGTCGACGCGTCGGCGGCTGCCGTTGACGGGTGTCGACGGCTGAAGTTGCATCTGCCGTCGACATCGTGCCGCTCGTGTGTATGAGCTCTTAACCTTACAACTGGAACTGAGTAAAAATTTTTACGATGCTGAAAGATTATCTTTTTTTTGCTTCGCGTTGGGTTGTTGTTTGTGTTCCTTATAATGAGTAGTGCTTGCACAGTTCTATAGACTAACGAAATTTTCTATTCAGTTACCTACCAACTAACTGAATACCTACATCAGACTGTTTGATCGCATGTGGTTTTAGAATCTACAGTAGGTACCTACCTACCAACCTACGGTTCCGTGGATTAATTGTGCTTAGAACACTTGCCAACATTTTCCACACTCAATTAAGATCAAACTAGCGAAACGAAGTAACAGAATATGGGCCTCCGCAGACGGCAGACTTTTTGTAGGTCGAAAAATCGGTCATACCTACTGACAAAACGACTACTGCAAGGAAAAATATTGTAACTCACATTTTGGCCAAATTGAGTTAGAATCATATTCGTGCTGAGCGTATCTGAGCTCAATTTTTAAATGTGACTTTCGTATCTCTTTATTGTTAAACGAATAAAAACAAGATAAAGAGCAAAAAGTATTATTTTCATAAATATTTTCTAACGTTGTTGCTTATAACTTCTTTTTTAGTTGATTTATGGCAAAAAGTTATAGCAACATATTGGTAGGTAAAACAATTTGCTACAAATTATGTCTTGTCATTTTTTTTGTAAGACGCAAAGTTTAAGAGTGTGGAGGCGCGCATTCGGCGACTGCATCATGCGCCCGCGCCGACGCCACTGAAGGCTCGCGGGTCGAGCGCCGCCAAATATTTACGTTGCGCTGTCCCGCTCTAACTGGGATATAGCGCTCTCGCTCACAGCACAGTTGGAAACGCAGAGAAATAAGGTGCCGCGATTGGCTATCGTAGATTTATTACTTTTGAAATGCAGTGTGTTCTAGATACTCAAAATTGTAATATTAGTAGGGAATTTTGTAAATAAATTATTCAGTCGTAAATCCTCTTTTATTTCTAACTTTAAATTCAGTGAAGAACCTTAGCTAGGACAGTACCTAATCAGTAGTAGGTAGGAGAGTAGGACATCGTATAACCACTAGAGTATATACCACTCGTACCTACCACGAAGCTCTTACAATGGTGACCCCGACTGAAGCAATGAAGACATTGGGATTAGGAGCGGACATTTTCCCGGTCTCTATTCAATCGAAGATTTTACCTTTCTGGAGGGAATATCCAAGATTATGGTTCGCGCAGTTCGAGACCCTGATTGCACCGTCGAAGGTTGGAGACGACCAGAAGTTTCGCTATGTACTTAGTGTACTACAGCCAGCCGACATACAACAAATTGGGGATATATTACTGAATCCGCCAGCTACTGAAAAATATGCAGCGCTGAAAAATAGATTGCTTTCTGTGTATCAAGAATCGGAAGCGAAACAGTTGCAGAAACTTTTAAGTGGACAAGAGCTTGGAGATCAAAAACCTAGTCAACTACTGAGAAAAATGAGAGACCTCGGAGGTACTATGGTTCAAGATGACGCGCTGAGAGTATTATGGTTGAATCAATTACCATCAGCTGTGAGAGCAGTTTTATCGGTCAATGAAGAGTCGTCATTAAATACATTGGCCACCATGGCTGACAAAATGACGGAGCATATGGAGCCACAGATTGCGACAATTGCAAGTACGGCATCACCATCATCATCATCATCGGCGGTGGAGTTAAACATAGCGATGTTATCGAGACAAATTGAAAAACTTAACCTGGAAATCGCTGAGTTACGAGGAAGAGCAACATACCGGCAGCACACGAACCGCTGGCGCGGACGTTCAAGATCAAGATCGGTCAATAGGAGTACTTACAACGGCCGAAGATCAAATAACGCAGATTGGTTATGCAGGTACCACTACCGCTTTAGAGATCAAGCAAGAAGATGTGAAGAGCCGTGTGCCTGGAAGAAACAAACGCAGCAGCCGTCGGAAAACTAGAGGAGGCATCGAGTACGGCGGACACCGATGTCAGTAGCTACAAAATGAACCGCCTGAGCATCACTGATCGACAAAGTGGTGAACGTTTCCTGATCGACACAGGCGCCGAGATATCAGTCATCGCAGTGAAAACAAAGAGATCGACACCGACAGATTTCAAACTCTACGCGGCAAACGGAAGTTGTATTCACACGTACGGAAGTAAAACCCTTCAACTGAATTTGGGCCTGCGACGTAACTACTGTTGGACTTTCATCATAGCTGACGTCAAGAGATCTATCATCGGAGCAGATTTTTTGCGACATCACAATTTACTGGTGGACCTGAAAGGAGGAAGATTGATCGACGGACTGACCAAGCTATCCATCAAGACAATCTCTACACGCGCTAGTGAATCGTCAATACATGTCATCAACAAGAATCATCCGTACGTAGAAATTCTGAAACAATACCCGGACATTCAGAAGCCAATGTCCATGAAGAAGCCTCCGCCGCATGACGTCACACATCACCTAGAGACGACTGGACCACCTATATATGTACGACCACGACCATTGCCGCCAGACAAATATATAGAAGCCAAGAAAGAGTTCGAGCGACTGACAGAGATGGGAATATGCCAGCCATCAAATAGTCCATGGGCGAATCCAATGCACATCGTAAGAAAAAAGGACGGAACGTTACGAGTATGTGGAGACTACCGGCGTTTAAATGCGATGACAGTTCCTGATCGCTATCCTATACCAAGAATTCAAGACTTTACATTCAGATTGCATAAAAAGAAGATATTTTCGAAAATTGATATAAAGAAGGCGTACTATTGGATTCCAATGAATAGTAAGGAAGACATCCAGAAAACAGCTATCACTACGCCGTTTGGACTCTGGGAATTTCGGTCAATGACTTTCGGACTCCGAAATTCGGCACAAACGTTCCAACGTTTCATGCATCAAGTTCTTCGAAGCCTGGACGAGTTCACATTCAGCTACGTTGACGACCTACTGATTTTTTCATCGAGTGAAGAAGAACACAAACAACATCTTCATGAAATTTTCAAGCGACTATCAAAATATGGATTAAGCATCAACGCGGATAAATGCGAATTTGGGAAGAAGAAACTAAATTTTTTGGGCTATCAAGTATCGGAAGAAGGCATAAAACCACCGGAAGACAAGACGGAAGCCATATCATCTTTTACAAAACCAAAGAACATTGAAGAGCTGAGAAGATTTCTTGGAATGTTGAATTTTTACCGCGACGCTCTACCAAATCAAGCTTACAAACAACAAGAACTCAACAAATATTTACACAACACAAAGAAGAAGGACAAAACGCCAATAGTATGGACTCCTGAAGCTGATGAAGCATTCATACAATGTCGTGACAGCATTAAAGAAGCGGCCACATTGTCACATCCAATTCCGGGAGCGCCACTCTGCATCATGTCAGATGCATCGGATACATGCATGGGCGCCGTTCTTCAACAGAAGCAGGAGAAAGTTGAGAGACCAATAGCTTTTTACTCGAAGACTCTTACCACAGCACAACAAAAATACAGCGTGTACGATCGCGAGCTTTTAGCAATGTACATGGCTGTAAAACATTTTCGTCGCTACATTGAAGGATTGGACGTGGTTATCTACACGGATCACAAACCACTCACACATGCCTTGAAGAAAGCACCAAGCAAAAGTGATACACCTAGAAGAGAGAGACAACTTCATTTCATAAGCCAGTTCTGCAGCGAGATAAAGTATATCAAAGGCGAAGACAACAAAGTAGCTGATACATTATCAAGACTGGAAGAAATTAACTGCACTTCAATAATGGATTATCATCAATTAGCGAAAGATCAAGAAAAAGATGAAGAATTGAAACAACTCAGAAGCAAAATGCATTTAAAGTTTGCTATGATAAATCTGCCAGGAACCACACTACCTATTACGTGCGAGATGTCAACGGGACACCCAAGACCGTATATACCTACTTCATTTCGAGAAGCAGCATTCAAAGCACTTCACGAATTAAGTCATCCGGGAATAAGAAGCACAAGGAAGCAGATGACATCACGTTATTTTTGGCCGAGTATCAACAACGACGTCGGACACTGGACAAGAACTTGTTTAAATTGTCAGAAGAGCAAAGTAATACGTCATACGAGCACACCGTTGGGACAATTTGAAGAATCAGGAAGATTTGAACATGTACATGTCGACATTGTGGGGCCATTATTACCTTCAGAAGATTGCCAGTACATTGTAACAATGATAGATCGTCGACCTAAATGGCCCGAAGCAATACCAGTTCAAAATATGACTGCCGAGACTGTAGCCAGAGTCGTCTACGAACATTGGATTTGTCGATTTGGATGTCCATTACGCATCACTACCGACCAAGGACGCCAGTTCGAGTCTACACTTTTTCAAGCTTTAATGAAAAGAATGGGAGTGACGCGCATACGAACTTCAAGCTATCACCCTCAATCAAATGGACAAGTTGAACGTTGGCATCGAACATTGAAGGCAGCGCTCATGGCTCGTGGAGCTACTCACAACTGGACGAGAGAAATACATACTATTCTACTGGGACTCCGAGCATCAATCAACAAAGAAAGCGATGTTAGTGCGGCCTTACTAACCTACGGATCAACTTTGAGACTGCCTGCCGATTTCTTCATAGCAGCGAAAAATAACGAAAGCGATCAAGAATTCGTAAGGAGACTTAGCGAAACAATGGCTTCATTGAAACCCAGCGAAACGAGACAACAACAGCGTACACCTTTTGTTCACAAGGATTTGGAAAACTGCAGTCATGTCTTTCTGCGAGTAGATCATGTACGAAAACCATTGATTCCACCATATGAAGGTCCATACAAAGTGATATCAAGATACGAAAAATGTTTCAAGATACAGTTACCTACTCGCACTACTGTTGTATCTATGGATCGTTTAAAGCCAGCTTACCTTTACAACGAAATGGATAACGACAAAACTGAGATGCAGAGAAGTATGGCAGATGCAACAACAGTTCCAGCTTCTACAGTACAAGACCAGACCAGTAAACCCTACGTTACTCGCTCCGGAAGAATCGTGAAGCGATCTGTACGCTTCACTTGAAGGGGGGTAATGTGGAGGCGCGCATTCGGCGACTGCATCATGCGCCCGCGCCGACGCCACTGAAGGCTCGCGGGTCGAGCGCCGCCAAATATTTACGTTGCGCTGTCCCGCTCTAACTGGGATATAGCGCTCTCGCTCACAGCACAGTTGGAAACGCAGAGAAATAAGGTGCCGCGATTGGCTATCGTAGATTTATTACTTTTGAAATGCAGTGTGTTCTAGATACTCAAAATTGTAATATTAGTAGGGAATTTTGTAAATAAATTATTCAGTCGTAAATCCTCTTTTATTTCTAACTTTAAATTCAGTGAAGAACCTTAGCTAGGACAGTACCTAATCAGTAGTAGGTAGGAGAGTAGGACATCGTATAACCACTAGAGTATATACCACTCGTACCTACCACGAAGCTCTTACAAGAGATTTCGCAAAATAAGAGTTTTCATCCCTTTTTTTCAAAATGGCGGCCGGGGAACGAGAGTGGCGACCCCACAAACTTGAGGTTAAGCTTTTATTGACCCCCCACACATGTCCTAAAAATAAAATTGCGTCCTCTTACAAATGCAAAGCTCATGGTAGTAACATTTCAATGAACTATTATGTAAAGTTACGAAAAATAATCTAGCCCATTCATAATAAGATAACAGTAACAAAATTGCAACATAATTTACAGTCATTATTAGACTTAAATGAATTTTTTGAAACTTTAACACGCTCCCCTAAAAAGTAGTGAAAAATGGGTTACAATGATTTTCCTTGTAGGCGCCAAAAAAGTCGGTGAGAAATAAAATCGGTGCATTCCGACTAGGGATGGGTCATACTTGTAAAATCGAGTACCAGGGCTTGCAAGTGCGTTTAAAAACCAGGGCTCAATACCTTCAAAGTATTTTAAGGGTCCGACTTTCTTCTTCATTCGGAGCGAGCGCAAGTGCGCCAAAAAGTCTTTTTCTACATAGTATTTTACCTGGAAATATCAATTCACGTATATTACGGCGTATTACGCCGTAATGCTTTTTATTCGTGAGCATTGAGTTCGTAGCAGTAGTATTATTTAATTTATGTTACTGTTAAAATGGATTAATTTTATTTATGACTTTTTATTAATTGCATTACGTATTATTTTTAACTAAGATTTTGATTTGGACATGCATGAATTTTTTGAATTAGATTTTTTGAATTGGAATTGTATTAGATTTAGTGACTATTTTATTTAATTGAATTGACAGTATTGTATTGCATGGGACTACACTATTGCATTAGGCACAGCCTGTAACGATAGTAGTAAGTTGTTGTAAATAAAAAAAAAAAAAAAAAATATTTGGATGAACAAAGAGATTATTATTCTTCAAAAGTATTTTTGGCTTGAAGTATTTTTAGCAAAAAAGTTTTTTCTGCAAAGCACACAATTATGATATGACAAAAGAGGTTTTAATTCTTTAATAGTATTTTTGAGATGGACCTTATTTTTTTAAAAGTACTTTTGACATTGACGTATTTTCTGCATAGGTACCTACCTACCTACTCAATTATGCTTTTGAGTAAATGGAAACAAAGATCATTATTCTAAAGTGAATACCTACAACTAAGTCATAAAAATATGACTTTTAATTGGATAGATAGGTACCTATCTACTTACTTTTTGTTAATTACGTACATTCAATAAGTAATTTACTACAACCTTTTATAAAATGACGATGTTTATTTCAGAGTTTTTGATTTGACCGCGATTTTTCAATTAGCCAGGCAAAATTATTATGGAACTTACATACGTAAGTAGGTAACTAAATAAATTAATGGAAAATTGTTTAGAGGAATTACTCGCATACGTACTCACTCTTACCTACGGTCACTCCGTAGGTAGAAGTGAGTATGCGAGTATGCGTACTGTCCCCTCACTAGCACCGACAAGAGAGTCGGTGACAAAATTTTTCGTAGGTATGACCGATTTTTCGACCTACAAAAAGTCGGCCGTCTGCGGGGGCCCTATAAACAAGCATCAAGTTAAGTTGGCACAATGTACCATTCTATTTCAGTATCGCTAAGGATGTGCAATAAAAGAAAACTTGATTTATGATCTGAGAACTTAATCTGCCAAAGCACTGCATTTAATAATACGCCTAAGGATTGTGTAATAAGGTATAGATTTCTGATGAAATAGCAATAAGTATGTTAATGACGTCAGTTGCCGACAGATGGCGTTAGTTGACGTAATTTTGTGATTGATGAATTTGTTCATGGCGATGTTTATGTCAAGAAATATACATTTAAAAGCAAACATATTTAAATACGAGCTCGTGGTACAATGTTTCATCTCTGTTTGTCGCAATCGGCTTGTTCATTTTCTGCCTCAAAGTTTTATTGAGGCAGAAAACCAACAAGTACCTACCTACTTCTATGGTAGTCATGGCTTGCACATTAAACATGAAGATTCCTTCAATATATAAATTATATTTTGACAAGCATTGGGACGAAATAGGTTAGAGAGTGAGTAGATAGTCACTTTGAAAGATCTCAAACGCACGTTAAACATGTATACTTACGAAGTTACGATAGTTTGCAAGTTAAACATAAATCTAAACATCCACTCACCATAATAAAGATTTAATACATAACTTGTCAACTGTCAATACCAGTTAATAAAACTCTAAAAAGTTGAAGGAAAACAGACGGTATTGCAATGAAATAGAGATGAGGCTGATGTTTCGGCAAATAGTTTTTCTAGGCAGGTACTTTGTGAGGTTGTGAGAAAGGTGGTTTGGTTTACGCAATAAGCGGTTTTGGCTCAAGTTGCAAGTTTCAGAAAACAAAATTATAACCTTGATAAGGAGTTAAAATCACTAAAATGTTTTTAATTGTTGTCACTGTCGAATGTAATAAACACAGGAGTGGCTCCATGTAAGTATTTTACTGTTAAATCATTTTAAACTTTATCTTCAGCTCTATAATACATAGTATTGCTTGAAAAACTTCAAACGAAGGCGACCTCGAGCGAGAGAGAGACTTTAAAATCACATGACACTGAATCTTCGCTTCGCTTCCACCTCAGAATTGACGCTAAGGACGTAAGGACCATAATAGGAAAGCACCAGTTTTCAAATACAATCATATTGTAAAAGAATCGTTGATTCAGTCAGTCGAAACGAAAGTAGGTACCTACTAACAAACATAAAAAATGCAGTTAAATTTAGAACTTCCTTTTTTGAACTCGCTTATAAAAATGTATTGATTGATTGTGTGTAGATCTGACGAGCATCTTTGGATTATGAACAGAACCGTCAGTGCCTCTCACTTGCCCCAAACATCAAAAGGTCAAATACTATCACGTCTTTGTTATGACAACTTGAATTAGTGTTTTCTCTTTTTCAATACGTGACTAAACACTATCGGTACCTCGTGCCATTAAACCATTGATAGATTGCGTAATACATCTTTAGGTGAACAGGCGTTTTGGCAATAAATAAATAAATAAATAACTATTGACGTGAATCAAAGATGGCGTGAAATATCACGGATTTTAGGATCATAGGTAATAAAATCAAAGTTTTTTGTATGTAACTGTTAACAAAACACTTTCATTCTGCTTTTCTCAATTAGTAACTTATTACTAACAAAATATTTCTGCTCACATCAAATTTTCATAAAAGTAAAAAGAGCGCGTTGAAATCTTTTGTATGGAAACTAGGAATATTTGTTTACCATACTATTTAAACTATCGCGACTTAGAAACATATTTATTAACGGGACTTAATCGCGTATTGAATTCATATTATTTACCTCGACGTTTCGGTGGCGTTACAGTCTAATCTTCAGACGCCACCTCAATACGGTCCACCCTTCTGATATTTGATGAAACATTACTATATTTTACGATGGTGAAGTTGGCTTACTTCATATTATTATACCGTAGGTATGCTTTTAAAATCAAGGTCTGTCATACTCATAACCTTTCATTGGCAAAGACCACAAAATACTCTTGCTTCCGAAAGTGCTTTGTTTGCAAACAGTAAACAGAACGAATCGTCATCAGCTGCGCCTGCGCACCGACCGACAGTCGTTTCTCTTTGTAATTTCACTTTGACTTATTTCGGTAAGCATTTGGCTCGGCTGCGATTAAGTTAATAACTGACTCTTGAAACGATATGTCGTCGTGCCAATTTTGTAGTACTTTTACGTTGATATCAAATTTTAATCTTCTATTATCTTATACAAATGAAAAAAGCAAAGTATCTAAGTATTTTATCAGTCATCTGGTTGCACATTGCACAAGCATTTAGTTGCTTAACTTGGGAGAGATTGCCCCCTAACGATGTAATCATCTAATCTAGTAAATATTATAATATTTAAATGTCTTGGGTCTGTGTTAATATAATAAACTAATGTAAACTAAACCTTTAATTACAGAATCAAAACTATTACATATTAGCATACAGCTATACAAAATATAATAAAAACCAGTTGAGCCATTTAGAATCTTAATTAATTAGTCTTGTAATTTCTTATACAAATATAACATGAATCCTAGTGAAAGGATGTACGTAACTACGAAAGGTACTATTGAATGGTCAATAACGTAAAACTTTATGATGTAAGATGTACCTAAGTTTATCTTGTAGGTGCGGCGAGTGACTCCGGATGTAACCGCAGATTTAAAAGTTGTTAAACACTGTAATAGTTTATTAAATAGCAAAATAACTACATATAAGAAAATAATAAACATGAAGTGTCATAAAGATCTGTAAATTGAAGATAGCGTTTAGAAAATGGTTTTTCTTGTCACTCTAATGGCAGCAAAAAGGGATAGCGATAGCGACAGTTTTAATATCTGTATTAGCTAACTAGCAGCACGTCCCGGCTTTGCACGGGTGTACTAATGAATCTACCGGGATAAAATATAGCCTATAACCATCCCAACAGTGCATTCTACATAATATACACATCATAATAATCATAATTATTAGTAGAGATAAAGAGGCTCTAACTAAATGATGATAACAGAGGTTTAATGATTGAAGCATTGCAGCATTAAGTAACCGTTTTTAAAGTTTTCTATTTCTCTTCATTTTACTGACATTTTCCGTTTAAAAGAAATGAAGTGGCAACTCAAACAAGTTATCAAAGAAAGTTCCAGTTGATGACTATTAACACGTAATACGTTACGTGATCTACGGTAACGGCCCGTAACAAAACATCGTGAACTTGCAAGTTTATTTCACGTAATAGTCACAATTAAGTTTTTAAGTTCTTTATAAATTGTTTTGACAGTCATCATTTACTTTAATATTCAAATGATTCAGCGTTTTGAATTAAATTTTAGCTACGTCTCGGTATTAGGCACTTGTCCGACCGGAAAAAATGAATGTGTAAAGTGTAAATAGGACTAGAAGCCAAGTACCTATACTTTATCAAAGTATATTCTACTAGCTGCGCCCTGCGGTTTCATCCGCGTAAGTCCCGTTCCCGCGGGAATATCGGGATGTCACTCGCCATCCTTTCAACTATCACTACACAAATAATCACGTCAATAATTCATAGCTCCGTTTTGCCGTGAAAGACGGACAAACAGACAGACAGACATATAGACAGACAGACACACACACTTTCTCTTTTATAATATTAGTATCGATATGGATTAAGCTATCCCACTTACCATTTAAGCCATGTTTTTTGTAACTGCCATGTAAGACAAACCCGCTAAGCTAACGTTAGCGTTATAAGGTCAACAAATTACGAAATTAAATTTATCAGAAAACTGTTTACCTTCAGGTAAAAATAATTCTTGCGTAAATAAACCAGTACGTATTAATTAGGTTAGCAAGTTAGAATGTATTGCTGTTACAGATTTTATATGAGTTACTTAGTAGCTAATAAATCAAAGATAAATTAGCATACCTACTAACCCTGTTATTTATGTTTGTATGATCGAAATATTAGAAGCTACTGTAGGTTAATCTGTTCTTTATCTATTAGATATGACAGACCAAAATAGTTCCACAATTTATAACTCAAGGATGTAAAGTATGATCTTCGTATTTAAACTCTACCTGCCTATTAATTATAATCGGTGCTTTAACTCTTACCATGGACGAAATACTTAGAACTTCGTCTATACTCTTACTTATATATATAATCAAACTTTAAATTTATTGGCGTTAAGGTTTCAGTGGCCGAGTGGTAAAGCTTGAGGATAATCACACCAACCTCGAGTCAAAAGTTTTAGTGAGACTTTTCATTTATAAATTCATGACCTTCAAATTAATATTTTGACATACTTATTCCAAGTCTTTTAAGAAAAATGCAGTTTCCTGTTGTCGCCCTTGATACAATTCTACAAGTCACTCGTTTGTAGGTACAAGGATGTAATTATGCAAGAATGAGAGTGAACGTTCAATTTAATAAGTTTAATTTCAACTGTGTTTGTTTGGCAAAGATAAACGAACAGATGCTTTGCCGCTGAAAAAATTACCTACGGAATTCGGAATTATATGCATGAGATATTTTTTTAAGTGAATCACTAACTGCACTGCCTGTTTACATTAAAATATGTACTTACATTTTTGAATTAAGCTTAGGCGTCGGCCAAAAAACCTTTAAATTGACGCAGTGTTGATAAGTCGCATAGACTTATCTACACTTTTCGTAAATACTCTATGATGGCGGGTCGCCGCTCGGCTACCACAGACCTTGTCTTGTTTCCTATTGCTTTGTTTATTAACAGTAGCCACTTGTTTCTTTTGTATCGTTAATAATAGGGATCTTCTATAAAAAAACTTTGTTAGGCGAGTTATCCCTCTCGAGTCTCGCCTTACAAAGTTTTGTTTTTTAAAGAGTTGGAGTAATGGGAACTTGGAATCTGAAAAACGAGTTTACTAATCCTGGCTGTGGATCAAGGAAAGAAAGATAGAAAGAAAATGTGTTTATTTCTGTAGGACCTCAAGGCTCACGTCTTGATAAGCTCCGTGACTCTATTGCTTGTTCCAAGTTCCTACACCAGGGTAATAACCAGGTAAGGATCTGGTGGTGTGGGCCTAGATTTTTTTTAAGCTATCCCCTGACAATCTAAATAGTCAAGCTTCAGGGAGAAGCCAGTCAAACAACATAAGGCATGTCAAAGCAATTAAAAGAAAGGATGTATATATCATAGTCAAATAAATAAATCTTGTACCTAGGTAATACTAGTCGTCATCTTTCTAGATCGTGAGCCTAGGCAAAAGAAAGCCTATTTCATTTATATTATGATCTAAAAAGATGCAGTTTTGACCTTTCGGTGCACATGCATCACGCGTGAACGTTGAACCGTTGGTTAACCTCAGTCGGTCGGTGAACGTCGCTGAAGTGAGACGTGAACGTGTTTGGACCGCTCTATCGGAAACCGGTTTAAACGGGCACAGTTTTCAGTGATGTGTTAAGTTGTTGTGTTTGTTCATGGATTTACAATGTTTTAGGTGAGTGAGATTGAAACGTTGACAGGGTTGGATTATGGTTTTTATATTGTTTTACCAATATTTAGTTTCAAAGTCGGATGGAGAATGGTTACTTTCATGTCTTTCATCATCATCATCATTTTTTTTTAAACACACTTTTGTTTTGCCTCTCCCACTTCGGTATACGAGTATTACGAGTACATTACCATCATCTAATTTGATTCCTTCATTCTTTTCTGGTATTTCATGAGCATACTTTAAGCATGTAAAGTTAACATATCCCGATGAACAGACATGTAGATCCACTGATAATAGTAATTAAAATTCTTCTAATGACCAAACGGTAGTCAAGGGCATGTCACAATATATTCTAAGGCACGTGTACCGTGTACACTGTACACTTCGGTACTTTTATAGACTGTTTAGTGACTGTATATGACGTTTGCAAGTCCACCACTATTGCCTACTTTCTGTTAACACAATTTTGTAATTTGTTATGACCTCACACTTTTGATATAAATAGAATAATAAGTTTTGCTTATTTCCTCGTTGCAAACATAAATATTGATTTTACATAATTTTTGTGTTTATCAAGTGACATGTGCACATTATGTAACTAACAGATAGATATAAGGAGTATTGATCTAGACGTAAGAATGTTAGACCAAGGCATATTTAACCTACATAGGTTTATATTTAAAGAAAGTTTTTTCTCAAGAAAGACACAATAGGACGCCACTTACAAAGTAACTGAAGTTGTACTTGAGACACATTCAAATGATCTAAAATACATAAAAATCTCAGAGTTTTTACCGTAATAACTTTAAAACTGAATTTTCATTCGTAAAAATCTCGATTCCGCTACATTCAACAATATTCTGGTTTAAAATCAATCTATAGATCGACTTATTTTTTAACACCGTTACGTTTCTCAGTAAGCTTTATAGTACGTTCACACGCGCGCGTGCAACTAGACATTCAACGGGCACATTCACGGGCACGCGCGTGTAAACGGTACGCCCGAGCCCGTGAACGCGCCCGTGAACGTGAATGCCGCGAACCGAGCGAGTGGCGGTTTTTGGGCAAAGTTCAAAGGATGAATGCGCGGGCGCCCGGTGACTGTTCACATGCGCGCGTGCAGTCAGTCTCTCTCACGCTTTCGTGACGAGTGGACGTCCGTTGCTAACATGGTCGAATGGTCAAACGAATCGTTTATCATTTTGTTTCTTTTTCCAATAAAAATAAGTTAAGCCAAAGGTTAAGGCAGCAACAACATCGAGATCCTCGCTGCCCGACATGCTAGCACTGACTGACACGCCTGCGTGCATGTGAACAGTTTGAATTTTCGCCGGCCGGGCACGGGCTGCATGCCGCGCAGCTCGCCGTGCAGCCCGCCGGGCTGCACGCCGCGCATCTGAACATAGCATTACAGTGTTGCCGGTCACAAAAAAACGCATTGCTAGCACACTTATATGCTCAGCTGATTCAAAAACTAAATAGTGTGAAAAGTAGGTTATCGATATGATCACTCGGATCACTTTGAAGAGATCTAAGTGGTTCTATACATATCTGTGCTTTTGCTTTTGAGCGGCACTATACATACTGTTAATCAATTATTAAGTTCAGAAAATAATGGTAATCCTAATCCAATAGAGATGGCCCAAAACATCTCGACACAGATTCAAAAGAGAAAGAAATCCTAATTCACTTATCGATCAGTGACAAGTGAGCTCTGTAACTTGAATAAGGTAATTTCAATTCAATATAATACGAGTACTAACTGTAAAGTTTTTGATTTTGATTTTTGATTTAAAGAGGCAATGTTGGTTTGTTTACGATATTTTGTACGAAACTACTCAGCCGATTTAAAAAAAATTTTCAGCAATATGTAGAAAGGACTGTGGGGATGTTAAAAGGCTATATTTTTTCTGGGTAGTTTAGCCGGGACTTGCTTCTAGTTTATTATAGAGTCTATGAACGTCGCTTTGACTAGACGCTCTAAAAACATTTTGATGCATAATCAAAAACAATGAATAGTTTCATCAGTACGGTAGATAAGTAAATAAGTTTGGTTCTGTTTACTATTAGCATAAAACATTGCGTCATTTTACTATTGTATAAGATCATTGTAGTGGACATGAGATCATCATACAGTTAAATAGTACCTACACAGAGAAACAATCGTATAGATTAATATCTGACTATTTGTGTATTTTTAATATAGTAGGTACCTGCATTGCCTGCTGCACTCAGTCCTAAACCAGAAATTGGAAATTGAATTGGCAGGCACAATGCTAGCAGGTCATTTATGGAAACAAAAACTAGTCTAGATAGTGATGCTGATAATTAATTCTATCAATATTTGAAAGCTCCAGAGTACCAAATAAGATGATTTGAAAGATTGACCCTTTTCCAGATAAAGACAACTCTATTAAATACCTAAAATCGGATCATTGAAACAGAAAAAAAAGACGTGTGGCACTCGGGGACTGCCGCGGTAAAGCTATTGCATGCCACCTAAAGGCGAGTTACTGAACTAAAGAGACAAGCGTTAGGTTTTTTCGTTACGGAATTTCTGGATTCGGTCTCCACGCTCAAGGCTCGCGATAGAAGCTATGCTTAAAAAACATTTTAGCCATTGACAAGCAGTATTTTTATTTGGAGTGCCAGCAGTATATCCATCTCCTGACTAAACAGTAATTCATCTGGAAATAAAAAAGGCCTAAAGCACAGTTAACTTTTATTTATCTTCTGTGAGTGATTACTCAGCTACTGTATCGTACTTTGTTCTTTCAATGCGGCTATTCTTAAACGACTTATCTCGCATTACTCATGTAATTGTACAAAAGTAGCCGGCGCCGGCAAATCAGTAGCCAATAGAGTATACCTACTGGAACTGACTCAGCTGCTTGCACTTTTGTACCTATAGGCTTGTATGCCATCGATCTCATAGGATAAGAATACCTCAGTGGTTTAGTGAGTGAAGGCCCGTCTGAAACGCGGAGGTTGTGGGTTAGTTCCCTGCCACGGGACATGAACTCAATATTCTGGAATATGTTTTGTTCCGGGTCTAAGTAGTAATGTAAGTTCATATTTACAAAAGATTCAAGAGTCGGTCGCCGAAAAGCAATCAGAAACAAACGATTCTGATGCCTTCTTTCATCATGGTCATCTTCACGCAGGATAAGTAGAATCACTTTGCTATTCAGATTTTTATTTAAGAGTGATCTCAGTTCATTCTGAATAAATATTTATGATGATGACTTCTTGTTTGACCTATTCAGAGACTTTATACATTTATTTACAGAAACTAGACTAATACATAACATAACTGTACAACATTTATTTATTTATTTAAATAGAACCAGTGGAGCCACCTAAAGCCCGCAGGTGATGGTGGTGTAAACCAATTCTAAATTTAATAGACAGTTCGCTTGAAACCTTACCCAAACTGATGAAACCAGCCCTAAATACACTTTTAGCAATAGCTTTTATTGAGTAATAGTGACCCAACGTAGCCCTACAATGGACCATTCATGGAACAGTGGATCAATTACAATGCACTTTCGTCACGCGTTGCCACATACGTGCATTAATGAATGGTGTGCGGTGCATTGCTTTGAATTGACCCCAAATCCAAATGTAAAAGTTGATGAATATTGCTGAAATTTATTTATTAGCTGCGCCCCGCGGTTTCACCAGCGTCTCGTTCCCGCGGGAATATCGGGATAAAAAGTCGGTCAGCCGTTTTTGCGTGAAAGATTAGCAAACATTCTCACAAACTTTCACATTTATAATATTAGTAGGATTAAACTTAGATACTACATAATAGAAGTTGTAGCAGCATGGACAATTGAGGCTCAAAATAATTCAAATAATCTCAGTACTAAGCAAAGAAGACGGTTTAGGTGCTACAAGCCTATTCCATCTCATCAATGTCCCAGTCACTACATTGCTCCGTTCAATGTATTACATAATGTTAATTTAAAATTCAGTTCTATATTTCCAAAATATTTTGAACCCTATCTAGAACAATACACTTGTCAATAGGTCAAATCATAATAGTGTTAGATAATTATATTATAGTATTATATAATACAAAGAAGCTTATATAATAATCCACTTTCACTTTCTTCCTTTGTGAGATTATCTAATACATGTTAATTTAATTCAAAACATCTGTTTTCTTGTCTTCATTACCTGTCATGACAAATTTATGTCTTAACTAGCAGCACGTCCCGACTTTGAACTGGTGTACTAATGAAACTACCTGGATAAAATATAGCTTTTAACCATCCTGACAGCACGTTCTACATCGGTGAAAGAATTTTCGAAATCAGCTGAATAGTTTCGGACATTACCTCTCCGTCAAACAAACAAACCAACATTACCTCTTTATAGTATTTGTATAGACTAGCTGCTCCACACGACTTCCCACGCGTGGGACAGCTTTTGTCCTTTTCTAAGGTGCCTAAAGTCTGGTTTATCTCTGTCCAAAATTTCATGAAAATCGGTTCAGTGGTTTAGGCGTCAAAGCGTAAAAGATAAGAGTTACTTTCACATTTATAATATTGAAGGGATGAAACTCATCTATAATTATTTATGAATAAACCATAACAGTATGCAAAATTAATTGCTAAATGTAAATTAGTAGGTACTTTAAATAAGTTCAGTGATCTTTTTACAAGTAATAATAAAACATTGAAGGTTTTTGAATCCATTATCTTGAGTAAGGATGCCATTCTTCGATCAACTATATAAATAGTTGTATTACATTTTATGTCCTGTGCCGTTCTTCGATCAACTATAGTTGTGTTACATTTTATGTCCTGTTTATAATCTACTTTGATTGTCCCGTTAAAATTATCTACTCACGCTGTATAATCTCAGTAAAGCGAAAAGCGTGGTACTAGATCAAAAATCTGCAGATCATGCAAACATTTGACCCATCGTAAATGATTAGCGGTCATTTGCGTCAGTTAGTGATCATGTCACAACGGAACAACGTTTGACCACCAGTGACCACTTATGAAGACGTTTTTTTAGGTCGGTGTGGTCTAAAATTAGCTGGAGTTATTTACTTCATTTCACGCTGACTGGCCGATTCGTATACTAACTACAATAACTTGGAAAAGACAATAAAACGTGTTTAAAATAAACTATTCAATTGCATGATCTAAATAACTGCCTTAAACGTTTCGTAATCTGGCATCATCAACATCAAGGAGTATCCCGCTACTTGCCCGCGGCAAGTTGGATCAACGTTCATCTAGTAATTACAGTAGAAAGCTGTTCTACTTACCATGTGTGCCATGTGTGCAACTGTTTATGTCTAGCTTCTATATTTAATATTTCAGATTTTCTAATCTGTCGATTGGTCGTGGTAGATTGACGGAAGATATTGAGGGTGGTCGTAATGATAGTGATAGATGTCAAAAGTGATCAATTCGAAAGAGAATCATTCCGTAAATTAATTTAAAAACCATCGCTAGGATCAATTTTACTTTAAAACTTAAGGAATATAATGAAACAGTCATCATTATCCTGCCCTTATCCCACGCTAGGTGGGGTTGACCCAACATAAGGAGGCATCCAAAATACGTACGCACCTCAATCTCCTACCAACATACATACAAAATAATAACAATAAGATGAGCTACCACACTTGTGCTCTGATAGTTAACCATTGTAAAGACAAGTTGTCAAGTTCATTAAACACAATACACGATTGAACTTGACAGTTAAACTGGTTTTGATCACAATACATTTGTTCATTAACATCCTGTTCTATCAATCAATCCCACTACTGGGTTTCTAAGAAGGTCATGTAAATAAATTCTAAATAAAAGTCATATACTTCAGATAGGACATGATAGAGACCACAATTTACAGTTACTAGAATTTAAATTTATGTTTTACATGGGACTGAGGGATAATCAAACGACAGACACACAGAGACACACAGGTTCTATAGAAAAACAGAACCTTGAATAGAATCGAATTCGGATGGCACAACACCGCCAAGAGTAGCGTTAAAGAGAAGAGGTCTTTACCCAGCTGAGTAGATAGATAGATGTCTTACATACCCTCGTTTTACAATTGAGAATGAACAAATCCATCAGCTACCTAAGTACTGGTAGCTGATGGATTTGTTCATTCTATTCTACTAGGTAGTACTCTACCACACATATAGAGCAAGTGTAAGGTTACGACAACTCAGGATGTTATGAACATAATAATCAGTACTGCCGTAATGCAGTGCATCCGATGACCTTAGCCCACGCGAGCGGTCAGCTGAATAAAATATAGGGCTTGGGTCTAATGTTTCTCTATTGTCTGTGCTAATTCAAAAAACTTCAGGCATGTGAATTGCCAATCCCGAAATTCAAAATAAATTGTGGGAACAATCTCCCTTCAGAGAATTAATTATAAGTTTAATCACGTACATAATAAATACATAATTATAAAAAATCTTTATTTCCCATACATTTTCATTAAAAACAAACAAAAATAAAGCACAACTTAACATAAAACTAAAACTATGATAAAAGATAATTTTAAATTCGTAAGTATGCTAATGTGTTAAACTAATTAATTAGTGTATAGGATTGGCATAAGACTGCTTGACGCGGTAAAAGCCTCTTCCAAGTTCTTCCATCATTTCCTATTTCTTGCTAGTCTAGGCATCACGGGCTAACCATTCTATAAATTAATGTTAATTTACCTTCTGCAGTAAATAACAAGTAATTAAACTCTTTGAGTGATATGAAGATTCACGACTTGATACGTGGATCTCAGAACTTGTTAGACTAATGTTAACCCAATGCATAGAAATTTGTAAGAGTTTTAAAAATGTTTTTATGATGCTCAGTCAATGAAAAGAGATAGCAACTGATTTAATATTCGTTTTAGTTAACGTAAGTTTATTAGACCAATACGAATTAACTAAACATGGCATAGCAGCAAACAAAGTTTAAGTAATGGTGGTATTTCACCCAATTCAAATAAGACCACACAAGACATGGCAGAAAACACAGTAATGGTGGTATTTCATGGTTGATGTCATCGGTACCTGATGAAGGGTATATGGTTATACAACCTTGTGACAAAGTACATCACGTCATTATGTCTGTATGTGGGAACAGAAATAATAAATGACGATTTATTGTTAAGATTGTTATTCAGTGGCGTGAGATGCGTTTGTTGGTTTGGTACTTGATAGAAAGGGAAAAAAATGGCTTCTGAACTTGACATATGACAAAATTTAAATGTTTATACGAAATTGAAGTCCGCGAGGAGTGAGCATACTCACTCATACCCAGATGAAGATTCTCCGGAAGAATCGAAACATTGTCGGTATCTAAATCGACAATATTTTTACGTGAGTAATTCCCGTTGAATTCATTATAATGAAATTGAAGTCATTATAATTGCAATTTCGTGAGAAGAGATTCTGCACTGTAGATGTGGTTTACACTTACATTAAGTTTTTAAGGGAAATGCAACATTTCAATAGTTCTGTGAGTATTTTTTTCTAAGTTGTTTTATTTATAACTAGCCGTCCCGCGCGCGATTTCATTCGCGATGACTTTAGAAACAGGACCTTCTAGAGAATAGTTATAAAATGAGGCACTTATGTTCCTCAAGAAACCAGCCTGCAAAATTTGAAAGACATCGTGAAGGTCAACATTTTAACCAACTTTGACTCCGCCAAATTGACCTTTAGGGTTAAAATTTAAAAAAAACCTAAAACAGGTTTACCTTTATTATCAGCTAAGAATCTATACTTGAAATTTTGACGCTCCAACTGTCACCATTTTGTAGCTATGAAAAATATCACTTTTGACCTTTCCCTTGACCTTTGACCTTAATATTTGTCAATAACGGGTGCTTTAGCATTAAAAGGAACCTACATGCAAAGTTTCACCATCATAGCTCTTCTGGTTACAAAGATATCGCAAAAGGTAAAAAAATGCCCAACTTTGACCCCACCAAATTAACCTTTAGGGTTAAAATTTTGAAAAATCCTGAAATAGGTGTTCGTTTATTTTAGGTTAAAAATCTACTTTCAAAATTTTGACGCTCTACCTGTCACCATACAGAAGATATAAAAAAGTTGACCTCTGACCTCGAATTGACCTTTGATCGAAAAATCCTTCATCCGCAAGAGTCTCTGTTCTATTAGGAACCTACATGCAAAATTTCAGCTTCGTAGCACTTGTGGGTTCAGAGATACGTTGAATGGTAAATCATGTTTTTTTTTTAATTTGCATTTATACCTCGAATTTGACCTTTGATTTAAAAATTCATTCACAATAGGTGCCTACGTCTGAAAAGAAACCTACATGCCAATTTTGAACTTTGAAACTCTTCCAACACCAGAGATATCATGAAAAATCAAAATTTTACCCAACTTTGACTCTGCCTTATTGACCTTTAGGGTTAAAATTTTGAAAAAACCTCAAACAGGTTTACCTTTATTTTAAGCTAAGAATCTTTACTTGAAATTTTGACGCTCCAACTGTCACCATTTTGTAGCTACGAAAAATATGACTTTTGACCTCTCCCTTGACCTTTGACCTTAAAATTTATACATAGCGGGTGCTAAAATATTAAAAGAAACCTACATGCAAAGTTTCATCATCATTACTCTTCTGGCCACAGAGATATCGCAAAAGATCAAAAAATACCCAACTTTGACCCAACCAAATTGACCCTTTGGGTAAAAAATTTGAAAAATCCTGAAACAGGTGTTCGTTTATTTCAAGTCAAGAATCTACACTCAACATTTCAACAATCTAGCTGTCACCATACAAAAGTTATAAAAAAAGTGACCTCTGACCTTGAATTGACCTCTGATCGAAAAATACGTTCTTAACGCTCATCTACGTCATCACAGAAACCTACATGCAAAATTTCACTTTAATAGCACTTGTAGTTTCAGAGAAACCGTGTCTCTTACGTTTTGACCACTCCTTTATATATATAGATAGATAAACAACTTAAAAAAATATCTTTTTAAAAACTGTGTCTCAAGTAATAAAATAAAGTCCTTGAATTTAGTTAGTAGATAGTACTATTTCGATGTATTTCAAAATATTTTATTATGTTTTCAGGTTTGATATACCTTCTAAAATGTGCAACAAAATTAAATGTCTCTTTTTAAAGGCACGCAACATTATCAACAATTATAAAATGTCAATGTCTCCACGCTGTTGCAAAGATTTATTAATATCAGATGTCTTTTATTGTGAAAACGTGGTTGCTAAATAATTTCCAATAGGTATTACCATTTATATATACCATTTCTCTTACTAAAACTTTTGATTCAGGCGGGTATTTAACCCGCTTTGATAGGTACCTACCGAGCGATCGTCTATTGGAGGTGCAGTTATTTTTATCTTGCTTTTAGTGTAGTTTTCCAGACATTTTAAGAGCAAAAAGTATATAAACACAAATTTTGCGTCCGTCCGTAAGCATGAGCAACTAGTCAGCTCTGGTAACAGAGTTTTAGGTGGCCTAAATGCATAAGTGTAAAAACATCACAATGAAATGTAAAAGCGATACATCTTAGTAGGCCATTGACACAATAAAAGATTTTCTACACACGCAATTTCTTGTACCTATCGTTATCATATCAGACATATCAATGGGATATTTTGTCACATGTGAAAGTATTTGTTCGATACCGACTCGAGATAATGACTTTTTGTTACAACAATTGGGGTCAGTATATCTCTCTTCTTGTACCAAATCACTACTTTATTGATTCACTAGCAACACGCCCCGGCTTTGCACTCGTGTACTAATGAAACTACCGGGATAAAAGCCTATAACCATCCCGACAGTCCATTCTAAACATATATCGGTGAAAGAATTTTTGAAATCGGCTGAGTAGTTTCGGAGATTACCTCCGTCAAATAAACAAACTTTACCTCTTTAAAATATTAGCATTGATTCGTTGTTTAATTAATTCATTAGCCATTTAATTTAGAATATTTGAAATCAATATAAAGTTTGTTTGTTTAACGAAGGTAATCTCCGAAACTACTCAGTCGATTTTAAAAATTCTTCCCTGATGGTAAAATGGACTGTCGGTATGGTTATAGGCTATATTTTATCCCGGTAGTATCATTAGCACACCCGTGCAAATCCGGGACGTGCTGCTTGTCGTAGGTATATACAATTAATAATCGCTATTTTCTTTCATAAACTCTAAGATCGAATCAACCTACAATACATACATCATTAGGAAGTGTAGGTTGTTATATTAGTTATTCAGAAATCAGTTTTTGAATTGAATAAGTAGGTAGACGATCCTACTTAACCTTAGAGCTAGAATAACGACGCCTCCAACTTGTCTATCTAACAATATTAATCAATTAGACAATTTTAAAGATAATATTGTTTGATGAGATCCAAGGTAAATAATCATTGCTAATCTCTTGAGCCACCTACAGTAAACCTAATGAGGTTTTATGTTCGCCAGTCTTTTTCTGATTTTAAAAAGATCTAAAAGAAGGTAAAGCATCAGGGCACCGTTATTGACTATTTTATGTATTCCAATAGGGCGATGTTGACTGAGACTGACTGACTAGCGTTAGGTGTTTTCGTTACGGAATTTCTGGATTCGGTCTCCACGCTCAAGGCCCGCGATAGAAGCTAAGCAATAGCTTAAAAAAAATGTTTATAATGTTTCACTATATCAGAGTTCTGTAACATTGTATTTTATACCAACTAATAAACATCACCTTACTCAAAAAATTAAACCTACAGTTTATAAAACTCCCCTTCGTTTATTTTCGTCTTAGATCTGCCCGATAAAGGATGATGGGCGGACGTCGTCTAATTTTATGGATATTAGACGATTTGGTTTATTGTATCGTGAGTCTAAATTCTAAATTGGATAGGCTCTTTTGTATGACGAAACGACACGGATATTTTAGGTAGAGAGTTCGTGGCTTAGATTTTTTAGATGAGTTCAGAATCAGATGATGTTCTTCGCCATCAAACTCAAACTCAAAATGTATTTATTTAGTACCATCGGTTATAGGCCAGACCGTCAGGTCCTTTAAATCTAAAAACTATTTATTCTATACCTGCCTGTCCCATATTGCTTTTAAAAATATTAAAATTAAAATGGACTTATTCATAAAAACTTCACAATTTAATATAGGTTTATAGAGTGTTTTTTTCTTGTTACTCATATGGCAACGAAAAGAGATAGCAACAGATTTGCATAAGGGGGTCAGAAGCTAAATCACTTTTCAAGAAAATACGAGCTGTATTTTATTTTCTGTTCTTATTTTGAAATTAGAAAAGTAAATATATAAAGCCTGTTCAAATTTGTGTCTACATATTAAATCTTTTTTAAGCCCAGAATTCACAGAAACATAAAAAAAGCTTTCCAAATTCGTGTTCTATTTAAAATCTCCAAAAGAGCTTAGAAAGATTTAATAGGATCGCTCTGGCAACACTCGTGTTGAGGATTCTGAAACGTGTTTACAAAAGGTTAAATGATCATGTTTTATTTGATTAGTGTTTTATGGTCTTGTTGATCTTGTCAGCGCATTTTCTTTAAGTATTTGAGAATAGAAGCTTGAAAAGGATAAAAATAGCTAGTTTTGGTAACGATAACCATTGCCCTTTCAAAATGTCACAATCTTTCGATTGAAAGCACTTCCAAGTATGTAATGGATTTACAAACTTGAAGGAAGCTTTTACCAGATTAAATACTGCTTTATCTTCCAAAAATAGCATTCCATAAATCCATTAGTTACCTACCAAACACAGACGAGCTACCCACACGCGTTAATTTTTGACATCCCACTAATTATATACTATGGAGTGTTCTGTGCCTACTGATAATAAACACTGGCCGTGAACTGTGAAAAAAACATGTGCAACACACTGCGTACACTGAAACACAACTTAAAAGGCGCAGCGGAAAAGTTCATTCGTTACTAGGTAAATTAGCTCAGATGCCACGTCTCAAATATTCAGGTACTCTATGTGGCTATACCAATATTTTGAATCATTAGAATAATTGGTAAAATATAATCTTTCATTAACTGAAAGATTATTTCTAAATACTGAAATAATTTATCACAGGCCAAGTACAAGTTTAATAAAATGAGTTTGAGATAGACATGTTAGCTTCTTAGTAGCAATACATTCTATTAACTATATCCTTTTTTCTTGTAGCTAGGTGGTTATTCATTAGTTTTTTGGCTACATCGATGTACCTTCTACTTTGTGTGAACCTGTAGTTACCACAAACAAAGGGAGAGAAGGAAACTAATTAGGGATCAATGAAGCCGGTTTTGGAATGGAAGTGGTTTCGATGTGTGAGCTAATTGACATGTGCGTGGGCTATATTTTAGTAAATAACTAATAAACGCTAAAAATTTTAAAATGAACCGCAATCCCTAGAAAAGACCCTATTTATTTTTAAAAGTTTCAGTCACAAACTTTAATGTGCTTCAAAAATACAACATCAGTGTACCAAACCTCGGTTCCAATCATTAATTTTAGAAGCTGTTTGATTTCGACATTCATTAAAAAAACCTACAGTGGTACTGAACATCTTTCTTTTATAAAGTCGGTTAAAAAACTGTCACGATTCCCGTTTCACTTTACGCCTCAATTCCCAAAACCTTACAACAGAAGCCTAAAAAGTCTAAAAACCAAGATTCCCCAACTTTGTAAAGTAAAAACATGTTTCTGGTTCAGCCAAGCGTAACCTCATCGTCTCCCACGACTCGTTTCCTGAGGGAGCTCCTTGCTCCATTGAGTCCACTCAATGGAATGCCCCACTAATGTAGGGCTTCGTTCTCCCATCTATATCTTATGTCTTACTATCTATTTACAATAATGAATGTGCAATCAAAGAAAAAGTTGAATTGCGCTTGTGGAGGATATAAAATGAATGAAAACTTATTAAAAAAGTTCAAGAAACTGAATTAATAAAATGTATCCATGGCCTTATTACCTACTTAAAAGGGACTTCCAGGCAAACCTTGGATGTGAAAAATCTTTTGTATCCCTTAACTTTTATGACTACTTGTGACCTCAGCGACTGTAACTTTATACGTCAAGGTAAATAAAATAATTTTAGGATTTTTAAAATGTTTTTTAAGTCGCAGTACCGTAAAAAATAAGTAATTTGAGATTTAGTTGTAGAAACATTATTGTGTATTATCTTACAAGCTTTTTTTATTTATATTGTAGAGATCAGTAACAATAAAAAAACGCGATCTATAAATTGTTTGGCCAAAATCAATCTTTAATGATTATATTTAAAAAAAAAATTGACCTACCGACCTGCAGATAGAATGTCTATTATGAAATACTTTTATCTAAAATGCTAATTAAATACCTGTCAATTTCCATTCTCGTGCATCCACCTACAGTGATGTTTATCTAAATTAACTAATGTATATCGTGCTTCGATCACCACTTACGAAACGTATGCATCCCATGTTGTGTTGTAACATGTAGGTACTTAGCATCCGAAGCAGTAGGTTCATTTTTTGTAATTTTGGTACTTATGCACATAGGTTTCTACCTATACTAATTTAGTTTAGCTTTCAATTGTGTAACCTTACAAAAAGTGGGTGGTTTAGGTATTGGGCAATCCTATTCCATCCTCAGACCAAATAAAAATTAATTTTTATTTGGTCTGAGATTCCATCTTAACAATATCCCAGGCACTACAGTGTCCCGCGAAGTTTGCCTCCTGACGCTGTATAAATCATCTACTCTATAGATGCAAAGGCCTGAGTTTTTTTGTACAAAAAGTGGGTTTGTAGCAAATATGACATGTATTTGGACATACCTCTGACTACCCCATTAGACGTCTTCAAAGGATCTAAAGAATTAAATAAAGATCTGAAAGAAAATGTCTACCGCTCCTGGGATACAGTCGTGAATATGTCTTTTTCTATCTTTTTAGACAATTGTGATCGAACGGTAGTAAATCCGTCACGGGATCAAATCCAAGATGAAATCTCGATTTAGCAGATCATTAAAAGCTAGAGCGAATAAACATGAGAAGAGTGAGACGGCGAGTTCATTGAACTAGACCTGTTCTGGACCCGTCTCGATTGTCCATAAACCAAGACGTTTCATAATAATTATGGGCATAGATTGAATCTTGAAACAGATTAACAGAAGTCAGAGGAAATAGGTGACGCGTCCCCACGGTCACGGTAGATTTATTCTATAATAGACCCATGTGCACACTATGCAAGCAATAAGTAATACCACAGATTACCTACAATAAGACAGATACCTCATCCCGAACATTGTTCGTTTTTCTTCGGGATATTTTTGTGTTTGATTTTTGCGGCGCCCCGAGCGGTGTTGTAGTTAAATGGGACTTAAGCATAAAAAAAAAGCTAAATCTAGCGGCCTAAATTTTGGCTACTTAGTCACATAAGTATTTCATATTACTATGTAAATAGTACTATTGTGACGTCAATCGTTTTCATGTGAAATGTCTTCGAAAGTAATTCACACACGGTATGAATGAATATTTAAATATTTTAATTAAAATATTATTGTAAGAGAAAAACAATGGTTAGTTATGATTGCGTTGTATTCCCAAAACTTTCATGAGTGATAATTGGATCAAAACAGTTTTTAACTCTGTGTACATTTATATTAAATTTTAAGTTACACCAACAAAGTCCATGGTAAGACTGAGTTGTATTTGTATTATAAATTATTATAACTGTATAAAATCTATATATATTTTACGTTTCATGGAAATATATTTTCGATGCTAGATACATGTACAACCTGATCTGAGCTAAGTGCTTAATTTGTTACGGTACTTACATTCAATTAACATATTATAATATACCAACTTATTTTTATTATCTTGTTTCAGGTAAGTTGTCTTCTTCAATATTAAAAAATTTGGATACGCCAGAAGAGTCTAGTCTGCCCGCGGCCACTGCTAGTGCAATCCAGTTGAAACGTCGGGATAAAATTAAATTAAGGTAATTGCGAAAAATACCCGTAAATAAAATGTTTTATTACGCCAGAAGAGGAAGCCCTAAGAAGAAATGGGTACCTACTCTTTATTGGTCTTCTTAATTACATTCTACTATAAAGGTCCCATCCATTTAGGGTTTAAATCTGATATTGGAGTCAGACAAACGATTACAAAATATATAGAGTCGAAACACTACTTGGCCAAACTCTAGTTTATTTTATTTTAAACATTTTAAAACCAGTTCACACTCTTAAGTTTCGGTCACCTCTATATTTTATTACTTAAGGCTTAGTTTCTGCTGTACTTTATCGTTAAATATTTTTATGGTTTAATTTTAATCAGCTATTTAAATAAATATTTGAATCAAAATCAAAAAACGAAAAGATATCTTTACCAGCTGCAGATTAAGATACATGTCATAACATAAATAATGTTATGTAAAATGATGATAGGTACCTAAAATATTAAGCAAAGGTAAAACTTCTTTAAGACGTAGGTTGAATAAAAATGTGTTGTGTAACAAGGTACAGGTCACCTCACAATCAAAGTTGCATCCCTCATCGTGTCGCTATTGACACACAATTGTATATATTACCATTTACTGTCATTGGCTCTGATTCTTGACTCTAATCCTAATTTTTTGAGGCTATTTGTATTAAAATTTTTTTAATATTTTGGACACATCTCACTCTAAAGAAGGTGACATCACTTAAATGACACTCAGACAGGGTTTTAATTCACAATCTAAAGCTTGAAGTGACCAAAGTTCTATCAATTAAGCTACCGGGCAATTAAATTACAAAAAAAATTGAGAAATTTTACCACCGTTCCCTGCTAAAATTTATCGAAAAGAAATGTTTCCAATGTTTGTCGATGGTACTGTTCAGTTGTGCTGTACTGTAGTAATAAAAATATTCAATTTATAGCCGGCGATTTGTTTTAATTGAGCGGAAATGAACAAAATATACTTGCGGGTTATTTAAAAGGTTTTTCAATGAGTAACAGATTCTGTTACCTTGGTAAATTGCCTTAGTACATTCATTTTTGGACCGAGAAGTATTATATTAATGACTACAAACCTATGTATGGAAAAACACCATATTACGTTCGATATAACTTTAAGTTATCTAACATATTGTTTTAAAAAGTGAATAATTGTTACATAACAAAAAATTAATAAGATTCGGTGTTGTATTCTAGCCACAATACAATAGTTGTAATATGCCATGACTGATTTTCAATTCTCATCTTGGTGAGAAAGACAGTAAGAGTTGTGTTGCGAACTTGTGGTAAGTACATTTTAGAGCAGCCAAATTCAGCCATATTCAATAACGAGTTCGCGAATCAAATAAATTAATCTAAAAAATTCTAAATGTTTATGAAATTGTAACCGGAAAACAGTCGCCAAGGAAACTCATGATTTCCTTAGAACTCTCACAGCATTAAATGAGTAACTCAAACACTTAATTTCACTATTTCACTATCACTGATTCATTTGAATTGGTGCCAATCTTACTCATTCATTCACTACGCAATGATGCGTAAACGCAGAAAAACTGGATGATAAACAGATGTAAATCATGTTTTTCTTACTCGTTGAGAAGATAGTATCATCACAGGTTCACTTAAACGTGTCTTTTATGAACTCCTAGCACGTCCACGCACGACTACTCTGGAGTTCCAGTAGTACACCCGTTCGTCTTGGAGTCTTTTCTTGGAGTTTCATTAGTACACCTGTTCGTTCGTTCTTTGTACGAACGCACGAACGAACGAGGGTACTAATGAAACTAACGAGATAAAATACACCTGTAACCATCCTGACAGACAGTCCATTCTATACATCGGTGAAAGAATTTTTGAAATTGGCTGAGTGGTTTCGGATATTACCTACCTGATTTCGGCCGCATAACATAACAATGCTATCAAAGAACCGAAACATCATAGCATATGTTAAACCTTGACTTAAATAATAATAATAGATTTCTGAGAATCTCTAAAGACGAAATCAAAGTTATAAAGATGAAACATGCGTAGAGCTCTCGTGTTAGCTATTTGCCCTCGTCTGGCTTTCCCGTTAGTCACCGATGATCAGACGCACTAAAATATCGCGGTGCTTGAACTCTCGACACACAAACACTTTATACTAACGTGTACTTCTAGAGGTATGATAATAAAACTATTTTTACACTTTTGTGTTCGATATCCGTTACGAGTTTAAATCTAAAAGGTTTATGTTTAAATTCTGGATCTTTGATCTTACCTATTACTAAAATGACGACTATAGAATATTTTTTTCTGATTTTAACACTGCTAAAGAGATTTCACAATAATAAATTCGAGTGAATATGCGAAGGGAATGTCGCACCGCCTTATTTGTCTGAAAGTATTGTTAAAGAATAGGTATTAATATTAATATTATTTTACAGTCTGTATCGGAACTATTCTGTTTTCCGGATCTGCATTCAACTGCGACATGGTTTAACAAAATACCAGTTTTTTTAGCACTTTTTCTATTCTAGCCTTGTATTCACGGTCGGTGAATTCATTATCCGATCGACTGGAACTTCTTATTTAAATTATATGTCCGAATGTCGTGTATTGCGACATTTGAAATTGCCATTTAAAATCTGAATATTTACGAGAATAAGACACGAAAAATACTGCATAAAACTACCATTTATAAACGTCATGGTTTAGCCTTCTTTTAGGCACACTACGTTTTTAGACGCGCAAGCACTGCGCGTTAGTTTCGATACAACGCGATACAAACGCGTAGCGAACAAAATTCAGGCGGCAAGCGGCGTGTACACTAATATCTTTTCTGCGTTCATTCCATCAACATCATCCACAGCTAACAGACCTTTAGCATGATTTTTTAGAAAAGTTGTGTTTAAACCTTATTTATTGCGGATAAATGTTTCTATAATGACAGCTCACAATTTCGACTTTAAGCGATTTTGAAAGCGAAAACACATTAGTGAAGAGTGGAGATGCAACCGTGACTGCTTGATACGGTTCGTGGATTAAGCTTGACCTACTTGGTGTAAGGCCAAGTGCGAGTTGGACTAGCATTTAAGAATCCAAAATATTTCTGCAAAGAAAAGAAGTAAATTACTTAACTTTTTTTTCAACCTGTTCTTGAAACGCTGGGCAAAGATCTTCCCTTTCTTTTTCCATTCATCCCGATCCACAAACTATAGAAAGAAAAAGTTCAGTATTCTTACCTTTTTTGATATAGCTGTATTTTGTCTAATGAAAAAATTCGTAAGGAAACCCGTGGCTTAGTCAACCCCACACGTATTGACCGCTGCTCTATCCTATGGCCGGTTGCTAAAAGGAGTTTAGGCGCTCAGCAACCCTATTCCATCTCCACAATGTCGTGAAGACGCTCTTTGCTCAAATATTAAGTTGCGGAACCCTGTAAAAGAAGGTAAGCCTACAACCAAAATGTTTATTTAGTCGTGCCTAACTCATTAGCTCTAATAAAAAGTAACTAAGTAGAAGACTGTGTCATTGGGTGAATGGTTTCATGGGTCAATCATGGTGTTAATGTACCTCGTTTGATTGATGGTGTTACCACAAGTAAGAGCAAAAAATATGTTGAAACGAGACTAAATAATGACAGAGTTATGAATTTTACCTCAAACTATTTAAACTAAATATCAGTTCGAAACGTCGGGATAATTAAATAAAAAGTAACGTGGTAAAGGTACTCGTAGTTATGATTTATTACCATCTAAAGTTAGATTCTAAGCAATTTCAGTCTCAAGCACTTTTTAAATCACATTTAATCAAAATAGAAATCAACTGATCAGTTTAATAAAATCTTTTAAAATCTTTTGACAGTTTCAGCGCGTTTTAAAATAAAATGATTCTGTCTTTCTTAAAATTAAGTAATTAGAATATTAGATTACAGTATACTTAAAAATACATAGGTGCCTAGTGTCTACACAGACAAAACTATGTTTATACTTTGGAATCCTTTGAAATGGTTACTAAACGAAATGTCTGTACGTCTTAATAAATCTAAATTGAAGGGTCCAATGAAAACAAAGGGCTATCGCGTCAATTGGCCGAAGGGACCCGCAGCGACAAATTGATGGTTAACTGTCAGTTAACCCTGACTGACTAATTGGTGGTTTATGGCTAACGGAGGAATTCACTGTTAGCATGGGTCATTGTGACCACATAACTGAAGTTGTTATAACTACTCGTATAATGGGTATGACTTGTTGAATAATAGCTATACTTCATTTCTTGAATCGAGCTAATAGGAACAAAAATAAACGCACGTGATTGGTCGTCGAAAATAATTAATTGTATTTCTCGTGATTGGCTAGATTTTCAAATCAATTGTCAATAGTCAAATCTAGCCAACCCAATGAATTTCGACGACCAATCACGTGCGATTATTTTTCTTCCTATTAGCTCGATTCAAGAAATGAAGTATAGATAGCTTTTTATTGCAGTCTGTATACTTAGACAAATTGAAATCTATGTATAACTGAGAGACAAAACATTGAAAAAAACTATAGATTCGGGCAGTTTTTGTTATTTATTTATTTATTCTTTCATTTGAATTTTGATTTACTTATTGTTCGTTAGTTTTTTACTATGTAGGTATTATAATTACACACTGTAAAATACACCAAATACAAATATCGTTTATTTATTTAAAAAAAGACTAATACTAACATTTTATAGTTCGAATAACAAACTCAAAACAATATCCTAGTTAATCAAATTCAATGTGACCTTGTTAGAGACTGGTCTTTTCAGTCTAAAAAACGCAGGTATCATGCAAATCTAAGAAATACTTAGTACCTATGTTTTTTTTTCTAATGTCTTGATCACCTTTTGATATCGATCGACCTTGGGAGTTACATAATTCACATAATCAGTCTTCTACATTATTAGCTGTACATAATAATCAGTTAACATACTTAAATTAAAAAAAATGTAGTGAAATATAGAATTGTTTTTTGAGGTTGGTTAATAAGTCGGTTAAAAATAAATAGTTGATTATTAAATCGAGGTATTCGATTTCAATAGATACCTATATTATTTGTTCAGGTTGCTAGTAACCTGACACCGTTCGATGGTCGTGTTTTTATCTAGACAGTTACGTATAACGTTGCGAAATTATGATAAACATGTTGAATAACTATTTACTTAGCCTGAATACCGGAAATATTTGGAATCGTACTAATAAAATGACTATCTTTTTATTCTTTGCATTTTGCATGAACCAAAATATGATACATTTTATAAATTATATGACCGGGTATTTATCATTATAATTTACAAAATATGATAGTCCGGTTGAAGCTAGGTTAAAAGTAGAATTAACTATAAAAATGAAAAGTTAAATACATTTAGTACCATGTAGAGTTTAGGACCAGTGACTACGTGCTTAATGTTTTTAATTCACTTTAACTTGGTTTAAACCAGGACTTATCCGCCTTAACCTAGAAAGCCATTATGCTGCTAAATTCTTTTAAAGGCCCTCCAAATATCCCTCCAAAAATATAACAGCACCAATGTTTTAAAATATCTAAGGGGTAAAAATAAGTTAATTTGTCTCGCTAAAACTCTCTGAAATACTAACTTACCGAATTGCTAATATGAAATACCATAATAAACTGGTGATGGATCTCAGCTTTCAGTTACCGTATGAATTAATGAATGAAAATCCTTTATTGCACACTTATAATTTACTAAAAACAGGATTATCGCGTTATATACGCGTTATATATATCATATCGTTTGTTGTCGTAGAGTTTAAAAAAGACTATTTTATTGCACACTTATAGAAAGGAACTTATGAACTGCAAATCCTTAGTAATCATTGTACAATTAGGATGTACTGTAATGGAATGAAAAAAAAACACTAAAAGCAGTTAACTGTCAGTAGCAAATAAACACCACAGGATTATAATACTTCTAAGAATTCAGGAAGAATAAAGTTTCATAATTCGTTCAGCTCACATGTGCAACTTCCTCTGTTGTTTTGTTCGCACATGTTTTAGATTATGGCAGTTGACAGTCACACTAAAAACTATCTTATTCATTGAATGTTAAGGATTGTTTTAAAACTGGTTGAAAATCTGTTCTCGGGTTCCTGAAGACCGTTACAAAATGCATTTTAAATTTAAAATGGAAAATAAAATAAGCGCATTTAACTGGAACTACAAGTTGAAAACTAGTGAGAGTTGTTAATAATGGACTTGGAGGCTTTCTAGAGGTAGCCATTCCTGTGTTATGGCAAGAAAAATATATTATGAAGGTCTTTTATAAAATAACAGTTGAAAATAATAAAGTAACTTATTTTTATAGATTTTTTTACTCTAACTAATCCTGTCGTAATCGTAAAATTCAAAATTAGTCGTATAGCATAATGACGACAATTTATCATTATAAATGTCTACCTCTCTAGCAATCTAAACTCGTAACGGTATCTAAACGTGACTTTCTGCTAAACTTGTTTGATTTTATCACTAACAGTTGATGCAATCTACTACCCGACTAAATTGCGAAGGCTTTAAAAATAGTAGGTAGGTTAGGTACTACAACCTCGATATTTTGAAAAAGGTTTTAAAAAAGCAAAAGAGACAAAAATGGGAACATAACCATTCAAGAAGAGGCGGAGTAGAGAAAACGATCGAGAGAGCGATGGAGATTGCATTCCTTGTGTGGGGTTAGTTAGTATGCGCTTGCGCAGCCGCCGAACGCACGCATCCAAGACTCGCGTCGCGTCATTGTCACTCCGTCAAGGGCCGAGACAACACGTCTGCCCATCCGATAAAACGACATTTAAATGATTCCGGTGATGTCATAAGTGTATGGTGAAAAGTGAAGTGTAAAGTGTACCGAACTGTAAAGAGCCGAGAATACTTTCACTGGACTGAAAGTTGTATACATTCTTTCGGACTACCTCTTTATAACTTACCGGAATTTGGAACGCTAAAAGGTAAACATTGTATAACCTTTACTATCCCTAAAAAAGTTTGTTCTTCTATGAACATATTTTTACTGAACACAAACCGGTAGTACGTTACAAATGACTTGAAGATGAAACTTAAAGACATAAAACCGTTAAGTTACTTTAAGCTTGTGGTGTTAATTCTTGGACGTTAATACAATGATGAATGAAGATGGTAAGATACGATACGAGCGAAGCAGCGATAAAGAAACTAATTAATATTAGAAATTAGCAACACGACAACATGCAATCCAATCTAAGAACTTAAGAGACGTTGGAAATCTTCGTTAATTATGGTTTGAAAACCTTATGGACATAAACTTAGCAGTTAGTGAAGTATAAGTCTTCAGCTTATAAAATTCTCCATGTCTAAGTTCCAATACAATTTTCTGCCTTTTGACTTTTAAAATAAATGTGAAGTAGGGCGTTTCGTCACGTGCGAAATATTTTCTCATTTATCTCTATGTTATCAAAGATTACCACTTGATCTCTTATTTACTCCTTCTGCAGATAAGAGATTACACTATTTATATAGTAAAGAGGAATTCCATGACGAAAAAAGTAACTTTTTATGATCAAATAAATATTTTTCAATCAGTAATGTCCTTAGAACGCAATAGTCATCGATGACAGATACAGCTAGAGACAGATCATTGACTAAAATACAAAACAACATTACAAACGCTTTTGTTAATAATACTTTACGCTACTTGTGCCATCCATCATCCCTCATTCATCATAAATTTTATTTATGCATTTAGAGCAGCGTATAAACATATTTATAATTTATCTATTTAGTGATTTTCGGAGTTTTTTAGGCCTAATTTTCTCCGTCATGGCTTACCGACTTTAAAAGCCGAGACTGACAATTTAACTTGCCCTCCGAAGCACAGATTCATGCCAGATTGATTTTTAATTCCTTTACAAATATTATTATCTAAAGGAAATTTCGCAATAGTGAAACCACACTCCAATCTTCATCGTCCATCACTTTAATGTTACACGATAAATGTTCTACATTTTCTATGGTAGACCACATCATTGACACCGTTTTTTAATACTTCAATATGAAATTATGTCTTTCACATTCTATCTAGGCTAGTGTAGGTATTAATTTCTGTATTTGAGGATATACTTTTAGTTATTTTCTAAATATTGATCATGTTTATTTTTATGATAGGAGACATTAAATTACAGGAAACGCTCATGTTTAATTAGATTACTGGCAATAAACAACAAATCAAATTATTTTTATTTTTTTTCATAAGTATAGACGTTATTTTTTTAGTTTCCTGCTTACTTGCAACTAAAATAGCACTGGCAAGGTTTTAAATCTAATAAGAGAAAAAAATGTGTCGCAATTTAGACACAGAACAGAAGGCAATTAGCTTTTTGTAGAACACAGTTACTTGATCGTGACTCTTGGTATCTGAGTAAGGAATTTAGAACCACGGTGCCAAATTCAAACAGTTCTTACGAACCGTTCTTTGGGGTCAAACACTTTTGAAAAAAGAACACGAAAAAAAAAACTTTATTTTCTTGTAACAGCTGTCAAAATATGTAGGATATCAAATTATGCACAATACTAATGATGACAAGTAGTCCATTACTTTTACCAAGATTTTTTTTTTAAGTCTAGCATAAAACTGGTTGCAAATAAACCCTTCTAATTCACAGTGATCGCTCGATTTTCGCTGAGAACAGTTGTGTTACTCGCGACCGCGCGTACCAACAGTACAAAGTGCTAACGCATCACAACAATGCCGTCGCGACACGGCCGGACCGCGAGGATGACCTAGTTATCATCGCTACGGCTTGTTTTGCAAAGACTGCAAATCATTTTGTTAAGGCGAAGCTATTGCTACTTTAACAATGAATACCTCTCCATCGAAAGATACAATTCAACTGCGAACTGAAACCGAACATTTATTGTATGAGCGGTTCAAAGAAGAACGCAACCTTCTTGCTGTAGAAAGGCAAGAACGTCAAAAGCTGGAGAGCCTTGTAGATGACTTAAAAAGTCAGATTGAAATTCTCCAGCAACAGCTGAAATGTGTTATGAATGCTAACCCACCGTCTGCATCGACCACACATAATGAAGACTCTTCGGCACGTGTCGAGTATGTCACTGATGAAGAGGACTTAGCCAAAGAAACGGAGTGGATCAGAACCAAGGCAAGGAAGAAAAGAAAATTGAACACCTCACCTTCACTCTCACCTAAGGAAGACAAAAATACTTCCACCAAAGAAAAAACTAAGAAAGTTCTCTCACCCCCCCCTATTGTAGTCGACGGGGTGAATAACTACCAAAACTTCTTTGACTTTTTGTCTAAAAATCAGCCATCAGAAACCTTCACAGTAAAGATGATGAGCGGCGAAAGCGTTAAAGTTAATGCCAGCAACGATGACGCCTACAGGTGTCTAACAAAAATTCTCTCTGATAACAACTGCCTCTGGCATTCTTATGAGAATAAACAAGATAGGCCAATAAGAGTTATGGTAAAAAAAATACCTTCAACCTGCAAACCAGAAAGAATTATTGAAGACCTTACAAAACAAGGTTACAAGATAGAGGATGCCGTTAATAAATTGAGTTGGAAAACTAAAGAACCTCTCAATATGTTTATGCTCACCTTCAGTAATCAAGAAGATATAAATAAAGTGTATAATATTAAATACATATTGGGGTGTGTGGTTGAAATGCAACCACTCAGAACTACCCAACTTATCCCCCAATGCAAAAGGTGCCAAGCATATGGACACACACATAAGTACTGCGCCAAAGAACCAAGATGTGTTAAATGCACAGGTAAGCACTTAACCATAGATTGTACCAAACCAGCTGGAGAGAAACCAAAATGCGTTCACTGTGGAGAAGCACACCCGGCTAATTACAGAGGTTGCACGATAGCCAAAGAAATCCATAAAATCAGGAGGAAGGCCGTTAAAAAACCATTAGTAAACCGTAAACAGCAGGCACCCAGAATACTGGTAAGTGACAAACCTGTACTTACTAACCAGCCCAAACCACAAGTGAGGCTCACAGGCGCCGCAAACAAAAATGTGTCCTATGCTCAAGTAACGGCAAAAAACACTTTAACCAATAACAAAAGTGAGCAACCCAGCTACTCGAATAACAGTAAATTAGATGAGATCCTGAAACTCATGATTACCTTTGATGAACGATTAAAGAAGATGGAAAATAGCACCAAAGCAGCTATAACTAAGGCCAAAAAATGATTTGCTCAGTTAAAATAATGGCATGGAATTGTAATGGGCTACCACAACACCAAAACGAACTGCAAGTAGTCCTAGATATGGAAAATATTGATGTGTGTCTTGTATCAGAAACACACTTTACGAGGCAGACACACATCAAGTTCAAAGGCTACAAAGTCTACCATGCACTTCACCCAGCTAATAAAGGTAGGGGAGGTAGTGCTGTTATCGTAAAGGAACTCATCAAACATCATGAAGTTAGTAAACATGAAGAGCCGGATATACAATGTGTCTCAATCCGAATTGATACTGAACAATATCCCCTCACAGTTGCAGCCATATACTGCCCACCGCGATATACAATAAGAAAACATACTTACGTTAATCTCCTACAAGAACTTGGCAATAGGTTCATTATTGGTGGTGACTTCAATGCCAAAAACACGTTCTGGGGCTCTAGGCTTATAAATACAAAAGGTAGAGAACTCATGAAAGCCATAAAAGAAACACACTCCGATGTTGCATCAACAAGATCGCCCACCTATTGGCCAACAGATCCCTTAAAAATACCTGACCTAATAGATTTTTTCATATATAAGAACATATCATCAAACTATCTTAAAATAGACCAGAGTTACGACATGAATTCGGACCACTCTGCAATATACCTAGAAATTAGAGATAAAGTTATTCTTAAGGATACCACTCCAACCTTAGTCAATAAATACACCGACTGGGAAAGTTTTAAAATTCAGCTGGACATGAATATTGAACTAAATGTCCCACTGAAAACCCCAGAGCAACTAAACAAAGACGTTGAAAATTTCATTAACCTGGTGCAGCAGACCGCTTGGGACAATACACCAGATTTTAAAAGAAGGATTACTAAAAATACGTACCCCAAGGAGATCACACAACTTATTAGTGACAAAAGAAGGCAAAGAAAGCGGTGGCAACAAACCAGGTGCCCAAAGGACAAGAAAAAGCTAAACAAACTAACAAAAACATTGAAGAAGGAAATACAATTACTAATTGAAAATACAACCACCTCTTTCCTAAAAAATCTAACAAATGACAGCAAAAGTAACTACTCGCTATGGAAAGCTACTAAAAACATGAAACGGCCAATGACCCAAATTCCTCCCATAAGAGAGGAAAACGGGAAATGGGCACTTAGTAATGCAGACAAAGCAAGAAGGTTTGCAGACCACCTAGAAAACATCTTTACGCCAAATGAATCTCAAACTCATGACACAGAAGCTACTAACTATGATGTCTTGGACGAACAACTTTATATACCGCCAGTATCACCAAGAGAGGTCAAAAGCGAAATTCATAAGAACATTAATCCGAAAAAATCGCCAGGCTTTGACCTCATCTCAGGTGAAATACTCCATAACCTACCAAAAAAGGGCCTTGTTAAACTAACAAACATCATAAACGCTGCGCTAAGGCTAAAATATGTACCGGATTTATGGAAGCTAGCTGAAGTAATAATGATAGCCAAGCCGGGGAAACCGCCATGTGACGTAAAATCATATAGGCCGATTTCTCTTCTACCAATAATTTCAAAGTTGTTCGAAAAATTATTACTAAAACGGTTAAGACCTATCATAGAAACAAAGAACCTCATCCCAGAGCATCAGTTTGGATTCAGAGAAAAACACTCAACCATTGACCAGGTCCATAGGATTACAAATATTATTGAAAGAACTCTAGAAGATAAGAAAATCTGCTCTACCGTATTTTTAGATGTGGCACAAGCTTTCGATAAAGTCTGGCATGAAGGCTTGATAATTAAACTTAAAAAAGTTCTACCCAAACCTTATGTAGATATTCTACAATCATACATAACGGATAGATTTTTTAGAATTCGCCAAGAGGATGCCTACTCTGACATAAAAGAAATAAAAGCTGGGGTGCCACAGGGAAGCGTACTAGGTCCGGTCCTTTACCTCCTGTATACCAGTGACATCCCTGAACTAGAGAATAGTACCATAGCAACTTTTGCTGACGACACAGCCATAATGGCAGTTGGAAGTACTCATGCAGAAGCGGCAGAAAAAGTTCAAAACGCTGTCAATAAAGTATATGAATGGACAAAGAAATGGAGAATCACTCTAAATGAATCTAAATCTATTCATATAAATTTCACCAACAAAAAGGAGGAGTACCATCCAGTATACCTGAACCATAAGCCCATACCGCATGGAAATACAGCCAAGTACTTGGGTATGACGCTTGACGCAAAGCTACGCTGGAAAGCTCACGTCAAGAAGAAAAAAGAAGAGTTGGACCTTCGTTACAAACAAATGTACTGGCTGCTTGGAAGACATTCTGCCCTATCAGTACCTAATAAAATCATTCTATACAAACAGGTTCTAATGCCAGTATGGACCTATGGAATACAGCTATGGGGCTGTACTAAGAACAGTAATATTCTAATCATCCAGCGTTTCCAAAACAGAGTACTCAGGGATATCGTAAATGCTCCCTGGTACGTAAGAAACGAAGACCTCCACCGAGACCTCAACATAGACTTCGTTGACAAAGTAATACATAAATATGCAGAAGCTCACGAAAACAGACTTCACCGCCATGTGAACGTCGAGGCTATCCAGCTCCTCGATAACACAGACTTAGTGAGAAGACTCAAACGGACTAAACCATTTGAGTTAGTGTAGTGTAAAACTATGTAAAAGTGTTAGTGAATAAGTGCTACATATTATAAAGAACACAAGAACAAAGTGTCTTCCCCTTAAATCATCATCATCATCATCAGTCATCCTGAGGCAAAAATATGTCGAGTGCAATGTGTAGTAATTGCAAACTAGTTATCAGTGAAGTCTTGGCGTTCATCCAAAATAAACTTCAAGTAATAGACCAGATTAGTTTGATGCAAATATGTATGAGTGCATTCACAGAGGAAGAGATAACGGTTGCAAAAAACCTACTTTTCGAATGCGTGCAACCAAACAAAAAGAAAACTTTAAGAAAACGGGAAGGCAAGGCTCAAAAGGACCTGGAAGACATTATTGGACTATTTAGAGATCTGGATCCAGACGATTTTCCCGTTTTTGTCGTCAAGAATCTTAACAAACTACCCCCCGTTACATTTGATCATGTTGATGTAACGAAGTTATTAAAAGATATTCTCTTGATGCAAAAAGATATCGGTAGTATAAAGCAGAATTATGCCACGACTGTTGAGCTAAGTGCAATAAAAAATGACCTAGAAAATATGAAGATGGCATCCTTAGTAAATAATTATGACATGACGAATGTCAACACGTTGCGAGGTTCATCTCGTCCAGTTGTAAATAATATGGACACCTGCTACGATAGTGGACCTATAGGATTGTTGCATATTCCCGATCCAACACTAAATCCTAATGAATCGGAAGCGGCAGTGCCTCAAGATAAACTCCTGTCAAAGCCAAATAGTGCTAAAGCATCACCTACAGTGCCTAGTGTTCTAACACTGAAAATACCTAAGTTAGCCACCGTTAAGCACACAAACAAGGCTGGGAAAATTCAGGCCTGTACTTCTGGGCATGGAACTCCTACAGTAAGTTGCAACTCGACATCAGCAAGTCCGTCTGTACCAGTTTCTATACCTAAGAAATCTTTCGCCCAACTAGCTAAAAGTGAAGGAACATGGAGGGATATACAGCCTTCAGAAGAATGGAAAATTGTACAAAGAAGAAGGTATAGAAATAGGTTAGAAACTTCAAAAGGTGAAGCAAAGTTGGAGCCTAATCACAAGTTTAAAGCTGCAGATGTAAAAGTACCGCTATTCATAAATAATGTCGATAAAGGTACTTCCGCGCAAGACATATCTAGTTATATCGTGCAAAAAACTGATATACAAGTATCATTGGAGAAGATCATACCTAAAACTGAAAGAGAATATGATGCTTACAAAATAATGGTGCCAAGAAGTCAGCTGTCCGTGTTTATGGAATCGAAATTGTGGCCCGCCGGCATTTCATTTAGACGCTATGTCAGCTTTTACAAGCGCGACGAAGGCGAGACGAGATATTCTACAAAAACCTGATTATGTTTTGTAAACTTATTACGTATAACTGTAAGTCCGTGAAGCGGTCATCTATGTGTATTAGCCGGCTATGTGACACTGCGCATATCATACAAGAGCCTTACAAGAAACATGGTTGCTACCACATGATATTCCTTTCCTCGGATCGATACGTGATGACTTCGAGTACACTGGAAAATCGGCTGTGGACACCTCGAAAGGAATACTCCGTGGTCGCCCATATGGAGGAGTGGCCCTGTTATGGAAAAAGAATGTATTCGATTCTATAAAAGTTATAAACTGCACGAGCGCGCGCATAGCAGCCGTGCGCTTCGAGATTGAAAACCGGTTCTTTATAGTGTTCAGCGTGTATATGCCTACGCAGGACATTGACAATCTGCCCGAGTTTACGGAGTGTTTAGGCGAAATAAGTGCAATAATTGAATCTAGTGAAACCGAATCAGTCTATATCCTCGGCGATTATAATGCGCATCCGTCCGAGTTATTCAGTGAGGAATTAAATAACTTTTGTGACGAGCAATCGTGGTACTGTGCGGATATATTAAAGTTAGGTATTAACTCGAGTGAGTATACGTTTGTGAGTGACGCGCATGGTTCACGGCGGTGGCTGGATCACTGTGTCGTGACTCAATCAGCATGGGAGTCCGTTAAAGACATTAAGGTATGTTATGATGTGATGTGGTCTGACCATTTGCCATTGTCTATTTGTTGTGATTTGAAAGTGGTTCATAAAAAAGTATTTGCAATAAATCCTAGTGTAAAAAATAATATTATTTGGGGCGATCGTAATTTATCACAAATTAATCAGTATTCGGAATATTGTAATAATAATTTAAAATTAATTAATTTTCCTGACGAGTTTATATTATGTGCAGATCAACATTGTGATGACATTTCTCATAGATCCATTTTAGATAAGATTTATTATGACATTGTTAAAATATTAAGTGAAGGTGCTATTCGTTCAAGTGTATTAAATAAACATAGGAAAGGGAAAACTGTGATAGGGTGGAATAGGCATGTGAGCTCAGCTCATTATGAAGCTAGAATTAAATTAAACTTATGGCTTTGGCATGGCAAACCAAGTAGTGGAATAATTTATGATGAGATGTGTCAAAGTCGTAAAACATTTAAATCAAAATTAAAGTGGTGTCAAAATCACCAAGAACAAATTAAAATGGACATGATTGCTAATCATAAGGAAAGTAAAAATTTTCCTATGTTTTGGAATAACATTAAAAAATTGGACTCAAAGACAAGGCTCCCTGGGAGTGTGTCGGCTGTCTCAGAACCCAAAAAGATAGCAAATTTATTTAAGGATCTTTTTAGTATAAAATCACCCTTGCGATCTTCTGTCGGGTCTCGGGTGAGCGATCCTAAGACTAGTCACCTTTCTAGTAGTCCGCATTCCTTGATACGATTTTCTGGTAGGGAAGTGACTAAAACTTTGCAGTCTATGAGTCGAGGGAAGTCCCCAGGACATGACGGTCTGAGTGTCGAACACCTGAGGCACGCGGGTGTGCACCTGCCTAGGGTGCTGGCCTTGTTTTATTCAATGTGTGTTAGCCACTCTTACTTGCCTCATGATTGTATGAAAACCATAGTCGTACCAATAATCAAGAACAGAACAGGGGACATAGCAGATCAAAATAATTATAGACCTATATCTCTTGCTACTATAATTGCTAAAGTTCTAGACCGGCTGCTGGATAAACACTTGGATCAACACCTTGAGCTGCACGATGGACAGTTTGGGTTTAGGCCGGGGCTGTCTACCGAGAGTGCCATACTTAGCCTTAAGCATACAGTTCGCTATTACGTGGATAGAAAGACGCCGGTCTATGCATGCTTCCTTGACTTGTCCAAGGCTTTTGACACAGTATGTTATGACATACTGTGGAAAAAGCTGAGGGATACTCAAGTACCGGAAGAGCTATGTTCTGTTCTTGAGTATTGGTACTCACATCAAATCAACCATGTTAAATGGGATAGGTCCTTGTCTGACGCGTATGGTATGGAGTGCGGGGTGAGGCAGGGGGGAATAAGTTCTCCAAAACTTTTTAACTTGTACCTTAATGGCCTCATAGAGGGCCTCAGCAGCTTACCAGTAGGTTGTAAGATAGGGGATGTCAGTGTCAACAACCTAAGTTACGCAGATGACATGGTGCTGCTGGCGCCGTCTGTGGCGGCACTAAGGGAATTGGTAGCATACTGTGAGACTTATGCTGCAAGTCATGGCTTGCAGTATAACGTCAAAAAAAGTGAGATTATGGTTTTCGGACCAGGGGGTAAGAGACCGGTTTCAGTGCCTCCCATTATGTTGTATGGTAAGGCACTAAACAGAGTTTTCACTTTTAGATATCTGGGACATCTTGTCACAGATAATCTAAGAGATGAAGAGGACATTGAGAGGGAGCGAAGGGCTGTGTCGGTGAGAGCAAATATGTTGATCCGTAGGTTTGCTCGCTGCTCAAAAGAAGTGAAAATAACACTTTTTAAATCTTTTTGTCAAACTTTTTACACGAGCGGCCTATGGTTCACATATACTAAGAGATCCCTCAATGCCCTTCGCGTCCAGTATAACAATGCGTTCAGGATGTTGTTGGGTCTGCCGCGGTACTGCAGCGCGTCCGGCATGTTCGCGGACGCGCGAGTGGACGGGTTTGCTGCCTGCATCAGGAAAAAAGCGGCCTCACTGCTGAGCAGAGTGCGCGGTAGTAGCAACACCATCCTGAAGGCAATTGCTGATGATTATGGTGGAATGTTATACAAGCATTCCACTATATCGACCTAAAATTATAACCTCCCTACCTGCTTGCATGTTAAGATTAAGTTACTAATTTAGTCCTAAGTCTTTATAACTAACAATTTTATGGATCTGTGACATCTGAAAAATAAACAAATTATTATTATTATTATTATTATTATTATAAATAGAGACAGTAAGAAACGTGCTATTGAGCACATTCTTAGTTATAAGTAAATTATAAAACTAAGTTAAAATCAAATTGCTCATTAGCCTACTTGGCTAGATCGTAATTTCAATAGTGTATAATAATAAATTATTATGCTCTAGTATTAAAAAAAAAAAAAAAAAAAAAAAAAATTAATCTTCTGTCAACATAATTAATTTTACATGCAACACAAATAAAACCAAAAGTTACATTATATAATTGACACCAAAACTAGAAAGCCGGTAGGTATTAATCAAAGTTGACATAGTAATATTTATTATTTTAATTGGGACCTTAGAAAGCAATCAATCAAAACATCTATAGGTATTAAGAAATGACCAATCTACTAATTTTTCTATGACATAATATGGAAATTTCGACATTTTATTTAATTTCAGATAGATGTTTTTGAGATAACCTTTTTTAGCAATTTTGTTTACATAAAACATCATTCATTAATCTAATCTGAATTGAATTTATTAGATATAATGTTGCCTACCTACTCTTCTTATTAAAAATGCAAATTAATATTTATATATATATTTAATAAGAAGTGTTAGCTTTTGTCTTTATATTTTGTTAGGCGAAAAGTTTTGTCTATTCAATTGGAACTTACTTATCTAAGAATAGTTTTGTATTTATTTTTAGAAACCAATAAATAAATACCAGACGCCTTATCAAACAGACGTCCTAATAATTTATCAATGGCCGTATCCATCGTATTAATCATAGATAATACAGCCCCAAAGCTATCAAATAGATTATTTTAGTGGCAATTGATGACTCGAAGTGATGCACCCACTTCCGGTGGTGTTAATAGTACCTACCTACCTATTTATGTGTGTTTATGTGGCAAAGAAGCAATATTCGTAGAACTTACAACATTACTTTTTGGTACCTAATACAATTGAATGCCTAACAAAAAACGTAGGAAGTGTGTCAAAACTCAAACTCTTATTACAGACTACTAAGAATATATTTTTTAACTAGGGGATTCTATCGCCAGTTAAAGACGGATCGTCGATCGACGTCCCGTCAATCCCACCCACTTCAAAACTATGCCACTTACGAAACGTCTCTGAAAATAATCTGTAGGAAGTTAAGTCAGGAAGTCAGGTAGAATGAAATGTAGCGTGTAGCCACATTATTGGAGGGAAAAGATGAAACAAAAAATGGATTAACGAATTAAGTCCAAGAAAGGAAATACGTAAAGAAAACTGATTTCCTTAAATCTCAGATAATAAAATTGAAAGAAAAACCACAAAGTTTAATGGCTATAGGTACCTTACCTACTAAAAAAACTGTGTTATCTTTCATTACCGATAAATTACAAAATGGACTTAATAATTATTGAAATTTAAGGTACCTACTTTAAGCGAAAAATTTGGCAGATCACCCCTCATAACCTGACTTATTAAAAAACTGCTTGCATTACCACTCAAGTAAACTATTCAAAGAAAATAAACTCATCGTCTATTCACCTTACTTCAAAGTTCAAAGTACTTACAGCAAGGAAGTCCACAAATACACGAGGAAGTTAACCACTCCCAAGAAACATTAGTCTCTCGTCACATTCCGTGGTGGCCATGTGTCGCGTGTATTCTTAGCTTCCATTTGATTCCCATTGAGCTATACCCATAAAGATTAATGTGCTTTGATTAGTAGGCCTAATTATACACGAACTTAACATAAACAAAAAAATATACACAAACGTAGCGTCAAACAGATCTTTCAACAGATTTGTAAACATGAAGATGTTAAGACACTGTTAGGACAGTTAAGTTTGGTTTATGAGACGACCTTTTTAGCGCAGTGGGCGAAGGCCTGCCTAAAACATAGAAGGTAGCTGGTTCGATCTCTCTGCGGGATAAATGTTTACATGATCTGAAAATATTCGTCTCCAGTCTGGGTGTATTTGAGATACTTAGATTATAATAATAAGCATAGGTTATGTGTACTTACCCACCTATTTAAAAAAGTTGGTAAGTACAAGAATGCTAAATGATGCTATCTAAGCTGTTTAGCATTATTTGTTTAGGTACTTATATACATCGAGGTTCATATAAAATACGTCACAACTTTCAAGGCAAAATATTTCAAGCAGTTACCATTTCAGGTTTTTGTAGCAGAAGGGCAGCGTTCCATTCATACGAGTACCTTTTAAATGTAGAAAGCTCGAATAAATCTTGACACAAGTCGTATTTCACATTCTACCATGAGTGCTGCATTCCTTAACGCGTCATGTAATACGTGCTCGCACAAACACCAATGCTCATTTGTGGCAAATGGAATGCATATGGCAACACTGGCCGAAAATCTCTTATATAAAAAAAAGTTCTATTGTCATTGGTACTGACTACATACTTTTTTCATTGGTCACATGTTTACTTTGTATTGTCGAATTGTACTATTTGTTTCTTTTGTTGCGCGGACAATACACACTGTTGGGTGTAGGTAGTAGCACAGAAATAGTAGGTCGATATGGTAGTAAGAAGTTAATAAGTATTTTAGAATAGAAACGAATGCTGTCATCGCTAGTGTGAGGTGTGAGTTTAAATTTTCCATTAATTAGATGACGTTGAGATTTTCAATAAGTACCTAAGTGCCTATATGACCGAATGTTGGCTAGGCATAATGACAACACTATAAATTAAACAATTAAATTAAGTTTACTGTCATGTTTACGTGTCATCATTAGTACACCCGTGCGAAGCCGGGACGTGCTACTAGTCCTTGAATAAAATTTCATTCGTTCTTCATTCAAATTCCAAAACGCTGACTTATAGAAAACTTAATAAATTTCAAAAAACTCAACTCACGCAGTTACTTTTATTGCCGTTTCTTCATTTACCATGGTCAGTTGAAGTTTATATAGAGAACTATAAAATAACAGCTACATTAGCAACTAGGCTAAACATTTCAAACGAAGAAAAACAATAGTTTTTTATAAACAAAATTCAAAATAATAATCACGTGCATCTGTAACGTAAATCAAAACTAACGAGGAGTGAACTTTTTAGAAAAAAATCACCTATATTTTCTACTCTGCTGGCGATGCTCCGTTAAATAGGTGCTTTTTCTTTACGATCTTGTTTTACGGTAAAACTGAAACATTTTTAATATCCTTGGAAAAATTTAATTACTTATAAATTAGATCGAAGCTTAGCCAAATTAATTAAGTTATTAGTGGCGATTCTGATGCTTGCCAAAGCTAAACCTAAACTAATTTGACAGCGCTAAAAATGTTGCCATCCTTTTCATAACGATCGAAATTAAACACTATAAAAATAAAATATAAATATCTTTGGACATTCCACACAGCGTCATCTAGTCCCAAGCTAAGCAACTTAATGCTTGAGTTATGGTAACCAGATGACTGATATAATACTTAGATACATTTTTTTTTAAATACATACATATTATAGATAGAAAACCCCCAGACACGGAACAAATATCTGCAGAACATACAAACATTTGTTAGCGGGGATCGAACCCGCGACCTCCGCATCTCAGCCGGGCTTTCACCCAACTGCGCCACAGTGGTCGAGAATGTTGGTAGGTAGGTATAGAAAAAACAAATTACTTTTGGAGACATCAGAATCGTCACGAATAAAAGCGGACGTAGAGTTCAAAAACAGCATGAAAAGTCATTGAAAAATCTATCTAATTAGGGAGGACGAATACTTTGCAGGCGTAGTACTTATTCTAGTTCATTTCACAAGTAATAAAATCTACAACTTTAGCAAAGCTAGCTCATAAACTCTCGACGCTGATTGCTGTAATATAATCGAACATCAAAAGGTCAACAACCGACTAAATATAGATAAATACATTTCGTTGCATTAGCTCTTTGATATTCGACTCCCCGATTAGGAACGGGTCTGTTTCGTTCTAATGGAGTGCAGTGTTTGTTTATGTGAATTGGGTTGTCTAAATAATGGTAGTTAATTGGATTTGATATCTTGTTATTTGTCTTTTTGTATTTATTTTCCTTTAACTTTACGAAAATAAACTGTAAAGACACATTTGATGTACACATGATACATTTTATCTGTCAAAGGAAAAATTAGCTAGAATAGAATAGAATATATATATAGAGCAAGTTTTAAAGCACTTTGTTTTTTTTCGATGCATTATTATTTGTATGTAAATTCCGTGTTAGATTAGGTATACCAATATTATACATGACATTAGATAGAGATCTTAAGATTTCCTTTGAAAGTTAACGTCGACAATAACAAAGATAAGATTACATGGAAAACAAACCGAAGGATGATAACGTTATTTAAAACAATGGCCGGTGCATATTGTTTTTTATCTCTTGATAGTCCTTGCCAGATGGTTTGATTTGTTTAAGGTCAATGGCATTCTAAATTTAAAAGAAATTTTAAAATTAAAGCATTATAGATCCTTACCGGATAGGAACCTATACTTCATTTATTCAAACGAGTTAATAGGAAGAGAAATAAACACACATGATTGGTCGGCGAAAATTGGATTGGCTAGATTTGACAATTGACAATTAATTTGACAATCTAGCCAATCACGAGAAAGATAATTATTTTCGACGACCAATCATAATGTGTGTTTATTTCTCTTCTTATTAGCTCGTTTGAATAAATGAAGTATAGGGACTTAACTAAAAGCATTCCTTTTTTTAATTATTTCAAACACAATATTCCATAGAATTTAAAATGATCTAGGATAGAGAGATTAATCCTACATTAATTCTTGATAATAACAACGAATCTGCTATTTTAACTATTTTTAATGTCGCTTTGAAATCAAACAAAGAAATTATATATTGCTAAATTGGAAGTAATTCTTATGAAGTACATATTACATATTCAACAGCTATTATCACAAAGATAAATAAAGAAAACTTTGATGACTAAAACGTGTTTTTTCAAAGAAACACAATCAATATCTTACATCAAATGACTCATAAGACATGCGACTCAATAATATAGATACCAATTACTTTAGTCAGTGCCCAATCATCAAATGAAATAGATTGCAATATTGTGTAGAAATATTTAAATACAGTTTTTTATAAAATTATCTGCTTACTACAAATAATCTTGTGCAAAATGACAAAGGGATCTTTTAAAATACGCTGGAACTCTGTAAGTTGAATAGATAATAGTTATTCCCCCAACAAGATCTCGCGCACTGTTGGTTGGTTTTTTATTTGGTACGTTCTTCTGACTAAGTACTTTGTTACTTACCAATCATTTGCCACTGTTAAATTATAACTAATGAATAGGACCAAAACTTTGCCTTGCAGTGAGATGATTATGGCTGAAAAATACTAATAAATCATTGCTTAAAAGCAAACTTTGTTGATCTTTAATCTGTTACAAATTAACAAACTACAACAACGTAGCGCTTAGCTAATGAACGATAATGTAGAATAATGAATTCCCGCCAACATGATACGTTACTGACAGGCATAGACAATGCGATGTGGTACAGAGAAAGCGCGCGTAAAAAACTTGACTTACGTCAACGGTCGCACGGACTAAATGGAACTTGTCTATTATGTGATCTACTTGGCTCTTTCTAGCATTCTTCTATTACTGTGTGAATTATATGTAACAGTTATAATTATCTATTGTTGATAATAATTCCTATTGACTAATTTGTCATTTACCTAGTTTTTCCGATAACTAGGTTACTAACCGGCTGATGTTACACGTAATAGTATTTACCACTAATACCTGGTTACACAAAAATTACATGATTTCTAGCATGTAACGAAATAATGGGAAGTCAATTTATTTAATAAGTAATTTGTGGTAGGCTTTTTACCTTTCCAATCAATAAACTTCAACCAACAACCGAATCGTTTTCTGCAATAATATTTGTTTATGAAATCTTGCGGCTTGCTAATAAATAGTTTTCAATGAGTTTAGAGTGGCTGTCACAATCAAGACTTTGCTAAAAGTAGTCGTTTGCTAACTCCTTACTATATACAATATATTTAGTTTTACCACCAAGAATAACCTAAAATTATATTTAGGTATTATAAGTAAGTACTTTTATTTAATTTCGGAAACCTAAAACGATTTTTATGAAATTTTGTATGCAGGACATTTCGAGAGTAAAAAATCATCTAGCATTTATTTTATTTTCGGTGTTTCAGGCATAAAACCTCGACAAAATTAAAGATATATTATGACTCTACCTGACATCCTATTGAAGAGTAATAATTTTGTAAATAAATACCGAATGAAACTCGGTTTTCAGTTACGAATAAAATATTCATCATCACCAGCCACTTAATAACCCACCCTTATGCAGGCATACTCCTTCGTGATTGCCATTCGCCTCGATCCTGCGCTAGCTTTAATAAAATATTAAAATACGAATATTTGTCATGTCATCATCATCATCCTCATCCGCAGCCCGACTTCACCCACTGCTGGGTATATAGGCCTCCCTCAGTTTGTGCCATCCGCCACGATCCTATATATTATCCTATATATCCTATATATATTTGTCATGTAGCAAACATTAGTGCCGACCCCACCTAGTGGGATAAGGGCAGGGAGATGATGATGTAGCAAACATTAAGTCCAATTGAACCATGATTCAAAGTCATGGCAACTCCCTGTTGCAACCAGTTTGTCCCGTTAGCTCTCACGATTGTATCTATTCTATGGGTTAGGAAGCTTACCGTTGGAACCTGTATCAATGGGAACTTTTATATAACTGTTAGGTATTAATTACTTGCTTACGTACTTTCTTATTTCAGTTATACAGTTACTAAGTTGCTCTAAAGTCTAAAAGGGTGTAACAGGTTTTTGGACATTACTTCTGAGTTGACAAAAGACATTTTCGAATGATTTTAAATGGCCATATCTGAAAGGGTCTATCGCGCCTTGGAAAGGAGAGTCGTAATGATATTTCAAAAATTTTACCAAATGTGATTTTAAAATTTGTTTGTAAACAAAACCACAAAGCATTATGCAATAGGATTGAACATCATTACAAAGTCTTAATGTACCTACTGTTAAAAAGTATATTCTACTCTCCATCGTTCTTTACAAACTTTTATTTATTCGCCTGTGCCGTTGTTGTTAAATAAAATAAATAGATAACACAGAATAGAGATGCAGATACACAGTACACTCAACCTATAATAAATAATAAATAATAATAATAATAATAATGAAAAAACAAATACGAGTAGGTAATCGTTTGACCTTTTAATTTTCAAATGTCACCACAACCTTGGACCTCTTCGCAAAATGGCTGGCCTATCGTAAAACCACTGATGTCATTTAAAATGCAATCTAATAGAACAACTGACAGTAGTGAAATTTAATTAGGTATTATTATTATTTTGTATATTTTGATGTAAGTACTTACTTTACGTCCATAGCCGTAAAGTTTTGACAGTCAGAACCTAAACTGAATCGCTAATAAGACCGTACGCCTCGGATCGTAGTTTACGAACGACGAAAAATTACGACTAAAGTCTACTAATTCTTACTAATCTCAAATGGTTTAGCTCGCCGAACGTTAGTTAAAATGTAAATAAATAATTATGTCGAATTATATAACACAGCTGTTCTGATTAGCTCCGATCCTCGGAAACCAATAAATTGACTACAATGGTCTCAAATCTCAATGCTTTGACGTAGCTTAATCGGAAATGAACTCAAACGCTATTGTATGGCTAAAGGCACAATGGTAGCCCCACACACATGTATTACTAAATACGATTATTACAGTCAAGTAGTGCTATATATTCATTCTATAGAAATGACGTTATAGGTAATGTTGGTTTGTTTGTTTTTTTGAAGGAGGTAGCCAGCCAAACTTAACCGTAAAACATAAAACAATCTAACTAATAAATAAAGTCTGTAAAACATTCAAACTGATTAGACAATTTTATCATACAATAACATTTCTGTCACCATTGTTAAATTAGAAAAAATAGAAATATCTAACATAAAACGTCATACATTCAACTCAAATACCAACATAGCAACGTATAATTTTCTAAGTAAATTACAGAGGGAAGTGGAGAATAGACGAAAATTGCCGGCACAGTAGCATTAACAAATTGATATGAGTTTGCCCAATGTCGTGAGAACACATCACTTCTAGGTTTTTTAGAAATAAGTAACACATTTATGTCGGAGAAGGTTTTGTAATACAGAACATACGATAACTTTTAGTTAAAAACCGTTAGTTTGAAGTCTAAAACGTTATGAAAGAGACTGCTACATCTTTAATTAGTTAGCAGCAGTAGTGAGCCAATCTGGAAGGTGTACATCTTACTCGCAGACAATATAGGAGTCTAAAATATCGTCACTGGAAGTATCCTTTAACGTAAGGGACATTTTGTCGAAAATGAGTTTTATATGCAGTTCGATCTAAAATTTTGAGCTCTATCCATAATATGATATGTTTAGACCTCTTTTCTATTTCTAAGAATGTTAAACATGTTAAAGTAACTATGCATTAGTTGACACGCTGACCTATCGTTGCACTTTGACGACCGAAACGTGTTGAAATTCAACATTTTCAGCTGCGTCCAGAAATAGGCTCATTTGTCTTAGAGTCCAAATGTCAGAACAACTTGAATGCCTTTCAAAACAGGTGCTACTTGGAATAATAATTGGGACACTAAGTTCTTGCCTCTTAAATGTTGCTCATTTATAAATTTGTCGTAAATGTCTTACACAGCCTTTTAAACTAAATAAGTAATGTAGCAGTTTAGGTTCTGTAATTAAATGGTCTAGTTCAATTATCAGGTTAAAACATTTACCTCTAATGCATATTGGACCATTAAACCTATATTAGCTAAAACCGATATTAAATCTGTTGCTGTCTCCTTTCGTTGCAATAGGAGTACAATAAAAAACATTAAAACCTATATTAAATTGACCAATCTTTATGAATAAGATTTAGTCATTAGAGCTTAATGTATAACACATTCAAGGCCAAAGTCCCGCATATCCCGCAATATCTCCAAAACATACAAACATTTGTCTCGTAGCGGGGATCGAAACCGCGACTTCTGCGTCTCAGCCGGGCCTTCGCCCACTGCGCCACAGATGTCGTCTACTTATTGGCTCATATAAACACTATTATCTCAATCACCTAAAAGCAGAAATACCTAGAAACTAGCTCGGTCTAGAACAAAAACTAGTTTTCTAAAAGTTCGCCTATTTATATCGTACCAAACACGGAAGCTTAAATGTCACGGACAGAATGCCAACATGTTTTCGACCTTGACACCACACAATAAACTTTAGAATCCCATGACACGAAAGTAGTCAAATTTTTTGGTCTGACATTTTATGTTGTTTTAAAAACTTTAAAGATTTTATCGGCTTTGTTTCTTCGTGACTAGAGATAAATAATTTTAATTTAGAATTTTAAATTATGAATACTTGCAATCGAATATTTTTAGTATTTAGAATTAACTTTGTATTCTTATTCGATTTGCAATATCCTACTACGAGTAGTCGAGTATACATAAAATAATGTGATCAGAATTTACGAGAATCGATTGTTGTCAAATTAACTTTAATCTAATTAATAAAAAAATATACTTGGGCATTCAACATAGCGTCAAGTAGTCCGTAGCTAAGCAATTTAATGTGCCTACATTTAATGGGAACCAGACGAAAGGTATATCAGTCCTAAATCCAATGAAATCATCTCACTAAAACCATAAAATAGCCTTTGCATAGGCGTAGTACCAACCCATTGCAAACAAAGGTCGTTTCGTACAATTCAATTTATTTCGTAACGCGTTACTCACCTGTCTACAAGAAATAGCAAGCTATTTTCTGATTCATATTGTTCTATGGCATACATTATTATACCTATTGTTGGATAAACTGATTTGCGTACATGTATAGTGTGATACCAAGCTGAAAAAACGTACTTATCGGGTATTATACTGATTTTAACACACACAATATTTTGTTATGACTTTGTTAAAACCAAATATTATGATGAAACTTGAAACCAAGTTCGATTATTCGATTACAATATTTTTTTCTATTGGAACAAGAAAATTAAAATGATTTTTACTTAGAAATAATAAGCAAATTTGAGCATCGAACATTTTGGCATAGTCCCACTCATCCGCCATTTTGAAAAAAACAAGTTTCGGCGGCAGACGATGAAACCCATGCCAATCGATAGAGTAAATTATTACAAACAAAAAGTGTTCTGTGATCAAACCTCTTAAGTGATAGGGTTTCTGAGATATTTGGGTCCAAAAGTTGTAAAAAAAATTTTTCTTTACCAACTTCAATTTTTTCACATCTCAAAATACGATGGTTTGGCCGGCAGGGAGGAGTTCGAAAATCAGTTTCGCCAATTAAGATCTCAATACTCAAACGTAGCCACAAAAAAAATGTATGAAGAGTTTCGCATTGCATGCGCTTTACTCAATGCTTTTGGTGCTCGCTACAACGATCATAACTTAGTGCACGAAATCATCAACGAAATTGAATTAAAACAGACCACCCCCAACACCTTAAGCGAAATAGTTATTCAAAATCAGCACAGGTTGGATTTTCAAGCCATCGAAGAAAATGTCGGGTTAGAAGATTTTCCTGTGTTAACTAAAGATGATCTAACAATAATAGCATTAGGGACCTATCAAATCGCTCAAGCCAGAAGTTATTATGGCGAGCAGATCAAAAGAAATGGTGCTTATGTAGTGCAGGTATGTAGAGGAAATGATGCCCATCTGTTTCCAAATGATTCATGGCTATTTCGTGCCAAAATTAATTCGCGTCATTTAGGAAACCGTATTTATTTTGTGTATATTTTAATAAATAACCTGATGTAGGGCAGAGATAAAGTCGCGGGATGGTATTGTTCCTGTATAGTAGGGAAAAGAACTCTGGGCTGCTGTTCCCATATTATGTGTGTAATATGGTTCATGGCATGGGCTCGACACCAGGAAACATTGCCTACGTCACCAGCGGCATTTTTGGATTCAATAATTGTCAGACACGACATAGAAAATGAAGTGAATGACGAATTTTAAAAGCAAAAAAGCCGCTGTTAGTAGATGATATTAGGGTTTCGGTCTGGACTTTTCGCATTTTTCGTTGTCTCGTGTCCAGGGTCTATGAAATTGCTGAGAATTCCCAAACCTTAGTGAAAAAATAAACTAGTAGTTCGCCTCGAACGAGATCTCGCTCTCCGGTGGTTGTGTATATTCGTTTTTATCTGTGTTTGAAAGAATTTACTTCAGAGATCTACTAAAAAATATTGAGGATCTAATGAGAACTAAGTACCTAAAGCCGATTATTATTCCTTTAATTACTAGTAAATCGATTTTGAGTGTGCATTATTTACAATACAGTTACAATACAATACAGTTTTGATTAAAAACTCTTAGAATAAAAAGTAAAACCATTTTGGAATGTATAAACAAAGCCCTTTCATATGACACCCCACTTAATGTATTTGAACAACTTTAATTTTTATCATCCCCTTCGGAACCAAATATCTTTACAACCCCTTGACCGATTTAGCTCATTAGGTTACTGGCTTACCCACTTACCACTACTTACCTATATACCTACCAAGTTTCATGAAGATTGGATTAACGGTTCGACAGTAATGCCGGAACATACAAACAAACAAATGAACACAACATACAAAGCATATATATACCTACCTGCTGTAATTAAATGTGTTCAAGAAATAAAACTGTCGAATTTTATTTTCCGTACCCTACCAACTTATTTAAAAAAAAAACTCAGGCCTTTGCATCTATAGTAGATGATATATACAGCGTCAGGAGGCAATCTTTGTCATGTATTTCCCCTTCTCCCTGCCGGCCAAACCATCATATTTTGAGATGTGAAAAAAATAAAGTTGATAAAAAAAAAAATTTTTTACAACTTTTGGACCCAAATATCTCAGAAACCCTATCACCTAAGAGGTTTGATCACAGAACACTTTTTGTTTGTAATAATTTACTCTATCGATTGGCATGGGTTTCATCGTCTGCCGCCGAAACTTGTTTTTTTTCAAAATGGCGGACTAGTACTATGCCAGGCTCCATACAAAAATGTTCGATCCCCATAATTTGCAAATAAACACGAATTAGCGCGTTTATGTCTTTTGTATGGAAGACTTGATGATGATTTATAATTGTATGGCTGAACTTTATTTCATATTATTATTTAAAGCCTTTTGTGTCCTACTGCAGGGCAAAGATCTCCCTCCTCTCCTTCCACTCCTCTCTATCTTCAGCGATAAGGGCCCATACCCTATTAAAATCATCGAGCTCGTCTCACCATCTCCATAATTTCCTAATCTTGTTTAATTTGAGAAAAAATTATTTGCTATTTAATCTACCTACTCTATTATTAAAATAATCAGCGTTTTTTTCGAGTACCTACCTAAATAGTAGTTTAGGGAGTTGGGTATGTCAACTTCGTAACTACTACCACACTACTACTTATTTAAACTATGTTTACTATTGGAAAGTTATTCGAGATGGACATAACTTACAATAACCACTGTAAATGCTAGTTTTTAAGAAAATACATTTGTTTTCTGAGAATGGAAAAAGTTGCTAGACATTTCTAGAACTGACACAGGTTCTTTTATGGGGGGAAATGAAACGTGTCAGACGAGTATGTTTTCTCTCGACTTTCATGTGAAGAGTGATAATTTTAAGGTACTTATGGAAGCAGACGAAGACTTACGTATTGATAGATTTCTTGTAGTTAGGGTCGTTTAAGAAGTTTATGTGCTGGACAAGCTTACTCCATCTTAATTATGTTTAGTTAAGTACGCTAATGCTTCCGCTATAAACTGTAAAAACAGATTTCTACATGATTTATCATGATAGAAAAATGGAAAATGCTGCGTAATGATGTAGCCACTTGATTTTTTAATTAAATAAAAAAGTTATTTACTTCAAATAGTAAAAGTTACTCATTAGTTGGTATGAACGAAATGAATGAATGATAGATAATTTAATTATGCAATAGTGAGTAAGCTGATAAAGACTTGGTTTTAGTAAAGGTATAGTCGACAAAGAAATTGGTTTACCACTTTTGATGACATCTCCCAGTAACATAATTATTCGCTAAGGATTACTGAATGACAGATTCTGACGTAGCAGGTCAATCTGTCAAGCGAAAAAGCCCTTGATGTTTTGTACGTGCAAATGATATTCAGCCTTAGAGTGGTAAACCAATTTCTTTGTCGACTATACATTAAAGCATTCACGAAAAGTTTTTTATGTTACGTAACACACTTAAAATAACTTAATAATTTCTTCTGTGGGAACATAAAAGCAATTATCTATGAAAGACCCTCTCACACAAACATAATTCCACTTAGTTAAGGCTTAGGATTTAAGAGTTGTGGGAGAAACAGCCGAAACTGTTCACAAGAGTTTTAAGTTCGTTTTTAGGAAATATGATTATTATGTTTGAATATTTCTCGTAAATTAATCTCACGTACCCTACAATTTTACTGGCATTTAAGAAAATAAGTAAAGTTGAGAGAGTATTTAAGTGACAAGTGTCTAGGTTCTAGACTGGTATTAATCACCTGCAATATCTAGGCAGGGAAAGTTATTCAGACAGGTATTACAATTAAATACCAGATCGCGAAGGGAAGTAGGTATTACCTATAAATGAATTTTCTTCCTGAACTGCTAGTACCCGGTTCCTAAAACCACTATAACCAACTAACGGATGGCCGTAGGACTTTCGATATGGCAACGTTGTTATCTGTTTAAAAGTTTCATACATACATTTTCTGTTACAAAAACAAAGTTGCCATAGTGATGGACCTACGGACATCCATACGTTAATTATAGAAATCGGGCATAAGTCGATTATTATTGGACTTTCACACTAAGCCGCAACGAAGATTCTCAAGTTCTTAAAATCCCAATAAAAAGTTATTTGAAGAAGATTTTACCTTTTAATGTCTAATTCAAACCAGTTTACAAAATGCAGACGAAAATGATATAACTAAGATGAGATCACACCATGTCTTTCTAAATACGGAATGTTGTTCAAAATGGCAGGTGCGATCGTGTGCAAACTTAACATTTACGGAATTAGGAATATTTTCGTAAAACTTGTATTTTCCGTATGACATTACATGTCACAATAAAAAAAACTTTATTGTTCTAAAAAACAGTACCTAATGAAATATGACAATGTCAGAAAAGTTTAGTATCTATACTTCATTTCTTGAAGCGAGCTAATAGGAAGATAAATAAACGCACGTGATTGGTTGTCGTCTTTCTCTTGATTGGCTAGATTTGACAATTGACAATAGATTTGACAATTTAATGTCTAATTCAAACCAGTTTACAAAATGCAGACGAAAATGATATAACTAAGATGAGATCACACCATGTCTTTCTAAATACGGAATGTTGTTCAAAATGGCAGGTGCGATCGTGTGCAAACTTAACATTTACGGAATTAGGAATATTTTCGTAAAACTTGTATTTTCCGTATGACATTACATGTCACAATAAAAAAAACTTTATTGTTCTAAAAAACAGTACCTAATGAAATATGACAATGTCAGAAAAGTTTAGTATCTATACTTCATTTCTTGAAGCGAGCTAATAGGAAGATAAATAAACGCACGTGATTGGTTGTCGTCTTTCTCTTGATTGGCTAGATTTGACAATTGACAATAGATTTGACAATATAGCCAATCACGAGAAAGATAATTATTTTCGACGACCAATCGCGTGTGTTTATTTTTGTTCCTATTAGCTCGATTCAAGAAATGAAGTATAGTACGCCAACTAAAAAAGATACAAGTTGAGTTATAAGTAATTTTCTTACTGGTGGTGGTATTCAAAAACATAATATTTTTTAAGTTTAACTTAGATATTTAAGCAGGTCTCAGACTATGCTATCACACATTTGACCCTCACGCACTGTTTAGCGAGTTTTGGTCACGTACGTCCGTTTTATTAGTAAAAAAAACATCCTTGTTATGAGATTCATTGAAGTAATCTGATGTGTTTATAATTTGGAACTTATAAGCTTTCTTAAAAATGAAAAGTTGCATTATTTATTCGAAATATGAGACCAAGAATGACTAAGGACATTTTCTGGGACGAAGCCATTGAAATGTCATAAAAACCCTCAGTAAGCACAGCACCTAACTAATCTTTACACTATTACTCATAATATGAATGGGCTTCGTAACAGTAAAAGTGTTAAATTTCCTCTAAGTAGGTACCTAAGTATTACAAAAATTTCATTTCAGACAATTTAAACTTTTATACATTTTATTAAGTGTGACATGTCATGAAAACATTTACATTATTATCTTTTATATAAGCAATAATTGTGGGCATGTACTTATCAAACATATATTTGGACATACCTCTGACTACTCCCTCTCCCTCAAAAGGATCTTTAAAATTACATAAAGATCTGAAAGAAATATCTACCGAGGGTACAGTCGTGATCATATTTCATTCAATTATTATTTCACAATACAAAAACCTTGGCAAAAACGACCCTCATCTGTAACTGGATCCAATATCAATACGAATATTCTATACAAACACACCTTTAGTTATTTGTAAAGCTGCATCCACGTGGCAGATTTCACCTCGCCTCGTTCCGGTTCGAACATCTGTCGACCTAAATATTGGACTGTATACTGTATAGCTACTGAGAAAGGATCCTTGAAGGCCTCTCGTTGTTTTTATCAGCGAAAACACCTACAGTAACTATAAATCAAGGAAACACTTCAGGAGGCTTACCATGACGTATTATTAAACAATTCAGTTTAGGTTCTGACTGTCGAAACTTTATATCAGCGCCTTAAAGTCAAAAGTAGTTAAAAATAGGACCTAAACTAAATCGCTTTTAACGGAAGTAAGCCTACTGATCTCTATAGTAAATTAACTTTTCGAATGACTGACACTGGACTGACACTTCACTTTAAACTGACGGCTAATAGTAGACTGAAGAAGAATCAAGAAGAGATTTAGTTTAGGTCCTATTATGAACTGCTTTTGACGTAAACTAAGGCGCTGACGTAAAGTTATAACAGTTAGAACCTAAACTGAATTGTTAAATAATACGTCATTGTAAGCCGGCTGAACACCATTATAAAGATACAGGTATTTACCACGAAATTACCTTTATTTATTAGTAATTACGGAACGTGTCTTATATTTTGCTAATATGTATTCAAACCGTGTGCAAACGTCGCCATGTTTAGAAAGAAATTCATTAAAATATTTACATACATTACCATAATATTGTGACCTGTCGTGACCTCATAGGCTTTCGAGAATTATTTCACTTTTGGACTGGCCTAAGAAAACGGCAAATAATAAAATAAAATTACCATTTAAAATAATCTAAATCACTTTCTTTTTCTTCTCTATGAATTCATTTAGATGTATTAATCGTGTTTCCATAACTTAAGTTTTGGCTCGTATTCAGAAACCATACTCAAGTGTAGATATATCACACCGCTCTCGACACGTCCCGAGCGGCCATCCATCAGTCAATTTAGACAGTTCTCTATAGAACTGTCTATAATCTTGAGTTACTGTAGCGAAAACTCAAGTCTGATTGCAGACTACGAATACGAGCCATAGCCTTTCTTGAAAGGACCTATACTTAAAGACTAAAAAACTAAAAATGTTACCACTTTGAGCAGGTAAAGTCTCAAACAAAAATCGGTCACGAATTTGTGAAGAATCCAACCCAATTTTCCATAATTTATCATAACAAGGGTCCAATTTACAAAATGAACATGGTGCATCAGATACCCAATGCAAATTGGAACGGCACAGATCTTATATAAGTAGGTAGGTACGTAGGTAAGTTGATAGGTAGGTACGGTCAGCCAAACGAGGATGGACCTAATTTGACCGCTAATGGGTAATTCACGTTTCTGTTTCTTTTTGGTAGTTTTCACCCAAAAAGTAGAGCTCTCTTCGAATCATATTTACTATAACTATTATATTTGCATATATTCATAATTTTCACTGTGATAGCTTATTATGATGGATTAAAACATAGGCTACTTTTGATCCCGGTATTTCCTCGAATTCGGGAACCATCCTCGGTGAAGCAGCTAGCAATAGCAAAAGCAATCTGCTGACCATACTGACCAAGGATGTCGGACTGACCTCGATATCATTGCGAAAGAGAATGCAACTCTATGTAAACTAACTTTAGTATACGTTTAATATTTTAGTCCTACCATAAATTTTCGAATTGTATAAACTATCTTCGCCAACGGATCCAATATTTTGAATTTATGAAATTAACGGTAACGGACGCTGCACTGGTTTCTTATACATTTTGTGATATTTTATCGAGGGTATCGAGATATTACCTATTGAACAACAGTAAACTGGTGGTAGTGCTTCGTTTAAGCATCGATTTTTGACAGTTTTCTATGAAAAATGCTTTATGAATCACCGCTTGAGACACGATTTACGCTTGAGTATCTCTTTAGAGCCTAAGTAACACACCTAGTTTTGTCTACTATGTGTATTTGCAATGGTCAATATGAATATGATTAGTATGTAAAGTGTATGGCGACACCCATACACTGTTTGCAGAGAAAGCATAACAAGGCATGCATATTAACTGTCTCAGTCATGAGGGAAAGCAGAGAAAAATGAATTTCTATGCATTGTCTACACATACCTATACTAGTGCTGAATTTAAATATTTCAGTCAAGGTTATAAATTCTAACGTTATGGATTCTATCCGCGATTTTTTTAGGATATTAGGTATCCACTTACTGCATTTATATCGATTAACCATTAAATTATGGTTTTTTATTTACGTTTTTAGTTGCGACATAACATTATGAAGGTAAAACAATAATGTTTGCTTATTAAGTACTTACAAGACCTTACTTTCAGTCGCACAATATGAAGGATAATATTAGTGGGATATAATAAATTAAAATGCCTGACTGACTTCTGAAGATGGTGATGTCAGTGGCCAGATATTAGCGAAGCGACCTAAATGCTAAATACACCAGTTTTACTGCTATTGGAATGCAAAATACGTTTTACATAAGTTATGTGATTGTTATCATGTTTTTTGTTATGAGAGCATACAGTTTTATTTAAAAATAAAACATTTAAGTCTTACCTTCTTTAAAACTTTTATTAAAAAAGTAAAAATACCACCTTTGTTTAACCAAGTTTAACGTTGAGATATGCTTTAGTAAAGTAGAAATTATTAACCTCCTAAAATTATAATTTTATTGTAAAACTCTGCAAAACAATCGTTTCTGCATATCTGTAATGTATAACCAACAATTTCAAAATCTATTGGTGTGCCGCTACTGTTTCAATAAATTGATCTATGTATGACTGGAATAATCAAAACATGTGGCTTCAATCACGAACTTTTTACATAACAAAGAACCAATCATGTAATTCACACGCACTATTTTGCGTAACAACTTGAAACAGAAGAGCATCGGCATCGTAACCACCGATATCAATACATTCAAATTCCATGGAGTCTACAAACGCAATGGTTTTCTTTTTATCCGTCGCGTAACTGCTCCACTTCCTCATTACGTGTAGTCATCTTTATAGCTCTTTCCCTTTTATGTTCAATCGACATTGTAAATCGAATTGTTGAATCGATACCGCACCTTGTCACGTCACTGCACGCTTTATCTCCCAAAATACTGAACGAAGATCTTATTCTGACACGGTCGTACATCTCTGATAAGATAAAAGAGGCGAAGTATTTATGAGTGTTTTCTTTCTTTACAGAATGCCAGTTACGTGATAAACCGTCGATATTCGAAAGACAAGATGTCTCCGGTGTGCCACAGCTTCGTGCAGAATGCGTGGAAGAAGGATTTCTGCTCCAACTGCTTCAAGTCTCGAGAGGAGCACGCGAAAAATGGACAAAATGATGGCAATAAATACCTGGTAGCACCCTTCCAGCACAGAGGCTTCTTTAAAAAAACACCACCGAGTATACTAAGAGTGCATCCCAAGAAGAAAAACAAGAGAAGTGTACGGTTCCCTGAAGAAGTGTGCAGTGTTATCGGATTCGGGGGCGATGATTGGTCGGATGGGGAGGAATTCGAAATCTCGGAAGAAACCGAAGAAGATGACACCTTCCCAGACACAGAAGAAGAGAGAGAAATGTACAAGATCACGAAATCAAACACAGATTTCAACACAGTTAAAGCGAATTTATTGGGAGATTCGGCTGCTAAGTCTTACACGTCACTTATGCTAGGAAGAATGCAAACCGATTCTGCTGGTAAGAAGAAGACTTTGCTCGTGTCTGTAACTCCATTCGGACAAGAAAATATTAAAGGTAATGTTAAGTCACACACTCGTAAACCCGCGCTTATTAACGTATCTGAAGCGCCTATGGAAGATACTCAAAGTTACAAAACGAATATCATTCTTTCCACCTATGTAAAAGAAACAGAAACTATCATCAGCGCAGATAATATTACGACTGCTGCGAGCATTTGTACAGAAAAATCATTGCTCGAGGAAATCTCAGAGACTTTAGAACATAATAGAAGATATAGTGCAACAGATCAAACAATGTCTTCGAAAGAAAGCACAAAACCTACAGTTGTCGATGAGAAAATGAAAGAAAGCATGTCTGATGAACCCGAAAGGAAAGAAATGAGCGAAATAAAGAAGAACGGTATCGTTCGAAAATCTCCCTTGATAAAAACTCAAGAGCGACCCAAGGTGAATCTCAGTAGGTCAGAGTTTAAGTTCTGTAAGATCAACATTGAACAAAATGAGAGCAGCAGTGTTGACTCAGCTGTTAGCACGTTGAATTCGACCGCGAATAATTCCCTCGCGTCCGACGACGAAAGCTTTAGCGGTCGAACGGATTCAGACAATGACGACAGCGGTCACTTCTCCGAGAGCCATAAATGCGAAGAAACAGTTAAAATAAAAGTATTCAACGACGATAAAACCGTCAAAATGTCACCAATCGAACGACTTAGGAAAGTTGATCAACATAATGGTGGTTATTCTACATTCCAGCGTCCGATCAATGACTTGCCTACTATTCTGCCAAAACAACCTGATCATATATTTTCTGCAGACGCCAGTCGAGAGCTGGCTGGCGAGCCTGACGGCAGGGCTGATCCGGACGAGAATACCGAAGCCCCAGCTCTTCCAAAGAGCCCCATTCCGACCTTAGACCCGCGCCCCTCATTTTTGCATGGCATGATATCTGATATTATGCCTGCTCATAAACCGGCTTTACCAGAAAAACCTAAGCTGCCTGTCAAACCAGTTATAAAACAGTCAAGCAAAAAATCCTCTAACGCAACACTTCAAATGTCTATGCATTCGATGCAGACGACAGGTAACGATGACGAAAGTGTTAAATGTGAAGATAAAAGTGGTGAAACATCTGACGGATTCGAGGATAAATCGGAAACATTGTACTACGCACAACCAGTTCTTACTAAACAAGACAGTGATTCGTCTCTGAGCAGTCTTTGCAAGCGCAAGGCGCCCACTCCGCCAACAAGTCCGACGGTCGACGAATACCCCAATATTTACCAAAGAAATGCACACACCTTTATGAAGTCAGACTCTCCAGTCGTGAGAGAGATGGAAAAAAGGGAAAGAGCTACAATGTCCACACCCAAAGCAAAGACAACCGAAGAAATCGATGTAAAAAAAGTAGAGGCCGCCCCTGAACCAGCACCAAGGAGAAATATCTCGCTGTCACACGATAACTTGGTAATGGATGAAAAACGGAAAGGAAAATTAAAATTCTCTATCAAAAAACTTCTTCGGATAGGTTCATCAAAGGACCTGGATAAAAAGGAACTGACTCTGCCAACAGTTACAAAGGTCACCGCCAAAAGCGAGGATATTTATGATTTGACCCCAAAGCCGAAGCCTCGACTCGTCATCATACATCCGTTAGACATCAACGGCTCAAGCGTTGAGGTTGTGAAATCGAATTGTGAAATTTCGGAATTGCGGCGACTGAGTCACGACGATGTGTCGTCAATATACAGTGGAATTAGTTCCGCCACCGATCCTGATCCACCTAAAGTACTGAATAAGCCTCCACCGCCCCCTAGACAGTTTAGCGATGACAAAGCTATATCTAATGTTCCGAAACCTGCTAGACCACCTCCCCCGAAATCCGTAGCATTGCAGAAAAAACAGAAGACTCAAAATTGGTCAGCTACTCCGACCAAAGCGGACAACATTTACGCAAACCTTGGTAAGATTTAAACCAATTACTTACCACTTATCATAACATAATTACAGCCTTTCTATTCTGGATCATTAATTTCTTTGCATATGTACTCGTATGTCATTAATCAGTCATCACATAACATCAATCACATTAATCATGTAACGGTTCAGACTTCTTAATTAATACGATTTTTGATGTGTTTTTCAGGAGAAATCCGATCAGCACTTGCTCCGAGGAAGCCAGAACGAACCGCGAGCATGCGAGAAAGGGAAGCTCATCTGGAGCTACCTAAACGCAGAACCCCCATCGACGATGACAAAGACGAATTGGACGACGGTCCCCAAGAACTCGTCCAAGCTACAAATGACACCGTCATTCATAGCTACGACGATGTTTACAACAACGCGAAGTACGAGGAAGAAAACAGTGATTCCGCTAAGAACAGTGACAGCGACTATGAATATGTTCACGCTCGATCCAGCTCCCCAGAATGCGATGCGAAACCAAGAGAAACAGAAAGCAGAACTGAGATCAGGAAAGAAGTTGTTGAAGCCGTCAACTACAACAACAGCGTTTTCAGATCTTCGCTACCCTACTGTGGAAGCGAGACAGAGTCAGAGATATATTCTCCGTACAGTTTCTACAGTTCCAACGATAATATGGACAGTCCTACCAATGAAGACTACTCCAACGACATGACACCTAAAACCACGACAAATAAGCTTCGAGTTAGAAAGGGAAGGAGTGTCGTGCATAGGAATTTGGAGGATAATTATGGAGCTGTGGTGATTGCGAATCACGAGGCGCTAGCTCAAGTCTTAGAACAGGTAATTTATGTTTATTGTTAGATTTACAGCAGATCGTGATACCGCTTGTGCAATCAGCTAATGCAATTGACAAACAACGCCTTTTATAAGCATAAGATTAGATCCCTATGTATTTTGTACAGAATGTTGAATGCCAACGGAGTTAGAATAGTAGATAGTACCACAGACGACAGAGATTATTCGTCTATGTGACTCGTAGTACCTACCTACCTTACCTATATAAGTTTAAATAATAGGATCATTCGAACATAGGTACCAACATACATAAAATCACGCCTCTTTCCCAGTAACAGGATCGGACTGACCTTAAAGTCGTTAGTACCATATTAACGTTAGTACGTAGGTAAGGTAGGTATAGCAGGAAGATAGGGTAAGGTAGGTAATTAAATTCAGACATCTACCATATGCAAGCTCGGGCCTAGGACTTTGATAGTTTTCATCTAGTATAGTATCATAACATATCATATTAGGTAATTCAGAGATAATAATAACTAATTCGAACAAATATAATTCCAGGTGCAACAAAGCGCAACAATGCAACCTTCCCTTCGAGGACTGAAAGCTTGCACCAACCTTCGCTGGAGTGACTTCTCAGTCCAAACCTCCAGTCCAGTCCGCGCTGGCAAACGAATCTTCCACCCAGCAGTGTGGACGTCCAGCCAAGGACCTGTCAATGTCACTCTGATGATGTATAAGGAACAAATGGCGTCACAACTGGTTTGCCAGCAGACGCCGACTTTGAGTCTGAACGCGGTTACGGAGTTCTGTGATTTGGTGCCGCGAGGAATTTTTGGGGAGGATGGGGAAGATTTGGTTCAAGGTTAGTAGGAGAAGTTGTATGGGATAATAATTATAATCAGTAACTAAGAAGTACCTATGTAGTCCACTCATACTGAAACAAAACTACCTGCAAAACATTTACATAATCTGATTTAGGTCCTACATAACCTACCTACATAATTTATATAAATTAGGTATCCAAGAGTCTAACAAAAAGTAAAAATTATGATTTGTATTATAAGTAGGTAGGTACAGCTACCTAGTTTGTTCTTAAGGTTCTGATTATTTGAAATGCAGTAGGTATATTGCAGTTTTAAGATATTAAAAAAGAACCTGACTTCTTTACAAACATGCTATAACATCTATACGGTTCACCTAGTTACCTAGTTAGTTTGGTTAGACTCTATAGTACCTACTATTTACAAAGCACAATGGTATTGAAACAGCTGGTTGCGATAACATTCCACCATTCTTTTAAATCGTGAAATACAAAACATCTTTTTATGCAGAACAACATTACCTACACTTTAAGTCTTGAATGACGTGGTTTTTGCTTGCCATTATCATTTAAAATAAGACTATCTTCTGTTTTTGACCTTAAAAAGGTGCCGATGTTCTTTGCTGTACAAACAGTTAAATGAATAGGCTTGCCCAGTACATAGTCTAGTTAAAGTAGATAGACAAACTAAATAATAAATGACCGTAAGTAAATGGTCCGTATAATTCGTAAGTAAATGAAGAGAAGGCCTTTTAAAGCAGCTATGTAGTTTCACCGTGAGCTTATCATTGACATAGTAAAGTAGAGTCTAGTTAACATTCGTAGTATAGTACCGGTTCATTCATTACCAACGTTGATTGGTTATTGTTTGGTCAAATGTTGTAAATATAATATTTCGCTAATGTTAAATTTATCTTAGAATAACGCATTAGGATAAGTTCTGTCATGTTATTCTTTTAAAAATAAATAATTGTCTAATTGTCTAGTCTAATTGTCTAATTGGTCAGTGCATATTCTTGCACTAAATACACACACAATAGTGGCGATGCAGATTTCGATGTACCTATATTTGTCGATATTCGTATACCTATCTACCAATAAATCTACACTAATATTATAAAGAGGAAAACTTTGTTTGTTTGTTTGTTTGGTTGTAATGAATAGGCTCAAAAACTACTGAACCGATTTTAAAAATTCTTTCACCATTCGAAAGCTACATTATCCACGAGTGACATAGGCTACTTTTTATCCCAATATTCCCGCGGGAACGGGACTTACGCGGGTGAAACCGCGGGGAGCAGCTAGTATCTCATATTTTAGATAAATGAAAAGATTAAATAGGTCAGTTTACAGAACAATCACTAGGAGTCACCACAATAACCACACAACCACAACACAAAAACTCACCATACTCTTTCTTTCCAGCAACAATAGTAGTACTATCATACGCTCAAGTCGACACCATCCAATCCTACGGCGAGAGTCTCCACTCCTCATCAGACCCCACGAAAGAACACCAGCTAGTCCAAACAGAACAGCTCCACGAAGCCATATTCATGATGCTGCAGATCATCAATGGGCTGAAGTGCCTTCAAGCGAGGGGATTGGAAGACTTGCCGAGGAGTTTGACGACGTTTGTGGCGTTAAAGGATACACAGAGCCAGAATTCTCCGCCGGTTGATGATAGATTGAGCTCATTGTCGGCTCCGAAGACGAACTGTTATGGACGGCTGTGTATTTTGCAAGGGTAAGACGTTTTTGTGATTCTATACTCAGTTGCAGTAGTCTAAGGCAGGGTAAAAACGTGGACACTTGTTGCCCACAACTTACTCACAAGAGTATTTGATTTCATAGAGAACCAGAATGAAATCATCCACTCCCTGCGCATACGTGTGTCCTAAACACTTTTATTTTTTACAATAAAATGAATGCTAGGTATTTTAGAACCCGGAAATGTCAATCCCGTTTTAAAATCTCAAGTAACCAAATCACCCTTTGTGATAGGCGAACCCTTGTAATATGAAACGCTGTTATTTTTGTCAGTCGTAAGATTTTTATGCTCACTCAGTTGACAATTTGAGTAGTCGGGTTAGGTTTAGCTTTGAGAGTTTTTCTTTTTTTATACGTTCTTTAACGCGGTGAACATAATATTAAAAAGACAAAATACAGTGGAACATAGAACCTCCTATTTGAAAAATTGGTTAAAAAATCATGAATTTCCAATTGAAATTATTTCCAATTTCTATAGGCGAGAATAGAGCATGCTAAAGCTTTTACTGAGCTTTATTCAGATGAAATGTCATGATCATTTTCAGGTATATTACCTACTCTCAGGATATTGTCTAAAAACATTTTTTTTCCTTCCAGATTGAGCGACGAAATCAACTGCAACAAATCAACAGACGAAGTGAACTCCCTCTGCCAATCTGCCATCATAGCCTCAGAGATTCTCCTCCCAGGAGAGAAACTGACCCCACTCCTGAAAGACATACTCAAAGAGGAACGAGCCATATCACTTAACCAAGCGAAATCTATCCTCGAATTTATGCTATGGGGTCCCTTAGATGTTGTCCAAGGAGTTCCTACTGAAGACAGAGAACTGAGCTTACAAAGATGGCTGGATTTAGAACGGGCAACGGTTCTTCACGGACTGGTCAGAACTAGGGTCCAACTGAACGTCTTTGAGCAGTTACATTTGATGTTTTTAGTCCGATCGACGGCTAAAGCCATGTGCGATGCATCAGTCTTGCTTGAGAAGGCAAATGTTTATTAGCTTTACTCGAATATGTAAATTATTTTAGTAGTTTAAAATGTAATTTTATATTCAAGTCTGTTTATTCAACGCCATCTGTGGGTGTTTTTTAGTGGCCGAATGAGATGGTTTGTAGACGACATAACAGATGGCGCGTTAAAAATTTGTATTCCAACACCTAAAAGTAATTACGATGATCTACTGATGTTTTTGAAAAAGAAATTTTCAAGATTTTTCTAAAATGCGATTTTTTTCTATTTACAACAAAGCAGTTTTTGCCAGATATTCTTTATATTTATTATTACTTATATCAAAACATTGTAACATACCTGTGTAGATTTAAGACTTTAGTGTAACTTTAAGCTTAGTTCGGCACCTGAACTTAACTCACTTATCTTCTCGACTGATCACTGAAAATTATTTAAAATCAAATCTGTGAAACATAGTTTCATCTCTTTCTGTCTTATGATAAATGGAGTCTAGTTGATTTGGTCTAACATTTTATTTAGGTGCCAAAATTATATAGAACTGATATACTATACTCATCGTATGTTAGCCGGTGCCTTATAACATAATAATTATTTAAGTAACTGTACATTCAAGTGTAATTTATATCCATGAGCTCGTCAAAAGAGTTCGAATAATCATTCTCTTTTTTAGGAATTTTATCAAATATAAATACTTATAAAATTAATTGTGTTTATTTCAATCATGACCTATTTATTATCACCTTCATAATGTAACTTATTGTTTATGGATCTGTTTGCAATTTTGTAACTTAACTATGGTAAGTACTCTTTTTAATGCTTTTATTAGAAAGAAAGAAAGAAAAATTAGATTGTTTCATAATGTATGAAAGTTCTACCTACTTATGTTTTGAATACGCTATTTCTTACATATTGGTAGGATAAACAATTCTGGTTTATAATTTATGGTGGACTTTATGTGACACATAGCGCTATTGACAGTCATCAAACGTAACATAATAAAGAATAACTAAGCACTAGGCACTAGGCATGATTCTATGTTTGTCCTTCGTTTTCTTAATGATCTCATCAGTTATAAAACAAATAGCATCAGTAATCAGGAATTACTGACTTTATAATTATGTAATAATATTCAAAATTACATACTAATTATTTGTTAATTGAAAAGACAGTTTATTTCTAATATTTATTGTCTGGCTTGCGGTGAGTAACTTTGTGTTTATCATAATAAAATATCAACAAAACTAACAAAGAAATGACAAAGACGGTGTCGAATTTGCAAAGCCAATTGTTGTTAGTTTAGTAAGTTAAGTTAACAATCGGTAATATTTGTTTACTAAATTGATTTTAATAAGTACTTAATAAGTCAGATGACATCGGTAACATCGCCGGGAAGCGTGGCAAAGGATCGCACAGGACCGAACTGAGTGGCGTCATAAAGAGGAGGCCTATACCCAGCAGTGGGTGCAACTGGGCTGATATGATGATGATGATGAAATAAGTGAATATTACGGTCCGAAATAAGATTTATAGTGACCTCTATTTAGCGGTTTAAAGTTGTGAAGTATGATTAAACTTTGTATCTATAAAACATTTAACATTTTAGATTAGAGGAAAGTTTTGTGGAAGATCTTTGCCGCATAATATTTTTCTTCACAAAAAAAAACATTTAACGAATAGTGTTAAAATTACAAAAAAAATTACGCAAGCTTTGAAGAATCGACACCAATAAAATAATGATAAATCATAAGTACATTAGGTATCCTTAGATTTTAGAATCGAACAAAACTAAATAGCTAACGCCCGGTTCCTATAACTAACTTACGGTTGTCCGTAGGACTTTCGTCATAGCAACGTTGGTATCTGTCAAAAAGCTTCATACTTTTATGTTGTAAAAACAAAGTTGCTGTGTTGATGGATCTAAGGAAATCCGTAAGTTGATTATAGAATTCGGGCATGACACAACCTCCAACTCTATCAATGAATCTTATAGGTTTTTAATGAAATAATACTTTTTTACCAATGAAATTGCCGCAGTTTTTTGTACATAACCTTATTGTATGTACAAAAACGGAAATTTCATAGTTAAATGTAAGGGCTATTTTCGCTTGACAGATTGACCTGATACGTCAGAATCTGTCATTCAGTAATCCTTAGCGAATAATTATGTTACTGCCTTACTCGGAGATGTCATCAAAAGTGGTAAACCAATTTCTTTGTCGACTATACATTCGTCATATTACTGATAGAAAAAATTTAAACACCAAAAACATACAAATCATACAGCTGATTAATTGTAAAAGTAAAGCGTCTATGAAAAGCAATAACACAAAACAATATAATAATGTAACAACAATCCATTAAAAATTATAAAAAATATGGCGAATAAAATGCATTTAACTTAACATTAACAACATGGCTTGTTTTACCATCTCCAAGTAACTTCTAAAATAAACTTAATGGAAAATAGGATAATATTATCAGGACTTAATTGCGAATTGAAATCATTCAAACTCGTTACGCGTTTTTTATATTTACGGCAAAAAAAAAATTACTTAACAATATAGAAGTTTGATATTTTACAAATATGACATGAGAGCGTCTCAGACAGTTAATACGCTTCTAAATAATTAAGTAGCGTTTCTTTATTCGAGAGTTAGACTTTGCTACTTAGGAAATGGAGAAACAGAAATATACTAAAAATAATGAGTTGTTAGTTCAAAATACACAAGCGAAAATGCAAAAAAGCAGTAAGCATTAATAGAAAAAGCAGTAAGAGTGACTTTCAATAACGGAATGTACACTTAAACATAAGAATGTACAATTATTAAAAAATATACTATGTTAATACTTAAAACAATACAAGACCAAATTCAAAAATAATTTAAAAAACAAGAAAAATCAATCACAGAATTTAAATACCAAATGATTGAGAATTATTCGAAAAAATCAGGCTTCATTTTTTAAGTTATGAGAATTGCCCGATTGAAGGCTGTTTTTAATCGTCAAATATTTTTTATCTGTTGAATAAAAATGGCGGTTTGACATTTGAGTATTTCACAGATAAAACTGATGTGATGACTAAAATGTAGGCCATAATTGACTTACTAAATACTACTTAATTACCACAGAAAATAAACAGTAACAAAATAAAGTGTTTAGCTTAAAATGTATTCGACATGATTCGATTATTAAGATTTTATTAGTCGACACTTTTGTATAAAACTCACAAAAATAGCAAAGTAATTCAGCTCCATTCATTAGTTAAATTTAGAAATTATGTTCGTTCGAAAAATCAGCTGTAGTTTACAACTAATTCCAGTCGACATTTTAATTCGATATTCTTACCTTAATAATTTACATGTTCAATATTTCTGTTTATTTTCCGTGATATCTACACTAATATATATAATATTATAAAGAGGAAAACTTTGTTTGTTTGTTTGTTTGTTTGTTTGGTTGTAATGAATAGGCTCAAAAACTACTTGACCGATTTTAAAAATTCTTTCACCATTCGAAAGCTACATTATCCACAAGTAACATAGGCTATATTTTATCCCGGTAGTTTCATTAGTACACCCGTGCAAAGCCGGGGCGTGCTACTAGTATTCTATATCTACATGACTTTACAGTCCTTGACTTTTACAGTCCCTGGCGTTTTACAGTCCCTAACGGTTTTTTTTTACAGTCCCTGACTTTTTACAGTCCCTGGCTTTTTACAGTTCCTGACTTATTACAGTCCCTTGTTGAAGTACACGTATTGTGGAGGCTTCCCGTCCGTGTTTTTGACGATCTCATCGTAATTTTCCTTTTCAAATCTTTTGATCGTGTCGATTGATAGTTTGCTGGAAATAATAAGTTATAAGGTAGATATAGTTTAATTTCGTCAATGTGGTTATTGGATATAGGTCGCTCCACGTAAAAAGAACGCTGAGGGGAAAAGCTGCTCAACAGGTTTGAAGGCTCTTAAGTGAGATTGATGGAAGGGGACGCGGCGCAATTCACACCATTGATTAAGCGCGTGCTATTTCGTGAGCGAGTGACCCGTGTGCAAACATACGCCCGCCTTTAATTTTTATATAATTTATTAATTAATTCGTAGGCAAAAGCCATATCATAGTATTTTAAGTATAAATAAAGTAAACTCACCATCTTTGTGGGAATATCGCACAGGCAGTCGGCACCATGAACGTCAAACTGAAATAAAAAAATAACTTAAAAATAGAAAATACTTAAGAGTAAAAACTTATCTGGATCAAGACAATTCATCTCACATGTTTAGTAAATTTAAATAATCTTATAAAATTTAAGGAACTTTTAAAACATACATACATAATCACGCCTCTATCCCATGGGGGTAAGCAGAGAACACGGATCTCCATTTGCTACGATCCTGACACACCATTGCCTCATTCACTCTCATTACATTCTTCATACACGCTCGCCGGTTTAGGGTACTTGTAAAACGTTTAAAATAAAGGCTCACTATGTCAAGTTATTTCATTCAGAGTAATTACATGATACATTTTTATAGTATTTCACGCTATTTTTATTTTTATCTTGTGTGTACTTTGTCTTTGACACTGATATGAAAAGGTCGAATTTAATCCATCAATTCCAGTTAAGCCTCTTTAGCTGATAACTATTGATATATTTATATATGTTATAATATTGGGCAATAAACTAATAGATAAACACATAAGTCGTTAGAATTATAAAAAAATTAACAAGATCATGTAGATTTTTATAATCTGTTATTGGTTGAATTTGAGTAGCAGTGGTATCAAACCACGAAAGTCCGCGACCGAAGTTCAGCGTGTATTGTTAAGATATATTTATCTAATGTGTTATCTGAAAGCGTTCGCAATTTATTATGTGTCTACTCGGTATTATGTCGATGCACATCGGTGCTGAAAACAGATAATTTGATTTTAATGATAGTTTCGTCCTTGGCTAGTAAGGCTTCGTTAGCTGGGTTAGCAACTGGCAGTCCGCGTATAGGACGATCGCTTGTACCATCGCAGGTTCGAATCCTGCCGGAGTCGTAACTTTTATTAAGATTTTAAAAAATTTCATTATGTTGATGTTTTATACTCACAACATGCCAACGATAGCAGTCTGTATGCCAACATGCGCCCATCTCATTCTTTGCATGAACGGTTTGTGTTCAATACGCTCCATTATAACAGGTAATAGAAGCATACCGGGCGCGCACATCACTATTCTGAAATGTTGAAACTACCCTCAAATGTCTACAAAAACACAAAATCGTCAGTTTCTCACTGAAGCTTGACTATTTAGATTGTTAAGGAATCGGTTTAGGATGATCGTTTGTATCATCGCAGATTCGAATCCTGCTGAAGTCGTACCTTTTATTAAGATTTTTTATTTTTTTCTGTTAAGGAATCGTTTAAAAAAGCTAGGTACCACTAGGTTCTTGCCTGTTACTTCCCCTGGTGTAGGGAGTTGCATTGAAACAGGCAATAGAGTCACCTAGCTTATAAGACTGTACATTTTTAATTAGTATAAAAGTGATGTAAAGCCTATAAAATGTCGAAGACTTTGTACTAACCTAGAGGTTACAACTTGTGAGATTCCCTTGACTGGAGCGAGCTGAGACTTTCCGATGATCTTACCATCTTCATCCGTTACATCTAAACCTGGGAAATAAATAAAATGGTTAGTTTTTCTATTCTGTTATATTAGGTGAGAGTGTGTTTAAGTGAATGTTACTCTTTCACGCTCAAACATGCATATTATGATTGTAAATAGTTACCTAAAATAATTTCGTTCTGCCTCATCAATGGAATGTTTACCCAATTGGCGGCCGCCACTGCGACGAATGGCACAAACCTCTGAAAAATTATATTATGTAAGTAGGTAACCAGGTGATTAATTTAATGTAGGTACTTAGCCCAAGTACTTCCGTGATTCGTGCAAGTTAGTCGTTAAGCCATTACGGCGGCCTAAAAACTCAGTCACCAGAGTTGATCTCTTGCTCATACGCACGAACAAACGAACTAAATTGAAGTATTTTTTGGCAATGAAATATTTAAAAGAAAATCTAAAAAGTATTCTTTTTTAGGTATATCTATTTCTGTTGATATCACATAACAGGATTAAGATATATAGGACTTATGTCTTGATAGTGCCGGAAAGTACTTATATAAATAACAATGTTTAATTTTTTTTTAAAGGACTGCGTTTTTGACAATTGTAGATTATGATTGACATACTTACAGCCAAGATAGGGTTAGTCGCGCGCTTCTGAACGCCATATTTGAAGACTAGGGCAGCGCCCATCGCAGCCGACGTCGCTGAGAAGTAAGCAGCGCCCATCTGCTTTGTAGTTAGAGGGGAGTTGGCATTGCGATTCGTGTAGTTCACGAGGGCATTGAAGGACTGATTCACCCATTGCCAGAATACCACCGCGGTTGCAGTTCTGTAATATGACTGGTTTTATGGCAAATGCAGAAATATTTTTTTCATAAAAACTTTAACGGTGTGGGAAAACATCGTGAGGAAACCAGTTAGTTATAGCAAGATAAATTATTAGCAAGACCCAAATAGTTTTATGTTGTTTATAGGAATTGGCTGTATACCTATGTATATTATAGTTTATTTGTAGAAACATTAAAATCGGATATCTTGGCAAAAACACAGAAAACAACGGGTCATAGTGACCTACAGAAAGCATTGAACTGTGAAATTAAAAAAACAAAAACATTCAGTGTTGTTAATCAATTCGTTAATGTTTTGGTTGACTGGTACCTATTTAAAAATTGAAATTTACCTTAAGTTGTAGGTTTTTATCCGTAAATTAATGTATTTTTAAGGTGATTGAAGCGCTCGTGGCGAAGCTTGCTAAGACGGTCTTGATAGATCGTCGAAGTTAAGCAACGTTCTGCGCGGTCACAACTTGGATGGGTGACCGGCAAGATGGCAAGTGGCATTATCAACGGAGCGCTTCCGTGCTTCGGAGGGCACGTTAAATTGTCGGTCCCGGCTTTTAAAGTCGTTAAGCCATTACGGCGGCCTAAAAACTCCGTCACCAGAGTTAGCCACTTGCTCATACGAACAAACAAAAAAAGATTGTATGCGTCAAACGGCATGAAACAGCTGGCAATATGAAACAGATGGAGGTCTTACTAAAGTTTCACCAGTCATTTGAGGTAAAACCCAGCCACTCAGACAGAATCTAAAGTAGTTTGGCATATTTTATTGAGGTTTTATTTCAAGACCTAAAAGAAGGTGGCGGGACGAACTTGACAAATTTACAGCCGACTGGGAGGTTCTAGCGCAATATCGTGACGTCTGGAAGCAATGGGGGGAGGCCTTTGCCCAGCAGTGGGACACGAACGGCGGAATATAATAATATAATATAATTTATTTCAAGGGCACAAGTTTGCAGGGATGAAGTTACATATATGGTTTACATACCTATACCATTGTAGCATAGCGCCCGTCACAAGACAACCGCCCGGCATTTGGAATGACATACGACCAAAGACATTCTGCAACTCGCCACTATCAGGATGGAATGCCGACTCGTACAATTGCTTAGCTCGTACTATTTGCTCTATTTTCGTGTCTTTGGGCTCTTGGCCTACTCTGAAAGAGAATGAGTAAAGTATTTTCTTTGTTAAGATTTGACAATTGATTTGACTATCTAGCCAATCACGAGAATAGACAATTATTTTCGACGATCAATCACATGCGTTTATTTTTCTGCCTATTAGCTTGCTTCAAGAAATGAAGTAAAGATGACTTGCTAGTCATCTAGCCCATCCTGGATATGGACAGGTGTACTAATAAAACACTGGATTTTAACCATTTTCGAAAATTCTTTCACCGATTTATAGAATGGACTGTCAGGATAGTAGACTTCCTATTAGCTTGCTTCAAGAAATGAAGTATAGTAAAGATGTAAAGGGCTCAGTTTGATGTGACTTACTTGTACTTTAAGTAAAGGTCCTTAGCTTCATACAGCTGTTTTTCAGGCACCAATGACAGCAGCGGATTGGATATGAATGCAAAGTGCCTCCATCTACCAACAAATGTGCTCTGATCCCAAAGAGGTTGGGTGATGTCTATCCTCTTTTCTGTTGTCATCTTTAACTGCACAAAAGAATAATACATTATAATCACCCTCCTTTCTTATGAGAATAGGCAGAGACCATAGATCTCAAGCTACGAGTCAATCCTGACACACCTCTTTTATCTCATTGGTAACTACAACATGCCACAAATTAATGGTAGGTACGAGGGGTTGCCTTAATGTTTCTAAATAGGTATTCTCAAAAGCTTCTATGATATTCAACTCTGAAATCAATATAAGTATCTGTGTGCAGGTTTCTACTGCAAAGAATTAAACAACCAGTAGGTACTCATAGGTATGAGCACATAAGGTAACAAACAGGTTTCTATGACAAACAAATAATTCGTTAAGTACGTATCGTAGATATACCTACCTACTCATGTTTTCAACTATTGGTTTCCAAAACGTTTTAGCTCATAAAGTTCTGGGGAACGATTTACAAGCATTTCAGTCACCAAGATATTATTAGAACCAAGTTCAAACTGCTAATTATCATCAAGAGACCTTGAGACTACAATAGTTTTGCTTTGAAATTTCGAAAATAAAATAAAACTTAAAGCGTAAAGTTATGTAAGGATCTGCACTGTTATTAAAATATACTAAACTGTACTGTATTTGTTCACCACACCAAAACTTACGTAAGTGCTGATTTATTACAACAAAAAATCTATAATTTTTATGTTGTTTTCGAGTCAAAAATTGTTAAAACTTCGAAGATTTGCACTGCGAGCGACAACAGCACAGCACCACAGCCCGACCCGAAAATAGCGAATTCAGCGAATTCTGACTGAAATGAAATGTCAATTGTCAAACTTCTCAGCTGTGCAAAACGGCTGTCAAGTCTTTGAAGTCAAGTGTGATTTTATATTTCAGACTTTTTTTTCTTTCCTTCTTGATAGAATGAGCATAAGCCATATGAAAATACTACAAGTTCCATGATATAATAGTTTAGACATTTGTTATTCTTTATCATAAATTAAGTATACATAGTTGTTTTGCCCAAAAATGTAATAGAAAACCCGAATCAATGTCTTCATTTTTTTATATCTCTCTCTCCCTCTCTCTAGTGCTCTATGATAGATAGATCCTTTCCTTCCTTCCTTTTCCTAATAAAATATGGCGGCTGTCGCTGCAACAGCCGATATGACGATTCAGAAGAATTCTCAAATTTTAGTGCACGTAGAAGAGGCTCTTTCTGATTTAATTGTTGTATCCTACTGTGCGGATAATAAAAAGTTTCAAGGCGTGCTGTTAGACTCCAATAAAGGGTAGGTTTTGTCGTTTTATCAATGTGATAATATCGATTGTTCGTAGGGATTCCCTAATTTTCAGCACGTTTCAATGTTTTTTTCAGCAACTTGCCTTTCGGAGTATACAATCTTCATCCGGCATTCTCTAAACAGGCTGCTCCGGTCGATACCAACGATGATAATCTACATTCCGCCAGCCAAAGGTTTCTGTACGAAGATCCCGACTATGAAAGTAAACTGGCACAGAAGAAGAAACCTGGGCCAAAGAGTAAAGCGCAGCCGCGTCAAAAGATGACCGTGCGATTGCGACCGCGGAAAGTCCTGTGCTCCAACTGCAAAGGTATCTGCAACGAAAACAACGAGAATGTGGACGTGTCCAAGAAACGGAAGCTAGATTCCGATGACGAAGCCCCTCGAGAGGCTGACTCATCGAGACACGTGAGGGACCAGAAGAAGTACTTATTGGCCGGAGGTATGCTCATTCCCAAACTGTCACGGCTGAATCCGAGCGAGATTTCAAGCGCTATAAAAGGAGCACCTAAAGTTAAGGCTAGTGAAAAACCAATCAAAAGTGTGAAAAGTGATAATGAATGTGCACCAGAACTGGCTTTTGTCAGTGTTTCAGATGGAGATAACTTTAAATCTGATGATACATCTAACAACACGGTATTACACTCCAGCGGGCGCACACTCAAAATTTGTTTTGGGGAAGGTGAAGGGACAGTGGTTAAAATACCGCCTCTTACTGGCGACTATAATGAGGATTCTGGCGTTTCTTGTGATATGAAGCCTGAATCTAAGGCAGCTAAGAGGGCTTTGAAAAAAGCTAAGAAACAAGCTAAAAGAAATAACCTTCAAATAAAGAGTAGCGTTCAATCACCCAAGCATGTAGGTGCTCTATCTCCCCGCAATGTATCTGACAGTCCAGCCATAGATCCTTTAGAAAAACGACACAAGCATAGAGTAAAGCACAAAAAGAAATACAAGGCTGCTAAAAAAAGAGACGAAAATTCTGACAAGGACATTGATTACTTCAGCGATATTAAAGAACATTGTATGAATCAGAAATTGTCAATTAGCTTAAGTAGATTGAGCAGTGACTCATTAGATGCGACAAATGATGTGATTGGATCAGATGGGGATGGTGAAATGGCGTTAGATAGCACTGAAGAGGCAAGTTGTAGCACAGATTAAACGCCGCTAGGTGGCGCCGCAAAAACACAAAAATAGCCCAACTAAAAAAGGAGTCATTTCAATGCTCGAGATGAGGTATTTGTACCTATGTAATCTGGGGTTATAGGTACAATATCACTGTTGTGATTATAGTATCATTATTATCAATGCTGATATAGATAAACATTTTAAAGTTAAATTAACTAATTAGACATTAGATGTAATTTAGAAAAGGTAAGAGACAATAAAATCCTGATTTTCTATACATATTGTGATAGTGAAAAACTTATGTTTCTTTCCATATTTTCCCCTCTCATATAACCACTGTAGCCATCACTTCTATTCAATTAATGATAAAATAAAACAATGTGATTACTTCAATTTTCCAGATTATAAAATGGGGACCATTACAGGAGGCAATGAAACAGGTTGAATCTCAAAAGGCTGATCCGTTGGCCAGTCCATTCCATGCGATAGGGAGCCCATCCATGCTGGCCAGTTTGGCCCACCCACTGGCCAGCCCAGCCCACCCATTGGCCAGCCCAGCCCACCTACTGGCCAGCCCGACCCACTCAATGGCCAGTCCGTCGACACTGGCACAGTCACCACACCCAGTGGATGTGCTCTCATAATGTGATGCCAGAATTTAATGAAACTTTGTGATATTCGTTTTTACTCATGCACAAATTGAGTCTTGCATAAATATTTGTAAATATCTTTATTTTGTTACAAAATCAGTTTAATTTTGTGTTAGTTTTTTTATAATTTTATCTTTTGACTTCCATCGATATATTATTTGTAACTTAATATAGTGTTTAACTCAATTTAAACTCATATATACATTTAAATTAGCATTTAACGCTAATGTAATATTTTATATAGTCAACACTCTTAATTGCTCTTAATTAAGAGTGTTAAAAAAAAAAAAAAAAAAAAAAATTTTAACACATAATTGCAATTTTGTATGTGCAATAAATAAGCCAATGTCGGATGAGTAGCTTTTGCATATAAAAGTACAAATTCATAAGTGATCTGAAGTGAATGTATTGGAAAATTGATGCTTGTTTGTACTTTTTTATTCAAAAGCTTTGTAAGTATATTCAGAGACAAAAGTTTAAGACTGTTTTCTATTTTTTGTATAAAACAATAATTCGAATACTTCTAACTTTTGTCTCTGATTAATTTAGAAAGGTGTTGGACCATTTAATATTAAAGTATTGGTGTTATAATGGTAATCTTAAAATTGTATTGCAAAATCAGTGGTCTGTATCAATGAATTTTAAGTAGATGTTCACCATTTTGTAATATTTGGTATTTTAAATATTAATTAATATAGGTCTAAACTAGGAGCTTATAGCATGGGAATTTCTCGTACTTAAAATTTGGTTTGGTTTACTTTAATATTTTTTTAATTGAAAACTCTGCTATAGTTTACCAAGTAACACAATGGTTTGTATAAATTCTTATTAGACCAAGATGGGATTTACTCAAAATATTGAATAGATAACTTAACAGCCACAAAGATAACTTTTAACGAGGTTTCTTTTAAATTATAAAATTAATTCAAGAACCCTTAAAAGTAATGTGTTTAATGGACATGGTAAAACCGGGCGTGTAGGCTATTTTGTGATGCTATTTTATAGTTTAATGTTCTATCATTCCATAAGTGAATATTCACAATTAATTTTAATATTCAAGTCATTGAATATTATTATTCATCTTATTTTAAGCATGTATTACAAATAAGGATCTAAAGAATAAAATAAAGATCTTAAGGAAAATGTCTACCGCTCCTGGTATACAGTCGTGATAATATTTCATTTCATTTTTCATTAAAAATATGATGAATCATAATAAATTATCCATAGGTTCTTTCTACTGCTATACTTGCGCGATATACCATAAAATCATACAGGAAAATAAAAACGGATTAAGGCCTAGCTTTTTTTATCATTGATTATAAAGTAAATTGCCTCACTTTTTTTATGAGACAGTGATGTAATTTTTTTAGCGAGTAATTTGTTTTGCAGAAAAAATGATGTTTTGCAAATGGTAGGTACCTTACATTTTGGTAACATTATTGTTTTGTTAATTACTTTTAAGTTTGTATATAATTAAAATGTTTATTTCTGATTGAAATGGTACAAAAATCTACAAAATACTTTCCATATTTTTACAGTAAGTAGTATACTTGATAAAATACCACCCTATGGCTTCTGTGACCAATTTTAATTCCATAGTGTTCAAATTCATGTGTGTTCATTTACATATTTAAGTAAATATGTATTAAACTAGACTGGGATTGGTTTTGTTTTATAATGGTACCTACTCTTAGTTTAACTTTAATCTAAACTGCTATCAAAGAAGGACTATATAGTTATATTTTGTAGTTCAGCCAAAGATGTAAAAAGCCAGGATGGTCTTTGCATAGATTTTCAATATCATAAACGCATTGTATCTACTTGTAAGAAGATGTAAATATGTTATTGCGGTGTAGCCTAATCCACGGCAATGCAATGTATGAATGTATGTACGATTAAACAGAAATATTTTTCAAATATAAACTGTTCAGCAAAATACTTTTTTTTTGTAAAAACCCCCGAACCAACTCTTTTTTCAGGAAGATGATTGCTCTGAGCTTTTTTCCAATAGATGGCAAGCGACGTTAATAGCAAAGAGGATATAATATAATCACTACGTTTAGAGGTATAGCGTATGCGTATCATATATTATTGCACCTATACGCACTTTGCACAGAGCAGAGCATTGGATTGGAAATAAAAAAAGAGCTTTTGAAATACCTATTTAAGTAAAAATACTATTAATTAAACTATCGCGACTTGGAAACATATTTATAAATATTAACGGGACTTAATCGCGTATTGAAATCATATTATTTACCTCGACGTTTCGGTGGCGTTACAGTCACCGTGGTCACGAGTAGACTGAAGGCCGGCACCCGCTCGCATCTTCAACTGACGAGGTTTTTGTCGCTAATGTTTGTAACGTCGAGGTAAATAATATGATTTCAATACGCGATTAAGTCCCGTTAATATTTATAAATACCTATTTAAGTACTCCAACGGTCTTGCGTAGATCTACTTTTTCTACCAGAATAGTAGCTTTTTTAAGAGGTACACACCGGAAATGTAGACCGTAACTTCTACCAACATCATTCATTCCATAGATTCAAAATATCAACAAAAATTGCCGTTGGAATCAAATCATTCACTCTCTTCTGTCTAACCAACACTGACATTTGAATTTTTGTTTGATTTATTTGATCGATTCGATGTCATGTCATGTCATGTCTGACTGACTGAATTAGCTGAATCGTGTTTGAAAATACTTGGATTTGTTTTTGTTTTATTTTCTGAAAATAGCAAAACTGCAGGCTGTCTTTAATGAAAAAACTTGCTGATAAAAGCGCACCACAATGAGGCGCACATACAGATCCAAAAAAGATACCGGTGGAGCCCTTGACCACCGGGATGTTCTTCAGAACATGGATGAGAAAAGTTCGGCTTTTGATGCATTTTATATTCAAAATTTAAAGCAGACTAAGCGTGAATTATCATGTGTTGGGTCTTCTAATGCTTACGGAGTAGCTTCTAAGAAGGTCCGTAAAAAGAAATACGTTAAACGAATTGTAAAAGAGGTAGAAAACGTGCAACCAAGAGAATCTATGTCCGCGTCAACTTATCTGACTCCCGACAAATCTATCCGGGTAAATAAGATTTTGGATCCCTTTGACGAGTTGCTGAATTCATCGTCCACAGTGCAGGATCCTGCGGCGGCTAGTAATAATGCTATGTTTGTCAGGCTATTGCCAAAAAAGTGAGTACATTACTGTTTCACAGGATCATTAGGTACTTACTTAGTACCTACCTACCTATATTACCAAAGTAATTTTTGTTATTATTTTAGGGAAAGCAAAACCTACTACAGAAAGAAATTTCCAAAAGTAAAGAAGTTCAACTACTCAAGTGACTATTCTTCTGGTAAGTTTATTTATTTTAGCAAAGGTTTAAGATGTTAGGCATAAAGCAATTAATCAATCTCATTATTCACTGTTGTCATGTTTCCAGATTCTGATAAGGAAAACTCATCAAACTCTCGGCCAAATACTACGGACATTAGAACTCACGAGTTGCTTGTCGAACCAAGCAATAGTCCAAGGCACTTTGATGATTCGATCAATAAAATAGTCAATAACTTATCGCTGATCAACAATTTCAAACGCAAAAACAGTTCTTTCAATACTTCCTATAAAAATAGAAATAGATTCACAAGTAATTGTCAATCTCCTATTCTTCAAAAGTCTCCACTCTGTAGTACCCCTTTCAAAGACAAATATAGAGGTAAATCTATCTATAACTTCTCTCCGATTTCAACAAAAGAAAAAGACAGTCCTAATTATGTGACAATAACAGAAGAAAATAATGAGAGTAACAATAGCATAGTGTTCTTGTGCAAAGAAAAAATACCTAAATTGTCTAAAGAACAATCTCTAACTAGCCTACCTATTAAAGATGAAAGGGTTGAAAATAATGAGAAATCTTTAATTTATGAAGACGAAATACCCATTCCTTTTGAAGTTGAAGAAATTGAACAAAATGAAATACAATTGGGAACAACTAATAGATGTAGTGAATCTGAACTGAGTTTATTCCAAATAACAGTAGCAGAACCATTCTTAGGGTTCTCTGATGATAAAGTGACTGAGTCTGCCATACACAATAAGAACCATTTGTTGAAATGTATAGAAGAACAAAATTTAACTGATGAACTGAATAAAAGTGAAAATATAATGAATTTTGTAGAAAAAGAAGCTATTCTCAATGACTGTAAAATAGATAGATCTTTCGAAAACAGGATAGAAGAAGATTCTGTTAAAGAAAACCTGAAAAGTATAGAAGAAACAAGTCAAGAACACCTTTTAGTAGATAATGATTTAAATGAAAGTGAGAACAAGATTGACAAAGAAATATTTCCTGAAAATGCAACAAAACAAGATGGTGATTTTATTGAGGGTGACAATGACAAAGATACATCTCAAGATAATTCTTCATTTAATGGTGTTGACGACTCCAAGGAAATTAATAGAATTAACAATAGTAATAGCACAAATAAATCTATAGAAGATCTAGAAATTAGTATTTCTAAAGAAACAACAACAACTGATTCAAATAGTTCACTTGATTCCGATAAAGAATCAATGTATGACACATGCGAGAGTGAACAGAGCTTTTCTAATGAAGATAAAGATGTAAAAGAGTCAAAAGTTGACATTGAACGGATGAATGATTCTGTATTCATCAAATACTACGAAAAAATGCTAAAGGATCAAGCTGAAACATCTTCATGTGATTCTTTTATTGATGAAAGTCAAGATGATGAAGATACAAGTAAAAGTGCTCATGAAACAGAACATAAAAGTCAAATGGAATATGTTGAAGTAAACAAAATAGACTCTAACAGTTCACAAGATAACATATCTGATTCTAAAAACACAGATTCAGAAATAGAAGTTCCAGCCACTGAAATAATTATAACTGACTCTTCAACAACCGAAGACATGGAGTCATATGAAAGCAATAATGAAGATGATAGACATGTAAGTTTTGTTACTACTAGAAGAAGAAATGAAAACACCAATGATTCTATGTTCATTTTCGATAATTCATATGGAAGTAGCAGTACTGATTGTGATAAAACTGTGCTTAGTAATAAGGCTAGAGTAAGCTGCTTCGAAAAGTCTGATATAGATCTTGATATAAATGTAAATAAATCTAGATGTTCTGATAACGTGAGTTGTGAAAAGTTGACACAAGATGAAGATGATACAGAGTCCCATGATAGAATTCATGTTAACACTAGAAGGAGTTCAAAACTAAGACATAGTGAAGCTAAATTAAATGATATAGATTCTAGTATAAATGAAGAAACTATTGTTGAAGCTGATGAAATTGATAAAACTATAGTAGATACATCATTCAAAACTGATATTCCGGAGCTTAGAACTTCTGTAACTACAAGAAAGAGTTCTAAAGCTTTTAGAAACAGTGTTATAGATAAAACCTCTAAAATAGACCCAGAAGTAAAGCCAAGTATAGTACTACAGCCCGGTAAGAAATGGGAAAGATCTCTAAGCATCTACAGAAGAATGACCACAATGGCCGAACATTTTGATCAGTCTATCCTAGATGAAGATTCGCAAAGAAAAGGGAGAAAATACAGACAGAGTGTCATAAGCACCATGGAAATGCAAGGTAAAATACTTCTTCAATGTAAGTATATCCTTCTTGGTATTTTGAAACTGGTAGAAATAGAAGGAAGAAAAAAAACAAATCAGTCTGACACTTCCATCCAAAGTTTTAGTGTAATGTCAGGTTTGTTTATTCGTTTTTTATGCAGAAATTAGAGAAATTGTGAGCTTAATTCTCAATAAAAACGTTTAATTACAGATTCGCTACACAATGAATCAATCAATAGCCGTAGGAGTACTTTTGTTTCGAAACCTAACAGATCAACTATTAGATTCGTGAAGGTATGTTGAATTTTATAACACAAGCATTAAGTTGCTTAGCTTGGGACTGGATGACGCTGTGTGGAATGTCCATGGATATTTTATTTGTCTATTGTTTACGTTCCTAAGAGCACCAAACCACGCACACCTCGTTTTTCAAACGATCATTCAGCAGCACGCTCGTTGCTTGCTCGTTCGCAGCGCGTTTTACAAACGCGGGGATAGTGTGCATGTGTCAAAAGTTACTGCTGTCCTTAGTTTGTATCTAGATCAACGTAAAAGTGCGCGTTCGAAAAACGTGATGTACTTATGCTCTCATTTAATTATATTTACATACCGGTACGCTTAAATATTTATTTTTCTTTGCCCAGGATTCAAATAAATCGAGGATAAGCCTAAACACCACCGAAGTATTTGATGACCTGCAAGGTAAGTAATTTTAATTCATTTCATTAGTAAATATTTTTGGTCTTTGCTGGCAACACCGGTCACCGGATGTCGTCAAAAAATAGGTTTTCTACCACGCTTCGCTTGCAAGATCCGTCAAAATTGCGCGTTTCGCGGAAGAAGACGCTTCGTTGTCTTTGTCCGAGAATTTTTATTTTATTTTTATTTAGTACTGCGCGTCACATTACTCGTCGTAGTGTTAACAACGACGCTGCTATTGCTAAATAATAGTGTTATAAACTATAAATAAGTGAAACATTGTGTTTAAAATTTATAATTACTGACTGCCATTATCCGTAACGGGATAATAGCTTGGTTCTACGCCTTTGTTTAGTAAAAAAGTGTCTAAAGCCAAGTGCATGCATCTTCCCCTGCAATACACAGGTTAGTTTACTTACCCTCACTCTAAATCGTTCGATGTTGCGTCAATAATTACACGTAGGGGAAAGTTGTTCAACTTCCTTGTATGTGTCATGACATGTGTTCATTTGTATGGTGTTTTTGCAGGATTTTTGACCGAGGAGTGTGATGATACTGTTATTGAGTTATCAAAACTCTCGCTCGATTCTGAGCTCGATGTCACAATATTAGACGTTCATGAGTCTTCGGCTCGCATTCCCACCGCACGAGATTACGTGTTGCGTCGATGCAATCAGTCGGATGCGATACTGTTTGATGAATGCTATCCCGAGACGTGAGTACCCTTTTTTTAACTTTCATCTTAGTGATGTTATGTGAAATCGTACATTGATATTTGTGATAGAATGGCACCATAACCTGTAAACACCATAACATGTAAATGAAACTTGCTTCTACACAACTAAAGTGTTTCCTTATTCTAAGATATATATATATATTCGTTTAAACTTGTATTTTTAAGCTATCTAAAATTGTTTGTGGTTAGCGGGTTATTCGAATTTCAAGATGGAGGTGTAAATATTATTGTTTTGCTAGTACCTTGTGAATTATAAAAATAACACACATTACACAGTTCATGCCAAGTTTATTGAAACACCATTAATTCCCTGCCATTTGTTGATTGATGATTGAGGAAGTGAATGAAAGGAACATTATACATGGGAATTTCCGATGGGGTTTCTGACCATATAAATCAATTTATATAGTATATGTAAATGTTTACTTCAGGCATTCTTAAAACTTGAAAAACTAATATACCTAGCATACTTGTAACCTCACATACATAAGGGACAAAATTTATTCCTAAAACAGGTAGATAAATGTACTTAAATAGGTACCTACTATTTGCAGAGAATTCTGATTCATAACATCCAATTTACCCCAATCATTTGTCAGTCTACAGTTCATCAAACTTCAGAATTACCTACATTCTGAGAATTAAGATAGCCAAATCATTTCTCAGAAAATAATAAACTAATCTTTTGAGACAATGTAAATAAAAATACCTAGCATTTATTGAGAAGTACCTGACCTTGCTTTAACTTTATATCAACATTATGTATTATGTATTTAAGTTACCAATTGGCAACTGCAGCTTATGTATAATTCATGATTACACAATAACTGGTTGGCACCATTGTTCCGTGAACCTGTTTACAAAAGTACCGTCAACATTTCTCAGAAGTACCTACATTGTTACAGGAAATTCAGTTCAACATCCCTGATACTTTTGTGCAACAAAACATTTTAAAAATACCACTTGAAGTACTTAAACTAGGAAATAATAGATATTGTAATCGGCCAAGAGTCTATATCAGTTGCAATGTTGTTTTATATCCAGTTTCAATTATTTATGTTACTTGGGTTACAATACTCAAAGAACTTATGAATCATTTGCTGCTATCTAAAACATATGTGAAGGCTCTCAAGTATTACTCATTTCCTGTATTTCTAATGTGTTAATTACAACAATGTACAGTTTAATTACATAAAATGATTAAGATATTGCCGTCTCTTTCATAACAATTGAAATAAAAAAGATAGCTAGTATCATTCTTAGTTTAATCGCTACTATTGACTAGTAATAGTCATTCTATTAACATTTTTGTAATTGTTTGCATAATTTGAATGCCAATGTTTTATTAGTATTTAGTTCTTTTTCGTGACTTTTTTTGATTATGCTGATGTGATAAAGGTCATCGGATAAAGCCTAGGTTCAAATGAAGGTTGAGGTCTAATACTTAATACCTAGAGTTTTCTCTTTGTTAAGGTCAATGCTTCTTTAGTTGCCATTGAACATCTTGTGGCCTTTTCTTTAGGGCCTAATACGAGTGGTATAAATCAGCAGTCGTTGCCTTAAAATCGAAATTTGTCGCTATCCCGACTGAACTATCAAATGTGACAGTAATAACGAGTATACTGTCAAATCTGACAGTCTTGTAAATTTGCCCACTGGCTCATCTAGCTAGGTAAATAAAGTCAGGTCAAGTAAGAAAGATATCATTTACTAAAAAAAATTGGAATAATGCCCAAGAAATATGTATCCAAGCTATCACAGGTCTTGGATACTTTCCAAATAATAAATTTACCTTTTGCCATTCCAAGAAGTTCAAAGTTAGATTGAAAAGAGTCACGTTTTATGAATTTTCTGGAAACGTTGTTGTTCAACTTTATTGACGACTATTATGGCGCAGTGGGTGTTAGCCCGCCTGAGATTATGTTAGATAGGGTTGCGAATCGATTCCCGCTGTTTGACAAATGTTTGTAAGTACCTAAAATATGCAAATATTTCTATAAGTAATACTTAACTTGGTACTGTTTTATGACCCTGTATGGAAAGTCCCATTCGATTATATTTTACCGTTATTATTCCGTTATCCATGAAAACACTACAATTTCTCTTAATATTATGTCTGATCCAGCTAATAAATAATTTTGCTGCTCATTAGCTAAATAGAGTGGAATTTGCCTAATGATTCGTTCTGACGTCATAACAGATGTTTGATATTGACGTTGCGCATCACTATCACGTTTAGAGAAATCATAAACTACCTACGCAGTTCCTACTTACGTCATCATAGGTAAATTGATAGAGCCAAGATGATTTCAATATTTAATCATTAACTAGGTACTAAATAAATATTATTTTGCTTTGTTTTGACACCTGTGCTGTCTGAGAAGTGATATGGTTGATTTCTATGAGTCATTAAAACAATATGACTGCATTTTTTATATAGTATCAATCTGCAGGTCTGCATTATGGAAACAAAATTCGTTGCCATAAGTCAATTAAGACAGGAAACAGCTAAAATAACTGTCAGATTTGACAGTGAAAACATTTATGATAGCGACAAACCTCGATTTCGCAGCAAGTTAGGCAATAGCCCTGCTGGTTATATCACAAGCATTAAATTGCTCACCTTGTGACTAGATGACGCTGTCTTCAATGTCCTAGGATAATCTCTTCTTCCTGCTCTTATTCCACTATGTGGGATCGGCACAATACGCGGGGCTTTCTTCCATTTCCCTTTTTCAGACGTCACTCAGCACACACTACACTACTTTCTTACTTATGTCTTCCCTCACACAATCCATCCATCTATGTTTGTAGAATAAAGAATAGAAAGAATAGAATAAGTGTACTAATGAAACTACCGGGATAAAATATAGCCTAAAACCGACAGTCCATTCTACATACCCGTGAAAGAATTTTTGAAATCGTCTGAGTAGTTTCGGAGATTACCTCCGTCAAACAAACAAACAAATCTTACCTCTTTATCTACACTATCTACACTAATATTATAAAGAGGAAAACTTTGTTTGTTTGTTTGGTTGTAATGAATAGGCTCAAAAACTACTGGACCGATTTTAAAAATTCTTTCACCATTCGAAAGCTACATTATCCACGAGTAACATAGGCTACTTTTTATCCCGATATTCCCGCGGGAACGGGACTTACGCGGGTGAAACCGCGGGGAACAGCTAGTACCTACCTAATATTAGTTTAGATTTAGATTTAATTTGTTGTCCATTTGAATAGGGTTCTGAAGAACTGCCACAAGATCGGCGAAGGTGTGTACGGCGAGGTGTTCCTGTGGCGCGCTAGGGATGGCCGGGCTCGTGTTATGAAGATTGTGCCCATTGCTGGAGCCTGCAAGGTGAACGGCGAGGAACAGAAGGACTATCACGAGGTCATCTCGGAAATTGTGATTGCTATGTGAGTCAAAACACTTTGATTTTTATTATAAACCTGTTTTTAATAAACAAAAGAAAATACACATACAGTCTTATAAGCTAGGTGACTCTATTGCCTTTTAACAACTCCCTACACCAGGGAAAGAATCAGGCAAGAAGCAGGTGGTCAGGGCCTAGCTTTTTTTCAAAGCGATCCCTTAACAATCTACAAAGTCAAGCTTCAGTGGAAAGCCAGTCAAACAAACAATGTAAGGCATGTCAGAGCAATTAAAAGTTAATGTAAAATTATCAAGATATTAGCACCTTAACAAAACATATTGAAGTCAAACGGAACCAACGAACTCTGTAGTGCTTGATACATTAAAATGGATTCGATACAGTTGTTCTATTTCAGGAAGTATTTAGCCATCATTGTTGTGAAAACACAATGTTTCAATATGCTAATTCTGAAATTAGCATTTCATTGCCAAAACCACATTCTTTCTTTTCTCTATTTGAACAAGATGTTTCGATTAAAGTTTAATATTTACATTATTTAAATGAGTATCGTAAATCGCAGACAGTTGATAAGATTGTAATTATCTCGCGTGTGCGACTGACAAAGGTTTACTCACCTTCTTACAATTTCTAGTTTTTTCTAGTTTTCTCATCTTACACACATTGCCACATCATTTATGAGTAACTGAACCCCACGATATTGTTTGTGAAATTGTTATTTTACTCGTACAAATTTACCTACGCATTAGCATGTTAGCAATCAGTTTTAGTATCATTCTGTTATCCCACGATTAAAGTACATACACAAATTAAATGAAAAATAATATATATTAAAGCTCTCTTCCATCTAAAGATTTCTATATTTCAACGCGAATATTATTTTACTTTGTTTTGAACACCTGTGTTGTCTGAGAAGCTACAGGGTTGATTTCTACGAGTCATTAAAACAATATGACGGCATTAAAATGTTTTATGTAGTATCGAGCATCTGTAGGGCTTTTGCAAAAATATAAAACTTTCGTATATATCTTATCACACTAATATTATAAAGGTGAAAATTTGTGTGTAAGTGTGAATATGTGTTGCTACTTCACGCTCAAACAGCGGGACGTATTTGAATGAAAATTCGTACCAATATAGCTAATATCCTGAACACATAGGCTACAATTGATCCCGGTATTCCCACGAGAACGGGAGCTATTCACCTCGGGTAACACCGCTATGCCCAGCTATATATGATGTTTTTATTGGTCATTAACTTCGTCGCTAGAGTTGGATGACCTTTTTTACTCGCACAATAATTCTCAGAAACACCTTATAAAAATATTGGAAATATTTAATGACGTCAGTTTATCATCAGCTAGAACGTGTTTCCCAGTTTATGATTGTTTGCCATCTTTCTATCATTAGTATCGCTTGATGCATGTCTGACGAAATTACTGAAATTATTTTGCAATCTTGATTTGTAGGTAATTTTCAAAAATAGCAGAACTTGGAAAATAGATTAGGAAAAGTTGGAAACATTTTTGCTCAAATAAAACCGCTTCTAATGGTTCCAACTAATGTTTCTCTAATGGGACGATATGTGACCCCGAATCAAATGTGTTTTAACCTCACAAGCCTAGTGGCGTTGCCCTTAGGACAATGCTCTATACTCAATCGTCTCGCCAATGACACGATGAGAGACCAATGACTTGGCTGTACATTCAAGGTGAAAATTAATGTTTTGAAAATTATTCGCGAAAAATGTTACTAAGAAACATAATATTTGAATAATGATTGGCTTGACATGCGGAAACTTAACTTAGCTTTATTTACACAAAGATATAGATCATTTTGTGTCATAACTAGGTGAATCTAAAAAATATGTAACTAATATATACTCAGCGGCACAATTTACCGCCCACCTGTTTTAGGTAGCAAGTTTTGATTTTATCGCAAAGTTAGGGACATAAATAAATCAAGTGTGAAAGATATTTCGGTACAAAACATTCAAAACTACCCTCATAACTTTATTTCTGTGCATCAGTTGTAAGTAGGGTAAATTTTAAACTAGTAAAATCAAGGTGGGCTGTTAAATTGTGCCGCTGAGTTCGATATAACCTTCACGATGTTTTCCGAACTCTGTGTTCAAGTTGTTGGGAATAACATGGCTGTTCTACGAAATACAGTGACGTAGCTACCTTACCTGTTTAAACTATGTTAATAGGTTAGTAACGTCATTTGGACCGCTTCTATATATTTTCTCATTATCATAATCTATTTAATAAAAATTATGTGTTGCTAAGAGCATTTCGTATCCTGGTTGTATTTGTTTCGTAATAGAAGTAGAATAATAACTCTGTCAATAGTAGATTAATTTTGAAAATTCTTGTTTTGTTTTAATTAGAATTTTCAATCACCAAGGTTCTCTGTAAAATTTTAGGTGAATCTTAGGATTTATGAATTCACTAGCTGCGCCCCGCGGTTTCACCCGCGTAAGTCCCTTTCCCTCAGGAATATCGGGATAAAACGTAGCCTATGTGTTAATCCAGGGTATCACCTATCTACATACCAAATTTCAACCAAATCGGTCCAGCCGTTTTTGCGTGAAATAATAACAAATATACATACATTCTCACAAACTTTCACGTTTATAATATTATAGTAGGATATAGTAGGATAGTAGGAAGTAGGATAGGATATTTTTTTATTTCTGCCACTTGTAACAATATGATGTTGTTTGCAGGGAATTGAGCGCCCTACGCGCTCCCATAGCCGATATCGACCGATACTTTGATGAGGGGAGGGACGTCGCGACCTTGGACCTTCATGCCGTAGAGAACGCTACTGATGTCTTCAATGAGGTTAGTTATTCACATTTAAATTGAATTGAAATGATAAGAGATGAAAAAAGCTATTTCTTACACATTGGTTGGATAAACGCTATTGTCCTATAATTTAAAGTAGACTTTATGTGACGCTATTTGACAGTAAGAAACACAGAAAGAAAGAAAGAGAAATATGTTTGTTTCTGTAGGACCTAAAGGATCACTTGAAAATGTACAGTCTTAGCTAGGTGACTCTATTGCCTGTTCCAACGCAACTCCCTACACTGATCGGTACCTTTTCCCAGGAAGCGGTAGACATTTATTTCAGATTTTTATGTAATTATTAAGATAAGATTAAGATTGAAGATGAGTGGGGTAGCCAGAGGTATGTCCAAATACATATTTGGTGCCATAATTAAAAATTAAAAATAGATAAACGCAGGCTACATTGATTATTTATTTAAAGTTGTTTTTATAACTTAATTAATACGTCTGAAACCGTAAGAAATGTCTCCAAATGTTCGCTTAAGTCACGTAACAACCAAGCCAAGTTTATGGTAACATTCCGTGACCTAAATTAAAAAGCTTAGAACGCGATGTTGCGGCTGCAAACCATTTGCGCATTGAATTCATTTGAATATGAATTATATACACAGAAAATATTGTTGGGTATCACGCAAAGGTAGGTAAACTATTGCATTTCATATGGGGTTCAGTTTTCATATGGGGCCTTTGTTCCAGTGGGACGATTATGGCTGAATAATTAATTTTTCATTAGTGTGCAACCATGAAAAGGTAAAGTAAAAAATGCTTATAGCTTTGTAAGTTATCACAATAGAAGATTATTTTAAAGTAAATGAAATTGAATTGTATTGAGTTGTTCTCTCAAAATGTTACAAACAATCACACAATGTAATTCAATCAAGTCCCATTAGTTTTATGATTCAGAATAACAAAGAGATATCGAAGTCCACGTTGGAATTGAAATCTGAAACGAAATGAATCATCAATTACAGCAACAAAGCATTTTAATGTCTAGTCTTTTAACTGTAAAATGTTGAGGAAATACATATTATATTGTTTAGAACATGTTGTTCCCTGCCATTCAAGTTATTGAATGTTATGTTGTTCATTGATGGCTGACTTATAAGATGAAACTTTTATGCTTTATTTTATGAATACAAGATCAAATAAGTACTTAGCCAATTATTCAAAATGACAAGGTTTAAAGCATGTTATAAATATTATTATAAAGATTATAAGTCTCTTGAATCTTCGTTAAAGCATCGATTTTAGGGTTCCGAAGTAAACAAGGAACCCTTATTTATAGTTCTTTATGGAAACTGAATCACTGATTGAGACACGATTCATGCTTGATGGTCTCTGTATACGAGCCGAAGATTTTTAAAAATTACTAAAAATCAGTTTAGGAAATCTGCCAAGTCGTGCCAGCTGTCTGCAGTAAATTATCAAAATGTTCCGTTTCTGTGAATTGTTCTATTTGACCTCAGATAATGTCTGCTATCGCGAAATCTAGGACAAACCTACAAATAGAGATAATTTTATGTATTTAGTTTGAGTGTAGCGAAATTTCTGTTGTTTTGCCGTCTCGAAAGAAAATGTTCATTGAATCAGAACAATGATCTCTTTATTGTTTTATTATTAAATCCGTTCATCTGTTTCTAATCTTCCATATTATCACGTGAAAAACTTCTTACTTATTTTTAGGAGAATTCGAATATGTAGAAAATTGACCGTACCGTATTTTTGAAAGTAATGGTGCTCCCACACTGCTGTTACAAAATGTTTATAAACATTTTTGAACACTAAAACATTTACTAACAAATGTTGTCAATTGTTACATTTTGTTAGGAACTGTTATATGTTATAAGTGCTCCTACACTGATGGAAAGTGTTACGACTCACCGCATACCCCGCCGTCACCTGTATAAAATGTTTACAAACAAAATTTTGTTCAAAAATGTTAATTAACATTTACTAACATGAAAACATTTTTTAACTTTTGTGATTAAATGTTAGCTAACAAATGTTTACTAACGTTACTTAACATTATATAACAGCAGTGTGGGAGCACCATAAGACATTCTTTTCCACAACTGAGACAAAAAATAAAATCAGTCTTATTTAAATTGTTCTAGTAAATGTATTTCCATTGACTTAACGGCATTATAGCTAGTCTCTCTTTATAACAATATGCAGCAAAAATAAATAATAATTTGTAATCAAAAACTTGCGTGAGAGTTCAACATTAATTCGTCTAATGCGCAGATTGACAGTCAGCTATAGCTTCTGGCCATTATTTCTGGTAATCATGATAAACGCAGTTGTAGAAATCAATACTTCATAACACCAAAATAGGATACGTACGATGTAGGAAGAGTTACTGACCTTAGTGTAAGGTCTTCGCACTGCAAATAAATCGTTTGTGTTCTGAAGGGCGTGTGATACTACCGCGGTGCGTCGCAAAATTATAAGTCACTAGCTTTTATCTGTGGCTTTGCTCATGGGGTTCTAACAAATGGCACAAATAATATTTATGAGACTTCAATTGTGAAGCAATTTTCTACCATCTCGAGGTGTCTTTTCATAACTCTGAAGATCCTCAATTTTTATGAGACCACCTCGGAAGTACATATTCTCTTTTAAACACCATAATATTTTTCAAAATCTTGAACTTAAATAAAAAAGGTACTTGTTTACCTAAAAAGTAGAATATAGGACCCTCATCCTTTTCGAAGTCGGGTAAAAATTACGCTTCCTGTTACAAGTCACAAGTGTATAATCGTCAGTTAGTAACAAGCGTAGCGCCATCACAATAAAGGCTCGAGCAGACCGGATGCGTATGCGTTGCGTATGCGTAGACGTAAGCGTAGACGTGCACGTACCACTGAGTTGTAATGTATGGAAATGTATCTGACAGGCCACACCGCTTGCGTACGTACGCGTAACGTTACGCAAGCGGTGTGGCCTGTCAGATACATTTCCATACATTACAACTCAGTGGTACGTGCACGTCTACGCTTACGTCTACGCATACGCAACGCATACGCATTTGGTCTGCTCGAGCCTTAAATCTTCATCGAGCCCACACTGCCCACAGCAACAAAGGCCACACACGTATCTATTTGCACATTATGATCATATTATACTCTATCTTGTCATTGTCACTAAGAGATTCACAGGATCGTATTCAACTTGATAGCTAGCTACCAAATTGCCATGTTTTAATTATATACGTCTGTAGAATATTTATAAACTGTAGGTATATGAATATACTGTATAAAGAACTTGTTTTATCATTGTCATTGTGTTACTAATAATAAGTTTCTAAATAATAATGATTCGCGGTTCGAAATGTTTAAAGTACTGATATAGTTTTAAACTGACTAATTAGTTTTATTGTCGGTTAATTAATTATGCTTTAAGATGGCTAAAACATTTGGTTCACCATCATGGCTTTTGCCTAACTTGTCGCGAAGTTAAAGATTACTGCCATCACGATAAAACTGTCAAAAGTGACAGTAAAACTCAGATTTGACAGTAAACATGGTTTTCCGTCAGTTTGTTTTTGATTTCTTTTCTTATTTGACGGTTGGATTCGTGCTCTTAAGATGCTACTATCACATAAATAGTAAAACAATGTCACAGAGATGTGAACAAGATCAGAGTCAAGGGTGATGTATCAGCCGGATAACATGTGATTTTTCATCCACGCACATTTAAACTAAATCAACCTTAGCTTCTAATGTAAAAGTTAACTTAACTGACAGATTACATTATTTCGAGTTACGAGTACAAATTTTGAAAGTCCGTGTAAACTAACTCGTTCTCACTCCGAACGTTACAAGAAGTATTCAGAATAGGTACCCACTTGATCTCTGTCCCAAATTCTATAACCTTACAAATCTTTTGTGGCATTTGAAAAGATATTTCTACCTGCTCCAACACAAAGGGATAGACATTCCTTTGCTAGCTAAAGTGTACTCATTTATCATTGTTATTGAGTTATGCTGTCTAGAGGCGATCTTTTGTCCCATATTCTATAACATTTACTTGTGTAAAATCTGGCTCTATTTATGTTTAGATGTTTCCCACGTTTCCTCCCATTTTCATCTGCGTTTTATTCTTTGAACTCATCATTTTCTGTGATCAAACATTGCCCACGAGTAATCTATTTCTAAATAAGGTTATTTCCTGAAATAGAGAAAAATAGTATGTAGTAATAATAGGGAGGTCTTTGCCATGCAGTGGTTTCCCACTGTCATCAGGCTTATAAATAATAGTATAGTATTGTTTGTTTTAGTATAGTATTGTTTGTTTTACTATGTCTACAAATGATAAAAACACCGCACTAGGTTTCGATGTCAACCATCCGCTATGTAAATATTTGCCATTGTCATTGTCAACGTCTTGTTTTCAAAGGATAACCTATGCAGGTGTACTATTATGTCATTCTAAGGGCGTTTGTGTACTACAGAATACTGTCAGGCAGCAAGAGCACAAACTAAAAAAAATTGTAGTGCACAAACACCCTAACAATATAAATGAATGTAAAGTTTAAAAAATAAACCCTTTGACGAAGATTATTGTCATGGTACGTTTCAATCGAAAGCTTGTGGTTCTTGTTCTCAAGTTGATCATTTAAAAACTAAATTTTACCATCAAAAGCTATTGAAACTTAAATTTTATATTTATTGAGCAATTGAGTGCTATTATTATAAAGATTATGATTTATGACCTTTCTGGATTACCTTGCTCATGCTAGCGAGCGGATGCTACTAATCACATAAATAGTAAAACAATGTCACACAAGTGAACAAGATCACAGAGTCAAGGGTGATGTATCAGTCAGACAACATGTGATTTTTCATCCACACACTGTCATTCATTTTATTATTTAAATTGTTTAGCATTCGCCGTACTGTTTCTCGCGGGTTGGTTGCTAGATTTTCATTTTTTCCCAAATAATGAAGTGTTGGACTTATTTTACGATTTTTTAAACTTTTTACCTTTTTTTTTCTATGTTTGTCATGATTTATCTGATACTAAAATTCGTTTCAAGCAAATCTTTCATCCTGTATTTTTTATATCTCTCTAACACTCTCGGCTTGACTAGACCGCGTCAACGTCTTTCAAATTGCGATATAACATTTATATTTAGAGGTTGCTATCCACGACAATCAAACGAAAATTCGCACTCAACATACTATAGCTTGATTGATTACACCCCCAGACTGCTAGTTTGAACCCGCAAGATAAACTAATTAGGTTGATTATACATTCGTGGCCGTTCACTCAAGCTTTATCGGTAGGCACGCGTATTCATAATTTGTGTCTCATGATAATTCTAATTGCATATGTTTGTATAATTTATTATCTTCGTGCGTGGTCACTCGCTTCCCGCTCCTTGTGCCAAAAGGGCAACGGATGATAATTTATATTTTACTATTACTACATTATTCGTTGGTGACATTGGTGAACAGGCTCATGATCACTGATCTTCAGACAGTTTTATAATATACTAGATGGCGCTAGTAAAAATGACCCGATTCTAGATTGCGCTGTCGAAAACGCGCGGCGCGGAATGACGTCCTCATACAATCCAACCAACATTACCTCTTTATAATATAAGTTAAGACTAGCAGCACGTCCCGGTTTTGCACGGGTGTACTAATGAAATTACCGGGATAAAATATAGCCTATAGCAAATATGTGTAGGTCATAAATTGAATGAGTAATATACGAGTAATGCTATAGAAATTTGTCATGAAACATGCACAATAAAGAAAATTGAAATCCGGTGTTGAAATTAGCGTTAGTCATTATACCAAGAAAATCGATCACGTTTCGAAATGTTCAATGATTCATAATCGAGTGGAAGTTGGACTATCTCTGCGTGTGGTTTCTTGATACAGCACGTAATAACTCGATATGACAGACAATCGATATCTCTGTGCAGATGTAGCGATTTATGTAAATAATGATGATGCTTTTTCTGTACTGTCGTTCATTGTGGACCTTGGTCTGATAGTAATGAATGCCGTGTTTGTATTGGAATCGCAATCGTAAAGTTTATTTTGGTCGATTCACTATCTGCTTATCACAACCTCGATAGTTATCAGTTCGAATGTGGGCTATTTATTTTTGTAGGTACCTTATCTAGAAAACTCGAATAGTCGTTTCTTAATCTGAAATTGTGCGGCTAATGTTTTATTCTCTATCTAAAGTAATTATTCGTTATATAAGTGAGGTAATGATAGAAAGTCATTTTTTTTACTTCTCTTGCAAGAAAGTGAAAAGAATTGCGTGGAACCCATTAGTATTCTAAATGGTTACAATCTGCCATGTGGAATACTAAATATGTACTTGGAAAAAATGGTCATGTACCTGTATATTTGGAGTTTTGGACGTATCTCGTGGGCGTAATAGTGAGGTGTAATATCGTAATAATTACGAGAGTACACACTATTTATCATAATAATGGTCGTCCGCCAGCGAGATGGGCAGACGATATATGCAAAGTCGCAGGCAAAAGATGGATCGGATTGGCACAGGATCGTGGCGGATGGCACAAACTGAGGGAGGCCTATACCCAGCAGTGGGTGAAGTCGGGCTGTGGATGATATTGATGACACTATTCATTGATTATTAGCGTAGTCATTATCAGGTCATCCTCTCGAGCGTTTCTTAATGAATTTGAATATTTGTACACACGGTTGTTCAAAAGATTTCAGACGCACGTGAAATTAGTTGTGTATCTCATGGTAAGAGTATCTATCTCAAGTATCTCAGGGTAGATATTTGCCATAATGCCATACAAATTGTTTCAAATATGTGAGCAAAACCAGAGATAGAGTGGATATTGGATAATGAGACTGGCCTTTAGTGACGACTGTTGCGCACCTGTCATGCATTCTCTTTACCTTTCCAACACAATCCCACCTCAGCCCGTCTTAAGTATTTTATACTCATCATCATCATCCACAGTCCGACTTCACCCACTGCTGGGCATAGGCCTCCCTTAGTTTGTGCCATCCACTACGATCCTGCGCTATTTTATACTAAATTAAAACTAAATTAATTTTTTATTTTATTCCTAAGCCTTTTTTAACTAACAATTCTATGGATCTGTGTTATCTGAAATAAACGAATTATTATTATTATTATTATTATTATTAAATCATGATAATAATTTGCAGGTGCTAGCAGTCCGTTGCGTGCAAGGCCCGTACCCATCCCGCCTTCTCGACCTCTGGGAGCTATACGACGAGTGTAAAGGCTCTGAGAACGACAACCCGGCCGCATTACCCTCGCACCAGCAGTACATGGTGTTAGAGTTGGCTAACGCGGGCCAGGATCTAGAGAGCTACCAGTTTACAGGCGCACAGCAGGCGTATGCACTCTTCCAGCAGGTAAATATATCTATTCCAGCAGGTAAATATTATCTTTTACAATAGAAAAGGGCACTGAGAATGACAACCCGGCCGCATTACCCTCGCATCAGCAGTACATGGTGTTAGAGTTGGCTAACGCGGGCCAGGATCTAGAGAGCTACCAGTTTACAGGCGCACAGCAGGCGTATGCACTGTTCCAGCAGGTAAATATATCTATTCCAGCAGGTAAATATTATCTTTTACATTAGGAAAGGGCTCTGAGAACGACAACCCGGCCGCATTACCCTCGCACCAGCAGTACATGGTGTTAGAGTTGGCTAACGCGGGCCAGGATCTAGAGAGCTACCAGTTTACAGGCGCACAGCAGGCGTATGCACTGTTCCAGCAGGTAAATATATCTATTCCAGCAGGTAAATATTATCTTTTACATTAGGAAAGGGCTCTGAGAACGACAACCCGGCCGCATTACCCTCGCACCAGCAGTACATGGTGTTAGAGTTGGCTAACGCGGGCCAGGATCTAGAGAGCTACCAGTTTACAGGCGCACAGCAGGCGTATGCACTGTTCCAGCAGGTAAATATATCTATTCCAGCAGGTAAATATTATCTTTTACATTAGGAAAGGGCTCTGAGAACGACAACCCGGCAGCATTACCCTCGCTATGCACTATTCCAGCAGGTAAATATATCTTTTACATTTAGAAACGTGCTACAAAGGGCAAGCTAAATTAGCAGAACATGGTTTTGGAGCTGGCAAACGCAGGGCAGGATCTAGAGTTCACTATTCCATCAGGTAAATGTTTTACATTAGTGCAAGGGCTCTGAATGACAACCCTATTCCAGCAAGTAAAGAGTTTAGCAGAGAGAGAACTCTTATCAAAGTAGTTTTACGTTACAAATACGATACGATTGTTTTATTTTTTGTTATTCATTTACCCCATTATGCATATTCGACCTAAAACCTGTATTAGCTAAAACGTATATTAAATCTGTTGCTATCTCTTTTCGTTGACATATGAGTGACAAGAAAAAAACGTTCTAAAACGTTCCTAAAACCTGTATTAAATTGTCAAGTTTTTATGAATAAACCCCTTATTGTTTTTGCATTTGTTTGTCGTGTGTTTTCAGTGGCAGCATGGCGCCCATTCGGAAGGTGAGTGAACTTCTAGTGTCAAGTTTTGTGTAATCTTGACTAGATTTTCACTTATCCTCTGCGTGGGTCGCAGACTACGCTTTCGATGTTTGCCGTGTCGAGTTATTGTTTTTGCATGATTGTTTTCTTTTGCTTTTTTTGTAAACTGTTTGCAAGACGTCTGTCGCTAAGGAAGTAAATCGTTGAAAGACCCCAGATAGAGACCGAGACAGGACACTGCGACAGTTACTTGACTTCTGGCAGTACATAAGTATCAATTTGCGAGTGAGACAGGACACGCCTTTATTTAATTTATATATTACCTAAAGCAGAATTTATACAAAGCCAGACAGATGCTCTATTCTCGCCAATGGGCTCCCAGCTTTTCTTGGCTTAGCGTTGGCTGCCTTATTGGCAGCTAGTGTTGGCTTCATGTAAATTATACTTAATGTAGTAACGATCGCGGTGTCCTGTCTTGGCCTCTGGACTTAGTCTCTGGTCGCGGTAAACAATCCATAACGTTATTATTTGAGAGAAAATAAACCTATTTAGAACATGGGTTTAGTCTTCCTTAAGCGTTGACGTGTCGTAAACAGTCGAATCACAAATGTTTGTTGGTTTATGAAATTGTTTGTGTAGAATAAGATTAATACGCGTCACCTAAAAAGAACGCTTACCTTACCTTACGCAGTTACCTTAATCCTAAAAATCTACTACTGTGCAGCTTTTCCCCTCAGCGTTCTATTTACGTGACGCGACCTATGCTAAAGAAAGTACATATTATGAAACGGTTGTATAATTTGTTCATTTATTTTCAGATTGCCTTCGGGCTTGCCGTGGGTGAGGAAGCATTCCAATTCGAGCATCGCGATTTGCACTGGGGAAATGTTCTGATAGCACCGACTGAGCAGAAGGTAAGATAAAGATAATATCTTTTTATTATATACTAGCAGCACGTCCCGGCTTCGCACAGGTGTACTAATGAAGTTACCGGGATAAAATATAGCCTATAACCTCCCGGACAGTCCATTCTACACACCCGTGAGAGAATTTTTGAAATCGATCCAGTAGTTTCGGAGATTACCTCCGTCAAACAAACAAACAAATTTTACCTCTTTAAAGTATAAGTATTATTATATTTTTACTTGCAAGAACATAAGTTTAACAATTACCCCCTTATTGGACCAGTAAACCTATATTAGCTAGTACAGATACTTAATTTGCTGGTATCTCTTATCTTTGCCATAGAAGTGAAAAGAAAAAAAACATTCTTTAAATATATTTTAAAGTGACAATGTTTATGAATAGGTAGTTGTGTGTTTAAAATGACGTAACTATGTTTATGTTTAACTTACGTATGAACTTGAAACCTTTTAAAGAAAGAATTTGAATCCTTTTTATGTAAAGTACCCTACTACACAGGACATATCCACCGTATTACACTGAATAACACGCACACACACACACACAGGCACACGCACACACACACACACACACATACACACACATACACACACACACACACACACCCACACACACCCACATACTCACTCACATACACAATTTGTACACACACACAACCAACTTACACTAGAACACTTAGCACTTATTTTTAATTCACTTTAAGTTTACAATAGGATCCAATAGTCATAGATAGATAACTTTGCCCACTACTGTATGTTGCCGAATGTCCACAGTAGCTATGCTCAAGTGACCTAGATGAATGGCCGTTGAAAATGAGCCCGTCTCCCGAGACACAGTTTATACTAGTTCGGGGGGCGGAGCAAGTTTGACACGAGCACCGTCTGCGCGTCAAGAGCATAGCTACTGTTCTTACTTAGTTTTAAGCAGGCCGTCTGGAAGAAATCGCATAGTCAATAAGACGGCCCTTTGCAACAACAACCTTTGTACACTAAGTTTAATATAGTATGTAGTTACACTAGTTACTCTTTGTACAATATTGTTGCAATAAATAAAATTTCTTATCTTATCTTATGTGTATGTGTAATAATAGGACGACTTGGTATTTTACACGCTCGATGAAAAGTAACGTAAAATAAGAAATATATGAAAGCAATGGATTTAAAAGAAAATCTTATGTTGATGCGATAAAGTGGGTGAAGGGCGGGAATGATTAGAATCGCTCTGGCGAGGGCATGTTACAGCCTCGGCCTACATACTGAGGGTAATAACAATGTATTTATACTATACATACTTATAAGATTTCAAATAAGGCGTTTTTCATACAAGGTATTTAAAGGAATTCAAAGTCTGTACCTACGTACGACCACGAGTGACCGCAAGAGGCACCGAGAGCACTTTTCAGAGCGCTTGAATGCTATACATTATAGTAATCCATACTAATATTATAAAAGGAAAAGTGTGTGTGTCTGTCTGTCTGTTTGTCCGTCTTTCACGGCAAAACGGTGCGACGCATGACGTGATTTTTTGTGTGGGGATAGTTGAAAGGATGTTAAGTGACATCGGCTAGGTACTTTTTATCCCGATATTCCCGCGGGAACGGGACTTACGCGGGTGAAACCGCGGGGCGCAGCTAGTATTCATGTTTAAAATCACATGAGACCGAAACTTCGCTTCGCTTCCATCTTGGTATAAATTGACCCTAACCTATCACTATAAAAGTCTCACTAAGCGTAAACTCTTTTTAGCCTGTAAGCCTTTTTTATGTTACTTCTACTCTAATGTATTTCTTTGTGTACTTCTTTTATTGTGTTCGTGCTGTGCTGTGTGTTTTCAAAATTAATTCTTATTCTATTTATTTACTTCCAGTTCGCAACGTTCGTACTCCGCGGCCGCACCTACCGCGTGCCGCGCGGCGGCGTCGCAGCCACCATCATCGACTACTCTCTCTCTCGCATCTCTCTCCCTCTCTCGCGCGACTGCGCAGCGGCCGCGCTATACAACGACCTGGCCACGGACGATCAGCTGTTTGAAGCCGTCGGGGACTACCAGTTCGAGGTCTACAGGCTTATGAGAGACAAGTTGGGGTAAGTCTCTCTCTCTCTCGCATCTCTCTCCCTCTCTCTCGCATCTCTCTCCCTCTCTCTCGCGACAGCGCAGCGGCCGCGCTATACAACAACCTCGTCAAGAGTTGGCTTTCTCATAAGACACCAAGAAGACTGAGTAGGTGACACGATTTATCAACTGGACATGTTGTGAATCGAGGACAAATATCCGTCAGCAGACTTTGTTGTCTCGCGGTTTCTAAGTTCTGCTAATAAGTCGTGCAGTATTGTCAGACTTTTGTTAATTGTCGGAAACTCCAATAAGTATCCAAATTCTGAGTATGCCAGTCGGTAGAGAGCAAAATTTTAGCACGAACTGCATATTTAACTCATTTTCGACAAAATGTCCCTTACATCCCTTATGGCTAGTGCACACCAGATGCGTGATAAGAATCTCAATGATATATTTATATATTTTTTATTGTTACAGAAATGAGTGGAAGAATTTCGAGCCATACACAAACATACTCTGGCTTCACTACACTGTCGATAAAATGATAACGGCCCTTCGCTACAAGAGGACCACCACTAAGATTCACAAGCACTACATCGACAAACTGAAGGGAATTAAAGAACGCATTCTCGATTTCAAGAGCGCCACGGAATACGTACTCACAGACATTGAAATTTAATAGACTTACTCCAAGATTCAGTCCTTGACGACATCGAAATATAATACAACGAACAAAATTATGTTATATTTTTCTATAGCCTTCATATTAATGAGCATATTTTTGTAGTACAATTCAATATGGATTCAATTCTGTGCTGTTGTTGCAAGTCTGACATGACAAATTATAATGTAAATAGAAATTCATGCTTTGAACTGAAAATTATAGATGCTAAAATAATTATTTACAATATTGTCGCAGTAGCAAAGTATTGGTTTGATGGTGCCTTTATAGATAGATTTGTGCCTAGGTTCACATTAAATAAATTCATATTACACATGCTAAGTGTTGTTTTACTAAATATACCTTACCTACATCTTCAAACAAACAGTGTAAGCTATTTCCATATATTTCATGTTTACTCTCAAGTTAGCCTCCATCTACGCAAGATGAATCTAACTAGTCCTCTTTTTCTATTATTATGTAATATCAGAAAAAGAGGACGTAATTGATATTTGAGAATTAAAAGTCATGGTGTAGAGAAGAAATAATTGAAAGAATAATAAATAATTACTTATATTTTAATTTTAGACGCCTGTAGCGGAAGTCAATTTAATTTCTAGTGGCAGCTATTCCATAACCGATCCTTGCCGCCTTCGATTTGAATATTTATAATAGAAAAGTGAGTTGGTGAGTGGCTAACAACCCATGCTTGGTGGAATATTCAAAGAAAAATAAAAGGCGTATCCGCATTCGCACTAAACTGCAATAACTGCCAACAGTCCGCCCGCACTCGCATGGATTCGCCCCGGGCTTACACAGCATAGTTCGCAAGCCCTTTGTCGCGGCCGCGGTGCGGTGCGGGACAAAAAAATCGCGAAGCCGCAAGGATATGCGAATCGGACCACACATAGGCTTCGCGGATCACACTCTCATGCTTTTGAATAATCAAGATCTTGGCGCAATGAGGAAGCAGTAAGGAAGATGATTGCTCTGAGTCTTGGCGTGATTTTGTTGGTAAAGATTTTTTTCCCCTTGCTGTAAAAAAGTAGGAAACACTGGGTAGAATGGTCAATACGACTTTAGCCTACGAAAAAAAAAAGAAAGGAATAACCAAACGTCAGATTTGACAGCAGTAGTCTTGTCATGTCAAAAATGTCATGTTGTCAATGTATTTGGTTGGTCTTCGTTCGGGCCTACCTGCGTATTTTCTCGCTCGATTATTTCTGCTAATTTTCGCGATGTTGAGGTTCGAATTACCAATATGAAAGAGCTTACATTACAATAAACCATTCGTTTTAATTTAGAAATGAATAACAGAGCCCTACGAGTCCTTTTCTAGTCTTTACCTCAGTGCCATTTACTTCGATTAAATATTCATCGCAAATATAATTTAGCAAGTGTTTCTTGATGGTTTACTTGGTGTTTACGATATCCGTGTAAACTATGGAAGGCAGCAGTGAATCCTTATCAGGTACAGAAGGTCGAATTACTTAGAATATATATCTGTTCAAAAGTGCTAGTTTTTTTTTCTTACATGATTTTGTGATGTTTAGTGATCGCTCCGACTATGGGTACTTCGCCAGCAGTTCTTCTGACTCCAGGTCGTACCAGGAATATTGCTCAAGATATGGAGGCATTAAGAGTGTCCAGGCAAGACAATCCTTATTTACAGGTAAGTAAAACATACCTACCTCCCATTCAGTAACTTATGTAAGCACAGTTCAGGAAATACCTCCAGTACTTTCTTCGTTTATGTAATTTACGTTAACGCTTCCTTATAACTGAATCAAAATTACTGGGTCTATTGTTTAGAGTCCAAATAGTGTTAGAAGTTAACCTTGTCTCATCCTATCAGCTGAGCCATATTTATCTGAAACACAACAGTTGATTTAAGCTGCAGGTTTCTTCACTAAAGAATTTGACAAGACCAAAGTAAAAAATCATGACTACCTAGGTACTTAAATAATGTGAAAACTCATGTTAACTTGAACTTGAACACATATTTGATAACAATCTAGATCAAAATTAACAGTATTTAGATTTTAAGCATAATAGATTGTAATCTGTTTTGTGAATTTATAATAAATAAAATAAAACTAATGAAAACTAAAATATTAGTCCACTAATATTTATTTTATTTCAGCAAGTGATGGCCAGCCGAGAGAGCCTCATCGACAGCCATGTGGATGAATGTGAATCTGATGACACTATTCTCATGTCTCAGGTAAAATAGTCTTTATGATAAAACATTCTATCACAGGCATTGTAACTTATAAACATAATAAACTAGGCTTCTTAAAAGTCTAAAGAAATAGGTATTCAACTAAGTACTTAACTACTTCAAAATAAAAGTAATTATTTAAATTCTTATTATTTAACAGTCTATGAACGCCTATTATTTGTTAGACAAGTAAATTTAAGTTGTACAAACTTCTGGTACCTTAACAGCTCGATTAATTATATTAGATTGAAAAGCTATTACTTTATTTAAAGGTAAAGTATTGGTACTATAACTGGAATTAAATCTCTTTGATTAAGTAAATTAAAAGATAACATTACAATTTAACTTGCTATTGAAGAAATTGACTAATCTCAGATTAATTATTTTTAACAGAATCTCAGAAGTTCAGTGCTGGTATGATAAGTTTTCTTAATCTGTGTTGTTCTTGTTTATTGTTTAAGAGCCTGGCTAGACACTACGTATTTTGAACGGGCAGTAGGGCAACGGTTTTTGTATAGTACCTATAATAGTCATCTATCCTCATTCACGTCACGAGTCAAGCATTTAAAAATGTATGGAACTTTTAGTTAGGTTAGGGTTTGAGGGACCAACAGGGAAAAAATGCTTAGGGCATCAAGCTACCTTAATCCGACTCTGATTATAGAGATGTTTATTTACAACTGAATTTCAATTTCAAAGCCTCTATTTACTGATAATTTTACAGTTTCAAATATTTACTACTTAATCTAATGCTTCATGCATCACTGATGCAGCTGTTTCATCAGCGTGTCCTGAAGACACGTAGGCCTCCTCCAACCGCTTCCATTCCTCCATGTTTTTTGCGCTACGCGACCATAGTGGTCCCGCAATTATCTATATATCATCAGATCGCATGAGTTGCCTCCCCCTTTTTCTTTTTATCTAGTATCGTGGGCTTTTAAAGTACATTTGAATCCTGCCATGTCTGATTTAATAAACCTTAACAACAGACATAATTAATGATATATAAATATGAACTGTATTTTGTTGGTGTTACACGCTATTTGACCATAACGCTGCCCATCAAACCCATTAGCTAGGGAGTGTCAGATGTAGAATAAAACATACGTGATTTCAGGTTATAAATGTTTGTGAATCAAAACTTTCACTCCATTTTTACACTATTGTAAGCTAGAGTTTTCGTTCATACATTATAGGAATGAAGCGCTCGTGGCGAAGCATGCTTAGACGGTCTTGATAGGTCGTCGAAGTTAAGCAACAACTTTTAAAGTCTTTAAACCATAACGAAGGTCTTAAGGCGGCCTAAAAACCCGTCACCAGAGTTGGTCACTACGAACGAACGATATGATCATATTTTTAATGTAATATTTACCTCTTTTTGCTAAAATTGATATATTCCATCACAACATTTCCAGGAGTTTGGCAGTACGGCCTTGGACTTCGTGGAGGATGATCCTCTGACCTTGAAAGAGGTCCACGAGCACATGATCAGGTCACCACCACCGATCAGTTGCTGGCCACATGGTATGTTACTCGTACCTGAATTTATTAACTTTATTTACTTACTAGCTGCGCCCCGCGGTCCCACCCGTGCAATTCCCATTCCCGCAGGAATATGGGGATAAAAAGTAGCCTATGTCACTCTCCATCCCTTCAACTTAAAAAATCACGTCAATTTGTCGCTCCGTTTTGCCGTCAAAGACGGAAAAACAGACAGACAGACACACACACTTTCCCCATTTATAATATTGGTATATAAGTATTTATAAGCTAAACTAACTTATGGGACCGGCTCCACTGGCGATTGTATCGCGACGATTCCGTCCTCCTTTCACCTGGTAATAAGCATGGTAAAGCGATTACTATAAGAATTAAATTTGCTTGCCAATGTCTTATAGTTTCGTCATGAAATCGCCCCGTTAGTTCTTTCATTCATTTATTTATAAACAATATTTTTACCTTGTGTTTGAATCTTAAAATTACTTAACCTAACACACAGATGAAATTAAAAAACGAAATAAAAGATATAATGTCAAAGAAAACACGAAGATTAAATTATAAGTAGGTACCTACCTACAATAACAATATTAATATGCGTCTGTCCTAAATTCGTCTATGCTACACGACGATAATATCGCCGCGATTCTCACGCTCGTTTATCCGGTCCCTTATTTTCTATAGCTCGCGCTATGTAAAAAGAACGCTGAGGGGAAAAGCTGCACAGTGGAATCTTAGGTCCAATTGGTGGAGGGGTGACGCGGCGCACTTCACACCATTGATTTAGCGCGTGCTATTGGTTCGTGAGCGAGTGACCCGTGCGCAAACTACCTATTCCCCTCATCGTTCTTTTTACGTGGCGCGACTTATACATATTGTGACTAACATGCTTGGGCTACAGACACCATCTCGCATCGGACATCGAGTGCTTTCGAGTTCGACAGTCGACTCGCCGTCAGCGCCTACTCTGTCGACTCGCACGACAAGGTTACTAACTTATTACTAACTTACTAACTTATTTTGTACTTCGGCCAAAATCGACGTGCATTTTGTTAACAAACTGTCTATACTTATACCTAAAAATAACTTGCTGTTTCGTTTGACTCTTAGAATTATAACTAGAGTTAGGCACTCATACGAAGTTACTTTACTTTTTTTCTCTATAATTGAGGATTTGTGACCACTCTATTAGCCTAATCAAATCTATCAAAAAACCAAGCCTTTGCAATTTAATAATGTGGCAGTTTCTTTGCATAATTGGTACGGCCAATTTGGCTGAAGTAGCACACATTTTAAAACATTATTGCAACTAACGCCCAAATATTGAAACGCTAAAATAAGTCGTCCATAACTGTGAAATAATTTGACATAATGTCTATATCTGTCAAAAAACAACTACCTTAATGCCTTATATTTAATTAGCGTTTAAGTATTCGAGCATAAGTATAATAATGTTAAAAATGTAATTAAGGAATGCATCATATAAACATTTTATAGTAGCCGACGCGAATGGAATTTTGGCAATCAAATCCATATATTGTTCTTAAGTATTTTAATGAGTTGGGTATGAAATGGAAGGTATTTACTATAATGTTTGAAGGTTGGCAGAAACTGTGATTCATGAAACATTCTTTATTATTTAAAGAAAAAAATATAAATGTGTTTATCAAGGATCACTTACAAATGTACAGTCTTATAAGCTAGGTGACTCTGTTGCCTGTTCCAACGCAACTACACAATTTATTACAAACATGAATTTGTCTGCACTTGCTTAAAGATAACTAAGGGCTCGTCCACAGGATGGCACCACTCGGTCGCCGATATGTCTATTTATCTGCACTTTGGGTGCCCAGGACGCACTGGCTCGAGTGCCTGGTTAGCGAGGAACCTGGGCCTTGAATGTGTTGAAGATAATAACTAAGGTCTCGTCCACAGGATGGCACCACTCGGTCGCCGCGCCGCGGTCGTTGCGAAGAGTCTCGCAATAACAACGCACCGTCGTCTCGACCGAGATCGTCTCGATCCGCCTCCCCGCGCAGCCAGGACCTTTCTATATGCGGCCGGCCTTTGTCTCTACCAGGTAAGTACATTACTATACTAACATATAAGTAGTATAGTATAGATAGACGCTTTGTAATCTAGGGTCCTCAATACATGTTAACATTAATGAGACTTGACTTTATAATTACAGTTTTAAGAAGGTAATTGTTTTTTTCCGATCTCAAAAGACATCAAAATATTACCTATGTTTTTCTTGACTAGGTCGAGGTTTTCTCTTTATTTTAAAAGATTACCAATAGATATAACCAAGGACGATATAAATAATCATGAGCCTTTTAAACTTTTTACGTCGCATCAAAAAAACTTATCACCTTTCAGGTGAAAGCCATCTCCGCACCGCATTGAACAAGAAATCGTGTCAATCCGAACGTTTCTCACTATTGCCGCACTCGAGACCATTGCGTCGTCCCGCAACTCGCGCCGACGACAGTCTTCGACTCGTACGGCACTGCGATTAAACGCGTGTGGACTGGCCTTTAGAACGAGATTTGCCTTTGAATGAGGTTTGGTAAGACAGAGCTGTTGAATATAAAATTAGCCTTGTTAAAAGGTGGGTCTAATACATGGAAATATTGTTTGTATTGGCACTACAGTGTCCCGTTAAGTGTAGGCAAAGATTGCCTCCTGACGCTGTATAAATCATAACTTGTGGATTGGCCCGAGAAGTTTTGTTGGTGAGAAGTTAATTAAGATGGATTAATTTGCGTCGATAATATTCGTACGGCAGCGGCACTGCGATTTACGCACCGGAGTGTGTGGCCTGGCCTTTAGGATGGGAAGATTAGTCTTTAAATGAAAAGGTTTGGTTGATAAATAATCATTGAAATTTGTTTTCATTTTCAAATATTTGTTCAACAACTTGTTTTGAGAGAGTTTTGGTGTAAAAATGTTGGTTTGTAAAACATAATTGATTTTGCAATATGTATTATGGAATCTGAATGGGAAAGTTGGTCTAATATTGATAAAAAAACTACAGAAGTCGGTATATATATTCTGTTACCTTTGAATTATCACTTAAAATGGATGAATAGCTTGAAATCTTTGGTCAGAATCGTTTTAAACAAGTTTGTATAAGAGTAAGAAAAAATGTGGGGGTATTTTTAAAATAAAACCAAAAAAGTATAAAAATGTTACCAAAGTTCATGTAGATAGAAATTTTGAATTATAAAATAAAAAACAAAAAAATGTTAAGGAATTGTCTAGAGTTAGATGTTAAAAGCGCCTTACAATTTGCAGCACAGAAAATTAAATGATAAAATTAGAGAAAATTTTAGTGAAAATGAAACTAAATCTAAAATGCTCACTGTAGTATTAGCCTTAGCTCATATACCTAAGTTATCTTAAAATATTAAATTCAATTCAGAATTATACAATTTTCTCTTCTAATTTTTCAGATTAGAGTTAAATCAGCCTTTGGTAAAATTAAGTAGGTATAGGAATGCTTAAGTATTAAGATAGTATTACTGCATAGACTTTAGCTGTTATTTATAGTACCTATAAAGTTAAAACAAAAACATAGGCTACTTTTCACCCATCCTAGCGCAGCCGCGAGCGGTATCTTGTATAAATTAAATTTAGGTTTACGTTTATTATTTAGTTTAGTATATTATAAATATTTATTATCAGCTTTGAATGGTCAGGCAAGATACATTATTATGTTAAAACTATTTATTAGAAAAAGAGAGAGACAACAAATGTCGTGTAAAAAATGTAAATTGAATTTTAAAATATATAAAAACGGAAATAAAAATTAACTAATAGTAGTTAAATGCTGATATCAATAATTCTAAAACTTTATTATATTGTTATTTGCGCTTCTGTTCGAGACTATTCATATTATTATCTTTTAAAAGACATATTAAATGGTATTAAATTATTTTAATTAATCATTGTTACCATGGAGTGATAATTATAAATATTTAATTTTATACCCCTAGTTATGATTTTCGAATATTTTAATTATAATTATGTTATTCCTGATGCAGGCTTAGTGTTATTTTCATTGTTTTAAACTAAACTAAATGTTTGGTGCTCATTATTTAGTCGAGCTTAGATCATAAAATTGATAAAATTAATAAAATTTTAGGTCTGATTCAGAGCATGACCCTGTTATTCATAAGTTATAGGCTCGTATTCAGAGTCAAACTTGAGTCCACGTTTAAGCATCGCTTTTTGACGTGACTTTGATTGAACCGACCGAAATAATTATGTTTATGTTTAGAGATGTACGTTTAAAATACTCATAGTATAGTCAATTTTAAATACTAGTATAGGTAGTTGTCTAGCTAGTTGTGCCACGAATATTATTAAAATTTAATGAAAAATTGAGTACAGTCAGCGAAAAATATCTATAATATTGTAAGTATTAAAGAATTTGTTGTATATAGTTTGTATCGAGTGTAACTTCCCAACTCTTCCTAAATTATAAAAAATAAAACTATGTAATAAAACAATACTACAAAATTCATATAAGAAATTCTTGGATAAATTCTACGATAGTTGATATGAAGTGTAAGTCTATTCTTAATTATTCATCTTTTTGAATAAATTATTGTTCAGGCGTTATTATCAATTTATTTAACTTAATTTATTAAATATTAAATCAATTTATTTATTTAACTTCAATATTGAAACAGTAAAATATCAAAATAAATAATAATTTAGAGATAAATTGTTGATCCAAAGTTGAAAACAATGCAAATTAGTAGTAATTTATAAGATTTTAGCTTCGACGACTGTACTTCAAATATTTGAAAACCACTATTATCTTAACCTAGATTAATAATGCTTGTAATTAGGTAAAATTTCTAGAAGTGTCTAGAATTAACGTCAAAATATGCAAATCCATACTAACTTTTTTGATTCGAGCTAATAGGAACAAAAATAAACACACGTAATAATTGTCTTTCTCGTGATTGGCTAGAATGACAAATTGTCAATTGTCAAATCTAGCCAATCACGAGAACAGGCAAATATTTCCGACGACCAATCACGTGCGTTTATTTTTCTTCCTATTAACTCCCTTCAAGAAATGAAGTATAGACTAATGAGGGTACTTTTTTGTCATATTTTTGACGTTAATTCTATCAGATGCCATTACCAAAGTATTGTTCTGGTCATTCGCTGGTCGATTATATCCAGGTCGGAAACTTTAGAAAAATAAATATAATGCGAAAATTATTGTAGGTATTTTATTTCCTAAACCCTATTTTAGGATTACCAGCTTGGTTTTGATTGATTTGTAGTGTTTTCGGAGGGGTTCACTACTCTCTGAACAGTCCTCAAAAGACTTTGCTGTGGTGTGAGCACGGACAAAAGTAGTACATATAAGTAATAGTAGTACTATATGTTTATAGTTCTACTTGGTCTATGGTGTGAGGGTAATCCAATCAAGCATTAATCGAGTGTTGAAGTACCTACTCACATAGCCATGGAGGTGGGTAGGTTTGTAAAATAATAAACGTATTTTTTTTTATAATTTTATTAAATTAATTCTATAACCTTTTTACATTTATCATAGGTATGTGCGACGTATAATGCTGCCATGTTGCATCGGCAGTGTCACGGTTGAAAGTACCTAATGTTTGCCTCTACTTACCGACAACGAATACTGCATCTCGAATTGGACGTATAACACAGGAAAAAGCCCTTGATGTTATCTACAAAGCATTATTAAATCAAGCGCTTTATTGCTGTGTTGTACGTCCGATACGAGACAAGGACGCACTCTATCGCCATCGTATATTTTGTTTAACCCTTCAAAGGCTACTTTGGTTCTATTTCGTTCATCGTTGTAGTTGTGGTATAATATTAATTGACATAAATCCATGTGTTAACGGAATTGGTTTACTAAATCATCGAAAACAATGATAGGTAAATGATTACCTATGAAAAAATAAATATTTTCTCGACAAAGTAGCGAAAGTATTTGTTACACAACAAGAACAGCTTAGGTACTGTAGTATACATAGAGTGCGTCCTCGGGCAGATAACGTCAGCTTTGTATCGACTCCGCGCGTAACTTGGTCCAAGAATATATTTATGAATAATTTTGTATAAAAATTTTGGCTCCAATATTTACAACGATACTGATATTTTTTACAATGCCGGACTAATTTTTTATAGCGACTAAGTAGAGTCAACCCGCGGAGTCGTTACGAAAGCGAACGCTTTGGACATTGAATTTACAAATTCATTTCTAATAACATTTCTTATCTAAAACGTGCGCGCTTACAGTGCACGCACATTCTAATACCCTATCGTTACAGTGATTCATGTTTCCTAATTTACTGTGCAGCATCTTACACTAGTTACTTTCTTACGTTTTGCAGAAAACAACGTTTTTGACTTGCATAGGACTGATTATGGCAATTGATGTAATGTTTTGTCATAAACAGTCCAGTAACATTGTCCGCAATAGTGAAAATAAAAAGTGTAAGTAGCTTAGCACGCACACGATACGCAACTGCACAACGAAGTCGGATATAAGGCAAAATAAATTCACTGTAGCAATAGGATACAGACGAAGTATTAAGAGACAACATCAATAGCAAGATGAGACCCGCGCGACGGCGGCACAACGCTTCGACGGAGGCACGCCAGCGCTCCCTTCGTGTTTAAAATTTAGTAAACATGAAATATGTAGGGGCTTATACAGAATTTGTACTCTTATAGCGTTCCGTCGCCGCTTGCACCCAAAACTCCAATCACAGAAACGAGCGTAGGTACATAAGGTCTAACACGGATAGATGGCATTAAACTGAACCAAGCAAAAACATGTGCATTCAACGAAGCACGAAAATAATATATATAAAAATAAATAATTTTGTGAATAAATAATCCAGATTAAAACTTTGCTGACGAGGTTAGGAGCTGACAGATCGGGCACTACTTTAGCGTGCATTCGTTAATGTGATGTAGCGCACTATGTCTTTTGAGAAGATTAAAATTAAAGATTGTGATGTTTTGAAAATATCACCAAACGAAATGCATGATAAGTTATAGAATCGCGTGGCATGTCATGTGAGTGAGTGCCCGTGCGGTGACACGCACTTGTCAATGCGCATCGAACGGACGCTACACGACGCTTTTAAAATTAACCCGATAAAACACACGGGGCTCATTTAATAAGCTATTTAAAGAACTTGCCGTGCCATGCGGAAATAGGTGACCTTAGTGTAGCGTCCTTTATACCATAAGAGATCATTTCTAAAACAAACATTACACTTACAAAATGATAATACATTACAACTATTTCTTAATAACATCCTAAAACAATTTACAAATCATGTAATATATTAGAAAAAAAAACATTATTTTATAACAATCGTAGAGACGGGAGCATGAACTCGAGTGCCTAAGGAGAGTCATTGAAATTATAAACAATTATTATAATACAATAAATTCAGTCAAACATGTCAAAAATTAACAATTTATTACAAGTAATATTTTTAGTTAAATTTAAAAACCAATATACCGTGGTACAGCGCATTCTTGAAAACTTTTAATGACCAATTTCACATATCATTTTATGTTAGTAAATATTTGCCCACAATAATAAGGAAACTTAGTAACTGTGTCAGTCCGAATGCCCTTCGTTTGAATTACCCTCGTAAGCTCTATAATATCTCATTTCTGTATTAAAAATAGATTGACACATTTACGAAGCCTGTGTGACAATGAAGTGAGATCATTAGGCGACATTAATACTATAAGTAATAATGTAGTGATGTTGACATAGATAAGGTACGCGTAGTGATTGTGTGCCTATAAAATTCATATTTTAGACAATATTATTAAATAAGGTCTAACTCAACATGCATAAAATTGACACAGTGATCAGCTGTTAGAGCAATTAAAAAGGAAATACATTACATACATATTTTTTGTTACATGTATTTAAATTTTGACAAAAAAACAAGATGGTTAGATTTGGAACAATTATTTTAGTAAGATTAAAAAATAACTTTGCCCAACAACTGGCCACATTGACCTAACACTACTGCGTTTTAAACAAAATAAAATAGTGAATGAATGACACGATCGCCAAGAGCGTAGCCAAATAGTGTAGTCTGTCTATTTAAAAGGATAAAGTCAATTGACATATTCTTAATATCAGTTGGCATAAACACATTTGCAGATAACATACGGCATTGAAAACAAAGGTTAGATAAAATATTATTGTGATGGCCATCCTACAGTTAGTGGGTATTATATTTTAAGCACTATGTAATGTATGTTTGTAGATTTTGGGCTACGTTCGAGCTGATCTTAATGAGCATACAAATTCTCATAGCCGCGATGTTAGTACTTGAATCAACAGATGATTTATAGATATTACTTAATAAAACAATTTTTTGGTGGGCATCTTTGTTTACTGAACCCAATTTTATAATCCCAAACCGGACTATGACCGTACATTCACAGATCTAATTCTATTTGATTAATTTATACAAGAAAAAAATAAAATAAAGTTATATACAAAATATAAAATTGATATTTTTTACAACGTTTGCTATAGTAGCAACTTTGTGGAAATTAATAACAATAAGTACCTAGAGAGTTAATTTGTGTTTGCGAATTTGCAACATTTTCGAATAAAATAATTATAAGAAATAAAGTGAACATCCAAAAACTTGGAAATTTACGCGGGGCATACTACATTGTCATATCTACGAATTGTTTACATTAAAAGCCAAAACGAAAGCCCCAAATAAGAAAAAAAAAACTTTTGAAAACCTAACGTGAAGATAAAAGATATTTGCACACATTACAGTGTTTAGAACACAGTGGAATGAGCGACGTCGATCAGTTACGTGGAATTAGGGAATCCAATCCCGGGATCCCGGGGTTCAGGATCCCGGAATTCAGGATCACAGGATCCGGATCATTTTTCGTGATTTTAATCCCGGGATTCGATCAAATCATCATCATCATCATCGATGAAATCCCGAAAGGATTCCCTACGTGGAATACAACGAGCCACAATTGCCGCGAGCCTAGCTCGCAGAGAAAGAGACAGAATAAACGAAATCTGAAAGAAAGATAAAAAATGAAATATAAATTTTTGGCAATTTTGTACTTAGTGATGGATCGTAGATGTGTGCAAGTGCGAGTGGTGGCTGGCGTCACTCGGCGGGCTCCCAACCGATACGAATCCGGCACAGAAACTTTATAGTGTCAACAAAATATTATATTGGTTTACGTCGATGTTGGGAGCGGAGTCGACGGCTAGCGCCACAACACACCTGAAAAGAACAAAACAACATTTCAAAAAAACGTCGGGAAATAAAAAAGGTAATTTACGCTATAAAAACCTTTTTATAATTTTATTATAAACAAATATTATTATAATAAAAAAACATTTAAAGTTTATTTTTACATTCTACAAAGGGTTATGATAAAAATGAGTTATTTGGGCTAATTCGATATAACTTATTATGACTTTCAGATCGTTAGGACATTTTTTGGGAAAAATGAATAATGTCAAATGACAGAACACAGCCGCCGCCTTAATTAAAGCTGAGAGGGCAATGTCCCTGGCACTAAAATGTCCCGAACGGTGTACATTCTTAGAAAAAACATCCGGAGATGTACGTACTTAGAGGTACCTAACTAGAGTATCATCATCGTTTCCCTGCCCTTATCCCACACTAGGTGGGGTCGGCCCAACATGTCTTCTTCCATTCATCTCTATCATACGTCAACTCCTAATTCACGCCTCTCACATTCATGTCCTCTTTCACACAATCCATCCTCTTCTTCCTCGGCCTTCCTCTAACTAGACTAAGTAAGTATATATCAACATCATCATCCACAGCCCATAGGCACCCACTGCTGGGTATAGGCATCCCTTCGCAAACGCCACAATTCTCGGTCCCGTGCCATGGTAAGATATATAATAGTACAAAATAGTTCGTTACCTAGACCCTTAATGGGCGAGGCGCGCGGCGCGCGGGGCGCGGGCGTCGCGCGCTCGGCGCCTGCCCCGCATCGTGCCCCGAGCTGAAACCAACGCATAAATCACAACTACCCGCAAATTCAGATAATTTTTATTTTTCGAGTCTTGGCGAACTTAGACGTACAGGCTATACTGATTTCGCCTAAACTTAAATTAAACTAAGTAACGAAATAATGATGCCATCCTTTTATTTCGATAGTTATGAAAGGGACGGCAACATCTTCAGTTAGTTAGTTAAGGTTTTAGCGGCGTCAGAATCGTCTTCTAGTTTATTTAAACTTAGTGACTATTGGCACAAACTTTTAAATTAACTAGGGAGAGAGAACGATCGAGAAATCCACTTGGTCATTCGCTTATTCATAAACATTTGTCAATCAACATAGGTTTCAAATATGTTTTTTTCTTGTCAACTCTATGGCAACGAAAAGAGATATAAAATCATAGATTTAAAATCAGTTTTAGCTAATATAGGTTTATTGGACCAATATGTATAAGGGGCTTTACATGCAATATGTACAGACCTGAACACGTGCGCGGGCGACAGTCTCCTGGCCTCCACTACGCCGCTGTCGCCGCTGTGGCCGGACACGAGCGACTCGCTGTCGCTCTGGTTCGACGTGTAGCCGATCACGTCCACTTCATCTGAAATACAAAGAGAAAGAGATGAGAATTCCTTTATTATATACTAGCAGAACGTCCCGGCTGCACGGGTGTACTAATGAAACTACCGAGATAAAAAATAGCCTATAACCATCCCGACAGTCCATTCTACACATTTGTGAAAGAATTTTTGAAATCGGCTAAGTAGTTTTGGAGATTAACTCCGTCAAACAAACGAACTTGAGATGAAAGTAGGTAGATACCTAAATTAACTAACCACTTAATTTTGTGACAACATGAAACAACTTTTTATTATTAAAGTCAAAATAATAATGTACCGAGTTCTAATTACGTGTAGCGTTCGAGACTTCGAGTACCGTTTGAAACAAAGGTTTCATAAAAAATTAAAAGGTTCATTTAACACAAAATAAAGCCGTAAAGTCGAAGTCCAAAGATGAAATGAAAGCTGAAAAACAAAGGAAAAAATAACGTACGTTGCTCAATAAAAAGAATCGAACCCCAGTCTAAGTAGAATTTATCGCTGCTGCACAAATTATCTTCCTTAATTGCGCAGTGTATTAGAAAAAGACAAGTGACAAAATTAAAAATGGTAATACTTATACTTCAATTTCGTAAGAGAGCAATTTTCTACACTTTAGCGGTGCATTTTTGTTTTTAACTGAGAATCCATTAACATGTTGTGCCGACCCCACTTTGTGGGATAAGGGCAGGGAGAAGATGATGATGAACTGAGAATCCACCAAATCTAGTGAGGATTTATGCCTTAGTCTTTTTTATGGGGCCACCTCACCTATCTTTCACACATTAAAAAATAATGGAGTCTCGCAATCACAATATTCGTAATTTAAACTAATAAAACAAATCGGTACCAAAACATAAAAAACCTGGCACATCGCAACTTCCTCATTTTTGAAAGTCGGTAAATTTTTCCTTCGCTTTTATGCGCACAATAATCCCGTGCATTTCCCGATGATATTTATTTGCGTCGTGTCGTGTCGTGGCCGGATTAAGAGCTCCAAGGAGCGCGTTCGACTTCCCAGATAAGCTGCTATGGAAATTTGATTCACGAGATTTCGGCTCTTTATTGAAAAAGAAAATGATATTCCTTTGATATCATCGTTAACTAAAAGTAAACTCTAACATCCAACTATCCGAACGAAGCAATATCGAAACGGTGAATTCAGAAAATTCTTATCGCGTATAAAAATGTTAATAGGTAACTCCTTTCTATGGGAAGCGTTCGAGGGATGTAATTTGTGTTTCAAAGGAGCGCTATTTTTATTTAACCAGCGGGGAACGTTAGCGCGTAATTTCTTCGTAAAACGCTTTGACGTTTAAATTCTGTATTCACCATTAAAATATTTCTTGTTGTGAAGCGGTTTAATTATGAGTCGAGTCGAATTGGCGACGCATTAGTCCCGGCGCAACAGCCGAGCGCTAACTAAGCATATTGAAGCGGTCTTAGCCGAAATTAACTGGTTACACGTGCTAACAAACTCGCAAAACTTCGAACACGTGTCGGTAATTCTCCATTCATACACCGGTACGCCAGCTCCATTCAAGTATCGGAGTTTGTCGTGACTAATTATAGCACAAACGCAACGTTCGGATTGCAATGGCGGTGGTAGCGAGCGCCAATTTCCTGCAATACACGTTAAATGGCGGGCAATCGACCGCCCCCGCCCCCCCCCCCTCGCCCCCTCCCGGCCCCCGGCGACGCCCCTTCCGGCGCTCGTCCTCAAGGGCTGTGATAAATGGGATGCAAAAAAAAGTTTCTCTTATTCCGTCGACCGCGAGTGACTTTTTTCGTCAATGTTACTCGGGGCGCTCATCGATGCTTCCGAGGTCCTTTGTGATAAGACACGAAAACACATTAAAAAGTTTATGTCGTGACGTCTAAGGCGTTCCAACTTTTGTGATTCGTTCAGTTTCTTTGAGAGTTCTAGATAAAAAAAGTCTTTATGATGGATATCTCATAATTGCTTTATTTCTAAATTCGTGAGTGTTTGATGGCAAACAGGATCTGATAATGGGCAAACAGTTCTGCAAACAGCGTGTGACACTAATGGCGCCCAACGCGGTGCAGTCACGGTTCATTTGAATACCGGCGACCATACTCCAATTTCATTAAAATGCGGGTACGTTATCAACTCACCCACACTTCTATTCTGTCCGACAGATAGATTGCAACTATAAAGTCTGCTATTGACAGACCTTTTGTTGCGGGATGCCTCAATAAATGAACGTAAATTTCCAATAAAACAATGTATTTGAATACAGACCGGGACTGACCAATGGCGACTTTGATTTATTTACTTATTTTGCCAAAACAAAATAGTATTTTTTTGTGGTAAGTTAGTAGTTGTTTTTAGAATCAGATTCTATAAGTTACATCCACTAAATCAATATTATGTGTGTAAACTAAACTAGCAGCACGTCCTGGCTTAGCTTGGGTGTACCTACCTACTAGTGAAAATACCGGGATAAAATGTGCGTCTAGAAGTAAAGAAATGTTCCGACTAGAAAAAATACTAAACAAACAAAACTAAAAAATACGAACTTAAGCTCTAAATATATCCTACTTCCTTCCTACTAATATTATAAATGTAAAAGATTGTGACAAAGTATGATGTTTGCTATTATTTCACGCAAAAACAGCTGGACCGATTTGGTTGAAATTTGGTATTTAGATATCTACATAATTACAGTGTTGAACATTTCACACAGTCATCTTATCCCAAGCAACTTACACACTATTGACAAGCAAATGAGCTAAAACCTTATCTGTATGAGCCATATGCTTAAAATGCCACCGATTCGAGCCCAGCCGATCCGCAGCCGAATCGGCAGCGGCTTCTAATTGCTCGTTTACATAATCGGCGGCACCAATCATTATAAATTGCCGCGCGCTTTGCTTCAGCCAATCAGTTCAAGTTTCGTGGTTTATTTTAATGGTTTGTATATAAATTCAATCAAGCTATATTTAAAGCAATTAATGGACAACATAACGATAAAACCTGTAAATCGATATTTAATTACGCATTTTCAGTAATGATATGTGACCAAATAAACACTATTCTTTCACCGATGATGTGTAGAATAGACTGTCAGGATGGTTATAGTTATAGGCTATATTTTATCCCGGTAGTTTCATTAGTACACCCGTGCAAAACCGGGACGTGCTGCTAGTGATATATAAGTATGCTTACGCAAAAATATACATCTCCCTAATATAATATTACAGCTCTTAGCCCTTCAGACTCGCAAACTATTATATGGTTGATGTCTTCATGCATTTTGTATGTTTGTATGAACGGTACGTAATGAGGTGGGGTGGGCTCTTTGTGTAGCGATGCCATTAATTTAAATGATGGTTTATTTAATATTTGCATATAGGATGAGATTTTACGTTTAATGTCGCATTCATATTGGTATGAAGTGTTTGATATTTTATTGTGCTTCACGTTAGATCGAAAGGTTGTTGTACTTACTTATAGTTATTTGTTGTAGTTGTTGGTAATTTCTTGTCTCAAAATAGAGATGAATTTAGTATTTTCGACTTTAAATAGCAGTTTTATTGTAGAATTGTCAATTCATGTTTACTCAAGAAAGTTTCTAAAATAAGTTAAAAAAAAAAAAAAAAATCAAAAATCTTTTATTAAGTTTCACAAGTTGTTTATACAAGGGTTGGGAGCCCTTCTTTTAAGTTTTTTAAAAACCTGTGTTAGAAGGGTCCCCTCTTACTTCTGTGGTCTTCTAACAGATAACTTGTACATATTAAGTATTTAAATTTAGGTTAATCTAACATCATAAAGGTAGTAGGTAATCTAAGAAGTAAATAAATAAATAAATAACTGTATACATGAACATTATATATTTTCAACTTAAGTTCAAATAGACTGGCAGATTTTTTTGTTATATACAATGTTTTTATTGTGATGTTTGATTTCTATCAGCCTCTATTTAGACCTGCTATAACTACTTACCTTATAATAATTAAATACGAATTTTCCAACATTGACTGTTTCTTAGTGTGCGTCCACACTGCGGGGCTAGCGCGGTTGCGACGACGGGCGCGAAATATCAAACATATGAAACGCGCCTTTGCGTCCACACTGAAGTGACTAAGGCGGATGCCTAGTGCGACGGCACTGAGCGAGACAGCGCGCGTAAGTTTCAAACGCTCCTATCCGCGCGTTCTGGCCACACTACGGGCCTAGTCAGCGAGCGACCCAATGCGCGGATGGCGGGGGTAACAAACCAGTTCGGTCTTGTCGCTCGGCGTTTGCGCGTTCTGTATTTTGTTTTTCGTAAAATGGCGGTAAATACGGAATGTTTTATAAGTGCGATTCAATCTAAACCACCTATATGGCAAAGTAAACCTCAACACCACAGTAATCGCACAATAACAAGAAAGTTATGGAGTGAAATAAAAGAATATAGTCATATAGTCCATATAGTCCAATAGTTTGCAACACCTGAACCGCTACAAGAGCTCGCGCGTCACTGTGGCCACCGCGCGCCTCCGCTCGCCGCGCCCGCCTAGGCTCCAGTCACCGCGCATTCAGTGTGGACGCACACTTACGAAATCATTAGTACCTATATTGAATGACTGAATTCAATTAACTTAAAAAAAAAAAATTCAGACTGAATTTCATTTACTTTTAAAAAAAGCTACCAGGCCCCTCACCACCAGGTTCTTGCCTGATTCTTTCCCTGGTGTAGGGAGTTGCGTTGGAACAAGCAATAGAGTCACCTAGCTTATAAGACTGCACATTTTAAAAGTAATCCTATGAGAAAGAATGAAACACATTTTTCTTTCTATAAAAAGAGGATTCCCGTCCCCATAAAGTACGAAGCACGCTTACAAGTAAACTGCCGAAGCATGAGCATAATGTCGTATGATCCCGCGGGAACGCTCCCCAATCGCGACTGTTCTTCAATTAGGCCAGCGAAGTTCCATACGATAAGTTTGAAAACATTAGGGAAATTGAAACGATACAATGTTACGATGTTTCTTTGTCTTTGATGAACGTACATATATCTTGACTGTATCAAAAAGCTTATACGAGTACATTGCGTATAAGCTTTTTTGTTCTTAAATTAATTGTTTCTTTTATTGTTTTATTATCTTGACCCGTTTTTTCAGCTGAACGTAGGTACCTGACTCTTGACTGTTTTAAAAGCTTATATATACATTACGTATAAGGTTTTTTTGTTCTAAAATTCCTTTCTTTTTCAGCTCATTTTGGGGCATATGCTTTATTTGTATACCTATTATTCTTCTTGTACAGACTTATCTAATCCAGATTTTGCAGACAATAATTTCTGTCACGTTCAAAACTACTTGCCAAATGTGGATTTGAATAGATGTTTTTATTGTAAAGAAACTTAAATGTCTGGAGACAGATTATTGTATAAGCATGTTGAAATATTGTTGACTCTGTCAATGTCCTTTAAAAAATCTCTTTTAAATTTATACCATTTTGTGCCTGCAACTGTCATACAGGCTGTAAACCACATTTCCACCACATTTCAAGGGCACATTGTAACTTATAACACTCCCAGTCAGCAGGACTCGTCACCTGCCAGCTCCCGAGAGGCTAATAAATCTACGGCCGATAATTTAGCGATTGTTTGTCCCCCGAGGCCATAAATCCACGGGCAGGAACACATAGTTCTAACGCAAACTTTCACAAGTAAGCTGCACCAAGAAATATTGGAATTTGACGTATTTTATTGAAACTTGCTCATTGGCTTGCCTTGATACTTTTATATCAATGTATCAAGGTTTTTGCCGACCTCTGTGGTGCAGTGGGCTAAGGCCCGCCTGAGACGCGGAGGTAGCGGGTTCGATCCCCGCTACGGGATATGTTTGTAGGTATGTTCTGCAGATATTTATTCCGTGTTTGGGAGTTTTCTATCTATAATATGTATGTATCTAAAAAAAAGATGACGCTGTGTGGAAGGTTTAAGAATATTCATTTTTTACAACCATTTTGAAATGAAAAGTCAGATTACTTTAAAAGGGTCTGGGTAGGCACCTAAAGCTATCTCTATGAGCCTAAATAAATTTGGACACGAAGCAATCTAGTCTTAATTTTCTTTCTAATTTGCCTACCCCTCAACATCCTCAGTTTGTTTTTAGTCAGTTCACAGCATGTGATGTTAAGAAGAGCATCCTTTCCATTTCCTCTAATGCTTTGGGTGGTGATGAAATTGGTCGAAATATGATTATTCCTATCATTGATCAGTTGTTACCAATTATCTGCCACCTACTTAACTTCTCCGTTAGCTCAGGTGTGATGCCTACGATATGGAAGGAAGCCCATATTATTCCTCTTCCGAAAAAGCCTAAACCTTCTGCCTTTTCTGATTTCCGACCCATTTCCATTCTCCCCTTTTTTTCCAAGGTTCTTGAACGTCTTGTTCATAATCAGCTCCACTCCTACCTAGTTAGCAACAATCTTCTCAATAATTTATATGAAAATTACGGGACTTTATCACGTATTTACCTTATTATTTTATATCTTTCATTATATATTATATTATATTATATTCTTTTTTCTTATCTTTTATTTCGTGGAATCCCGTTTTTAGCAGTTGTATGAAACGTTGTGATCCGGTAATTCCGCTGCACGAAGATGTTGTCAGTGTTGTGTGTCGCCGACTGTCCATTCCTGACTCTGAAGGCGAATTGAGGGTAGACGTGGATTCTACTCTCAATTAGCGGCGGTAGCTCCAGTTACATCAGTCTGCCCGTGACCACGAGCGCTGCAACGCACTCGAAACGTCGGGAAATATAAAATAATAAGGTAAATACGTGATAAAGTCCCGTAATTTTCATATAAATTATGTCTAAAGATCGCGAAAGTTTAAATCTTCTCAATCCTTTCCAGTCCGGTTTCCGTCCCGGTCATAGTACGATGACAGCTCTTGTCAAAATCACTGATGATATCAGACTGGGTATGGAAAACGGTCAACTTACTATCCTTACTTTGTTAGATTTCAGCAATGCTTTTAATACTGTTGATTTCGACATTCTCCTTGGTCTCCTTCGCTCTATTAACATATCTCCAGCTGTAACTGACTGGTTTCGAAGCTACCTTTACGGGCGCCGGCAGCGAATTCGTATTGACGATTCTTTTTCGTTTTGGTGTTGTACATCAGCAGGTGTCCCACAGGGTGGCGTCTTATCTCCTCTATTATTTGCACTCTTTATAAATTCTATCTCACATCAACTTACTTCTCCCTACCACCTCTATGCAGACGATCTCCAAATCTACACACAAGCCTCACTTGTTGATCTTCCTAACGCAATTGATGTCATCAACAAAGACCTTGTCAGTATCCATGATTGGAGTGTAGCCTACGGTTTAAAGGTGAACCCTAGCAAAACCCAGGTTATAGTTATAGGTAGCTCTAGAACCGTATGTAACATCGATTGGTCCAATGTCCCGTCAGTTGTGTTTGACGGTGTGACTGTACCTTACAGTAAAGAAGTTAAAAACCTGGGTCTGCTATTGGACCAGCACCTATCTTGGGATCCACAAATCAAAGCTGTGAGTCGCAAGCTTTTTGCATCAGCTGGTTCACTCAGAAGATTACGAAATTTCCTGCCAACTGCTACTAAAATTGCGCTTGCTCAATCTCTTCTCCTCCCTGTTCTTGATTATGCTGACGTTAGCTATCTCGATCTCACTGAAGAACAGCTCAATAAACTAGATCGGCTACAGAATTTGTGTATCAGATTTATTTTTGGACTTCGCAAATTTGACCACATTACAGAGTTCCGTCTTAAGCTTAAATGGCTCCCTATCCGTCTTCGCCGGAATACTCACATCCTTTCTCTTTTATACAACGTGCTTTATAATCCTCTATCTCCTTCTTATCTACAAGACAAATTTGTTTTCCTCCATGAAGATCATCATCGATTACTTCGTTCATCCGAAAATCTCCGTCTCAAAACCCCTGTTCATAGAACTTCCTTCTATAGCAAGTCTTTTGCGGTCCAAGGTGTAAAGCTTTGGAATTCTTTGCCTTCATCAGGAAATCTCCATCGCTATCTATTTTCAAAACTCGTGTCAAAAACTTCTATCTATCACAAATATCGTAATTTCATCGTCTATTTATCTATTGTCTATATTGTGTGTATTAAATTCTTAGTGTATGTATATTCACTTACATATTAACCACATGGTACCTACATATTTTATTTAATTACAATATTGTTATTATTATTATCATTATTATTTTTAGTCTATTTCTGTATAATATATATTTTAATGATGTATTTGTGTATGTATGTATACCAGTATTTATGTAATGGTTTATTGTTGCATATTATTATTATTGTTGTCTTAGGTTAGTTACTATTAAGTTGTTTTGTGTTTATTTTTGATTCTTTTTTCATACTTTCTGTACACCCCCACCATTCCTATTATCCCATCGATCTCTTTCCATACCAAGGTTGTCTGGAAGAAATCGCTTCTAAGCGATAAGACCGCCCATTGTACAGTTATCTTAAGGATTTTAGTTCATAAGTTTATTTTCAGTGTGCAATAAAGTATTTTCATTTCATTTCATTTCATTTCATTTCCCAGGCACCAAAAGGTGCTTGCTTATTAAATCATATTCAGACATTCCTATTGTTGGTTCTTTACTTCAAAATGTTTCTAATTAAATGAGCATAACCAGACTAAATACATTTAAATTCAACTAAACAAAGATTTTAACTCAGTATAAACAAATATTGCCATCGCAGTTTACTTTTGCACCTTCAGATAAACCTTCAGATAAAAGTCAATTGGACGCAAAACTTTTGTTATTTATTTGTTTTGCTTGTACAAATTATGTATCGGGGACTTCCTGCTGAACTCTTTTTATAAGAAACAAATTGCTTAGTTAAGGAATGTTTAAAAGTAGCCGTACAAATAGTAGGGGTTGGTCGTGTCAGCTTTTTGGTAGTTGTTTGTTTTCTTATCTTAGTTTCGGATAGTCGGGGTGTTTTAAGAGATAGAACTCGGGGAAATTTATCTTATTCAGATTGGTACCCGTATTATGAAGTTTTTATCTTCGTCAATGGAAAACTTAGTAAAAACAATGCATTATCTTCTTTTGATCACGACTGTATTTTAAAGACGAGGTTGACATGTTTTTACATATCTTTAGGCATTTTAGATACTTTAATGTCTAAGCAGTTTTAGTTTTGTATAATTTTAAACCTAATTTTCTTTAACCTAATACATAGTATTGCTTAAGAGACTTGAAACAAGCGACAGTAAGCGAAGCCGAGAGCACCCTTTAAAGCGTTTCAAAACTATGCATTATAGTAATAGAGATAAAGTTTTAAATTAATCCGACCTCATCTACATGGTCAATAAGTTGACCAAGCAGTGGGTTCCCCACGTTGTTTTTTTTTTCACCATTATTATTATGCACATAAGTAATTTAGTTATTGTTTTTTTCTATGTCCATAAATATCGAACTCATATTTATAGCGTGCTATTTGTTTCCAAAAAACGAATAAATCTATACAGATATTAGAAGAGAAAAATGTGAGTTTGTTAGAGTGCTTTTGTTCGGAGCTGCATCTATTTGAAAATATATATCAGCAGTTTTTTGTGTGAAAAGTGGATTGGTTAGTTTGTGTGTAGAAAACGTCAATGTGAGCAAAATAAGTTCTACATAGGTTTCGAATACGCTATTTCTTACATATTGGTAGGATAAACACAACTGGTCTATAATTTATGGTGAACTTTATGTGACACATAGCAAAAGTCAAAAGTCAAAAGTCAAAATATATTTATTCAATAAAGTCATATTAACGACCACTTAGACACGCCACGTTCTTAAAACTAGGGGATTCTATTGCCTGTTTGACAGTCGTGAAACGTAGCATAAGTGTATCTCTCCTATCTTTTAATAGGTTGTTCAAAACTGGGGGCAGCTTTCAAGCTATTAAATCGATAAATGTCACTATTTCTTCCTGAGAAAAAAAGAAGCGAAAAACAGAAGCCTATTTGCGTAAAATTAGGATCTCATAAGACGTTTGACGGCGGGAAAATTGAATTCCAATAAAAAGGCCAAATTAGATTGTTGAAGGCAGAATGCGATTGTGAGATTATGTGGGGATTATGTACTCACGAGCGTTTTACATAATAATACAAGTACAGATAACGACAGAAGTTGAAATATTACAAGGAAATCAATAAATAAGTTGTATAACAGTCATCTGGTTACCAACATAACACAAGCATTCAATTGCTTAACTTGGTACTAGATGACTGTGTGCAATGTCGAATTTATTTATAACTTTGGGTCTATTAGGTTCATTTTATTTTGTTATTATTTCAAGTTCTGTTCAAAGTTAAGCAGATGACTTATATAATACCTACTTGGATATTTTTTTTTGTAAACACATACCTATTATAGAAAGAAACACCCAGACACGGAACAAATATCTGCAGAACATACAAACATTAAGTAGGTAATACTATTTTAATAAATAAAAAGAAAGTAAGACTGACTGACCGTCATTTTCAAATAGATTGAGCACTGATTGAATGAATGCAAAGTGCAACATTGTTACTTATTTAAATTGCTCTTCCCTGCAGTTTCCAATTTGAACGCCCCATTATGTTTTCCATCACGCGTCGAGTGGCGACCTAATCTTTTTACGTAGTAAAACTTTATTATCTGACGTAGATAACTTTTTATCGGGCTAAAAACTGCCGGAAAAAGAACTGATACAAGCTTATAAATCGTTTTTAATAAAAAATATATTGTACTGTATGTAGCAATGGTGGAGTTTTCCCGATTTTTTAATAGACGATTGCTTTTTATATTAAATATTTGTGTCAAATATGATAGTAGGATTTTTTTAACATTATAAGGTAAACAAAAAAATAAGTAGGATTTTCTTTGCCTTGTTGTCTATTGAAAAAAATAGATTTTTTACGTTCAGTAATATTAGGTATGTTGTTGTAAGTTTAAAAAGCACAAAATTCTGAACTATCTTAATATTAAGCTTTTTAAAGATCTATCTCGAGGCAATTTACTCCTTCCAGAGTTCGAGAAACAATTTCTTGAAAAACGTAAACAAAACTCCTTTAAATTAGTTTCCAACATGAAAGGGGTGAGGGGAGGGGGTGAACGCTAATTGTATAAGAAAGTTACTAATATTAACGACCAGGTGCCTAATTTAGCGAAATTTTTAATTACCTTCGGTTCAGCGTAAGAATTTATTGCAAACTGATATCCGCCGGCAGCTTCGATCGCTTCCTTATATAATAAGTCTGAATTTGATTAGAATATGGTGATATTCTAATCATGCTTAATTCATCTTGATTTTGACAGTGAAAGGACCCATAAGAGCATGTTCGCACGGGAGTTTAAAAAGCGTTGCGTTAAAACTTGGCGTTGGCGCTTTTAACGAAGATTTCATACGATTTATTTTTTTACCGCCCAACGCATAGCGCTCAAAATACAACACTGCTCGATAAAAAAGCGCTGACGTATGAATGGATATTTGGAAATGCATTTGTTCTATTTGAACGCTTTTTCAACGGACGCTAAAAAAGCTCCCGTGCGAACGTACCCTACAAATTAAAAATGTTTTCCAAAACCTAAGTTGAAACAAGCCCAAACATCCAAGACATCTACAACAATGAGTTTTCATTCATTCATGTCACCAGCAGAATAGTTTCCGAAAACTGAAGGCAGCTTTCAACAGACACACTGACAGGCCGCTAATGTTGTGCGTTGAACGAACAAACTAGTTGTTTTAACGGTCTACGTACAATCAGTGCACCAACGGTTAGTTGAATTTATTGAACGCAACGATATGGACGCGAGGCGAAAATTTTAACATAGTTACATTCAACGTTCATTCGGCTTATTCCCAAAGGTCCACGGGTATTGTTGTCCATTTCCCAACGGGTTAAAGGACAATGTTTTTAGAAATTGATTTTTTACAGTAATTCCCAAGAGGTCCATGATATTTTACCAATGTACAGTCAGTTATAAAATCCATATTAGTACTTAATTACTTAATGAATAAGGCGGGAACGGCAGGATCATAATGTTTTCAATGCGTACTTTAATTAAACTAGTCCACTAAATCAACTAGTCGTTCGACTAGTTGACGAAAGAAAACGGTCTAGTTTCGTTATCGGTAACGTCGACGTCCCATCTCTAGGGCCCACTCGTAATTTATTAAATGCCTTGTAAACAACAAAACTCGACGAGAACTTAGTTTGAGTAGTGGTTTGCGGCCTGTTTTGATTTTGATTAAAGCTTAATTGATGGAAATTTCTGAAACTTCATTTGTAATTTATACCTGAAAAGGTAATTACGTTTTGTAAGTTGCGTAATGAATACTTTCGTATTATGATGAGGGTAATTTTATATTAAACCACAATTTTGAAGAGCCAGGAGGCATCTTATATCCACCTGACAATATACAATGAGATATTAATTTATTTACTAATTTTATTTATTTATGTTAAACTTAGATACTACATAACAGAATTATTATTTTAAGGCGTAGCATTAAGACACAAAAACTTAAAATCTGCAAATTTTTAATTAGGTCAACCTTAACGCTACAAGCGATTTCTTCCAGTTAAAATAGACGATTGATGTGAAAGAAAGTCAATCACATAAAATGCCTATTTATAATTTAAGAATTTTTTCATGAAACTGTTCTTGAAGGCAAGGATTTTTTTGCAATTTTTTTGCTATTGGAAAATGTTACAGAATCTTATGCTTCTATATGTCAGATTTCCACATCTAGGTTTACACGAGAACGCGAGCCTGTTTACAGAAAGTTGTCTGCACAAGCCGACATTACCCCCGCGTCGCTCGATCGCGCCACATCCGGCGGAAACGCGCCACGAGCCGCTAATAACGCTAACTATCGAACTTTAATTGGGCCGAATCTCTTCGCTTCGGCAATACCATTTACTCTTAAATACGATGTAAAGCGCTTTTAGCTTTAAGACACTTTTAGTCTATACTAATATTACAAAATTTGTTGGTTTGTTTGTTTGATGGAGGTAATCTCCGAAACAACTCAGCCGATTTCAAAAATTATTTCGTTAATTTGTATAATGGCCTGTGGTTATAAGCTATATTTTATCCCGATCGTTTCATTAGTACACCCGTGCAAATGCCGAGACCTAGTAGTAGGTATTAAATAAATGTCAAATATCTATTGAGATAACTGAGAGGCTATTGAGACCGGCAGATGTTTTTAGCAATTTTTTATTTCAACTTCGTTTGCGATAGATTTAAAACTCATAGTCATCATACTTTAATAGTCCTATATATTGCTGTGTTAATTCATGAAAAATCTATTAAGCTAAGTAATAGACAGACGTTTCCACTAATCCCTTTCTTTACTTACAGTACCTTCCAATTACTAAATTCTGTTTGAACTTTCACATCTGAAAGCGCGCGGGTTGCCCGATAAAATTCAAATTTCAACTAAATCCTATAAACTTTGCGTTCGCTATTAAACATTCTGGCCAACATTTTCAGCTACCAACCCGGATATCTTCCACTATCTTGACCGCCCCCCTCCTCCAACACCCCTTTACCCCTGGGTAAGGGAGGGGGGGGTGATAACAACGTTACACGAAGCCTTATCGGCAAAGCACGCGAACTATTGAAAACAATTTGCCAGGCGCTGTGGTTTTTAATCTACGGGTAAATTAGCCGACTTGGAATATTTTCAGATAGGATTTCGGTGTTTTACGAATAAATTGGTAGAGGTGAAGTTTTAAAAAATGAAATGTTTTGTTACTGTTCAAAAAATTCAAATTACGTTTCTTAATGTTTGAACATGATTGTTACATAAAAGATTCTTTAAATTTTAATGTATACTATTTTAAACTAGCTTACTCTCGCTCTCGTAGTAGGTACCTACCTGGATAAAAAGTAGCGTGTTTTGTAATACCAGGGTTACAAAAAAAAAACTCAGGCCTTTGCATCTATAGTAGATGATTTATACAGCGTCAGGAGGCAATCTTTGCCTACACTTAACGGGACAGGGTTACAAAGCTATGTATATTCCATGTTTCAGCCATATCCGTTCAGTAGTAAAGACATCCAAAAATCCATACAAACATTCGTGTTTATAATATTATTAGTATTTGGATCATTATTCCTAGATCTTTTATATATTTATAAAATTAAAAACAGTGTACAGGATTCAAACCCACACGAATTAAAAGCAGAGGAACAATCACAACTAATCAAAAGGCTCTTCAAATACATTTATCATAAATCTTAACTACACCACAGCATCGCATCTCGCGAACGCAAAACATAGAACAGAAGTCTTCATGCTCCACTGAATCTCAGAGTTTATCGAGATTTGTATGTGTGTGTATGTGTGTACTGGGTGTCAGATTATATCTATCAAAACATAGCTTGGTACAATTTCCTAAAATGTTAACTGTACCTATGTAAAAAGAAATGTGTGTGGTGTGTTGCAAATTCATTTAGTGTCGTTTTATTTTCGACTAATTAAAAAAAACATGATCAGACAAAGTGTAGGAAATGGTTATCATTAAAATAAAATTGGTTATTTCAATAAAAATCAAGAAGTTACTTTAAAATTAAAGAAATCGTAAGGCTATTTATCACAAATTGTTTTTCCGAAACGAAATTCTCGATTATTAATTACTAGCTGCGCCCCGCGGTTTCACCCGCGTAAGTCCTGTTCCCGCGGGAATATCGGGATAAAAAGTACCCTATGTCATTCTCCATCTCTTCAACTATCACCACACAAAAAATCACGTCAATCCGTCGCCCCGTTTTGCCGTGAAAGACGGACAAACAAACAGACACACACACACCACACACACACTTTCCCAATTATTATATTAGTAAGTAAGTATGTTGGTTAACCAATCCGTAATGTTCTTTAGTATGTCAACTTCACCACCTTATACGTGTGTACTATGTGTTGCGTATCATTGTGGATGTAATTAATAAAGCGAGAGAAGGCGATAAGCCAGCGAGTACTCGTTAATCAAGCGCTAATGACTTCGAGCCGAATTCAGCAGCGGTAATTGTACAACCAGTAGCTTTACTTCTTTACTCAAAATATAAATAACTAGCAGCACGCCCCGGCTTTGCACGGGTGTACTAATAAAACTACCGGAATAAAATATAGCCTATAACCATCCCGACAATCCATTCTACACATCATCGCGGCATCGGTGAAAAAATTTATGAAATCGGCTGTGTAGTTTCGGAGGTTACCTCCGTCAAACAAAACAAACCAAAAACATTTTTGTTTTTCATACATTCTCTGTGTGGTTCTAACACAATAATAAAATTATAAAAACTAAAAACAAACCAAACATTACTTCATAATAATATTAGTATAGATTTTACCTAGTTTTACCCGATTTTATTCGAGTTTACCCTTTATCTGCGTTTACCCTGATCTACCGCAGGCTAGGTAAAATGCGCTATGCATTAAACTTCAGCAGTTAAAACAGTTTAAAGTGCAGCTTTTAAAAACGATCCGCTTAATGTGAGTTATTTGTGCGAATGAACCGTTTATATCGAACTTCGTCGCTTAAGAGTTTAATTGCTGGAAGTCCTGTAAGTGGATTTACGGTTATAGTAAGACATCAACGCGATTTCAAATACGGAAATACATGTACGGAATAGTTGTTACCTGACTGTGAGCCAGTTTCTCGAACGCAGATCGATTTGGTGCCAAACTGTAATGTTATAGCCTATATGTGTGTAATAAATAAATAAATAAAATAAATAAATAAATAAATCTAATCAATGGTAGTGGTTTGGATCAGTTGAGCTACCTACAGACCGGTTGCAACGGTTCTTAGGTGGCTCAACTGGTTCTTAATTGTATCTTGTACAGTTATATAAATATGATTTAGTTTAGTTTCAGTAAATAAAGGTCAAATTACGAACAAATTTGACACTGTCACGTAATTTAATTATTCATTCGTTTACAAGTGGCTAACTCTGGTGACGGAGTTTTAAGGCCGCCTGAAGGCCTCCATCATTTCATTATTGATTAGTTTCATCTGGAGATGATCTACGTTCGAGAAACGGCGGTTAGTACAAAACAAGAACGTAAAAGTGGCCAAGGCGCGGTAAATGTTCTCTCGGACCAATAAGCATTCACAATCCTTTGATGTCAAGTTAAAGGAGGTAGTAAAAGGTACGTCCAAATACACAAACGGTTTAGCTTTAAAGCATTTTTTAATTAAGCTTTTAGTATGTGATAGATTGCAATTTCAATATATAAAAATTTTACTAAAAGTTTAGGCTTCGACGAGATTCGAACCCACAAGAAACAAAAGCCAGACTGCCTTACCAGTTACCACTCGGTCACGAAGAACTTTAAGTAAGATTTTTCATTTATTAATGAAATGCCTAGGTGTGGGTTAATACTATAACAGTATAAAACTACTGAATAAATTTGGCTAAAACTTGGAATATACAAAAACATGACGAATAACAATGAGGCTACTTTGTCTGTTTGTTATTTCATGTAACATGTCATAGGGATCTGACAAAATTGTTCTACTTTTATCCAGGTATTATTTACTTAGCTGGGTGATTCAGCGAATATTATAATATTTGTTTTATTTCACAAAATGCTATTGTACGAATAACAATTCTCATTTTATGCCTGTCGATTGGAAGCATTAATATAATGATTGCATAAAGCTTAACGGTCCATTACGTAGCGAAGGCTTTGTTGGATTGCGTTCTATTTTTGAAATAAATTACACTTTTTATGGGATTTTAAAAGAATTAAACATTTTTCATTAATATGCTTTTATGTATAAAAATAAAATACCTTAATAAGTTAGTTATGGTTTCTAATAATAACGAATAAAAACGAATAATAGTGCATTTAAGTAGGAATGTACGTATGACTGAATTTCCAAGGCATGGTAAATATAAGTTGAAGATACTATTAAGTAACTAACAAAAAAAAAATAAAACAATTGCAGCAGATGCAACAATTTATCACAGTTAGATTTTTGATTATTTCGTTTTTTGTTTTGTTTTGTAAAAAATGTTTTATTTTTCTATATAACAAAATATTTTTTTTTGTTTTTTTTCTCTCCAAAGTAATAACCGGGACTGCGAGTACTTCTTTGTAATAACAATAACATCATACATGTAACATATTGCATCAATTAGTAAATTCTCATAGAATTTGAATGTAAATTAGATTTGCTGAACTCGGGATATGCAAAATCGCTTCATGGTGAGATCTAGTCAATAATATCATGTATATGTATGTATGTATGTACTAGTAATAGCGGCAGCTTCACGTCACTTCACACACTCGATTAGCGTAATACGATTGTGTCGCATCGCTAGCAGTGGGCGACCACCCTATAATTAACACGGCAAAATAAACCCAAACCACTCTACATACTCGACATTATAAGGATCGTTTTCCTATGATCATGCGATCGTCGCGTTAAGAATGATCATTATCATCATCAAAGACAGCTGAAATTATGGCCCACTGCTGGATATTAGCCACCTCTCTTAAACGATACTAATCGTCCCTGTGTCGTTCTAATCCATGTATTTTCTTCTTCAGCCTCTATAATGGATGATTTATAAATTAAACGAATTCTGAAAGAACTAAAAAAGCAGTTTTATATATATTTGTTGTTATCTAAACTAGTGTACGTCGCACTATTGCACAGTAGACATAAACAAAGCTTGCAAAAGCTCTGTTATCCCCTGTTTACCCTAAACTTTCAATAGCGATGCGTATATTCATTTTACGATCCATATATACCCGCATAGACATGCAAACTGCCGGTTACGTCATTATAACCCGGATAATGCACTCGGCCATATAATATACGAATGTGGATAAAATGGTTTGTATAGAAACCACAATCATTTTATCTACGTTATCCTTCCGTCAATTCAAAGAAATCTCTTGTATGTGTTTTAATGCAAAAAATATTCAACGAATTTTGGGAGTAATGCACAACCTTTACTTTTGTATAATGAATAATACTATTGGAATTAGAATTTAGAATTTTCAGTATCTAAGAAACCAGGCTAGCATCGAGAAGCCCCCATTCATTCCACAAACAAACATGAGCTAATGAGTCGTTTAATCGCCAAAACTACCGTCTTGTTTACCATATCAATTCGGCTCGAATAAAACGGCAATAAACGAAGAAAAGGGAAAGTTTTCTTCTGGATTACGACAATAGATGAGATATTTATGGCAAGGAGGCCTGCAATTGTCCTATTGCAAAAGTTAATGCATAAATAAACGGCAACAATGGGCGGGGTGGCTACGGCTTTTCAATTGATTGGCTTTCCGTAAAATATTATTGAAAGAATTAGGTTTGGGGAGGATTGAAGGGGATTTTTGAAGAGAAAGGCGATGCTATTAAAATATTTGCAGATAATGTATTTGAAAATGAGTAAAAAATGTTTTGAACTTGTTAATATGTCCCAGGTTCGTTAATTAATGACTAAGATAGAATAAGGGCATTATCCAAAAACTTTGTTGATGTCGATACTATGAATCATTGAGTGTGAAGTTTACAAAACCGTTGATAATAAAACGATTTTATCTAAAGTTCATTGAACATTAATATTCGACGAACTTCTCCATTGAGATGAAAAGGATTCCGAGTAGAAGGTTATTTAAAAACTGTTGTACATACATCTTTATATTTTGCAGTACATAAGCTAAGAACTTAATGACGCAAGTGAACATTGGTTTGTGTTTTTCTTGAATATTTCATGCGCCCTTTCCCGATGTCCATCAACGAAAGGTCATTTTATGTGAACATAATCAGTGAGTTTTGTAGCTACGGAAATAAATAAGGTATTTTAGTCGACTGATCGTTAGCTTTGATGAAATTTCTGATAATTCCCTGTTGTAATGAAGTTTGGCTACGTAAACTTGGAACACTTACTCAAACATAAGTACGGTATATCGCTACGCTACCGATGAGTGTTCACACTGCTTTGGCATAAGTTAGTGTGTTTTAGTCGTTGTTCCAACAAGGCTTGAAGCGACGACAACCAGTTAAGCATTCAAGTTTATTTGCTAATTTTAGATTACTAGGTCGTAGTGTTGAGTTTCGAAAACGTAGAATCGTTGTTTGTTGTTGCTATTTCTTAATACGGTTACATTGCGTCGACGTGTCGCCCGACAACTCGGGCGACAAGTCAGAGTTCGGAACACGACTTGTGCATGTACTGTATGATGACGCTCTAAGCGAAATGCAGCAGTCTCCGGCGCAGAAAGCGCTGTTTCTGCTGCAAAGTCACACTTACCGCTTTCAGAGATGGAGGAGGGCGACCGCTCGGCGGTTGAGACGCCGGAGGACGACTCGAGCGAGGAGAAAGAGTCGGCCCGCGACGTGTGCGTGTGCGGGATGTCGCTCTCGCTGAGGGTCCGCGTGTCGCTCGGCGTCGCGCGCAGCTGCAGCAGTCTCCGGCGCAGAAAGCGCTGTTCCCGCTGCAATTGCTCCTTGTGGCCGGAATTCTTCTTGTCTCTTTCTTCCAAGCTCTAGAAAGAAGATAATGTATTTGCTTAGTAGTGGAATGCTAACAAGTTTCAACAAATAACTTTGCACCAAAATGTTTCAAAGGGATCTTTAATGTCAGGAGGTCTCTTAAATGATGTAGAGCGTGACACTTGACTACTTCGGGTTTCGGGTAATTTATCAGCCATTTTGCTAAAATACTCCTTTGAAATAAAAATGTTGTTCCATACACCTTCTCAAGCCATACATTAAGCTGTCAGTACAGAGGGCATACCATACATACTATAATTCACACTGTGCCCGAGCTGGCGCGCTCTGAGTCCTGGCAGATTTATGTGCGGGAATTTCATCTGCGGTCAGCGATAGCGAGACGCGAGACCACGGGATGAGCGTTTTCGAAATCGGATATAGATATTGTCTAATTTTTGAAATTATGTACGAGACGGGATTGGCAAGATTTGGTTTGACTATTGAGTCAAATTATATTGTTAACTACTAAAGTAGACGCTTAAGGTAGTCCTTAAGGCGGTTGGTCGCAGGTTTTTGTATCGACACAAACACGATACAAACGCAAGTTAAGCAATAGGCAGTCAGGAAGCAGTGACCACACTATACACGCGTTTGTAAAACGGGCTACACAAAAACAGTGATTGCACGATCGAAAATCGTAGTAGAAGTCCTTATTTTTGGGTCCTTATCTAAAATTCGCCCTAATCCACGCAGAACGATTTGGAAACGCGCATTAATCACGAAATTGATTTACCAATGGGCAGAGCGTAATCTAAGTGAATTATTGTATCAGCCTAAAGCTGTGCTCAGACGGGGCGAGTGCACTCGGCCGATTGGTGATGACATAGGTTAAATGTTAATATCAAGGACATGGTTTGGTAATGCGAAACAGACGCTCTTAACGAAGTATTATTTGAATAGGAGTATAAATAAGACGATATTCAAGTGTTTACTTAATTTATACCTGTATTGAGAATAGAATAAGGGTAATCATAAGTTGAATATTAATGTTGATATTTAAATGAGGTTTACTGGTTAAGCATTGTCCGGTTAGCAGCAATTGAAAATCTCTACTTGCCCTTACGGGCTAATATAAAGGCTGAAAATCACGTTTGTATGATTTTATTTATACATAATCTTATACGTAAGCCAAGATGACGCATCCGTATGAAATCGTGTACAAAAAATTATCTAGAGACAAACTAGTACGAGTTAATCGACACAATTACTGGCTCACTACAAACGAGGCTTGGCGGTTACTAAGCTGTATCTAATCGGGTTTTTGTGGGAGTTTTAGAGAAAGCTCCCGAAATTGACAGAGCGAAAATTTTATGATTATTGATTACACAAGTCTTAAAGTGCTCGAATAAAGTAAACTCCTTTTTATTTGATTTGAAGGTTTTGTGCCTTTTGTAGAAATGTATTTTCTAGGAAACAATTTTCATATTTTTTTCGTTTATTGCTACGGAGGAGATCAGAAATAAATGATAAGTAATATATGCAGAGAAGTAAAATATATTATCCAGAAACTAGAATAGGTAAACAAAGAAAGAAATAATAAGAATAGGAAACTAAATGGGTACATAAGAGGCTATATTCCTTAATAATTAAATAATGAAGAAAATCACTATTTTCGAAGCCGAATCGAGCCGTTGGCATCTTCATGTATGTCCAGTGCTAACAAAATTAAAAAGTATGTAAATATCTACCTGATGAATTTAAAGCATTGTACTTTCGCGGTATCGGTAACAATATAATTGGTTATTCGAAAACTTTTCCAATCTGCATAGGAATGGGGTTCGCGGTACTTTTGTTGTTCTTTTAGTCACATCTCCTGTTAAGGGGTTGATTTTTGTGGTTCGGGAATCACCGGAGGCTGTTGTTAGAGTTTATATTTTGATATTAACAAGTTTTCGTATAATCCTTTTGTTTGTTTTGAGGTTAGGAAAATTATCAAAGAAACTACAAAGGAGAATACTTGTAGTATATAAGTAGATGTATGAATAAGTAGACCTTGGGATACAACCGTGAAATAGTCAGAGTTTTTTTTTCATTTTATTTCATTTTAGTATTATAGAGGTTTAATATTTGTACACATTTAAATATGTAATCTGATCCTTAAAAATCATAAAAGCTTGTTACGAAACACTTAACTTAATAATTCGTTGATTTACGTAAAAAGGTCTTCTCCAATACTCGTAGAACACCATTTTACAGTACATCCCGTAATTACTCTACAATTTTCAGTTTTTACTAGAGATGGGCCGAATGTGATTTGAACCGAATCCGAACTTCGGCCGAACATTCGGTTCAAATGAAAAGTTCGGCCGAAGTTCGGCCGAACTTCGGTTCATTTTGGCGCGCTTTCTCGAGAGCGACGCGTCGTGACTTAAGGAAGCTCTGTATATTCTGAGCGACTTTTTTCGAAGGCAGGAAACGTATACGAAAAAAAACGTAACAAACTTCTGCCAGATAAGGCAGAGTCTTTGGTGTTTTTGCACCATAACCTGCCTCTAGTAAATTTTAAATATGAATAGATAGATAAGAAAAATTTGTTTAATATGATTGTTGAAAAAATACCCTTTAATTGTAATAAAAAATACTTGAGGTTAATGAATGTTTAGTTTGTGAATCAAAAACGTTATGATTTTACTTTTTATTTAATTTACGGACTCCTATCCAGATGTTTACTAGGAGAATACAAAGTTTATTTCATTTTAGTAATAGTATGTCTAATTAATTAGGCAGGGATTTCTAAGATTAATAACTAATTAACTAAGATTAAGGTTAAGAAAGAACTAAGATTAAGATTAATAATATATATAATAAGAACTGATTTAATTTAAGGTTTACATTTACAATGTTCCTAAATAAATAAATAATTGACCATGAGTGAGTAAAAGCTATCTTTTATTTTACAGTATCTGCTTCTAAAATATACGCCACGGTTGCAACTGGTGGTTTTACTCATGATACTGAACAACTTTCCCCAAGGAACCAATACTGAATTCTCAAAAAAAATTAGACTTTGTATGGAGACTTGGCCAATCAGCTGACCGATTTCCATACAAAGTGCAATATTTTTTTGAAAATTGACTATGGATTCCTTGGGGAAAGTTGTTCGGTATCATGAGTAGAACCACCAGTTGCAGCCGTGGCATATTGTAATTTAGAAGCACCTTATATTTCAGTCAAAATAAGTGCATGTAGTTATTATTTTTCTTGTACCGAATTTCGGCATCTGAACCGAATTTCGGCCGAATGCCGAAGTTCGGTTCAAGCTGCCGAAATTCGGTTGAACCGAATGTGAACCGAATTTCGGCCCATCCCTAGTTTTTACACCAATTTCTGTTCAGTAGAAGGCACAGCCATTAGGTTTCATGAAGTATTCTCCTTGTATCGCTCGCCGCGGCGTATTTCCAAATTGGTTCTGTCCGTTCATTCTTCGTAAAGAAAATTTTAGTAAGTTTTAACACAGAATGAGTAATAGAATAAGTAAAGAAGTTTCTTCTAAATCATTGTCAGATTTTAGTGACCCATTGAGCAACAACCCACTGGGCTGGGCATAAGCCTCCTTCCCTAACCGCCAAAGCACTATGTTCTGGGCCCATTTGCATACAGTTCTTAACCTGTACGGCAACTATGTCGACCAGTGTCTAGTGTCTTCTTACGAGAGCGAATGTTTAAGACTCAATGAACTGCAGTTTAGCTTGTGCAAGCGATCATTATTCGTGCTAATTCATCGTACCATATCTTGTTTATAAAGTAAAATATAACATTCACAACGAACCAAAAAGCCGCGCTTGTATTACCGATGACGGAAACTCGGTCGAACTTTTAATATCAACTGAAAATATCCGAATTATCGGTATGTATTTTGGTAAGAGATTATCAATATCACGTCACAAGGAAGGCTGGTATCGATTACCTGTCACGGAGCCATTTGAGCGGCAGCCACCGGTTTCCACCCGGTGAATGAGGTGGCCATGATAACACCATTTTAAAAGTAATTTGGAGGGTTAGAAGCTTTGAGACTACTCGACAGATAGAAAGAAGAGTCTGTAAAACTGTAAATCCACTAAATATTAAACTCGTATGGAAAAGTCTTAATGACACGCGCGCGCCTTTCGAATATAAAATTGGCAACAAATAACCTATCTACCTACTAATCGTCATAATAATTCTATACACCTTGACTTTTGGATGACATTTCATGGGTTAGTATTCCGGCCGGCCACTTGCACTTTCTACTTATGAAATATTCAACTACCTTCATTATGTTAACATAAAACACTATTGTGATATTCACCATAGTAACCCGTTTTTTTGTACTTACTTCGAATAAGAAAACTTGATGGCAATAACCAATGATGTATTTTAAATTACTTGTACCACTGTATGTACATTTTTAAGCATTGAAGATCTGATGAAAGATATGGACACCCTACTACTGCAATACATAATGTATTAACTGAATACCTAAGATTCATTTCACGGCTGGATGGTTATTCATAGGTCAAGGGATGTGTTCTTAGCGGGTTGGATTAGAATTACCTACTGAACATCATGTTTCGGAATAAATATCACCAATAGCATATATATTTTTATAGTGTTAAACTACACTTAGGCATTTCATTTATAAATGAAAAATTCAAAGCCCAAAACTTTTAGTAAGATTTTTCATTTATAAATATCACCAAGTTTCGATAAATAGCGATACTAATCTTCAAAGATACGAATACAAAACTTATTTTAATGAGTTAGTTTATTTCAATTTGAATAATTTTTGAAACAAAGAGATGTTTCGGCCAAGTGGATTAGTACCTCTATACCAAAAAGTGATATTATAATTATAAACATAGAAAATGCTTTTAAACTAATCAACGGCACTAGGTATCGTAAAACTTTAACACCATGGATAGATAATTCATAATTCATTAATTGTCTACCATAGGTTAATTACAGTTCTTAGTCATTATAAATTAGAGCCTCTATGTTACCAACTTAGGTTGGTGTACAATAATTATTTATGTCAGATACCTAATTCTATATATAATATATAATCTATACTTAAGACCCATATTATGATACCAAATAGTTATACCCATGTAAGTGTAGTACATTTTAATACAATAAGGTAATTAGGAGATAAAGTCCCGTTTGAAATAATTTACCATGTAAGTATGCTTGAGTTTTTAGGTATAAAAAAATGCCAATACATAAAATCTCACCAAACAATCTTGCAATCACGAAAAAACTTAATATCACTGCAGAAGATTAGCTCAAAAAGATATATCACTAAAGTTGTATATGAATGCATGACTTTATCCAACTTCGCGAGTTTGTCGCGAGATGATGGATGGATGCCGTCGGTTTTCCGTAGTCGCTTTTTTACGAGAAACTTTCTAAGTGCTATATGTGTATCTTTCTTATTATATCGTATCTGTAGATACTTATAAAGAGCTATCTGTTTATTTGTTTGTAGAACTTTATCTTCTATGAGGATACTTATGAGGACATTTCATAATTGTGTATCAAATTATTTTTTAAAAAATTAGTAAATGTTTTATCTTTTTACACGCTCCCAACCCATTATACAGGTTATGATGAAACTTATCTCAAAACACAAGAGTTTATGGCCCTAAAACAACTTAAATAAAAAAGACGATTGATGTTTTATTTGCAACTAGATGGCGCTAGTAAAAATGACCCGATTCTAGATCGCACTGACGAAAACGAAAAACGAAAACTCCCTATACAATCAAACCAATATTATCTCTTTATAATATTAGTAGAGATGTTCCAGATAATTACGCAAGTAAACCCACACGGTTAAGCCAGTAAACAATAAAACGTTTAAAGTTAGAAATGAATGGGCGAAACATTAGTTATCAATCACCATTGAACGAATAGATTACCGACCGTAGAATATTGCTTTTCCCCAAAGCTACGTGCCGGGGTCGCCAGGACCCTTCTAATTAAGATAAGTTTCATCGTGTGAGGCAAGTCCTGAAGTAATGCCTTTCAACATGATTATTTAATGATAAAAGTGTTTTCTTGATAGTTTGGATAAATTAATTAGATGTAAGATCACGTGATGGGCGCTATGGGGTAAAAATGTTGATGTTTTTTATAGTAAGTTAGAATGAGAAAGTGACCACTCTGGTGTTTTTAGGTCGCCTAAAGACGCCTAAAGGCGACTATTAAAAGCGGATTAGCGAAACGATAATTTATAGGGAAGCACGGAAGCGCTCAGTTGTTTAAATGAGATTTGTGTTCACCCAAGTTGTGAACGCTCAGAACGTTTACTTCTACGTTCTATCTAGATTCTAGAACGTCTTAGTAAGCTTCACTACAAGCGAGTTTTTAATAAACTTACATAGCGGGGCAGCAGGATAAATAAATCTTTGTAAATGTACTTCGTACGTTGTGACATGGTAGGTATTGTTACTGATAAGAGTTTTTTTATGTAATCCCTTCAAACGATATACTTTATGAGCATCAAAATAATAGTCGTAGCTATTCGCTCTATAATTAGGACACGGTTCGATCGCTGAGTATGTAAAGCCGGCGCGGCGCACTCATGAATCCGCGATTATGTGCTTCGTGCGAACGTTTTAATGAGTGTTGCCTCGCGTAATACGCTAGGGTTGCCAGCATTTAAAGTAAAGTAGCTCAAGACTGAGCATACATATACATACATACGGTGGACATTATTTACGATCAGAGAAAATGTAGTCTGAACTTTGTGTTCATATCTAACTGCGACGCGCGGTGTTGCCCGCGGTAACTTACCGTTACCGTGGGAATACTGGCATCAAAAGTAGCATATGCGTAAATCGAGGATATAAGCGTCGAATGTATCTGAAGATGATCACGATATTGTGAGAGCGGTAGGAGAGCAATGAATCTGGTTGGCACACACCATTGCTAAGAGTGGGCGAGATAGAAAAAAGGAATTTACCTAGCAGTGCGATCACAGGTTATCTAACCAGCCGATATAGGTACTATTGGTACCTTCTGAAAGTGTAAATTTTTAATTCTCTGTTTTGAATTTCGAATGAATTCTCAGAATAAACACAGAATAAAATGAATAAAACCAATGAATTACTAACTGCATTCACTCCAAATACAATATTTATCAGTCCGCTGCACTGGAAACTTCGCAAGCAGTGGCAGCCTTAATCCCACTTCACAAGTGAGCCGATAAGCCCGCTGAATTGGTAGCAACTTGAGAGACACGGATGACGCTAGTCGATACAGCACTACGGCAGACTTGCATCTCAGATTGTACTTGAATTTTGGTTTAAATGCGCAGTTTCTAATCAAACTTACTAAAATTCAAGTTTGACTTACAGTTTTAGTTGAACTTTAGAAGATGTGATAGTAATCTCAATAGGAAAGTTTGGTTTGAAATTAGTTCATTTAATTCTTAATTGTGTACTTGCTGTAGCCGATGCTTCTTTGAAGAACACCGCTGTGTGGCAGTGGACGAATTACTTACTGACTAGACTAGAGCCACACCACCAGATTCTTGCCTGATTCTTTCCCTGGTGAAGGGAGTTGCGTTGCAACAGCTGTTTCAAGGCAATAGAGTCACCTATCTTATAAGACTGTACATTTTTAAATGATACTTGAAGTCTATTATTTCTCTCTTTATTTGAACTTGTGTTGTAACGTGTGTGTGTGTGTGTCAATAAAGTCCTATCTATCTATCTATCTATCTATCTATCTATCTAAGTCCTAAAGAAATAAACACATTTTTCTTTTTTTCTTTCGCCACGATTATAATAAGGCGATAAAATCCCATGTTAGAACTATGTTCAATAACAAATTAATCTATCAGGCTCACGGCTCAACACCGTGAAACACATTACGCACTGTAATCCTATTAATAGGTGCCAAATACGATTAGCTTTAAACCATTCTTAAGTTACAACATTAAAACTCTGTTACAAGAATTAGCGGTTAATTTCGTGTGATCCAATCGATTTAAGTTCCTATATTTTTATTATTGTGTTAAATAAACCATACATGGACTGTCCAAAGATATTTATATTTATATTATTTATTTATACATAACACAATCGCTTGCATCATCGCAGGTTCGAATCCTGCCGAAGTAGTAACTTTTATTAAGATTTTCCAATTTTTCTTATACAAACTTGTACTTTGAAGTACCTAATAAGAATTAAATTACTCAACAGGAAATTACTTTTGTACAATTCTGGTCGCGATAAATATCTGAGGAGGATAAACAGGGGCTTCCGTTTCAGCTTCCTTCAGATTAGATTCAGCTTCACGTATTTTCTTATTAGCGATATAAATACGGAATATCTATACTAACATTATAAAGAGGTAATGTTGGTTTGTTTGTTTGACGGAGGTAATATGCGAAACTACTCAGTCAGTTTCAAAAATTATTTCACCGATATGTAGAATGGACTGCCGGGATGGTTATAGGCTATATTTTATCCCGGTAGTTTCATTACACTCGTGCAAAGCCTGGACGTGCTGCTAGTCTTTCAAAAAGCATTTTGACTCCATCTAGTTGTTAATGTTCTTAGTCTTCACGATAAATAAATAAATAAATCCTTGGACATTCCACACAGCCTCATCTAGTCCCAATCTAAGCAATTAATGCTTGTGTTATGGTAACCAGATAACGCTGATATTAATCATGATTATGGGATGTTTTAATCCAATCACACACCAGACTAAAACAAAACTTAGCATGTTAAGCGTCACCTAATAAAGAAAAGATTATCTACTTCTTATCCGGGTATTAAAGCCGTAATCTAGTAAACAATATAAGCTTGTGTTCACTAAAACATTCCAAAACACATGTATTTCCGCTCAGCAAACACAGAAATTCTTAACGACATTGGGAGCAAAGTTTTACAAATATGTACCATCAATTATACTAACCTTCGACATAGAGTGTAACATAGTGCCTTACTTACTGAAGTTTCACTGTTTCACAGGGTTGAATTGTTTAAGGTTGTACGTTTTAAACTACCGCCATCTACTTTTTCTTATTATTACGTTGAACCAAGGAATTTTGTTTTAATTTTGTTTGGTTTGTGATAGCTATCATAAGTTTTTATTTAATAGTCTAGGAAGAGTAGCGAAGTTGCACTTTGTTGCCACCACACTCTGTTTTTATCATCTTAAAGATAAAACCATGACGACATACTCGTAGAATTTATGACAATGGTCATGGAAAAGGGATGCCGAAAATGATAAGACTATCAAAACCGGGAAAAATAATATCTTTTTTTGTCCGTGTTAAAAACATTACAAGAAATTAGCAAATTTGATGGTCACCATGACTTAATGCGTGGTCAGCCAGTAAGTTAATATGTGGACTTTCGTAAGACTGCTTTCTAAGACATTTAAATCAAACTATATAAATGTATGAAAGTGTTAAACATGTGGAAATCCATGTTCTTTGTGCCTACCCTCTAATGGAATAGAGGCATGTTTTTATGTATTTACGAGTGTGTATGTCAACAACCAGGTGAACAAATAGAATGGACAAAGTCCATTTTCAAAGTTCAGAAGTTCTAGACTACTTCATCCTCACAGCTTATTCAATATTGCATCAAAATACCGTGCGACACGGCTCATTTCACGAGACAATATATTAGTGCCTCAGGGAAGGTACAGAGTTGGAACAATTACGCGGAGCTCTGTTGTTTTCAGTTCGAAGTCGAATGAAAAGTGCCGGAGAGATGCCTTTTAATTAGTCCCGCATATTAATCAGCTGAAGAGCCAAGGATAGGAAGAACTTTGCTAGAGTTGAAGACGCGACTTTTTGTCGCAAAGAATATTTAGACAAATCGTGTTTTTTAATTACTTAGTCGACTGGGTCCTACATACCTAATCATAATAATTTTTCTGTATCCTTAATAGCCTATGCAAACAACGCGTCGCGGAAAATACGCATGGAATCCACAACTAAGTGTGGCGGGCTGTACACGGCTATGCGATGCGCGGGCGAGTTAGGATAGAAGTCTTATTTATTTAGGCTAGGCATGTAAAAAGTCGCTTCAAATGGTACTTTCAATAATAGTATCCTACTAAAAAACAAAGACACTCAAAAGCTTAACTGTACGTTATTAGAGTTTTATGCCCGTTAACTTTTGACGATTACAACACCGAGTGTTTTGTATATCGAAAATTTCTTTTTTCAGAGTTGTCAGATTTTCAAGATATCTGTCTGGTTATATTTGACACATGTTAACGTTAGTCTATAGATTGCAAGGCTGCTAGAATTCAGTGCAGGTTTTAAGCGAAATTAAGAATCTTTTTCACGACTGGCAAATGAACAGTAAGTCGCGTCCGCCACCCTGCTCATAATCTACCTACTTGCTAAACTAAACCATGCCATTAACATATTAGATTCGCTCGCCCGGGAGGACAGTAGTTCGCAAATCCCCTTTGCGGCTTTGATTGTCTGTAATTTCGCCTTTAGTTAAATTGCCAGTTAGCAGTCGGTCTTGCGGCAAAAATACGAAGGGAAATTCTTCTTTTTCGTGGAAAGTTTGCTTATCTCCCTTTTTGGTATATAACAATGTTTTATATTGTAATTTTCCTCTTGAAAGAGTTAGAATTTGTAAAGCTGAATGTAGCGAAAGTAATCAAATCAATATAACAACTTTCCGAAATTCAAATAGATCCAATAAAAGACTAAAACATAAATGCTAAGTAAATATTAACTTGGAAACGTGCCCTAATGAAATATTACACAGCAACGGACTAAAATACAGTTTGATTGGAAAACTTACTTTGTTTAATTTAAATCCACTCCGACGTCGGAGTGTTTGGTTAGTAGCTTTAGTTAGCTTAGCTTCGACCTATTCTTAATCGAAATTACACGAGCGCCGTTCGCATTCGCCTCGACAAAACTGGGTATATAATGAATAATGGAAACCAAAACGCAACTTCATTACGCTAATGAACGCGGAACGTAATACAAAAATAATTTATCCGACATGAAAGCACACGAGAACGAAGCCGTATTAATTGCGAACAACAATGGAATGCCGAAGCTCTGCTCCGATATCCGACTCAATAATACGAAGGAGCAAGTTCGGTTCAATAACAGCTCCGCTCCTATGACAGCGGTTTACTTTACACTCAATTAGTGAAGCGTCATACGTGAACCGCCCCCTCCCGCCCCACAAGACCCCCCCCCCTAACTCATCCAGTCGTCAGTTGTTCAGAGTTTCCCTGAATTAATGCTCTTGGGAATAAATCGCTTGCACTGAATTCGCTTAAATTATGATGAAATGTGTTACGCGTATGAAATATTAAATAGCGGTACAAGATCCGTACCTTGAGGAACGCCTGTGCGTAATGCTGCCAAGATAAACTTCGCAAAGGGATTACGAGTTGATAATTATTGTAATTCGACGTGAGTGTTTCGCTCTAGAGTTATAATCATTCGAATTTGCGAAGTGGAGAGTCCTCGATAGAATCATCTTGAGGTACTCGGTCGAATGCCTCCGTGAGGTTAAATTAAAGATGGGAACCGGTTGGCGTTTTCCGCAAACGTGACCAAGTGTCAGATGCGCTATCGACGAACAAATCTCTCCAATTACAATGGCCGTTCTAATCTCGACGTGGTATTTATTTAAAGCACCAATAAGCAGATGGTCACGTTTTTATTAGGGAAATGTGAATACTTTTCGTATAATTTCTCTCTCACGCTGTATTCGAAGTACATGATAATGGCGAGATAAGGTGCAGTTAAGTTCAAAATATAAATTAAAAAGATTTTGTTTCATTGACGTTGGTATATTTAGTAGGATAATTATCATTTTCATATACAAAACGGTACTTTTAGCGGTTATCTATCATAACACGATCAAATTGCCAACCTTGACGTTATTCAAACTTTCACGTGCCAAAGTAGCTTTTACCCGGAAAATTCCTAAATGCGATGTCAACTAACTTCCCCAACGATTACTATTTAAGTAGGCAGTATATTTTTAAAATAAACACTACCCCTACGCGTCGTGGCGCGGTGCGAGTCATTATGGATTTTATGGGCTATAACGCGGTCCCAACCTTATAATTCCGAGTTTTTCTACAACGTGAAAACAAAAATAAATCACGACATCGATGTTGGGGAAATGATGCCGGGGGAATGATCGAGGGAAGTGTAACGTGAATGCGACCGAATGCGCTGTGGTTTTTTCAAGTGTGAGAGGTGAAAGGTTTTTTGAAAGTACACAATGGGGTGAGCGCCGAATCTGGCGTTTACAAATTGCTGTGGCACATGGAAATCTAGACTGCGGTGTTGTCGGCAGTCGGGGAATTCAGAGGACGTGGTTGGTCGATATGTACATACGTAGCTATACCTTTGTACCTATGCAATATACATTATGAATATCTACTTCAACTGTTCTTTACTGGTTGAGTTTTTAAGAATTTGTAATACGATAAAAACTAGGTACATTGCAATTATTCAATATTACTTGAACTCATTGTTTTTAAAAACACACGATTATATATAAGAATTGCAAATTTATTTATGTTTTGATTTTTATTTTGCGTTCGTTCTTATGAGGAAGTGTCCAACTCAGATTTTTTAGTAAAACACCATTACTACCTAATTGTTTTCATCGTACACATGTGCTCCCTTGTAACGAGGGTGTGCGCACTATTCCATTAAAATATGAAGTAGAGACGTGTCGATGACTGCGGCCCGACGAGCGGCGCCTCGGGGCACGATGCGTTTGAGGCACTGCTTAATTGTCGGCCTTACTAGGGCTGTCAATTTGTTTTAACAAATTAGTTTAATTTAGAGCAAAACAAGCGAGGTTTTGGTTTGTGTTGAAAATCCGTAGACTCAGACAGTCAATATCGGAAAGAGACGTAATTTTATGATTTTACAAAACTACGATTGAAAACTCTTGTTAGGGTTAAGCTCGTCTATGTACATGACTATACATTATATTGTTATATTATTATATTACTATGTTTTTAAAACTTTTTTTGGCGGATAATAAATTATATTGTTTAAAGCAACATACTCATATTATGCAAACTTTTGCATTCTACATGTTGTTGCAAGCATTTTGCTGATTAATATAAAACTAGCCTTCGAGTTACTAAGATTTCTTTGTTATACGTATTGTAAGAACGTAAAATCGCAGAGAAAGAAATTTTAAACTTGCCTATGCCGTCATTTCGTGTTAAAAGCTTCAAAAAGAAAAAGTTTCGCTCAACGATACATTTAAGTCAGTAAGGGGCCGTTTTAGCACCTTATTTTCGAACTGCTCTACAATTCTTGGCAATTTATAGCGTTCTGAAACAAAGGGTTTCTATCTCCCATTGTTAAGGAGCGTTATAACTTGAATCGGGCGTTTCAACATAATCATCGAATTGCGATTTAGAATGACAGTGCATACAGTAATTGGAAGGGAAAGATAGTTTTACCTACTGTTTACATAATAAGTAGCTTATAGTTCTAAGTAAAACTGATTGTAATTTGGTTTCTTCTGAAATAAATAAATACTTTACCTTACTTCAAAATGGTAAGTACAACGGATTGTGTGTAGTTGTTCTTGATGGTTCGACGAAGTTAAATAACATTCAACAAATATGAATAAACTTAACGTTTTCTTTTGTGTTTATACGATTTCGTGTTCGAATTCAATAATAAAGTTCATAGAGCTTTGGGCGGCCTAAACATACTGTCATCAGAGTTTATAATTAGCGCTCATTATGTATATATAGTCTTCCTGGCCGTTTTCGGCTACAGAGACATTGGCTTAGTTGTTAGTTATTGTTGGCTTGGGTGTTTAGCCCGCATATGGCTGATATACCCTATTTTTGCTCCAAAGGAATCGATTGCATGGAACGCATGTCATTATGTATGAATATCATAACTAGAGAGTATACATGATTCGGATGATTTATAATGACACTGAAAATCTATAGGGAAATCCCTTGCACTAATAAAACAGAAACTATAACGAGAAGAGATCATCCAAAGAGAAATACATTATCGAAATTCCATTTCTTTGATGAAATAGACGATGTTTTGAACTATTCTAAAATCGATAAAAAATTTAAAACCACAAAGAAAACTCACTTCTGATTAAAAAAACTTTATAGAAAACATAGGAGGATTTCAACACATTTGAGAGATTGATGAGAAGGAAGAACGTGGTGTCGAAGGCTGGTTAAGAGATAAGGGTGATACCTTTTTTCCTAGCAGTGGTGTTAAAAAATAATATTTTTACTGAGCTTTGATTGTAAACCGAAATCACAATCAACAAAATTTGTGTCATAATCGAACATTCAATCTATTTCCTTTGTTCCGTCATTTACATGTCAAAAGACAAATAATTTGTCATACAACATTATGTTAATGCCGTGTCAGCCCTGGGCCGGGACCGGAGCCCCGAGCGCAGCCCGGGTCGGCTTCAAATTAAGGTGCTTATTAAATTTTCCGTGAAAAAGTGTCGCGATGATGTTGGGGAAAAATCTAAATGTTCGTTATATGAGAACCACGGGGACGTAATTATTATCTAAGATATAGCCGTTTGGATTTACGATACGAGAGTGCGTGTAAATTGCTTTTAAAAATGTATTACATAAAATTTCGCGGTTTCAACACTCTTCATGATTTAGGGCCTGTTTTACAATGTACGAATAAGTTTTACATAAGTTTCGAATCCTATTTTTAACATATTAGTAGAATAAACGCTACTGGCCTATTATTTATGGTTGACATTATGTGACACATAGAGCTATTTAACAGTCGTAAAACGTAACACAAGATTGACATGTCATTGTACGTATCAAACGTGAAATGATATACATACACTGAATCGCGCCTCCCTTGGAATATACCTATATCGCTTCATTCCCTTGATATACTAATGAAAAACGAAATACAATATTATCACGAGTGTTTTCTAAAGATATAGTAGTCGTAAGTTAATCCAGATCTTTCCATCTTAAGATACTTATCAACGGTAATTCCAATGTTTTTTTTTTAAATCCTCGTCTTTACCAATTATAACAATAAAAAAGATATAATTCCAGTCAATCTCAAGTCACTTGCTTTGCTGCACTTGTCACCTTTCAACGCTGTGATATCCAAGGGTTTTAAGCTTCCTTTTCCTAGTTTTACACATGACGTCACAAATTTTCTTCCGTCAAGGGAGCACGTGATAGGAATGGTGTCAATCGCGACATCACCCTCGCACGCCGATCGCTGCAAGCCGATGTCAACGTGTGTCAACTCGATATATTACGATTTTGAATCGAAAATCTAGTGACAACATCGAGCTAAAATGGCCGCTGAGAAATGTTAATACCTCAGTTTATATTATTAGCGTCGATTGGCTTGCAACCAGTCACGTATGGAAAGTTAATTTCTGCAAAATGTGATGTACCAAATATGTATTTGGAAATTCATCTGACTATAACCACTTAGACTTCAAAGGATCTAAAAGTTACATTGAAACCTGAAAGAAATACTTAGATGATTTGTGAAAGCACCAACCTGTGTTTGCAACCTGAGACTTAATTTATTGAAAATCAAAACAAAATTTTGTTAAAACAATATAAAAGACAATTATGATTACTCAATACATTTATATTCTTTTGTCTAATCTAAATGTAGCTATTTTACTTTATTTTTATAAATGGATTTAATTTCATTTGATGCCAAACCAATTGTCTACAATATGGATTATAGGCTGAACTCTATTTATTTTATTACATTTTGATGTTTTCCTTGATCTATATCAAATATCACTTATCAAATGTAATTCAGGATATTGAGGGGTTGGAAGCGGTTGGATCAACTCGATACGTAGCTAAACATAGTTACAAAATATTAAACAGGCTCACGTTTGTGTAAGTAAATTTAACGGGATTTGAACTCGATATATATATTACTATGCAGGACGTCCCGGCTTTGCTCGGGTGTACTACTGAAAAGCCTATAACAATCCCGACAGTCCATTCTACAACATCGGTACAAGAATTTTTTCAATCGGCTGAGTAGTTTCGACAAATAAACTAACATTACCTGTTTAAAATATAAGTATTGATTAGATAAGACATAAGTTTACAAAAACTAGTTGTCATTGAAGTGCCTCTTCCGACATTACTCATACTCATAGTACGTTCTTTAATATAATTGCTTTAAGAGTTGTTATTGTATGTTTACATGTCTACACGGTGGATCGCATTAACATAATTCAGGGAAAGCGAGAGCGGCCAGGGGGCGAGCTAGTGATAATTCAAGCGATACGCAACGCGTAACGCAGGGATGGACTCAGTAGATCACAGGTCCCCATAAAGCGTGAAGCGCTCGTGGCGAAGCTTGCTATAACGTTCTTAACAGATCGTCGAAGTTTAGCAACGTTTTGAGCGGTCACAACTCGAATGGGTGACCGCCAGTGGCATTATCAACTGAGCGCTTCCGTGCTTCGGAAGGCACGTTAAATATTCAGTTCTGGCTCTATGCCATGACGGAGGCTTTCAGGCGACCTTAAAACTCAGCACGTATTGGCCACTTGCTCATATACGAACTGAAGTACTTACTTTTTGTCCATGAAAGCTATTTTTTTCTGGTAGTGCCCCTAAATATCTACCGCTCCCTGATACTGGGATACAGTCGTGATCATATTTCATTTTGCCCCTACGCACTTCCTAGGTCCGTCCCCCACCGGCCCACATATTAATTCTGCCACAATACCAACGTCCCGGTTAATGGCCCCCCCTCTCTAATGCCCCTATCTTCCCGTTTATTGCCCAAATTTTCTTTATTACCCAACTTATGAATGGCGGCTCCACGAAAGAGCACTGCGTTTTGTTGTATCATAAAAAAGGGAATAATTAAATCTTTAAAGGCTCTTCCTGTTGCGCCGGGGATTATTTAATTATACATTTTTCGAGGGTGATCTTAAAAACTGTCGTTTAAGAAGTTTCTTGGATTTTTTTAAGTGCTCGAGCATTTCGGGCATTGTGTCTCGCGAGAAAGAATTTAATGGGGAGCGCTCGTAAAGTACACTGTGGAAACTTAAATGAATAAATAATTCATTTTGTAAGAAAATAATCTAATCCAGAGAATGTTGCCTTCAAAAACTCTATTTATAGGTACACCTGCGACCCTGAAGCAGGGTACTTACCTAGCCGTGTAGCTTGTAAGAACAGACAAATAATCTTTCTGAAACTTATATTGAACTTATTTTGAATCAAATTCATAACCACTTTAGCGAAATAGAAGTTTTTACAACGCCTTCGCCTATTTTTGAGGCAAACTTGAATAATTCATTCTGATCTTTTTGAATAGTACAATTTAAATCATAAACTTCTAGCCTTATTTTAAGATTTGAGTTCAACAAAAGAATCATAGAGAAACAAAAACTAACAATATACAAACTGAAGTTACTGCACACTAGATTCCGTAACTGGTAGTTCAATGACGCGTAACTTAATAAACATAACTTTTTATGGTTAAGAGTCCATTAACTGAGCAATCAATCTAAACTTCACAAGTCAATACATGAGCACCTTATATATCTCTATATCTATAGACTATTCCAATTCTATAATAAATGATCCCGTAGACAAGTGAACGAAGCGTTTTATAACAAATCAGAGAGGTCGAAGTAAAAGAAAATTATTTAAGTTTATGACAAAATATATATAATATCAATTTTTACATAATACTCGTATCAATTATTTGAATGCACAAAATAGTTGCTTTTTAATTTTAGTTTTCTGGATTTTGTTAATTCAAATCGTTGTTAAGGCAATATGGCATAGATGCTCATCTTTTCTGTGAAATACGCTGAGAGGATATTATAGGTAGCTACTGACCTAATGTAGATTCTAAGCGTATTTAATAGGCTAACATACTCAGTTCGCCGAGTCTAGTTAATACTCGTAAGTAGAAAAATAAACGCACGTGATTGGTCGTCGAAAACAGCCCTAGAGCGAGTTCACATTTATACCTATTGACAAGGGAATTCGATAGTCACTTATCTACGGCCCCGATACCCCTATTCTATTCCGCAGGCCTATTCGAAGCGACAATAAAACGATTCAGGTTCGTGCGAGCTGAGTGCCTGTTTATTATCTCCCCTTTAGTTGTCATAAATAGTTGGCATCGATCGCAATCGCTTCGCACGTAGTAAACATGCCCCTGTCACCACTAAACATTGGTAGCGAATGGGAAATATATAAATGTTAGAATAATTACGAAGCAGAATATTTTGGTAAGCAAAAATAATGATTTCAAGGATTTGAAGGAATACATGTACATATGAAATTTAAAATTTATCGGCGAACAAAATAATGATGAAAAATTTTAAAGATATATGAAATTGCTATTTGTATGTTTGTTTGACACTGTAAATTATTTAGATTAAGGCGGATTAATTACCGAAAAGAAAATAAGACCCACGGTACTCATGTTGCCATAATAAAAAAAACAAGAGTAAGATCTCCATCTCTTAAGACGTTTCAATGTAATTCTAGAGTTTGTATTTGGAAAACCCAATTATTCCTAACCCTCTATCATTTAAGTAATATTTTTGGAATTTACGAGCACCTATAATTTACACGTCATCCTTTAGGTCTTATCAAAGAAATTGACTTAAATTATTACTTGAGAAGGGCGACGTTTTTATCTCACTCAGTCATTCCGATTTTAGCACCTCCATAAAGATTCAGAATTCTTTTATGAAGACCCAATGATGTGTTGGGCACTAACGGTGGGAATATTCAAAGACGTGTTAGCTCCTAGCCGTGTTGGCCAAGTGGATCGGTACTTCGACTTTTCCGAAGGTCGTGGGATCGAATCAGGTCGTGCATCAATGGACTTTTCCTGGCAAAAAGTTATAGTTATTGTGTTTTCGTGTTACTCGAGAGATAGCGTGGTAGACATATAAGAGGGCTTATATTTAAAATCAATAGATTAGGGGGTTTATTCATAAAACTTGACAATTTAGTACAGGTTTTAGGAACGTTTTAGAACGTTTTTTTCTTGTCACTCATATGTCAACGAAAAGAGATAGCAACAGATTTAATATACGTTTTAGCTAATACAGGTTTTAGGTCGAATATGCATAATGGGGTAAGTGTTTAAGTAGCAAAATTAACGTACAGGAAAATATAGGCTAATGACTATGAAGGAAAAAATTGCGAGAAAAACCCGCGTCTTAGTCAGCCCTTATTGACAATGTATTTCTTTTGTAAATGTAAAACCAAACTCTGTATTCATTGAAGGATACCTAAAAATACAAAACTTTTTCAAAACAAGATACAATTATTGTGCGGGTGTTGCCAAGACATTTCATATGAAACAGTTTTAGTAAGTAATAAGGTGAAGTTCGCAATTCTAATGCATTATTAAAGCAGGCTGAGCCTCTAGGTACAGACGTAGGCACATTTTCAAGATATATTAGGCACGAAAGGTAAGCCCATTTCAAATGTTGGAAACTTCTTGAATTGCGCCAGGGACCTCTGGAGCGAATTTGTATTATTTCTCACTACAAATAAAGAATTCCCGACCCGAGCTAATGGACAGTTAATATTGGATAGTGGCTAGTAGAGAGTTTAGTGGCGAGTGGCAACTTGGACAGTGAATGTTGACTTTACAGCGGGTCGAGTAGTATTTCAACGTAAAAAAACGAAGAGGTAGTCTGGTAAATCTGTTACAAAGTTCTTCCTTCGTTTTCTTTTTTCTTTACTGGTCAAACATTAATATCAAAATGGACGATTTACGCACTGTAATTTTGACTGTTTTCACCAAGGCAGAGGCGAATTAAATTGCACGCGGGGGATGAGCATGGGTGAGCGAAGAAGGGCGCGCGTGGCATTACGCTCAAAGCCAGATACGCTTTCTATTTAGAGTCACTTGCAAGGATTGCAAAAGTTGACTCGCCACTGCCCACTGGATAGTGGCAAGTAGCAAGTTACTTGCCACTGTTCTTCACCAATGTAAACCAAACACAACTCTCGGAAATTGATTGAGCACTTAAAAACTGACTTGCTACCATTTATATTCGGGTTCGGCCGCCAAGGGAAACTCGATCTTATCCCTAACGCTGTAAATTTCAGGGTGGATTGTAAGCGGTCTCTTAATTAAAAGTTTTAAGTTAGTTCTCATTGTTCTTGTACTGTTATTTTTTCAGTGGAACTGTCTTCTTGTCAACAGATAAAGTTTTCTGCTTCAAGTTCTGAGGAGTTGAGGGGCTTGTTACACTGGCATGTCTTTGAAGAAGGGACTTTGCGAATTTATAATTGGGGAGTTGTATTTCGAAGCTGGCTAAGGAGTCAATCTATCGTGGTATTTACACACGAAATTGTCCTTCGAAATTTAGTTTATAACTTACTATTGTACTCGGTGAAGTTGTAGTATTACTTTTGCTGGAATAAATAGACATTAGGTAAAGTACAAGTACCTACTGACAGATTTAAACATGTATCCAATGACATTATATGAATACAACGGGAATGACTCACGTAAAAATATTGTCGGTATCTAAATCGACAATATTTTTACGTGAGTAATTCCCGTTGTATTCATATAATGTATCCAATGGTCCCCATTTTAAATTTACATTAAACGCCACTTTACTTTCTCAAACTATCACGGATGTCAAGACAACATCCGTGACCGTCAATGTAAGTCGCGCCACATAAAAAGAACGATGAGGGGAACGGGAGGGGGTATGTTTGACCACGGTCACTCGCTCACAAAGCACGCGATAAATCAATGATGTGAAGTGCGATCTGCTACAGGTAGGTATGTCATAAACTTAAGGACAAACTAATATACTATAACATTAACCTAGTATTATATATACTTTGTACAAACACATAAATAATCAGTGAACGGAAACGGAAACAACATCCATATAACCAGAGCGTCCCATTAGCGGGCCCCGACCTGCCAATACACCCCTTTTGTATTTGTATCACCGAAACGAACACGCAAAAGGTTTCCACGTAATAGATCACTGTTGACTTTCGTCTAAAGAATAAGTTATTTATTTCTTGTCGATTCGGTTGGACATTGAGCGATCGCGCCGAACCGAGCGTACTTTGGCGAGGACGATAGTACCTGGTGAATGACTTTTTGTGGGAATTGAGGGTAGTTAAAAGTCCGGTATTAATGTCACCTGTTAACGTTAATCGTGGATCGTATTGTACGTAAAGTTTTCGATAAAATTGATGTGACATGTGCAATGCTGTTTACATCTTATTTTGGTGAAGTGAATAGTGAATTACTTTATTCTAAAGTCAGTTAAAATGTTTGTAAGCTAACTTTAAAATGAAAAATTGCATTGCTTTCTAGGGATTGGTGTTTTGACCGCGGCGATAGTCAATTATATTGACGTGAGAGTGGTCACAAATCCCTAATAAATATATCTCTAGGTTAAGTATTGAAAGTTTATTTACAAATAATGCACGTCGAAATTGGCTAAAGTATAATTTATTCGACATTGTCAGTAACAATTTGCAAGCCTTGAACTGTCTAATGCTGTCACAGACAATTTACCAAAGTGCCTTTACATTTTTACTCGGAAATACGGATAGAATTTTACATATAATGCTTATTAGGTAAAGTACTTGGGTCTGATTGAACGCTTACGGAGAATCTTTTTGCAATATTCTATTATTTTACTGATATACTGAAGTTCATTGTTTAATAATAAACAAATAATAAAAAGACACAAAAAATACCTACTCTACTTATAAATTTAATGAAAATGAACTCTGTATTCTATGGTTATATTAACTAAAGATAGAATACAGAGTTCAGGTCACCGACCCCAGGTGGGGTACCCAAAAGACTGCCAGCGTTACCTCGTTGAAGTTCATTACTTATTAGATATTACAAACCGCAAGGTGGCGCTCGTAAAAGTACATTTATTTTCAACTATCTCTCTAACGTTATTTTTGTCTGCCCGATCTAAAAATAAACCTGCGCATATCGAAGAGAGGTCTAAGCATTTGTTTCCATATAAGTTTACAGCCACAACAAATCGCCGAACACGAGAGCAACCTTCAATTTATAAAACTCGCGCTTGGTCTGCCTACCCCTGTATTAATCACCAATGTAATTAACCTTCGGGATGGCTCGTACTAACTCGGTACTAATCTGCCGACGCTCGAGTACTGTTACGGGGCGACCTTAAATAATAAGCATGGGCGGATCCATGAGCTGAGCGGGTTGAAACACAACATCGTGAACTGATATCAGATACATGGTTTAACTCAAGAGAGTCCTTGGTAAAATGCTTGTAAAAGACTAGCTGCGCCCCGTTGTGTAACCCGCGGTCAATAGTTTTCGTTTCCGCGATAATATCAGGATTAAAAGAAAGCTTTATATTATTCTAGACTATAAGCTTTCCTTGTACGAAAATTGTATTCAAATCCGTCCAGCCATTTGAGCGTGAAGTTACTCCTTCACGCTCAAATGGCAAACATTTTCACTTACACACATATTTTCATCTTTACAATAAGTATTTATTATGAGTGGGTTGACACAGGCTGAATATGATGATGATGATGATTTATTATGAGTGTGATATGTTCAGAAAAAGTAGTGAATTCGAAAATAATTGGCCAAAAAAATCAGTTTATACACAAAATATTTTGAATTGCATGATTATATGTGTTTAAATTGTATGTGGTGGTCAAAATATCATTGCCGCAAATGACGATCGCCCGCTCTGCTAGTCGCCAGCTTCCATCCACAAGAAGCTCCTAGGCCGACCCCGACCCGGCATAAATATCCCTAGTCTAATTAGGAAAACCGCGCAGCAAGGAAAAATGTTGCGGATTCGCAGCCGTCAACAATCAGGGTGCATTTAAAAAGATGGTGACATATTTTCTGGCTTTATTTAATTAACTAACAAGACGTTTCTGCGACGCCGAGCTAATTAGGTCTCGTTTGGTAATGAATGGGGAGTTTTCAGTAAATTCGTACAATACATGTGTTTACTTTCAGGGAGAATTACCTATTTCAGCTTTTTCAGCTATTACAGCTCGTTTTGATTAGTAGAGCTTGGACCACTATATTTACCCGATCACTGCCTTTGTCCATTTTGTAGCTTAAAGTAAGGTTAAGTACAGGACTTAATGGCTTATCGTACTAAGCCCTTGTAAGTTCCATTAGCAATAAATTTAATACTTAATGAAGTACATAATGTTACATACTACATTTATTTACAGAAACTGAACTAATACATTTTTACATAACTGTACAAAATACAATTAGAACCATTGAGTCATCTAACAACCGTTACAACTGTCTATAGGTAGCTCAACTGATCCAAACCACTGCCAGACGGAAGCGTGCCCAAGACACTGGCCTGACTTAACAATAACATAAGCTGTTGCTAAGAACTAAAACCATGCAATGCCATAAACATTTCTTTTATCTAGTTTTTTTATGAATTATGAATATAAAACAGACAAATGTAGGTGTCAGTTTCTTGTGCAAGTTGTGTCAGGGAAAAAGCACCATTGTGTGCATGATATCAAAAACTTAGCAATTTATCAACACCAAGCTATTAATACATCAGACACATTGCACGGCACATGCGACGCGCTCACGCCATCCCCTATAAGTTGCCGTAATTACTGATGATAATTTTAATTGTTGATTGCATTGTTTAATTAAAATAAAACGTTGGTACAAATATTTGTACGGTGATATGTGTGTTCGTACGGAGATAGTTGGTAAGTATGTTGTTTAATAGTTAAACTGCTAGCTATTGTTTTTTTTATTTTTGTGTTCTACTACCTATGTACCAACCTACCTACTTGTTTTAGTGTCACTTTTTTCGTTGTTTTTAGTATGTGTTGCGTGTACTAGGTTAAATAAATCTATTTTCTTTCTTTTCAGGTTAAAAACCTCTTCCGTTTTTATCATGGAAACGATTAAAAAATGCAATTGTGTTAACCTTCTTCGGTTGATAAAGTTCCAAGTATTTCATAAATTTTATCGATCACAATACTGTCAGCAAAATATACGTTCCACGATAGCTATTGTTCCTTGTTTTAATTAATCTAAGAGTGTAGTGAGAGCCAGCTCATAGACACACGACACGCTCGAAATTCTTTTGACGTTTATCGAAAAATTCCCAACGTGCCAGTGCCCATATTGTCCTTCTCTTTTTGGACGTGAAAACCTATCTTACTTAGCAAGTGACGTAACTAGCTGCGCCCTACGGTTTCACCTCGCGTAAGTCCGCGGGAATATCGGGATAAAAAGTAGCCTTTGTGTTATTCCAGGTCTTTAGCTACCTTCATTCCAAATTTCATCGCAATCGGTTTTGTAGTTTTTTCGTGAAAGAACAAAAGTAGATCCATACTCACAAACTTTCTCATTTATAATATTATTAGTAAATTAGTATAATATACTATACTAATTTACTAATAATATTGTATAGTAGGACGCATCCGGTATATTAGTAATAATTAACATACACATAATAATATAAATTGACTAGCACAACCTACTGGACAGTGTCAACGTATCATTAATATTTTGGATAATAATGTAAAGTGATTAGTGGGATTATAAGCTTACGTATATTAGTTTAGTCGCACCTGTGTTTTGGTAATGTGATTTATGCAATTAGGGACCGCTGTTAGCAACCACATTGTCATTACAATAATTAATATCACGCACAAAAAACTGATTTAAACAAAAGGCCTGTTTACATTATTATAATTACACGGGATATTACTCACGTAAAAATACTGTCGATTTAGATACCACACATTAAGATTATACACAGTGTGAGCCGCGCCCGCGAGGAGTGACCATACTCATACCCAGATGAAGAGTCTCCGGAAGAATCGAAACATTGTCGGTATCTAAATCGACAGTATTTTTACGTGAGTAATATCCCGTGTAATTATAATAATGTCTAGTACAACTCACGATAGTTTTGAAAGTGAAATAGGCCTGTATAATTTCTGCTGTTTGGACTCGAAGGAGCGCCAAGCTTAAATGTTTGCAACCTTGCAAGTTTAGCCAAGTGTTGAGTTAGTACCTAAATATTTAACCATCGGTGAGGCCCACCCCCCTTCCTGCTACCTTCCTAGGGAAGTGGTAGTACCCCACGGAAATTGTAAATCTTGATGCTGCCCTGTGGATTTATTACGCTATTACATAGCTAAAGGGGAAAATTGATAATTATTTTTGTAGCCGCGAAAATACTCGTAAATAACACGTGTTTACTTTGCTGATAAGCTGATTGGACGAGCATCGAACAGCAATAGCAAGGTATGTTGTGAACTCAATACATTTTATACTCTAAAACGACATTCATTTGTAACATAATTACAAGAATAAACAAAATAAGATACTAGCAAGAAGATCAATCTAAACAGAAAACCAAAACCGGACGCAATTGAAAATTGTCATCCGCACCGTAAATTTAATTAAATAGATAATCCGGCACAGGCTTTCCCTATAAACTGCCTTTGTCCGGAATGCACGTCCTTCAACCGGCGCTGAAATTCAATATGTCAGGGTCCGTCCGGCGTCGGATCCGATTGTAATTGAATACTACATGTCCCGGACCGGCTTTAAAACCGGATAAGCGTATTGTGCTAGAAGCGAGGATTGCCGTTGACGGCGAGAAATTGGGTGCGACAATAACTGAGATAATAGAGATTAATTAGTCAGAGAAGGTGCGACGGAATGTGTAGTATAAGTGTTGTGTGAACTAAAATAGGAATATAGTTTCCTAGTAGCACGTCCCGGCTTTGCACGAGTGTAATAATGAAACCACCGGGATAAAATATAGCCTAGGGGATAGCCCCACAGTCCATTCTACACAGCGGTGAAGGAATTTTTGAAATCGGCTAAGTAGATGATTACCTCCGTCAAAAAACAAACAAACCAACATTACCTATTTAAAATATTAGTATAGATTTTGCACAGGCATTTGTAACTAAACAAATTAAATGAACTTTCTTTCTTTTCCTTAAAACCTATGTAAATATAAATTGAGATTTTCCGGTTTCAGAAATAAATCCGACTTTCCCGGCTAAAGCTAAAACAGACGTTATAAGGCTCCGTCCAAACTATAAGGTCCAATGGCATTTCTTTCACTCGATTATGAACACCCAAAAAAGGTCCATTTATTCAGCACCCATCTGACAATAACATAGCGTTATCCATTTGCACGGTCAGCAAAAACAGTTATATCGCATCATAACTCCGGCACCATGCTTAATGTGATGTGTAAAACGAATTGCGTTGCCGGACTAATGGGAAATGGAAGGGATACTATCAGTTCTTGACAGTGATAAATAAATTTCATTTCCGGAAAGTACTAGATGAGGACCAGAAAATATTTGCAATAAATATCACATAATATGGTTCTATTTATTTAGAAAAACGAAAATATGTAAAATAACACACAACTTGTATTAATTATTCCCATATTTGTGTACTGATAAAAATTTAGATAATTTAGATATGGACTTGTGTCTTGAGAGTGACAAAAAAAACCGAAATTGATTGTTAATTTGAAAACCTAATGATTTACAAAACTGTATGATAATTTAATAAAATTGTTTCCAAATATTCATACTGTAGATAGCAACGTTGTATAGACAATATTCAGTAACACTGTTTCAACCCACTGCATCAATTGACGTTCCAGAATATTCAACGCAAAATCCACGTCTCCCTAACCTAATAGCGTGCGCTCTGCGCGTAATGCCCAATACGTGTTGTTACCTCCACCGCCGCCTATCTTATGACAGCACAACAAACCGTCCATAATTCACCAGCAGGCGTAAGGCTCGGTGTACAATGGCGAGTGACGAATGCGCGGCGTGTCCGGTCATCGGTCAACGCTGGCCGGACGCGCCCCCACTCGACATCGGACACCGTCGCTAGCTAAGAACGGTTTTGCATACGAAATTAATGTGGAAAGTGTTGAATGCTAAAAAAGCTATTACAGAGGGCATGATTTGTGACATTCTGTACAATAATTTAACGTGAGTTTACAGCTGGTGTTGAGCAAAAAGTTCTGGGGTAGTGAATAGTTGGAGCTGTTCTTGCACTTTATTGCAAATTAATTTAACAGAATAAACTTAAAACTGTTGTGTATACCTGTATAATGTAAAAAGTACATGAACGTTATCTAATTTTCCACAACACCATTACATTCACAAAGTGTTGTAAGCAGATACTTATTTGTCAAAGAGCAAAAACGAACAGCAATATTATTTTAAGAAAATATCAAACACTCGCAACATTCCCGGAACCTCCAGCAGGCGTGTTTCAGTGACAAAGCACTTACCATTACCAGCTGAAAGCAAGAAAAAAAACATGGCAAGCGAGAACGTAAGGGCGCCTCCAGAGAGGAATGGGCTCGAAGGGGCCGGTAGCGCCGGATACAGCGCCGGGCGGAAGGCGAACCCTTTGCCGCAAACCTTTGTTTATCGAAGCCTTCCCTCACAACTATTACGCAAAACGGGAAACGGCATGCCTCCGACACCCGACCGCTCCCGAACCTAACTCGCAAGATAATGAAAAAACTTTTTTAAAAGAGAATTTCTCTAGCTTATTTCGCGGAAGGTTTCGGTAGCTAGTTAATAATAATGATGTTTGAGACAGGAAACGTTGAAGCTTCTAAATATCAGATGTCACCGGCCATTTAAGAAAACGCCCAACTTTCCTTTTGAGTGCCGAGTGCTTTGTGCTCGCGAGATTTATCAACTCAAAAATCCTTTTACGTTTGTCGCGGTTGAAATTTCCTGTTACACCACAAAATGAACCTACAATATTTCGGCTCGAGCTTTATCACCAGAATTCCTGTTGGCTTCTCGCCGATCGATATTTTTGATGACTTTATTGCTCAGAATTTCCGACCCAATTCCTAATCTCTACTCTATCACAATACATTGAGTTCAAAATCGTGTAACCCAAACAGCTAAGTCATATTGCTAAATATGTAAAGACACTCATAGTTCCCATATATTTACTTTTCCCCATATATCAGTTTGTATGCGGGCTTCCGATTCAGAAGCTATTGTTTATCCGGCGGTTGCAAACAGCGAGAAAACCGGATAATATCTTGGCTCCCGCCCAACGGACTCGTGTTTATTTTCAATTGTGTGATTATGCGAAATGTATGTATGATTTAAAGCGCGTGTGCGGCGTGCTTTAGCCTGCTTACCATCATATTTTGTCAGTTGTTTACGCGGAAGGATAAGTTTAGCCTGTAAAGACAATTCGGAGATTGTGAGAAGTCTTCAAGAACGATGCATGAAGCTCGTAAGCTCTGTCGTTTAGATGGATTGTATATTTTGCTTATACAGCAGACGGTCGCATTGCATTGCAAACGGTTATGTGATTATGCTAATGTGGAAAATATTTAACGCCTCGTCTTGAGTATGAAATATATTTAGACTATGAATAATTTTGCGCGTAAAATTTCATAACATCGCGTACTTCACAAGACACAAGACGTTAATTAAAAATTAAATGACATTTTGATATCTAAATTGTAATTTTGCTCTGAAGCGGTCCTACATTAAAATACAATTTCGTCCGTCTCGTCGGTTACCCAGTTAATAAATCAAATAGACAATGCTGGGAATTATGACGGAGGGCGTAGTTTCAAGGTTTCGGCCGAGACGAACGTAATTCTCTGTAATTATGAACGTTTTCGCACGTCCAAACTAATTTATCAATTGTCGACTTTCGCGCTCGTAACTCAGCGGGCAAATGAATTGAATTATTAAAAAAGTTTTCAGTTAAAAAAGGCTTATTGGTTGATGGAATTGGGGTAGCTAGAGATAAGTTTTTACGCTACGGTTTATAGGTTTCGGTAGATTGTACTTCAGTGTTTATAGCATTTCTATTCGATACTTGAAATACTAAATATTTAAAATGCGACGCATACAATGAAAGCAGAAAACAACGTTGATTTTTTATTTAAGTTATTCATTTTCTTTACGATGCTGACAAATAAAATGATATATATAGATCCGTTGATATTTGCATCCTTAACTTATTAATAACATTTGCATTTCATTTTTAAACTAACCTGACTGACACATTACACTAAAAAACTAAAAAAAATACTTCAACTCGAAAAATATAAGTATTTTCTAAGATACACAAAATGTCTTGTAGTACAAAAATACATACCTTTATAAACCTTTTTGCTTTCGTTAATAATCCTAATGTGGTGTGTCGCGACGATTCACTGCCTAAAGGAACCATATCTTTTAGTTTTTCTAGGCAGGTTCTGAGGTGTGCTCTTCTGCAACAAAAGATAAGGAAACGTTTAGCATACATTGTATACACGAAAAACATTGTAAAGATTCGTCTGTAAGAACAAACAAGCGAGATAGAAGAAGAAAAAAATGTCACGTATCTTTCTGTGGGAATGTGTTTATGTTTGGGCTTCTGACTATCCCTTCTTTATTTCAGATCGCAAATGACCAAGAATGTGATAAACTGATATACCAAATTGGTGGTACAGTCTTGAGGCTGTTTAAATTCAAATCAAACAAATATATAAATAGGTCGCGTCAAGTAAAAAGAACGCTGAGGGGAAATGCTGCGCAGTAGGCGATTTTAAGGAGTGGTGGGATAGGTGGAGGGGTGACGCGGCGCACTTCACACCATTGATTTAGCGCGTGCTATTGGTTCGTGAGCGAGTGACCCGTGCGCAAACATACCCCCTCCCTTTCCCCTCATCGTTCTTTTTACGTGGCGCGACTTATACCTTACTATTAAAGTTTACAAACTACGCTGTTGTTTTCTGTCAAACTAATAAAACACTTTTTTTATATTTCTACTAAAATATAATCAACTCGGTCAACACACATCTTAGTTCATTAAGAACATTAATTATCATAATAATAACCAAGAAGCTTCTGTAACAGTAAAAGCAGTTATATGTTGGTTTATTAAAGCTAACATTATTACCGAAGCCAAGACAAAGACCGTAATGCCTTAATTATGTCGATCCACAGCACACAGCTATAACTCATACAGTAATGTATATATACATAGTAGTAAGTGGTAGGTACTCAATGTATACAGGGTGTTGAATGTAATACATAAAAGATCTTGCTTTTATGTTTTGGTGAAATAATAAAAAAAAAAATATGAAATATGGAGATATTCCTTGTAGCGCATCTATTTGAAGCGTCTAAAGTACTACCACATAGCGCACACGTTGCTCTCTTCATTCGGTAGGTAAACAAGTTTTCTACTTCTAGGTACTTGGGGTACCTATAAATTTATGTACACTCATTAAGTATCCCTAAATGTGAAAAACAAATCTTGTAGACAAATACAAATATTTTATTTTTTTAACTTCATCTTTAAAATCTATATAATGTTCAATGCCGTTGAAATCCTCTTTCAAGAAAACTCAACAAAGTGTGTACTTTTCGATTACACAGTAGGTAATATTATTACAGTATTGTTGTACACAATTATGGTATAGGGCACCTTGTATAGCGCTTACTATAGCACGGTATACATAACATAGCTGTGGACATTTCTCCGTTTCAGAGCAAACTGAATGTACGCTTTGCGGTAAGTCCCCTACTTATGTTACTTTATAATGATGTTACTATTTCGAGTTGATCGAGAAACTATTTTAACCATTTTAATATGTTGTTAATAAGTTTAGAGTTTCGTAAATAATTTCTTATTAAAATCGTTCCTACTAATCCTACTAATAATATTATAAATGTCAAAGTTTGTGAGAATGTTTGTCTTTCACGCAAAAACGGCTGGACCGATTTGGTTGAAATTTAGTATGTAGATAGGTGATACCCTGGATTAACACATGGGCTACCTTTTATCCCGATATTCCCGCGGGAACGGGACTTACGCGGGTGAAACCGCGGGGCGCAGCTAGTATAACATAAAAAGCCTGAATGAGGTGTGTATACGATAGGAATAATCTGTTTTAAAGACTTAACGCTGTCTGCAATAAACTAATTAAGGGCGGAAGAAAGTCTGTTAAGAGTATAAGAATTTCAATTTCAAGTTAGGTACTACAAAGTGATGGCGTAATCGAACAATCGATCCTAAGTGACGACAAAATCGAAGGAACTAATCCCCCTAACGAACGAAATGAATCGCCAACGCCTCCGAATTTCAAACTTGACAATCTGTGATCGGATTTATCGATTCCGATGCTAATCCGAACGTCGCCAATAACTCAATTATTGAGTGTCGAGTTGCAGGAAGTATTCCGGAAGGGGGCGTGCCGGTTCCATTCCTGGGAGGCGCTTGCATCGAAATTTCGAATTTACGCACCAAAATTTGATTTTAATATTCACAAGGTGCAAATACAGAGCTTTTGGGTATGAAAACCTGTGTGATTGGCTGAACCATGTTCTTCTTGTGAATTTGCAGATCTGATTATATTATACTCCAAAACAAAAAAAAACAGCAAAATTTGCTTTGTATTACCACAATGCTACAGTTCTTAATGCCATCACAAACAAAGCTACATTAATACTCATCAATTCCTTTGTAATTATAAGTTTTCTATTTTTTGTTTCAATTATTAGTGGACCAATTTGGTAAGCTATTTTAAATGTTAGCACTAAGTGAGCGATGCTGCAAACGAAAATAATTCATGTAAGATCGAAAGCTATAGAAACAGATAAAATATATGGGCTAAATTCATTGACTAATTCAATGTCAAATTAATAATAATAATAATAATAACTTGTGGATTTTGTGGATCAATACAAGCCTCAGTTACATAAAACGAACAACTTTAATTAGTTATATTTCTACTTATTTTCGTCATAAGTTTCGAGATCCTATTAGTGAAGATCTAGTTTCGAGTTCGTGTAGTAGGGGTCCCAATAAGCTTTGTTAGCGGCGTGCCTGTAGAAAGTGTCCCGGGGCTAGACACCCCCTCCACAACATTCACTAATTTCATTTCACCGTATTTTTTTCAAAGGAACTTGCATTGTTTTATGTAACAGGATTTCCAGTACATTTGGCGTTATCTGAGCTGGGATTAAACTGTCTAGAGTCGGATAATGCTTCGTTATGCTTTTTGTTTAGCGCTTTCGTGTTTTTATTTCGTTTAGGGTTTATCCTGTTCTGTATTTCATTAATTCTCTTCCTCAATATATAACCACAGATAATATACCCTTTTAAAACAATACGGCTGCATCATTTTCAACTGTAGTTTACCAGAATGTAAGTTTCCGATTCTATCACGTAATCAAGTACAAGTAGAGGCTACTTTTTATTATATTCTCTAAACAACAACGATGTAATGCTTAAAAAAATAACAATAAATTAATAAACAAATATTCTTGGCCATTCCACCTAATAATCAGTTAAGAGTGTTTGCCTAGCTTAATAATATTCAGTACATTTAACACGTATTTCGTCATAATACAAAGATGACACAACACACATTGGCTTGGTGGCTCCCATTAATTCAGACAATGTCGCTTAGCGTGCACTTCGGTAGATAGATCCCACATCTACCTTCGAGGTTAATAGTACAGGGTGCATCATGCTCATATTGTTATCAGCAGATAAAATTATTTCAAAGACATATCAAAGTCCGGCGAAGTTTAGGTCTCCTATAAAGGTCTTCGGACCACTTAACAAAAAAGGTCTTTTCGAAAAAAAAAAGGCATATTATAAGACAAACATCTGTCAATTTATCGAAGCCCCTGCACAATTCTTTAACAGATCTTAGTTTATTTTATTATTTATCTATTAAAATTCACAGCTCTCAGTGTTCACAAAACAATTTAAATTAGGTACATTTATTAAGGCGTCTAATGTATTAATTCATAACAAGACAAATATGTTATTTAATTTGTGATTTACTGAATAAAATACGTTGGCTTTACTTTCTTTATTTTACAAAACATTACAATGGTAATTTAAGCTATCATAAAACCAGGTACGGCGCATGGAATTCTAAATCAGACCCATAAATTAATTTTATCCTAATTATTATATTTTGCAACTCATTAAAATATTTTAATTAATACCTTTGATAACCCGTGTATAGATTAACCAAGCGTTAAAATTCCACGCGTTGTTCGAGATTAAAATATAAAACATTGTTTCAGCAATAATTGAATTTCAATTTGCGAGCATCATTCTATTACGCAAATACGTTAAACTATATAATAATTCGAATAAGTTTCGAATATGTTATTCCTTATATGTATATTGGTAGGATAAACACTACTGGCCTTTAATTTATGGTGGACTTTATGTGACACATAGCGTTGTTTGACAGTCGTGAAACGTAACATAAATATCTATATTATTATGAGTGGGCCTTTAATTAGGCTTGTTTTAAGTAATACAAAAATTAAATATGTGACAGATTGATTGATTGGCTTAGTTAGTAGAAGCTAAGCGATCTAAATTTTAGATTCTAAAATGGCGTTAAATTTTATAAACACTTGATGATAATTACCATGATTTATGTGGAGTTAAATGCTGATATAAAGCCGCGAGCCTGTTTTTAACAAATAAACAAATAACTCTGGCACACTGTCCTTCCTATAGCATAGTAATTACTCAGCCATTTGGTAATTCTTTCTTCACTTTATCTCCCTCGTAAAAGCTAGTTTGTAAGTGAGGATATAACAAATTTATAGTTATGTTATTGCGGGGAAAGAAAGCAGGTAAAAAAAGCGGAGAATTTAGCTTTAATGTATTGTTTGCTTTGGGTATTGTTGAAAACGTAATTCATAAAAAAAATGAAATGAGATATGATCACGACTGTATCCCAGGAGCGGTAGACATTTCTTTCAGATCTCTACTTTTCATATTATATCACTTTATAGGAAAAATCTTCAAAATTGTGACATTTAAAGTTTTCAAATTGCTGTTTTCCTATTAGTCCTTGTATGATTGGGATACTCATGAATTAATTTAATGAAAATAAAAATCTTTAAAAATTAAAAATATGATTAAAAGAGCAAAGCTATATATTTCTTTTGTTATAGAACATTTTTGGAGTCGGCATTTTAGATTACGTATGTCTGGACATCGCATAACTGTTAGTCTATGAAAATCGAACCCCAACCTACAAAGCGCAGACAGTTCTAAAGGTCTTTGTAACAGCAATTACAGTACCGGAGAGCGGAGTCGACCGGAGTTGGTCGGAGAGGACCGGAGTGGGAGGCAATTTCCGGCGGACGGACGATACGGGATTTGCATCGGAGCGGAATAGACTGAGCTGTAGTGGGTTTTGGCTTTATGTATTGAAAACAATACATTTAGGGGTTTATTCATAAAAACTTGACAATTTAATACAGGTTTTAGGAACGTTTTAGAACGTTTTTTTCTTGTCACTCATATGTCAACGAAAAGAGATAGCAACAGATTTAATATACGTTTTAGCTAATACAGGTTTTAGGTCGAATATGCATAATGGGGTTTACCGATAAATCCTTACATTATGACGACAGTTTTGAGAACTCTTTTGCATGGTTCTAATCATTTTCACGTCATTTTTCGAGCCATGAGCCAGTCGAACCGATCTTACTTCTTCCTTGCCTACTAAAAAATCGATTGCGATGAAATTTGGAATAGCTAAAGACCTGAAATAACAAAGGCTACTTTTTATCTCGATATTCCCGCGCAACAGGACCAACGCAGGGGAAACCGCGGGGCCCAGCTAGTCTCTACCAATATTATAAAGAGATAATGTTGGTTTGATTGTATGGGGAGGTCATTCTGCGCCGCGCGTTTTCGTCAGCGCGATCTAGAAACGGGTCATTTTTACTAGAGCCATCTAGGACTGTAGGCTATATTTTGTCGCGGTAGCATTATTAGTACACCCGTGCAAAGCCGGGACGTGCTGCTAGTTTTATATAAACTCGAAGTTTATTAGCGTACTAACTTAATGAGTGCAACAAAGAGGCTACAAAGACTGCGCCCATCACGACTTCATAAATCTCTCCGTTTAGTGGCCAACTTCAGTTCATTACAGTTCATGTCGCATACAAAGTAAACTAACTTCGATGGTTACAATTTTGTAGTGTTCACTACTTCTTCTTCTTCTTCTTCAGCATATATTTGCCCACTGCAGGGCGTATGCCTCTCCAATCTTTCTCCACTCTGTTCTATCACCGGTTTTTCTGGTCCAGTCTGTCCCGGTGTGAGCTCTGATATCATCAGACCATCGGGTGGTGTTCACTACTTATATATTAGCAATAGAAACTTCACTTGTAACAAAGATAATGTAGGAATTTTAGAAACTCAAGACTTATATTAGACAGAGGCAAGTCACACAATAGAGTAAAAAAAAAATAAAAAAAAAATACACACAAACGTTTGTATTTTCTGCAGATATTTGTTCCGTGTCTGGGTGTTTTCTATTTATAATATGTATACTATGTATTTACAATAAAAAATGTATCTAAGTATATTACTCGTATATCAGTCATCTGGTTACCATAACACAAACATGAAGTTGCTTAGCTTGGGACTAGATGACGCTGTGTGAAATGTCCAAGGACATTTTTTTTATCTACTGTCAACTAATGTAATATAATACATCCATTTTGTAGCATATGTAAGATTTTTTAATAGTGATGCATGTTTTTTACCTTCTTCCGATCTGCCAGCGTTTTTGGATACTGCTGTAAGAGTACTTAATTTAAATTAAATTAAATTAATTTAATGTTCTTAATTCGAATTTATCATTTAAACCATCCCAGCTGTGGGCGAGCCTGTAATTACTGCGATTGTCCGCGGCATTATCATAGTGAAGCCCAATTTCGGTTTGATGACTTTTTTACGAGCTTTCGAGTTCTACGTAATTTACGGCCCGTAAACGTTGCGCGCTCGATAACAATGTTTGTCATTCGTGCCACTGGTTATTTTGTGGTTAACTTAAAAATGTCATAAATATTTATGACTAGCACATCCCGGCTTTGCACGGGTGTACTAATGAAACCACCTGGGTAAAATAACCATCCCGACAGTCCATTCCACACATCGGTGAAAGAATTTTTGAAATCGGCTGAGTAGTTTCGGAGATTACCTCCGTCAACAAACAAACCAACATTACCCTGATTATAATATAAGTCCTAATCCGTTGCGTAGTTTTGAAGTTTTAAGCATACATAGGGATATAGGGACAGAGAAAGCGACTTTGTTTTATACTATGTAGTGAAGATTACAAGAAGACCTTACAAATCTTTTACAACTTAAACAATTACAAAACTAAAAAACAAAGCGTTTTATAATTATCAACACAAAGTTGAATTTAATATCCGTTATCATACAATCCCCTGCGTGACTTGTACATTAAATACATGAAATGGAACAGCTACACGCGCGCGAAACTGGCAAATATTAGCTTGATGTTTTTACGAGTGCTTAAAAGGGCATAAAGTAATGTGGCTTCACGAAGAACATATTATAATGAGAGTTTTATGAGTGTTAGAGATGGTATGTTATTTTTAAAGGCATACCTTTTCAAAACTTAATGACAATGGAGGTCATTTATTTCAAAACCTAATGTCAATGGAGGTTCAGTCTAGGTTCTATAATGAACTGCTTTTGACGTAAGCTAAGGCGCTGACGTAAAGTTTAGACAGTTAGAACCTAAACTGAATTGTTTTATAAATCGTCATGGTAAGCCTCCAAATAAAAATGAAATGAAATATGATCACGACTGTATCCCAGGGAGCGGTAGACATTTCTTAGAGATCTTTATGTAATTCTTTAGATCCTTTGAAGATGTCTAATGGGGTAGTCAGAGGTATGTCCAAATATTATATTCGGTACATGCCCACTTTTTGCAGAAGTTAACTTTCCATACGTGACAGGTTGCAAGCCCATCGACGCTGCTAGAAAGCTAACTGGTTTCCTCACGATGTTTTCCTTCACCGTTTAAAGCTCGTGTTAAAGCGCATTTAAATTTTTCGATACGAAAAGTTCATTGATGCACAGCCGGATTCGATCCCACGACCTTCGGAATGAAAGTCGAAGTACCAATCCACTGGGCCAACACGGCTTTTTAAGCGGTAAGCCTCCAGGTTATGATTAATAAAATTGAGATTAGATTTCATGTCAGTGGTCCTTAACGCGTTTACGCTGAAGAGCATAGATGAAGAGTCCTTCAAAAGAATCGAAATATTGTCGGCATCTAAAGTGACAACACTCTTACATAAACAATTTCCCATGTGCAAATAATGTCAAGAAAAAACAATACCCTTTAAAACACACACTAACATTACTTATTAACTTTCGTCGCGGCTCATAACGCAAAAGAAAAATGCCAAGTAAAAAGTAGTAAGAAACTAAGGCAAGTCGTAACGGAGAGATATGGTATGTACAAGTTAGCAATCACGAGGGCATTTATAACTGTACGAATGATAGCTGGCGGGCGCAAGACGTATGGCGAAGGGTTGGCTAGTTGTCGATCCATGAACCCCGTCCAGTTTTAGTGGGTTAAAGTCCCACATAAAACTTTCGCTGCCCCCGCGGCGGAAGGGTATGCATGGATGCATTTCTGGACGAAAAAAAAAAAAAAAAAAAGTTGTCGATCCATGAAAATAAAAAAAAAAAAAACTCGCTTTTGGTGACATTTTAGAAAAATGTCAAAAGCACCCTAAACCAGAGAGTATGTATGGGGTGTGTCAGGATCGTAGAAAGTGAAGACCCGTGGTCTCTGCCTACCCTCATGGCAAAGAAGCGTGATTATATGTATGTGTATGTAAATGTAAGTACAACTTACAAAGCAATGTAAGCTTTTAAAGGCCGTATAATTAATGAACAATTAAGTTAAAAGGCAAAGTAAAGAAGTAAGGCCTGAGTTTTTTTGAACTTAACCAAAACACTTTTTTTCGTTTTAATTTTATCAAACACAAAAGCATCGATGTATGCCCCAACTCTAGCGAGGTCAACTCACAATCACGTCCCGCTGAGTTCCGGGTGAAGTTGCGCAGTAAAGTATCAGCGTCACACACCGGCAAATATAAGCTTAAAGAACATATTGGTAGTCAATTTAAGATAGTTTGACAAATTGGTCGTCATAAGCAAAGTATATTGGTAATCAAATATGTAATTCTAATCATCAATATTAACATTTAAGTTGAGCAGTAAAGTATCAGCGTCACACGCCAGCAAATATAAGCTAAAAGAACATATTGGTAGTCAATTTAAGATAGTCTGACAAACTAGTCATAAGCAAATGTATATTAAGAGTCAAATGATGACATGAATCGAAGTTGCTCAGTATAGTATCGAGCGTCTCTTCTTTCAAAGAATAAAATTAATTCCATCCCCTCAGATTTTCAAAAACGGATATTCCACCTAATTTCTTTATTCATAATCAACTTGTTTATTTTCGAAACTATATTTTCTTAAACTGATTTGAATTCTTATTACTATTAGTAATTCAGTTTAGTTGAGACGCGATTTGTTTATTTACAAGCAAACAATACATTGGGACTATACCTTTTGTTTAAATATTTAGCACGAACAAATGACCCAAGTAAGGACCAACATTCACCCCTCAAGTATCCAAGGTGTGCCCATTTAACCCTCCACCGGCCAACCCCATTAATACCATCCATTAAATAGTTAATCAACACTTTAATTAATCGTGGCCCTAAAAAACTCGAAGCTCGGAGCCTCGCCAAAGTCCATTAATAAAATATCCTTTTTCTTTGGCGCGGAAAGTTTTCCAATCCGTTGAAATAAACTGAGTTCAGTTTTTGGGATTTTTTTTTGATATATTTTTTAAAATTGCCTACAAATAGGAATAAATGAAAGATTTGAGAAAAAATATCGTTTATACTAGTTTAGTATGGGGTGAAGTAAAAAAATAGTCTAGTATGTTTAGGTTGCATTGGTTTAAAGTTTTAAAAGTACACAATTCTAAATAAACGCAGGTTAAATATACCAGGCGAAGTCGGGGCATGCCACTAAAGGAGAGAAAGTGTAAGAAAATAAATACATCTTATTCACAACGTGTATTCTAATAGGCAATTGTTTTCCTATCTGTTTGTACATTAATAAACAAATACATTATTTAAAAAAATATGAAAATGTGTACCAAATAAATTCATGATGTCTCATTAATTTGTGTTACAACCTTCTTTAAATATAAAATAACAGTCGCAAGCCATTCCTGTTGTATTTCAATGAATAATAAAGACAGAAAGAAAGAAAGAAAAATATTTATTTTGTCAAAAACACGTTACACATAAGACACATTAAAATAAGTAAAGACATTTTTTGTTGTTTCTTTCCGCAAATGCATACATTCTGATCAAAACCAAATATGTATTTTTTCCTAATGTGATGATATCAAACAAACTCCTGAAAGGAACAGAGTTGACATGCCATCCGATTTGAAAATAAATTGCAAAGGGAAAAAAGCTTTCATATTCTATAAAGTACAGTAAACATTCTAATTTAAAAATGTAGGTATTTTTTAGTGGAAATATACATAATAAAAAGTTCTTGGTGGTGGACTATGTGATTCTTCTGATAAGTTTGATATAATAAAACGATCCTAATAATGAATCAATAATAACATTTACTATACAAAACCATTTACAATTTTTATAAATCAATTTTAAATACAAATATCTGAATTATAAAAAAAACAATTATAAGCCTAATAAAAATAGTTCTAAACTTCATTATTGATCTAAATTACAACCAGTTACGCTACGCCGTAGATCTGCTACGCCACAGCTACAATATACGTTCGCTACGGCGTAGCACGTGCTACGAGCTACGGCGCTACGGCGCTACGGGAAATAAGGTTTATTAGGACTTTATGACTTGGGTTTCAGACTGTAACTATCTTACTCGTACATTATGACAGGAGCGTCGTGCACTTTCATAAAATATCTTTTACCAACTTAAAATTAAACCAGAAAATAAATTGTTACACCTAGATGGGAACCTATTACAACTTAATTTATATGAAACTAGCTGCGCCCCGCGGTTTCACCCACGTAAATCCCGTTCCCGCGGGAATATCGGGATAAAAAGTAGCCTATGTCACTACCCATCCCTTCAACTATCACCACCTAAAAATCAGGTCTATTCGTCGCTCCGTTTTGCCGTAAAAGACGAACAAACAGACAGACAGACACACACATTTTCCCTTTTATAATATTAGTATGGATATGGACATTGTTATATATGGTTTTGGACATTATAAACATTTAAAACGTTATATTTACCACGATTCGTAGCTTGGTATGATCCCCAGTGGATACGTAGCTGAACAATAACACAAGTAAAAACAAATGTAATCAGAAACTAATTATCGCATTCGACCGCCAGATGTCGCTTATTGAGACTGCGTCTAATTGCACCGCCCCACGTGGCGCTATCATAGCGATATCTGTGAGATATGAATCGCACTTTGCATAGAAATGACCGTTTGAAGCTTTGAATGCCCAATGCGACAGACTGAAACGAATATATATAAATATACTTGGATGACATGATATATTGATATGTCATGTTACCAGGAGAGTACTTCATATGAATGTGGATGGATATAGGTCTAGAGGTAGACCCAAGAAAAGATGGATGGATTGTGTGAAGGATGACATGAGTAAGAAAGGTGTGAGTGCTGAGATGACGTCTGATAGAGTGAAGTGGAAGGAGAATACATGTTGTGCCGACCCCACATAGTGGGATAAGGGCAGAAGGATGATGATGATCCTTGGACATTCCACACAGCGTCATCTAGTCCCAAGCTAAGCAACTTAATGCTTGTGTTATGGTAACCAGATGACTGATATAATACAAAGATAATTTTTTATTTGTAAATACATGTATATTATAGATAGAAAACAACCAGACACGGAACAAATATCTGCAGAACATACAAACATTTGTCACGTAGCGGGGATCGAACCCGCAACCTCAATTAGGTAGATACTCGTATTTTTAAGGTAAAATTACGAAAATTAGAGCGGGATGCAGTAAATATTTTTCCGGGTGAGGGAGACAGTGAAAGCCACGATAACAAATAAGTTAAATAAATCAATCTATAGACTTTATAACTACAAAGAAAATCGATAATTCTGGCTTCAACAAAATAAAGTTCACCGAAAAAGTTTCTTATAGTTAAAAGGTACAGGTCTAGGTACAGGTATAAAAAAAAAACAATCTAGATTTTATTCACGAATCCTCCAAGTAAAAATTTCCAAGTATCAGTTCTCAAATAACAAGGTACTAACTTTAACAAACTGATGACCAATTTTATATCTAATCATCATCATCATCATCATTCTCAGCCTGTTAGAACCCACTGCTGGGCATAAGCCTCCTTCCCTGAACGCCAAACACTTCTGCTTTAGGCCTTTTGTAATTAATAAAAATAAAAAAATAAATATAAATAAAAAATATATAAATAATATATATATATATAAATAAAATAAAGGTAAAATTTATATCGAAATAACAGTCTGTTGTATCCTGTATCGAAGTTATTTAGTAATAAATTGTAATGCCTTCAAATAACCAATGGCACTGCAATCATGTAGCACGAGGTAAGACCGAACTTCCTCCACGATTAATGTGCAAAGTTTCACCGAAAACGGTTCAGTAATTGCCGCGATTTGTTTAACGTCTAATGGTTCGGGCTTATATCGTTTTATGGTGCTTTAAATTAATTGAACGGCTATAAAAAAAATAAAAAAACAAGTTTAGTCGTAAATGTCATGCTATGACATTAGAGCCGTGGTGGCTGAGTGGGATAGAACTCTGATTTCGATCCATAGGTCGTAGGTTTAACTCTCGAAAGTGAAATATTTAACACTATTCAAAAATATATTGGTTCAAGGGATCAGCATTGCTATTTAGCGCTGAAATGCTGATCGAGTGTCCTGGGCATTTTTCTATCTGGCAGTGGTTTGAATCAATTGAGCTACATAAAGATCATTTGTTTCTTAGTAGTCAGTTCTTAGACAGATGATAGGCGTGCAACGTGTAACGAATAATATCGAATTGCTGTAAAATGTTGCCATATATCAAATTATTGTATCATTTTCTATGTTAATAAAAATGATTTTATAATCATAATTTTAGATAAGATTGACTAACAGCATCTCGTACCTAATTGATAAACAAAAAAACATAATTATCACATTTAACAAAAATACAAAAAGTTCAACTCGACTTTAGTTAATGACGGTACTTGTTTATAATTTAGTCCTAATGAATCCACAATTTTACCCGACTGCAAGAAAGCTAAATGAGGGTTAGTATTTAAAGTACCTTTATTCTAAAGCAACGAAGTCTTTTGTAACAAATTAATGAAACGGAGATCTTCTTTGCAATAAAAAATAAACAGTCATTTGTAAACAGCTAAGTGATTTAAATAAATTATATTTCAAACTTGTTGTTGAATTCATTCAAGTATGTTTATTTACAATTATAACATATTAATAAGACTAATGTCTGATTGCTTTGATCAAAATTAGGAATTTGAATTAGGTAAATAGTTAAACAAACTTTTCGTTATAAAAACACATTTAAAGATCATATTAAAACTAGTGACTAAATCAAATTGGGAAATCAAAACAGTCATGTAAGTCATCCAAGGACTGCGGCCGGGTACAGATTTGCGAAATTTATCATGCAATGTAACAGAATTTCCATATTGTGGACGGCTTGCGCGCACGAACCGCGCTCACTGTGCGCACAATATGGACGGCAAATTCTTTCATTACGTGTTACATTGTATGCTACATTTCGCAAATCTGTACCCGTCTATCTGTTGTTTTAGATCTAGCTTATTGAAAGGTTTTTTTAATCTTTGTTATTTTTGAAAATGTTAAAACGATATAGATAAAACAAATCCGACAAGTAAGAACGTTTTAGATAATTCGGGCTTAAATTTTTAATTAGTTCGAGTATTCGGACATAAGTTTACTGGCTGTTTTACTAGGACTATGCAGGGGGGGGGAGGTAAGAGGGAGGTGTTGTCGCGAAGAAACACTCTTGATTAATTACTGACTTGAATCCACCGGAGTCGCTTTGAAGGCAGGCTTTGAGTTAAGGTTACTCGCTTTCATTGCTTGTCGCTCATTATGTTAGCTTAATAGACAACATACTCGTGTGTACATGTTTGGGCTCTGATTATAGTTACTAGGTAGTATTTTGGACAGATGTGTCAGGATCGTAGCAAGTGGAGATCCGTGGTCTCTGCCTATCCCCATTGGAAAGCGGCGTGATTATAGACATGTATGTATATTTGAGTGGAAGTTGTATACGAAAAGCTTGCTATCTTATTCACTTTCAACATGAACAAAAACATGCTACATTTTTTACGTTAACCATCAATTATGATTAAACAAATCATATTTCAAAATATGTAAAAAAGCTAAAAGCTCGTGTTTCGCAAACATTAAACAGTACGAATTAAAACTCTCGGAATAATTCATTACAGAATAACTAAAAGTTGTGTGCATGCATGAAGAAATGCAATAAAGTCGCACACACAAGTACCCTTAGCATTAGTTTCTGGCATTGTCAAACCAGAGCGATCTCTTAGATAGATAGACAAAAAGCATTTTTGAATCATTTTTACTCTTAGAAATCAATTGAAATGGTCTTCTAAAAATATTAATTTGCATGTATGAATAAATAATATCTAAATGTTTTATAGTTTCACCACTTAAAACTTAAAACAAAACAAATCCAGCAATGTATAGAAAATTTTATTGGTACCTACTTCAAAAAAAAAAAAAACTAAATATGTATAACTAAATTTGACGATAACCACTGATAATGATTTCGAATAGGCAATTAAGACCAAATCCACATTTCTCTATCGGCCTCGTAATCATTTTGATAAGGTTATGAACCAATGCTGTGGGTGCAGTTCATTCCCGCAACTTGCATTTTAATAGTTGCCATCAACATAGTAATGCAGTGCTACGTAACTCAGAGGATACGGCAGGTAAACCGAAAGATTTCACTAAATACTGGTGGTGATTCGATAGGGCACTGACTAAATTAAAATTCCTAAATTCGAGAGCTCTTATTTCGTTCCCAATAAAGTTCAAAACAAAATTACATTCTGAGTGACAGTTCTAAAATTACGTAGTTTACGTCAAATTTAAGTGAATGTATGTAATTTTAGACAGTAGCCTTGATAAGTTTGATTTGATTAAAACTGCACACATTTACCTCTAAATTAATTAAACGCTCTCATCTTTTATTAAAAGACAAATTCATCTCTACAGATGCATCCTTTAACAGCTTCTGCAGTTAATTACACACACAGCTACTTGCGGCACTGCAAAGTAAATTGGTTACAATCTCCTTCGAAGTAATGTTGCTCAACTCGTAAAATGTTAACGGAAAGTAGCATTAGAGCGAATGCGGCGAACAGATACAAGCAGAGCTTCTACATTTGATATGACCCTAGATTCAGGTTTTAAAAATACTTAAATAATAGTGGTTATTCTGATGACGCCACCACATGTATTAAACTAACTAAAGTTTTGCCGTCCCTTTCATTTCGATTGTTATGAAAGGGACGGCAATATAGTAAGTTTAGTTAAAGTTTTGGTGACATCAGAGTCGCCACTAATATTAATATTTATAGCATGGATGGACTTAGCCTCCTAAATAGATAACCGGTTTTGCTTACTGTCATTAGACATTTGTCATATTTTGTATGGAAGTAATGCCAATATTTACCCACAGTAAACAAAACTAAAGCTAAATAAGTTATTGAGACAGGCTGTAAGACATCTTGAAATAATCTAAACTCTATTTCGGTTTCTGAACTTTCGGCATAGCGCGGTCCAAACCATATGAAAAACTCTGAAAAACATGAATAGCTCACAAATCTTTGCGATGCCAACATTATTGTGATTGACATGTAATGATAAAATTTCCAACGATGAGAAATGGGGAGGGTCAAAGAGTAACTAAACACGCAGAAGGGTCACGCAACTTTATAATTTTATGATTGAAATATTGTTAGTAGTTGGAAATATTGTATGCATTTTTAAGAACTGGAAAATTTTAGTCAGACTTAGGGGAAGTGTAAAACATCTACTGATGCATACGAAAAAATTAAGTTATGGGGGTAGTTTTGAATGTTTTTTGTACCGAAATATCTTTCACACTTGACTAATTTATGTTCCTAACTTACAATGGCGATAAAATCGAAACTTGCTACCTGAAACAGGGGAGTGGTTAAATGTAGCGCTGAGTACCTGTATAGGTAGTTCTGTAGAGAGTTTGTTCCATTCATCTATTATGTAACGTTCATAATTACACATTTACCTGTACACAGTTATTAACCACAGGAGACATTGCCCTTGAAACAGGAGTTAATCAATCAAGTAATCATAACCAGTGGGGACTCAAAGGATTGAGGTAATAGTTCAAAGGAGAAATGCGTATTCAATGGGTAAATGTCAGATGTAAGGTTTACATGAGATAGAGTATGCTTGTATGAGCATATGGACAACTTAGAAAATTAAATAAATTTTGCAATTGTGTAATTATTTGATTAATCTACGTTTTTCATGTTTTAGAAAAATAAATATCCTTGGACATTTTTTTTGTACATACACACATATTATAGATAGAAAACATTCAGACACGGAACAAATATCTGCAGAACATACGAACCCACAACCTCCGCGACTCAGGCAGGCAATCGCCCACTGCACCACGGAGGTCGTCAAATAAAAAAACAAAAATAAATATGTTTTAGATACAAATAGAGCTATCATCTACTACTCTATGACACAACCGACGTCAATTCTCAATTCTCCAGAACATTAGGGTGATTTCAGAAGTCGTTCAACTGCGAGCAAATATCAAAGAAATGACACTGTCAAGTGTCAGTTTGTATTACATTAATGGCGGATGAAAATGTGACTTCCAAGAATCAAAAGAAATGCTATTCTTAAATAAGTAAGTTATTTTATGATAAGTCTAGTTTTGAGAACCAATAATAAAAAATGATGTACTTATTGATCGACTATGGCTTTCTGAAGTATAAGAATAAAGCGACCACATCTCCAAAGCTTGGATATTGATACAGCCAGCTAATTCAGAAGCTCGAAGAACAGTATCAACAAACTTCCCGATCAAACGTCTGCCCGCCGAGTGATGTAACTAGCTTGTGGATAAAATGTGGTGAAGTGTGTGAGACTCGTGTTTTGAGGGTTCTGTAGCTGAATTTTAGATTACTAAGTTGAAACTTATTTTTTGTTAAATATGCATACATGCATACAAGGGGAGACCTTTGCCCAGCAGTGGGACAGTATAAGGAAAAACACGACCGACGACAATAGAACAGCGCCTAAGACGAAACCGAAGTGATCCTTGAAGTCCTACCTAAATAAAGTGTATTTATTTCTTTCCGACTGGTTAGAGACTGATCCTTATTCAAACGTTTAGTTATTTCAATCCATCAGTAAGGAACCCTATAAACTTACCGAAGTGCTTAACTCCCCGAGCTGGTAAGGCAAGAGCAAGACACCGGGCGCCACAAACTTTTAAATTCAATCTAGTCCGTTAGAAAATTCCCTGGAAACAAACATGGTTACCACACTTCGCGCCATTATTTTTTTTGGATTGCGAAGTCTTTGGCGACTATTGTGACTATGGTATTCTTTGAGGTCCCAGCTATGTTATGTTTATATGTACAGTTGTATTTTTTCTGAAAATTCAACAGCTTTTCGGATTCCGAATTGTGGGTAGTTGGAATGTTGAGCTTTAAGCTGAAATGCGTGGAATGTATTAGAGTTTATTCGCGCTTTACAAATATACAAACTAAAATAGATCTCGCGTTGTTTACGCGTTATACAAATAAGCATAATAAAGTGGTACCAAATGTGTGTTTGGTTGGACATACCTCTGTTTACCCCCTTAGAAATTATCATCGGTTCTAAAAAAGTCTCTCAGAATATAATATATCTCTAGTTTTCTGGACATAATGTCGTAATTTTTTCTTTGTTTTTAATTTAGTAGTATAAAGGAATCATTTATTTATTTTCTCATTTTCTTCATAAGTTTATCCGTGCGAAGCCTGGGTAATTAGCTAGTCAACATACACACTAGCAAGCAAAATTATCTTTTCCTTTATAACATTATGGATAAACATACCTTATTTGCTAAGCAAAACTTCAATTAAACCGGATATCCGGCGATATTTCCACAGGTAATTAATTGCCGGATTCGACGGAATTAAATTTACCAGGAAAGCCAGAAAATGGAGCGTTGAAAAAGTATAATTAAATTTACATGCAAATGTTAACATTGCATTGCCCGGGACAGATAAAGAGTTCAATACACTTGGTTCAATAATTGAACAAAAAGAACCAGCGATACGGGATACCGATTTAAATTTACCATTTTTACTATTATGGTTATTGGTATTTTTTTAGTTGTTTTGAGAATTCAAAACATTTTAAAGGTACCTAGATTGTGGCTAACTCTAAGATGTTTCAGAGTTTCAAATAATCAAAATATGAAGGAATATAAGAAAAATCGCCAATGCACGGAAAGAAGATTGCTGAATCATCCTTCCGTGCATTGGCTTTGCATGCATTTTTGCTTACAAATAGTTTATGGTCAGATAATATAAATGTCCTCAAACAACATAACAAGATAACTTTAAACATAAAAACAACAGTTCAGTTAAATTTTTCGGAAAAATCGATTAAAAACTAAATTCGTCAGGTTAAAATTAAAAATCACAAATTCCCAGAATCTAGGCAACGTTTGAGCCGTATCTAGCCGTGAAAGCCTACAGAGGGGAGCGTAAAGCGAAATTGATTTGGACAAAGTGGGCGCGGGCGGAGCGGATATCGAAGGCTCATTTCCGGCGAGCGGCGCGCTTCCGCCCCACTCCGCCCCTGGCTCCGCTCTCTTGCGTTGTGTAAAAGGGGCCTTACACGGGCGATTGTTGCACGACATTAACAGCCAGCCTCATCAACCTATATTTCTATATCATATTTATGACATACCACACAGCGTCATCTAGCACCAAGCTAAGCTTAATGCTTGTGTTATGGTAACCAGATGGCTGATATAATACTTAGATACATTTCTTTGTAAGTACAATTAAATACATACATAGATATTATAGATAAAAAACACCCAGACACGGAACAAATATCTGCAGAACATACAAACATTTGTCCCGTAGCGGGGATCGAACCCGCAACCTCCGCGTCTCAGGCAGGCCTTTGCCCACTCAATTTCAATTTCAAAAATTCTTTATTAATCAATAACTTATGTACTAGTACAATTTCCAGTGTAGATTTGCCCACTGGCCACAGACATCGTCATCTATTTTAAGGTTTGTCATAAGCTTGTTGAGAAATGTCAAATATCTACCCATAATAACCAATGAGCAACTATAATCGCCCGTTTGCAGCATCAAAGAACAGTAGACCCTAGTTTGGATTGCGTGTAAACTTGATTGATCCATTTTGTTATTCGATTATATATTTTGAAAGAATTATATTTAGTGATTTTAGGTATTGATAAACTCTTCACACCTAATCTTACAATTATAAACTCGTTCGTACCTATGGTAAAGTGAGGAAAGTTTACTGGTTTTTTTCATAGAATTTATAACATTACAAGCTGCTCCCCGCGGTTTCACCCGCGTAAGTCCCGTTCCCGCGGGAATATCGGGATAAAAAGTAGCCTATGTCACTCGGGGATAATGTAGCTATCGAATAATGAAAGAATTTTTAAAATCGGTCCAGTAGTTTTTGAGCCTAGCTTATTCATTACAACCATACCATCAAAGTTTTCCTCTTTATAATATTAGTATAGATAGTATAGATAACATAACACTAAAAATTGCTTCTACTGGTTTAAGGTTCTTATAAAATAGGGCTTAACTGTCTTGTATATTTTAAGCCGTTTTTATGCAAATATTTTTTTGAATAATTCCGAAGCTAAAAGCTAATTTTCCACACAATAGAATTAAACAATCAATAAGGTTCTCGTTAAGAAACCATTGTAATGTCAACAAAAGAACCGTAATAAATGCAATCTCCATACGAAGGTACACTCGTCGATAAATATTGTGATTCAATTTAGTACATGTATGGCTGCTATTGTGCTGTAGGAGCTACGAGTGCACTGTCGGCTTCGAAAACTTACAGAAACGACATTTTAAAATCGTTCTCATGTTGTTTTCTTTTATTTCAAGAATCAGGTAATTTTTTAAAGTATTTTGGATTTGAATTTTTTTTAAACACTGTCATTTTTGATTTCCTGTAAAGTCAAAGAAACGGTCAATACTTACTCCTTCGTCAAAAGCAGTTCATTATAGGACCTAAACTGAATCGCTTTTAACGGTCTTTTAGTGAAATTAAACCAGTTGGGATAAGGGCAGGGAGATGATGATGGTTATAGTGAGGCTCGGAGGTAAATAATAGCACTTTTTCGGCAAGTTCCTTCGTCGAGCGTCCGTGCACCTGACTAGAATCGTCGGCGTTGGCACAAAGAGGCACTATATTGCAACGTTGCTCGCCATTGTTCTGTATATTGCATTGTTCACTATTCACTACTGTTTATTATATTGCATTGAATTGCTGCGATGGCTCTATGTGCTTTATTGGCTGGGTGTTAGCATCATCATCAATGGAAAGAGTGTGGAATAAAATGACAACTCTATAGTTAATTTTGTGTATCTTCCTTTACTATGTGGTAAATGTTGCTTGGAAAAAAATACTTATCTATACCACAGAATAAAGATGGAATCTATACTATCTATAATAATATTTTAATGAGGTACAGTAGGTTTGTTTTTTTGACGAAGGTTATCTCCGAAACTATTTAGCCGATTACAAAAATTCGACACGATAAAACGGAACAGTAATACGGAGACATGTGTGAACCGGCTGTTAGTAGGGAAATACTAGCAAAACCGCCGGTTTTTTTATCACAACAAAAAACACCATTATCTAGTAGAATTTAATAGGCATTCAAATATATTCGAGTGCAGGGAATTTCGCCGGAATCTCGTTATACAAAAGCGTAAACATTTTTTTCCGGATTTGCGTTGCCGGCACCGCAATGCCGGAATAAATATTTTAAATGTTTAATTAAATGTACGAAATTTTTACTTCCAGCCGTGTTAAATAAAAACTACTCGGGAATTTGGCATTCTTGCAAAATATGGGTATATTGTATTATGTAATATAAGCCTCTGACTACCCTCTTAACACTTACATTAGACACTTAATAGATGTTTCATGTCTAAAGATCTATTCGTGTCTATGTGCTTTTGTGATAAAGTGGATTGCTGGAAACGTTCATGGCTGAAAGTTACGTATAGTAAGTATCCTTAGAGCGTTTGTCCACCGCCGCCGTCACCGTCACGTCACCGAGAACGAGATTATTTCGGGCAGAGTTTAGTATGGCGGCCGGGATGACGGCGCTCGGGTGACGGATGTGCGGTGGACACGCGGCTAAGTAATGTAATGTAAATGTATGTACCGCTACTTCGGCGCCGTCATCTCGTTCTCGGTGACGTGACGGTGACGGCGGCGGTGGACAAACGCTCTTAGGGTATTTATTCACTTATATAAATAGTCACCTAAACGCCTTTTTTCTTCACTTTTTCTTCTGAAGCTTGAAATATTTACCTGTAACAATAAAATATACATATAAAATACAGTATATTATATATTACTTATTTAAAACTTATGAGTAGGTATAGATCTTATACTCGTAGTAAAATGTGCTATTTTTGTTGCCACAGCTCTTTTACATTTTGTTTTGTATTATTTGTGTGTTCAATAAACGTTTTCTATTCTATTCTATATTATAATAGAAGTAGTATACATATTACAAATTCGCCATAAACTCCGCCTGCCATAATTTCGATAGCACTCATGCATTGGAAATTGTGATTTTGTTTAGTTTATACGACCGAGGCATTTTCCAAGTAGCAAGTTAAGATAAGTGAAGTGTTCGACTACGCCACATATAAACAACCGCTGTAAAGATACTCCGCCGATAAAGCTACCTACACACCGAGGAAATGACGAGGAAATTGTGGAGCAAAGTCACAACGAAGGTCAAATTATAAGATTAAATCCACGTTGGCCCTTAAAACTGATATGTTTACTATTTTGCTGCAATGATATTTGATAAAACGAGGTTTTTGGTCGCATGGCCAAGAAAGGAATGTACGTCAAATTTGGTCCTGAACGTGCATTAATGGATTTTTAGCTTCAAAAGATTTGGATTCTGCGAGATACATCGCATTAACCCAAAGCTCTAAACAGAAAACATATTAAACACATATCGTAAGGAAAGCCACGGCTTAGTCAGTCCCACACGTATTGACCATAGTCTCTCCTGACGATATAAATAAATATCCTTGGACATTCTACACAGCGTCATCTACTCCCAAGCTAAGCAATTTAATGCTTGTGTTATGGTAACCAGATGACTGCTATACTACATAGATATGTATGACCAAAGATTGCATCCTGACGCTGCATAAATCATCTAAAGATGTATAGGCCTGTGTTTTATGATCTTCCCGTATTCAAATAAAAAATAATGACTTGATACAAACATTCGAAATAAAAGAGAAAAATCAAGTTTCATAAAATACGTGGAGAAAGATCCGTATTTTTGTGCGGTTATTTTTTGAGAAAATTGCAAACATTTTTGAATTGTTATTTTTGTCACTGCTTAAGTTAAAATGTCACTTAAACACAAATTGGCCAGATACATGGCAACATTATTTCCGCCCAATTTATTTTTCCATGGCAACTCTTTGTTGTACTTTTTCTGAGAATACTCAACAATTAAGCTGACCTTAGAAATGTTATTTTTCTTTCATTCTTACTCGTACCTGGTGTTTTGTATCATTTCAGTAGTAACAAAATTAATTGTTCAGTAGCTGAACTTTGAGCATGATTCAGCAGGTTTTTGGGAATTTAAATGCCACAAAAACCCTGATTTTGGCAGCGAATTTTCCAAAATCTACCGTGAAGGAAAAAATCTCATGCATTTCTGAGTGAACGTACATTTGACAATTTTCCATTCTTTGAGAAATGTCCATAGGTAATGGAACGATGTTTTCTGTTCCATTTCTGATAAGTAAAGAGTAGGTAGCATCCAGTTCCTACTAATGGAATAAGATAAGTTACTAGCAAAACTGCTTTGTAAGTTAGGAAAAAATAGCTCAAAATTATGTCAAAACCATCAACTTACCAGAGTTTGTTTTTTCACTCTCTTACTTATATGTGTACAAGTTGCTATCAAAAAAAGGAACTTAACATATTTAAATTTTAAATATTAGTTACTTACCAACTTGGTACTTCATTTTAAAAGTAAAGTAACTAAGTTTATAGGATTGTACACGAGCATTGAGTTTCTTAGCTTTGAACTTTTATTTTTCATTGATTCCCAATAGCTAAAGCTCCTGTCAGTGTTAGCAGCCTCAGCGTATGACGTCACATTGGAGAATAAATATGAGGTTTAGCCGTTTTTTAGCTGGCACAGCTCCAGCGCAAGCATTGCTGCATAAACACGGCTAAATTTCAACAATGGTCGAATTCGATTTAAAGTGAGACTATAAACGTATGATAGTGTTCGTTCGTGGTTGTGATTGATTGTGTTTCCAAGCTGTTTTGAGCGGGAAATTGGTTAAGGCCTTGACACACATTCTGTTTTATAATGAATGGCAATATGTCCAAGAGAAATGAATTTTGCCGGGGGAGCTAAATTATTATTTTTATGAATTCGAATATTCATAATTTTAAATTATACGACTAGCTTTTGCTTGCGGCTTCATTTGTATAATACTACACTTGGTTAAGATGAGGATTGATACAAATAAAGCCAAATCTTCAGATACAATATAAAAACAAAAAAGTAACAATTGTATTGCCAAGGCAAATAGACCAATTCTTACAGATCATTTTAGTCAGAGGTCCAAATATATAATTTTCACGATGATAATTTTCTTAGCAAAATCTTTTCTTTTATCTTCGGTCTCTCATACTTTGTTGTTCCGCCTCCAAAATAGTCCAGTTCAATTTTCAGCAAATTCTAAGCCAATCCATATCTCTTTGTGCCATGAAATATTTCACTCCTTTGAAAGCCTTTGAACTATTATATATATTAGCCTTTATTTCTCATGGAGCAGAGTACACTTTAGCCTTTTATATGGCTTTGTCCGTAAGCTCAGGTTACTCGCCCGAGGCGAATAATCCGATTTCAACAGAAAATCGGCAAAAACCCTAATTTAGCAAACCACCCTTGAAATTGGCGAACGTATGGAATTCCATCCAATGGTGAATTGTTATTTTAATATTTCGAATTTTCATTACGTGAATTTATTTTGTTGATATCGTGTTGCGCTTTTGTTATTTTGAATTAAGGGTAGTCAGTATAGTCCAAATATTAATTAATACACGCCCATATTTTGCAGAAGGTAATGTACGTGTAGCGCTGACTAGCCGTGGGTTTCCTTACGATGTTTTCCTTCACCGCTTATAGCTAGAGTTTTTTATTAAGTAGGTTTTTAGTATTCGGGCTAAATCCTCCGATAGTAAATTTATCGGAAGCTCTAAGAGCCTTCAGGTAAACGCAGTCTGCAGGATATTAATCAGAGCTGTCATTATAAGCCTCTTAATTGCCTCATTAAATAAATAAATATCCTGGGACATTTCACACAGCGTCATCTAGCCCCAAGCTAAGCAACTTAATGCTTGTGTTATGGTAACCAGATGACTGATATAATACTTAAATACACTTTTTTTTTTGTAAATACATACATATTATAGATAGAAAACACCCAGACACGGAACAAATATCTGCAGAACATACAAACATTTGTCCCGTAGCGGGGATCGAACCCGCGACCTCCGCGTCTCAGCCGGGCGTTCACCCAACTGCGCCACAGTGGTCGTCAGTCGTCATTATGTTAAACCCGATGACCCGATGGTGTCTTTGCAGTAATGCAGTTTAGTTTATTTAATGTGGATAAAGTGATTTTTAATTTAAATTGAATGAGAGAATAATTGTAAGGGAAGATAAATTGCGAGTGGGAAAATGGAAGGGAGGTCTGATTTAAAAAAATTCTTAAAATTCTTGACTAGTCAATTTTAGTCAAACATTTTTAGTACAGGAAATTTAGTAGATTCCGTGAAATTTATTGAAATAAGTTCGTATAATTGTCATATTCTTTAATTATGGAAGCAAATCAACTGATCTGTTTTATTTGTTAATACTATTTTTAAAGAGTGTATTCTAAATGAGTATCCTCAATAAATAAATAAATGATCACGACTGTACCCAGTCCGAGAGAGCGGTAAACATTTCTTTCAGATCTTAATATATTTTTTAGATCCTTTTGAATATTTTTAACCGGACTATATCTGGTACATAACATTTTGCAGAAGTTACTTTTTCACTGAAATAGAATGTTCCGAAAACAACCGAGCAAACCAAATTAAAAGCGACGCGCTATAAAAAGCTATCTCTAAACATAATCTTTACGAAATCTGTGAACCCCATAGCACGCGTGCCAGATTTATGTACCAATTAACCTTTTATCATTTTCAAAATTTAATAAGCTCGCGACACAGGGCGGGCGTGGAACGAGCTTCCAAAGGTCACGCTGTCGTTTTAGAAATAGAAGTAAACCGAACCTTTGGGCAAGTATAGCAACAGAAGTTGATTTGACGACCTCTGTGGCGCAGTGGGTGAGAAGAGGTTCCAATTCTGCCGTTTTCAATTCATACGGTTTGTATGTTTTGAAAGAAAAGAAAAGAAATAGCATTTATTGATGACACAAGCCAATACACAAAAAACATCTTGATAAATACTGGTACGTACATATTGTGTCACAAATTTGCAGACATTTGTTCTTAGTCTGGGTGTTTTTTATCTATATTTGTTTTAAAAAAATGTATATTTACATTGACCATTGCATTTCGGCGCAGCTCGTTAATGTTGATTACCTAAGCGTAATTTTTTTATAGAATAAAACATTCATCCAAAATCTATCCTTGTGACAAAACAATCCCGCAAAATGCAAGACTTAAATCTATAAATAAAGGCTTTATTATTCCCGAGTGCAAAATCCAGTTATATACAGCGCATCCAAATTGAGTCAGGCATTGTAGTACATTGCGACGAAAGCTCAGCATCGGCGAACTTTCCGTCTGTTAGCACTAGAGGGATTAATATGGTGAAATGCAACCAGAGATGTGACAATGCGATGCTATTACACGGTATCTTAAGAATAATGCCTATACCTACAATATTATTTATTGAATGAAACAATTGTACATTGCCTCTAAGTATAATGTTTTTAATGTATTTTATTTGTTTGTGTACAGTACAGAATTTAAGAATTTGAGATTGAATCACACTAGCTCAAAGTAAAGATGAATGGAGTAAGAAGAAAGATCTGCAATTCAAGATTATTTAGTTTTGATCAGAGGCATTTGTTTATGCCTCAGATCCACTAAATAAACCTAAATATCCCCTAAAGTATCTTTGTTATAGGTACCTAAAGCTTTATATTTTTCAACTTGAAATCTAATTGAGAATGAATAAAACGGAAGATGCGTATCAAGATCAAAGCAAATCTATCAAATACATAATCGAAATTGGTATCCCCAAACGAGACTTTATGTCCAATGTGTTTATAAAATATCACTTGTATTCTTACTCCTTTAATTTACATAAGTTACATGAGGGTTACATATTACGTGTGACATTAAGCCTAATCAATAAATTAGCTCAAGCGGTCGTGGGTCAAATTACCTCAGGCGTGATTACAGCCCGCTCGGTTCGGTGTGACAAGCGCCGTCACGCTGTCAAGTAATGCGATTGTCATAGTGTTATTCAATTTTGCGGGTAGCGTCTAGTCTAGAAGGTTCTCTGGATGGAATTGAGCAATACTTTCTTGGAAATTGCATGAGATATTTATTTGAATTTTAGAAGTAGGTTATTTGGTCTAAATTTTACGTTTTAATCATTCTTTTTGCTTACTGTCAGTAGATATTTGAAGTTACGTCCATAGAAAATGTGACAAATATCTACCTACATTAAGCAAAACCACAGATAGATAGGTTATTAAGACTGGCGGTTAATCATATATAACGCTTAGGAGTAAAAGCATTTTATACTTAACAAAATAAACAATTTAAATACAAAAACAAAACAAACAGCTGCAAACTTGAAAGCTGATAAATTGATCCGAAAAAAGCGCGCTAATTTCAAAATGAACTAAATTGCTGTAATTTATCATAAAATGCAAATTAAAAATATCAGACGAGTGAGCTTCCTCACAAGATTAGGTGCTCCCGTTTTTGTTAATCAACTGTAGATGAAATAAGGTGCCCCTTTGATTACACTCCCCTCTGTAGGTCTAATACGTCAACTGTCATTTTACAATTCTAATTTGGTAGCGTAATGACTTCCTTTCCTTAGATGTGGCTGCTTGCAACATATTTTGAAGGAAGAATTACATGAATATTCAACATGATAAAATATCTGCTGCCAGTGGTTTTGCTAACGGTACCAAGATTAAATGTATAATGCGATCGGCTAAATACTGGAAGGAGTCATAAAAACTAAGCTTAATAGAATATGTATTTATTTATATCTATAGTATATCTTCTGATTGGTACCGATGCAATTGTGTTATGTATGTATTCAATATGTATCGCTTAGTTCTACTTGAAAAGTCCCAGGATATTTCTTAACTTAAGCGATGGTCTAGCTTAAAGTTTTTTCGTTTAACATGGTATAGAGAAAGTACTGTGTGCTTACGATGCAATATTCCAAAGAGCGTTTTGAAACGGTCCCTAGCAGCGAGTGGAGGGCCAGTAAATCATGTCTCGAAGGCAAGGGCCGTCGTATAAACGCCTTCGAGCTGATGCGCGCTCATATTTCCTTGTTTCCTATAGCCGATAGTAATTTCTGTATCGTGACCACCCCCTCCCACACCCCACCGCTGCATAATTTAATAGCAACCCTGATTTATGCTTTTCCGCCGAAAAAATGTAAAAAAAACTTTTATTTAGTTGTTATACGAGATAATCGGACGTGCGTTTGGCAAGCTCCGGCGAAGTGTGTGTTTTATGATACAGAAAAATATTAGCGGACAATTTTTGTATGAAAATTTATACGCACAATTGGGTAATAGCTTTTTATATTTGTGGTTGTATTTTTAGGCGTTTATCTGTGATTTATGCGGTCGTTATGAATGTTTTCGCCATCTTGGTTGACCCGGACGGAGCCGAGCGACGGATGGGGCCAAGCTTTCATTAGGATATACGACCACACTCATGGTGTTACTTGGTTTTATTGACCAGAGCCCAAGTTATTGTATGGCCGGGTAAAAGTCTTGCGACGGTCGGAAAGCACGAAATCTGGAGTTATGTATGTATTTATATTTAAAAGGTGCAATTTAAAATCATATGAATCGTAATCGTATGAGTAGGTGGCCAACTTTCAAGACGTAGTTTTAAGGCCGCCTAAAGGCCTCCCTCATGGCTTATGGACTTTAAAAGCCGGGACCGACAACTAGCGGTCAACACGACATAGGCATCAAGATTCTAATGATTGGACACATAAGTGTAGGGTCAAGAGAGTGCAATACCGTTATTTGGGTGCTGACACGGCTGCGTATCCCGGGACAGCGAAGGGGCGGTCCCAGGTACCATTTGTCTCGGTACTGTTACCAAACCGGCTCTGCATAAACTCGACACGGAAGTTCCGGGAGCTAAGGTTTCTTAATGCAGAATGTGATTTGATGTGATTTTATCAATATTATAGAAATAACGTTGGTGTGTTTGTAGAGGTAATCAACTAAATCACTCATCCGATTTCAAAAATTCTTTCCCAGTGAACATAGGCTATATTTTATCCCGGTAAAATCTCGAATTTCATTACACCCGTGAAAAGCTGAAACGGACAGTCTAACATGAAAATTAACCCACATTTCTTCTGATCAAGCTATAACTTGAAAATGACTGGACTGATTTGGCTAATTTTAATTTTCTATATGTTTAGGGGTTTATTCATAAAAACTTGACAATTTAATACAGGTTTTAAGAACGTTTTTTTCTTGTCACCCATATGTCAACGAAAAGAGATAGCAACAGATTTAATATGCGTTTTAGCTAATACAGGTTTAATACAGGTTTTAGGTCGAATATGCATAATGGGGTAAGTACTTACCGAAGCATGAAATTCCTAATTTATTATTTAAAAATAATGCCATCCTGCTTTATTAAATTAGCGTAACAGGGATTGTGTCACAGCTGCGGAATTAAACGAGGCAAGAAATCGAAAGGTTACCCAGCCTGGGTACCTTGTTACCCTAAATTACAAACGATAGGTCCAGCTCATCACGAATCCAATTCCATATATTAATACAAATAGCACGTCCCGGCTTTGCACGGGGTAATAATGAAACTACCGGGATGAAATTTAGCCTATAACCATCCCGATAGTCCATTCTACACATCATCTTGTGTATTGTATATTGTAAATTTGCTTATACGGCCGTGGTTTTGCAATTATAGGCCACTTTTTACACCAAGCAGTTGTAATATAAAAAGAAACATCCATAGTTTATATTTTAATTTTTCTGATTAATTTTATCTATTTCAATTTTTCATAATTATTCAAAAGATTCATTAACCTCAAAGCAATTTGGCACTCTGCGGGATAATCAGTATTTAGGGTTTAATTTTTTCTTAGCTATTTGTTAGAATAAATTTAGTGGGTCCCCCTTTTTATCTTAATTAATGTTCGGTTATCTTAAGATATAGTTTGTTTAAAGCAGTGACCGCCAAAAGGAAATATCGTGGACAAATTTAGACTTATATAGCGGCAGGTACGAAGCGCTTGGGTGAGCTGAATTGCCCTTTGTTGCATCGTAACAGTAGTAACAGATACCTATATGTTATAGCATGTAATGTACCTACATTATATGCTAACACGGCTAGTTGTATCAAGTAAGTAAGCGGACGAGCCGTACCTGGCGAGCTAACGTACTCACTTGATACAGTATCAGATACATTACATGCTACACGGATAGGTGAGAATCTTTCTAAATACGACCGTAAAAAAACTTTCACAGTTACTTTTAAACTAAAGCTTAAGGGTCCGAAAGTCCCTTGTTACACCGTTGCGTAACAATAATTAATTTCAACGCAAAAAATCCGACGAAGAAAATGTTGATTAAGCTGACCCGAAAATATTAGGCAAGTCTTGTAAGTGCTCTGAAAAAATGTGCAGAGGCTAAATTGAAAAAGTAAGACATAGTAGCGAACTAACTTACTTTTGTTATGGTGTTTTTTAGCTTCATTATACATCTTAAATCCTATTTTTATTATAATGGTTTTATTGATATAAATTGTCAATTAAATATAGGTTTCAAATATGTTACTTTTATGGCGTTCCATAGATTTAATATCTGTTTTAGCTACGACGACGTCTGCGACGACTAAAAATACCATACATAAGAAATTTTCTAAGGAACTTTCTAAAGTCCTCAAATGAGGGGACTAAAGATATGGCGATTAATTCGTATCACTGATCTTATTATTATTATTTATTATTATTATTAACAGTCCAGTCGTTATCAGACACTTCTTTTCACGAAAAATAAACTATCGAAATATATATAAAACGTAGCTCATAATTTCCTAGTATTAAAGAGCGGACAAAGAAAATATTGTACATATTTTCTTGGAAATTTGTCTTAATTTCGTTATTATTTATTGCGCACTCGAGATTATGTTGCCCGGGGAATGATATTTTTAGCGCTTTATCTTTTTAAGTGTTAATGGGAGTCTTTGCCCTTTAAATGTGAATATACGTAGTATGAGTCGTGTTGACCGAGTGGAATGGAGCCTTAATTTGCGATATGGTTTTTTTTTTGCTAACCTATGTTGTCCCACTGCTGGGCAAAGGTCTAAATAAATATGATATGATATGGTTAAATACACAATTTAAAAAAATGTGTATCCAACTGTCGTTTCAGAAAATTGAGACAAGCTGCGCCCCGCGGTGTTACCCGCGATGAAAAGTTATCGTTTCCGTGGGAATACCAAGATAAGTAGCCTATGTGTTAATCTAGGATATAAGCTATTCTGGTAACAAATTTCATAGAAATGCGTCCAGCGGTTTGAGCGTAAAGGAGTAACAAACATTCACACTTACACACAAACTTTTACCTTTATAATATTAGTAGGATATTACTTGTACTAATAAGTTACAATAACTAATGAACTTACTAAGTCCGCTAACCGATAAAAATAACAAATAAACTCACTATTTTAGTTGAACGTGTTAAATTTACTGGTATTGTAAGAATTTGCAAAAAATAATCACAAAACTACAAGAAAAACGCGATACTGCGTCCCCTCGCGTGCTATCACTTAATAAATACATTAATGTGAATAATGCACTACACTTTAGAGTTACACGGCTCTTTGGAACGACCCTTTAGTGTTACTACTGTTTTATAATGTTCAACACACATGTAATATCGATATATTTATCAAGAAAAAAGTATAATGTAGTAAAGTTATTGTTTTTATTAAAACAATTTCAATTTAATAAGGAGAATCAAATTTATGGAAAATCAAAATTTATGGACCACCTCGAGAGTCCCTTCTTTCAAACAAAAAAATAATTTTCAAAATCGATCCATTGACAGAGGAATCGACCCGTAAACCTATATTATCTAAATCGCATATTAAATCTGTTACTATCTCTTTTCGTTGCCATATTAGTAACAAGAAAAAAACATTCTATAAACATCAAATTGTCAAGTTTTTATGAATAAGTCCCTAAGGCACTAATCGGCCCACAAATTACAGAAACTTATCACGTATAGATACGGAACTTTTACATCCGACTCGCGCTTGTCCACTATTCGGGAGTTTAATCAAAGCCCTCGGAGCTGCATGCATGCATAATCCACGGAACGCGATGCCGACATCAATTCATGCTGACTGTGAGACGGCTGCGGGGATTAAAAGTCGTGTAGAAATGACACTCGTGCTTCTTTGAGGAAAAAGGGGAAGAAAAAAAAAACATTTATTTCGGTAGGACTTAGGATCAGTTCGATGTTTCCTTACAAGCTAGGTGATTCTATTGGTAATAAGTCACTTTAACAGTTACTCTAAGGAATCATATAATTCGTACATTACGATTCCTGCATAATAAATCAGTTTCTAAATATAATGAGTGACAAGTACAAGATACGTCTCTGTCAACTTGATTTTTATAATTTTTGCTAAGATAGCTTTCCATCTATACTTCATTTCTTGAAGCGAGCTAATAGTAAGAAAAATAAGGGCACGTGATTGGTCGTTGAAAATAATTGTCTTTCTCGTGATTGGCTAGATTTGACAATTGACAATTATTGATTTGACAATCTAGCCAATCACGAGAAAGACAATTATGTTCAACAACCAATCACGTGCCTTTATTGTTCTTCCTATTAGCTCGCTTCAAGAAATGAAGTATAGTGGCGTAATACTGCGACTAATGTGAATCCACTGTATGGAGTTTCACATCTCCATAACATTATCTACCGCGGCTCGTGTCTTGCAGGTCGCAATGAAAAACCACCAAGTCTTGCCAGCGCTCAAATTGTAGAACGAGTAAATGCATAAGAATGTTTCGTGAGATTGCGACTCTGAATCAAAGTTACATACTCTTCAAGCTTCACATTTAAAAAGACTAACGCTTGAATACTGTAACGCTATTTAATGTAAATGGTAATTTTGATATTATTTACCGTTCGTCTATACAAATCTGACAAAGGTTTGAAATGTTATATTTTATATGTGTGTTAGACAGCCAAACAATTAGTTTTTTTATTAGATTTTTTTTGTTGTTTAATGAAAATAAGTACCTACTGTGTGTAGTCTTAAATTAGTTAATGTGGTGATCTTTAAAAGAATACCACAATCAAACATATTTATTGTTTATTTTCCTGTATCGTTTTACTATAAAAAAGTCTTCCCGTATGGCTCCAACCCTAACATTTTATTTACTTCTTGATTTCGAAATAATCTAAACAGTAAAATATAAAAAAGGTTAAATAAAAGGACCCGAACTTTAATTTACGGATCTTTGATCGTCAGGACAAGAGTCTAGGTACAGTTGCCCAAATGAGCCCTAGCGATACTAAACCCTCGGTTTTACAGCGAATTTTACGAGTTTTAAGAGGCAGAGACGCGCCTCGGTTAAGTGATTAAAATCGCGACTGCTGCGTTGAAACAAAGCGGGCGAAATGTTCAGATGAATTTAAATGGGAGTGGAACAAAAGAGGCGAGGAATGCGTCGTGTCATCTTGTAGAAGGATAGTGGCGCCCTCTAGACCTGCGACACTGTTGCTAAGCTTTGTCGCTTTGACCTGAGTAGTTGTGAAATCAGTAGCGTAACTCCGTTGAAATCATAACTCCGCTGAATCGCTGTAGTTTGCGCAGTAGCATAATCTTCATTAAACAAACTATGGACCTATAATAAAATGTAGTGAGCACGGGCTTAAAAAAAAAAATCTCAGTTTTGAAATATATAGACCCAGGTTTTTATCGCGTTATATATTTACCTACCTTATTTATTTCCCGAAGTTTCGGCTATGTTACAATAGACATGGTCGCGGACATAAATCGCTCCCAAAATGAATAGTATCGTGTAAAAACGGGTATCATGGCCAGCTTTACACTATAATGGCACCGCGACCTTTTGATACCTCGGAAATGCACCTCAGTATCTCACCTTTTCAACGCCTCAAAAGATTTGTTTTACAAGTTTTTATGAATCTCAGATTAAGTTGTCGACTTTAATTCAAGACTAATTGCAAATTGGAAGCTCGAGGCTCTTTTTGTAGCAAACTATGCGATGTTTTGGATTTAGAAGTTTATGTATTTATAATAGTGTAAAACCACAGTTAGGTGTTTCATTATTTTAGGGCGGACTGATTACCACTCGTTCACAGAACCACGGCTTAGGAAATAAATGGATTTATTTAATGTTCAAAATAAAGTCGCGTTGTAATGTTTTAGTTAGGTAGCAAATAAAAGTACATAGCATTTTTCCAGTAAAATGCGTATTTATTAACAAAGACTTTAGGTCAATCTAAGAACTCGTCACTTTCACAAGTAGGTACTACATAAAACTTAATAAAATTACAGAGCCTTATTTGTTGAAAGGTCGTTCCAGACAAATTGATGCTATAATTCGAAGGGCCCAAGGAAAATATTACAACGCGAATGGGAAACCCATTTTCGTAAATAAACACGTGCTCACGAATATATTTTGTCATAGCTTATTACTGAGCACATTTTGGTAACTGTCTTTCATCTTGTGTCCTTATTTTGCGAAATTATGTCGTACAGGTATTGTTTTTTTTGGAAAGGCAATTTGTTTCTTGATGATCGTAAATTCTGTAGCGCATTTGTATATATGTAATATGATCAGGACTGTACTCTCAAAGTACGGCAGACATATTCTTTCAGATGTTTAAGGGGTAGTCAAATGTATGTCCCAAAACATATAAGGAAGGTGCTTTACATTTTACAGAAACATTTCATACGTGACAGGTAGCAAGCCTTTAAACACTACTCGACAGCGAACTAGTTTCTTCGGTAACGTTTCGCGTAGCGCCAATAAATTTTCGAAGTAAAACAATTTTTTGAACCCACGACCTTCCGGTCGAAAGTCGTGGTATTCCCATACGACCATCACGGCTCATGTATAATAAATTTTTCTTGGACATAATAAAAAAATATTCTTGGACATTCCACACATATATACCCTTCGTAGATGTACATTGCTTCTTCTGCGTTTGGGATGCAATTCCCCAGTCGTGTTCACTCGAACCAGTTATCCTACTAATGATTTGCACAGCCGAGCTCTAGTCCACGTTGTTTAACTTCACCGTCATGATATCTTCACGTAATTGCCTCAACATTATTACCCCCTTATGCGTATTAGACCAGTAAACCTATATTAGCTAGGCAAGGGCGGATCCAGCTTTGGCTTCTGGGGGGGGTCACAGAGTCAAAGCCGTTTTTTAAAGTTTTGTTTAGGATCGATTCTTATTTTAGCAGAAAGAACGCGAGCGAAGCGAGTAATATTTTTTTAAGATAAAATTATGTAGGTACCTTTTATCTTGTAAGAAACGATGCGAGCAGAGCGAGTTAACTTTTTTGTAAATCGCGTACACAGAACATATTTACTCTGATCGCGTAGCACTAGGTATTGTTAATGGCCGGTTCTTATTCAGATAAAAATGACGCGAGCAAAGCGAGCAACATTTTTTTAAATTAAAAGCAACGTAGATAGATACTTACGTTACTTTTAACTTAAAAAAAACTATATAGGTAGTTCGGTTCTTATTCTGCGGGTAATGACGCGAGCGAAATGTTGCAACGTTGCACTTGGTTTTCTCGGCTCTTATATTGCTCAAAACGCTACGAGCGAAGCGAACAAAATTTTGAAAGATAAAAGCATCGAGGCACTTGGTAATGTTGAGGGTCGGTTCTTATCCTAGTAAAAACGATGCGAGCGGAGCGAACAAAATTTTTTTAGGTTAAAATCAAGGTATCTAGTTCGGTTCTGCGAGATAAGACGACCGTAATTTTGCAATGTAGCACGTGGTTTTGTTCAGGGTCGGCTCTGATATGGCTCGCAACGCAACGATGCGAGCGAAGCGAGCAAAATTTTTTTAACATAAAAACATCGTGTCGTGGCCTTTCGTTTTGTTTAGAGCAGGTTCTTATAATGCGAAAAACGACAAGTCCGCAACTAGTAATTTTATTGAAGACAAAAGCATCGTGTCTCTTTGTTTTGTTTAAGGTTGACTCACATCCTGGTAAAAACGGCGCGAGCGAAGCGAGCGCAATTTTTTTTAAGTTAAACGCGTTTGATTCTCGATAAAAACTGAACTAGATACAAGCAGCGTAGGTAGCTAGATACTAGCAAGTTTTTAAACTGTGAGAATCGATGCAAGCGAAACGAGCAAAATTTTTTAAACGTGTCACTTGGTTTTGTATATGACCGGTTTTTATTCTGCGAGAAACGACGCGACTTGACGCGAGAGAATCATTTTTCACTTAAAAGCAACAAGCTTAGGTCAGGTTCTCATTCTGCTGAAAAAACATAATTTTTGCATTCAACAGTCACAAGGACTCCTGCAGTAAATTCCAAAACATTGCTAATCGAGCTTTGAATGAGGCGAACGAAGAGAGGAGAGCACGGCTCTTAAAAATATATAAACCTTAAATATAAAAACATAGCCTGCCTAGGTCCTGGGCTCGCCCCAGGGGGGGGTCATGACCCCCGTGACCCCCCCCCTGGATCCGCCCTTGTAGCTAGGGCCGCACCATTCTTGCCTGATTCTTTCCACTCCCTACGAGTTACATTACATTGGAACAGGCAAAATAATCGCCTAGCATGTAAGACAATGTCAAAGTTATCCTTGAGGTCTTACAGAAATAAATGATTCTTTATAAAGCCGATCAATAGGCGACTTAGACTTATCTACAGTGCTTAATATTTCAGCCTTTACACGCTCGAAGGACCACTAAAATGGCACAGCAAAAACTTGGCAAGACAGGGAGTGGATTCCTGAAATTCACGCGTCAAATAGTTGGCGGGATCCAATCAGCGACGATGTGGAAGATTGATGTCGCATGGCGGAAAACGACCGCAGCCAGTTACATGCTTTGCACGTGCGTCAAGGTCGTAGGAGTTTGTATAATACTAACAGCACGTCCCGGCTTTGTACGGGTGTACTAATGAAACTACCGGGATAAAATAGCCTATAACCATCCCGACAGTCCATTCTACACATTCGGTGAAAAAACTTTTGAATTCGGCTGAGTAGTTTCGGAGATTACCTCCTTCAAACAAATAAACCAAGATTACCTCTTTATAAAATTGGTATAGATATAAGATTACAAAGAGGTCATGTTGGTTCATTTGTTTGTAGGGGGTAATCGCCGTAACTACTCATAATATTTTAAAAATTTATCGTGAAGAAGTAACGAACATTCACACTACTATGTGTGAAATTGATCTGATTGTTTTGATTCGAAGGGAAACTAGATCTCGCGTAGGTAGGTACCATTGGTTGGCGGCTTATTTTTGTTCACGTTTACTATCCTCTCTGCAGCTTATTCCATGAAATCATAATCCTTTTGTGAAAGCAAACGTATATTTTTGCACAACAGTATTCATACTAATTGGTGTACTCGTATTACTCTGAACTCAGTATTAACTATTCTATGAATTTCATTGCGAGGTATCCACTCATTTGCAAATTATACCGCACATTATAATTCATCGGCTCTTTGATAAACTGCTATTCAGAGAAAACAAAACATCGGATGTTGCAATACGGAAACTCTGTATAATGATCGGATACGGTAAACAAGACCATTGTTTAATGTTACACGAACTACAACTCTTGAAACTATTGATTTTAATTACCTTTATAATTGAGGGAGAGACTGAATAAAAAAAACACTGACCTGATCCTAAACTGGATATAAAAATAAGGAAAATTAATGCCGATTTTATAACATAGTTTTACGTAGGTACTAGGCGAACAGCAATAAGCAGAAGTTTTCGATTCACTCAATCCAGTTATTTAACTCGAAGTAAGTAAGTACGAGTATATGATAGTTACAAGTTTCGCGTACTAGGCGCACAGAAATAAGTCGGAGTTTTGATAAGTTCGTCATGCTAGTTTCCAGCAGTTTTACCCAACTCAACACTACTATAGTTTTGATGTACCAGGCGCACAGAAGTAGGCAAGAGTTCCGCGTTCCGTGATTTACACGCGGTCTGCAGTGTCGCGATGTAAAATGGCCTAATAATTAATTCATGGCGCTAGCTGAGGGCCCCGAGCAAGCTGAGAAGGCAGGGTTGTCTCCACTTAGATGATATTACTTATTAATACGAACCGAAGTGGAATTAGGCGCCCACTGAGCGAAACGCATTTCACAAACTAGTTAAAACTTTACTTTGTAAAAATATGTAAGAGTGTGCTTACATAGTTTTTAGTCTATTATAAAATTTGTGGGACATGATAATGTGGCGATGACTTCAAGGTTCTGCCCCCCGATTGTCTAACTTGTTTCAAATTGTTGCGAATCAAAAAAAACAGTAATCCGCGAAAACGGTCAGATGTTATGCTAAATATGTAAGTTAGTACGTATGTAACTTACATCCTACTATCCTTCCTACTTCCTACTTAATATTATAAATGTGAAAGTGTGTGAGAATGTTTGTTATTCTTTCACGCAAAAACCGCAGGGCGCAGCTAGTACCATCATATTCCACAGTTGTTTTCGCGGATTACTGTTATTTTTGATTGGCTACAATTTGATACAAGTTAGACAATCCCCGTATTGGTTTAGAAAGACCATTAAAACTGAAATTGTCCAATATTTCCTCAGCTGTATGATGTTAATATTCAAGAAATCAACGTCTCCAACGCTGACTTGTAAATGTAATAAATTCATTTCAATAACGTTTACTTGCCGTAAGACAACATAATCTTCTATATTAATACAACATACGTACTCGTATAACATTTCAACGAGTTCGAGTCCTATACATATTAAATTTAATACCACCTTTAACTTGAGTACCCTTCAATAAAGATGAAATATTAAAATGCTTATTAAAATACTAGCTGTGGCCGGCGGTTTCATCTTCCCATTTAATTTTGCAACAATGGTTTTAAAAGAGAGACAAGTCTTTCAATTTCAAAGATGATTGCGTCTAGCGAAACTTCTGCAGTAACTATCAGTGCCCGCGCTTCGCTCGCATGGAACTTACCCGGATAAAAAGAAGCCTATGTGTTAAACGCGAAATATAAGATTATTTACATAGATCGTTTTTTCTGCTTCAGGCGAAAAATTACTAAACGGATTTGCCTGAAATTAAAAAAAACAGATAGGCTATTTTTATCCGAGTAAGTTCAACGCGAGCGAATATTTTGTATCTACACCATCCAGTATAGCTAGAAAATATAAAAATTGGGAAATGGTAATAAGTATCAGCCCTAGAGCTAAGGGTGGTGAGCGTAAGATCGCCTAGTGCCTACGATTAGTTAAGTAGCATTCGTTGCGTCATACCTAACGTGGATGAACACAGACAAAGCATTGTGCGCTCATTTTTATATGGAGTTTGGGGGATTGCACCTTTGTGTATGTTTGCAAGCACTTGGAATTAATGGTGTCTATGGATGTATAGTGAAGTGTTGGTTGGTATCGAATTTTAACTAGACTTCGCCAGTTTGAAGCGGTTCAAATCCTGACCGAGCGTAAATTGATTTTCTCCGTCGAAAATACGATGAAGGAATAGAATAGTACCAACCAAACCAAAATAGTATTTAGGTAAGTTAAATATGAGGTACATTTGTGAGGACTAAACAAATATGGACATATTAAGAATAATGTAGCTCTTTTATCTCTACTACTTCTTTCATATTAAAATAGATCTGAGAGTCTTTTGAACAGTTAGATCTCTTTGATTAAAATGTCTTAAATTTACACATTTCTGTGTAAAGAACACAACCATATTATTGCAAGTATCAAGAAATTAACACCCTTATACTCGTATATATCGAGGTTAATGAACCTCATAACATAATGCGACTTATCAACAATATCACACGTTGTCATTATGACAAAGATGGATGGTTGCGGTGATAATGATATTGTAATAATTGTAACCTAAATGTACAAATTAACAGCACGATTGTTATGTTTATGGAAAGATCTATCTATCTTTACTAATATTATAAAGAGGTAATGTTGGTTTCCTTGTTTGTTTGTTTGACGGAGGCATCTCCGAAACTACTCAGCCGATTTTAAAAATTCATTCACCGTTCTGTAGAATGGACTGTCTGGAATGTTATAGGCTATTTTTTATCCCAGTAGTTTCTTTAGGACACCCGTGCAAAGCCGGGACGTGCTAGTGGTCATATATTTTTAATTAGGTACATGGTGAGTTTATTTTCAGAGTTAAAGAAAGACGGGATGTAAACAATGTACCAAAGCGTGGTACCAGGAGTGCAGACACAGTAAGGAGATTTAAAACGTGTCTGAACAAACCGCAACAGTGGCGCGCAACGTTGGCATGTGTCACTGCCCTGACGGATTGCCCGCGGCCCCATGTGGCCATTTAAATAACATTTAAATTAGGTAATTTTATACAATGCCGGCTTAGAGGAAAGGTTTCCAAAAGGCAGACCATTTAATTGCATTGGAGATAAATAGACTCACCAATGTAAGAATTATTGATCACGGTTGAAGTTGGGACATACCTGAAAATAAAAATAAATATTTAGTACAATATTCTGAAAACTTATTAAAATATAGAGGACAAGAAACTATCTTGCAAGGATTTTGTCTGTAACTTAATTAAATATTGAGTAAGGCACAACTCTTAACATAAAGAAAATGCAAAAAATCAGACATGTAAACATAAGGAAAAGAACAAAAACTACCGATGCATTGAACTATGCTTACAGACTAAAATGGAAGTGGACGGGACATGTAGCCCGTCTGCAAGATGGAAGATGGACCAAGAGAGTGACGGACTGGGAAGGCCCAAGGGGTCGACGGTGCATAGGTAGGCCATACGCGCGTTGGGACGACGATATTAGAAGATCTGCTGGACCAAACTGGCTGCGAGTGGCGCAGGACAGGGAGAAGTGGAGGGCTTTGGAGGAGGCCTTCACCTGCGGGGGTTCTCAAACCTAAGTTAATAGAATAATTTTAGCTATAAACTTAAAAAAATGTAAAGAGAAATAAAAGGCTTTTTATTTTATTTATTTATTTATAAGGCACAACTCACACGAAGATGGAAGCGGCGCGCAGTTTTATTGTCATATCATTTAAACTTTATCTTCATCACCATAATACATAGTATTGCTTGAGACAAACGCAGGCGACCACGAGCGACCGTAAGCGGCGCGGCTTTTGCTTCGATCTCGGTCTGAATTGACTCAAATACGAATACTGTAATATTTAACACAACTCACACGTGCCCTCGGAACTACCAACCACTTCCGGGTATGTCAGTCAAAAAAGTGTGCGAAAACAAAACTTTGGCACAACCGCATCCGCGGGACGAAGCCATGCTAGCGGCAACTGGTAACTTTCGAGGATACGAATCCACGTCCTTTAAATAATTTTTTGTTTCCTCAATAATGGCGATACATTATAAGCTAACAGTTAAAATTTATTAACTATATAACTTGCTAAGAGCCATTACGCACTGTCGACTAGTCGCCGGCGACTTAGTCTCTCGGCGTCCGGCGACCAAAACATAGGCAGAGACCAAGCGACCAAGTGCGTAAACATCTATATGAACTAATGAAAGTCACAGTGACCGAGTCGCCGGCGACTAGTCGACAGTGCGTAATGGCTCTAAGTGTGTGCAAATAATTGTGTGTGGATGTTTTCTGAATACCTTTACTAAATTAAGATTTAAGAAGTGAACTATTTCCCGCTCTGCTTTACTTATGCTATGTAAATATCTGGTATACCAGTACGTGCACAGCCTAATCTAGGGCTAGTTAGGAGCAGCCCTCCAGCTTCATTTCAGTGGAAAGCCACAGACATGCGCCTGAACAGGCAGTGGTCCAGACCATGAGATACAAGATGAAGAAATGGAAACAAAGGAAATATGATCATAATGATCATGAAACTCTGAAATATTTTGAAAATGTCTAAGGGGGTAGTGAGAGGCATGTCCAAATTCATATACAAGATGAAAGATCAAAATCAACTAAAGTAGAGTAAGTAAGTTCGTATGAGCAATGACTAAGTCTGGTGACGAAGTCTTTTGGCAGCATAAAGCCTGTCATGGCTTTACGACTTTAAAAGCCGGAACCTATCTATCGACTGAGTAGTTTCGGAGATTACCTCCGTCAAACAAACAAACTTTACCTCTTTATAATATTAGTATAGATAAGTGATGCAAGTGATACATTCGTAAGCATGTTTTACATAAAATATAATTTATCTCGATAAACTCATAGTACGATACGATATAGTAGTAGATAGTTTAACTCGCTGTGCTCTTCAGTATAAACCATACGCCTTTCTCAGAAATTGAAATAGCTGGTCCACTCAATCCTTGGAGCGGAAACTTCTGGAAGCAACTCCTAAACCGTGCGGTCACTTTGTGCTCGACTATTTTATTGGAACATTTAACCAAAGGACTCTTATATAGACTGGATTATATGGGTATTTGTCAAAGGTGGCCAATAGGAATTATCAACCAGACGCAGTAAATCCAGTGCTCATGCACTGGATTTACTGCGTTCATTCATATGAGACTGTGGTATTATCTTGATTGCCACGAACGCTAGACGGTTTTTCTGGTTTTATTGTGTACAGTAAATAAAGTAATGGAAATGTGTACTTATGAAACAGGTTCTATAACACTTTTTTAAAAATATTCAAAAATAAAAGATAGAAAACTACTTTGAAGCTTCAAAGTTACCGTTAAGGAACTATGATGTTCCTCACGACCAGTTCATTTTAGCTTAAAAATTTCTCACCAAAACATATGGTAAGTCCAGTTTTCATTTGCCTGCATTTAATTAGTTTGGTCCACTACTTCATACTCCAAGTTGGTAATTGAAGAGTTATTAGTGAGGGTTTGAGGATTAGATAGTTTTCGAAGGTTGATCGAGTTATTCTAATGGAATCTGACCTCCCTGTTTCAACCAAACTCATTGTTACCAATTACGGTTATCCAGATTCCAATTTCAAAACTTCCTTGAACTGTAATGAAGATTGTGTTAATAAGTTACTCTCGTAAAAACTAACACCTGGATGACGGAGCTTTGCTAAGTATTTATTTATTTACAACAGTATTATTGAGTATGCACTAATAGATCGTTCGTTCGAGGACTACGAACGCTAATGGATAGTAAGTAGAGCCATATTTTACAGTTTTTCCGGGGTTGTCATAGCATAAAAAAAAACAAATAAATTTTAAAATAATTTTGATATCATATTAGTACAATTTAAACTTTAGCGATCTTACATATTGAATACGTGATAGAGAGATAATAATATGTATCATGTTTGTGTACAACAAAGTGTTAATTCATTCATTGAAACCTTCGTCACTATAGTTGGCCACCGCCAACATTACTTAGTTAATTTAACAGGAAGAAGGTATAATTAAAGCAATGGACACCCATACACGAAGGACCGGTCTTTAAACTAATCAACACGTCAAACGTTCGTTTATAATTAGAAGCGATGTTGTCTATGGCTAAAATAGCTGAGCAATTCCTTTGTATATTTAATATGTGAACTAACACATTTAAACAAAACAAACCAGTCACAAAAGTTGGGAAAACATAAAAGAAATGGCAAAATAAAAAGAAATATTACACCCATTCCAATATCGAAATAGAGAGAAATTTCTTGCACTCTCGAGGTACATTTCTGTTCATACTCTGAATTTCAGTTCCTCATCAGATCTTCAAGTTTTTCAACTTCAACTCTTTCAAACGCAATAATAATTTTCAAAATCGGTCCACTATAAACATAAAAATCAGAGTACGAGTAAAACAAAAAATGCATACAGTGAAACTAAGAACATCCTAGAATTCTGTTAAAAAGTAGAAATTTGTGGTCAATACGACTATAAGAAAACATTAATGAATTAAAATGACACACGAATATTAAACTTTAATTCCAAACAAAATTTTCATTCAATATTTCAAGGAAAAAACTGTCTGTAACTTTCGCCTTGTAATTATTCTATTATCAAACGAAATACATCATTATTGAAAAGCTATTAAGCTCTAAGGACATTTAGTAATGTACAAATTCATAGTAAAAGTATTCGTATAGAAAATTGGAATAAAACATGGCTAGTAATTTCACACCAGGAAACTTATTGCCCTGTAATTATGTCTAAGTTGTGGCTTCTAATTAAACGTAGTTGTAAATAATTTTTCCATTTCCTTTTGAGTTACAACTTTAATAAGAAAAATATATTGATGGAGTTTACCATAAAATGGCTCAGTTATTGGTAATTCGAAAATTTGAAACCAGAACCCACAATTTACCCTATATGCCTCGTTCTCAATAATCTGTTTACACATATGTAGTAAACAGTCTTCGTGTACAACTGTACACCCTTTTTAGAAGCAATTAGCAATGTATTATTCATGGTAGAAAATGCATCGCTTTAATACATGCTAACACAACGCTTCAAGCTTGTAATTGGTGGGTACTTGTACTATTTATTCTGTGGTCTTAAAGTGGCCTTTCAAGTAATCCTACTGAATAATTGTGTCTGTGGCATTTTACTGCGATTTAGAATCACACGGACTTGTTCCTAGTTTAAATGGTCACGATGCTTAATACAGATTGTATGGAATTAGAGCTTGTGCTTGCTATGTTTGTATTTACTACACGGAATAATGTATACCTAAGAAAACTGTGTCAGTTTATTTCTCTAGTTTCCATAGAAACATGGGGAAATCTAAAACCACAAGGGAGATAAAGAATGAACCATAAAGTAAGAAGGAAAGAAAAATGTGTATTTTGAAAATGCTTGTTTTGTTTGACAGAAAATACTCCAGAGGTAGTCAAAAATTAAAAACCTGATGAGATCCTCATCAGGTTCTCAATTCGTAATTATGAAGAGAAATGCGCCTTGGAAGTGCGTAAAATGGCTTTTAACGAAATTTAAGTCGATTTTAAACATTTTGAATTGTTAATGGAAGCTCCATTTAAACAGTACCTTGAACAATTCCAAAATATTGATCAAACAAGAGGTTCCGAATGTAGCCGGCTGAGCTCGGTGCCTGTGCCTCGGCCTCACGCCGAAATCCATTAAACCGTGCCCTCATGATATATGGCCCAAAACTGTCACGGCTGAATTATCTACGAGTGTAAACTAGGGCTGCCACAAGTTACATCTGTTCAAATCCCACTAAAATTATAATGAACTCAAAAAAAATGTGTAGATTTGTGGAATGTGGATGTTTGTTGCTCTTTCACGCAAAAACGACTAAACGGATTTTGAGCTGGAATCATACATAGGCTACTTTTTGTCCGAGTGCGAAGCCGCGGTCGAATAAGTACCTTTAATAATCCAACTTGACCTACCAAGTTGGATTAATATAGGTAGTCAAATCTTGCAAAAAAATTGAATGGAAAGATCTGTTTTCTGTGTGCACAGTGGGACTCAGCCAAGAATCGGGATGGTTGGAAGAGTTTGGGGGAGATCTTTGCCCAGCAGTGGGACGAAATAAGTTAAAGAAAAAAAAATAAGAAAAAACTGCAGTAAAATGCATTAAGCGAAATGCCATGAAGGAAACTCAATGTGGTTAATTGTAAACCTTGACGTGGACCTCGTGGCACGCCATGCAATGCAATCAAACATTATACAGTTAATTTATAGTTGCAATTTTCATACCACGGCATAATTGTTGTAATTTTAAATTATTTTTAAATATTTTTCATAAGGCAATTTAAACATTTTTTTTTCTCATTTTGATCGCGAAAGTTTAAAATGTACTGGGGGGTTAAAATGGCCGTTCGAGCATTTCTGCTAGCAATTCATAAACTGTCATATTTTGGTGAAAATGCTAAACAATTGATGAAATAAATGCACTATATGAATTGCTAGCAGAAATGCTTGAACGACCATTTTAAGGCCGCTGTTCCTAGTAATGTTAGTGACAGCCCTGCGTGTGCAATCGTCGGCCGGATTGGCCTCCCATACAGGCTTTGTGCGACCGCTGGAATCGTTCACGATATTAATCTGCGTTTTGACAACTTGTTTGTATTTCCATTCGGGGAATTATTTATACCTACTGTAAGGCTGTCGGCGGACAATCGGCAATAGGAAATGAGAGTGGAATGTTTAGTGGGAAATGGAAGAAGAACACATGTTGTGACCTCTCATAGTGGGATAAGGGCAGGAAGAAGAAAAAGAGTGGAATGTTTAAATTTACCTGAAATACCTTTGAAAGGAGTTTTTAAAGGATTTTGACAACTAATGATTATAGTCTGAAGCAAAAATACACATTTTCACTATAAGAAATCATACTGTACTAGAATTAAATTATGCAGTAGGTACCTACTCTTTAATACTATTAACGGCTGTGATCGGACGGCCTTTTGACGATGAAAATGTCACACAGCATAGCAAATCAGGGTTACAGGGTATTGGGAAATTATGTCAAAACGTTTTTGATTTATCGTTGGAAATATTTATTTTGTGATAACTCATAACAAGGTATATTTTTAACTTTTACGGAAAAGAGGGGTATAAACATATACGGCCTCATGACAAAAAACTAAAAAAACCTTGGTTTTAACCTGGTCTATCAAAACCATGGTCTAAATTAGTTCGCCTTATATTACGGTTTAAAGAAAATGATGATCACAAACACTGGTTTAGCGATAATCCATGGTAAAATGCTAAACCTAGGTGATCCCTAGGTTAGCTGTGGTATGTCTCTTAGTTTGTGTCTGAGTCAGACTGAGTTTCCACCAAGAGTTCTTCAGAAAAAAAAGAGTAATGCACGCACATACATGCAAACTTTCAAGTTTATTACATTATAGGATTCAAATATTTTTTAATCCAAAATGTTGGTCAAAAGTCATAAAGCAATTATAGAGCAATCAAAGGTGGTAAACAATTCCGGGCAGTAATAGAAATGAACGCGAGAAACTTACAATTTTCTTTCATTAGCTGAGGGGTAATTACGTTATTCGTATTCGATGGTGGAAAGCGGAAGAAGTATTAGACCAAATTGTAGAGCTGCACATTTGGTAAGCGTATAGCGTGTAGGAACAGTGTAATCAAAACATTTGGTATTGCGACTGCTTTTTTTTTATTTATACTTTTTTTAATCCATACTAATATAATAAAAGGGAAAGTGTGTGTGTCTGTCTGTCCGTCTTTCACGGCAAAACGGGGCGACGAATTGACGTGATTTTTGTGTGGTGATAGTTGAAGGGATGGAGAGTGACATAGGCTACTTTTTATCCCGATATTCCCGCGGGAACGGGACTTACGCGGGTGAAACCGCGGGGCGCAGCTAGTAGTTTATAAAATTCAAATCTCAATAGATTTTTTGTGATTTTGCACTCTTGAAATAGACTGTAGCGCCACATTGGCGTTGTATTTCGCGAATATTGTGTGAACTAATTGATTTTGTGTCAATTTTCTATGACGATACAATTCTGTCAAAACTGATTTCAAGAGTACCAAATTATCGTAATATCGGGATCGCGTTGACTTTGCATTGCCTTCAAGAGTAGCTACCCTGAGCTACACTACAGCTAAAACTGATCGCACATTTGTCAGCACCGTACGCGCGCATTTAGAATTCGTTATATGCAATGATGAAACCTCGCAAATACTCGTATATCCGCACCGTACGCGCCGCATTTCGTCAAAATATGCGACCCAATTTTAAAATACGGCGCGTACCGCGCGTACGTTGCTGACAAATGTGCGATTAGATTTTCACGTATAATGCCGGTGTAAAATCTCTAGTCAGATCAGTACACAGGAGTACGTATCGAGGGGCGATGAGTGGTAGACATGTGCTACACTTGAACGTCGGCTCATTATACCAGCTCGCTTTGTTTGCCCACAGAGAGGTTTTGTAAATGAATGTTCGAGGCTATAAGCATTTAGGATTTATTTTATCAAATAATGCTTGTAGATTAAGTATGGAGTTTGATCTTTATTATTTAAGTACCTACACTAGCTGTTAAGTTCGTACTGCCGTTTTTTCCCAATTTTTTAGGCTACTCTGCCTAGTTAAATTAGTAAACAAATAAATATTGGACATTCCACCATCTAATCCCAAGCTAAGCTACTTAATGCTTGTGTTATGGTAACCAGGTGACTGATATACTTGGATTATTTTTTTCAGAACAAACAAACACTTGTCCTGTAGCGAGGATCGAACTCGCAACCTCTGCGTCTCAGGCAGGCCTTCGCCCTCTGCGCCACAGAGGTCGTCAAAAAGGTATTACCTAAAGAATGTCAGAAATAGAAATGCTAAATCAGTCTCGAACCTTGAACCAAGTTTTAAAAGCCCCAAACGTATTTTTAGCCTTTTCCGATAACGGTGTTTGAAGTTACGTTAAATATTTGAAAACCATTTGGTAAGAGATGTAAACGGTTTTCATACCATTCAAGTCAGATTACTCGGAATATTATAAATCGTGTATAGCTGTAAAAATGCTTTATTTACAGAAACTAAACTTAGTTACCTACACATTTGCATTGCTATTATTATTTATATATTATTTGTATAGCTTATTTATTTATACTTTATTGCACAACAAAATAATAAAAATAACTTATAAATATAAAGGTAATCGCAAAGGCGAACTTAACCCTAAAAAGAGTTCTATCCTATGAGTTATAGCCTATCCTTACTCCAGCGGATTGCGCGCGAAGTGGTGAACAACCCGCAAAACAGGAGTGTAGATTCCATTCGCACATTCTTCAAAGTTCGCGAAATTTTAAATGACTCCCAGTCAGTAGAAAAAACAACTCTACTATAGTATTCTCTATTGTAAGCACTTTGCCATATTCTTAGAAACACAAATCCAAGAATTGGAAGTAAAGAAACGATTGACCAATCCTAAACAAATACTAACAGTAGCAAATTGAAATATCCTGATTGTTCAATCTCCTTCGATTACAGATACGCCTACTTAAGTTTTAAAAGCTTTTTCGAAGATTTCATGAATATTAATTTAATAATCTATCTATAATATGTATGTATTTACAAAAAAAATGTATATTATTATAAGTACTATATCAGTAATCTGGTTACCATAAACACAAGCATTAAGTTGCTTTGCTTAGCTTGGGACTACTAACAGGCAATAGAATCCCCTAGTTTTAAGGAAGTGACGTTTCTAAGTGGTCTGTATTATGATTTTATTGAATAAATATATATTGACTTTTGACTAGATGACCCTGTGTGGAATGTCCAAGGATATTTATTCAATGTTTCAAACAAACAAATTAAAGATTTGACAAATTGCCGTAAATGATAGAAACCGAACAGTAGCTGTTTATAACGAGAAGGTAATAAAAGCAATCTCGTTGTAATTTCAATCAGAACAGTCAGACAAACAGTCTGCCGCGTAGTCACGTACGGAGACGGCTAACCATAGCGCAGGGGTGTAGTCAGGGTCGTAGATGGGGGAAAAACCGATCTATGCTGTTTTATTGCCTTGGTTTGACTTGATTACTAAATAACACTGTCTGTGAAATGCGGTTTTTAAAACATGTTTTTTCTTTGCGTAAACGTTTTTTAACCGACTTTAAAAAAAGTTTCACTGTATGTATTTTTTTTTAATCCCTGAGTTAAAATATAAAGATAATGATATGATAAGTGAAGCTGTCAACGGCCTTGCTTACTTTTTCGTTTATTTTTTCGCTATACATAAGCCAATATATTTCACCCCCCCCCCCACTTACCCCCTTGACTGGAGCAGGTTCTGCGCTTGTAGTGCAAACATAGTGCTCCCCAAGGCGCCCTGAAGTGGCGCCGACAGAAACGCTGAGCGAGGATCGATGCTTCAACTCCTGTTTCAAATATTTGTACGCTCGACTGGCTAGGACCCGAGAAAGAATGTAAAGGGCAAGGATGTTATAGGAAAACAAGGATCTTTAATGTATCCCTAGAATTTCTACGCGATCAGACATTAAAATAGCAACACAGATTTTAGCTACTGCAATCTTCAGCGAACAAAATTGTACTAGTACCTACCTATATTATTTTGTTCCAGAATGAATGAATGCATAGCATATAAGTATCATAACTTGTCTCATTAGTGGACCAGCGTAATCTCTCCATCTCGAGCGGAGTCATTAGCCCGCGTCAAACTTCAATGCTATCGATTTCCAAGTTTGCACCAAGTTCGCTAATTACGAACACAGGGATGTGCAGAACCGCTGTTGCACTCTTAAATGAGAATACATCGTAAACTGTTTTCTAAGAAACTTTTTCACTTGGCGCGAAAGAGCAGCCTTACCTAGGCAAGTTACGTGTTATAATTTGCATAGACAATCGTTTATAAAAAAGTATAGACATTGACATAATTCGATAACAAAAACTTAAAAGGTCAAAAATATCAAATCAAAGGAATGGCGATGATATTTAATACAAGCAGTGGTTTTTTGTTAAAGTCTAAAACATAAAATGTTGATAGATAGATAAAAATTTTAAGTTTGCAGGTATTACCATAAAAAATTGTATTTATTTCACACATCGACTGAACCAATTTCAATAAAACTCTAAATAGATGTAGCTCGTAACTGCCACTAGAATATCGTGGACGAAAACTAGTAGGCATATTAAGATTAGTTATTTAGCATTGAACATAAGTACTAGGCGAGCATAAGTTAATGAAAGCTCAAGCTAATCTTATGAGCTGCATGTCATGGAGCTGAACAGAGACAGCAAGAGTTAGCAAAGCGTTAGAAGGAGACGGCGGCATGGTATCAAGTTTACGCGTCATTACTCGCGCGTGTCTTGCATTGTTTCGTTTGTGTACGTCACTTTGCACGTGAGTGTACAGTCAGTTTGAAACTTTCGTAAGTTGTACTCAAGTGTAACACAAGGGAATCTCATTTCAGTGAGAGACGCGACTGTAATGATCGTTCGTACGAGTTCGTCCCTTTTATCAACGAAGATTTTTGGCATTGAATAGTATCATTGTCAATATTTTACTGCACAACAAGCTTTAGTCCGTTTTTTATCATTATAGAGATAAGCTAGTTTTATTCATTCTATCACATTGTGTGTCTATAATTTTCTCATATTTTTCTGTGTGCATCTAGCAGTATTTTTTTTATTAATTTCAATCTTCCAAATTTTTCTAACCACGTCTATTTTTCACTCACTCAACTTTTGTTGTTTCGTTCTCACCAACACCACAATTTATCAACAACGCCATCTACAGCTAAAGCGAGTAAACAAGTGAAACATCGACTTCTCTTGCTGACTGTACAAACGTCACTTAATGTTCGCGAGGTGTGGGTTTATCTCGTAACATAAAGGGTTTATGTGGATTATGTGTTCTCCCGGGGCGCATTATACGGGTTCCTATCAATGATGGCTCTGCGCTTAACTTTATTACACTAAATTGTTGTTTTACAAACATACAAATTGTACAAACACTTTCTTTTTCTCATTTCTTTCCTATATGAAGACAACTTATCATACCAGCTAAAATATGGCCTATAACCATCCCGACAGTCAATTCTACACATTAATGAAAACTTTTTTTAGAATCAGCTGAGATTCGGAGACTACCTCCGTCAAACATACAAAACAACATTACCTCTTTATAATATTATGAATAGATGAACATTTTACGTACAAAAATTTGTTTAATAATATAATGCCCCATTTCTTTTCTTAACTTAAGAATATAGTTAGTAAAAGTATCCATCCAGCTGAGCTTAAACAGCTCCAATATGTCATGATCTGACTCCATTCACGCTCCATTGTCAAAGGTCCTGAATGCAAGAACATAAAATCATCGGACCCCCAATATGCATTACAAAGACACTTACTCCATAAATTCTACTCCTCATTCAGGGTAGAGTTTGATGGGTCGTTAAATGTTAGTGGGAAAGGAAACGAAAAGCCGGGAAGTTAGCTATCAAAAAAGCCGGATGTTTTATCAATCAGATTGTCAAAATTGCCGGACTTTATGAGATTCAGATATTTACAAAGTGATTCATTCATTGAAGATGGTAATGATTAAATCAAATTTCTCTTTTATTTAATTATCTCGATGAGGAATTTATACATTAAAATCCTAGCAAAAACATTAACATTGGAGTAGTATTTCTACTTATTGATACGGACACACAATTCAAGAAGGTGACTATTCTAAGTGGTCTGTAATAAGGTCTTATTGAATGAAGATATTTTGAGCTTGAATGTCAAAAGTATTGTAAATCGGTCATAGTTTATTCGTATATATATTTTCAGATTATTCCATGTAAATATCGTCATCTTTTCTACATCAGGAACACATTGTCCGGACAGGAAATCAAAAGCTCTAAAAGACCGGACACCGCCCTCCCTAATAGATAAATGGGTCCTTGTTACAATACCTAGTTTTACGATCGCTTAATATGTTGGATGTCGTGTCCGGTGATTGAATAGTTTAATTTTAAGCTTGAGTCATTGACGCGGGCTTTTAATAAATTGTTGTACAAATTTTTACTACTGTCAGATGAAATTAGAAAGATATGGGAATAGGAAGTTGACATTTATGTCGATTTTAAGGCATTAAAATCGAATTCTACACTCTGGCTAATAGAATTCAATGCATGACGCTTTTCAACAAAAATCTTTTGTCTATAAAATTCTGGATATTATAAGTTTTCGGTTAAAAGTTAAAGCAGTCGGATCATATTTTGTTTGTTAAAGATATGTTTCAGGAGTAAGCAGAGACCACGCACTTCACTTGCTACGATCCTGACACACCTCTTTCGCCTCATCTATTTTATCCATAATTCCACTATTTTTGAGCGACGCATAAAAGGTATTATATTTTATTGGCAGTTTTCAGCTGACGCAACAAACTGTCGACCCTAAGGGCCGCGCCACACGTTTCCCCGCGCTGATGGCTGTCGTTACGCCGTGTAATTGCTCTGGGAAGGCAGTAGGGTTGACTATCATTGTTGGAACAAATTCACTTGCACTTTGACTTTTCGTAGTGCTTGTGGCGAAGACTGCTAAAATGCTAAGACGTGCTTGATAGATAGTCGAAGTTAAGCAACGTTCTGGATGGGTGACCGCAAATGGTATTATCGGCTAAGTGCTTCCGTGCTTCGGAGGGCACAAACTTGTTTTCTATTACGAGTATAATAGGTAGTTTATTCAACCAACTGTTGAGCTGACTCTTTCGAAATACCTCATGCTTTTTATCTGAACCTAACACCAAATAAACATAATTTTAAAAATAAAACACATTTTCAGATTTACAATATACAAAAAACAATTACAGCTTAAAGTAACATTACAAAACAAACGATTAATAAGCCTAACAACTAAAGAATTCGAATGCAAAAAAAAACAAACGACACCGCCCAAAGAATTTAACGTTCAAAACGCACGGACAGAAAAACTTAACAAGTGTGGAGAAAGGATTACAGAAAAATGCCTATAAAAATATCATGCTTGACAGATTGTATTATACCAAAAGCCGTATTGGGTAGTCAAACGTGCGTGACAAATATTAGGTCGAGACTTAATAGTTTTTGTGACAGCCCTAGCGTTCGAGTCGTCAATGTCATATTCTGTACTGTATAAGTTAGGTTCGTCATTTTTAGTCTGAAAGCTTATTTTTTAACTGATGACAAAAGGCTCCCCCTTTCCGGTCATTTGTACGCTTTCTATATATTGCACATTAAATGATTTTAAAACATAATGAGTAGGTGGTGTCAATAATGGTTTAGGTGCTGCCGGCAAGCTTATTCCATCATAACAATGTCTTTAGAGTAGTCAAATTGATCTGCAAAAAAAAACAATTCATGGTTTCATCATGAGCAGTATAAAACTACATATTTAAAAAAAATCACACCACTATTTGTCAATGCGGGTTTTTATGAATATTTTTCATGTTACTCTTACGACAAAGAAAAGAGGTAACAAAATATTTAATAGACGTTTTAGCTAACGTAAGTTTATTATACCAATTTGCTTAAGACCATATCACACAATAAAAGCTAGGTGACAGCCATTTTATACCAGTTCCGAGTCATGACGAATAAAACTTTAGTCTTAAAGAGCCACTTCATCAAATAGCACAACGTACGAGCTTTTGGTAACGAGTTCTACCATTCCAAAACCATATAATAAGGAACATCTATTTAAGAATGCAAAGCATGAACCAAGTGGTCCAATAGCTTGGGAAGTGAAAACAGTAAATTCGAATCCAAATCAAACTTTTATTCTGATTTGGACTTCTAATAGACTTGGTCAAAAGTGGATTCAAACACTAACAAAAACCGGAAAAATACCCTACTGTTAAATATAAAAGACTAGCTGCGGTATCACCCGTGTAAGTACCGTTTCTGCAGGAATATTGGGATAAAAAGTAGCCTATGTGATATTCCAGGTCTTTAACTAAGTGCCTATATTTCAAATTTCTTTGCAATCGGTTTTGTAGTTTTTTCGTGAAAGAGGAACAAACATACATCCACACTCACAAACTTTCGCATTTATAATATTAAGAAGGCTATAACAGTTCAACGGAAATGATTGCTGAAAACGAATCAAATGTTAGGAAAATCTCATTAAATTGCATTAAGCACTAAACTTGGCACGTATAAAACGTAATAAGAGCCGAGTGATTATATAACCTATTTCATTTCGAAGGAAGGTAATAAATGTTATAGAAACTGTTATCGCAGTGCATGCATATTATTGCATATGTCATTAAAACATTATTGAATTCAAAAATAATTTTGCTTCAAACAAAATGTGATCAAAGCAATAAAAAATAGAATATTCTATCTATTGTCGGGAGCGAAAACCAAGAGTATAGTAAACCTACTACCGGCCTGGCCAAGACCGAAGAATCCAGCTAAAAGTATTATACATCGCTCTTTTTTTCGCTTGATTATGTTATGTCATGATTCATTGGGTAACCTTGTATAATCTTGGTTATCTTACTGCCCTAATTCCAATACACGAAGTCTTCATCATACAATCTTCCTCCCTCTACCAGCGATCACTCCTTATCCTTACTCGAGTCACCACACACACAATACATATTTTCGTAAGCATGTCCGTCGAAGCCGACCACGTGGTCAGATCGTAGTACGCGGCGACGAGTGGCGATCGATGCGATCGGTGCGCGTAACAATCGTAACTCACAAACCGGTGTAATTGCGGACGTGAACAACTAATGGCCCAGAGGCCGCTTAATGGGCCGTGCCCGTTTCATTACCGACCGCTTTCCAGCCAAAATTTTAATCCGAAAAAACGTTCACCGCGGGCGCTCCATAATAGACCTTAAGCAGCTCTTAAGGGATGTTTAGTGCTTCATTCGTCGGCGTTAACGATGTAGAAACGATAGGTTTTAGACGAGGAATAAACATGATATGGCGTCGTTAGTATCGCCCGGGGTGCGGAAACGTCAGCAGCTTCCTGTCTCAAGATGCCATCAAAAGTTGAGCTTAAATCTCTCTTTAAAACGCCATGGCTTCCTTCCTTGAATCGGCACTCGGTTTCTGCGTATCATTTTACTTCTTAGATAAAAGCTTTTTAGATGCGGATGGGAAATTATGAACTTCAGAAGCTAATGGATAAAAGAGTGTAATTTCAGCTAAATGACATCGGTCAAACTAAATAGTAAGTATATTAGTCTGATAATATCGTTTAAAATGTGTGTAGATTGTAAATATAGATGCTCAAGTATGCAAAGTTGTAGACTTGGACCGACTAACCGTGTAATTATATCTCAGACTTTATGTTTCAACAATGAACTGACAGACAAAATGTCCACTTGGATGGACACGACAAGAAAACAAATTTATTTGGTGTACATTCCATTCGTCTCAATTTCATTCGGGTAATCATTCTAAACATGTCGAACTCCCCTCCAGACAATTCCAGTTTAAACCGACGCATCCAATAGTCCAGAATTATCATATTTTCATAAAGCTCCCGAAGTTCACGGACAGGAGGCAATATCGACCGATTTCCATTTAATTTAAATATTGGAACACCTGCGCGGTAATCAGGCAGGTGCACGTTGGAAACTCTCCAATTATGCCAGCTCGGCTCGTACATCATCATTGAGTCAGGAGACACTTGCTGGCAATGTGAATGTTTCCGACCATGCATAGGTACTTATAGATGCTTAGGTTTGTGATTTTGTAGAAAAGTCCGGTGAAGTTATAAAGGTCCCTAAGACCACTTAACAAATTAGTCCTTCCGAAAAAAATAAATACAAAAAAATGATTTTATAGAGACTTGGACCGACGTACGGTGGCTTTTCAGAGGGCTGTATGCTTGTCTTCTACTCTGGTAGTATAAAAAACTAAATCAAATCATCAACAATAATCATTCATCTGAAAGTGCGTGTTTGGCTATTTTCTAGTAAGAAATGGCTGAACGGATAGGATAAAAATGCTATTCCATGTAGCTATTACAAAAATCTGTGATTCAAAAACGGTAATTTCATTGGTTCGTGAAAACGTGAAAATTTTACTAAAGATTTTGTAAACCAAAGAAAATATGTTATTCAGTGGAAGCAATCTGAAATCAAAATCAAGAAAAGAAACCGAAGATCAATCATACTCGACCTAAACCGATCCAATGCCATAAATAACAAATCAAACATCAAGAAAGCAATAAATCCCTTCCCTATAAAGATAACCCGACTATTGAGCAGTAAAATAAAACTACAGAATAAGCGATGCTAAGCCCTAGGGCTCATAAACATGTGGGGTTGGTACTAAAATCGGTATCATAACCGATTTTGAGGGTAGTTTCATTTTAATAGAAATTCAATTACGCTCCAACCGCGCCGGTAATGATCAGGTTCGATAAAGAATAATGATCAGGGATAAACCGCAGGTCCACGTTTCGTATTAAAACAACCTTTATTACGTTCTAGTTGGATTTAAAACGGCCTAATGTTGTAAGGTTTTATTGGTTTTCAAATCATTGAGCTGAGGTGTAATCTAGACTTTTTTTATAGTATTAACATCGCTTTTAAAGATCTTGAAAAGCTCAGCTCGAGTTTTTTTACATCACATGTAATGATTTCATACTTATAATAATTTATCTATAGAAACTAAACGTACTCTTAGTTTGAGTTTAAAAGTAGAGTTTAATTTGTCATTTAAATAAAACTCTCTTCACGTCAAAATTATGGAACGGATTTGGCCAAAACTTCAACTGCACATTTATGACCTGAAATAACACATAAATACGACAAGAAAACATCTGCATGTAAAAAATCTCAATAACATGGTTTTACTTTTTCAAGCAATCTTTACCCAATTTTGTTTTTATTTTATGTACGCCCTTACATGAACTAATCTTGTCTGCCTCAGGCCATTTTCGTTTTACTAAACAGAATATGTAACTAAATTATATTCATGCTCTATGGACTGGAAAACTACTGACGCCCCGAGCGATTTATAGTAAAAAATCGATGTACATATATAAAAAGAACTTTCACATTTTCACTAGATCTATACTTATATTATAAATAGGTTTGTTTGTTTGACGGAGGTAATCTCCGCAACTACTAAGCCGATTTCAAAAATTATTTCACCGATATGTATAGAATGGACTGTCGGGATAGTTATAGGCTATATTTTATCCCGGTGGTTTTACTAGTAGCACGTCCCAGCTTTGCATGGTATACCCGTGCAAAGCTGGGACGTGTTGCTCGTAATTTATACAGTGTCAAGAGTAGTTTCTTGCCAATACTTAACGGGACGCGATCATTATTGAGATGCAATAAGCTTGCCCAGCATCTAAATAATCCTCTCAGCTTAGCCCGCCATATAGGAAAGACAATGGTCAATACGTGTGGAGCTGACTAAGCCGCGTGTTTCCTCACGATGTAATTGATGTGAATAATTAAATATGAAAACAGTAATTATGGCACGAACACATGAATGTTACAGGTATGGTATCGCCCTTATGATTAATATTTATGTTTTATGAGCATCGAAACAAATTATTAGTAGAATTTGAGTATGTCACGAATCGATGTATCGATAAATTATTTAATGATACATCATACTGAAACACTACTTTATGTAAGTAGTGCCTATGACATTTTAGATATCTAATAGTAATCTCTGAAATGATTGATACGGTCTCAAATATTTCAGAATCTATTCAATTTTCGGGCGTTAGATACTTAAATAGACCAACAAGAAAATATTTTTATATTGATTAATTTTACAATAATAATTTACTTAAACTTAATAAATATTAAAAACCTTTGTCAATGTATCATAAGTTAAATTTCTTACCATTATTAATTAATTTCAGTTCTTGTTAGTAAATTAAATTCTAGCTCACCAAATTGTAGCGTATTCCAAATTGTATCAAATCGTACCTGAAACAAAATATATTCATTAAATACATATTAAAGAACAAGAATACATGAAGAAGCCTATACTCTGTTCACCGAGTCGATCGAAAAATAAACCAACTAAATGTGTTGTCTATAAATTTTGGTACATATGAAGGTATTTTGCTAACGTGTAAAGAAACCATTTTAGAAGAATACATTACATAAGTCAAAGTTAACTCAAATCATTTTAGAAGAATATGTTTAACCCGCCTTAGGCCCGTTTTCGACGCCAATGACGTGCGTTTATTCTTCTAACTATTCGATCGACTCGGTGAACAGAGTATATATACAAACAGAAAGTCTTCCTGTCTTCGCAACAAGAACAAAAGTCCCTAAAACGCGTAATTGCGCGCCCCGCCGTAATGGCCGTCCGTTCTGCGCAGAACTGCTTCTTCCAAATGGACTGACTTGTAAGTGGACGCTTACATTTCACTCCACATAAACCACAGTAATGTTAGGACAACTGGTTCACCATTGTGATGTCGTCTACTTTAAAGAGACAATATGACTGATACAATCAGTCTCTTTAAAGGCCAAGTAAATCACAAAATCGAGGTCATGTCTAGGTCATACGAAGTTTCTTATACCCTGATAGAATACTTTTGTAGCCCATAACAGTCACATACAGCCATTCTCAATGATCTACCTAGTAGGGTAAGGTAGATATTTGACATTAATTTCATACAAAATGTGTCAAATATCAGACAACACCAGAGAGTGATAGGTTATTGAAACTGGAAGTTAGAGCCACAGAGAGGGACTGACAGACGAAGACACTACTGGCGTAACTGTAACTGTCTTTGCCCAACTATGGGACTAGATGGGCAAGCAATAATTGTCACAAAAATTTGCTACTAGCTCATCGACCTAGATGCACATCGCTTAGATCTGATATCATTGTGTGAGTGGGCGACTAACCGATGCGACTAGTAAAGGACTAGAGAAAGCGAAAAAATAATGAGGATAATATTTGATGTGTAGATAGATAAAAAATACAGTATACGCACGCACGCGATTCTCTGCCCACAGTTAATATGGATGGATGACCATTAAACAGTAGCCCCACATAAATAGCGATAATTGGACACTAAGCGTAAAACTGTTAATTTTCTTATCTCTAGCAGTCGCTTAGATATAAAATAATTTTCGCTAATTTCGATAAGACTGGAGGGGTCGAACGCAGCATGGCTAAAGAGCGATCGTTTGTATCTCGCGGGTATCTGGTCGAAGTCTTAAACTTTTAATAACTTAAACATTATAACTTAAAAACTTAATAGTAATATTATTTTTAATTATTTAGTAATATTTATATCTACTGAATGAAGAGCACCAAACGGGTGCTGTGCGGAATAGTTTAGGCGCGCATCAATAGGTGCTACTCAAAATAGACGCGCACTGAGAAATACCTCTTATTTTCCATGAGGCTGAACTATTAACAGAGAGCTGTCGTTTCATAAGCTATTTACAGTTAGTAGTTACCCAGCTGAGAACGCATTAAGCTGCACCATAACAGTAGTGCAGTTCACAATACACTTGAGCGTGCACTTGTTGAGCTGCAATAAAACAGCTCAATGCGCCATAGATCGGCCAGATGGCACAGCCGTGAGATACAACGGTTATAAACTTATACTTACACATTCTAAATGAAAAATCGAACTAAAAGTTTTAGGCTTCGACGGGATTCGAACCCGTGAGATACAAGCTATCGTCCTTAAGTCAGTAACAATAATTCATTAAATGTTTGGAGCAGTTTCCGAGATTCAAAATAGAATAAGGCGGCAGGACGTTTTTCGAAGAAACTACATTTGGCAAAACATATTTAATAACTTTCAAAAGTATTACAATAAATTCCAAATATGGAATCTACCTGAACTATCAAAAGAAAATCCTGGAATATAACGGTACCGACACGCATTCCACTGAAGATATTTCCCAATAAAACACCAATATCCGATATTAAGACATTGTTAAAGACGGAAATACCTCCATCCCACTGTATAAGGGTGCGTCCTTATGTGCCCGCACTAGTGTTTTGCGAAACACATTTTAGAAGCGATATTTTGATTTCATTACAATGTAATTTAAAACCGCTCAGTAAACACTTCCTTATTTTTAACCGAATACAAAGAAGTGACAAAATTAAAAGTTTATAAAACGACTTCAGTTTCGTGAGGGTTTACCGCACTCTATATTCGTAGTTAGCTTTCTAGTTGTAGAAGTTCATTTATATTACTTATAATTACTTACCATCTAATAGTCAATACCTACATTTTAAACAACAACATCCCCGTTTCACCCACTGTTGGACTTGTCCTCTACATAAAACATCAGTAAAGCGAAATTGTACAGAACTCACAGTCCATTAAAGTCGACTTTTCGCTGCAGATTTGAAGTGACACATCGGCTTTTGGCATGAAATTCGGAAACTTTGCAAACTAAAATGGTCGCGATTATACTGCCTAAGGCTATAAGTTTCGAAGCCTCGGCTAACTCTGTTGCTGTCTATTTAAATAAGTTAGAAGTTACTGAATGAGAATTCATGAACTATTGTATTATGGCTGGCATATTTAAACCTGGGTATGACCGTCTACCAAGCAAGTTAATTTAGGCTGGAGATAAACTCGACTAATTTTAGACAGGAAATGAGTCCATTACATCATTTATTTATAATAGTGACAGTATAGCTTGTGATCCCATTACAACAATGAAAGAAGAACAAAAAACATCAACCTGTGCCTTTGTATATTATTTCTTTATTGTTGAAACTCATCACACACAAGTTTTCAGAAATTTTAATCTGATGCAGTCGGTATAAAAACCCTTTGAATCGAAACAGTACATTCCACTCCAACATACACAAAAAAAACAAAGTAAAACCCCGCATTTGATAGTATCACAAACATTGAAAAGCATTTTAAAAACGATGCAAATCTTTCCGTGAACCACAAAGTAACTCTTCAAAGTGAAATGTGAAAAATCCATTTTCCGTTTCGTACACGCCCGCATGCATCTTTGTATCAATGCTTTGTCCTGGTTCAATTATTTACTTGAAAACAACGTAAAAATATTACGATTTTCAACGTAAAAATGAATTTTATGCTTGTTTTGTACGTATTTTATGGGTGAAGATGTTTTTATGGTTGTGATCTATCACATAAATTTTATATGGATTACTAGTGAATATTAAATCAGGTAGGATATTTTTTTACATCAAGAAAATGCTTTAATTTAAGCAAATTTTAATATAATTTGTAGTAGGATCCAAAACTAGTCCAACCAAAAGTATTTGGTTGGACTAGTTTTGAAGTAAATATTGGGTTTAGTCCGTTTTCGCAATTGTAGTTTCACAATTGACTGTGAAAAAAGAATTGAAATCAGAAATCATTTCATAAAATTTATTAAAAAAATATTTTAAAAAAGTTTTGCCATCAAGATCGATTTTTAATAGTAATTTACTGATTAACTCTGTTTATTACGTTCTAATTTACACATCAATTATTTTCCACAAATGTCCACAAATGTCCACAAATGTCCACAAAATAAGATATTAAGACTGGATGTTAGAAAGCTTCTAAAAATGTTTTAAAATGTTTCATATTACACCTTTAAAAAACTAGGGTCTTATTCATAAAAACTTGACAATTTAATACAGGTTTTAAGAACGTTTTTTTCTTGTCACCCATATGTCAACGAAAAGAGATAGCAACAGATTTAATATGCGTTTTAGCTAATACAGGTTTAATACAGGTATTAGGTCGAATATGCATAATGGGGCTAAATTTTTGTCCCAAAGCTCAGTTGGCCCGAAATTCTACGAATATGACCTGCCCCGGCTAAAGGTAAAATTTACTAGTCGAGTGAATAATTTAAATCACAATCCATTCTATACCCAGTTTATATTTCAAGAAAATAAAGTTTCCCGGCCCACTTCCCCGCAACGGTTCGGTCATCAGTTGCAGCTATCGCCGAGTGGAACTTCCAGAACTTTCTCTGAGCGATAACAATCAATTATTTACACGCGCTGGTCCTAACCACTTCTGTGTACAACTGTACCTTATGTACCGTTCGGACTGCAGTCACATAGAAAAGTGGTTGGTTTAAAGCAGGCTAGCACAATAACTGAAAGTTTAATAAATATTATACGAGTAAAGTATAGGGTCCTACTTTTAGTACGCAAGACACACATTACAACATACACGACATACAAAAACACAAATTTGAACCTTGCAAAAGAATAAATGAAGCTAAATAATTATGTTCATCTATTTTTGTTATTAGCTTAGTAAAGATTCAAGTCGTAAGCCGTTGTAGTTTCTAGTACGTATATAATTTTTATAATCTTTTAAAACTAGTCTCTTTATGGTTCTCGAGACTACTCTCTACTCTAAAACATCGATTCTCCACAAAAAACAAAAAGAAGTCCAAGGTTTTCTGTGTAAATGCACGCCCAACGGGCTCACTGGAAATAGTTAATGAGATATACAAGATAGAGCCTTCTGTGGAAGTCTTTTAATTGAAAATGGACGAGCGAATGCAGCAGACGGCGTTGCTCGCAATAGAAGATGGGAGATGACCAGTGCACAGCTACCAGCTGTTTAGGGGCCAAGTTTTTTTGCAGCTATAGTTTTGGTTTTTAAGGAATGCGCCCTTGTTGATAGAGTGGAATTTAAAAGTTTATATATTTTTATAGTGTTAAACCACACTTAGGCATTTCATTTATAAATGAAAAATCATACTAAAAGTTTTGTATAACCTAAGTTAGACACAATACTTTTTCCACAGATTAGTAACTAAGAATCATCCTTATGGCTTGCCGCAAATATATTTGGCACAGTTTTTCAAAGGTGCAAGCATAAATTTCAAAAGATTACATGTTCTAAAATCTTAGAGATTGGCTTTAGAAAAGTCATGGTTCCTTTTGGTTACCTTAATAAAGTTGAGTGAAAAATACAAGCTCACTCAAGCATTTCCAAGAGACGGGCCACAAGGGAGCCAACCGCCTAATACCCCGAGGTTGAAATAAAATGTAAATAAGTCAGTTTCAATTCCATTGTAAGACACGATCCAGATGCATCTTCCATAAATATTTCAGGTTCACGCTTCAGTGGGGAAGAAAGTTACAGGGAATTGTATTCTATGTTGTAGGTGTTAGGGTGAATTTCTATATTTCGAAACGTTAGCTTATTTCAGTAAAGTAGCCAAATCATCACTTTCTATCATCAAATCACCTCACAGTTTTGACCACGTGATAAAGATTTACTAGTTTTTTTGCTTCTAGAAACATTCGTTTTTATAAATAATAATAATCCCGATCTGACGACTCAGACTCAGACAGACAGACGACGTCAGATTCGACGGAGAATGGTGGGAATCAGCCAAGGATCGGGATGGTTGGAAGAGCTTGGGGGAGACCTTTGCCCAGCAGTGGGACGAAATAGGTTAATAAAAAATAAAAAAAAACCCGATAGTTTAATTATTACACCCGTGCAAAGCCGAGACGTATAACTGGGTAAGTCTAATATGTGGTGATCTGAAATAAATGTCTTTCTATTCTAAGTCACTCATAGTGAATCTTTGAAACTCCAAAATGCTCCATCATCTGTGACTTCAAGAAGAATTGTGTTCGTCACAAAGGAAGATCGCCGCATACAAGTCAAATTCCACTTCTTATTAAACTGTGGATCGCGAGCGAGCAAGATTTAATCTTATCTCATAGTAGTAGAGTACGCTTTTTATAAAACAGTAGTTTCACCTAGTAAAGTATGTATTAAGCTGTGTTTTTTATTTGGTACTAACTAGCTACATGCCCTGACTTCTCACGGGTATTCATTAATCAGCATATGTTTCTCAGTAATAAAGTTGAAATCAGTCCAATAGTTTTGAGTTTATTTGTTCCATACAAAGAAACAGTCAATTTTATTACTTAATATAACTGTACAAAATACAAATAGAACCAGTTGAGCCATCTAAGGACCGTTGCAAACGGTCTATAGGTTGCTCAACTGATCCAAACCACTGCCAGACGGAAGCGTGCACAAAGAAACTAATCTTTCCTCTTTATAACAACAGTATAGAAGACTTTTAGGATAATTAAAAAGTCTCAAGAGCTAGGTGATTCTACGCTCCATCCAGGAATTGAATACTAAGCCAGTGTGAGAAAGAGCATATTCCTTTGAGAGTGTCTTGAAATTCTTTATTCGCGCTGGCACCTTCTGTAGCGGTTTAACTTGAACGGACTTTATTGTGAAAAGAATACAAATTGGGTGCTTACAACCTCTTTGAAATGTTGACCATTCCTAGCTTTGAGTCTGAGTGCTCAAAGCATTATGATGTACGAGTGGAGTACATCTTGGCAATGGACGTAACATATTCGAGTATTATTGAAAACATAAGTGCCTTTGACTACCTTGTAATGCCTAGTTAATTATTTTGAGGGAAGATTAATCGTACTTAAATTATATGAGAAAATAAGATCTTATTATCTGATTAGTATTTCTGTTAATTCAGTATCTACTCGTAGCTTTAAATGATTATTTCATACTAATAGATTAGTTCTTTTCATTTCAAGATTTAGTGGTTAAATCAATCGTCTATTATTATCAATCGTCTACGTTTCTTTTAGAGCTTTGTGAAGAACCAAAAACAAGTGTGGTTGATAAAAATGATTTGTCAATGAAAACAAAAAAGCGACCATTTTTGATAGTTTTTATAAAAACATGTCTAAGCTACATCGATAATACTCCACACAAATTATGTTGAAATCATAACCTAACATTTCAGTTTTCCAAAAAGGTTTACGCTGTAAGCTATAATAATAATAGTGTTTATCGCGTTGGGGGGTGTGAATATCGATTTTATTGAAATAAACTGACCCTAAACTAAAGCCATTTACAAAAAATAAAGATGGACATCACAGGGAGGCTTAATCGTCCATAATAAAAAGCTCAGACACCATGGTTTACTAAGTTTCTGAGACTGGTATTAGGAAAAACTTGAAAAGTGCCTTCAACTAGTGAATTGTTTATATGAGTTAGATAGAAATAAAAACATCGTCATGGGACATGGTTTGGGGCTGACCGTGCTTCCAACTTAATAAGAGTGGACCACTGAAAATAAAGCTATGCTCACACTATCGGGTTGTTGTTGACGTATCGGGTTGTCGCGTTTGAAAGAGGCAGTAGAACCGCCTAGTTTTAAGAACGTGGCGTCTCTAAGTACTCATTTTTTTTATTTTGAGTTTGGAACTTTGGACAAACTTCATGAGTTCTTTGATCGTAAACGACGAGTTTTTAGTATACCGAATATAAATATATTATTAAAGATAATCTAATAATCACACACAAAATTGTATCAGGGATAAACGAACACATTTATTTTTCATCAAGGTAGAATCCCCTTATCAATACTTTACGTCCATAAACATAATAAAAATCGGCAACACGTACCGTGAAATAAACATTAAGAATTAAGTAAATAAATAAATAAATAAGGCGACATCGCAAAACCTTCCGGAATATATAATGGCCTTTTTTATTGGACATTTTTTTATTCGCCATTTTTTATGCATCCGCTGAGAAGAGCCGGATTTCTTTTGAATTCTTTATTATGGCGACCATATTGGATTTTTCGGTGTACGTAAAGTTTGCGCATGTCTTTTTAGGTACAGTCAGAGGTGGCTTTTATTGCTTAAATTTAAAAGAGACTATTTTTCTAAATCCTGTTTGAGCAAAGGCCTAATACTTTTAAGGTTAAATAAATAAATATTTTTGTACTTCAAATTGTATGTAAATATGACTTTCCTGACTGAACCTCAAAAGTCTCCCACCTACCATATTTTTTTACTTTCTAATTTCTTGTCCAATGTACTCGTATGTTTCAATATTCTCTGTTCAATTTAAAAAAAAAACATTCATTGAAGTATTCACAATTTATAATTCAAACCACACCGCCAACAGTACCTCATGAGCGACATTTTTTGGCGCATTAGACCGATGGCCATAAAAGTTTATTTATTACTCTGGTGTGAATGCACCCCTTTATTATGTTAATACGTGGCCTCGCGGTATTGTCGTGCGCTAATTTACGACGCGCGGAATTAAATGCCGACAGAGATGTCTACTGCATTAACATTTCAACTGTAGAATTACTATAGCCTACCCAAAGGGTTTGCTGGGCTGAAAGTATAGAGGTAGCTATAAAAGCATATGCCAACGTTTACGAGTAGATTCATAGACGACGGTATTTATGCTGTCCTGTCGTCTATGAGTCTACTCGTAAACGTTAACTCATCCCAAGCATTTGGTAAACTAAAGTGTGCAAATATGAAATAATATATTTCATAATTTGAATAATTATTTGTAAACGCTAAAACATTTCTCTAAATTGGCATTTTAGGATTTCATAATTGGTGGACCATCTAAACATATTCTAAAACAGGTCGCAAACTATCAAAACAAAACATAAAATATGTTTCACGAGCAACATGAGTTCATTATAAATAAATGATTGAAATGATTGATTGATTATAAAAAATTAAAAGCAGCCGTTTACGCCCTATTTTAATTTAAGAAACGACTCGTCACACTGAAAAAGTATTCTAATTGGTTAAAACACAAAAAGTCTTATCCTTTTTTTGAACCTCAAATAATAAAAGAAAAATAAGTTTCAGATCTTTGAACTTATAACCCTAATCTAACTACTAAAAATACACCAGGAACCGTACCATGACGTCGAAACGATTCAGTTTAGGTTCTGCCTTACTGTCAAAACTTTACGTCAGCGCCTTATTTTACGTCAAAAGTGGTTCGTAGTTGGACCTAAACTGAATCGCTATAAACGGTCATGGTAAGCCCGCAGTTCTAGCAAAAGGTTAGGCTTTTAAGCGCTACAATCAATGAACAAACCCCCCGTTAAGGTCGCGCTTTCATAAATTGCAATACTTCTGCTTCAAGCTGTGGGTAAACCAAACATGCCATCAACATAGACCTTCAAGAATATGGTTATTTGAAGTTTTTTTTAGTGATCTATGCCTCCAAAATCACAACCAAGTGAACTTTTCTTGATAAATTTGTTGTTTGAAGTAGGTACCTTTTTGAAATTTAATTTAAAATTTCTCAATAACTACTTGAGTTGAAGTTAAAATTAAATGTTCATAGAATGGATAAACACTTTATCTAACGATTCAGTGACTCAAAATTGTCTTAGACCGCCTATTTTTCTCATAATTAAAAAAAGTTTGGATTTTAGGTGTACTACAGTTCTGTACCTAAATGAATGAAGTCAAACGTTTTATTCAAAATTGAACCTTATTTAGACGAACCTTCAAATTAAACGACAATGTCAATCATTCGTTCATGTTACTCTTTGATTCGTCCGCCGGACGCCGTCGAAGGAGGACCTTGCGCAAAATCGCTCCCGAATTGACATAAATTATTACGAAAATATTTAATTTCTTCATACAAAAAAGTTTGTGACAGAAGAATGTCATTTCAAACAATAAATTAATGGAGTTTGGTTTTCAACGAAATATTTTATTTCACATACTACTTTTGCCCGCGACTTCGTTCGACTTCCCTGATGGTGGATGGGAAGGTATGTTTTTTTTGCAGATTCGTAAACAAGTAAGAGCGAGGCCCCATTAGTGCGTTGCGCTGCGTTGCGTCGTCGCAGCGTCGTCGCTGCGTCGGTTTCCATATATTTTTTACGACATGACCCATTAGACCGTACGTCGTCGCGCGCGACAATTCAAAATCTGACTTTGCCTATTTTTTGCCGCCATCTTGCCGACCCCTGTCGTATCTCGGAAACTAGAGGACCCGTAATTTTTGTTTTATGTGGATTCGTATAGAGGAGGTCTTGGGAAGTAAAATTCACTAATTTTTTTTGCCCCTCTTTTGCCCCCCTTTTGCCCAATCAGCTAATCTCGGAAACTACGTAATATTTTTGATCGTTTTAAACGGATTTGTATAGAGGAGGTTCTGGGAAGTAAAATTCATTTTTTTGGTTTGCCCCTGTTTTGCCCCTCTTTTGCCCTATTGATGGATCTCGAAAACTAAAAGAGATTTGCATTTTTGAAAACGGATTTGTATAGAGAAGATTTTAGGAAGTAAAAAAAAGTTTTCAGATTTGCCCCCATTTGCCTCCCTCATTTTGCCGCCACGCGTATCTCGAAAACTGCAAGACTTGGAAAATTTTAGTTTTCAGGTTCAGATAGGGCATTACAAAGTTGATAAAACGTGGTATTTTTTTTTTCTTAATTTTGAAATTTTTTTTTTCTCCATATATTTTGTATGAAATATCAAAACTTTTTAGGGGTAAATTTTTTTTTACTATAACATTTTATTATGACTACTCGATTATGACGACCTCTGTGGCGCAGTTGGGTGAACGCCCGGCTGAGACGCCGAGGTTGCAGCTTTCGATCCCCTACGGGACAAATATTATGTTTGCATGTTCTGCAGACATTTGTTCCGTGTCTGGGTGTTTTCTATCTATACTAGTAGTTTGCCTCGAACGAGATCTCGCTCGACGGTGGTTGTGTATTATATTCTTTTTTATCTGTGTTTGAAAGAATTTACTTCAGAGGTCTACTAAAAAAAATTGAGGATCTAATGAGAACTAAGTACCTACCTAAAGTTTTTAAAGCCGATTATTATTCCTTTAATTAATAGTAAAGCGATTTTGAGTGTGCATTATTTACAATACAGGTTTTGATTAAAAACTCCATGAATATGAATTTAGGTTTGCATCTGTAATTGAGGTGTCACTAGATTTTAATTTAAGTTATTTTACTCTAAGCATGTGCTAGTGTACTCCTTGTTGATGCAACTAATAAATAAATAAATAAATAAATTTAGAGTCAAACCTTAGGCTCTAAACCTATTTTATATTTAGTATGTCATGTTTGATCCTGTCGTGGCACTACTTTCGATGACAAATGCCCGCGGTTATTTCAAACATTGTCAAAAATCATTTTGCATTAATTTACTTATATTTCTATAAAAAATATTTGATGGTACTTTTAAGAGCATAAGTTTTTACGAGGGTTTTTCGACTTATAACATTTTGGTATTTTGTTCCTTGTGAAGTGGCAGTGACATTGGTTCAAGAAAACTATTTACACCCGGTTCCTATAACAAACTAACGGATGTCCGTAGGACTTTCGCCATAGCAACGCTGTTATCTGTCAAAAAGTTTCATACATTTTATGTTGAAATAACAACGTTGCTATGGTGATGGACCTACGAACATCCGTTAGTTTGTTATAGGAACCGGGGGTTTGTAAGTTGAATCCTTTTTCCACCCTTAATTTGGCAAGACAAATTATTGTTTTTTTTTTTTTTAAACTTTATAGACCTTTTATTTAATGTTTAAGGAAATCATAAAAACCTAAAAAAAAAATCTAGAATTAGCCATTTTGCGAAAAACCTATGTTAATTTTTTACAACATTGCCAAATACTTAGGAAAACATTATGTTTTGCGAGTGTATCTTTTTTACAACATTTCTAAATTGGGGTAAGGAAATTAAAAACTTAATTAATCAATCATTTTTATTTTTTCACATGAAATTCGTAAAAACAGTTACGGTTTCTAGTGATGCATAGTCGGGTGTTGCATTTTATGCATGACATTGTGGAAAAACCCGTCTTACACATACGGCAGCGACCTTTACCCACAATACTAGGCAGGTGACATAGACCATCATATCTTAGGTCATCAATGGGTCGGGAAACTACTGGCTTCTTGATTTTCTCCGCTGGCCCTCTGTCAGTGGTCGTAACAATTCTTTTTGACGATAGCGATATAAAAATTTCAATGCGAAACTGTTTCAAGCTCAAAGTTTTCTTGAGCTTTTTCTGAGCACAGTGTCGCCGATACAATAACCAAGCGTTATTGACGCAAATGTCTAATATTTGGGCAAAAATACCCATATACCACCTCCTTGTTTTCATCGGGGTCCTATACAAGGCTATGAGCATGTCGGATAAATCAACGCCCCCCATGTGTGCATTGTAATATTTTACAACTTGGGGGCATGCCACGTCTGTCCTCGACTTGTGCTCTTTCGAAAAGCGCTTGATATTGCTGAGGGGATATGCATCGGCAAACGAGCTGGCCAAGGTAACTGCTTTGTTATCATACCATTTGACAACAGCGACTTTATTTTTGTTGCAAACTATTTGCGAAAAGGAGCCCCGACCTTTTTTCTTGAGTGCTTTGTCAGTTTCTAATAACGTTTCGCATCCACGCAAACGGTTGTTTTTGATAGTGCCGAGACTAAATATACCCAACTCATTCCGCAAATACAGCACCAATTCGAGAGAGGTGTAGTAGTTATCAAAATAGACAAAACATGGTCTATTTTGAATAGTTTTACAGAGACCTAGTACCACTTTTGCTCCGAAGCCCATTCCTTCTTCTTTCTCGGTAAAATCTTCGGTGATGGTGCGAAACGTATCCTCTCCTCCATACAAAATGAAGTCATAAATATACCCAGATACACCAGATCTCACAAATGCTTTGAATCCCCATTTTTTTGGCTTTCTCGCATTATATTGGCGGCGATTTCCGGCTTTTTTCCCTTTGTATGGAAGAGTCATCTCATCGATACTGAATTGGTTTTCTTCCTCCGCAGCGCGTAAGCAATTCAAACGGACTTTTTCAACTACGGGGCGAACCTTATGAAACCTATCAGTGCTTTCTTCAGAATTATTCGCGAAGTGAATAAACCTTCGAATTTGCTGGTACTTCTTGAGCGGCATAATTTCAGCAACTTGGAGGCATCTCAGTTGTGAACTCCAGTAATCCAAGTAGCTGGGCATTTTCACTACTCCCATGATAATGTGGATGGCTATAAACTCTTCGATTTCTTTTATTGTGACATTTATAGATCGGCCTAATTTTTCAACAGAGTATATGTTTGTCTCTTCCACTATATCAGAGGTGATGTCTCCAGAAAAAAACTGCGTGAAGTAATCTCGCGGTGACATTTCTTCAACGGGTGGATCACAAAACGGGATTGGCTCGACGGAAGCTCTGTGAGAGAAATGTGCCTTTTTCCAGTGGAAGTTAACTATTGTCCGTTTAGATCTCTTCGCAACTAATCGTGGTCGGGTACTGGGTTCGAGCCTGACGGATATAGCGGCTCGTCGACGTTGGGATCGATTCTGTGGGCGTCGTGATGTGGTCGGAGTGGCAGTGGATGCGGTTGGAGTGGTAGTGGATGCGGTCGGAGTGGCGTGTATTTCTGATAGTTGAGTTGCTGGTGATGATAGAAGAGGAATTGCGGATATAGATGGTATTGAGCTGTAGTCTATTTCGGTCGTAGATGGAAATACAGTTCGAATAATGGGAGACAACGGGACATCATGGTCAGAATTAGAATAGAAATCGGATTCACATTCTGTGTCACTATCAAGCAGGTTCATCCGCTCTAAAGATGAGGCAATCGAAGGTGCTGGAGAGCTGGAATATTCATCTTCATAATCATCCAGGTGGTTTCGCGATGTAATAACCTGATCCTCTTTTTCGGAGACATCACTGTCGTCAGATCGCGCATTAGCAACCGGAACCAGAGCTAATATGCGGTTAGACCTAGCGCGTTGAAGCACCTGAAAACCAACAAGCACCGCATGCAACCAAAACCAAACCCAAGCAAACATTTCATACGGAAATATTCAAAACTTTAGCACAAAAATCTTAGGTAAATAGGCAATGATGCTTTTTTACAACAAACATAAAATATACTGCTCTGACGGGCCTTTGGCAGTGATGCTTTTTTACAACAAACTTAAAATTTACTCCTTTGACGGACCTTTGGCAATGATGCTTTTTTACAACATTGAAGTTAGAAGGCATGTCATGAATGAGAAAACGCATTTCTAAGAAATATTTTTACTGAAATCGTTAGTTTACTTCTATTTTAGTAATATTCAAACAAAATACCATCACCATGCATAGATAAAGTAAATAAAATCAAGGAACTTACGGCTTTGTTGTTCACGCTGCGCGACATCTCAGCTGACTGACGTAAATAGTGTAGTGCAATATTCAAAAACTTTAATCGAAATTTATTTTTAGGGTTGTAACTGAACCCATCTTTAAGACTAAATCGATGGATTTAAAAATAAATAATTATATAAAGGTGTAGATTTATTTAAAGTAGTTGTTGCCTACAGGTGACAAAATCAAATTAAGGGTTAAAAAGTCGTTAGGTTGTCAAAAAGAGTTAGGAGTTAGAAACACCAACCAAAATAATAAAGAAGAAGAAGAACCATTTTCTGTGCTGCGATTTCACCAAAACTTATAGAAATGGGAGCTCAGGTTATAACAGTCATGATTTTTTTACATTTATTTTACAAGTTATTCATAAACTTTACATCTTAGACTATAAAGTAAAACCATTTTGGAATGTAAAAACAAAGCCCTTTCATATGACACCCCACTCAATGTATTTTCACAACTTTTATTTTTTTTCATCCCCTTCGGAACCAAATATTTAAAAAAATAACTTCGAAAAGTCATAATTATTATAAATCACCAAAAAATCACCTGAATAATTTAAGAAATAATGTGAAAAAGAAGTCTCCATCGGATATCGCGAATCGTTACATTGTCAGATAGAGTGTCATTTGAGCTAACATCTCAGAAATTATATTGTGCCAGGCCTGCTCTTAACAAAGAAAAAGACTGTATCACTTCGCATAATTAATATGTCATTATTGACAAAGTGAACTTGCAAAAACAACTGGCTTTGACAAATGACTTTCAATCTACGTCATTGTATAGTCTATGGCCTAAACCCCTTTAATTTATTTTGTTTACTGTCATATTTGAATGTGATAAATGACTTGATACGCAGATTTGTTTATTAGATAAATCATAATTGAAAAAATCTTTTTTAATCATTGTTCTGAGCGGTAACTTTGTATTAGAATGGTTTAGCGCTAGTGTTACTCATAAAAACATGAGCGCTTCTGTGCTTCGGAGGTCACATTGGATTTGTATACTACGTCACCAGTGGTCATTAGTTCACACGGACAAACATACCTACATCATAAACATAAGTTCAGGTTCCATATAACTACCTACATAACTACCAATATAAAAAAACCTTTTTCCATGTTTATTACAGGACTAGCTGCGCCCCGCGGTTTCACCCGCGTAAGTCCCGTTCCCGCGGGAATATCAGGATAAAAAGTAGCCTATGTGTTAATCCAGGGTCATCACCTATCTACATACCAAATGTCAACCATATCGGTCCAGCCGTTTTTGCGTGAAAGAATAACAAACATTCTCACAAACTTTCACATTTATAATATTAGTAGGATTAGTAGGATTAAGACCGTTCACTACAAAATATAATTCTCACCCCACATTAAAGTACATCCTTTGTATCGCTCCATTTAATTTCACTACACGATTAATTGAAAATTTCTACGAAATAGAAAGCCCTTGTGACAGTAATTAATAGTTTATCTTTTCTTGCTCTCAATTCTTTATTAAACGTTTTTACTTTAAAATGACAGCCTCTAAGGCCCTCTCTCAAAACTAATTTACATCAAAAGACTATTGTAGATAAAGAAAAAAAAAGCGAAAACGCTCAGAGCAAATAGGTAGGTGCAAAATTCTCGATTATACTTTTAATCGTTTATTAAAGTCGGAGGGTCTGAAACACCCAGAAACAAGAAAAGGGTTTATTATCGATAATTATTCGCGAGAGGCTAACGTGATTACGAAAGACGGGGTGGCAATAGGGTTGGCAAAATTGACAGCTGTATTTATTATGGTTTTTTGCTTGACAGAATTGTGACAAGTCATAGTAGCCATTACTGACTCAAAAAACCGTTCGATTTAAGTTTAGTGTACATATATTGTATTTTTAGACTATTCATATTTCTTATTGATCTACTAGAAATTGTAAAAAACTTACTAGAAATAATACATACTCGTAGGTAATTAAAGTATGTTTAAACGAAGGTATTAAAAATTTTGCTGTATATTGGAAACATTAATACTGATATCTTATTAGATTAGTACAGTTTGTAATTAAAAACACACAAATCTAGAAATACAAATAAATTCTTACAAACCAATTGAAATACCCAGAAAATTAAAGGTCTAAATAAAAGTGATCCTATATTTCTCCAAAAACGAATTGAAAAACTTCGTTATTTCCTAGTATCAAGGACCTGCGAAAATGTTGTTGAACTTTAGCTGAAATTAGATTTAGTCAATTATACGAGAAAGTTTGTTTGGGGAGGTGAAGTTTCATACTAATTGTATAGAAAATTTTCAAGTTTCCAAGAGTCATTCAGATGTGAGCACTTACTGCGGAAAACGTCCCTGATTAAACCTACTTGTGCTCGAACCATTCTGAATCAGAAGTAATTGAAGAATTTCATAAGAAGTTTCTACTTCTCGGCAACGACTCTTAGCAAACCTACGACTCTTATTAAACCCTATATTTCACTTACATATACATATCTCTACCTTATCATAATAAATACTTTAATAATAATTGCAAAATGTATTTAAAATGGTTCTACTTCCAATAAATATTATCATCGTTCGTTTGTTCGTATGGCCAACTCGGAGTTTTAGGCCGCCTAAAGGCCTCTTGCTCACACGAACGAACGAACGAAAGAAAGAAAGAAAGCGTAGGGCGGGATACACCCGTCAGTCGTAATCATGTTTCGTTTTCGGTTATTTTAATATTCAACAAAGTGTGACAGCCCTGCGTGAATCGAGTAATTTTTCTCGAGTGACTTGCGAATACTGGGCATTTGTTTGAAAGTGAAATGGGGTATTAACTCCGAGAGATGGCGCTGTAATAAACAAGCCCGACGAGGCGAGTCATCCTCCGTTTAGTAATTGCTGCCGCACTTGTTAGGAAAATAACGCAAGGAAAAATCACGATAGACTTCGCTCACTATAGAAGATCTTTACTAGAAAATTTGTACAGCGTCAGGAGGCAATGTTTGCCTACACTTAACTGGACACTGTAGTGCTTGGGACATTGTTGAGATGGAATAGGCTTGCCCAGCACCTAAACTATCCTCTCAGCTGAACCGGCCATATCTACAGGAAAGACATGATTGACAAATCATGAGTTGGAAGTTTTTCGTTAATAAGTTAAAGCAAACATATAAAGAGTATTTCCTTCCAAGCAATACTAGGCCTAATATATAGCCTTGTAGCTATTACTATAATATATCATTCAAGACAAACAGTTTTTATTGAGGATATGAAAAGACATATAGGAGACAGGAAAAAACGAGACAAACGGCATCAGTGGTCCCATAAATATTGAGCAAGACGTGACACGACAATAATTTGATTTGTTGATTCAATTTCTAAATAAATATTCATAGGACATTGAACAGATTATTATTAACGGTGTTTTTATTAATATGAAAATTAATAATGAGAAATGTATGTTTAGTACTATGTACTCACATTCGACGGAGAATGGTGGGAATCAGCCAAGGATCGGGATGGTTGGAAGAGCTTGAGGGAGACCTTTGCCTAGCAGTGGGACGAAATAGGTTAAAAAAAATTGTTTGTTCAAGGCTTTATCAACTTTTAATCACATAATGGATTTTTAAAAATAGCTCCGTTTACGAGTACCATCATTAGAAAGCAAACAATCAAACTCTTTTCAATTAATCGATACGCGTTTCGGTTTACTTAGTCATTTTACAGAAAACGTATACTTGCCATAGTGAGCTATTAAAGACGCTACCTCAGACAGATTTCAAACACATTACACATACACATATATACACATTTCGAACTTATAACACTCTATTTTCGGGGACGTGTACAGCGACTACTTATCTGATCTCTCAAGGCACTGTATTATACGACATAAAAGTGCGTTCACCTACGTGATATAAGAATTTTACGGCATCAGCTGACGTGATGAAACTTTTCGCATATGTCCCGTTTTTACATACTATGAATAAATCTGTAGAATACAAGTGCCACAATAAAGAGATATGTTATTTATGGAGGAAGTAAAAATGTTTTTCGTGTTTGCGTAAGCACCACTCGGCGTAAATCAGCGTTGACGGGTGGGAAGCGTTATTCACGCCGTGTGACAACTGACAGTCTTGAAGACCTAACTTGGTGTCTGAACACACTAAGAACAGAGGTCACACTAGAAATCGAAGAAAACGAAACGTGACAATTTTGGAGTCAGCTTATGTTGGTGGATACTGATTTCGTAATAGATTACCAGTATAAGCTGACCCCCGAAAATTGTCAACGCAACTGAACTGACGCATCGTAATTTCGGCATGATTACGCCTGCCATGCTATTCGAATTACAGATGACACTATTTTTATTCTATCTATTTTTTTAATGATACAGTTTGCCTAATATTTATCAATAGGGGGTTTTAAAAAGATATGCATTGAATCTAGATTTAAAAGTGATTTATTTTAATAATAATATCACCTGTAAGACCAACTAAACTCCAAACATAGAGATGAGCTTCCTTAATCTTAAAGGTTGAAGCATAATAACTTGGAATTAACTCTAATGTTTTCCTAAACAAATGTAGCTTAACTTTAATTATGATAAACCTGCTTGAAGCAACCGGGGGTCGCTTTCTATCAGTCAACGTAGCATCCTTATATCCAGGATTCTAAGCCCTATTCCTTGGTAGGTAAAGTCGAGGAAGCATACTAGATCCTGTAATCCCTATCGTTACTTATTACTACTGTTTTCATGGGCTCTTTGAGTAACTACGACTTAGCTAGTTCGTTTGGTTTTGCGAGCAGTAAAATTGTTTTTTTCTGATCTGATCTCGTATGCCAGAATCGTCTGTCTGTCAGTTTTATGTGTTTATGTTTATCGCTAAGTAAGCAAAGCGATAAAACGGATTACAGGTCGAAAGTTAAAGGAAATAACAACTAAGAACAAACATGGCCGTACATTTTGTAAAGGCCTACGATAAAAATTTATTGGAATGTCTAGTTTGTTGTTTAATGCTTTCTCGGCGAAATAGGTACGTTAAAGTACACTCGTTATTTCTGTGTCAGTGAGCTTTAGATATCCGCTACAATTTCTTATACTGAGCCTTCAAAAGTTAAGAATATTTGTATCGATTCGGTCGAGTACGCTAAATAAACAAATAATCTTAAAATGACGATGACTTTGGTGAGACATCAATATCAACGGGTCTAAAGAATGTTCTAGAACTTTAATCTTCTTTAACTTTAATCTAGAATAAAAATTCTCGTAGCTACAAATATCTAAAACTTCGAGTTCAATTTCCCTAATACCATCGAAAAATAGAACAATAATTTATGCAATAGGCTAATTCAGAGTTCAGACCCATTTAAATGAAAACACCCATTTAAATGAATACAGACATTAGTGACAAACGGTAATGCCATCCCGATGGCGCAGACATTTGGCATGTGTAGTTCGGCCTTTATTGTTAGTGCCGCGTTTAGCCTCAGATAGATGTGGCTGGGCCATTATAGACTTTCAATTCAATTTCAGTTATAGTTTCTGTGCCAGAAATAGTAATAGTTATATCACCAGAAACAGAAGGAAGAATTATGAAGCAGGACATAAATTTTATTATTTAATCTAAAAAATTGTTTACATAATGTAATAACTTTGGGTTAGACAGATAAGCTCGTTTAAATGACAATGGGCAGGTCTTATAATTTTTCTTTGATGGTACTAAAAAAACTAAAATGTGTCACTTGTACCATCAATGGTACTACAGACAAAGATAGCCGTCGGGGTTTAAAAGTTCTCGAATGGAGACGGTGCAGCGGTGGATCGGCAAGCGAAGCGATGGACGTCCACCAAGATGAACCGATGATTTGGTAAAAGCAGCAGGTTCACGGTGGATGCAGGCAGTAATTTAAACTACTGGAGATCTATGAGGGGAGGCCTTTGTCCAGCAGTGGACGTCTTAATTTTTTTTGCGAGCAAGATCTTCCGTCGGAACCCTGTGGTCGGATCCTTTTGTTTAAAGAAATCTTGAAATTCCTTTCATTAAAATGAATACCGGGACGTCTGACAAACGACTATGGTATCCCAATTGCGAGGCATTACCAGATATAGCGGGCATTACTGCAAGGGCAGACATTTGGCGCGTGTACTCCTCTTTATTGTAACTGCGCCGTTTAGCGCGATAGATGGCGTTGTAGTGCTTCGAGTTCTCAATTCAATGTTTATAATAAGTTTTTGTATTTATGATGCTTTAGTAAGTATTTTGTAACGAAGCATGAAAAAATTACTTATGTCGTGATATATTGTCAGGCATCGTTAATAACTAAGAATAGTTGATGTAACCGGGAACAAGCTGATGATATTTACATTAAGGTACTTATTTCATTCGAACAAAGCAACAGAAGTTAGCTAGTCAAAAATAAATCAAAGAAACCAAATAAAAACAGAACTTCCTCCAAAACAGGCAGCGAACAAGCAACATACGTTATTCTCAGATGCTCAGAACAGATACGCACTACGTGGCTCACTTTGTATAAACAGTTTTATCTCAAAATGACTCTGACTCAAACAAATTCAACGGAATACCCCTCGCTTTTTCACCATAAATCGTATCGCGAATCATAAAACGTGAAAGAAAGCGTACCCTTTCAACTGGCTGCACATTTTAGAGATTCTTTTGAGGGAGTATCTAGGATCGCGGATAAAGGGCAAACTGCACGAGGCGAGCGGACAAGGCTGAGGAGCCGCGGGACACTCGGACAGCGCCAGTTTTAAATAAACGGAACAGACAGAACGTGCAATACTTATGTTTCTTTATGGCCAGTCTGAATTTTGAATTTAGAAGGAACTAAAGATAAACTGATTCAGTACACGTTACTTTACGGCCAGTCTGAATTTTAAATAAAGAAGGAACTAGAGATAAACTAATTCAATACTTACGTTTCTTTATGGCCAGTTTGAATTTTGTATTTAGAAGGAACTAGACATAAAGTGATGTAGGCGTAAATCTTATGTTTCTTTGTGGCCAGCCTGAAGTATACTTATAACCCTGGACCAGTATGGTTTTTAATTTAGGAGAGAGATCGGAGACTATTTCCAATATTCAACTCAACTGGGAGAGTTTTGAGCAATTATTAAGACGAATAGAATAGTAGGTTTTTTACGAATAAGTAAATAAGATTAGGTTTATTTTAAAGTACTATGCAAATATTAGGGTTGACCTTCAAAATATTGCACGATAAAGAATCGCATATAATTTATCGACATTACTTCAGAGCTACAGATACACAGTTTCGCCCCAACTCGCAACGATTCCGGACCCCGAGAGATAAATTTACGCGATTTAGCCATGATTAATGTGCGCCCTACACTCAATAACGATGGTGATATAAGCACATTTCGAGATAAGCAGAGGTGTTCATTGTTTTTTGGAAAGTCATAGTGGGTGTGAGTGTGAGGGATTGTAGGTTAAACAAAGGTTCGGTTTACCTTGTCCATGAAAATTGTGCAAATCATCAGAGATTATCTAGACTTACTGAGGTCATCTTAGGTTGCCAACATTTACGCGGAATAAACGATGATAAACGGTTTGTAAAAATAAAACGGTTTGTAGAAATAAATAATGCGTCCAAATTGCTTTAAGAGTTGAAATTAAATATTAAAACATAGAAAACTAGTATCCCATATACTAGTTCCCATTCCATTAAAATTTAATGTTATTTATATGACGCTGTTTTCCCTTAGTTTCCATACAGTAAATATATTCCGACCGATAAATATAAGACCGATAATACGCTCGTTATGGTTATTTCATGAGCGCAAATAAACAGTTTACAAACACAAAAACGGATAGCAAACGTTACCCCAAAAGAATAAAGCATAAATAAATCTTAAATACGCTTTCCAACCGGAAAAAAACGCAACTAAAAAAGACCAACCAGAACCAAGTAAATTTCGGACAGAAAAAGATAAATTAGTCAAATTATCAACAGTCCGTTGCGTAAAAAATTAAAAAGGGAAAAGTCGGAACCGCGCCGCCGCGCATTGGATGGGTAAAAAATCGGGTAGGCTACGCTCACCACAAAAATATTTCGTCTTTTACTAAATTTTCTTCACTTCCCATGCGGACGCCTCCGAGGCATGTAAATTTCATCAGTGATGCGAAAACCATGTTCGTAAGCAATATTACGCGTTCAATGTTACAAAATTCGGAAACATTACCCCGGCGCACACACCTTTTAAACAGTCTAGCACTTATCGACACGTGTACGTCAATATTACAATGCAAACAGAGGCCTCCGCGCCGCAAACTGAGTGAAAATTCACCAGAATACGCCAAAAAAATCTATAAACCGTCAGGCTTGGGAATCAGAGCGACATAAATTGTAAAGAGGCGATGGCGGAAGGAGCCAAATCATCAAATGGCGCGGACGAGATACATTTTAGATAGACATAGGGTTGACACCGTGCCATATAAAATAATTAGTAAAATTAGTTTAATGTCCACCTATGTACTTGCTAAAAAGTGTAAGTATAATTTTTTTATTGGAAATATGGAACTTTGCCTTTGTATTTACTAAAAAAGTGTAAAAGTATTATATTTTGGGTGGATAAATCAATATGAAGGTTTGACATTGTTTATTCAATTCAACACAATAAAAAAACTCCATAGGTCAATTTTTAATTTGATGGATACATATTAAATGGTAGGTAAGTAAAATAAGTACCTAAGAAGTAAATAGTGTTAGTAGTGTAGTAGTTAACTGCATATTAAAATTACCCTACAATATGAGAAAATGACAGCAAAATGAGTTTTACTATAGTGTTATATCATCTGTGATATTTTACGGTACTTATTATTTTTTATGCGTAATGTATTATTGGCAGCCCTAATGGTGGGCCATGGAGCGCACGTCTTCCAATCGCGGCGTGTGGCACACGAGTAACCGCGATTTATGTACGACGCCGCAACAGAAGCCTACTACAGAGTCAATACACATCCTTTTTTTCCTTTTACTGCGCTCATTCTGGATGTTTCCGCTCTATGACCCTATTTTTTATAAGTGCTCGAATATTGAAACGACAAGACAGTCTATTTACGTTCTAATATTAAATTTTAAAAAAGTAAGCATTCCCAGTCATAATTCTTACAACGCTCATCGCATGTAGAAAGCAAAACATTTAAAAAAGCACAAACGAGTTAATTATGTTAGCCATGGCAAACGCAAGTTAATTTGGCAAAAAAACTCATTTTCAACAAAGAAATACGAAAACAAAGTTACAGCGGACGAGCAAAAGGACAGCAAATTTAAAAATGTACTATCCTCTAGTTTTCATTAAAAGCTTTCAGATAACATCAACCCAGTTTGCAAAAAAGATTTTTACTTTAAGTAAATAATTTTTAAAAAATGTGATTAATTTCCCGTTGTGTATAATGTACTTATTCAGACGGTTTCGTTTCATTAATGACATAATGATTTGAAAATTGAATGGGAAAACTGACGTCATCCAGTCCCTGTTTTCTCTATTCTTTAGACTTTACTATGAATAGTAACAAAAAGTAGTGACAGGAACAAAGCTCCCAAATAAGAGCTTCCTCAAGATAAGCGTCGTCGGATAAAGCGGTGTTTACACCGACGAACTTTTAACTATCCCTGCATCGTGCGAACTCGGCGCAAGTCTGCATATTGTTTGTTCATGAAACGGAAGCTAACGTCAAAACAGTGCCTTACTCAATAACTTGGGAGCCTTTTAAGCTCAAAATGTTGTTTAGAATGCGACTAGAAGGCGCAATCTTGAATCTGTAGAAGTTTTCAATCATGAGTTTCAACTCACTGTCAGTAAAACTCACTAACGTCCGTTCGTTTTGTGAGCTTAGTGGATAAATACAAAATATGAACAATATGAATAATCCTACATTAAATGAAGAAATCAATTATTGAATAGTTGTTGTTCTGCATTCCTCGGAGAGTATATTATATCCGTCTGAAAAAAAACTCTGAAAACGAACAAACAAAATACCAGAAATTTTATAACAACTTTTAAAAAAAATTACACAGCATCATCCAGTCCCAAACTAAGCAGTATAATGATTGTGATATGATATCTAGATGACTGATATACTATTTGTATTTATTTTTGTATAATTTGTACAATTACCTTTTTGTATAATATCAATAACAATTAGTTTCCGTACAGTCCCCACCTCAAAAGTCGCGAGCTCAAGTCGCGTCTTACAAACATCTTAGTTTAACCCTACGTTATCTTACACGCTTGACGTGTGCCACACTAGACTTTAAACCCTTGATCCCTTTAATTCAGGATATGGTACTTAATGATTTATGGAGGGGCCTAGTTTGTAAGTCGGCTAATCTGTTAACGCTATTGTCTTATCTGCGTCAAGTCGATGTACTGTTTGCTGAGGCTAGCGGCCGTATGTTGATATAATACCCGCATTTGGGAATAGATTTAGGGGTTTATTCATAAAAACTTGAAAATTTAATACAGGTTTTAGGAACGTTTTAGAACGTTTTTTTCTTGTCACTCATATGTCAACGAAAAGAGATAGCAACAGATTTAATATACGTTTTAGCTAATACAGGTTTTAGGTCGAATATGCATAATGGGGTTATAGTTTTACTCAGTTTTAGGCGAGGAGTTTGTCAAGGTAATGTTTGTCGCCAGCAAGTATGTGTAGAGTTTAAGGTTCGCTTGATATAGGATATTCATGAGATGAGAATGATGACAGAAAATAATGAATTAATGAATTGGGAAGGTATGATATGGTAGTTGGTAGTAGAAACATGAGAGGTGTCATTTATGTTTGCACATATACTAGACTAGCATACCTTCCGAATTCATTAAAAGGTAGTGAAAAATACTTATGGTCAATAAAACTTACGGTCTTCACTGGTAATGGTAATGATACTTCAGTTTCCATGGAGTTATTAAGCATACCTGTAACAAAGAACAAAAGTGATAAGTTTTATGAAACACTTTTGAATATATCAGTGTCAGTATAACAATAGATTGTTGTACTCAAACTCACGAAAGAAAGAAAAAAATCATTAAGACCTTAACAATCACATTGAAAACGTCATATAATTTAGGTGATTATATTTCCTGTTCCAACCACAATACACAAAAAAAAAGAATCAGGTAAACACAACATGCGGACCCAGAATTTTATTACGGTTATTCCCTAACAATTTAACTACCAACTAAGCTAAGAAGCCAGTCATAATACATAAAACACTGTATCAACATATTGTTCCATTTATGAATAAATAAACCCTTCCAGGGCATTGACCGCGTGTCACACGAAACAAAGAGCGATCCGTACAAACAAACTGCCAATCAGAAGATGCTACCTTTAAAAAGGTGTTGTTCTTACGTGACCCATTTATGGCACACGTGCGTGTCATCGATCGTGTATCTGGTCAATGGGAGACGAACTGGAGGCGTTAAATCTATTGCGTATTATATACCAGTGTAAAATGATACAATTTGTTAGGATAAGTGTCCAAAACAGATTTTCCAATTTTAAAAACAGTTCTTGAAAGGTCTTGAATACTACGGGAAGGCAAAACAAACAAACCAACAAACAAACTTTACCTCTATATAATATTTATCTCAAATCGAAATGCAACAAAACCTGTATTGTAATACACCGGTCACTAAAATCAGTAGTCCATTGCTTGAAAAGATCTAACAATAGATACAGTCCAGTAATGGATTGCATTTTGAATGCAAATTGCCGTGTCCCCAGGGGCAATTACGGTAGCTAAATGACAATAGAGAAGGCTATCGATTTTGAATCTTAGGCTGTTTCATCGTTTAAAATTACTTCATAACATTTACTTAGAATTTGAATTTATAAATATAAATAATATAAATTTAAATTCCAAGTGTACTTACATATAAATAGTGATAAATTTAAGATGCACACTTAAATTTGTTACCCGAATACTAAAACTTTATTTGATGTGATTAACTAATTTATATAAATAAATGTTGATAAGGGCAGGAAGAAGAAAAAGAAACATCCTTGGACATTTCACACAGCGTCATCTAGTCCCAAGCTAAGCAATTTAATACTATAAGACACACTTGTATAATTTGCACAGACAATCTTCAAATAATGACATAAACAAGCTTCAGTAAGATACATACATTAAGTAGCTTCAAGTATCGTCTCTTTTATAAACAGAAACGGTAAAAACAGAAAAAAATAACATTAATAAAAAAATGATAATCTCTTTTAAGTATGTAAAAGTGGGGGAGTTTTTAAAAGGTTGGCAAATTCATCTGAAGCGACGCGTGAGTGAAATAATATTGACGTACATAGTAATGTGGGTAGAAATGCTATTTTTGCATGCTTCTATGCAAATTCAGTGTTTGAACACGACTAGAAAAATGTGGGAACCGACGACTGTAAAAAGAATTTTTCTACTCCGAATGCATTTAAATGTTTCTACATATTATATTTTTAGGGTTCCGTGCTGAGGCAGGTTAAACGCCAGATTCGATAACCTATATAACTTTGATATTGCCTACAAATCCAAAGACAGATAGGTGCCAGTAGCTATTTGTCATTTTTGTATGAAAGACATGTCAAATATCAACTCATAGTAATCAAAACTAAAGAAAGATAGGTTGCTGAGACTGGCAGTAAGTTGCCCGTCTCGACTATTAAGTACCTACTGGCGTTAAGACTTGAGATAAGCTTTAAGCCTAAAACTTCGTTGCCAAGGTTTGTATGTTTTTAGTTAGGGTTCAGTAATCTGAATTTCCTGTAGTAAAATAAGGTTTGGGCAAAGCAATTTCAAACCAAAACTAAACATGATTTTGAAATTTAATTAGGTAATAGCTAAGCTTAACTGAACTATAGTTAGTATTCATCAATGGGCCGGGTTGCCTTACCACTGGGCCACAGAGCCAATAACATCGAAGTCAAAACTATCAGTGACATGATTTCTAGGTTAAAGCACATAAATACTTCTGTCACGACTAAATATTTGTGGCATAGCACTTGACAGTTTGGAGGTACCCTCTGAAATTAGGGTGCTCTTTGTTTTTGCCTCTAGTGGTCAGGAATTTGTCATTTACACGCAACATTTACCACAGAACCCACTTACCACTATACTTGAACACACTTGACTAGCTTCGATTGCGTTTTCAAACCTAATAAAGTATTTCTCAGCAAGTTACAACAATTTTTTTTGTACTGTTATTTAATTCCAAGCATTAAATTGCTTAGCTTGCGAGAAGATGTAATACGCTGTGTGGAATGTCGAAGGTTATATTTACCTTATTAATCGGATACACCGGGAGAGGTAGGCCTAAGAAGACCACTTAGTTGGATAAGGGCAGGGAGATTATGATAATGATATCACATCATAAAAACGAAGTTCAACTTCACTAGTTTTATAAACCAGTAAAGCGCCTGTAAAACATTTCAAGTAACTATTTGTAAATTCCGATCAGAATTTTCCGAGATGAAATTGTACATTTCCGTTTGCGTTTACAAAAGTGCAAGGCGCGAACGCTAGCTGTCTCTTAAAAAATTCAGTTTGTGCAATGTAAAAATCTGTATTGCTACTCTTTTGAAATAGCAAAAATTGTAATGGGCTAGTAGCTTGTTAAGTAGTATCATTATCATTGTAGTACGGGTCCTTAACTTAAAATACGGTCCCATCCTGAAGAAAGCATGAAACTTGGCATGAATGTAGCTGTCATATATGTGCTTCAATGTAGATATGGAAGCACGTCAAGAAATAATGTTTACCCCCCTCCCCCCCCCTTTTTATCTCCCTGATTCCGGTTTTTCGAATTTTCTACGAAAACGATAAGACTGAGGAGTTTACTCTTCAGAGAACAAATCATCGTCAATAAATTACCTACAAGACGATACTACATTATATAATGGTAAGATTAATATATTTCTGTTTACAGCCACCAACGTATTATGAAATTGTAAAAACAGGCAAACTTTTTTTTTCTTGCTCCATTTATAGGAAAGCGACAAGAGTGGTGATAAAATAGACTTAAGAAGTAATATACCTTATACATTGAGCTAAAAAATGACACCTATTTCATAGTCGTAGAGACATTACTTCCAGAGTTACAGCTTGCCGCGTCTGACTCAAGTACTCATTTTTTACCTTTTTACAATACCACCTTTCCGATAATGTTGTTTTGCTTAGATTTAAAGCCAAGGGTTTCAAGAAATTTATTAAAAATACAGTAAAATACAGTGAAAATTATATATATCATTTATTTCAATGCATATCACAGGAATCTCCCCCACATTTACAGAGACCAGTACAGGGAAGGCCCGACTTCCTACAAATGCATCGTCCTTTATATTAATGCAGCTGCGGCATGAACACTTCGTCAATTCCTTTACAGATGCGGACGTTTCTTTGGTTGTACTCCAACATGGAATCCAAATACAGTCTTCTTTCATCCAGCCCCAGTTCTCAAAGTTCGGATATTCCGGATTCGGTATCAGACTTTGACCCCAGATCAATCCTGCTTGTAAATAAGCTCGTTTTGTATGCTGTTCAAGAGCACCAAGTGTTGGTGGCAGCCTGTCCATTGCCCGTCCCTTGATGAACAACTCTTTTCTAGCTTGGTTAATGTCTTCTACATCGCTAGTTTTGTCGTAAGTCAGAATGACATATCTTGCCAAAGCATCCAATTGATGGCTTTCAATTTCATTTTGAGGTCGTGACATGGTTTCAAATACTTTGGTAACTTCAGGGAAGGAATTCCAAGTTTTCCAAAAGGATTTTTTTCCCTTTCCACAAAATCCAGATACTGTATCACACCCTGTAAATGCGTGAAAGAATAACATGCCACTGCATTTGTCTGGGCCGAGTTTATTCACAAGTTGGTGAATAGCAATACTACGTAAAGCTTTCCCTGTTCCGAATGATATCCAACATTTGTTCAAACCCATTTCTTTTAGGCCGCTGTATAAGGCAATAGCTACAACAACCACATCTGTGTCAACCGTTCTAATCAATATTTCTGTGTGGCCAAGCTGCACGGCGTGCGAAACATGAAGGAAGAGTCTGGTATCAGCTTCTTCTTGTTTTGACTTAAGGGAGGACAAATCTACGGTGGCATCGTTACACAAAACTTGTTCCCCTTTGGTTGCAACAATCGTTTTTGCATGTTGGACCTGCTGGAGACCATCAGCCAGGAAGTTGAAAAGCTCTACTTTGTTCTGTGACGAACGAAGAAATTGTTGCCAGTTTTTTGGAAGTTTACCTGCTGGTGTAACTTTTTGACGAAATCCTGTGCCCCTCTTCTCCCTTGTATGATTCTTGAGACTGTCTTCATGATATGCATCAAAAACGACATCAACTCGATTTCCATTCTGGTTCGTAACATAATTAATAAATGTTTTGCGATAATCGTCAAATGTAACGTTACTGCCCGGTCTTATCATTTGAACTACAGCAGGCCCATCTAGAAACGATGAAGTGCAGTCTACGGGATCTTCGTTAAATGACTCGGTTGACTCGATGACAGTACTTTCATTTTCGCGCCCCTATTGTCGCCATAGCTCTGCTGATACCTATACCGCGGTAGCGCGCAGCTATATTTTTAATAAAACTTCAAAGTTACATGTACATTATTTTGTAAACTATAAGTTCTATGAACATACGTCCAAAGACAATATTGTAGAGAATTTAATAAAGAACAAATTATTCTTTGACAGTTTTATGATAGCTGTACCCGTTTTCATAGAAAATAAGAAAAACCACGATTTAGCACATACGAAGGGGGGGAAAGGGGGGAAAAAACAATTTTTCAACATGCTTCCATATCTATATTGAAGCACATATATGACAACTACATTCATGCCAAGTTTCATGTTTTCTTCACGATGGGACCATAAAACTGATTTTTGTTAGGACAAGGAGCCGTACTATTGGGTCTCCTGTGGTATCGGCCGAAGTTATTAAAGAATAAGTTTCAATTCTTCAATTGTCAAAAGTTGCTGAAAAAAGTGACTTTTTTGGACCTTTTGTGTCCCACTGCTGGGCAAAGGTTTCCCTCAAACGTCTCTACTTGAACCCTGTCTTTAGCGATAAAAGAGTATATTCAGGTAGGCATTATGAGCAGTTTACTATGTAAACATTAATATTTAAAAACTCCATGTTTAAAAATTCTTTGTCGCTGGATAACATTTTTTGCAAAGGCGAAGTTTTATAACAAACACTAATATGGAAAACCTTTTGTTTGTACTTTGTAGTTGCAAATTCGTTGAAAACATTATTTCATAAATCATTTTTACATTCTGATTTATATGCGTAAAATAGAGGTGTGTGTAAAATATGAGTTTATTTTATTTTGAACTATTTCAACAAAAAAACATTAAAAAATCGATATGATATGTTAACTGAAAGAAAGGAAATGTGATTATTATTTAAACTGATTATTTATTACAGAAACTCTAATAGCAGTTCAACTATACTATAATGATTTATTTCTTTTTCCTTTTCATTATAACTACAACTTGAGAACCGTGAAGAGACGAGTCGAGCTTGCTTACTTACCGAATATAGGTATTCACATAATAAATAATTATGGTCCATAAGTATCGAATCTACTTAAACCGCGAGTTTCCTTGTAAAAACATAATTCATCCCAAATTTTGAATTTTCCAAATTTCCAATTTCTCCAATACCATGACCCAATTCCAATCGCGATATTTCCAAGAATGTCACTTTAAAGTGACATCAGTACGCAATAAACACACGTTTGCACAAGTAATGCTTCGGTCAACACTGGCCCTGATAGAATACATCCTAGTGTAAAGATAAATGTTTCACTCTCCTGTTACTAAGTGCTTTGAGACTAATCTTCTCAAGATGCCGCATAACTATAGAAATTTAGTTCTTATTTGTGGTTCAACTTAAAGTTCAATTCAAAAATTTGAAGAACCGTATTTGCATTTTAGAAATATAGCAACAGGATTTTATCGCGTTCAGCCGCCTTGTTCTCCAAATAACCATGTCTTAACGCGGCACGTCTCAGCGTTCTTATTTTGAAAAATTCTATGGATTTCAGAAAACAAGAGCTAGATAACGTGCAATCTCTTACCGGGTCATGTTTTAAATGTGTTCAAGAATCGATCTCCTGTACCTTTATTTTATATACCGGACTTTCAGTCTATTTATTTCTAAAATATGAATTAAATTACAAATTACGATCACGAAAGTTTACAAAACTCGGTTTGATTATTCATATGACTAAAATAGTATCGTGTTAAAATTAGACGAAAATTCAATTATGACAATAATAAATAAAATAATGGAAGGCAAAAAATACTCCTAAGCATGATGAATCTGATGAAATGGTATGAAAGTAGTAGAATAACTGACTATAATGATCATCATCGCTGATTTCTATAGAAAAAAATTCCTTCAATAATAATTATATCAGTACCAATGAGCATTGAACGGAATAGTAAAATGCAATTCCGAATCCAAAGCCCCCGCCATAGAGTACATTTCACAAATCTGCTTTGGTTTGTGACGCAAGCAGTCCCTTTGGACTGAAGGGAGGAATCTTTTTTCCCGCGTTTTATCAAACTGGGACAAATACATCCTGCGACGGAAGGACCTATTGAGTAGGTGTTGGAACTTGGACAAAGGCACTGCATTTGTTCAGCCTGAGTGTGGATGATAGATTGAAATGCCATTGTGCGGGGCGTTATTGTTTGTTTAAACGTGAATTCGAGGGGATAAGTATTGGAAGTAAATTGTCATTGGATTGTCTTTTAATTCGATGAGAAATAAGCCCTGAAAGTGTGAAAAGTTTGAACAAAAAGGAACCTATAAATAATTTCGCTACAAAATAAATCATTTTCGTGCTTTTAAATTGATGGATTAGAACCATGTGTGCAACTATTGCTTGCAACTCCTTAAATAAAAAGATTACTATTTTAAACTATATGCCAGAAATTGAGTGAGGCGAAAGAGGTATGTCAGGATCGTAGCAAGTGGAGATCCGTGGTCTCTGCCTACTCCCATGGGAATGAGGCGTGATTATATGTATGTATGTATGTATGTATGTATGTATGCCGGAAATTATGTGGTAATGGATTTACCTGCAACTACCTTCCATTCCTAGGAATTTTTAATCACAAAACATATAAAAAAGTTTGTATAACAACTTTTTTCGTTATACATAGAATACATCGACTTTTAGAACAGTGTACAAGCACATTCTGAAGCACAGAAGCGCATGATAAACAACCAACATATTACAGCGCCCTCTAGTTTCCACTGCGAACTTTACCTATAAACAAGTCGGAAACATAGCGCATACTGTAAGTGCAGTAAGCCGGGTTTTTGCTGAGCATCTGCGGTTTTATACAAGAACATCGTTTCAGTTTTACACTACAATTTAATATAACACATTTGTGACGAAATAAAATAAAATAAATATCCTTGCACATTTCACACAGCGTCATCTAGTCCCAAGCTAAGCAACTTAATAGACATTTTTTGTAAATACATACATATGACCTAGTCCCAACTCGTACCCAATTAACTCGTACTTGGTTGTACGAGATGGGAATTTAAAATAAATATTATTTTCGTTCATCGACTCGTACAACTTATATTCTAGATAGAAAACACCCAGATACAATTAAACGACTTCTATATTTTAAAGTGCATTTCTATTCACTCCGAAGATTAAATCCTCACTAAATATGTGGCCACTTGGAAAATATTCCGAAACAAATACAGTTTTAATAAACCAGCATCTTTTAAATGTGATTTTAATTGCGACTTAATTATAAAAAAACCATAAAGCAATCCCTTAGCCCAAGTCACAAACATGTTTAAAAAGTAAACGTGTAGTAATACTGGAACAAACACAACCCACTTCAGGTTGGTAGTGTAAAGTTGCTTTTGCCAGCGAGAAACCTAAAACTGTAGGTGCAGTTCTGAATGACGATACAACAGCGATATTATTGCGACTTTTTTTTTTTTTTTTTCGTTATTAGGGCATAATAATTTACACACACTATTAAAATTACAATCTAGCCAGGCTAATGAGCAATTTGATTTAAACTTAATTTTATAAAGTTGCTTATTGTTAAATGTGCTCAATAGCACGTTTCTTACTGTCTCTATTTAAGGGGAAGACACTTTGTTCATGTGTTCTTTATATTATGTAGCACTATTCACTAACACTTTCACATCACTTTACACTACACTAACTCAAAAGGTTTAGTCCGTTTGAGTCTTGCGACTTTATGACTTCAAGTTTTGGACGCGACTTTGCAAGGAATAAGATGACCACCATAAGATTTATTTAAAAACTACAATCAAAAGTAAAAAAGTAAACCACAATCATACTTAATAGATAAATATCCTTGGACATTTCACACAGCACAGCGTCATCTAGTCCCAAGCTAAGCAATTTAATTCTTGTGTTAGATAAATTTTTTTGTAATAGATTTAAATAGTAGTCTGCAAGTCGCGTATTAAGAAAACGTACCTTAAAAAGCCAAAACTATACATACAAATGCAACTTCAGGTTAAATTTCGCATGCAATCTCTTTGATGTTGATATCAGGGTACAATGCGCTTTGCGATTCCATTTGTTTCGCATAACCTTATAGTTTCCCATTTCAATACCATTTTATAAAACGAAATGAACCGTGTAAGTAAAGAGTAAGTCCGTATAAGCTAGAAACTGTAACACCCTTATGCATTTTGCTATCTCTTTTTGTTGCCATAGGAAAATTAAATATTATTACTACTATCCCAGGGAGCGGTAGACATTTCTTTCAGATCTTTATGTAATTCTTAAGATCCTTTGAATATGTCGAGTGGGGTAGTCAGAGGTATGTCCAAATATATATTTGGTACATGCCCACATTTTGCTGAAGTTAACTTTCCATAGATTTGTTGCCATAGGAGTAACAAGAAAATACATTGAAACCTATATTAAATTAACACACCTTTATGAATAAGATCATCTGTTAGAAACTAACTTTGGTGGCGGAATTTTTAAAGCCTGTCTTTTGACTTTTAAAGCCGAAAACGACTATTTGAATTTGACGTGAACGACAAAAAACGCAAGAACGTTTTTATTAAAGAATTTATTGTACTCTTGAAAAAAAGATACAATTTTTATTGCCATCGAATCAGAGAGTTGTCAAAAACAAGTCTATAGAAGCGTTTATGTTATTTATTATGTATGCAAAAGTTACGAAAGCATTTAACTAGGTGAATAGAATAAGCAGCGAAATAAATTCACCTAAAACAATAACGTGCAGCGGGGCAACACTGTAATTTATATTACCTTCATAATTCCTATACAGCCTCACACCAGGGACGGATTTAGGAACATACGGTAGGTTTTACGATTAAGGAACATAGTTATGAGTTACGGAAGTGAAGTTGTACTGTAGTGTGAAGTTTTTACTCAATTCAAAAAAAATTAAGAGTAGTAAGTCGTTTGAAAATGCAAAATTAGTCAGACCACAAGTCGAAACTGCGGGGTTGATCTAGTGAAGAGTGAAAGCTTTAAAAACCGGGAAAGACATACAGCACTGACGCAATAACATTTTAAAAATAATTAGATTTGAACAGTTTTGATAAGTCCGATTAATTTATTGTTTACACAAGAATACCTAGAGGCCCAACTGGATCTTATTTTATTTTATTAAGTAAATAACTAGCGACCCGCCCCGGCTTCGCACGGGTCCAATAAGAGAAAGCGACTTTGTTTTATACTATGTAGTGATGGTAGTTAGACTTAGTTACATTTGTGCATGTAGATTGGACCCCTAAATGCGTACCTGCGCGGCCTTCATACAGCAGAATTTATTACGGACGAATTAATTTGCCGGGCCGTCGGGCGGTAATCCGGCTACATCTGCGACTCCATAATATCGATGTTTAAAAACATTGCAAAGAACCTTCAACGGAAAATCTGAAGACAATGTAAAGATTACGAAAAATTGGGCTAAAAACAGATTTTTTATTAAAAAATTAAAGGATGTTCATTGATCATCACCCATTTAATTATTATAATGGTGACAAAATCATTTATAATATGTAGTTAGTATGCCAAATTTAAATAAGTCATTTTAGCCATATTACAAAAGTACTTACCTATTTATCGATCCCTGTCAAAATTTTCTAATATTCAATAATTCTGTGATTTAACACTTCAGGCATTTAATATTTTTTTCAGTTTCTATAGCGAAACAAATTGTATAGAAATAAAATTGCCAGGGTGGTCTATCATTGACGAAAAACTATAATAATCAAAAATACGTCAGACGGATTTCACAAAAATATTTTCATTGATGTTTCACAGTAAACCTACTAGATGGCGTTAGTAGTATCGTAGCGTGATCAATGATTACATCAGATGAGATTACCTACGATTTCATTACGCGACACTTCTTTACACGTGTACGGCATAAATATTAGATAATAGGTTGTTTTTGCACTTTTAACACAGGTTTAAGTACTTATTAAAACTTGTATCTCTGAGTAAAGATGATGATGATAGTTTACATACACACACATACATGTTTTTATAATAATTATGAAAAGAAAAAATAATACTGATGTAAAACAATCTTCCATGTTAATAACTTTTTGAGTTTATCATGGTTATGAACACTGTAATCACTAGAAATAGGATATAAATTTACCATGATTCTCATTAATGATCGGGAAAATCACAAATCCACGTTTCATGGTAAATATGGTGTTAACAATTTCCATAACAATAATCGAGTGACAATAAAATGACTTGGATCGGCCATAACCACAATCGCCTTTATTTTATTGTGCGATTCATTTTATTGAATAGTAATGAAATTAATTAATGTGACGACTCTTTTAGGGTTGGGGTGAAGGAGGCTAAATGTGAACAGTGATCACATAGGTAATAAAAAACATCAATAAGGTTTCGATGATGATATTTTGAAATAATTTATGAGACTTTCCATATGAGTTTGAGAGCTCGTCAGAGTCTTGTAAGCCGTTGGAATTTTTTAAAATTATTAGGTTATGGGGTAAAGGTATTTATAAAAATTACATTGGCATTATGGCTCTTGTAAGCGTAATTTTATTTAAAAAACTTGAAAATAAACCGAAAAAAGTCACAGGCTCTTGCAAAGAAAGAAATAAAGACAGAAAAAGAAACAGATAAGGACCTAGTTTATTTTAAACTAGTAGCACGTCCCGGCTTCGCACGGGTGTACTAATGAAGCTACCGGGATAAAATATAGCCACCCGGACAGTCCATTCTAAACACCCGTGAAAGAATTTTTGAAATCGGTCCAGTAGTTTCGGAGATTACCTCCGTCAAACAAACAAACAAACAAATTTTACCTCTTTATAATATCAGTATAGATTTGACATAAGCCTGAATATTAGGACTGATTATACAAACAAGCACTATTTATAATTATTATATTACTTGTATTTATGTGCGCGGTATCGGAATGCAATTGAAACATTCGTGATGCGTGCCAACTGCCACATACAATCATTGTATAAATACTTTGGAATCTGTTGCGTTGAATTACTGCAACAATGTATCTAAGTATTAGTATCAGACATCTGGTTACCATAACACAAGCATTAAGTTGCTTAGCTTGGGACTAGATGACGCTGTGTGGAATGTCCTAGGATATTTATTATTTCTAACTACAATTTATTATGATGTATTTTAACATGAAAGACTTGAAGGATCCTAGCTGGAGGGTAGTCAAAGGCATGGCTCAATCTCAATGTGACATTTATTTTAGAAGTTGGTTCATTGAAATACATAGGGGGCCACAGGCATGTAAATATATAACATTGACAATGCTTTTACAATAGACGGCAATATAATCTAGTAGCATGTAAGATGAAGCCAAAGTAATGATTGAGGTTCTACCGAAATAAATGATTATCTTCATTCTTTCACAAGGTGGTTCTTTCAATTTGTCTTTCGTCAATGGACTGGTCAGAAGCTAAGTTTGGCAGTCACTAATTTTCATTTACCAGGTGATTTATTCAATTTTCTAAAGGTCAGTGAACGATTTTATCCCTGTCTCCTCCACAGAGCTACCCCAGCGCTTCTCTATAGAGCGGCAATAATTTTTAATGGGCGTCACAAACTGCTCCAAACTTTCAGACGCCTGTTGCCAAAAATGGAAGCCATCCTCTTCACTTAAGCACATTATTAGCATATAATCTGCGACCCTGCAGTACTTATACGTAAAGACCTGTTTTTCGTGATAGTAGCACCGTCATTTGTGAGCCGTTTTTTATGAGAGGCGGTGGTAGCCGCGAGAAGAGACTATAACTAGAAGTGAATAAGTAGAATGGTAAGGTGTGGTAAACACGAGTACCCAACACTGAGTTAAGAGATTTGTGCAATGATAACAAGATTAAATTCTACTTTGACATGCTGTTGATCCTCAGTTATTTACATACGTACTTAATACATTGAAGTTCTAATACCTAAGCAGGCTAGGATCTGAACCGATTCACAGATGTCATACAGCTTAACTAGGTAATTGCACTTATCACTTGAAGAATGTAGACTTGCAGAATGAAAATTTTAGTATCCGTAATATAAACTCGTTTAGCGTTCGCTAAATGCCGGCAACAGTTTTTAAGTAATCAGGCTTTGTGACGCAGCTTAGCAACCTTTTATCCAAATTGGTCCGGTCGCTCCGGGCCCTGGCATCAAACCAAGACTACTAACAATGCTTGTTAAAGATAACCCTTATGAGTATGTCTGATACAGTAACATTGTACTTACATAGTTAAGTTTTGTAAGTATGAGCGGTTGACTCTGGTTACGGAATTATTAGGTCGCCTTAATCCGTCATAGCTTAGGGACAAGGCGAGACCGATAATTTGACTCGTCCTCCAAAGCACGGAAGCGCTCTATGTGACATCAGGTACGCGGGAAGCGATTCCGCATCCCTCTGTGTCAGACAGGCCTTCACCCACTACGCCACAGAGGTCACCCAGCCAACCTCCCAAATCTACATGGCGTTGAGGTTAACTAGTTATTTGACATGCAATCCACCCCTTGATTTTTCTTAGAGCCTGGTGTCATCTTTTTGTCCTTAGAGACCGCGATCCATTAGCAAATAGTGATGAAAACTCAGAACACATCGAATATCAAGCAATAACGAGTCGTGTGCAGCGTGTGACGTCATCGCGGCGTACGTGACACAGCACAGGCTGAACCATGTACTGGAAATATATGTATACTAGCTGCACCCGCACTGAAAAGTCTATGTGTTAATCCAGGATGTAAGCTATCCTGGTACCAAATTTCATTTAAATCCGTCCAGCCCGATTCTCGTTTGCTTCTCTCCCTATTTTCCTATTTTGGAAGACTGTGGACCAGTCTAGGTATCATATCCGGTATTGTTTGTATCGAAGCCGTGGTCTGATGCGGTGACCTTTTGTTAGGATTTCCAAGCAAATTAAGATATCATGAACTCGTTAATAAGTGCAGAATACATAATGATGTAATTAATTATTAAAAATTTAATATAATTAATCATAGTCATTACTGCAGTTGTTTTTGCAAATCAGCACGGGTCAATGCAGGTCATCACTTAAGGTCGCCTTTGTTAAAATAGGGTTGGCACTTTTATTTGAGTACTTACACTAAATAAAATGTTCGAAACTTTTTGTATAGTTCCAAGTTAACAACTGTTAGTTAAAGAGTTACTTTTTGTTGCCAAGTTAATGAAAACAATACTTGGTGTAAATATATAGACAAGGTATAACAATCTTCAGACTAAAGTGAACATCACAAACACTAATTTAAAAACTAGACTACAAGTTGAACACCTAAGTAGTTTCAAACCAAACCCTTCTTAGAACCAAAGCCCCCAGTTACACATTCAGTTGTTCATAATCACCAACAATAGCTTGATTCTAAGCACGCTATGAAATTACATAACGAAAACTAGCTCCGTGATGTAGAGTCTACCATTATGCCTAGTTACCGAATTCCGCTGAATTACAAACTTGTAGCATCTGGTGTAAGTTATAAGTTTAGGTGGAAAGCGGATTATCGGTGCTTATTGTACTGGTAGAAATAGCAAGGGTAAGGTATTATTGAAGTAAGCGATTGCCTACATTATGGCCTGCGAAAAATCTCTTTGGATGTTACGGTATCATTTAAAAACAGCAACTTATGTCGTATCTATCTATAAGTTTGAATTTTATTCGTAGAACATGTAGAAATATTTTAAAATACAAGCAGTCTCTTCATATAGCTTGCATTTCTTAAGATTCCCGTTTTACATATTTATATTGCCCACACGATTTAATCCTTTAAATTTTAACTACGATTGACTTTGACAACCCTAGCTTTTCCCAAATGCTTCTAAAACACCAACTTCAGGCCTTGTGAACAATAACTTCAAACTTTTCGCAACGAGCCAGCCCTAGCCTCGCTGCACCGCGACAAGGCCACACGTGGCACCCGCGTTTTATTACTGACGATGACTGTACCCTGCAACACTTTTGCACGCAACTGTACTGACTGATATTACGTTACTTGTCAAGGTCGAACAAGTAAGGCTGCGTTTTTTACTGTCGATGACTGTACAAGTTCTGTATATGCTTTTTTTAGAGATATTAGGTACTCAAATTATTGATAAACAAGTGCATGTTTCATCAATTATATGGTAGTTAATTGGTTATTGTAATTATAAGTAGGTTAGGACTTATGGAATCTACACTCCTGTCTCGCGGGTTGTTCACGCTTTCGTGATCCGTGGTGGAGTATGGATAGGGTATTAGACGATTTTTATTTTAGCGTGGATGTTCTGTTTGTAATTAAGTCACGCTGAATCGTAACAATAACGTAGGTTGAAATGAAATAGTATATTTGTATGCTATTATGATTAATCCGTCATACGACTAAAGCGGTAATTATAATTACCCATCTATAAACTAATCATGTACTCATTATAAAACACAGACTTAAGATGTCTACGAGTAAGTTAGTATAGGATTTGAGATAACAAAATACAGTTAAGCACAAAAACGCCTAGCGGGGTCGGTAGTCAGATGCATATTGTACCTACCACATTTATAGGGGTAGTAGGCATATATTGCTAGTGCCAATCTCCGTGACGGTTCGCAAGACAATCGACTTTGATTTAAACGAAAGTCTAAGTAAATAAACAAGATAAGAGTACATGAGCAAGGTCACGTATCGCAAGAGAAATTATGATAGCAATTAACTTTCACAAATAAAAAGAAGTTTCGTTCGGATAGCGCAATTAAAATCGCCCAAATGTTTATTGTTTTGTTGAAGGCAAACACCTGTTCCATTACTATTGGAACTCGTATGAATAGTATCGAGTTCTTAGGAAAGTATCTAAAAAAATTAAAATAATTTTCAGTTTTTAAGCTATTGCATAGCTTCTATCGCGGGCCTTGGCGTGGAGACCGAATCCAGAAATTCCGTAACGAAATCACCTAACGCTGTCACTTTAGTTCAGCAACTCGCCTCTAGGTGGCATGCAATAGCTTTACCGCGGCAGTCCCCGAGTGCCACACGTCTTTTATTTCAAAAGACTAGTTAAGATGACATGGACAAATATCAGGATGGTTGGATGAGTTTGGGGTAGACACTTTGCCCTACAGTGGAAGATATAGGTTAAAGTTTAAACAAAAAAATTACGTTATATACACAACGGGAAATCACTCATTTACTCGTATGAAAAATCCCTTTGAAGCAAATAGTTAAGATGAGTTCGAGATACATTCGTAACACGTTCGTAGTCAAATAGTAAAGTATTTCAATGTCAGTGTCAAGATCATTGCGCCGGCACATGTGTGACATTAACACGACCGAATTTCTTATCGATATGTCACGTAATCGACAGATAATAAATAAATAAATTAAACTTGATCACGTATTCCTGGGGTAGATAGATATTTCTTTTAGATCTATCTATATAAACAATAAATAAATCATATGGATTATTCTGATCTAAATTTTTAAGCTATTGAAAAAACACCTAAAAAAAACCTAAAAAACACCTAACGCTGTCACTTTAGTTTAGCAATGCACCTCTAGGTGGCATGCAATAGCTTTACCGCGGCAGTCGCCGAGTGCCACACGTCTTTTTTATTTTTTTAGTTAGTTTAGTTTTGGCGACATCGAACGCTACTAACGGTACGTCATTTGTTTTCTCCTGACATTCCGTCTGCAAGGAAAATACACGTAATTATTTACTTAGCATTGACACGGTATGCTAACTTGGCGTTGACATTGAAAATGCTGTTTCAGAACGATATTTAGTTCCATAGATCACCTGTGCTAATAACATGAAAACATGGGATGGTTGAACTTCCAAACAGTGCAAACTTTTCGTGAGTAAATGAAAAACAGATTTTATATTCACAATTAAATAAGACATGCTTCATCATGCATGCGTCGTCAACCCACCTAGCCACCGACCGCCCGACACTTTGATATTTCAAAATCACGATAGTAAAATCGAAAACTGTATTTATCTCTACAACTATTTCATTTTCAGTTTACTTCAATGGTATTTTTAGAGTGCAAACGAGTGAGTCCGAATGAAACTTCATTATGGTCTAACGAGTGCGATTCAGTCTGGTGACATTCACGCGGCCCAATAACACCCGGTCGATGCCGAAATAACCAGAAAAACAGGTAAAGAGAAATAAAATAAAATACTAGATAGTGGTTCCGTATTGGAAAATTGTCGGTATAACTTGGGCTCCAATTCCTAAAACCGAAAACGATACATCGAACGATTCGCATTCAGTTAAATATTGGAATGTTACGCACGATGTATGAATCGGAGTTTTCAGATCGAAGTACCTATGCTGACATTTTACCGCTATACGGGACAAATGTCTGTATGTTCTGCAGTGATTCCTATCTATAATTATGTATGTAGGTAAAATTACAAAAAAAATAAAAGTGAAGAAAACGTAATAGATAAAAGTATTTGGTCAAAAAGAGTAAGCAGTCAAAATGTCTATAGTATATATATATTGTTAATATCTATAAATTTCTTTTTTTTCAAAATTTATAAAATATTTAATATGTTTATTTTATTGACCTACAGAACTCTAACTGCGCAAACACGATGACGTATTAATCATTCGTGTTTGACATTCATCTGACGTTTCTGTCATATGTTCATGATGAAAAAAAGCAGTTGTTTGTTTATGTCATAAATGCCAACGTGTGGTCACACGTGATGGGTGACTTGTTTGTTGGTGAACGAAAAAATATCCTAATCGCGGAATAGGTTGTTTTTTTATAATACATACAACAATTTTATAATATACTAGCTGCTCCCCACGGTTTCACCCGCGTAAGTCCCGTTCCCGCAGGGATATCGGCATAAAAAGTAGCCTATGTCACTCGCGGATAATGTAGCTTTCGAATGGTGAAAGAATTTTTAAAATCGGTACAGTAGTTTTATGCCTATTCATTACAACCATACAAACAAAGTTTTCCTCTTTATAATATTAGTATACAAAAGAGAATAGAGCAGCTAGAAACAGATAAACTATTAATAAGGCGGATTTTTGTAATAACGTATAGTAAAGTGGTGCTTTTCAATGACCTAATAAATCTGGTAAAAAAAGAATTTTTTTAATGGTTAATGCAGCCTTAAAAATTAAATTAGCGTGAGATGCGCCCGCGTGGAGTGACCATACTCATACCCAGATGAAGATTCTTCGGAAGAATCGAAACATAGTCGGTATCAAAATCGACAATATTTTTACGTGAGTAGTGAGTAGCGTTCAGTATTCGGGCATAGGAATAGGTCGTTATCAACAGGAAAGTTGCAATGGAATTGCAATACATAAGTACATGTGAGTATGTAAGCATACAAGTGATAATTGACTTGCGTAACCAAATCGTAAAACTAACCTACGATACATTAAGTAAACTAGGAACATAGCAACAGCGATGCACACGTACACTCAGTCATAGAAATCGAATAATATTTATCGAAATTATAGTTTAGAGATGAGATATGATTTTGGGAGTACTTCATTCATTTCATCATCATCATTTATTTATTTATTTATTTGAACCACCAACACAATATACATCGAATCATACAAAAAGTTGAGCATGCTAAAGAAAACAAGTTAAATGTTATTATAATTACAGGCGGCAGACAGCAAGCTATTTAGTGTACAAGAATGAGCGAGAATTAATGACTTATTTTTAACAGTTTACTAAAATAATACAAAAAAGAATAGGTGAAAATTGCAATTAAAATTAAATTCATTTCATTCAATTCAGAAACATGATATAAAACATAAATAAAACAATGGTACAATAAAATTGACAATAATTAATTAACAAAAATAAATTAAATAAGTACAGATAATCGAAAAACTTGAATAATAATGATAAAATTAAAAAAAAAAGGGGAATAAAACATGGCTAAACATTATTGAGTGCTAAAAAGGACGATGAAACGCTTTTCTTAAAACTACGCAAGCCTCCCGAAAAAAAGTCGACTCCTTCCATTTTGGATAAGCTATTGCCCTGACGAACCATCCTGTTTAAAGGAGCGTTGCGCCCCAAGTTTGTCCTGTAAGAACCAGCCGCTGTAAGAATCATCATCATCTCCCTGCCCTTATCCCATTAAGTGGGGTCGGCACAACACGTTTCTCTCTTCCATTTCCCTCTATCGCTCGTCATCTCAGTACTCATTTATTAATTTTAAATAGACCGGCTCCAGATTCATCAGAAGTTATACTTTGCGACCGAAAGTTTACTAAAGAGATTGCACACTGTACCATGATACACCTTTACTATCTCATGTTAAACTATCAAGGTTTTGAACATTATAAACACGTTATACGGGATATTTACCATGATTCGTAGATTTATGAGTTTCCCGATATTTCGGCACATTCCATGCGCCATGATCACGGTTAAACTCATAAATCTACGAATCATGGTAAATAAAAATTTGGTACATTATAAATTGTACCATCTCTTTTGGTATGAGACCTATAAATGGGCCAAAGTCCTTCAACTTTCAATATAAACATTTTTTTTAGTACAACCTCGCCATGAGAACTATACTTATATGTAGATACATATAGGTACACTTGTACCAGTTTATCATTTACCATCTCACATTCAGCTGACCGTACATTTGATTCACCTCTATCTTTAGCTATCAACTGATAAGAGTAATCGGTGCAAGATAAACAAAGCGATTATGAGATAAGATTATATCGAGAACAAACAAATGTAGGTACTTTGAGAATGCATCGTCTTCATATTAAAATACAATTTACACCTTGAAGTAATAAAATTAAACTAGAAACACATGTTAAGGTTTTTATGCGAAATTATTTTTTTTGTGTTAATTTTTGTATCGTCCTCTAGCTCGTGCTCTAGTTAGAGGACGAGCCAGTGCGTCCGGGGCACCCAACGTGTTAAGCGCAGACCAAAGTTATTCCATGTCATTTTTCCTAGTAGAAACTCTCTCGCACAATGACTTCCAGATGTTCTCGTACAGCATCTGCAGCGGTGATCTCACGCAGCCTTGACGCTGCGCTCCGGAATATTCATTGCAGTATTATGGTTTTAATGGACAAGTCGGAGACTTGTATAGGTTGATGAAAGTCAGTTCTTCAAAAATCACATTGTATAATTGAGCGACCTTGCACAAGGTCGTCGATTATATATTTAGCCGTGTTATCGCGTCGAAGAAGTTTATATGCGCTTTAACACGAGCTATAAACTGTGAAGGAAAACATCGTAAGGAAACCTGCGGCTAGTCAGCCCCACCATTGTCTTTCCTGTCGAAATGGTCAGCTAAGAGGATGGTTTCGGTGCTGGGCAAGCCCAATGTATAGTCGGCAAAGACAATTCTGGCCAGACAAATTGTCTATAAGCCCTGACAACCATCTATTCTGCAAACCAAAAAACGAAATTTCGGCATCAAATCGCAGGTCAGCTTATGTTGGTGGAAACTGTATTCGGAAGATTAACCATTATAAGCTGACCTGCGATGTCACGATGCATTGATTTCGATTAGAGTAGATGGGCTGTGCAGTTGTGAAGCCGTATGCTGGTGGCGTGACTGTGACGTCACTCGACCTTGCGTCTCGCTCGCTGCATACACCTGCATTGATACCCGTCATCAAAGGCCGCATAACAATACTTACATCAAGACGCAAATGGAAAAATCACTAGTTCATTTTAATAACTTTTGTCTAGGCGTTTTTGAGGAATCTCTGAGGAATCTCTGAGGATCAATATGGTTGGAGATAATTATGGCCTTTGCCCAGCAGTGGGACGACTTTGGTTGAAAACATAAACTCGATCTACAAATACTATAAGATCGCTTATAACGTCGCAGGTTCAAATCCTGTCGAAGTCGTAATTTTTATAAAGATTTTTAATTTTTTATGATATATGAAAACCTATGTGTGTGGTTTAACACAAAAAAAATATAAAAACTAAAGAATCCAAGCCAAGGTAAAGTGAAGAACACGTCGAATACAATTTCCTCACAATCACGCTGATTGATAACATCGGAGGTAATTGAATGAAGGGAATTGACGAGCAATCAGCGGATCGATACACCGCGCCGATTTGCATCGAGTTCCGCCCAGTGTTGAGACTTGCCGATACTTCTTTGTATGTTTAACGAATATAATAATAATAATAATAATCATATGAATTTATTTTGAAAAACACACAGCACAGACGAACACAATAAATGAAGTAAGTACACAAGAAGAAATACATAAGAATAGAAGCAGGTAACATACAAAAGAGGCTTACAGGCTAAAAAGAGTTGATCTACGCAATATAATCTGTTGATTTTAGTTTACTACAGCAATGTTACGTTTTACGACTGTCAAATAGCGCTGTGTCACATAAAGTCCACAATAAATTATAGGTATACCATGATCGTATTCGTCATTAGTCGCTGTTAGAAAGGACTGGAGTCTAAAAATTTCCTTCCTCGATAGAGCTGGAGTTAAATATATCTTTCGGTTTGCAAGCTAAAGGTTACCTCACTAGCTACACACGAACATGAGACACCACAGGTATATACTCGTATATGTTTGTATGTTTGCGACAGACGTTGTAGACCGCGCGGCGACCGCGGGGCTTCCTCCTTCAAACCGACTTGTACAATGTACAGCTCATACAAATCTATCTTTTCATTACCGTAGGAGTAACAAGAAAAATACATTTTTAAACCTACATTAAATTGTCATTTTTTATGAATAAGACCGGTTTCTGGTTGTTTAAGACATCACAGCGCCAGAACTATACTTAAAATTACTCACTAAGAACTTACAACATAATTTTCGAGAGGTTAAAAAGCGGAACACACAAACTGTTTTAAATAAAGCTTACAGCTTGTAGTTGTACCCCATAAACTTATGTAATTGAAACAGGTATAAACCTGCTAAAGCGTATATTAACTGGAGAATGTTGCCAACTCGATAGTGACCACACGAGGTTCTGGAAATGGTATTGTGGTATGCTTGTCTCAAGTTTGGCTCTGCACTGCTTTCTTATGCCAACTGCTTCGAAAGTTATTGTATAAGCTTCCTCCCAACGCTTAGGACAATTTAAATACTGCAATCGATCGTAAAATAGTCGTTCCCGGCTTTTTAAGTCATTTAGCCATGATAGAGAAACAGGGGCAGCTTAACTCCTGCCTGCGTGCTCATACATTATTATACATAAAAAACACTGAGACTAAATACAAATTTGTCCCGCAGCGGGTATCAAACCCGTCTTCTCCCTCTGTGGCGCAGTTGGGTGAACGCCCGGCTGAGACGCAAGAGGTTGCGGGTTCGATCCCCGCTACGGGACAAATGTTTGTATGTTCTGCAGATATTTGTTCCGTGTTTGGGTGTTTTCTATCTATAACATGTATGTATTTACAAAAAAAAAAAAAAAATCGTATCTAAGTATTATATCAGTCATCTGGTTACCATAACACAAGCATTAAGTTGCTTAGCTTGGGACTAGATGACGCTGTGTGGAATGTCCAAGGATATTTATTTATTTATTTATAATGGTGTTTTTTTTTTTTTTTTTTTTTTTTTTTTTTTTTCTGCGTCTCAGGCGCGCTCAGTTACTGTGTCACAGACTCTTACTTTGATCTTCAAGCCTGTAGTACAATAGTACAGATACCTTTAAATTTTATATGACATCGAGACCGACACCCACACACCCCGCCCTTTGTCGGGCCCAAAACTCGGCTCAATTATTTCTGCTTGCTCAACCGAGATAAGTAATTTGATTTTTTTATTCTTTATTTAGGAGTTGTATTAAAATGCCAGCGGCTTTTGTCTACAAATCTTAATATTAACTAACGCCCGAATACTGAAACACTAATTAGACTATACTTCATTTCTTGAAACGAGCTAATAGGAAGGAAAATAAACGCACGTGATTGGTCGTCGAAAATAATTGTTTATACTCGTATTGGCTAGATTTGACAATTGACAATTGATTTGACAATCTAGCCAATCACGAGATAGAAATAATTATTTTTGACAACCAATCACGTGAGTTTATTTTATCTTCATATTACCTCGCTTCAAGAAATGAAGTATAGGTAAGTGGTGCTTATCTATCTATGCCATAATTTGACTTTTGTCTACTTAAACAAATCTGTCAAAAAATAACTTCCTTAACGGTTATTAAGACCTTACACACTTTTAGATTAAGCTTGATAGCAAAAAACACAAACATCCAAAAGCAATCTCCACGTTTATATTATTAAAGTTTTAAAAGTTGAGTAATAAAAATATAATGGACGAAAGCTAGTTGTTATTGTTTCGGAATTTTCGTTTTAAAAATAATTAGAACTTGTTTTTATGTGAAACTTCGGAGTTTCTAAACACTTGTTGAAATTACTGTTGTTTTTATAGTTTTCGTTTGTATTTCAAAAGTTTACAATCGAACCCCTCTTTAATCCAATACCTGTGTTTATCTTTAAACTTATTTAACACAGATTAGAAAGGGTTAAAACCGGTTTTTCTTAGTCGTTACGGAAATAAACGGTTTTAGTTTTGTTTGAAAAATTACTACGCGAATGCAAGTTGTCATCAATTAGGTACACTAATTATACCTCAAATAAAATTCTTCTATAAAATAAAAAGGTAATTAGCAATATTTTGAGGGCAATCTTATGACGATTTTTATAAGTAAACGTAGATTGTCAAGGCACATATCAATTCTAAAAATTTTGAATGCGATATACTGATATGGACGCAACTTAAGTGCACTCAAAATCACGGAAACGTTTTAATTTCACTAGTATACCTTTCGGTAACCGAACATTTTATCGCGTGAACCATAAAATAAACCATTATTGAGACAATTTTTATAAGTAGGATGTATCATTGTATAAAATAACATCGCATTGAATTGCAAGCAATTTCCTGTGCGGCTAGACACCGTAGCGATTTATTGATTTTGTCGGTGTTAAAACAATGTAAGTTTGATGGACGAGCGAGCATCGCATGCTTTCGGCGATGCGGGCAAAAATGTACAATTTACGATGTGGAATGATGGACGGTTTTTGCTTGTTCACACAATTTGTTTACAACATCGCTTTTAATGATTATTATTTCTATACAGAGTGGTGTCATGTCACCTTCTTCGTTTATACATGTGCCAAAATGTGTGATTTCCCCTTTAGAAGACCTGTGAATTTTTTGAACTGAGAAAATGTAGCCTTGTGGCAATTGATTTTGAATGTTTATCAAGCACTAGCCATAACTCTTTGGCCTGAACTTCATTCAGCGTTTGTAAGAAGTAACTAATCACAGAAATTACTAAACCGATAACTCCCATTTCCCAAATTTTGAAACATTGAGAGAGCGAAATTCCTTTCAAAATTCAATCTTTTCAAATTTTACCTTATTGAATGTTAAAAAGAAGATTCGAAATTCGAACGCACAATTTTATCCATAACATGTCATTAAAATGAGACTAAAAACTGAAATTGAAAATTATAAAATGTTTAAACAATTTTGGAACAGAATTATTTCGATGTTTTTCAGACAACGCGCAGCAAAGCCCTCGTGTCTCTTTCGAAAAATAGTTACGCAAAAATTTTCTGTACAACCAGCAGTCTAAACTTTTAGTAAATTAAAACAAATATTAAAATTACAATCAACTTTTCATGTTTTAATTAACTATTTACATTGTATGTACAAACTGCAGAGTTGGAAACTATGAAGCGTTTTGTTTTGCAATTGTTTCGTGTACTCGTTTTCGATTTTTAAGATCTTTGTCGACTAGTACCAGTAGTAGTAGTAGTAGTAGTGGTAGTAGTAGTAGTAGTAGTAGTAGTAGTGGTAGTGGTAGTAGTAGTAGTAGTAGTAGTAGTAGTAGTAGTAGTAGTAGTTTGTAGTAGTAATGTTGGCACGATTGTCATTAATTTCAATAGTAGCTATGAAATAAGTTTAAATATGATGTGTAGAATGGACTGTCGGGATGGTTATAGGGTATATTTTATCCCGGAAGTTTCATCAGTACACCCGTGCAAAGCAAGACGTGCTGCTAGTGAAAAATAAGGCCGATAAGATTTTATGACTATCGTAGAATGACCGTGGTATATAGTTTAGTCGACAAAGACCGCCAATGTTTCTTGTCTTCAGACATTCAAGAGGGATCGGAGCTCGCTTTAAACTAATGAATAAAGCATCGGTTCTCCGTTCGCAAACAGGCCCGGTTCGATTCTTGTGCCAAGTCAAATATTTGTATGAGACGGATAAGTATACGCCCCGGGTCTGTTTGAACCATTTTGTCTTTAGTATTAGGATATCCTGATTTGGGACCAAAGAGAACTGTTGATATATACTTAGTCCGGCGAAGAAATTGAACCAAGATTTACATGAAGGAAACTGAACATTTGAACAGGAGGCTTACCATGACGTATTATTAAACAATTCAGTTCTAACTGCCTCCTTATTCTTCAAATAACCATGTCTTAACGTGGCACGCCACGTGTCGTCATGTGTCGTGACACAGCGTGGTTATTTTAAATAATACTATGGATTTCAGACAACAAAAGCTAGATAACGTGCTATCTCTTACCGCGTCATGTTTTGAAAGTCGTCAAGAATCGACTAGCTGTTCGAACTTTACGTCAGCGCCTTAGCTTACGTCAAAAGCAGTTCATTATAGGGCCTAAAATAAAACGCTTTTAATGGTCATAGTGAGCCTACAGATATTGAAAGGGGTGGTTATTCGCTATGATCAAACACACGTTTTGTAAAGGGTTCGTCTTCTTTTGGTATTGTAAAACGAGCCGCGTTTTGTCGCGTTACTTTTTATTGGTGCATAGCGAATAACCTAATCTTTACAACGTTGCAACCACTAAACAGTTACTACTATAAATAGGTACTACATTATACGAGAGAGTAATAAAATGGTTTGTTATAGAATGTGAAGAGTCATCGAGTTGGCTGCATTTATTTTAAATGTATACTTGAGTATCGCATAAACCGCAAAACAGTCTCATTTTAGAACATTACGAAGTAATTATTTTGGTCTTTGTTCACTTTAAATCAATGAAGATACTCTCATCTGGAAAATAGACCAAACTTTCAAAGCTTATCTTACAAATACAAATACAAATACATTTATTTACCGAAAACACAGGTTAATACATAGATTTTCCGATGGTCCCCGCACGAGGCAAGCCTGTATCGCGGGAGGCCGGTTTACAATTATAGATTGCCTACACAGTGAATTGGCAAAAGAACACAATAACTTAACTTATGAAATATCTACTACAAAAATTTAGAAACAAACACAAATTTAAAAATAATAAAAGCTACTTTAAAAATACAAAGAGTGCTATATTCTGAATAAATTCAAAAGAATAGTTCAGTCACTTAGAGTAACTATCAATTTAGTAACATTTAAAATCATCTTATAGAGGTATTTCCTCATCATCATAAATAAAAAACCATGATGGCGCAGATAGTCAGTAAAATGGTTAAAAACAGTGTTTTCTATATTATAGAGGTAATGTTGGTTTGTTTGTTTGTGTGACGGAAGTTTTCTCCGAAACTACTCAGCCGATTTCGAAAGTTCTTTCATCCGTGTGTAGATTAGACTGTCGGTCGGGATGGTTATAGTCTATCCCCATTATGCATATTCGACCTAAAACCTGTATTAGCTAAAACGTATATTAAATCAGTTGCTATCTCTTTTCGTTGACATATGAGTGACAAGAAAAAAACGTTCTAAAACGTTTCTAAAACCTGTATTAAATTGTCAAGTTTTTATGAATAAACCCCTATATCTTATCCCGGTAGTTTCATTAGTACATCTGTGCAAAGGGTGTGCTGCTGATGTAGAGCAACATTTCACTAAACACATTGGATAAATATTCCGTGACCGCGCCGACTAATTAAAACGCATGTTCAGTGCACAGCAGAGGTCAATTTGTATGCAAATCACTATCAACTATTTATCTAAGCGAATTAGTTTAAATATGTTTCTAATATTTTTTTTCTATGAGTTTAATCTAGCTGTAAGTTTTCCTAAAATTCTAAAAATAAAAAAATAAAAATAAAATAAATATTTAACTGAAAACGCTACTTTGACTGGCAATTGAGGGGTAATTAGCAGATTTGTATCTCATTTATAAAAATGGTAAAGTCGATAGACGCTTATTGACGTCTAGGTAGTCAGAGGCAAATCTAAATATTTAACGATATGATACGAAATGGTTTCCTAATGATCTTAATCTCAACCTTTCAAAGTTTTTTATTTCATTATTTTACTAAAATCTAATCGTTTGTTCGTTCGTTCGTTCGTATGAGCAAGTGGCCAACTCTGTTGACAGAGTTTAAGGCCACTTGAAGGCCTTCGTCTCGTGGCTTAACGATTTTAAAAATCGGGACTGAGAATTTAACGTGCCCTACGAAGCATGGAAGCGCTTAGTTGTTGACGCCACTTGCGGTCAGCCATCCAAGTAATGACCTCCCAGAACATTGCTTAGCTTCGACGATTAACAACTAGCAAGCTACGCCACAAGAGCTTAAAAAAAGACTAAGAAAAAGTCGCACATTCACAACTGATCTAAAAATGTATGTGCTAGATCTCATTTAAAAACTCATTTCTATAAAATATCTACTATCATAAGGTGTGTTACTTTCAAGTGTAATGTTTGGAACTAGCAAGTGAAATTCTTTATGACTATTCCGCCTTTCATATCTGTAACTACCTCTACATTGTTGCACATGGAACTGGCTTGAATGCTATTTAAATTTTAAGACATACTCGTAACTTTGGTAAGTCATAACATTGTCGATGTATTTGCGTTGTTTTGTGTAGTAATAAATGGTAAAGAAGTAATATTCGATAACTTAGTGGCTTTTTTTTTAAAGCTGTACGAGTAATATGGACTATCTGATGAAAAAGTTCTATTGTTTTGGATAAAAGTAAGTTGATATTTATTGAGTTTAGATTATAGTATTGCATTTAGTTTATTATTTTGTCAAAGACTAATCGAATATTTCACACAAAAAATAAAAACAACAAAACACAATATTATCTTCAGACTCTTACTTAACTCTAACTCGGTTCACACTAAAACGCGATTAAATCGACCACTGTGGCGCAGTTGGGTGAACGGCCGGCTGAGATGCGGAGGTCGCGGGTTCGATCCCCGCTACGGAACAAATGTTTGTATGTTCTGCAGATATTTGTTCCGTGTCTGGGTGTTTTCTATCTATAATATGTATGTATTTACAAAAAAAAATGTATCTAAGTATTATATCAGTCATCTGGTTACCATAACACAAGCATTAAGTTGCTTAGCTTGGGACTAGATGACGCTGTGTGGAATGTCCAAAGATATTTAAAAAAAAAAAAAGATATTTAATCCAGTTTCACAGAAACTATTTTTTACTGCAGACGAATAACTTACGACAGAACCATAAACAATGAAATAAACCAAATTAAAAACTGCCAAATTAACTAAATAGCAGTTAGTAAAAAACGTACCATTTCATGTTTCCAGTCTGAAAAGACAGCTCTTACCTGAAAAAGGAAAAAAGAATTAGACTGACAGTTACAGCGGATGCAAAACGATAAAATTAAATGCTTTTGCATTCTAATTATGAATACAAAATTAAAATGAAAAGAAAATATTTTGACTGAAACAGTTCATACAATCTTTTCGACTTAGGACTAACTTAACATTTTAAGGTTTTTATTTATTTTGCAAACGTTAAAGGAAATCTATTTCACAAAAACCGGTACATTAAACGGTTTATACGACGCCATATTGCTTGCCGTCATTTCAACTCATTTAGTTTTTGTAAGATAAAAAGTAAAAAAATATAAGTCAGAAAATGAAAATCCGCAAAGGTCATGAAGTTCAAGAGCTTAGTTAAATCCTCGTTTTGCTTAACTCATTCGGAAATAACCCCTTTGTCTCTCCGGCTAATGTAAATGAGATCTTAGAGACCCGCCTCGCCTTAGCTTACTTTTTCACAGCACCGCAGTCAGATTGTTTTAGAGTTCCCCGCTAAAAAGAAGAAATGGAACTCGGTTATACAAAACTGTCTGAAACCCGGTTTTTAAGTCGAGAAATATTAAAAAACCGGTTTTCAGAATTTTTAAATAACGGGTTTTCTGGATTTCAAAGTGTAAATTGAATTACTTATGTAATTTAAATTATTAAGTAACACAAATTAGTACAAAAAATCTTAAAAATCGTTCTCATAAAGATCACATAGAATGGAAAAAAAGATTGGTCAAATCTTGTCATGACTGACAATTTCATGTTCTTTGGGAACATGAAACCTTCAATTTTATGATGTGTGATCTTAATGTCAACAAAGAGTCACCCAATCTGTTTGTAATCGCACAGATAGTCTCTTAAATTTAGTGATCTATCAAGAATGACTTGACAAGATTTACCGTTTCTTAGTAACATTTATTTTCTGTTATTTTCCGACGATATCGGCGGCGGAAGCAATATTTATATAACTCCTTACTCCGTGTTTCCGTCGGCGTAACGAGTGCCGTTCGCAGCAGACCGTCGATCCGGCTCGAAGGACCAACAGTACCTATTACTTAAGTTGAATCACGGCTTCGCTCGCGAGGTAGCGTTGAAAGCCGTCTATATGCCTTAATGCTTTTCCTGGTCACGATCTACGTCTATTTTATGACTTAGTTACTCGTATCTAAGTTATAACGTGATAACAAATAATTTAACAAATGACATGCTCTAATTTATCAAAGCATTTTTTTAGTTTTATGTAAGTACTTCATATTTGGACAGATATTTAGCTTAGTAGTAATTTGGATTGATATTTTTCCTAACTTTCGAAAATCGTAATTAAGCTCACAATTGTAACTACCTTTAAAAGACACTTTGAATACCTTCATTTAGAAGGGTCACTCGTGGCTTATAAAATAAAGGTAATTTCGTGATAAATAACCGTTTACACCTATATTTTATAATTTAAAAGGGAAATCAGAACGAAAAGTGTACCGTGTAGTACATTTGACCGGTAAGAACTGTTTGTAAAAAATAATCCATACGACTAGTTTCAAGCCCGTTACTGCCCTAATTAGAGTACTAATTGATAGTAAACTAAACAATTAACAGGCAATAAAATTGTTCCATCTATGATTTCTTCTTCAACGTTTTTTTTAAGACTGTTTATCGCCTAGAGTCGAATAAAAAGAAAGTACAGAAAAACGAAACGCCCATAGAGCGAATATGAATTAGCGTGAAACCCCTATCTATTTGATAACAACGCATTGCACGATTAGCATTACCGCGTCTAGCTGCCCGATTATTATATGTGCGGGGGAAAGCGGCAATGTATGTAGGCAATTATGTATGTTCGTATGAGCTAGTGCAGTGATGGTTTGTTACTTTTTCTATATTTTAGAAATGCTGAGTTTTACCGATTTTAAAATTAGTTTTTTTAAGCATCATTATGTCATTAAGTTTTTATTATTATCTATAATAATTTGGTTTTTTTATACTTTTAAAACTACGTGCTTTGTTGTAAGATAACACTATAACTCCTTTTATTTGCTAAATAAACTTTTGATAAACATTACCTACGTCAGGATATTGACTGATACAATGTACACTATCAGTAATCTATTTTTAGAAGCAGATCAATACATCCAGAAACAAACATAAATCATAATTATCTCCCAGATACAGAAATTGCATTTGCCGGTAAATGTTGCCAACAACATATCATCCGCATATTGCGGCAAAAACATGGCCCGTTCGGTTACTTTATAGTCGCTATTATCCATTATAGCCTATCTTATAGTTGATATTATCTATAGTTATCGGAAATGGTATTAATGAGTGTTCGTTGTTCCGCCACGGCCATTTCTTAGCTGTCTGTTGTTACGAGAAAGGTTTTATTAGATTTGTTACTTTTGTTGTACACGGAAGCGAAACGTTACGTATTTTATGGTGATAAATTAGCTCTTTGTTATACAGAGGTATTTATTAAAGCTTTTGTGTGCGGAGACTGGCGCAATATCTTTGACAATTTATTACTTTTTTAGAATTAACAACTTTCAAATGCAAAATTTTCAATCAAGTAAGTTCGTTGGGGCTTTTTGTATCATGAACTTTATTGCCAATAGACTTCAAGTAGTTTGTATGAATGGAATGTTAGAATACTTACTCAAAATTGAAGATTATTTTAAGCTATAAAGCGACCGTCTACCGTAATTTTATTATTGATACAACTCATACAGATATAATATTAGTATATTGCAAATTGTCAGAATTATCATTTTTAAAAATAAAAATGAAAAAAAAAAAAACATTTTTTCAAATATATTTCATTTTATACATTAATCATTTTTATAAACAGATCCAAATCTACAGAAAAATAAAGTAACCGAAAAAACCGGTTTTACTACAAAACAAGAATTTTGATAAAACGGTTCAACCGTTAAAACAAACATAAACAACCGCTTACGTATTAAGAAAGGATAAGACGACGTGTGTTTAAAGGCTTCAACCGTCCTGAGATAACATCACAATAAAGCTACCGAATAAACACAACAAAACGAATCCCAAATCTCACACACCTCATTAAATATCTTCAGATGTTGAAGAATGACCAGCTGGTCATAAATATTGATAATATAAGAACTATAAAAACAGGTTGTGTTCAACATCGGTATAGATAACGCTCGATTAATTAAAATATTTATGGTGAAGGGTGTTCGGCACCCTTCCGCCGCAACTGTGTAACTCAGAAAACCCAAAATATTGTGTACAATCAATTACAAAAGTCTTTTTTGTAAATGAACAACTGTTTTGTTATTTATAAAGCTAAGTAATATTTTCTTTGTTACGTGAGATCTCTAAATTTTTTAATAATTTTAATATTTTTAATAAATTAGGATTTTGGCATTTAAGGTCGCGTTTTTTTTCTGTCTCTCCGTCTCCGTCCAGCAGTTTGGGTTAAAAATTGGAATTGGAAATCATACTACAAATTCCAGATTTGTTGATTAGATATCATCAATTGTATGTTTTTTTTGCGAAAAACAAAAAACTGCTCACATACATTACACAAATGATATCACTTTACCTACCGATTGTACATAACCCTAAAAAGTATCAAATGACGCCGCACGAAGTACAGTCGTGTGAACAATAGGTCCGCATGTAATTTATAGATCTAGATAAGGGTGACCGGTCTGTATGTCCGTTTGTCGCACCCTTCGCCCCGTGACCCGCGATCGATCTACTTGACAACTCACTGATACAGTACTTTAATTAAGTAAATTACAATTTCAAATGTGGCAACAGAAATAAAGCCGAGAGACATTTTTGAGCCACGAAACTCGTTGCTCTCAACGTTATTGATCGTACAAATTAATGACGTTCTGTGTGGTCGCAATCGGTAGCATTGTAGTTAGATAATGGTTGGTATAAACATAGCTACCTATTAATATTTTTTTATTTGAAATTGAACTTATAAAATGCGAGCCGTTCAAGTCGTTTTTTGTATTTTGTAGTTTACAGTGGCTTTTCAATACTAGTCTCTTTTTATTGACATCAACATTTGGACTTTGGAGAAAAATGAAATGCATTTCGAGAGTGCATGAAATTGCTCTGCTTCCGAAATTAAACTATACTTCATTTCTTGAAACGAGCTAATAGGAAGAATAATAAGGTCACGTGATTGGTCGTCGCAAAATAATTGTGTTCTCGTGATTGGCTAGATTGTCAAATCAATTGTCAATTGTCAAATCTAGCCAATCCGAGAATAAACAATTATTATCGACGACCAATCACGTGTGTTTATTTTTCTTCCTATTAGCTCTCTAATGTATTGTTAAAAAAAAACCAGCATAATTTACAATCGAGTGATAGATTAATGCGCGCAGTGTCTGAAAAATCAGCAGTGCGTAGAAAAAATAAGTAGGGCACAATGTTGATGACGGTTATCTATGTATATATTAAGTTTAAATTACTGTGTGGCGTTTATCACGGTGTTGCGACAGCTACTTGAATATATTATGCATTTTATATTGTTAACCATTAACGCTATTCGAACAAAGACTCGCGATCATGTCAGGACTTTTTAAATAAATAAATAAATAAAAAATAATTTAATGCTTTAAGAAGAATAGCCATAGGCACAAGAAGAAATACAAAAAAAACTAACTTAAACTATTCCAAAGTAAAACAAAAGGAGTAAATTCAGCTTGTGCTGCATGAGTATGCAGCGCTGTTTTTCAATTTACTTCTCTCGGATAGGTGTTTTAAATACGTTTTATGAGTTACTAGCAGGCTTTGCACGGATGTACTAAAATTACCGGCATAAATTATAGCTACCATCCACTCTACACATCGGTGAAATTATTTTTGAAATCGGCTGAGTAGTTTCAGAGATTACCTCCACCAAACAAACAAACTTTACCTCTTTATAACATTAGTATAGATAACTCAAACGCCTAAATAAAACCTTGGGACAAAGTTAGTTACTAAAAAGTTTCAAAACTATGGACATAATTCCTTAGTATCAAAGCACAAACAACCTGATAGTTTTATTGAATCATAAACTCGAGCTACATAAATTCCCTTGTCCAAACACCTTTATCAATTATGCCGTGAGTATGGATTTATAATGAACTTTACAACTTTCCAAACATGAAATTAAGTCATAAATATAGCTGTATAAAACCAACACAAAACGTAATTCGAAGCCATTACACAGAACACGGATTCGGGGTATAATTATAATTCAGGCTTGATATTTCTTCGCTACATGTTTTGTCCATTGAAAAACCCTGTGGGACTCTAATTTACGTTATATTATGTCCCTAACCTTTTGTTTTTAGGTGGCATTGCGCCAGATATTATATTCATACAGAACGTTATTGCGCGTATTGTTTTACTTTTAAATGTTTTGGATTTTAAAATTTAATATGTATTACAGTTACATCCCTAGGCAGTTGCAACTTTTTTAGGTACTATAGCAAAATAGTTGTACAGACAAAACAAGGACAGTACATTTCCGATACAAAGCATATTCTGAGTTTTAGAGAAAAGTGAGTTTTCGCTCTAGTACCGATTTTTTTGACCTATAGAAACTGAGTGGGTACCACGTGGTAAGAATATTTACAATATTTTCAACGATAAAAAAACTTCTAATGAATCTAGATTTAAATCTAGTCGAATGTAGTATGATTAGTTCAGCTGCGCAGGAGTTTCCGTTGAGGCGTGACGCGCCAATGTCAAGGTCGAAACTGAAATAGCATAGACTATTTATAAATAACATTAGAATAGTTGGAATCGGCATCGGGGCGGTGCGATGGATGCCTTTCTATTTTAAAGTTGAAAATTTTGAATACTTTCGTTTGAAACATTACAGGTTTCGATGGTCAATTCTCAAGTGGCCAACTCTGGTGACGGAGTTTTTAGGCCGGCTTAGCGACTACCGGTATCGACAATTTAACCGAAGAAGAAACCCTCCGAAGCACGGAAGCGGACCACTCGCGGTCACCTATCCAAGTTGTGACCGCTCAGAACATTGCTTAACTTCAACGATCTACCAAGACCATCTTAGCAAGCTTCCCCACGAGCGCTTCGTATCTCATCATATCTCTTAAAACCTTTGCCTAGAGGCGCCACATCCCAAAGTAGGCATAGGTTGTCACTTGATGCTGTATAAACAATCAGAAATGTCTAAGTATTTTTAAGATACTTAAGTATGCTTCAGTCGCCTTGACATTAGACATGCATCGTCAAGTACTCTTGCGCATAGAATCTATGAACTTTATAGGGCAATTCAATAATAAAACTTCTATTTTTGTCTCAGTCTAGTCTTTTTATGTCGTGACCTAGACTACACATAATACCACTTTATTGAACACACACACTATCACAATCGTACCACAAGTTTATTTTTACAGATACAATGGTCTTATTCTTAAAGACTTGTCAATTTAATTTAGTTTTCAATTTGTTTTTTCCTTGTTACTCCTATGACAACGAAAAGAGATAGCAATAGATTTGATTTCCAGATTTTTTTGGCTCAAAGTAAGTGAAGTAGCCGTGACGGTGGCTTGAAAACCTCTGTCACCAGAGTTGGCCTCGGCTGATAGTATACCATACATACATACAATGAGAAAAATGTATTCTCATCGGAAAAAACATTAACGAATGCACGTAAACAAATACATAATTCCATCCACCATGCATACCAAGCACTTAATCCAATCCAAATAGTTCAAAACATCAAAGCAAATTATACCGAATGATATAATAAATTGCTGACAATTAATTTACATGTTACGCAAACATTTAAATTGAACAATGTAGATGCCAAAAATCGATACAACTAAATGCAAGCAAAAATACAGCTTACTCCGTTGTTATAAAGACTGGTTGAGGGCAAACAGTATCTCAGCCACACCTGTTTCGCAAGGACGGGCTTGTAGCCTCGAACTTGACTTTACAATCATGTGTCCATACTCAGTCAAGGCCAGATAAAATTATCTACAGTAATAAAATTACGTAAGAGCACTAAATTCAGTTTATTTATCGCGATGCGTTAGATAATGATGTTCTTTATGCGTAATGCTGTTGACAAGCTTCGCTGCTGATAAAAAAAGCTAGAGATACAAATTTGAAATATTCCTAATCTATTCCGCACAGCGCGCCCGTTTTGGTGCTCAGTAAGTATTTCTTGGAAAATTAATCATGTAATTTTCGTGATCTTTAGACACAATATAATATGAAAAACCTCGTGAGTCTACCCGTGACCACGAAAGCTGTAACGCACTCAAAACGTTGGGAAATAAAATAAAAAGGTAAATACGTGATAAAGTCCCGTTTTTTTTTTTCAGATAAATTAAATCAAGTAATGATTTGTGTTTAAAATACACGTAAAGCGTGAATAGTTTTTTGGCAATGGCGGCAATCGAGCGCTATTGTTGTTCCAGCTAATAATCTCAAATATAATCCATTGTCAAAACAAAATGGTTCCCACAAACAAATCTTCATCAATTTACATTAAGGAAACGGATATTTCATATCAATTATTAATAATCAAGGTTTTGACGGGTCGTCAAATTAATATATAATGATTTGATAACAAACAATATCGGTACATTTAATTAGTTTTCCAAACGGATCATTGTAAAGGTCAAAGTGACCCGATAATAGTAATTAAATAAAAATGCACATTCCGCATTGTTTAGGTATTATTGGAATGGAATTAAAATGGTTGGAAGTTGGGAATTAAATTACATAATCCTTATATTATACATCGAAATATAATTACATATATCTAATTTAGATCATGTGGCACAAAAGGTGTAGGTATTATATTTCTACGCCAATGATATACGATTACAATACATTTAAATTTTAACCACGTATTTCAATAGTTTTTCGGATATAACCTATACAAGAAAAACCATTTTATTTCCTTTAATTTCCTTTCAGACATGTCATCTTTTAAAAGAACCTTAGAGTATGCTTACTAAATCGGTAGATAGCTAGTTCTGCACGGATGCGAGAAGATTGGAGTAACTGCATTTAAAGATAGACATCAGGCAGGAAATAACGCAGTACGTTGAATATCTAAGCGATTCGCGGTACCATATTTCATTCCCATAGAAACTCATACTTACTACTGCTGGGGTAAAACATAATCTTCTTTCAGCCAGCATTTTAATTCCGCAAAATAAATGTACACAAGTTAGTGGTTACATAATTTTTAAGCGTTTGGCTGTTAGTGCAACTCTCAATCTCTGATTTAAAAGCCACTGTATAAACCAAATAATATAAAAAAGTTTCAATCAAGAGAAAAATCATCTTACTAAAAACACAACCTCCTTACAATCTATACAATATTATAAAGAGGTAAAGTTTGTTTGTTTAAGGTAATCTCCGAAACTACTCAGCCGATTTCAAAAATTATTTCCCTAATGTGTAGAATGGACTGTCGGGATAGTTATAGGCTATATATTATCCCGGTAGTTTCATTAGTACACCCGTGCAAACCAGGATGTGATGCTAGTTTTAAGATAAAGTTAGACATATTAGAGTAGCACTCTGCACTGACGTGGTATGCGGTTCCATATGTACATCTATAATGCTTTGAAGGAGTATAAAGTTGTGTTATAAATATGGAGATTTACGACTACTGGCGCTTACGGTACTGAGTTTGAATAAACCGTTGGATATGGTTCCATTTCAAAAGACGAATTCAATACGATTCACTTTGAATCATAAAACTAGATGTTTACATTATATTCTACGTTTTCACTTTCTGTTTTACTATACATATATATAGTACAAATGAATGATTCACCTTAAATACTGCAGTAAATGCTTTGCAATGTCTTTCTATGTCCAGCCGTTTTGTAGGCCTATGTCGAAGATGATGTTGTCCATGATAAATAAATAAATATAAATAAATAAATAAATATCCTTGGACATTCCACACATAATATAAGGAACACTATTCAGTTTGTGAAGTTGCCTGCACCAGATGTACAAATCCAAACGTTTTATAATTATGTATCCATTAACTTGTGCCATTATCATCTATCCATTTCCAATCTTTAAATTATAATACATTTAATAAAATGTATACATGATAATGATACAGGTTAGTGGTTACATAATACGCGTTTGCTTATACGTTTTATAATGTCTGAATTGTATCTTTATACAAGTTTACTTACCGAAGAAGTTTACTGATGGTGCATGAGCTAGCCCAATTTTACGACGCTACTATTTAGCTGTGAAAATTTATCAAGTTTTATGAATCATAGAGAAAGCTGTTAAAAATAAAATTAAACTTTTATTGCATAGTTACGCTATTTTATTTCTGCAATTGCAATTTTATTTTGTGCTATAAATTAAAATTATAATGATACACCTGTTAGTTCAAGTAAAAGACGTATTGGATTACTGTTAGAAATAATATTTTCAGGTTTATTTTGAGAATGATTAACGCGTTCACTGCCTGTCTATTCTGTGATCTAGTTGCGAGGTTGCGGCTACGAGTCGTCACTATGTCAATTGTGACAATGGTATCCTAATATTTTGAGTCCCAATCGTTAGCAAAACTGAACTATCTATGGATATCGTTGTAAACGAACATTGCTAGATATTAATGTATCAAGCATTTAATTCCATTGGTACAATGAAAGGTATTTCTGATCCAAAAATCTTCATTGGTTCATTTTTGTAACTGTTGGTCACTCTGCTATACAGAAAGTGTAAAACATCTTCTCGAAGTAAGTAACATCACAGATGGATAGATATCGAATACTTACGCATGGATCAGCTCAAGTCTAGAATATAAACCTTAGTTGGAACATAATGGTTAGATTAGGTTTTTTGACATGACTTGTATGAATTAATGATTGGACTTGTGTAAATAATTAATTTGTTTTTTTTTGTGCGTAAATGACGACTCTATAGCTTTAGGATTATACCCTGTAAAATAGATGTAAGTGAAATAAATAAATAAATAATCCATCGGTGTATTAGAAGAAGGTTAGGGAAGGTCAGTTAGAGCGTAATTACAGTGCAAGACTGTAATATGACGTCATTGTATAGATTAATTTCACATCAGAATCTATGCCAAAAATACAAGTTTGTTTATTTTTTCTGAATGAGTGACGAATTGGCAACTTTCCCATGTACCCTGTTGGTTATATAATTATGGTACAGCCCACTTTAAATAGAAAGTTATACAGAAACCCTACTTGGATTCCACGCAAGTTTCGTTATCATTTTCGGCAGCTTGTAGTGGTGAACTGTTAAGAATTCAGAATGTTTTCACAACAACTAACAAAACAGCTTAAAAATTACACAACATTTGGAAAATAATAAATATAACATTAAAATCCTTCACATTGCACAAAGTATCGCTTATCCCGATCTGTTAAGTATCGGGTTGTTATTCGGTTTTTAGAGATTGCTATCCAATGCACTAAATCCACTTGACGTCTGCCTGACAGCTGACAGCGGCGGTCGTATCATACGTCACCGGTGACAGCGCGCGTCATTAGCAAACTACTCGTTTTATTGATAGACCCGCGACTTTTTAGCGAGGTTTTGCTTTACCTTTGGTACAATTTAAAGATTTTTGGGTTTATTCATAAAAACTTGACAATTTAATACAGGTTTTAAGAACGTTTTTTTCTTGTCACCCATATGTCAGCGAAAAGAGATAGCAACAGATTTAATATGCGTTTTAGCTAATACAGATTTTAGGTATGCATAATGGGGTTTATTTATTTGTTTATTGAGAAATTTTCTTCAAAGATAAAAGACAAGATTTTGTTTTTTATTTATAGAAAAACCAGGAGCTTAATTATAGATAACAGAATAGATTCAAAAGGCCAGTTACAATGAATAAAAATGATAAACCAAAACTAGAATTTATAAATTAAATAAAGAGTTGTTAAACAAGATATGTGTTAGAATACTAAGTAATGAATAATAGATTTTTAAATATAATGTTATTCTAGAATTTTTGATAATTTCTATACCTACTCTTTATTTTGTTAGTGAGTCACTTTGAAATAAGAGGCTAAATTAGTCGAGTATTTAATAAAATTGCATTGTTTTTCTATGAGTTTAATTACTGTGCGGTATTTGAGGTGAATAAACGTATAAAACCTAAAATTCTTTGTTTAGGTATTTTAATTGAGATCTATCACTGCCAATTAAATTGTTTATGTTCTCTAATTACGATATATTATTTTTATATTCAGACGTAAAATAACGCTTATTTAGTCGTACCACTGACTCCACTTGGTATCATCTTGACACCCACCTTTTCTACAAATTGGTGTCAAACTTTAAAAGTATTAAATAATCGACAGCTTCGAAACTTTTTGCTCAAATAAGGTATCCACAGAAACATTAACTTTTTTGTCTTAAAGTGAAATATTTGAACCAAAGAACACTCAACAAAAAAAACAGGACAGTGTAGTGCCTGCGACATTGTTGAGATGGCATTATCCACATGGAATAGGCTTGCCCAGCAACTAAACCATCCTCTCAGCTTAACCGGCCATATCCACAGGAAAGACAAAGGTCAGTACATGTTGGACAACTATTACGCATTCAGTATCTACCAACCAACATAAGCAGACCATAAATATTTTCACGAAACTTCATTGTTGACTCAAAGTGGAGCCTCTGTACTAAACAGAGTAAACACACATTACATACTTTCTAGCTCACTATAAACAGATTAATCGAACGATCAAACCAATGCCACATGGTGACTATGACCTGAATCACCTTGGGGGAAAGACGAGAAGTCTATTTTCATTTCTCATACAAATTCCATACAAACAACAAAACACTAGTACTAACTCGCACACAGGGGGATGGATCTAACCATTTTTTTGTATCGTAATCTATAAAACCATAACACAAACATTTAGTTGCTTAGCTTGGGACTAGATGATGCTGTGTGGAATGTCCAAGGATATTTATGTATATCTTAAATCTGCCATTGCATTTACAAAAAGTCATAAGCATCTACTATTTTCAATTTTATTCCCAAAAAGTCATATATTTCTAATGTTGACTGTACAATCAAAACATTGCCCCAAAAACTGTAGCACCCTCATTTCTTTAACTTATAAATCATCTTGCATGATTTAAAGACCATAGTTTTATACAAAAAAATCCCAAGACAGAAATTGAAATAAATCTAACGACTTTGGGCGAGTCGTCTTTCCTCGAAACGTGACTCAAATAAAGCAGTCTTTTTGTCCCAAGCCCGCTAGATATGCTAAGTCAGAGGATTAGTTTTCACAAATAGACTAAGTAGGCACTTAACGGTTGTTTAGCTTTGTTTTCACGCGTTCAATTGTTTGTCGTGATGTTATGATTGTTTAGAAAAAACTCAGGCCTTTACATCTTAATGATTTATACTGCGTCAGAAGGAGGCAATCTTTGCCTATACTTATCGGGACGCTGTAGTGCCTGGGACATTGTTGAGATGGAATAGGCTTGCTCAGCACCTAAGCCATCCTTTCAGTATAGCCGACCATTTCCACAGGAAAGACTGGTCAATACGTGTGGGGATGACTAACCGCGCGTTTCCTCACGATGTTTTCCTAAAAAAGCTACGTTAAACTTATACTTGATAATGGCTTGATTTTTATTAAGAAGTTATCAGTTTGTGAGATTTATAACTCAAATAGTTAGAAGTGTTGATTGCTGACACATGACTTGGTCCGGATTACAGTTAAGTTGGTTTAGAGTCTATATGAACCAAAAATAAAAAAATCGTACATAATTGATATACGACGGTCTACTAAGAACGACCGAGCTCCTACTCGAGTGCTTTTCATGGATAATTGAATAATGAATTTGGGTAATAACTTAATAGAATTATTAATCTAATATTACTAATCCCTTAATCCTAAGTATGTATAATCGGGTATAATTCGGCTATAGGATATTAGTTCGGTAACTCTGAGCAAGGGGTTTCTTGCTGAGTTAACAATATAATCATCATCATTTCCCTGCCCTTATCCCACACTAGGTGGGGTCGGCCCAACATGTTTTCTTCTTCCATTCATCTCTATCACTCGCCAACTCCGAATTCACTCCTCTCACACTCATGTCCTCTTTCACACAATCCATCCACTTCTTCCTCGGCCTTCCTCTACTTGTATGTCCATCCACACTCATACTCATAACTTTCTTAGTTATATGAGTTAACAATATAATGCGAACGCTAAATCACATTATGGACTATTACGACTATTCGCGACGCATCGTACGATCACCCGAAAGGGCTCTTACTTCCATTGACGGCCGATATAGCGATAAGAATGAATGATTTATGTCCGAATCAACTAGGGTTGTGAGAAACTCCACTTAAGCTTTGTCCGGTCGAACCAATGTTATGTAGTAAAACACATTTAATTATATTTAACAACATCACCGCTGATATAATGATAGGTGTAGTCTCTTTGATATGGCTCATGCTTTATACATTAGTAAGCCACGGACGATGTCGTATGAACCAAAACGGCTGGAATCTACTCTGTTCTTGCGTGCCTTTTGGCCACTATTCCGTATCCGTATGTTTTTGACCATCTGTCATCTACTGACCAAAAATGTATTTCGGAAGAAACCGAATTACCTATTTTTAAAAATGTGAAAATGTTGGTTCAAAACCGTAGTGAAACCGATTTCAAAGAAACAAATTGGAATTTACATCATAATTTCAAATTTCGCAGTGCAGTGTGTGCATTTTTAGCTTTGATTTTTATTTCTAAAAATCCAGGTTAAATAAAATAATAAAAGAATTCACATAAAATCTTTCCTGTTCAACTTACCGACCATCCCATTCCTATTTCCTTCCATCTATTTTCTATTCCAGAGAGTAGAGTTTGTCAATTGTAGCTCTGACGGGCACATTTAGTGGACGTGATTCAGACAGATATTCATTGAGCAGTTCATTCAGATCTTTCATTCATTTCGGAGCAATGAATCATGAAGATTTATTGAACTCTATATTATGAAGTGACATAGATTTGTTTTGGAAGAAACAGTTTTTGTAATAGGAATTTAGACAACTCTAGCATTGGATTGCGAAACTTAGGAAGGTTCAGTGATCGGACCAAGAAGTTAGTAAAAAAATATAGCTAATTCTCGCGCCTAGCTTTCTTCGATGATCTTTTGCATTTGTAACATTATATTGAAGAGAGCAGCCGGCTCACTATGGCCGTTAAAAGCCATTCAGTTCAGGTCCTATAATGAACTACAGGTAAAAGAGTCATCTAGCTTATAGCCCGATGTTGTGTAAGCTATAAAGAGTAGTAGTAGTAGTAGTAGAGAGATGATAATATTATTTTTATCTATTTCGATGATAATCTTTTTAAAAATATTTATCTATTAGTCTTTGAATGAGGCTCCGGTGAGTTTCCGAATATATTTAAAACCTCAGCACGTAGCTAAGTCGCCAAAACACCTGGCTAACTACAAATTTGGTGTCGTCCGTTGGCGACAACGGTATTGAGTTGGATACAACCGTTACTACATACATTGAATATTGTGAAGTATCCTTAAAAGTTTCACTTTGATGTATAGATTTTTCTGTGAATTTTAGATTATTATATGCAACACTTTTGTAAATAGCAACATTAACTATTTACAAAAGATGCTGGTTGTTAAAACGAAACTAAGGATTCATCAAGATTTAAGTGTAGCATCTCCTAGATACTCGTAGCTTCAATTACAAATAACAGACCATTGAAAATATGATTAAAACTGCAATGAATGTATATTTTGTGGCTCAGACTAAATACTCTAAGCCAATGTTCTGTGGTGTCTCAAGGCTAACATTAAAATATCTTAAAGAAAAATAACACGAGACAAAAAGAATTACAAAAAACGTATAACTTCAAGTCAATTCATAAAAAGGAGTGATACAAGCCTGGTAGCGCCGGGTGTCGAACCCGCGACACGTGGGCGGTAACCTGCGTAGGCGAGGTTACGAACTTATGTTGGAACTAAGTTATGACGACTTGATCAATCACTTATTTTCTTTAAACAACATTTGGACATTGACCTTAGTTATTTTTTTTATTATGTGTATTTGTGGAATGTGGATACAAATATGTATAACTTATCCAAGTTACAACAACTTAATTAACTTAACTTAAGTACTTTATTAAATACTTGTGATAAACCTAATTTGCCGATTTTGGATTTTAATTGGCACTTGAATCCTTTCAATCCTTTACATTATTCTTTTGATAAATTCAAAGATTAACGTTATTCTGAATTCTAAGCCATGACTTATCAGTCTCCTGACCACCTATCAAAAGCTTCATCACAAACGCTGTCAAGGTTTTATATCAACACTAGTAGCACCTCCCGGCTTCACACGGGTGTACTAATGAAGCTACCGGGATAAAATACATACATACATAAAATCACGCCTCTTTCCCATGGGGGTAGGCAGAGACCATATAGATAAAATATAGCCTATAATCACCCGGACAGTCCATTCTACACACCCGTGAAAGAAATTTTGAAATCGGTTGATTAGTTTCGGAGATTACCTCCGTCAAACAAACAAACAAACAAATCTTACCTCTTTATAATATTAGTATAGATTTGAATCGAAATCGTCCAACCCAGCCCGTTCAATAACATCTAAGTAATGACGATTCGATGGGTCGTAAACTTTACACCATCAATGTTATGTGTTCTTGATTTGGCGTTTCGCGTGCGTTCGCCGCTGTAAAAGTGACATTATAACGCGCAGTACCGGTCCGCGAATTTCAAATTTAAATGGATCATGTCGCGCCGAAACTAACGCGTATCCACTTCCGTGATGCGTTCAATTCCCATGGCGATCAGCGCCACCTACCATCACGCGCGTGGACTAAAACGCGTCGCGACACCTCCCCGCGCCCCGGCAGAGAGAATATTCGAACGGTGCGCGCGTCTCAACAAGACTTTTCATTTACGAGTTATTAGTGGATTTACAGTTTTATTGACTTTTGTTTTATTTGTATTGTACTTTTATTGTCTCGTGTGTGTTTTCTATTATACTTTTACACTTTACACCTGTGTTTGAACTCACACCACAAACCCCTTGGAGCTAGCTAGCCGGGCTGGCGCTAAAACATAACGCGAAGACATTTTGAGTATGGCTTCGGTAGAGTAGAAGCGACGCGTGTAGAATGTTAGTCGATGTGGTAATAAAATACGAGTATTTGTTACGAGTTAGAACTAAGTTCAACGATTCTGTAAGTTTAAAAGTCGTCAACATCAATCTATATCTTTATGTATTGCATGGTGATTGGTGAGACCGCGAAGTCGGTATCTAAATCGAGTAATCAATACGTGAGTAATTACACGTGTGTTGTTAATAAAATAGGTAAGTACAAATATTATAAAAAGGAAAGATTAACATGTTTGTAATAAACTCAAAAACTACTGAATCAATTTCAAAATTCTATAATATCAACCCGTACGAAGCCGGGGTGGGCCGGTGATAAAACTCAAAAAAGTAAGTAAAATAACTAAAACATCATAAAAAAAAACCGCAAAAAATCGGCCCGCTCATCGCTCCGCGTTTGCACAGCGTCTTACAATACAACACAGCTGTGTCAAGTCGTTCCACCGCTCCGTGAGTCGTAAATTTTGGAAATAGTTTTTCGTGAAATGAAGTGTGAAGTTATTAGCAATGCTCGGAAATGATTGGTTATTAAGAAACGATTGGGATCGGCTTCCAAATATTATAAACCTTTCAAGTTTAAAAAATTATAAGTACTTAGGGTGGTATTACACTTATCAAATATCTTTGTCCAATGTACATTTGATCAAAGAAATTGGACGACTTCTTGATGAAATTCTTGATGAAGTCGTCCAATTTCTTTGATCAAATGTACATTGGTCAAAGATATTTGATGTGTAATACCACTCTTAGATAAAATATACTTATATTCTTCCATATTTTTCAAACTAATGCGTTAAGAACTGGTTTTATATAGAGTGTAATATATAACATTATGGTAAGTACAAAATGTTTATTTATAAATAACAATTATCTTTTATTAATACTCGTACTTTATTAATGCACAATTGATACTCACAGCATCTTCATGAAATAATGCAAATAAAATGCGCACACTCTATTCAATCAACAATTTAAATATGAATTCAGACACTTCCAGATTTTTAACTAAAGATTCTAGATCTAGAACTAAAGATTCTTAACTAGACAGATAAAATAGGTATAAATAACCACATTAAAGCTATTCCGTGGAAACTACGAACCTAGGTAATTTAAGACACGAACTATTGACACGAATAAACCAGATTACGTAACTAAATAGCGTGAGCTGAATGATAAACTGAAGTCAAGTTCTATTCGTAGTGAGTAATCGTTTCATTCTTCCTACTATCCTACTCTTACTAATATTATAAATGTGAAAGTTTGTAAGAATGTATGTATGTTTGTTATTCTTTCACGCAAAAAGGGCTGGACCGATTTGGTTGCAATTTCGTATGTAGTTATGTGATACCCTGGATAGACACATAGGCTACTTTTTATCTCGATATTCCCGCGGGAATATCGAGATAAAAAGTAACCTAATCCTTGGACGTTTTACAGTTATTTAGTCGCAAGCTAAATACATCTACACAACACGTTTGAAAGCGCTGTAACTACGTTGTATCAATACCAACGCAATAAGGCGTACCCGCACTCGCGCGCGAAAGCGCGAATCACCCGCGAAGCATGAGTGTGTATCTGATTCAATTTCTTTCTCGCGACTCGTTTATCTGAGCAATTATTTTTGTGATATAACAGATATTGAAATTCGGTCATAAAAGAACTAATACAAACTTTTACAAATGACTTCTTCGATTCTTTATTCGATCATAATCAAAAAGTCAATTCGATATCTTTATTGCTTTACTTGAAGCAACTTAGGTCTGGATATTGTAAGATTCAATCATTAAAGTCAGAAGTGTCAAAGCAAGGATAGAGATGATAGAAAGAGAATCGAATATAATATTCGATTATTATATCGATACGAAGCGTTTTACATCTTTGATCTTGTTTCCGTTTTTAGTTTTATTAAAAGCGCGTTCCGAATGAGTGCACAGTCGGCCTAGTCGGATGACACTTGGTCGGCAGTCGTACGTATGAGGGTTGACGAGGTCACGGTCAGTTCAAGCGACTATGAAGTCTAGACTTTTTAAACATTGTATGAAAGTATCTACCGCTCATACAGTCGTCATTCTTTAGTAGGGTTCTGTCTGACCTACTCACCTCTCTTGCCGGATTGTTTCCCTGGTGTAGGGAGTTGCGTTAGAACAGGCAATAGCACCTATATACCTATAATAGTCACCTAGCTTATAAGACTGTACATTTTTAAGTAATCCTTGAGGTCAGAAATAAACACACCTTTCTTACTTTCTTTCCTAGCCGTGTAGCATATTATTATCTGATTTAATACCGTATATCAAGTGTGTATTTAGGTGTAGGTGAACTTGATACAGTATCAGATACATTACATACATGGCTATAATATCTTTCTTTTCAGATTAACGTTTTTTTAAAGTGCGTTCCGAATGTGTGCACAGTTCGCCTTTGTCGGATGACGAGGTCACGGCCAGTTCAGGCGACGCGGCCGTTCAACTTTCAGATAAATTATGTATGTTAAATAGTAAACGTTTCCGCAGATACTGGCGCTGATAAACTCAATTAGAATAAAAGAGATAAAGCAGAGACAATACAGAGGGAGATAGCAAATAACAAAAAAACGTAATTGAGTTTACGTAATTTATGACTGTCCAGTTCAGAGTGTAGTTTTGTGTCGATAATTTCAGCATTATCTATCTCTGGCTACCACAGAATAAATACGTAACAATGATGAATGTGCTATAGGGGTAGTTATAGGCCTATAAATACCTCGACAGTACATTCATGAAACTGGATAAAATATAGATGTGTAACACAAAGACCACAGATAATATTACCATAGTCAATAAATGCATAAGCAACGGGGCAGAAACAACTTGTCTCGACATTTCATCACTAGGACTAGACGACAAGTGACAAACAAAATTTTAATGAAGTCCTTTGGAGATGCTAAGTCTCAGATATAAAAATTTACATGGTGTTATCTTAGACGTATGTATTGATGGACTGAAAATTCTCCACATTAGAATGGAACCTTCACCCAGTAGTGAGACGAAATGTGTTGGTTAATCTATTTATTTACTTATATCTTTTAGTGTCTAATGGGTGCTTCAAGCTAATTTGTAGGTACAATTTTTCTGTTTTCAAGGTTTTTCTTTGTCTTCATATCTGATTGGTAATGTTTATCAATAAAGTTTTTACTTATCGATCAAATAAAATTGGTTAGTAATTATTCTATTAAAATCAATTTTAAAAATAAAATAAAAGTTAAGACTTTTGTTGCACTTCTTTAATTGCAAGATTTACTAAATCGACTTTTTAACGACATCATCTAGCATTCCACCCGAACTTGTGTTCATCATAAAACAATGTGGAATCAAATAAGCTTAAAGAAAGGCGTAACCGAGCAACCAATACATTCCATTTGAGGGTGTTTTGTCCGATTACGAGAAAATCCGAAAAGGTAAAATTCGCCATAGCTTAAGTTAGCTATAAGTTTCCCAAAGAAAAGAGCTTTGTTTCGACCGCAACAAAAAAAACCCAAAAGGGATTACAAGTAAATCTTACCCCGGTAAAACCTGTAACTCAAGGAAGGCAAGTGTTTAATTTCAGCGGAGGTAAAAAGGCAAGGGTAGGCAAAGCCGTAGTAATTACCGTGCAAAGCACGCTACGGCATGTAGTGTAGCGACTTGCGGATTATCCGTGTGTTTATCCTTAAGGCTCTACACGTGTATACGGGCACGGCCCAAACGTTGTCGTTTTGTTTTTTTAAACTATTTTGTCCTACTGGGCAAAGGCCTCCCACAAGCGTTGTCGTATAAAGTAAAAAAAAGTTTGTATGAGTAGCTATGGTAATTGCTACAATGAGGGCTTCCACAAGGCATGGGGTCGTAACAGTCTTTTCAGACAATATTATGGGCTTGTAAGTAGAGACTGACGATGTCGATACAACCGGACTAGTAGACTAAACTATAAGTACAGTTGTATATTTTTCTTGCTACATTAAAAAAACAGCGTCTTCAGCCGATACATCAACAATTACTATTGTCACTGTCTTAGCAACCATAAAGAAGCTAGCGCGATTATTTGCGCAATTTATTAGCAGACACGGCACGGCTACCGCGCCGTGTAACCATACTCGTATACATGTAATAAGTGCCTAAGGCGTGTACAAAACGAACGAATATTCCAGAAAGTCTTGCCAGTTTTAGGACTGCCTCTTTACGCACTACGCAGATACCCATGTTTACGTATGCCTACTTTAGTCCGCGGAGATCTTAGATCTTTACTTAGATTAGATGTAATAAAGGTTACTCGTTTCGGGGAACTGCAGCCATTTTGTTTCAAGGAATGATATTTCATTCATTTTCAAATGAGACAGTTAACTGTCAAATTGTCAGTAAATACGACATCATAATCGCTGAACAAAATTCTTTGAAACAATCAGAATGGTATGGATTGAAATGTTAGCTCCGTTCATAAATCCGTGCCTATTTTAGTACAGCCCTTTTACGTCTAGTTTCTATAACCTATCCATATTTGGTTTTGCTACCTGTCTGATATTTGATATTTTGACATTTAAGAGGTCACCAATTTGGTCCAAATATGTTTTGACATTCAACAAGCAATTGTAAAGTAGGTAGAGATGTAATGGCAATAGTCCCATTCTCGTCGCGCATAGACGTGTCGTGACCCCGCGACATGCTCACGAGTGCTTGCGGATAATCGCTCTGTTTTATCCCGCACTTATATGCCACAAGAAACTTTGCAATGAATCTTAGAAATGCTAAGAAATTTAATAAACCTACTAAATTATATGCGAAAGTTTGTGTGAATGGCTTGTAATTTTTTGATGCAAAAACAAACTTGGAATGACCTTGAATAACACAAGTTACATATGCTACTTTTTATCCAAGTAGCTACAACGTGAGCTATTCCGCAAGCAAATACTAAGTAAGTAACAAGAATAGATATAAATCCTTGTAAAAGCAGTGAAGGAAGCCAGTTTTTATAACAAATTGACGAAACCCCAGTCCGAAATTGCAAACGATTCAACTGCCACAGATGATTAAAGTCGAAGATTAATCATCTCTAGCAGACAAAATAAATCAGATCCTCGTCCAGACGACGCTAATCCGGTCCGGAACCGGTGCGATTCGGCACTGAGCGGTTTCTAAGCGCCATCTTTCATCGCTTGCGCCGCGGTATAACGGTAGGTGGCAGTGAAGCGGTCATTCACCCCGGCTACCAAGGTACGCCTGTGCGTACAACCACGTGGCCAGTAATGTACCCGCTTTACGATCCCGACTCCACGTGAAACTTACAGCATCTAATAGTTTATTTGTCTTAGTCATAACATCCTGACCACTTTTAGCGCTTCCCTAATGATCACACGTTCTCGGAACGCAAGGACATCAAGAAGTTTAAATTAAATTTTTACTATCAGCTAAAGGCGAATGGTAATTCAGCTTCCCCGCAGAATTAAATTAGAAACATAAACATAAATTGCGGTTTCGGCGCTCTACCGTCTTATCTTAATTCATAATTCATTGAATCATCGCGTTCGCTTATTTAAAGCGGGCAAAAAATCAAGATGAATGAATTTCACTAGTGAAAGTAAATTGCAGACCAAATCCATGGCACTGGATCGGCGAACCACTTTTTGTCGTTTGTATACACGACCGCGCCATAAAATAAGTTATGGCGTTTCGAATATGCCATTTCTTTGATGTTGATTTGATGAAATTATTAGTTTCGGGTTTGATCGTTTCGTCGGTTGCCTCTTTCATCGCGAACGATAGCAGAAAGCCATTCATATCCCCCTACTGTATCGGTGACGATTCAATGTCCCCTAGCTACGCTATCTAGATTGAGTAAGCATATTTATATAGTGAAGTAAATTAATCTATTCTCCTCAGGCCCTACGGAGTATTACTTAAGTGCGTTTGTATCGCTTCGACCAGTTTTTGCTTCATTATAGTTTTTTACAAAGTTAGAACGTCGACGACAAAACGCGAAGGCGGAATACCTCACGATCCGGGGTCCTTGCCCTGCCACGGTTATGTAAAATTAGTTAAAACATCTCAATCTAAAACACATCTAAAACTGGATAAAACCAGCAGTCCGTGAATAAGGATTTGCCAAATCATGTCATTATTGCAAACGAATAGAGCTCAAGTTGTTGCTTGATTTCAGCCGTAGACTGTACGCCAGTCATTGTGTTCTAAACCGGTCTACGAGAGGACATCAACACCTTATATGTTACTATGTTATCGCGATCTTGTACCCGACGGGTTATCTCGTGATCTATTAGTATTGTTACCATCTGGACGTACAACTCCATCTTCATAGCCGCATTTACCTGAAACAAACAAGAATTCTATTAAGAATATTGCTTCAAATTAGAAAACACAAAATTGAATCCCGCTGAGTGTAAAGACCTTGAAACGCAGGCGCTCATCCTCGCTTCCACAGACAACAGAACTCCATTACTAAACAAAATAAGACAGATTGAAACATAAATTGATATCGAATAAGAGGAGCTGGCAAACAGTGGAAACACGTACTAAACAGAACACAAACAGAACCCACTATTTCGCCAGCTTACCAACGTTTTAAGCTCGAGAGTGGAGCAAACAAAGATCACACCCTCCACGTGTACATGTCGGCTGTTTGTGCCGATACAGTAATCCTATTGATTTTGTTGTAGATAACACTTGTATTAATCGAAGCCAATACAGAACTTTCGATTTAAATTGTTCAGTAAACATGTGCGTCTTCAGATAACCCATTTAACTGGAGATGTTTCTATGCACTCGATTCAAGAGCGACAAACAAAACATAAAGCTAGATATTGAAACTATAGACTGTTGATGTTCGAAAAGGCGATCAATTTTCAATGAAACTAGACATTCAAGTAATTTTAGAAGCATTCAAAAAGGTAAAATCAAACGGCAACAGTATCTGTAGAGACAAAGAGCTTCGTCTGGAGGCTGCCGAGGAGGGCTATTGTCTTCGCAAGATCGCTGGAATACTCAACGAAATAAGGAACGTCTTGGCTTTCGAAAATTTCCGTAAATGAAATTGACACACGGGATTTTAGATTATTTTCAAGAATGTACGTCATGCTACAAAGAATTTACTTTAACCTGTTTAAACATAAACGTTATTACAGTAACAACGAGCATTAGTGTATTATGCTAACATGGCAATATCGCAAATTACTATAACATAAATGTGAAAATTGAAGCCAGACATTTTAATAATAGATTATAGATATCCTGGGTGTGCGATAAACCAGCGAGCACCGAAAGCTGCTAGGCGTGAGAGATTATGATTTCCATTAATTTCGGCATGTCAGGAAACTTCGTGCGCGTATGTACGCAGCTTTATTCCTCGGATCTCCATTAGTAAATTACTATTCTCCGAGTTTTACATAATTCTAGCAATATGTCCAGATATAAAACGGAACGATATTTCATCTCCCACTTTTCTTAAGTTATGATAATGGAGACGGACTCGCGATAAGCATAAATCTACTTTTTTTCGAGATCATTCGAGGAGTTTCGGCGTCACTAGTCATTTTACGATCTCCAGTGATTTTTACACGATGTGTAATATGACGAGAGTCGTTCACCTCTAGAACACGAGACTTATACGACTTATCTGCGCTCTGGGAATCTCCATCTTGATATTCAATTTCATCCGCAATTTAGGAATTTTTGTTTCAGTTTAATGAAGCTTCTACATTTTAGGAACAGCTCTCAGCCATCTTAACTTCCTTTTAGCTAAATGCTTTGTTAAATTTAAATATTTTTGTAGTATAATTAGAATGAATATTCAGAATACAGATCTGTTTTTATTTTGGCTCTAAGAACGAAATAGAGTACTAAAGCTGATGTATTCAAAGAACCTCGTAAAAATTAGTATTGACAGGGCTCGAAGCTAACTCGGTGTAAATAGATTGCGTCGTCCCCGGGAGACGACACAACAATCTTCTCAAATCGTTGTTGAAAATTCAATGACATTCGCCCGAGGCGAACGCTCGAGATATCTTTTTACGAGTCACAAAAAAAATGGCAGAAACTTTTTATCGGATCCAATTTTGTTCAGTAACTATGCCGGGTGGATTCGTGATAAGCTTTTTATAACAAGGGTGGGTATCGCCAGCGAGGCCCTCCGAGTGTCCTGCGTGGCCGGCCTCAAGCGGCCGTCGCCATGCCAATCACACGGGATAGTCCGATGCTTACGCTAGATAAAGCCTGGACAAAAAGACGACATTTACAATTCCATTTCCAGTCCACATACTATGAAATGTATCATTCGGTCCGCAAAGGCAATCACCGGTGAAAATAGCCGGGGACGTCTTACCGGAGCAAGAGTCTATATATCACAACAAATTCCATCAAGTCGGTATATGAAGACCTATAAATACGTCACTTAACAGGGAACGTCGAACCGGTCTCCCGTATTTTATTTGAAGAGCTATAATATGCAACATTCTGCGTATACACAAAATAATATTATTTCACCTATATCCGAAACCAGATGTGGAATTTAAATAACGCTGCAGATAAAGTCAAAGTTAATTTTATTTTTTAGATGCTTTTAGGCCTTCTATGTAATCAAGTCAGTTTAGATGCCATAAAATCGTGTGGCCGATGATTGCGAGTGGTCGTAAAAACTTCTCGACTTTTAAAGTATTGACGTATCGAAGTATCTAACCGAGGCGTGAAGGACTTTAAGACTTCGGCAAAATTAAATGTGGGCCCGGAGGTGAATGACAAATGAGGTTGATGTTTTATGTACAATCAGCTACGGGATTATACCATAGCACTGAACCGCAAGGTGTTACCAGCTTTAGCGGCTTGTTATAAAGATTACAATAGCCTGAGTCTACCGATTGTGCCGAACCTGAGCTCATAGAACCCGCAACACCTTAAAACCGACGAAGAAAAAATATTATGCAAATTGAGATTTATACGACCGAAGGGTGGATTCGGAAACTGAAATATGAAAGACTTGTATAAATAAACAGTGTCTTGGAAAATATACCGCGTAAATATAGGAGATGAGTGTGGCCAGATTTGAGATACCCGAATAAATGTTATTCTAGAACTGCTGGCGATGTACAGAATCGAAAGGTGCGGAATAAACATAATTTATTGGAATACATTTTGGGCGAAATGCGAAAATGTTGGCTGCTAGGGCGCGTCACGTAAGCGGTGAAATGAAAAATTTGATGTGAAAAGTATTTTGCTGCGTATATTTTTTAGGAAACATAGAAATGACCTGCCAGACATAAATGGTCTAATCTGTACAGTAATAAAGCAGAACAATGTTGTCATGGAGGGAATAGAAATCAACATAAATTGCCCAATCGTATTCTTCACAGAACAGGGGTCACTAAGCATAGGCAGTTACTGTTAGATATTCAACGATAAAACTATCATTTCGAAATTGCTATTCTAATACATATAGTAAAAACAATAAATCTTATTTATACTCGTTGTGTTTGATTGAAAACACGTAATTTAGAAGACCCATAGAATATAGTATAGTTTACTCTAAATTACAGGTATAACTATGTTTTTTTATATAGAAACCAATCAAAATGCGTGTTTGAGTGATGATTACCAACTTCTATATTATTTAACTACCTTTATATAACTTGAAGATACAGTTTCAAAAAATGTAAGAAACCACTAACGTCAAACTGCACTTTTTTTCTTTATAACACAGAGTTATAATAACAGCAAAGACCACGCTAGAATATAATTAGTCTTTTAGAACTTTTGCGATAACAATGTACGAAACTCAGATGCATACTCCAGTCTGCCCGCCACGCCTGTTGTAACATAGCCGAAACATCAGGATGCAATAAGATATTTAACGCGATAGAATCCAGTGTATTTACTATTATGTATTTTAAGAGTATTACATTGAATAAGTAAAACTAGCTGCTATTAGAGTGAAATATGTCGGATCGATAAACTCCAAAGTGGTCGGAGCCACAGCGGCACTGGGTACGAAAGTATTTACAGACGGCTTAATAAGAAACGTGTAATTATCCGCAAATCCGCCTCGGCTGGGCCCATATCCGTAAAGGACTTGAGCAAACTCACTCCGGGTTCCCAGTAATAACTTTTTGCCCAACTCAACAGCGTAAACCGAGTTTTCGGCGTAAGCCATCTATAAAAATAAAGTGACTTTTGAGGCATCCAGAGGGATGAATAATGTTTTAACCCTAAATAAAGTCACAGGCTCGGGTGCTTTATGAAATGGTAAAAATAATAAGCAATGTAGCTTTGGGGAGTTATTGTTTGAGGAGTTTAGTTGTGAGAGTTACGAGCGAGCCCATATTTCGTTTACGAAGACGTTCTTTAAACATTTTAAATCAAACTTTCGTATAGCCACTGCTTTGTTTGCCCTACTGTCAAATTTTTGCTGATTCATACAGTAATTTTATGCCAGAGAAGCTATTAGTTCAGCGTGCGGTGTGTGCACACTATATTTGCGGCTAGCCAGAGCACCGCCATGCGTAAGGGCTGAATTTGCCCAGCGCTCCCTTTAGCGAGTTTGTGTGCAGAATGGAATATGTACGGAGTATGCGAAGTGACCTAGATACGTGGGATTGAATGGGTTAGACGTTTTCGTACGTGATGGATTGGACTGCTCAGTCCAGTGAAAATTTTTCACACGCATTCCTAACCAAATAGTCCTGACTGTCCTCAATACGACAAATGGATGTCCATTATACCATAACCATTGTGTCCAATAATTTCTTTCATTTGTTTCATGTCAGGTCAAACTTCAGATTTGATTACTTTCATCCAGGATTCCAATGAGTTATGGAACAAGAACAAACAAAAACAATAGATCCTTCACCGGCTCCCTGGACAATTTGTTTCAAAACTCAATTCTGATTAAGTTAGAATTGGCCATGCCAAAAATTTTATACCGTAGCCCTTTCATCGAGATTTCTGATCGTAATTTAAATTTATAAATCATTTATTCAGTAGGTAGGATGTTCAGGATCAAATTAAAACGTCTGTAAAGGTAGAAGTTTCTCCGAGAAATACTCTTTCGCTACCAACCAACACCATGAAGAATCTGTTGTTGGTTTGTTTGACGGAGGCAATCTCCGAAACTACTCAGCCGATTAAAAATAAAATCTTTCACCGAATGTGTAGATTGGACTGTCGGGATAGTTATAGGCTATATTTTATCCCGGTACTTTCATTAGTACACCCGTGCAAAGAAACGTGCTGTCTTAAACAAAGTGAGGCAACATTTTCAATCCAGATCTTACCAATAGCACTAATCGTTGCAGCGGGTCCGTAAACAAGTTAGGACGGGATTAAAGTGTCGAAAAGCGTGCGGTGCAGGTGTGAGTAATTGGCGTGCAGTCGGTTATGACAGGCCGCGTCGGTGCGCTGCGGAGGGGTATTGGACCGGACAGCCAGACGGCCAGACCAGGGGGTATACTCTGCACAGCGAAACACGAAATTTCGGCATCAAATCGCAGGTCAGCTTAAGTTGGTGGATACTGTTTTCGGAAGATTAGCCAACATAAGCTGACCTGCGATAATTTTCACGATGCATCGTTATCGGTTTGTAGAGTAGAGAGGAGGGTTGTGAATCCTTTGCAATATCCTATTTGTATTGTGAGGCGGAGATAAGAATTACATCCAGCAGCACAGACGTTTACTTTCTAGATGATTTATACAGCCAGGTGGCAATTGCCTACACTAAACGGAAAATTAAACCATCTCAACAATCTCCAAGGCGTTGTTGAGATGGTACTTATATGCTTGCCTATTTTCTCCGCTCAGCCTGCCATAGGAAACAGGTCTTGGACAGTAATTAAGTACAATATTTGTTCAAAATAAATAAATTTTATTTAATCATTTCCATGTACCGGCATTGCTTGTTTAGGTTCTCGTGTTCAACGCGAGTCGTGTCACGTGACACGTCAACTGTCACTATAATATTGTACCCTACATTGTACCGCATTGCACTTTACATTTGCATAGTATATGAGGAAAGAGGTATAAGGTTCTGGACAACGAATTTTTAAACAAAGTCTGTATCGTAGCCATATTGGAATGGCTTCACACCGATTTATTTGACGACCTCTGTAGCGTAGTGAACGAAAGGCTTGGGGCAGTAAGTTGTGGGATCAATCCTAGCCGCAGAACCAACGTTTGTATGATTTGTAAATATTTGTCTCGACTCTGGGTAATTTCTGATTAGAAAGAAAGAAAGAAAGAAAATACTTTATTGCACACCAAATTGATACACAAAAATAATAATATAAAAAAAGATCAGAACAACAATAGCTATGGTATACAATCGGCGGTCTTATCGCTTTAGAGCGATCTCTACCAGACAACCTGCGGATGGATATTGGACAATCTGACAAAAGAATAAGGGGTATGCAATTAATTGATTAAGATATCATCAGAATAGATAAATGGCTGAAGAGATAAATAAATAAAATAAATAATATCCTTGGACATTCCACACGGCATAATCTAGTCCCAAGCTAAGCAACTTAATGTTTGTGTTATGGTAAGTAGATGACTGAGTTGTTTCTTGTACTTTCACGCAAAAACAGCTGAACGGATTTGCCTTACACTTAAAAGATAGATTTTTGACTTTCCAGGCGATGTAATGTAAATCAACTAACGAATACAAGTGCGAGACATAATCTGCGGCAGCAGTCGGCAATTTCCAGTCCAGCCGTCGGTAGTCCGTGAGACGTGTAAATTGTTTACCGATGGCGCGTCGACGACCGTTCAAACACGCGCCGAAGGGTCTGGAGGACCCATGCACATACATATTCACGGCTCAAAGGTGGTTTTTATGCATGCGCAGATATTCTACGTATTTCCCACTTTTATACCTGAAAGCGTATACGAAAGAATAATGCAAATTAAATTGTAAAAAATAAACGCATTGATTTGATTTTGTGTCAATTTTCTGGGAAAAAAACTGATAGATACTATGCTAGCCAAGCCGCGGGTTTAGGCTTGTATAAACTAATTCAGCATTATTTTCCCCCACACGGATTAAAGTAGGTTCATTCGAATCTTTGTTTGTATGAAGAGGTATTAATTAACAAATGAATAGGTTGCGCGGTCCTCAATGGAGCTGATTTGATGATAACGACTCATTCAATTCATGTTTACTGAATAGAATTCTTTCAAGTTGAAGCGAACTCGTTTGATTAGAAACGTTGTGTGAAGCTTGCCTAATCAAACTCAAAATTGCTTCATTCATTGAAATTACTTCGGATATTGAATTTTTTTTTTGGAAATATCGAGGTGTTTTACAGAAGAGTAATGCTTTAGAAGCATATTCGGTTTTTGTTATTCATAATCTGATATTTTCACCTTTTTGGATTTAAATTCAAAGGTACTTGAGCGATCAAAGATTCGAGTATAAGCATGCCTTGTCAATCATGTTTTCTTTTATTGTCAAATCCCCATTGGAAAATAAAAGAGTCTAAATGTTTTTCTTTATTTTCTTAGGCACTACCGCTGGTAGAGCAAAGATAATTTTACTTTTCCGTAAAAAATATACGTTCAAATTGCTTTCAATTTAAATATTATTATTGAATTAATCAACATTGCGTGTACACATTTTTTTCCAAAATCCACAGGACCGTGGTTAACTATTCTATTCTACTAAACTGTCTGTATCCCATTTAAGTGTCCATTACAAATAAATACCTAGGAGAACAAATTTGGTGACATTTTGGAGAAAGGCCAGGTACCCTAAACTGGCGAGCGTGTATGAGGAATGTCATGAGAGTGAATGAGGCGAAAGAGATGTGTCAGGATCGTAGCAAGTGGAGATCCGTGGTCTCTGCCTACCACCAAGGGAAAGACACGTGTTTTGATGTATGTATGTATATACAAAAAAAGTTCAAGATTTCCCATGTCCATTTGTAAGTTTTGAATTGTTTGAGTAACCTAGTACAATCGCTCGCATCAACCATTAAGAATTAACCTCTCAGGGATAGCATTGTCTTTGATATTACCTTTGTTCAGGTTGTGAAAGCTTTGTCTAGATAATGTAGAATGGATAATGTATTTAATTCTTTATTGTTAGAAAGGTTCTTTCTACAAAGTGGTGTACTCATTCTTACAAAGCTCTGGAATTACGGCCTGTTTGTGAATATAATAGTACTTACCTATGTAATTCGAGTAGACTTGTTTTGAATACTTAGGCTTGTATAGGTTGCGACACGCAAGAAGAACGCTGAGGGGAAAAGCTGTAGGCCATTTTAAGGAATCTTAGGTGAGATTGGTGGAGGGTGACGTGACACACTTCACATCATTGATTTAGCGCTACTTATACTCAGGGTCTGCAATATAATATAATATCCTTGGACATTCCACGCAGCGTCATCTAGTCCCAAGCTAAGCAACTTAATGCTTGTGTTATGGTAACCAGATGACTGATAATAATACTTAGATACATTTTTTTTTGTAAATACATACATAATTATAGATAGAAAACACCCAGACACGGAACAAATATCTGCAGAACATACAAACATTTGTCCCGTAGCGGGGATCGAACCCGCAACCTCCGCGTCTCAGTCGAGCCTTCGCCCGCTGCGCCACAGAAGTCGTCAGAATATAAAAGTAGACTGAGACATTATATGAATACAACGGGAATTACTCACGTAAAAGTATTGTAATATAAATAAATGTATATACCTAACTTTAAGATAAATTTTAAGTTTGTGATACCTACCCAAACGAAAATAAACCTTAAGTACAAGAATATTAAGATAATCCTTCCGCAGTGGTCTCATTAATGTATACATACTTAGTTAATGAATCTATTGAAACCAATAATGAGAGTATTCATGATTCATTACCATGTAACAAGATCTTAGTATTTTGGCAAGCTTTTAGTGATTCTGACAGCTGAACTATCAGCTTTAATTAATTCTGCGTCTGTTCTCGAATTTACGGATACGGAAACGAGATTTAAATTTGTTAGTTTTCGGAAATGTATCTTTGATATTGTTTAACAAATTAGTCAGTGGTGTTGTGTTGCTTACTAAGTTGTAAAATTAATGCAAGGTAAGTGATAAAGAATTAGATGTTATAGGGCTAATATAAGCTAACTTTAAAAGTGCACAGATTGTTTCCAATACACACAGTAAGGTGTAGGTTCGTACAGACTAGTAACTTTTGAAATGACAGTTTTAGTGTTGTGACAGTTTTTCAGATGAAGTGCGCATAATAACCGCGGGGCGCAGCTAGTATCAAATAAATAATTCAGCAATAGAAAAATTTAACTACTAACTACCCATGAATATTGGCCTAATAAACCGGACAAAGTCAAGGCGGGCCACTAGTATTTATATGTTTGTTGAAAAGCAATCATGTCAGTTGTTATTGTGTTTCCGATATGAGTGGATGTTTACTTTTCTTGCGTAAATAACATTTATATAATTGTATATATATCGTGCCCTTCGCTTTTATCGAAGTCTATTGTTTATGAATGTTTACGTGTCAAACAAACAAGACATGAAGAAAATATACATGGTTAAAGGAAATTCTCTGGCTTTTGCACAAACATAAGTATCTTAAAATCTAGAATAAAATTTTATATTGTCAAGTAGGTACTTAATAAAGATACGGGCATAAAATATTTGCCGGGACAGCTTGTTTACAAAAAACCGTTTTTTAGAATACATTGCTTTGGCCAATTCAATCCCTATCACAATAAATCAGGAGCCATTTCTTGTTTTATTTTTTTACCGAAACTCGGTTTCATTTAGCACAAATCCGGGAAAAGCCAACTAAACTATACCGAAGCGAGCATTTGATTGAGTTCCTGTAACAAACTATATTTGACACGAAGCTTTGCTCTTTTTTAATAAATATTTGAACTAAACAACACAATATTCAAAGTATTATAAGGATCTCACGACATTTAAGCACAATTCACACCGTCACCAGAGTTGGCCACTTGCTCAAACGAACAAACAAACGAACCAAAAGTTAGTGATACATTTCTCTTGCACGTCTGTACTCGTAAGCCATGTTAGTATTGCGCAAGTTGTTTGATTAACGCGTTTAGTTGGTAGTTGCTACACTCTGGTAATTTAGCCGCGATTAGCCGATGAGGTTCTATCCAATGGATCACTGTTATAGGCTACTTGACTCATATCAAATTTGACCCAATAAATTAGTATTTCCTGAAGTACTTTCCTTGCAAAACCAAAATATAATAATTTCAGTTAATCAAAGTCCATGATGCTTGCATAATTTCAATTTAAAAAACGGTTTCTTTTTTTTTTAATTGGAACGCTGAAAACGCTACGGCCATTATGGTGACGTCATTAGTATCGGAAATAAACAAATGTCACATAACTAAAACCAATTTACAGTAATGCCAACTTTTCAAAATGTGCATGTTCCCTAGACGTAAATCACGAAAATTATTGTTTTGGATACGAATGACGTCAATTGACGTCACAGCACATCCATAGACCAATATGGCGGTAGCGTTTTCACCTGTTTTTGAAAAGTAGAACTTTTAAAATAAAATTTTGCGGTTTCTTAGGTCCAAAAAAATATGGTAGTATTTTTTTTGGTCTAAAAGAACAATTATTTATCATATAAGAGCTACATAAAAATAGAGTCAACTAGCCTATTGTCACGATTGCGGCACCGATTGGTAACCTCTTGTGGTGCTCTTATAAAACTGAATCAGAGATTTTTTAGCAAGTCTATACTAATATTATAAAGAGGTAATGTTTGTTTGTTTGACGCAGGTAATCTTCTTAATATAATGCATTCCCTGTTCAAAGCCGGGACGTGCTGCTACTGTACAAAAAAGTGTTTCTATGTTTATCTTCTAAAAAGCAGCAATATTAACAAGGATTTAAATAAATAGATATCCGTGATGAGTCTTATTGAGTTTTTCTCATCACATTCTTCCACCTATCTGATTGATTGGATCCAGCTCTCGTATCACGTAAACGCTGATAGCTGATTCCTTGCATTTGGACTCACGAATCGGAATGAAAGATCGGAAAGTGAGACGCATTGAATACTTCTTTGATAGAAAAGCGATCCTGATCTTTTTAGAGATTGATAGAATAGAATAAAGTTTAAGTTTTTTTTTCTGTTATCTAGTTATTATGAACAAGCCATACGTGCCATTTTTCACAAAAAGTAAACAAAAAAACATGCTCCGACTGATTAAAATTATAACAACGCTGAAAGTGAAAAACATAATCTAATGCTCCAGAAGCACTTAAGTCAATAACAGACCGTGAAATCTATACCTATACAAATATTTTATATAGGTAAAGTTTGTTTGTTTAACGGAGGTAATCTTTGAAACAACTCAGCCGATTTCAAAAATTCTTTCACCAATGTGTAGAATGGACTGTCAGGATGGTTATAGGCTATTTTATCCCGGCATTTTCATTAGTACACCCGAGCAAAGCTGGGACGTGCTGCTAGTTAATAAATAAAAGCGAACAAGCAAACAAAAAGATATTGTTGTTCTCATAAGCTTCTAAGGTCTTATTTCAAAAACTTTCTGATAAACCAGTGTAGTGTAACTTACTCTTTGTCATATACTCGACTGACCTGAAACAAGAAGAAACTTTCATTAGATACAAGACTACATCAAGTACGCCTAGGGAATGTTTATCTTATATTATACTAGTTTGTTCTATATTTTTGCTATACTAGCTTACTCGCTTGAGGCTATGCTCGTGTTATACCTAACTGGATAATAGTACCTATTCAGCCTGATTTACAGTCGTATGCTGATAGGCTGATAGGCTGTCAAACGGCACTTACGACTTTCATCAGCAATTGTGCTATGTGTTGTTTACAAGCGCTGACACCTCTGGCTCCGGCTAGAAGGAACAATAGCCGGGCGCGCACAATGGGGACAAACGGCAGGACCCCTTGTTTACTCCGAGGCAGCGACGAGCACTAGGATTTGCCGGTCATGACTCATGACTCTGACCTCGAAATATTCGTCTCCATATATCGTTGGATCGGATTGGCAAAGGATCGTGGCGGATGGCACGAACTGAGGGAGACCTGACCCAGCAGTGGGTGAAGTCGGGCTATGAATGCTGATGATGATGATATATCGTCATAATTGTTCGTTCGTATGAGCAAGTGGCCTACTCTGGTGACGGAGTTTTCAGGCAGCCGAAAAGCCTCCGTCATGGCTTAACGACTTTAAAAGCTGGGTGCGACAATTTAACGTGCCATCCGAAGCACAAAAGCGCTCAGTTGTAAATATACTTATATAAAGCACCACTTGCGGTTTCCCGTCCAAGTTATGACCGCTCCGAACGTTGCTTAAATTAATCGTCATAATATTTGACGATATACAGACGAATAACACTAATGTTGTAATTGACATTGTTATACTAGAGTGACTTCTCACTAGGTAATTATAGTGAGAAGAGGGGAAAATAAAAGTAATACTCGTAAACAGTAGATAGAGCTCAAGACAAAACCTGACATAAGTTCTTACGTATGTGAGAAAAAAAGAAAAATAATAATGAAACTTCATCAATGTTCCCTTTTCTGCTCCATGTGACTTTCCGGCTTTTCCATCCATCAAGCATCCCTACCCCCAAGTCTCTGCAAGTTTGCGCGTTAAAATATTAAATGCGTCCATTAACGTATTGTACTTTCGTTGTTATTGTGTGAAGGAGGAAAAACAATTTGAAGAATAAGAGAAGCTCTTTCTAGCAATCTTTTAGGAAGATTTTTGTCTTTCATTTGTTAAGGGCGTCAGATGGTGAAGATGTTTCATGTTAAGATAAATATCGCTCGCTATATAATCATACTGTAATATGAAATATGTATATACAAGTGTTACTTATTAAATATTCTGTGATACCAGGGGTGCCTCACCTCGAACATTGAAATCACACCTATTTTTCTTCGGGCTATTTTTTGGTGTTTGATTTTTGCGGCGTTACCTAGCGGCGCGCCGCTAGATTGCAGTCAATGGAGTTACTTATTTTTGATTGCAGGCAAGACCTAAAAGCCGCTAGGGGCGCCGCAAAAATCAAACACCAAAAAATAGCCCGAAAAAATAAAAGTGATTTAAATGTTCGAGATGAGGTATCTGTACTTATGTAATCTGTGGTGATACTCAGATTTGCTATTGGATTGATCTAGACAAAAAAAATATTTTGACCAGTTGACATGAAAAATCAAGTACGATAAAAAAAAATAGAAACAGCAAATTGACTCTACACCTCTGTCTTCTATCGTTTCAATGTTTCAACTTAGATAATATTTGCCTAGTAGGAGGCCACCTCATTTCTGCTCTCGGTGGCGTTTACTAGGTTGCAGGTGGTAGCAAACAGAGGACACACTGCGTAAAGTAAATGCGCCATTAATAAATAAATATCCTTGGACATTCCACACAGCGCGGCGTCATCTGGTCCCAAGCTAAGCAACCTAATGCTTATTTTTTTTTATTTATATCCTGAGTGGCAGCTCCACAAGCACTTTGGTTTTGTGCAGCATGGTATAGTATATTAAGAATGATTTTCGATCGAGTGAGCGAAGCGAACGAAGATCTTAGTGGCAAGTGGGGTAATTTTGCTTTGTATGTTGTGTTCATTTGTTTGTTTGTATGTTCCGGCATAACTGTCGAAGCGTTAATCCAATCTTCATGAAACTTGGTAGGTACATAGGTAGTGGTAAGCCGGTAAGCCAGTAACCTAATGAGCTGAATCGGTCAAGGGGTTGTAAAGATATTTGGTTCCGAAGGGGATGAAAAAAAATAAAAGTTGTTCAAATACATTGAGTGGGGTGTCATATGAAAGGGCTTTGTTTATACATTCCAAAATGGTTTTACTTTTTATTCTAAGATGTAAAGTTTTTGAATAACTTCGATAAATGTAAAAAAAACATGACTGCTATATCCTGAGCTCCCATTTCTATAAGTTTTGGTGAAATCGCAGCTCAGAAAATCGTTCTTCTTCTTCTTTGTTATTTTGGTTGGTGTTTCTAAATCCTAACTCTTTTTGACGAACCTAACGACGTTTTAATGGAAAAAGAATTCAACTTACTAAATAGTTTCCTTGAACCAATGTTACTGCCACTTCACAACGAACAAAATACCAAAATGTTTTAAGTCGAAACACCCTCGTTAAAACTTATGCTCTTACATATACCATCAAGTATTTTTTATAGAAATATAAGTAAATTAATGCAAAATGATTTTTGACAAATGTTTGAAATAACCGCGGGCAACACATTTGTCATCGAAAGTAGTGCCATGACTGGATCAAACCAACATGACATACTAAATATAAAATAGGTTTAGAGCCTAAGGTTTGACTCTAAATTCAAAGAGTTTTTAATCAAAACCTGTATTGTAAATAATGCACACTCAAAATCGCTTTACTATAATCGGCTTTAGGTACTTAGTTCTCATTAGATCCTCAATATTTTTTAGTAGACCTCTGAAGTAAATTCTTTCAAACACAGATAAAAACGAATATACATACACAACCACCGGCGAGCGAGATCTCGTTCGAGGCGAACTACTAGTATTAACATAAGCAAATGCTACACGCCACACCCTCGCAATGTCATGGGACGCGGATCGATCGAAACTCATTCATAAAACTTGGGGTCGGAATGAGATTATTTTCGATTGAAAAATTTCTGTCGCTTGCGACCCTTTAGTAACGAGAAACAATGTTGCAATTACGTAATTTCATTTCTATTGTATTATGGTCTTATTCATATTCTAATAAACAATATTGCATATACTTTTTCGTAATTTCATTTCTATTTTTAGAATATATAGTCTTATTCCAGTTATTGAAATAAATTGTATTTAAAAAACATAACAACAATTTTATTTTAAAACCTAAAACGGCTATTAAATCTGTTGCTATCTTTATTGACATAAGATTATTTTTAAGAAAAAACTTTTTTAAAATCCTTATTGCATTGATAAATCTTTATGAATAAGAGGAATAGTACCGACAGTACATTCTCGATAGGTTTATTTCATAATTAGCTGAGTCGGTGGTTTAACAATACAATAAGTACTATAATTAATTTACTTTAGAAAAATAAACTAGATTTTTTTTTACTCAACTCGTAGTTAGAGTTTACGTACAAACAAACAAACTCTCCGCTTATTATTTTCGGATTATGAAAAACCTTACAAAGACAAAAATGCTTTGAAATTTCAGTTAAACAAAGTTAAACCATTACCATTTACAAATACTTACTACATTTTTATTAGACACATTTTAAGACGATTCAAATGATCTCAGTCGTTTGAATGGCTTTGCATCCATATTTTTAATCTAATTTCCCATTTGTATTAACAGGGTAAACTGGGGTTGGCGTTTAGGATCAATTTTGTGCACATGTCTCTTACGTCCTTCTTGGCACACGATGTCCGTAACCTTGCGAATTCACAGCTAGGGTTGCATTGCAGTTTGCAACTGCTAATATTATTTCAATATTGTAAAAATGAAAAATATTATTATATTTAAATATTGTTTTGATTGCGGTTGGATTTGAATCAGTGATGGTACAAGCGAATTTCTCAAGCAGGACTGCTTTACCAACTCGGCCACGGAATTGATGTATGATCGTATGTATGCGATTCCGTGTGTCCATTAGTATCAACTCTTTCAGTTAAACCTAACAACAAAGAGCGAAGTTGCTTGTTACACCTATTTTATCGTTCTTAAAGTCAAACTATATAGGTATCTATTCTTTAATCGTTTATTTTATTTAGTTTATACATTTAGAAATGCTAATTTCCTCTAAACACTAAAAATGGGATATTTATCACGATTCCTGGATTTATTTTCAAACATTACGTCAACTCACATGCGCCATAAACACAACTGAAGCTATTGCGTTTGTAGTTATAATTTTTTTTTTATAAACTGTATAGTAAAAGTGGTTATTCCCTAAATATAGTTTTGAAAGTGACTCCCTATAGCTTCCCTATTTGCCCGTAACCTTGTAACGTGCATCACGTAGGGTTGCATTGCGCAGTCGGGGTAGGGCGCAGGGCCGGCGCGATCGATATGCACGTGGCGTTCTTTGTTCTCTCTGATGAGTGTCAGCCCTAAATTATATAGCTACTGTTCTTACTTAGTTTTAAGCAGGCCGCCTGGAAGAAATCGCATAGTCGATAAGACGGCCCTTTGCAACAATTTTAGTACACCTAGTTTAAGATAGTATTTAGCTACTCTTTGTACAATTGTTGCAATAAATTTCTTATTATATTATTATTATATTACAACCAGTCACCTTATTATGTAATGCTTGATTTCTATAACTAACGTACGGATGTCCGTAGGTCCATAACTAACAACTTAGTTTTTACAACACAAAATGTATGATTTTTTTTGACAGATAACAACGTTGCTATGGCGAAAGTCCTACGACCAATATATCGCTATAATTCTTAATTCTAAATTGTAAAAATTTAAGTATAGAAGTAAATTTTTGCACAACGGATTAAATAAATACCGAAGAGGCTAGATTAGAGTAAGTCAAAAAAAGTGAAAAAAAAAAAGTCTTACGTTACAAATTGTAACCAATTCATTCAGAAGATGATTTAACATTTTAGGTCACAGATAATTCTACAGACCTCATAATTTCAAATCTGGCTATTCATAAACTCCTTATAAAAAACGGAATCGTTACAAAATATGAACAAACAAAACTAGATACATACAAATTACACACGTACTAGTCAACAAAAACCTCACATGCAACGGTCGGGCTTATCGCTAAATAATATTTTTCTGTTCATTTCTCGCGTGATAATGGCCACGTGACCGCTTCCGTGGCAAGCCATTAAATTACGAAAAGATTGTAAGTATAGTGTCTGGCGTAAGCATGTTTATTTCGAAGTGAAGTGTTCATTTGGTATTTTCAAGGAAATATTTAAGCGAATGGTCAGGAAATTGTGTTTTGTTAGATTTGGTCCGAGTTTGTTAGGTTTATTTTGATATTTAAGTGATAGTGGAAGTTGGAAGAAAGAAACGTTCTAGACAAGAACCACTGTTACATATCTGTTTAATTGTTGCGGGAACTTTTAAATTGAACCCCCTTCTGCATTTTCGACCAGTAAACCTATTTTAGATAAAACCGATGTTAAATATGTTGCTAAGTATCTCTTTTCGTTATCATAAGAGTAATAAGAGAAAACACTGTTGGTAACTGGCAGAGAAAACACTGTTGGTAACTGGCAGTCCGTGTATCAGACGATAGCTTCTATCATCGCGGGTTCAAATCCTGCCGAAATCGTAACTTTTATTATGATTTTTATTTTTATTTCTGAAGAAAAAAACATTCTCTTAGCCTAGGTAGGTATATTAAAATGTCAAGTTTTAAAAATAAAACCCTAAGTTTATAAAACTTTACTTTATCATTTGAATTTGAAACTGATAACATTTTTAATACTTCAATATATTCAAATAAAGTTTTGGCGATACTTTAAAATAATTGTCGAAATATAAAATTTCAAAAGATTATTTCACTTTCACGAAGAAAGTGGGGTCGGGTCACGTTGCCGTACAAACAGTTTAAGCAACGAAGAAAGTTTTATAAGGTCCATTATTTTAATGATTGCTATTTAACAATAGACGTTTGACGACCTCTGTAGCGCAGTGGGCAAATTCCCGCCTGAGACGCGGAGGTTGCGGGTTCGATCCCCGCTACGGAATAAATGTTTGTAATTTCTGTAGATATTTGTTCCGTTGGACTAACAGCGTCAGCTGTTTGGAGGATCGAACACGCAACCTTCGCGTCTCAGGCGGGAATTTGCCTACTGCGCCACAGAGGTCATCGTACAAGTATTTAGGTTTAAGATCTTGCTTCTCTTTGAATTTAGATGGCACACATTTCAAATCCATTTGGTATTTCATCATACAATAGCGTATTCAATTGCTCCATCAAAGCAACAATGTTACTACAACATACCAACAGACAGTAACTTTTGTTAGTAGAGATAAATCTTTGATCACGCATCAGAGGTTACAGATCATTTACTAAATGATTACACCATTACCATAGTCATAGTTATTTATTAGGTCATGGTGTAATTATAGTCTTGAATGAATGAATGAATAAAAAAATTATTTATTGCACACACCTTAAATTAAAATAACAAATAAAATAATACAACAAAGTTAAACATGTACAATGGGCGGCCTTATCGCTAACAGCGATCTCTTCCAGGCAACCTTTGGATGGAAAAGATTTACGTCTTGCTACTCTTTACATCCAAAGTAGTCCTATTTATCTCTTTATCTAAACCACTAACTCTCGAGAATGCCCTCTTCTTTTATGCGAGTAATTACAGAGTCGATCCTTTTGTAGTTCTGCAAGGATCTTTACATTTATTACAGTCAATTAATATAGTCATTCACTAAAGTGGAATTACAACTTAGCTACAATTCGAAGCGGTATATGATTTTATCTATAACATTGCACCGCCAACTTCGCGATATTCGGGACCTAATCTTGTAGATTCAATAAAACCTTGATATCATTGCACTACATTGTCCTCTGACCAGTTAATAATCTATACTTCTATACTAGTCTATATCTATACTAATATTATAAAGAGGTAAAATTTTGTTTGTTTGTTTGTTTGTTTGATGGAGGTAATCTCCGAAACTACTGGACCGATTTTAAAAATTCTTTCACGGGTGTGTAGAATGGACTGTCCGGGAGGTTATTGGCTATATTTTATCCCGGTAGCTCTATTAGTATCCGTGCGAAGCCGAGACGTGATACTAGTATAATAATATCATGACAGTTTGTCCTGTTTTAAGTTAACTCATTTTATTAACTTCCATCTGTTCTTTGCAAATCGCCACTTCAGCTCCCAAAAACACATCGCCTGTAATGTAACGTCAAAACCCCATCAGTCCAAGGTACAGATCGTACATCCTTAGATTTAGTTGGATCCTTTGTGGCAGGTCCGACCGCAGTTGCCTATTCACCGAGCAACGTACAAAGGTACGTGAATTCCTACTTGTTTGCTTTTGTAACTGAGCTACCATCGGATTTGTTGATGTACTGAGTAATGGCATTTACAGGCTACAGTATTTACTAGCAGTTACTAGTGGCTAACGTTGCCAACGGAATTGCTGTACTAAAAGAACTTCTAGTGAGAATAGACTGACAATAAGTGTGCCGTATACATAGACTTAGTTGTGAGAATAGACTGACAATAAGTGTGCCGTATATATACATAGACTTAGTTGTTATGGTCATTTGCGATCAATTACTTACATAAGTGAATCAAAATTAATTATGCTCTTGAATTTGGTTGACAGGTCATACAGCAGCTCGATAGGCGGATAATATAACATGGTGGATCGTGCGTACCCGTGGTTTCCAGAAGTTTTTGCTCTCGCTGTTAGTTTGTAAAGAGTTTAATAAATAAATGAGACGCCTACCCAGTAGTGGGTGAAGTCGGGCCGTGAATTATGATAGTGACTACAGGCTCCTAAATTAAATCTGACAGCGTTTAGTTGCATTCTTTTTTGGTCACTTCAACTAAAAATAGCACCAATGTGTTCCAAACTATATGTTACTCAAAATGTTTTTAGCTGGTGCCACAGTGACCCCACAAACCAGCATGACTTTACGATCTGCTAGAAAGTTCGTGCTATCGACAAAATATTTGTTTTCAAAAGTTATTTCTTATACGGGACCGCATTGTTGAAATTGGGACAAGTTTAAATAAGAACAAAAGGAATTTTAACTGTAAACCCAACATAGATTACACATAGGCCGTTCCGTTACACGCACAGATATGCAACAAGTTCTGTATCTAGTCATTATGTTTGTGAAATTAGCTATCGTGCCTACTCCGGTCACGGAAAAAACATAAAGAATGGAACGTAAACAGAAACACAATCCACCAAACTATAGATGATTCACTTTGAGTACACCATATTATACACTGTTGGTGTCTGTGGTCCAGACAAAGCAAAATTAAAACGAAAACTTACAATATAAAGATTTTGATAATGAACAAAAACAATGACCAAGATCAAAAAATGCTAATTCTTTTATTTTTTTTAAGCCATCCTTGTCCCACTGTAGGGCAAAGCCTCACTTCAATATAGTATACTACTACTCTTCGCAACAAATGATTTGCGTTGGAACAGGCAATTGAGTTACCTAGCTTATAAGCTAAAAAATGTACAGTCTTTTAAGACTACATTTTTAACCGATCCTTGAGGACCTATAGAAATAAACACATTTTACTTTCCTTTCTATTTATTTTAGAATTCTCAAATTCCTTTCTTATATTCCATCTTAGTTTAAGAATAAAACATTTTACATTTTAACGTGATTTAAAGTGACACAGTGACTCGACACCGCACCCCGTTCTTTGTCGAGATAACGATGACCACCTTTGTGATAGTCAATCCCCACATTCCTTGACTTGTTAGCTAAATCACAGAACATGTTTCTCAAGCACACTATGAAGGCAGCTTTAGTTTACCCTTACTCTTTTGAATTTTATACAATAGAGCCAGTTTAAGAGACTTGTTAGACTTTTGGTCCTTGTAACAGTTACCTATAAAACTTTTTAATTATTTTAATTTTATAAACTTAGAACGAGATATTTACCATGATTCGTTGATGAATGATTTTTGTACATTTTGATGAAGGTGCAATTTAATTCCTTTGCAAATAGACTTACACTTTCATTTAAGTCTCCAAACCTAAAAAAAATTACTGAATTGCTTATTGCTGAACATAATTATGCCTATACCCATTCGTTCTAGGCTTCGCAATTTTGAATCTCCTTTTATAATATTTAACTTATTATAAGTCCGATCTAGTAACCATGCGTTCACATCTATTGTTACTCTACTACAATACAAAAGCTACATGCCTCCAACATGACGTGGCGAGTAGCTTATCTTTTCTCAAAAGCTCGTATTTTGTGTTACATCTAATAGATTTATCATTAGGAATGTACACGGTTTTTCTCATAGTATAACAGAACATGACAAGAATGAAGATAATAGGAGTACTTTTTAGTTTGTTTATATAATCTGATTTAAGACTTCCGTTTTCGGAAGTCAAAGTACTACAGTTATGAAGGCGTTATGGTGAATAGAGATTTTTCGTTTGATCAAGATACAATTTTGTCCTACGAATTGCTAAATAAACCCTTACTATGGACTTACTGAGTCCATTAGACATTAAACATCTTTAATTAAAGGACCTTAAATGCCATAAGCATCAATTTACACCGAGATAGACACACCTTGGGAATTCAGTTGTGATCATAATTGTATTATCATTAATTTAAAAAGGTGAAGCTCCAAGCTCAGAATTAGAACATCGAGTAGAAAAAATATGATCATTAAGAAACAAAGGACGGTCAGTAGTTTTAGCTTGGACACGTCTGTAATGTTAGCTATTCATATTACTATAGGAAAAGAGGCCCTACCACTAGTTTACTCTAGTATTGATACCTCGATCGATACCGAGTCACAAAATTTACTAGAATCCGGCTCAGCGCCGCATGAACTAACAATTTCATACAGCTGAAATAGTTAGTGAAAAAAAAAGTTGACCCGTTAGCGAGTGCTATACAACTCGAAAACTTTTGGTAGGGCCCTTCGTAGGATCGTTAGGTACAGTCGCGCTCAATACGAACAGAAACGTGAATAAGACAGACATTATTTACAGAGGTCAAACAAAGGTTTCTTATTCCGGGATTAAGATGTTTTTATTAACTTATAAATATAGATTTGTTTTCTCTATCTCGGGCTGATTGGCTTGACATGAGAAACTAGTAGTGGTGAACATAAGACTAATATGTTTGCGTAGTTGGGACTTTCGTAAGGAAATGTATTTCTTTTTACGAACACATGCCTATAGCTGTCTATATGACAGCAAAGGTATGGGAAATTGGTTCATCTGACGTATAATGACTAATGAGTGAATTTTTTTAATACGCATATCGACACATAAGCATTATGACCTAAACTCGGTACAATGCAAAAGCAAAATGAACTATACCAATATAAAATGAAACATTTGCGAAATGACACATCTGTAGATTGAGTGCTTATTAAATTATCTTTCATTCTTTCTTGTTTAATTTGTATTTGCGATTATAAAATCCCAAACGCGATTGGTATAGTCGATACGGCGCGACGATAATTTTATAGCATCGCCCGCCCACACCACAAATGATACGTGCTCGAAACATTAAAGTTTTACTGCCGTGGTCTTCGCGATAAGAGTGTGAGATGAATCTAATAGCAGGCCAGTGAGAGACAGGCATTTGATATCCTAGTGGAGGGTCAGAATTTGAATAAAGTCTATAAAATTTAACCCTGATGTGATCTTAGGGAGTTTTGGAACAGGCAATAGAGTCACCTAGCGTATAAGACTACATTTATAAGTGGGATCACTTGTCACTCACAGTGAGGTACAGTAATAAACACATTTTTCTTTCCTTCGCTTCGTTCGTATGAGCAAGTGCCCAACTCTGGTGAAGGAGTTTTTAGAATGTGATGGTGAAGTTCAACGTGAATGATGCAAAATTACAGAAATATTATGCGAACCAAGAAGAAGTTCACTCATAAATATTTTTTCCTAACTGACGTAACCTAAATCTGCACGAGGCCCAAAGCTGATGATGAGTTCTGTGACTTAGTCTAAGTAACAGAACTCATCTCACAGAATAACAAAGACATATTATGTCTGTGTCCGCCTAATTAATCTCAGTGTTATGTAAAAGTGGATGAACCATAACTTTTCTCGTTACAATGCAGTTACTTTGAAATTAAACAAGAAGACATAATTTGCAATAATAAAGAGACTGTGCACTTTTCATATATGTTGGAAACTTTTATTTAATAACGGCGGAATCTCTTGTTTTCACGAGACCTTTGTGATTTTGTAAATAACATTTCGTAGCGAGCATCATTCCAATTAAGGTATGGCAAAAAATAACAACGTGACTTCACAAGAAATGTTGTCGATTTTTCCAGCGCCCGTGTAAGCGTATCCAACTCGATACTAGTTACACTGAACTAGGCTGCGTGCGTACACACGATATAATATAAAAACAAATTTGGAAATACCACACAGCTACATCTAGAGCTAAAATTTTTTTTGTCAATACATAATTGTCTAAGACAGAAAATCAATGAACTAATATTTGCAAAACATGTAAACATTTGTCCCTTTGCATCTAGGACCCTTACCCACTGCGGGACAGAGGTCGTAAATATAATAAACAATATCATTTTAAACTATCGCGACTAGTAGGTACTTAAGATTTGAATTCGCAATTCAGTCCCAATTATATTTTAAAACATTAAAAAAATGTTTACACACAGTTTGTGTAACTGTGTAAACATCTCAACAATGTCCCTGGAAACCCGATAAACTGTAGGTACACATAGTACACGTACCCTATGTCATTACAAGGAAACCGAAAAAGATGCGAGTTATAAGACTAGACGCTGTAATCAATGCTAATAAAAATTGCAATGACCACTGTCTGTTAAATTTTTATCTCACGACTTTACACTCGTGCATCGCAGACTGAACTGGACTAGCACAAACTAGAAAGCAATTACAGCCTCAGGGTAGATGCGTGCATCTTGGGTTTACGGTTGGGACTTGGATGGGTTGAGCTAACTATAGATCGTTAGCATCGATCCTTAGGAGACTCAACTCATTTTGTGAATGTTGTAATCGCCGTATAGTTGGTGAATCATGATTCGCGGCTATTCAGTGCTGACAACAGAAACGAAAAATATTATAGAAATTTAATCGATGACGAAATGTCGCACTATGTTAAGTGTCAAAAAAGGAATAATGATGATAGAAATAGAAAAGTAGAATACTATAGTGTGATCGGGTCACTACAACTTTGCTTACATTTTTGAATACTTTATTTGATTGGCTCCTCACTGGAACTTAACTATTTAAATTGTTAGGGATTTAAAAATGCCAGTCCCACACCTTGTGTTGTTCTAGCTTAGTGTTTGCCGGTTGGAACAGGCAATATAATATCCACAAATATCCTTGAGGTCCTACTGATATTTTAAATTATTTGTATTTTCTTTTGATTGTAAAATCGATTCGGTACTGAATATTGCGAGTATTGCGGTCCACTGATTCGAATATTCGTGACACATTTATGTCAATCTCTATTACGAAGGCACCGCTTGCCCGGATCACACTCAAAAGGATTTTGTGAATTATTAAATAGGTTTTGATGGAGAATCAAAATTGAAATTCACGTTTATAAATGGAAATCAGGAATGGAATAACATATGAGAAGTGATGTATCTACTTTCATTAAAATTAATGCGAAAGCTTTGGAATTCAATCTCGGCATTTTTTTACAGGATTTTTTAATTGTTTTATACGTCCTTAGTTCATTAACAATATTTACTCAATATTTATTTACCTTTCCCATTAAGCAACCAAGCTGTAAATAAGTTTTAAGTGACAAGTTCATATTAAAAGAGTAGGTACACATCGGTAAAGTAGGTACTTCACCGCAAGAAATACCATAAAAATACGTTTGTTTCACTTACGATGTTTTTCCATACAAGTATCGATATGACAAAATTACAGCCCAACAATTCCCCTACCAAAGATGTCCAGTTCTTACGAATAAGAGGTCCCCTCAGGGCAATGTAACAAAGGCGGTGGCTTTTACAGTGATTACCATTTACCATAGTTATACCATGGACTTTCACAAAAGCACCGATAGGATTAAAGAGGGTATTAATTTTCAACGTGGCAGCGAAATAGAATGGAGCAGTCGGCTGGTTTAGTTTGGTCGGAAATTAGAAATATCATGATAGTATAATTTTTGTACTTATGTATTTATTGTTGAATAACTAAATAACGCCCCTAGCGTTATTTAGAATGTTCGCGGTGTATACCTACACTAGCCGAGTTATACATAATACCATGTAGTTTAGTTGTTCGCGATCATAAGCAACACTATGACAGTATTTACTATGTTCGTATTTTCATACATTTCAAGTCCTTCTCTTGAAAAAACACTTTTCGTAAATATGCCGTTGTTGCATCGAAGAATCGACACTTTAAATCATATCACTCTAGCCTTCAGCCCTCCAAAAACTACGGCACTTGCATAACAATTTGTGTACCAGCTACAATGTATGTATAAGCTGCGGTGTAACCCAGGGGATTTCCGCGGACTCGTCATTATCGAGCGGTATCGGGGCGCGCGGATCAATCGCATGCACGCTCGTTAAATAGAACAAGTTTCTAGGGCCCGGACGGAATTACATACAAAACAGACTGAATTTACACTGTCTTCTGAAATTATAGGTAACTAACTCAGGCATTTGCATCTTTACTAGATGATTTATACAGCGTCGGGAGGCAATCTTTGCCTACACTTAACGGGACACTGTAGTACCTGGGACATTGGAATAGGCTTGTACCTAAACCTAGCTGAGAGAGTTCTCAACTTAGCCGGCCATAACCACAGGAAAGACAATGGTCATACCTAACATAGGCTACATTCAATACAGATACCACAGGGGCGGGGTAAGCTACTCTAAATATGCTACTCATAATATTAAACCTTTTTAATTTATTGATAATGATTTGATTAGTGTAACTCGTTTCATGTGTAAATGTGGCCTTAGGGTAACAGATTATGTAAAGGGTGCGAAGCGAAGGCATAATACATTGAGGCATTTAATTATGTTTCGGGGTTTAGCGATATCAAATTTTGACTTTTAAACAAAAGAGAGTTTGTTTATTTATGCGATTATTTACAAAGTTTGCGGTCAGAAGTTATGTACCATTGTTAATGATTTATTAGATTGAAAAAGTACACCGAAATCGGTTTAAACAGTACATTCACCGTTCAGAGAATATTCTAAGCTTTAGTATTAAATTCTGTTCATTTTAGGCTTAAGATTCATAGAGTAATTAAGATTACCTACTCTTTGTTAGTCAGTGTATACGTTGCTATGGCGAAAGTCCTACGGCCATCCGTAAGTTGGTTATAGGAACCGGCCGTTAGTGATGTGATATTCACTCTTTACATGACTATACCATACAATCCATCATCCCAGGATAAGTTTATTTCAAATTAAATCATGAGTAGTGTAAGCCGAGGTACCATTTGATTTCCACAAAACTCTTACACTTCCAAACAGGAGTTATTTCCCATCGACATACCGATGACCGAATGCGTTACCCCTCAACCCTTTCAGTTCAGACCTCAAGCCGGTATTTTGTCCTCGGAAACAATATCCGGGATAATTACACTCAAGTGCCGGCATAGTTGGGTGACCGTGAGGTGATTAGAGATGTCTGAAGGAGTGAAGGGGTTGCCGAGTGCTCTTAAATTCTTGTTAAATTGTATTTGAGGGTTATACTGGATTTGTGGTTTTTTTAAGTTTATATTTATAAATATTAACGGGACTTAATTGCGTATTGAAATCATTTTATTTACTTCGACGTTAATATTTATAAATATGTTTCCAAGTCGCAATAGTTTAAAAAGTATTTTAAGTTTATACTTACTTGTCCCTTGAGATGAATGAAGACTCTACAATTCTTCATGGGACAAATAAGAAAAAAAAACATAACAGACCTAATATTTTTCAAAACTAAATTCAACTTGGTTGGTGTTCATTATCGCAAATTCGCATTTCTGGTCAAAAATACCCAGTGACCCGAAGAAACTAATATCGAACGTAACAAATATGTCGAGAAAATTCCCACATTTACGACAAAGGTTATCGCAAGGTGAATTTAGTTTCTGGCATTTATAGCTAAGAAGTATTTGGTATTGTCGACAAATCGCCGGCGACTCGATAGCAACTAAAATTGTACTGGTACTGTACGTGTATTTTATTACCCTAAAAGCATTATAATCAATGTGTGCCTGTATTAATTGATATAAAACTAGTTTACTCATTTTTTGTATCAGAATTACCTTATACTCCCGTAATTAGCTAATCAGTCATGTTACAGGCCAAATTTATTGTGACACAGGCGCCAAGGATTTTTTCCATTAATCCTTACTATAAATTTCTCTAGGTACCTATTTGAGAATACACTTTCTAGTAACACATTTTATTGCACCCTGCAGGATGTCGATTCTCGACGACATTCAAAACATGACGCGGTACGATTGCACGTTATCTAGCTTTTGTTTTCCGAAATCCATCGCATTATACAAAATAACCACGCCATGTCGTGCCAAGTCAAGACATGGTTGTTTGGAGAATAAGACGGCAGATAGTCGCCGTCAAGTCGCCAGTACGTAATGGCTTACCGTCTATGATAACGTCCCTTCAGACCATCAGTCATGTACAGTCATGTGAACAAACATGGAAGTTCGCTCGTTAGTCACCGGGATTACTTGCTGTCCGCGGCTATTGATTGTACTACACTACTGAGTGTTATGATTTTGTTGTTGCTAGTACACTGAATGTGGATACAGGATCGCGCTATTTTGAATATCCAGTTATAAAAACCTGTTTACCTTTTTTGTTGTCTGTGAAAAAAAGAATGTTTTATTTTATTTTCACAGTCTTACGGAAAATAACAGCTAGGTTATAATAATAACCAGTAAAATATGTATTATGTAGCCAGGACTACATAAAACGTGAAGGCTAATTACTAGTTGCCACACGTGACCGACTAGTATAGAGCTTTCGAGTACTTACTCAATAGGAGACGAGATATAAACCCCTAGCCATTTATTAATAACATAGTAGATAATCACGAATAGTGTCTATAAAAACTGTTGATTAAAAATTTGTTTTATCGAATCGATTTAACCGAGTTTCCAAAAGAAAATAACACAATAAAACTCCACACGTTTCTGGGTCACAATAACCCTAAAACTATGTAGATTCGGTAGTTTAAAAGTTTTATAAAAAGCCCAGATAGTAAAACTTTACAGCCGTCCCAGCTGCACTCAAATGTAATTCTGGAAAGTGCATCCATCGGTAACCATCAAATCTGCTGGTCGTTTCAAGCAATACGCTGACTATTTGACGACCTTTCTGACGCAGTGGGTGAAAGCCCGCTTGGAACGCAGACGTTGCTGGTTCGATCCCTGCTGCGGGTGTTCAACAAATTGTCATAAAATCTTAAGTTATCATCATCATCGGTCGAAATTAATTAACGTTTTCATGAACTCAAAAACTGGGTAACTTATTTTTCTTTTACATACGAGTACATTGTTGCGAGACAAGTTAGGCAACAACCTTGCAGATGCACTCTTTCATTATTTATTAACACGTTGTCTGTCGAATGAGTGTGAAAATATCACAGATGTGATAACACCTGCGTGATTTATCACGATAAATGCATGCGCATCACACTTGTTTATCAATCACTATTTCAACACGGGAAGCACGTGACGACTCGACTTACATACAAAATGTGTCAACTTTCTACCGAGACAGTAAGAAATACTATACTTCATTTCTTGAAGCGAGCTAATAGGAAGATAAAATAAACTTACGTGATTGGTTGTCAAAAATAATTGCATATGCTCGGATTAGCTAGATTTGACAATTAACAATTGATTTAACAATCTAGCCAATCATGACAAACATGCTACGGGACAAATGTTTGTATGTTCTGCAGATATTTGTTCCGTGTCTGGGTGTTTTCTATCTATAATATGTATGTATTTACAAAAAAAAAATGTATTTAAGTATTATATCAGTCATCTGGTTACCATAACACAAGCATTAAGTTGCTTAGCTTGGGACTAGATGACGCTGTGTGAAATGTCCAAAGATTTTTTTTTTTTTTTTTTTTTTTTTTTTATGAGATAGAAAATTATTTTTGACAACCAATCACGTGAGTTTATTTTTCTTTCTATTAGCTCGCTTCAAGAAATGAAGTATAGAGATAGATAGAGTGGCCGTAAGGCGGTAAAACAACACTCAATCAGTCCCCAACTGTTAGGGCGTTTGTCCACCGCCGCCGTCACCGTCACGTCACCGAGAACGACATTATTTCGGGCCGAGTTTAGTATGGCGGCCGGGATGACGGCGCTCGGGTGACGGATGTGCGGTGGACACGCGGCTAAGTAATGTAATGTAAATGTATGTACCGCTACTTCGGCGCCGTCATCTCGTTCTCGGTGACGTGACGGTGACGGCGGCGGTGGACAAACGCTCTTAGTCTAATGTATAGAAACTTTAGCCACACGTGTCATGGCATATCACACGGTGACATACATCGCATGCCAAATAAATAACAAGCGAGAAGGTCGTTTATTTCAGTGAAAGAAACATTCGAACAATCCGTTGGTATAGGGAACGATGATTTATGACCGGATTTTAATTCAAAATAGCTCATTTATAAAGAGGTCATGATCATAATTATGATCGCGTGGTGCGTTATTATTATTATTATTACAAGCCTGTAGCGTCCCACTACAGGGCAAAGGCCTCCCTTCCTTCCTTCCACTCGTTTCTATTAAGAGCTAGTGTGGTCCAATGTGGGCAGAATGATTCGAGTTCATCTCTCCACCGCCGCCGTGGTCTGGACATTTAAAAATCATCATAACATGGTGGAAATTATAGTAGTTACGTCTTCTTCTTCTTGGTCATAATCTTCATTACTGAAGGTCGTGCCCGTCCTGAGTAACTACTCAGGACGGGCACGTACGTAAGGTACCTACTACGTAAGGACCGAAATATCACTACATAGTATAAAACAAAGTCGCTTCCTCTGTCCCTTTAAACTAATGTCCCTATGTATGCTTAAATGCAGTACGAGCTGTGAATGTCCAAGAATATTGGTTTTATCATTAAGCACACAGCTCTATCGGAGATAAAAGTAATTCGTAAATTACTTTCAAAGGAAGCGGTAGACTTAACCTACAGACATATAGATATTACAAGGAGCCATACAGAGCTGATTAAGGCTTCTTGACCCTTATCAACCTTCTCCAGAGACACGTTACGTCACTTCCGTAACGTAGTATACATTCATAGTTTACTAGCGACCCGCCCCGGCTTCGCACGGGTCCTATAATTATACATATTTATAAACCTACCTCTTGATACATAGGAACATAGGGATATAGGGACAGAGAAAGCGACTTTGTTGTATACTATGTAGTGATAACCATCAAGATAATAGTACATTCTAAACATCGGTGAAAGAATTTTTGGAATCGGCTAAGTAGTTTCGGAGAATACCTCCGTCAAACCAACATTACCTCTTTATAATATTAGTATAGAAGTATAGACATGTATAGTGTAGTATAGATATTATGTAACCTATAGTTGGATTCAATGAGGCAGGGTCAAACTTCAGGTCTACAAGCTTAACTAACCGTGAAGAGGGTACAAATAGATATAATAAATACAAATATGATACGACTGTATTGTAAAGGGATATACATATTTTACTAGCTGACTCTCCCGACTTCGCACGGGTTCATTAATCAGTGATAATGTAGCATTCTTTCAGGTAAGATCATATATCCACAGACACAGTTCCCGTTCCCGTGGGAATACCGGGATCAAAAGTAGCTTATGTGTTAATCAAGGATATAAACTATCCTGATACCACATATCACTAAAATCCGTACAGCGGTTTGAGCGTGATAGACACATTCATCCATAGTTACAAACTTTCGCATTTATAATATTAGAAGTATTATATAAAACTATTACGACTGTTGAAGGAAGTACATACTTAAATAAATAAATAAAAATAAAATAAAAAATCATTTATTGCTTTAAGTAGGAATAGCCATATAGACACCAGAAGAGATACAAAAAGAAAAAAACTAGCTTAAACTATGACAACTTAAGACTTCTTCCTCAAGAGTTAGGTATTGGATAATATAAAAATATATGCTTGAATGATTTGATAAATTCCGGCTACGTAACGCTTAAAAAAGATTTTGCGAGGAAAAGAATCTCGTTCTGCCTTCTAGGCCAAGCCCTCCCTTTGGCCTCCTTAGGGAATCCGTAAGCTATTAAGGAATAATTGAGATAAGCGTTTTTACAACGTACTAGTAGCTTCCTTCGACTTCGCTCGGCAAAATATAGGATTGAGGCACTTGTCAAATACCTGTTAACCATGTTAAGGATTCACATGGAACAAGTCATAAACTTAATTTGCTAATTTCGCAATTCGTCAAATCCTACTCAAGTCAAAACCATAATTTACCATTTTTGCGATTAGTCAATTCAGTAATTCATCAAAACGTCAAACATGTGTCCATTTTTATACTGATGAAGCACGTGACACATCCTACAAAAATTATAATGCATAAGTTTGTGACAATGGATTTAAGTATGGTACCCGTCAATATTTTGTGTAAATTCCACTATGTTTTTACAACATATAAAATGTATATTTTTTTTGACAAATAACAATGCTACGGCGAAATTTCTGCGGCCATCCGTTGGTTATAGGAACCGGGCGTTAGAATATACTCCGTTGTACATCTGTTCTTGAGTTCCATCTGATTGATGTGATCTTGATAAAGACCGGTCGATGCGACGTTCCATCACGCCGATCCGACTTTTATTGGCAGGATCTTTGAGAACCGTGGATAGTCTTCGGTGGAAAAGTTCCCAATTGCTATCGTTCTACGAGATCTTGTGGTTTTTAGGAAGATTTGAAAAAGCAATGGTTTTTGTAGCAATTTCTCGTCGGTACATCCGTGCAAAGTCGGGACGTGCTGCTAGTTGGCTATACAACACTCTTATTTAAGCTGCTATATTATTTCCGTATAGGTTTTCCATATTTAGAAACTCGTCTCGGACCTCAATATTCATACATATTAGATTTGAAAAATGTATTACTTAATCTGTCTATCCATAATTGGGGGGTTTAGAGACGATATCGACTCTTTTGAGAGAGACTTGTACGAAGTCTCAAAGGACAGAGATGGTTGGAGAAAATTGGGGGAGACCTTTGCCCAGCAGTGGGACAATATAGGTTAGAAAAAAAAAATTACTTAATCTATAATTATCTTTTACTGTAGGTACCAACTAAAACAGTAAAATATAACCGCAACAAAATTAAAATATCTGCAGCTATTTTTAAAGAGCTCGCAAACTTTCTAGCGAATAGCGGCTTATGCAATCATTAATACAAAAACTCAGTTTATATTTAGAGCGATTTTCATTTCACCTCTGCGAAGGGCGCGGAGAAAGTTGACTCAACGGTGGCGACTCGTACCTGGCCAATAAAAGCTATGGCGCTAGGTAAGGCTAGACCTATCGATTTTGAAGTGTCTGACGATTATAGAGGAAAAATATGCCTTCATGCTTAGTAAAATTAAATTTCGTAAGCCATATGCGATCAGACGGACAAGCTGCTTTAAATATAGCGCTAAGATTTTATTTTGAAAGTCGTCATTTTGAGAATTAAGTTCGTTGATGTAGCATAAAAGCAGTCAATAATGAACATGACATACATGTCACATCAAGCTATCTAAAGATATCATAAAATTAGCATGTCAGTAGAAAAATAAGTCGTTAACTCGTATATTTTTCCCAAGCACGATAGTTATTAGGGCGTTTTTTGGTTGATAAAAATGTTTTCCTCAATAAAAACATACACTTTGATTTTATATAACTGCTGATAAGATTTATTTCTATAGTAAATTGTTTGAACAGTCGTTAAAACTCCTAAAGATGTTTGATTGAAAATGAAAAGGGCAATAGTGATGGGTACATTTCAGGGCAATAGTAATGGGTACATTTCTAGGTAAGATTAGTGCGTAATTAATTTAACGGCAAAAAGCAGAAGAGAAAGGTATAACTCAACACCATCATAAGATATAACTACAAAATGTAGTAGAAGCGCAACTACTATATAGGCTTACGTTTGACCACAATCTTGATGGTAATCGACGATGCGGTCGACGCGACGGTCTAGCAATGTTGCTAAGTAACCTGGTTCCTAAAGACTGTCAGTGCCTACGCGTTTATTATTTCCATTTTATTATCAACCAGCAGCACGTACTTTGTACGGGTGTACTAATAAAACTACCGGGATAAAATATAGCCTATAACTCTACCGACAGTCCATCAAGGCGGTTCTGATGACGCCAAAACGAAATCTCAATTAGTTAGTTAGTGGCATTTTTTTTATTTTGATCATTATGAGAGGGACGGCAAACTCTTTTTTGGTTTAGTGTAAGTTTTGTTTGACAGAGACAAAAGATGGAAACACGAGAGCACTTTCGCTAACAATTTAAACAAAAAAACTAACAATTCTCCTAAAAAAGTTACTAAACTCATACAAGAAATATACGGAAGTTACAAGTACAAAGTGGCAGCAATAATATACCAAAATAATGTTCAGAGATAACGAGCAGAAACGATCGTATTAAAACACTAGATCGGCATAACCCCATAACAGTTACAGTAAAAATAGCCGATTTATAGAACGAAACACTATTATATCACATAATACCACCATTACCAATAACGAGTCGGCGAATGTACTAGATCGGGAATGTCGAAATAGAATATTTTGTGTGGTGAAAATATAAGGGAGTTTGTCTGTTTGTAAACGCTGATATGCGTCAATTGTCTTTAAATCTATTGAATAAATTTATAAATATACTTACATAATATTATTTTCATTTATAAAGTGATTGTAGAGTTATAAGCAAATTAATAGCTTTGCTCTTCAAAGTATATAATGATAAAGGAAAATGTAGTACGAAATAGAATTTCAGCTATATATTGAGGACGAAGCCAGGTGAATTGTTAGCGAGATAATATAGACAGGGTACCCGAACACGTAAATATTCAACGTGGTATATTGAGGTAGCAATTCAGGCGAAACGTCCTTTCTAATAGGAGCTACGGGATCCAGTGACGAAGGTAACGTGGTGCCGGACTCAGGAGGTTATATGATCATGATCATATAACCTCTTAGATTATAATCTACTAGCTGCGCCCCGCGGTTATACCCGCGTTAGTCCCGTTGCCGCGGGAGTATCGAGATGACAAGTAGCCAATGTGTTATTCCAGGTCTTTAGCTACCTATATACCAAATTTCATTGCTATCGATTTTGTAGTATTTTCGTGAAAGAGGAACAAACATACATTCATACGTCGATACTCACAAACTTTCGCATTTATAATATTAGTAGGATTATTAACAGGATAAGAAGGAAATATATATCATACTTGAATATAAAATCTATTGCAATATACCTACAAAATAGAAGTACTGGATGTGCATTTAAAGTCGCCAAAGGATTTGGATGAGAAATGCTTCTATATACGCTGTAAAATAAACGTGAGTGTGAGCGTCAGCTCAGGTGGTGTGGACACGTCTTTCGCATGGATGACGGTCGGTTACCTAAAGCTGTTTTTTATTCGGAGATTGCTGAGGGTAAGCGGAAACACGGCGGTCAACATCTGCGTTACAAAGACGTGTTCAAAAGACACCTGAACGCTTGTGCCATTAACCCTTCAGGTTGGGAGGAGCTCGCTTCTAAAAGGTCTGCATGGCGCTCTACCATATACAAGAAAATAAAAACATTCGAGAAAAATCGCCTTAAAACCCTTGATTTAAAACGCCAAATACGTAAAGAAAGACCCAAGCCCTCCTATTCCTATACGTACAACGCACAGGGCCAACTCTTCTGCATTTCTTGCGACAGAGTGTTTAAAACGAAGTTCGGTCTAGCGAGCCACATTAGGGCCCACGTTAGGAAACAATAATACTAAATAATAACAATAAAACTGATAAATAATAATAATAATTTAAATAAATAAATAATGATAATAAAATATAATGTAATGAATAATTATAGTCAGGGTCGCCGTCATCGAAATCGATGAGGAGGACTATATATATATATATATTAAAATAAAATGCCGTAACACTTGCGGAGCGGAGGATGAGAGGTCGTATTCGGTCAATGAAACAATGTAGGGACGATATCAATCATCTTTTCACCAATCTATTATCAAACGACAGAAAGAAATATACGGTAGAGATTTGACCAACAACTGGGATGTAAAATTATTATTATTATTATTTAAAGCCTGTTGTGTCCCACTGCAGGGCAAAGGCCTCCCTTCTCTCCCTCCACTTCTCTCTATCCTCAGCGAGAAGGGCCCACTCCTTGCTAAAACCATCAAGCTCGTCTCGCCATCTCCGCCTGGGCCTTGGGATGTAAAAGGTTAAATAAAATTCTACAACTATCCGAGAATGCGGTAATATACGAAATGCTGAATTCAAACCTATTATTTGTGATCTGAATAGGTATCTAGGGGGCAATGCCCCCAGTTACGCAATCCGCCGATCGGACCACTTGTTTCCATCGAATTAATGGGCCGCTATTCGTATTAGGCGGCTATTTGTCGTCCACCCAAATTGGACATGGACACTGCGAGGGGATTGTAAAACATTTCCTTGTTTGGAAGATTTAGGTTCAGAAGAACCAGATGTAAGATTGAGAAGGCAGTTTTCTCGAAACTGCCTATAAAAAGAAAGAAAGAAAAATGTGTTTATTTTGTAAGACCTCAAGGATCACTTAAAAATGTTCAGTCTTATAAGCTAGGTGAAACTATTGCCTGTTCCAACGCAACTCTCTACACCAGGGAAAGAATCAGGCAAGAACCTGGTGGTGTGGGCCTAGCTTTAAAAGCGATAAACCTGTTCTATGTAACTGTGGTAGGTAATTTGGTACCTATGAGGTTTTACATAAATCATGTAAATTCTTGCAGACAGTGATTTATATAGAAACTTTCGTGGATAAATGTCTCAACTTGTTAGACCAGAATCCGGTTTTAAGCTACAACTTTGCTTATAAATAAATTAAAGTGATTATTTTTGTTTGCTGTCCCATTCATCTTGTTAGCTTTACAATTTCTATGGTTCAATGATTAAGAATATTCAAACCAACATCGCAAATATATTTTTGTCAAATTTCTTTAGCCAATGTTTAACTGGACATTTCATGTTTCACATTAAACATAATCGTGAAATATTTTTTATAAAAGGTGCTGTAAATATTATGATTACTTACTCAGTAAATTCTATAAGAACTAAGAGGACCCTCGTACACAGAAGCAATCAAAAGAGCATAATTATATAAAATTAAATTTTGCTTTTGTCATACAATTTTAGTGACAACATTGAATTAAAAACCGGCCTAAAGGGAAAAAATGGCACAAAAAAAACAAAGTTTAATAATAATTATTGTCTCTTTGTAGATAGATATCGACACTACAACGATTAGAAATGTTACCAAACCTTAAGAAAATTATGAATTCCATTCACCTACTGCAAAACAACTCGAATATTACAGAAAATCGGCACGAAACGCACTAGCTTCGGATCGAGATACGCGGGGTCATCGACCGGCGCTCGCGCAGCTCGGCGCAAACACGCTATAAATACTGAGTGACGTCACTTGTTTATCATAGTACGCAAGGTTACGCGAGCGGGCCACGAGTCTACCATGCCTGCAGGCGGAGCAGCGGAGTTGAAGTAATGAAGCCGCTTTCTTTTAACTACATACGAGTATTTGTTTTCTTCAGAAATCGAAGATCAAATCGAAGGCTACATTTGACTTCTCAAATCAAAGACTCGAGTTAGGTGAGGCTAAGTCGATGTAAGTGATGTTTAATGAAGTAGTAAAAAAATAAGAAAATTGTAAATATATAACACGAAAACGGCAGTGCCCAGTCAGCACTGACTCGTCAGTGGACTGCCGTCAGTTACTGACTCCATATAAATCTGCCTGTAACACTAACAACCATTAAAGGTGATAATGATGTGTGGGTGGACCTCGCTTTACATCTATAATTTGTAGGAAAGCAATGACTCATCAGACTATTTCTTTAACTCTCTTGATTGAACTTCCCATTTCTTTAAACTTGAACTGTTATAGTAGACTCCAAACAATATGAAACGTTTTCTCATTGCTAGATAAAATAACTAAAGCAAAGTAATGACACGACTCGATAATGATCCATGTTTCCATCCCAACAATCAAATTGACAGCTACATATGGAGAACATGGTGACATTTTGTTATATTATACAACATGTCAAATTTCGGTTGCTTTATACCTTAAAAATAAACAAGTGTAAGGTTTGAATCATTTATTGGTTAAAAACTACGTAAATTGATGCAATGTTTAACATAATGAATTATAAATAATGTCATTATACTTAAGCGTTATTTTAAGGATTTCTAGAATGAGTAATATAATGTAAAAATGTTAAAATTAGTTTAAAAAGTCCGAGTAATGATGGGAGGTTTCCGGTCGGGCGCCATCTTGTTGTTTACCAGGAGGCCTGGCTTTAAAAAGCGGATGGCGCCAAGACCGGGGGCCTTTTGATGATTGACCGTGACACGGGTCGGACGTATATTTTATTATTGTGGTTCATAATTTGTGATGGTGTAAATTCTAATAAACAGTGTTAAATAAAACCAGTGTTGCATTTGATTTGGTTAGGCTTACACTTCAGAAGTGCTATGAATTCACGCAGAGCCATCTTTGTTATTTTTATTTTTTTTGGTTCAAAAAAAGTACAAATATTGCAAGAATAATCCAGATAAGTATAAAGTGTAACGAATCCAATGGTCTAATTTACAAAATAATAAGTGATCACAGTGATTTAAGTTGATTAAGTACCTAGTGCGATCAGTGTCGGTTCAATTGGACAGTGAAACTAAAAGTGAAAATGATAATTCGCGTGGCTGTTATAATGACTCACAGTGGCGGTATGACGTTATCTCAATAAACGAAGTAAACAAGCGCGGTTTATCAGCGTCGAGTCGTGACTTTTGCATCTACCCTCATTAATTTGAGAAAAATGGCAAACCGAAGGAAAAGTGAGCGACTGTTTAAAATGAGGTCATACGTTGCTGCCTTATCACGTATCTAGTTGATGGTTGAGTGGAAAAGAGTTTACTGCCGAACAAATCTTTGTATTGATGAAAAAAAGACCCAGACTTCTGAAAATTATGCTGTAATCGTGAGACGTCAGAAGTTTTCGTCGTTATCAGAGATAAAGTGACGTGTCATGCCTGTGATGACAATCGGAGACCCGCAAGTGGATTTTCGCAGTAAGAAGAGCGAACCGAATAAAACCACATCCAGTGTGCTTACATTGTTCTAGTGCTACGATGTTGGAAGAGCATGCTGTAAACTACATCAATGATCGGTTGTGGAAGATGAGAACATCACAGTACCTACCGACTTCTTACAAGATTTGAAAAGGTCATGTAATCGTTTTGTTTTTCTTGTCTTATTTCGTTTGAAAGCAATAACCAAACGTGCCTGATGATGTTTCAGATGTGATACTCTTGTCTATGCTACTGTAATCGGATGGCAGAACAGCGGTTGGTGCAGAGCGGCAGCGCCTGCTTGGCGGACGGCGGACAGCGGACAGCGGTCAGCAGTGGTGGCCCGGGTGCGGCGCATACTGAGCGATGCGTGGACGTCTGCTTTAAGTAACGCCATCGGAGACAATGTTGTTTTAAGGTCAGCTGTATAGTTTTTTTTTCTAATGAGTTCGATGCTGAGTAGTCGCTACGCTAGTTAAAGAAAATTTAATAGCTAAATTGAGTGACAAACGATTTAACATTATTGTTTCAATGATTGGTATTGACACATGAGTATTCAGCACTGAACAAGTCACATGTTGGGTAACGAACCCTGATTAGTAATCGTTTTAATGTTACACGTTGCTAGTTTTAAATTCAGACGTACTTACTGACAAATTTAGAGCAAAGCTTTGCTAGTAGGTCATGTACCAGTCGTAGAAGTTTTGAGTATTGATAATCATGAAGTTTTGGTGGTTTAGTGAGAGCGTAATGTAACGACTTCATCAGCCGTGGTATGAGTCGACCGCTTGGTGATTATACGGGGTGTGAGTCGACACTTGGGTGTTCACACGGGGTATGAGTCGACCGTTGGGTAATTATACGAGGCGGTGATGATTGGAGTGGATACGCGATTAGTATTGTGTTATCTGGATTTAGAAGTTTTAGAACGTTGGTTGGTACGTTGGCTCTAGCTGGTTATTGTTTTTGTAGTTAATGTGAAGTTTGTTTTAAATCTTACTTACGAGGTGAGATTAGTACACTTGGTTACACGGTGGAATGATGAGAGTTTTGAGTTTAAAAATTCTTTATTTTTAAAAATAAGAAGTTAAGTTATAGTATGCCGGAAAGTCATGTACCTACCTGTCGATATAGAAGTAAATGATGAGTTGGAAACTAATGTTTCACACGGTGTGGTTTGTTTGTGTAAATCACAAAGGTGTGTGAGTCGAGTCGACCGATAGGTGATCACACGGGGCGTGTAAGCGCAAAAGAGCAATGATGATTAGTTACTCTTTGGAATTCTCTCCCTCATGATATTCGTGCTAGCCCCTCCATCTCTATCTTCAAACGTAAAGTTAAAGAGCATTACCTCTCTTTATGATAAAATTGTAGGTAGGTATTTTATTTATTTAAGTACAATACTTATTTTTATTTAGTTTATGTATGTAATTATTATTTGTTTATGTAGGTATATTTAACTGTAGTGTATTTATTTTGTAGGTATAAGGAATGTTTTAAGTTGTATTGGTGTTATGTAGGATAAGGAATATTTCTGTTTTTTAATTCTATTTTCTTATGTTTGCGCGTACACCCACTTGTAAAACTCCATCTCTCTCTCCCAATTACCGGTTAACTAGAAGAGAACCTTTTTAGGGTTAAGTTCGCCTGTGCGATTACTTTTAAATGCCAATTTTGTTAAATTTCTATTATCTTATGTGCAAAGTATAAATAAATAAAAGATGATTGCTGGTCGGCTAGGATATGCCGTGGTGTGGTGATAGTGAATTTACTCGATAGTCTTTGTTAATGTAACGCGATAATGATGGTACACGACTAATGGCTCTGTTGGTTAATTTAAAGTTGCTTTGTTGAGGTTTAGTTTTTTTTGAAAGAGTTGTGTTCGACACAAGAGTCCCTAAGTTGTTGATTAAGTACAATGGTTCTATTTCTAATTGAAATCAGGGTACCCTCATCGAATATTTATTTTCTTTTAAGTACTAAAAATCTGTTTCCTTAAGATTTGAATGTCGATTCATGAGAAGGAATGCTGGTGTGGGGTCTACGGGGAATTGAAATATCATTATTTCTGAGCTATGACGCACCGTTTTCGAGATAATCGGTATGCAACGTTTTAACTCTTTGTTTCTTTTTTCATGGTTTCGAGATGCCCCTTAATCGTGAATGATCGTCACGTGCACATTGACTAAGGACGCCTGATGGTAGAAGTCGAAGCCGAAGTCAACACGCTCACCACCGCAAGTCGTCGCAACGTTCGAGAGTCGAGCCAGGAGCTGAGACAGTCGACGGCGCGGCGCAGTCGTAGGCGCAGTCGAGCCAGGAGCTGAGACAGTCGACGGCGCGGCGCAGTCGTAGGCGCAGTCGAGCCAGGAGCCGAGACAACGAGGGAGCAGCGTGGCGCAGCACTCACGTCAAACAAGGTCATGTAGTCCTTTATTTTCGACGACCGCTGAGACGCGGAAGGTGCGGGTTCGATTCCCGTTACGGGACAATGTTTGTACGTTCTGCAGATAATTGGTCCGTGTCTGGGTGTTTTCTATCTATAATATTATATTGATTACCACGGACTGACCCTCCAAGATGCTAGAGATGAATATGGACGAATTCCAGGACCGATAGTGATAATAGATAGATAAATAGATAGATAGATCTTTATGATCGGTTGATTGACCTGTTTCCGCCAGCGTCTAAGGTGGGGACGAGTCCTGGTAACACAATCTTGAAGAATAATCTCTTAACAAGATGACACAAGTAGGTAATGCCATCGTACGAGGGTCCATTTAGAATAACTAAGGTATTAGGGAATGACTCTACACATAGCACATAGCTTGGTGATGACATGATTGATTAAAGCGATACTGAATAGTTTATTTAAGAATGGTTTTCTTTGTTGTTTCAGGTCAAGGAGCGAGAAACGATTGGATTCGCGACTTGACCTGCGGTTTTGGTTGGTTTACTAAGTCCCAAGAGCGAGAAAAGATTGGATTCGCGATTGGGCTTACTGGTTTGGTTGAGTGAGGGACAAGGGCGAGAAAGGATGGATTCGCAACTTGTCCTCACTGGATGGATTTTTGGTTGGTTTACTAAGTCCCAAGAGCGAGAATAGATTGGATTCGCGATTGGGCTTACTGGTTTGGTTTAGTGAGGGACAAGGGCGAGAAAGGATGGATTCGCCACTTGTCCTCACTGGATGGATTTTTGGTTGGTTTACTAAGTCCCAAGAACGAGAATAGATTGGATTCGCGATTGGGCTTACTGGTTTGGTTTAGTGAGGGACAAGGGCGAGAAAGGATGGATTCGCCACTTGTCCTCACGGATGGATTTTTTGATGGATTTATGGAATAAGACCATTATGGAGTAAGATTTTTATGGAGTAAGATTTTTATGGAGTAAGATTTTTATGGAGTAAGATTTTTATGGAGTAAGATTTTTATGGAGTAAGATTTTTACGGAGTAAGATTTTTATGGAGTAAGATTTTTATGGAGTAAGATCTTTATGGAGTAAGATTATATTCATATTCATATTCATTTATTGATTGCTTGTATGTACATTTTGTGTAGCTTAGGTCTAAAGTGAGCTAGGTATAGTGGGTACATACACCCTGTTGGACGCTGCAATTTGATTTTATACATGTATAATAAAATAATCATAATTATAATTGCTCGGTAAGATTGTCACAGGTTAAAATATCGATGAGTTATATAAAATTAAATGTCAAGCTGATAGGTCAAAGTAAATGATTAAAGATTGTATGTCGTAAAATAATAATAAGTATGTCATTGTTTATTGGTGGTCATACGTAGGGTGGACTAAGAATTTAACTACCTACTTAATCTGTAAATTTGTCATTTAGGAATTGTTCAACGGAATAATAACATTTATTGATTAGAAGGGTTTTTAGCTTATTATGGAAAATGGTATCTCTTAGTTCGTTTTTTATGTCAAAAAGGATTTTATTGTAAATTTCAATTAGTCTGGATTCGGGGCTTTTGTGGAGTGATTTTAGTTTTGTAAGCGGTTGAACTAGCTTGTCTTTGTTGCGTCTGTTATAAGTGGTGTTTATTTCTTGTTTTGATAGGAATAAAGTTCTATATTTTCTTACAAATAGTGACATTGGAAGTATGTAGATACATGGCAATGTTAACAATTTATTTTCTTTGAAGTATGGTTTACAACTTATTCTTTGCTTTATATTTACAAGTGTTCGGATTAGTCTTTTCTGTGTTATAAATAGGTCATTGAAATCTACACTATCACCCGTCTATAATTATAGTTTTTCCAATTTATTTATTTAACGATGATAGACGAGCAGCTATTGCTGGTATGTCTATATCACACAGTGTTGGAATAGTCTTTTTAGTTTATGTATCATCTTTTTGAACACTGATTTGTTGTTTCGTAGCCAGTTGTCGAGCCTGTTTTGAACGCGTTGGTAGAAGGAGCTGTCACTACGTCGTCTGGTATGGTAGTGCATTCCAATTGAGGACCACCCTGTTGCTGAAGAAATGATGTGCAGCAAGTTGGTGGGTGGTGTCACGGATCAGTTTGAGTTGATGTCCACGTGAAGGTCTTTGGTTGTCTTTTTCCTCAACATGTTCTAAATGTTTGGCAAGTTATACTGATAGGTCACAATCTTGAATGTTTCGATGAGATCTCCACGAAGACGTCTATCTTCAAGAGTAGTGAGGCGCAGTGAGAGTAATCTATCCTCATATGTTTTTCGACGTAGAGCCTGTGGTATCTTTGTAGCTTTTCTCTGTACACTTTCAAGGAGGTTAATGTCTTTTTGGAAGTAGGGATGCCATATTTGAAATCCGTACTCTAGCAATGGTCTGACATAGGTTTTATAGATCTTGCGAAATACATCTACCTACTGACATTGTTAGGAATGATCTTTTTATGACATACAAAAATGAATTTGCTGTCTTGACTATTAAACTAATGTGCTCTTCCCATTTAAGATTAGTTGAGATATGAACTCCCAGGTCACGTTGTAGGCTGACTGGGCTCAAAATGTTTTGATCCAAAAAAAATAAGAGACTCTGATTATTGTTACCTATTTAAGTGGGTATCGAGAATTATTCCTAATAGTTTAAATTCGTGCCTTTCTTGATGTTGATAGTATTCATCAGGTTAGTTTAATATAAAGTAAGACGATTGGATTATTATGGATTAATATCATTGGAAAGAAAGTTAAGACTGCTGGATTATTAATTTAATTTAATGCTGGATTATTAAATTAAAGGTTAAGACTGCTGGATTATTGTAAATTAAGATTATCGGATCATTATGGATAAAGATGATTGGATGGTTAGGTTGCAAATGAATGAATGGACTTGAGAAAGAAAGGTAGTCTATGGGTGGATAAATTTCATATAACATGTTCAGACTGAGTGTAAGGTTGGTGTTCACTTGATACATGTAAAGTTGCCCGAGTGTAAGGTTTCTAACGGAGACGTGTATGAGGGCATACACGATATCAGGATGGACGAGTGTAAGGTTTGAATCATTTATTGGTTAAAAACTACGTAAATTGATGCAATGTTTAACATAATGAATTATAAATAATGTCATTATACTTAAGCGTTATTTTAAGGATTTCTAGAATGAGTAATATAATGTAAAAATGTTAAAATTAGTTTAAAAAGTCCGAGTAATGATGGGAGGTTTCCGGTCGGGCGCCATCTTGTTGTTTACCAGGAGGCCTGGCTTTAAAAAGCGGATGGCGCCAAGACCGGGGGCCTTTTGATGATTGACCGTGACACGGGTCGGACGTATATTTTATTATTGTGGTTCATAATTTGTGATGGTGTAAATTCTAATAAACAGTGTTAAATAAAACCAGTGTTGCATTTGATTTGGTTAGGCTTACACAAGGTGATAGCTATCATCCAGCACAATCTTATCGTGAATGTCAAGTCGCTAGCATTGACCGATTTCGTGTTCAAGGTCACAAATTTCGATAATGATTATTCTTATCACACTTTCACAAATCGATATAATTTTAACGATAACTTTTATTATAAAATTTAAAGATATTCTTGAATTAAACTTGATCAAATATTTACAATCCAAGATATTAACAAAAATAACAAATTGTTACGTTATGTTCTATGTTTGTAGTAACATTCTAGTTTCACATCTTGCTTTTAAAAGGTTTAGTCTTAGTTTATGCTGTCAAATCAATTCCCTGCCCATATCAATATGCAGTCAACTATAACTAACAAAGTCACCGTTTAATACAAAACTTTATAGTTTTGTAATGAACAGTGACTTTGCACACAGTAGTACAGTAGCTTTATAAAGCAATCACGCTAGTCAACGAAGATTATGAAGTAACAAAATTAAATTCCAAAGCAATGTGATCCACCATTAATATTGAAGACTACTATCGTGTCACATCAAAATGGTATCGTAAAAGCAAATGAGCTGGAACAGGTAGGTGGTTATGAGCCAAAGTGTCCAAAGTAGGTGAGACAGCCGTTACAAAAGGCACTAGTCTCATATCTTTAATGTTCAATCAATAGATTAACTAGACTGTCTTATGTTATTGCTACGACTTTGAAAGTGAATATCAGAAGGGCAAATAAATACTTTCTATTAATGTTATTAATATAGATACTTTAATCAGACAGTAATAGGTAATAAACGCTAATAAGGTAATAATCTATTGCGTCATTCAACGTATTAGGTAATGACAAAAACATTATTGTTTCGCACTTTTAGAGAATTACTTGTAAAGAGCAAACAAGTTGTAAAGAATAATGAAATAAGTAATATTGATGATGACAAAATAGCAAATAACACTGGGAACAACAAAATGCACGTCGAAACATCAATTAGCACAAATGTCAATAAACTCAGAACAGCAGAGCACAATACCGGCGTTAATCACTATGCAAATGAACGAGTAGCTACACGCAAGATTAGGAGCTCACATTTGATGAATATTATAAGACGCTAGTCAGAATAGATGGTACTTGTATCATCAATAACCTTGGAGACAGATTTGAGGATCTATATGGTGTACACAGCTATTCTGGGTCATTATACACTTAAAATCGTGCTAAGGTTGAAATGATGATACTGAGGTTTTTCAAATAAAAGTTACTTCACAGGGTGAGTTAATAGAACATCCTGGATGGGTAGGTTTTGTTCCATCAGAATCAAACATTATGAAGAATTTTCTATTTACAAACAAATTTCTTTCAGCCTATTCTTTAGTAAAAAAAACAAGTAAGTTTCCGGGGTCAATTTTACTCGTTATAATCATGTTCAAATTCAATGTGAAAAATGGTCGTGATTTTTTAAAGTTGTAAGTAACTCGTATCCTATTTTTTAGACAAAACCTAAAAGAATCAGTTCAAACATGGCTAAGGCCTGGCTTTTCAACGAGGAGCTATAAACGCTTCACAAAGAGATGTCAGTTCGACAAACTCGGTGTAGTTTAATCAATGAAGGACTTGTAACATTTCCATATGAATAGGACGATTCATTCGTTCTATTCGTATGGGACTAGAGCCTGGCTATTACATCGAGATCTGTAACAAGACTAAGTTTGTATGTGTGGTTTTGCCTAAAAAGTAACAAGCAAAAAGTAAAAAGTATTCATCAACCTCTGACTACCCATAAGACATGTACAAAAGAATCCAAATTACCGCTCTTCCTGGGATACAATCGAGATCATACATTTTCATTTCATTTTGATTTAATTCATTAGTTCATCAGCACCTGACGCATTTATAATATTGAAATCTTAATTCATTTTACAAGACGTCATTTTACAATTCCTGCACTTTACTGTTTTTTGATATGATGATGAAGAAAGTAGGTAGTCTAAAAATAAACAAATTCTGGTGGATAGTCTTAACAACATAATTATGCAGTGTGAATTTGAACAATTTATTCTTGTCCAAATAGTCTAGACTACCTCTTCCGTCCTTATATCATTATGCAAAATATCACTTTTCGGTAGATTTTGAACTAGTTTTTAAACTTTTATGAATACCATACCATAAATTTATCATTTAAATAGGGTCAGTGACATTTTGAAAGGTGATATAGTATCTGTCTTGTTTTATTTTCATGTTCAATTCGGGAAAAGATGTTATTTTGTACAAGTTTCAACACTCAGTTTACTAACTAAGTTGTTTGATATACTCTTGTGTTCTGAGCACCTAGGCAGAGAAATATCGCCTGTAACATCAAGAAACGTCATTCCTAGGGACAATTCACCCCCGGTTCCTAAAACCAACTTACGGATGGCCATAGGTCGTTATAGCAACGTTGTTATCTGTAAAAAAGCTTCATACATTCTACAGCTAAAATTTTATTCCACTAATATTTTAAACTCGAAACGTTATATGTATGTCGATGTATCTTTCACGCATACGTAATGGATTTAGCTGAAACTTGGAATATTCCATATATAAGTTAAACATATAGGTTAACTTATGGCCTGGAAAAACACATAGGCTTCTTTAACGTATCATGATGAGGGCTAAGCGCAATAAGCCAGTATATAAATAGTTATGGTAACGACTACATACCTGTCTCAATCAACTACATGACTTGTGACAACACATTGATTAGCGCATATGTAATTAATTATCTTGCTTAATCCGTCATACCTTGTACTCGATATGGCGAAGCATCGGGCAACAATCGAAAAATGTGAATTATGTGCATACATTAGACAATTGGATATGAAAACGAGGCACGCGATTAACTACAGGTTATTGTACGCATTCGTTTACACCTGTCATCGTGCACGGACACTTATTACAAAAAGGTTGATCAGTTTCCAATTCAATTCGTTTGACGCGTTGCAAGCACTTGTTACCTTATTCAACTGCGTACCCACTAGACAAGAGTGTTGTGTCAAATGGTTATTGAAGCTAGCAAGCAATAACAAATCCTAGGGTCGTCAATCATTTTTCATTGTTCATTTCGCGACTGTATAGGTAACCCCATAATACCAAGCTCCATAAATTGGTAAAGCCACTAAGGAGACAGAAAAAGTTAGTTCCAAAAAGCAACTCTGGTGACAGTGTTTTAGGCATCCTCAAAGCCTTCGTCATAGCTTAACGATGGACGAATAACAAATACGTGTTATTCATATTTTGCAGGTTTTCACAAAACAGATTTTGTAGTATTTCAGAAGATATGTAGGTGTGGTCAAGACCATTTATCTGAATTTTAGGCATTAATTTATCTCGCAGCGGGATTTGAACCCGCAATCCCGTACCAGAACCACGACGGACCCTTCTAAATTATAGCTCGAGACCTCTGCAAGTCTGCACAGCGGGAAGGTGCGAGTTCAATTCCCAGTTCTCACTAATTCCCGGTCCTTATAACCAACTACCGGATGGCCGCGGCCGTAGGACTGTTGCCATAGCAACGTTGTTTTCTGCCTAAAAGTTTCATACATTTTACGAGTATATTGTAAAAACAAAGTTTCTTTCTACAGTAATTATCGACATTTGTAGAATTCGGGCATAAGCAAATACGCAATGATATATTTTCGAATAATAAAGAGTCTTAAAAAACGTAAAAAAAACGCGATTAAATCCGTGTTTCTATAAATCTATGCATGACATATATCATCATCATCATCATCTCCCTGCCCTTATCCCATTAAGTGGGGTCGGCACAACACGTTTCTCATGACATGACATATATATTTATATATACAGGGTGTATTTTTGAAACGGGTCAGTAAGGGCAAGTACCTTAACCGTTGCAGTTACAGCAAAACGTTCTTAGAAGACCTTCCCTAACTTTTTGACATACTTTGAACTGCATTCACAGATTTTGTAAAAAACTTACAGTTGGCAAAAAAAATGCAAAAAGTCCAAAAAATTTTTTTTTATGCCAATCGATTCTATTTCATGTGGGGATCAAAAAACTCTATGAAACCATTTTAGCTTTCAGTACTAGAAAAGACAGAAATCGCCAAAAACGTTTCCCATACATTTCGGCAACAGAAACAAATTTCTACGATGGTCGAACTTTTTGTTATGGCCAGGAAGTGGGTAGAATTGACTGTAAAGTAAATAAAAATAATTTTTACCTTCAAATTTCGAATTTCATTCGAAAATCTGTGTGTCAGCTGAGAAACTTCGTATGAGTTATTATTAATTAAGGATTTTCGCTAAAATGTCTTCTAATCGTGAAAAAATTGACTTATTAGAAGCGTATTTTGTCAATAATCGAAATGCGGGAGCTGCATTAGTGTGGTACCGCAATAAGTATCCGTTGCGACATGTGCCAACAAGAAAGGTTATTAGAAATCTTTTGAAAAACCTGGAATTGCAGGGTTCTTTCAAAAGAAAGCGGCAGCCTCGTGTGGACATGGACACGGAGATTGCGGTTCTGACTTATGTCGAAGCATATCCAGAGGTATCGTCCAGGCATGTCGCCTTTGAAGTAGGTGTATCCCACTCCCTTGTGATAAAGATATGGAAGAAATACGGCTACAAGTGCTATCGATCTGGGCGCATAGTTCAAGTGTTACATCCGGGTGATGATGTTCGAAGGCTTACTTTTTGCAGGTGGCTAAGAGGAAAAATAAGCAGAGATCATGAATTTTTAAATTACATACTGTGGTCAGACGAAACGAATTTTTCCAATAACGGTATGTACAACAGAAAAAATCACCACTATTGGTCCAAAGAAAATCCACTAAGAGTTACGGCAAGTCATAATCAGGTTCGCTTCTCATTCAACTGTTGGTGTGGTATAATGTCCAATCGAGTTATAATGGTGGAATTTTATGAAGGGAAACTGAATTCTGCCATGTATAATGAAGTCATTTTACACCATCTTGAAAACGAGATGGACGAATGGCCCCTGTCGGAATTGCGAAAAGTTCATTTTCAACAAGATGGTGCTCCGCCACATAACAGTCACCTTTCACGTTCCAATTTGAGCCGCCTATTCGGTACACAGTGGATAGGTACACATGGTCCAACACAGTGGCCACCTCGTAGCCCAGATCTAACACCACTTGATTTTTTTTTATGGGGCTTCGTGAAAAACGAGGTGTATAAGACGACGTACGCCAGTGTTCAAGAGCTCAAGGATGCATTAATGACCATTTTACGTAATATTCATCCCAGAACATTATTAGCCGCCATTCGTTCAGTGCAAAAAAGGATAGACTTATGTATTCGTGAAAATGGAAATCATTTTGAGCAATTTATTTCATAAACCAATTTCTAAAATGTTTAAATGATTTTTTTTATTTAAAAAAGTTTAAAATTTTACCTGTCCTATGAGTTTCGAGTTGATTTATCATATTTCCGTAGGAAATGTATGGGAAACGTTTTTGGCGATTTCTGTCTTTTCTAGTACTGAAAGCTAAAATGGTTTCATAGAGTTTTTTGATCCCCACATGAAATAGAATCGATTGGCATAAAAAAAAATTTTTTGGACTTTTTGCATTTTTTTTGCCAACTGTAAGTTTTTTACAAAATCTGTGAATGCAGTTCAAAGTATGTCAAAAAGTTAGGGAAGGTCTTCTAAGAACGTTTTGCTGTAACTGCAACGGTTAAGGTACTTGCCCTTACTGACCCGTTTCAAAAATACACCCTGTATATATATAAATATATATTTCTATAAATTGTAATGGTGAAGGTTTAGGAAAGAATAATTAAAACATAGTTTAAACATATAATAAACATAGTGATATAAAGATAATGCTTCATACATGAAAGCTATTTACCACAGTCAAAAAAATGTAAAACAAAATGATTCTAAAAGCTTGTAAAACAAGGTAGTTTCGCAAATGTATTCAGCAAACTGAATTATAATTTAATCTGCCACTAATGTGGAGCAGTCATGATTAGAACAATAGTGTAAATGCGCTTCTGGCGGCGATAAATCACTCTAAACACGCGAAACATGATAAAAACTTGAATAATGTGAATTAGAAAATGGGGCAGTTATATAGAGTGGAATAAAATTACTGCCGAAAACTGAGTCAGTCAATTTAGACGATTCTAAATTACTACATCTGTGAAGACACGTCTTAGGCGCGGAGGTTGCGGATTCGATCCCCTGTGTGTGTTATACTATCTATGGTATCATTTATTAAAAAAAAAGTGTTTTGAAGTAGCATATATCAGTATTTTGGTTATCATCTAGTCCCAAACAAAGCAACGCCCAGTTGACGCTACAAAATATGGGTTTTTGTAACAAATACTGCTCTTCGACTTACCTACGATTAATGCTTTTGAATGCATCCTTAGACATCTTTATATTAGGATCTTAACTGCCTTAAGAGCAAAGTATATAGCAAATGTACCTTGGGAATACAGTCGCGATCATATTTTTTAAACCACCATCATCCTATTCCTTATCTTTTTCCTTAAGTAGTCTGTTTACGCCCAGTGAATTTCCATACCTATCTAATGAAATATTGAGGAATGCGATGGTAGTGATAAAAACAAACGAGGTCTACGTGAAAAGTTTAATCTAGCTATGTGCTACTAATGACACAAACATTTTCACAAATCTTGCTAGTTATCGAGTTTTAGATTCAACTAATCTTACTAACTTTAGAATCTGTGACTGTGATTTGGTTTTATAAAATAACCTTTAAGGTTGGACACGTTTGTCGGATGTCGAACGAGTTGTGGGCGAAGAGAACCACAGAGTGGACCCCACTCAACGCGACACGACGACGTGGACGACCCAGGATGAGATGGCGCGACGAACTTGACTCCTACCTTAGCACATGGCCTGTGGTCGCGCTGAGTCGCGAAGAGTGGAAGAAGGGAAGGGAGGCCTTTGCCCTGCAGTGGGACGATTATGGCTGAATAATAATAATAATAATAATAAGGTTTTATTAAGATAAGGAGCAATTAAAAAAAAACAGACCGAAACAAAAAATACCTACACTATTAAAAAACTAATTAAATAAAAATGAACACTGTATTCATATTTACATGAATAGAATTCTCAATTCCTGTAAATTGTTTTGTGTTCAGCTTTTACGTAACACTAACACATATTACCTTAAAAGCGTCGTTCCAAGTCCCGAGTTTTATAATAACAAAAGGGATTTTGTAAGCCTGTTACAATGATGAATAGCGTCCTGCAAATAATTGTCCTTTGGGGTAAACGGGAGACACTTCAAATCCGATGCAGAATAAGCTTTGTAGACTCGAATTTGGAGTGAATATCCTTTGGCAAGTCAATTTCTGGGTAGTTTTTGGGTTTCGATGAAACAAATGGATTTGATTGGGTACCATTCTTCAAGTAAAGCGTTCTGTTCGGTTCCGTCGATTTTTTCACTTATCTCTTAAATTAGTTTGAGAAAAGGTTAGATGTTCTTTGGTCATTTTTACTGATTTTGTCCATTACTATCATTACCATCCTCGCTCAAAAATACTTTAAGAAATTGTAAATAACGGAGATAGGTAAGTTTATTTAAATATATTACAAGCGGAGGAAAGAGACATGTTGTGCCGACCCTACTTAGTGGGATAAGGGCAGGGAGATGATGATGATTATAATGATTACAAGTTCGATTTTTTTCGAAGGGCCGGACAAATATTTATGAAAATTGTGATTGTTTCAAGCTCTAGTCTATGAAGTGGAATACTGAAGTGTTGTATAACTGTATATTCTGCACCGGTGGGCGCGGCAGGGCAGTGACGTCACGAGTACGAGCCCTTCGGTCGTCGAACCGAACAGCTGACTGGGATGCTTGTTACGAAACCGGAGGCTACACAGAAAAATCATTACAACCGAGACTATTGAAGCAAAAACAACTTTTTTAGGTAAGGTACTTCTTACTTTATTTATTTCAAGCTTGAAAAAAATGAGTAAGTACCTACGTATCCTGAAAATTCAGGCTGTCGATTCTCGACGACTTTCAAAACATGACGCGGTAAGAGATTGCACGTTATCTAGCTTTCGTTTTCAGAAATCCATCGCATTATATTAAAACCGCGCCGTATCGTGCCAAGTCAAAACATGGTTATTTGGAGAATAAGGCGGCAGAGTATCGCAATGACCTCGTAGATCGAGGTACTAAGGTACCTACGTCCTACACGTTCCTGAAACTATACAAGAGTGAGCTTCTAACAATGAAGCATTGACCTACGGCCGACAATCATCTGTAACTATACATTTACAAAGGGCTCTTTATCCCGGGCACTAGAAGCCCTTCATTTAAATTTGAGGTCGCTATTTACAAACCCCGTGTGAAGCGCACCAACTGTTTAACCGGCCGTTTAAGGAACTTATTTATTTATTTTATAAATTCTTTATTGCACACAAAGTAAAACTAAAATGTACAATTGGCGAGCATAATGCCGAAGGTAAGCTTATTTACCAGTACTGCATGTTTTGATCAGCTTACCTGTGAGCAAAAAAAACTGTGATTAGAAATCGTACTAACATTTGAAATAACACATTAAAAAAAAGTCTTTGAAGTAAAAGGCTGAAGTCATAATAACCAAATGCCTACAAAATATAAATAACGCTACTTAGATTCGAACTCGCAACCCGAAACCCGTCTCGCCAATGCCGTTTAGTTTTTGTTTAATTATTATTATTTAATATTATCTCTATACGAAAAACAAACATTTAAGAAATATGAAAAATGATTACCAGAAATATTTTTATTTCAACACCAGTTTCCTCGATTTGAGTGAGCTGTGCACAGTCACAGCGTAATCGTTTCCATTAAACAAAATGTACGCAATACGCATATCATTAGTGCCCACAGACAAGTGGTAACAAACGCAATGCAAACTCAAACGATACTACTTGGTTTTTTTTTGCATTTATTTTAATGTCGCAACTAAACACATTGCATATTTAAAAGGTAAGACGTATCATATGAGGGTTTACATTTTTCTGATAAACTTTTTAAATTATAAAAAAAATGAGTTTAAGATCTGTACCTATGTATTAGATTAGAGCATAACAAAACAAGTCTTCAATAATTAAGTTGGAGTTCTTTGCTCAGCACTAAGATACAAGATGAGGAAAAAGGGAAACAAAGAAAATGCAACAGATTCAAACGCTTCAAAGCCGTAATGATATGTAAGGTCTAACATTCCTACGAATATGTATAGTTAAATATGTACTTTGATGGCATTTTCCTTTAGAATTTACGATTGTCGCTTGTTTAACTCGGATTTCCATCCCGTCCATCCCGTCCGCAAAAAAAAAACAGAATGGAAAGAATATCCCCAAAACGGCCATTAGCTAAGCATCCGAAGACCTTAATAATATCGCAAACAATGGTATTAAATGGGATAGCTCAGCTCGTTATTAAACCCCGCTGAGACCGTGCTTTAACCGGAGGTTATACTAACTATCGGTTAACACAGAAATCCCAATAGATGCATACAACACTAGGATTTATGGTGAAGAAATTACGTTAGGTAACATGAGGCATTAGCAAGTCATGCGATTTTAGTCTTGTTGATTTTAAATTTTCGCCAGAAAAAAAATCGTAGGTTTACTAAACTTTATTTTTAGTGATCCGTGTGTTAGAATTAAGTGAAAATGAAAATATTTATTAAAGTTATATTTAATATATTTTTAAGTACTTACAAAGTTTTATATCAGAAACAAAAAAAAAAACCTACACTACATAAAAACTAATTTAAGAATTAAGTTATACTCGTAATATCGTGTTCAATATTAGAACTGGGCAAGTTATGTACTCGTATAACTATGATTTATACAGACACAATTAACACTTAATCAGCAGGTAATGTGGTGAACTTTACACAAGGAGTTAAATTAATCCAATGTTTAGTTCGAACAACGACTCTTTATACAAACTAGGACAGTACTTAGTAATGAATGAGTCTACTCTGATATTCATGGACCACGTGTATGTAACTGATGCTGCAAAATCATTGCCATCTCTTTTAGTTCCAACGAAAGTGACAAAGACAAAACATTTGAGTTGAAAGGTCAAACTATTTGTAGCTCTGGGTTTAAATTACTATATAATCTCAAGATTGTGTCCGATTTTAGAGATGGTAATTATAACAACCAGAACCATAATTAAAGAGAAAATGATGTACAAAACATTTATAGAATCTTATAAGACTGTAAATTTTTAAGTGATCTAGGTATGAGTTTATTTCTGTAGGACCTCAAGGACCACTTAAAAATGTACGGTCTTATAAGCTAGGTGACTCTATTGCCCCTACAAGCTACAACAACGGATTTAAGCACACGGCGTAACGTTACACGCTCAATGCGAATGGTACATTACACCCCGTAACACCGGTCTGTAAACGAATAACTGGCTTGTTATATAACTTTGTTACATTAGTTTGTTGTCAACGAGGCCGAATAGGACTGCCTTTAATGTCAGTGACAAAAACGTATAGATCCTTTGTTCACTCGCCCGTGAAAGTTATTCGTGTGAAACATTTTTATAATAGGCAAGTACAATATGGGTCAACGGGTTCGCTGTAACATTATCAGGGTTATAGGGATGCAAGGTAAGTTAAATACCTTGCGTAATAATGACAAATATACAATTCGATCGCTTTTAATTACAAAAATATTGAATAAACTAAAAAACCAACTTCACTACATCATTGAACAATGATAAAAGTCAATGAGGCCATTTTTAGAGAATTTAGAACCAAAAATCGTTATACAATCTACAGATTTCTTTCAAATTTTTTTTTACAGTCGAACAATTCGAACATATAAACCTTCTCTTATTTTTAGTCAACTTATAACTCAGAAAAATGTCGCTAATTTTTTGACGAGTGTCAAAAACTAGACACTACTATTTTATTCCTTTAAACAAATCTTGCATTATTGAAGATCTACCGAACATTAGAACCGTGAACTTGCTTTTTAAAAACTAAATAAATCGTCATCATGACGTTGCAAAAAATCAAATTAACTTTTAAAAATAAAATTTGAGACTGTACAAGGATTGCAGATGTGGGCTTATTTATTTTCATTATTAATGTTTGCAAGCTCCTTTCAGAAAAAATACAGCACACTTTATTTATACGCTCAAAGTAAACGAAAACAGCATTTCAGTTAATTCTTTACAACAAAAACACGAAATTTCGCGTAAATGTTTACTGCGCTCACATGTGCTTATGGAGAGTCCGGATAACGCGACTAGAATCGCGACTTTATGGTTACAGAAATGTATTCTCAAAAAGACTACAAAAGTCACTAACATGAGTAAGCCGTAAGTATAGCTAGTAGGTCGACTTTCGAATCTTTAAACGCAGTAAAGTGAAAAACAGATTTTGAATTTAGAACTTACCGTGTTCTGCTACGAGAATCGCGACATTTAAATCTTACAACGCAAAATATAGTAAAAAGATTTTAAACGCAGAATTTAATTTGTTCCCAACTGACTTACAATTACAAGCTGTCTAGCTCGGATTTAAATGTATAAGTTCATCTATTATTGTATTTATTATTCGAGAAAGTCCTCTTCTATTTTTTAGTTGTGGGGTCTGCTTACCGAAGTACCGTCGGTTAATTCTATTTATTTAGCTAGATAAAGGTCATTTATCTAATCCCTAACAACAAATTCAAAGTCACATACAGAATGTAAACGTCATAACACATGGCTAAGGTACTAAGGTAGGACTATGTACTGATTGACTTTGTCGCGTTCCTCGAAACTGCAGCTTAAACATGAAATGCAGCAAAGTTGGGCGCTTGAGTCTTCACGTACAGAGCTAGTTAAGTAAACAGATTATGCATGAAGCCTGCACACTGGTCTACCACTGATTCTAGAACGTACGATCCGACTGGGTTTGTACCGGGCTATATTAAATAAATTAATATCTTGGACATTTTACAAGGTCGTCTTGTTTCAAGCTAAGCGACTTATGTTAAGGTAACCATACTGACATACTTTTTGTATATACAATATACAATACACAATGTTAAAGAGCATCGAACATTTTGGCATAGTCCCACTCATCCGCCATTTTGAAAAAAACAAGTTTCGGCGGCAGACGATGAAACCCATGTCAATCGATAGAGTAAATTATTACAAACAAAAAGTGTTCTGTGATCAAACCTTTTAAGTGATAGGGTTTCTGAGATATTTGGGTCCAAAAGTTGTAAAAAAATTTTTTTTTTACCAACTTAAATTTTTTCACATCTCAAAATACGATGGATTGGCCGGCAGGGAGGAGGGGGAATACATGACTTTAGCTAAAATTAACACTTTAAAGAAAAATATTTTACATGATGTTAACGTTAAATTATTGCTTTAAATTATTAACTGAATTATTTATAGTCTCTTTTTTCATAGAACAATCCTACGAAATAGATCATTTTTGTCACATTTCTATGTAATTTAATAATTTTCTAATTAAAAACTTTTATGCGCGACGTAAGTTTGAAAATTAATTGTCTAACACGCATCTTGACAGCCATTTTTTTTGACGTTTTCTATTTACTGAATAGGCGGGTCCACACCGAGCGAGCAGCCTCGCGAGGCAATTGCCGCGCGAAGCAGCTCTGGGCTGCTGTTCCCATATTATGTGTGTAATATGGTTCATGGCATGGGCTCGACACCAGGAAACATTGCCTACGTCACCAGCGGCATTTTTGGATTCAATAATTGTCAGACACGACATAGAAAATGAAGTGAATGACGAATTTTAAAAGCAAAAAAGCCGCTGTTAATAGATGTAAATATTAGGGTTTCGGTCTGGACTTTTCGCATTTTTCGTTGTCTCGTGTCCAGGGTCTATGAAATTGCTGAGAATTCCCAAACCTTAGTGAATAAATAAACTAGTAGTTCGCCTCGAACGAGATCTCGCTCTCCGGTGGTTGTGTATATTCGTTTTTATCTGTGTTTGAAAGAATTTACTTCAGAGATCTACTAAAAAATATTGAGGATCTAATGAGAACTAAGTACCTAAAGCCGATTATTATTCCTTTAATTATTAGTAAATCGATTTTGAGTGTGCATTATTTACAATACAGTTACAATACAATACAGTTTTGATTAAAAACTCTTAGAATAAAAAGTAAAACCATTTTGGAATGTATAAACAAAGCCCTTTCATAATATGACACCCCACTTAATGTATTTGAACAACTTTAATTTTTATCATCCCCTTCGGAACCAAATATCTTTACAACCCCTTGACCGATTTAGCTCATTAGGTTACTGGCTTACCCACTTACCACTACTTACCTACATACCTACCAAGTTTCATGAAGATTGGATTAACGGTTCGACAGTAATGCCGGAACATACAAACAAACAAATGAACACAACATACAAAGCATATATATACCTACCTGCTGTAATTAAATGTGTTCAAGAAATAAAACTGTCGAATTTTATTTTACGTACCCTACCAACTTATTTAAAAAAAAAACTCAGGCCTTTGCATCTATAGTAGATGATTTATACAGCGTCAGGAGGCAATCTTTGTCATGTATTTCCCCTCCTCCCTGCCGGCCAAACCATCGTATTTTGAGATGTGAAAAAAATAAAGTTGGTAAAAAAAATTTTTTTTACAACTTTTGGACCCAAATATCTCAGAAACCCTATCACTTAAGAGGTTTGATCACAGAACACTTTTTGTTTGTAATAATTTACTCTATCGATTGGCATGGGTTTCATCGTCTGCCGCCGAAACTTGTTTTTTTCAAAATGGCGGACTAGTACTATGCCAGGCTCCATACAAAAATGTTCGATCCCCTTTAGAAAAACAACGCATCTCTGTCCTGCGACGGGAATCGAATTCCTTGAGTGATTAAATTGAATCTTTAATCCCACAGTGACTTTTTCATTCGTATAAAAAACTGATAGTTTACTAGAATCAGGGCACAACTTAATTTTATTTTAGGCAATTTTCACATGACTACGTGGCAGAAACTACATCATAATAGTTATGTTGATTTGTTAATGATAATTACAATTAACTATAAATTACAGTGGAAACATGTGTACCAGCCTAATTAATTAACCCGTTAACTGTTGTTTTGGTTGTACCCACAAAGCATGGCAAGATAATTTATAGGCATGACTTCAAGAGTCATTATTTTTGACCGTAACTTTCATACTCATCAAACGTACCGTAACTTTCACTCTAGTTTTAACGAGATAAGTACAGGGTGTATAAAGTTGGCCTTATTATTTTGTTATTAGCAGAAGCTGTATAACGTAAGGGCTGTATTCATAAAAACTTGACAATTTAATACAGGTTTTAGAAACGTTTTAAAACGTTTTTTTCTTGTCACTCATATGTCAACGAAAAGAGATAGCAACAGATTTAATATACGTTTTAGCTAATACAGGTTTTAGGTCGAATATGCATAATGGGGTAAGTGTATACATATTATACATAACCTAAAAGTACACATTAGAAAAAAAACTTTATTTTCAACCATGTCTAAAAGACAACTCTTTTTTTGTCTTTCACACTTCAATTACATTTACGCCGATGTGTTTTTATTTTAAATCTTTGCTTTGGTTTTGGAATTCCTTTCATCTCTACTTTCTCTTTGACGAACTATTAACATGCTAAACAGTCAAATTTTTAGTTTAGTTATGAAATTTGTTATGAAAATACCAGCCTGTGCTAATCCAGGATATAAACTGGATAGTTTCGATCCCGATAACTTTTCACCGCGGTTAACATCGCGGGGCGCAGCTAGTCATCTAACCTCCAGTTCCTATAACCAACTTACGGATGGCCGTAGCACTTTCGCCATAGCAAAGTCTGTCAAAAAGTTTCATACATTTTATGTTGTAAAAAAATTGCTATGGTAATGGACCTACGGACATCCGTACGTTAGTTATAGAAATCGCGCATTATAAAGCTAGTTGTAACGGCTCGCTTCGCTCACCGACTAGTGATCTGCGACACCGCCCTCATCAGTCACTCGTCTCGCGTGATAAATCATCACTCGTAAACTTTACAACGCTGGGGCTTCGTTTAATTTGTTGTGTCGTAAAGGCGAAATTACTTCGTGTTATGGATGCTCACGCTTGCCATGTACTTGCCCTAAAGGGGTTATGTTATATGCATCTGTAGTGTTGTTACAAGAACTTTAGAATAGTAAAATCGAGTTTTCTTATTCATTCTGTTAATTTATGCAACTATCACTTACTGCATACTCGTTCAACTAAATTGTCATACTATGTTAATACATTTGAAATATGTAAACACAGGTTTTTATCGCGTTAATTACCTTATTTATTCCCGACATTTCGACTTTGTTACAATAGTCGTGGTCGCGGGCAGACACAAATTTCAAAAGTTTCAGTGTTTACATATTTCAAAAGTATGAATTGTGATCGCGAAAGTTTAAGAAATAACATGCTATGTTAAATCTTGCGAGTTGAATAATAAAGACCAAAATTCTATCACCAGTTCATAACTTAACAGTTTTCCCATAAAACTTACGTACTAACTGTTATTTAATCTGCACGCGCGTCACATAACCCCGAGTTATAGACAAATGGTGCATACGTGTCGAGCGAATGCATCGCGTCACGTGGTCTAATGTAGCGGAACTGATTTTAATGGCATGCAGGGGTGTTGCTTATCACTTTTATAGGTTTTTTTTTATAAAAAAGTTACATGCTCACGATTTTACTCCTACGTTGTTACATATTTTATTTTATTCTTAGTGTTTGGTAAAAGAAAACAAACAAACCGCGATGGTATTCACTCACAAAGAGATATAATAAGATCGTGAGGTGCGAGTATTTGCAATTCGTTAGAGTAGGTAGGTACTTATTTTCCTCTTTGTCTTTTATAATTTATGTATCGATTTAACCGAATTTCATTTTGTCAACGTTATTTGTTGTACTTCTACTTCACAGTGTTATTTGGTCCAAATAATAATTAAAAATTTAAATTTAAAATTTAAATTGTATTTTCCAAGTGTAGCGGTTTCTCAACGACATCATTATTTATATTTAACTGTTAAATTTAGATCTAGAATTTGACGCTTTGTTACAATCTTGCAGAAACTCTACATTATAAGACGTGGACATTCGCAACAACCGTTATTATCATCAAGAGCTCGAAATAATCCTACACATAACTTACCACACACACACACACACACACAATCTTGCGTAGTAAAACTACGCATTCATATTCGTGACGCGAACATCACAGTGTGAGTACAACAAACATATTTGCGTGTGTGCAAAGTGGTACAATCAATTAAATACGCCTCTGTACTATTTATTCCGTTGTGAAATCGTCAGTTTAATTAAGCTTGCATAACTATCTACAGTTCACACATTCGCAATTGGTGGGCTCGTAAAAAGTGCGTTGAATCTGACTATAAACGTTCGAGAGTCGCTTGTTTATCTATGGAATTGCGTTTATTTTATTTGTCACTAGTTTACTCTCTCAATAACCTATCTTTGGTTTAGCTTCCTGTGTGTAGATTTTACTTGTTTCAAACGTAGACCGACAGTAAGTAAATCCAGAGATAGATAGAGTTGTTGAGAGTGGCCTTAAGTCACCACGGTCAGAGAATTAAGAAAAAATCCCTTTAAATAAAATTGCGGAGATGACATCAAAGACTGTCTTAACCAAAAACAATAATTACATCATTTCCCGAACAAAAAACTATGTGCACGATTAACTTCGAACCCGCGACCGGTTGATTAGGCTCGGTGGTAGAGTACCACTAGACAATTTTACACACGTAACAATGTAGCGTAAACGTTTGTAGGTCAAAAACATCAGCTAAGGCAACGCGAGAGTATCTAAGCTAAGCTCTCTAAGTTCATTGAACCCAGCGTTTAGGGTTCCGTCGATAATAAACAACCTTTTTACATTTTGACTTAGAAGGGGTTGGTTTGGATTAGGAATCCAAACTTTAGATTAGTTCTTTCAACTTCAAATTATATTTGTTTATTCGATAAGTAGGTCAAACAATGAGTTTCTAGGATTTAGGCTTCGACCAAAATAAATAAATAGACGGGCCCGCTCCCTACATAGGATTGAATATCACAAAGTGAGCGCCGGCTCTCACTTGGTCTTAGTCGGTATGCTACTTCGGAAGGAGTAACACGTGCGACTAATTTTAAATATCGTGCTCAAAATGCCTTCGTGTACATTTCCTAAGTGCAAAAACACTACTAAAAATGTTAAAAAAGAGTCAGGAGTCACTTTTCACGCGTAAGTATTACTTTAACATCAAGTTAATGCATATTATATTAAATTTAAAGTTAGTAGCAAAATTTAAATTCTTTTTCGTACAAATCCTTTTCTGAAAAAGATAGCGATATGCACAAAGCTTTAGTGCAAAAGAGATAAAACATGAATCGATAGTCAAGATGGCGAGAGTTGACGCCGTCAACTATAGGCCGCAAAAAAGTACGAGTTGCAAAAAAATATTGTGATTTTGTTATTTTAGATTTCCGAGTGAAGTCAAAATGCAAGAAAAGTGGATTGCAATAATGCGGAAAGCGAGACATGACGATGGGTGGATGTGGAACAAATACTTAACGGCATCGAGCTTTTGTTGGTTGTGAAATTACTTTGCTTACGAATAGCCATTTCGTCATAAACTAAATTGCATACAAGAGATTTTTCACTCGCTTTTTTTTTATTTTCAAAGCTTCAAAAGCTCCATTTGTAAATTCAAGCGTATTATTTTATGTGAAACTTGACAATAATAACAATGTATTGATTTATATCTAATAAATATCTTTTATAAAATTGGAAATTTCATTTTAGTAAAGCAATTCTTTGTTATTCTGTAAAAAATATTTAGTTGTATCTAATACAGTTGTATTTTACTGACTTAAATACCCGTGTTAAGATATTTGCATTATGCAATATTTTGTAAAATTGTAAAAAAAGGAAACATTAAGGCGTTGTCCTAATAGAACGCGAATGCGCGATGCGACCATCGCGTGGTCGCGCGACGTCAAAAACTGGGTGTCCTAATAGAACGCGAATAGGCGATTACGCGAAGCGGTACCACGCCGACGTTTTCGCACGAGTTTCAATTAGGATACCTATTCAAATCCAATATGTTTGATCGCGCGTTCGTACGAGTAAAACTCGCGCGAACTTACGATGATCGCGCAGTCGCGTTCTATTAGGACAACGCCTTATGAATGAAAAAATGTTAGGAAATTTAATTAATTACGTAATATATTAATTATATTTTGCTGCTGACGCTACCTATTTATTCTTTAGATTGCTAGGCTGTCATTTGAATTTGACACTTCCTTATTTATTGTTTCCGAAAGGTACTTGAGAACGTGTGGTAGTTCCTTTTTTGCACATAGTGTTTTCTATCTCCTGTCTTCTTCATGCAAAAAGATATGTGTGTGTGTCGTGTCGGGTGATTCAATGCGTTTGTGTGTGTACTGTTCCAATAATTTGTATGGAAAGGCCCGTCTATTTTATTTATTTTGGTCGAAGGATTTAGGTAAGCACTTTTGTAAACCACAGGAAATGTCAACTGATATGATGAATGAATAAGTCGCTTCTTAATACTTTGACTCCAATTTTTTATTTATTTATTTAAGCTAGTTGGTTTAAGTGCTTGGTAAGCCTACTCCTTCTAATGATGTCTAGGCACAACAACATTCCGTTATGTATAGGCGCATATTACGCAAAAATGAATGGACTCTTTCTTGTGTAATTTATGGATATCCATATAAAGACGGTATTACCAATATGTGATAGGTTTAGAATTTCTTTTGTTGTCCATTTCTTACCTGTTCTATCGCTGTTTGGAGACCTTTAAATGACCTCCAGAAGTCTATGTTTCCTAATGCATTACTTTGTGCCGATGGGCTTCGTAAAATAAATAAATGGATTCTAAACCCTACGGAACTCTACCAAAAGCATAGACCCGACGTTCACTTGTCTATTGTTTTTGCGTATTGAGGTTGCAGTGATTTTCGCATTGTGCGTGCATCGGATGCAAGTATCGCTAACTATCAGGTCAAGAAAGAACAGGCTCGCGACTTTATACCCCGGGTAAAGATAGATTTCACGAGCAGTATTCGAACTCACAATCAACTCACAACACCAGTCTGACAGCCAAGACGGGAACAAGTAAACAATTGCGATAGCTGTTAGCGGTCACTGACCCGCGACCTCCTAGTATTACCAAACGTACGTGGCCTGCGCACGCGCCGATGCAATCCCCTTCGCATGCGAAATGTGATTCACTCGATGTCTCGGCCCGTGCCACATACGAACCGAAACGATCCCAAACAGGTCTTTGATCTGAGATAAAGTCCTTGCTGATCCGGTTACGGGAACCGGCCACGTGACCGCTCCCAACGTAAACAACGATAAGCGACCGACATGACAACGTGGATCATCAAGACGATCCGTTCCGCATAAACTGTTTTCATTTATCGCCGCGTGAGATATGAACTTTTTACGTTGCTAAAATCACGATGAAGATAGCTCCATTTACCCAAGGCTAAACAATGACGGTGATCCGAGGAAACGGGCGTCGTTACTTTTTTTCTGTGGGCTCTATGCTCGTCGATATATCAGAATTGGAGGGAGCGAGGGCGATGCGTCGCCCGATAGTTTCGTGAGCGACGGTATTACCGACCAATTTACGCGCCGAGGGCAAGTAAATTGCGGGCCCGGATATATTTGTAGACAGACCTACGAATTTCTGAGGTGCTTGGAGTAAATAGGACATCAGAAAGCCTCGAGATCACATCACACTAGTGAGCTTAACCAACGACGCTGACAAGCAAGATACGTAAGCTAAGGTTTCGATCACACTAGATAAATGCATTTAAATAACTTGATAAGTTCACAACAGAATTGGGCAACACGCCTTACCCTCTTTTCTCTTTTGTATACTCTAACAACTTTCTTTAGCAATTCATTCTCTGTAATCCAAAAGTCTATTAATATAACAATACACGTAGAGAAGTCAAATAGCAAATACAATACCACAAATCACGTTACTTTAGTTGGAAACCACAGGATCATTACTCAACTACCCTTTGAAATGCCACAGCCGCAGATATAAAGGTCATGTAATAGCTTCGAGAACGATATTCCTTACCTATAAATACAAGCATGATGAAACTCGAGCTTAGCTATCATGCAAAGTACCCGAGCAGCACGAATTGGCTACAATTTGCTAAAGATTCATGTCATTCTCGAAGGTGAGGTCAGAGGTGTACATACAATAGAGGCAAATTTAACGAATCCTGTCAAGAATCTCGACTCCAGACAGGCTTTATACGCTAGGAGACTTACTAATGACTTCGCTTTGTCGTCCAAGATTTCATCTTGTCAATTTTACATGCAAAGTTGGGGAGTAAAAGGAAAAATCTGTCGGGGACAAAGAGCCGTATATAATATCGGGAGTTGAATTGAGCAGATGTCAAGAAGTGGATGGTCGGTGGCGCGTGATGAGCATTTTACTGCGTGACGCGTATTGAAGCGGGATCTGTAAGGCCATTCAGTCTGCAAACCAACTCGGTAAGTGTCGTACGCATCTTCGCAATATGCGGCGGAGCTGTGCGTGCTCCATGAATAGAAATCGCTAACTTGAACAATAACTTTGTTGCGACAAGTCAGCTCGCCTCCCTAAGATGGCACAGTAATAGACAACTCGACGGAAATTCGGAAAGCAAGGGTCGCCTCGCGCCGCCTGATCCACTGCCGGTTTATTAGCGCCATCCATATACATGATACGAGGGTTCGATTCTGTCCAACCCGAAAACTTATTTCATTTCAAATCTTAGAGAAAATACCAGTTCAAAGGTTTATTTTCTCGGAATTTCGCGGTAGAATTTTTCACATCAAAGGAATTACCTTCCTAGAAAAGAATATTGGACCATCAAATTTTACCAACGGAATAGCAAATAGCTCGAAAAGTAAGCCTACCATTATTTCATGTTGGATCACAAAGGCTCAGTTTTTAATTCACTTTATTTTTGTGCAGCAACAACAAAAGTACATTTAAACCGTACCCCTTTCATTCCTGCCTTGCCATGCTCGTAAAAAAGTAAAATCATTTTACTATTTCACCAAGTTAATCCTCTCATATTCACAGCTACACGATATGAGCCCCATTCGAGGGCGAACAATAACCTAAATGAAAAATAACTTCACTAGGATTTGTATAAAAACTGCTGGTTCATATTGTTCTTTGTAAGCTGTGAATTTTCTTTGAAAGCTTGCAATTTGCTTGCACATTAAAACACTATTTAACTCATAACTTTTAGGGCTCAAATTAAAACATTACATTTAATCAGTTAAACTGTTAAATACAACTATTCGAACAGTTTTACAGCTAACTCGTCTTTGTAAAGTTCAAGTAGTTTATTCCGTCGACATAGTTGAACAAAAGCATACAGGCTCGTACAAAAGCATGTACGAGCCGAGCACACAATCCTAGCATTTACCTAGATTAGAGTAGCGATAGATCAAGTCACGTTTTTATCTTCGGTCGGGCTAACCGCAGATGGGTTGTGCCTGGCGTGTTGTTGTTGTGCCTCCTGGCAGCCGCGAGATCACTGCGATTATCTAGCTTTGAGCTCTCGCAACACGTTTACAACAAAAAAGATACGTTCTCCTCTGGAAATAAAATGTAACAAGAGCGATGAAATCAACAGAATTGAACAGTGTCACAGATACGGAAGCGGCAAATATACTCCCCAAGCGACAACATCGACAGGAAACCGACGAAAAACAAAATACACTAGCAGTTTTATTCAGCCTGTCTCGGGAACAGGCGAAATGAACCGCACCGTTTCGTTTGTCGCATAAAAAACAAGAGCAATTGAATAGCATTATGCAGGGAACACTAATTAAATCAAGCTTCGCAATAAGCGCACTGCTCTACCCCTTATTTTGATTGCTTCCATGTAAATTCATTCTGTTATTCGTATTCGGTTCTAAATGAATTTCGTGTCCGCCGTCACCCGACCGCGACCGACCGACATCGGAAACTTTATAAATTATTATAACAGCGAACAAAACAATCTACAAATTCGAACTACATAACGGGAGTGTTCAAATTGAATTGTAAAAGTTCACAATATTGCGGAGGAAATCCTCGAGTACGTTTCCATTGCCGGCGATACTTTCCGATGCGGCTGCTAATTGATGAAGGTGAACATCAGGACGACTTCGCTGGAGATTCATTAGGCGAGGGCGATCGCGTAAACCGATACACGGAACCTTCGACCAAAATAATTAAATAGACGGGCCCGCTCCCTACATAGGATTGAATATCACAAAGTGAGCGCCGGCTCTCACTTGGTCTTAGTCGGTATGCTACTTCGGAAGGAGTAACACGTGCGACTAATTTTAAATATCGTGCTCAAAATGCCTTCGTGTACATTTCCTAAGTGCAAAAACACTACCAAAAATGTTAAAAAAGAGTCAGGAGTCACTTTTCACGCGTAAGTATTACTTTAACATCAAGTTAATGCATATTATATCAAATTTAAAGTTAGTAGCAAAATTTAAATTCTTTTTCGTACAAATCCTTTTCTGAAAAAGATAGCGATATGCACAAAGCTTTAGTGCAAAAGAGATAAAACATGAATCGATAGTCAAGATGGCGAGAGTTGACGCCGTCAACTATAGGCCGCAAAAAAGTACGAGTTGCAAAAAAATATTGTGATTTTTTTATTTTAGATTTCCGAGTGAAGTCAAAATGCAAGAAAAGTGGATTGCAATAATGCGGAAAGCGAGACATGACGATGGGTGGATGTGGAACAAATACTTAACGGCATCGAGCTTTTGTTGGTTGTGAAATTATTTTGCTTACGAATAGCCATTTCGTCATAAACTAAATTGCATACAAGAGATTTTTCACTCGCTTTTTTTTATTTTCAAAGCTTCAAAAGCTCCATTTGTAAATTCAAGCGTATTATTTTATGTGAAACTTGACAATAATAACAATGTATTGATTTATATCTAATAAATATCTTTTATAAAATTGGAAATTTCATTTTAGTAAAGCAATTATTTGTTATTCTGTAAAAAATATTTAGTTGTAATACAGTTGTATTTTACTGACTTAAATACCCGTGTTAAGATATTTGCATTATGCAATATTTTGTAAAATTGTAAAAAAAGGAAACATTAAGGCGTTGTCCTAATAGAACGCGAATGCGCGATGCGACCATCGCGTGGTCGCGCGACGTCAAAAACTGGGTGTCCTAATAGAACGCGAATAGGCGATTACGCGAAGCGGTACCACGCCGACGTTTTCGCACGAGTTTCAATTAGGATACCTATTCAAATCCAATATGTTTGATCGCGCGTTCGTACGAACTAAGTTCGCGCGAATAGAGTTTCAAACATTTGAGTCGCACGACCGCGTCGTGCAATTGTCAGTTAGGACACCTATTAGAGTTCAATATGTTTGATCGCGCGTTCGTACGAGTAAAACTCGCGCGAACTTACGATGATCGCGCAGTCGCGTTCTATTAGGACAACGCCGCGCCAACCGTGCTAATACTGATGAAGTTTTTTTCCCGCCCACCACGTTTTGTAAAAAAGAATTGGTTTTAAAAAATCGGTATCATAAAATCTGATGTTTTGGAATGAAAAAATGTTAGGAAATTTAATTAATTACTTATTATATTAATTATATTTTGCTGCTGACGCTACCTATTTATTCTTTAGATTGCTAGGCTGTCATTTGAATTTGACACTTCCTTATTTATTGTTTCCGAAAGGTACTTGAGAACGTGTGGTAGTTCCTTTTTTGCACATAGTGTTTTCTATCTCCTGTCTTCTTCATGCAAAAAGATATGTGTGTGTGTCGTGTCGGGTGATTCAATGCGTTTGTGTGTGTACCGTTTCAATAATTTGTATGGAAAGGCCCGTCTATTTTTTTTATTTTGGTCGAAGCACGGAACGTTCATTTCGTATAATTTACGTACGGGAGCGAGTCTCGACTCTCGCAATAATGAACAGGGCTCGAGCCCAGCATAATGTTTTCATAGGCTGACACGTATTGCGGAATGGATCGCGGAGTCGGCCGCGACCTCCGCCTGTCAGACATCACCCTTTACCGCTCCGAAGGGAAGATATCTGTAACGAGCGTCACAAGTAATTAAGAAGCGAGCCACGCTTTGTACCGCCGGTCCCAAGGGACCGGGAGCTTTCCGCGCCTCTCCCCGCTTATATAATTTCTGTTAACTGCATAATCAATACCAACGTGTCGCTCTTGTCCCGTCTAGACGTTGACGCGATGCTTCAATCTGCATAGGATTGCGTGAGTGGCCTCACTCCCGAGTCCCGGCGTGATCCCTTCCGATCGGAGAGGACGCAAGTGTTTCCGATATCTACACCGCTGCACTCCACTGAGAGTGTTCCACACTCGACAGTCGGCGAAGCGTTCACATCTTACACGGATACCGATCCGAGACCAACCACGCGTGTAAAACTTCATACGCAGTGGCGGAGAGTATCTAATTGACAGTGAATGTGACAGTGTAACGGCATGGAGAGGGTTGCGCGCCGTGCGCCAAACGGAGCGCGTCTCTGTTAATGGGGTCAACGAAATTGAGAAAAGTGAAACGGAGGAATGGGCCGGACGGGCATTTATTGGTGCGCGGCACCGACGCCCGGCGACAAGCCTGAGATATGTGCCCGCTCGGAGTAACGACGCCGGACACGCCGGACCGCATCAATCAATGCCGATTGCGATCCTGCTCTCCAGCACCCGAGATATAAATTAATAAAGAAACGCGAAGGGACACAGCCTCCCTAATCGCCCTCGCTTAGGCCGCTCGGCGACCCGCACGTGAAATCGAAGTCGACATTCGACTCGGGATCTCCTCGTCTATACGAACTATAAATAATTAATTAGCAAGCTCCCCCGGAGACACGTTCAGTTTACCCACATCAAGCCTGTGACATTTTAATGACCTTTTAAACGGGCGTCCACGTGAGCCTTTTAGTTCGTCTCGCTATTGTACGTGAATAATTGACGACGTAGTCGCGGAGATGCACGATGACGGCAGAAAAGATTGGATAATTATTTCCGCTTCCAATATTCGCATGCATGCCGGCAACAAAGACGGGAGTCGGTTACGGAGAGGCGCGTCGCCGGCGGCGGCGGTGGAAGCCCTGAGAGCCGCTGCATCCAATCACGGCACCGACCGACGGCGGCGGCGGCGGCGGCGGCGGCGTCGCGCCGCGCCTTGTACGGCACGGACTTGGAAATCAGTTTGCCACTATTGAATTATATGAGAGCTGCAGCCGGGACGTCATACGCCAAAGTTTAATCTCCCGGAGCGGCGGACGGGCTTATTATGCAAATATTGGACGAGCGTCTCGGTCATCCCGCAGTCACGTACGTCGCCGCCCGAGGTGGGAGCGCCTCCTGTTTGCGGATGCCATTACGATGAATTCGCGAGCCCCAAACGAGACAATTACGCAATCGCGCCGACAGCGCCCGCCGAAACACCTTCATTACCCGACGATAACAAAATAGAACGTTGATGAAGATAAAATTATTTGACTATCAAAAGATGGCACGAGGCGAAACTTCGACGACGTCAATTTATTGCCTCCGAATAAAGTCCGTCCTGAAATTGGAAAGGAAGACGGCACGCCGCCGGAAACAAACGAGGGCGAGAGGAAATTCTAACTCTTTCTTTGGAGGAACGTCAACCCGACGAGCGTTAATTAAGCGAAAATCGAAACGTCAAAGCTCGGCTCGGGCTTTATGCAAATTCGCGAATCGACTTCGAGTCGCTGTTAGAATTTTTACCGTTTTCCTGACGATTGTTTGAACAAGATAATTAGGAGGCAATATAGACTAACAAGCGCCTCGTCTTGAAACTTTCACATGTGATGTGTAACGAGAGCTGTGTAATATTCGCGAGGAGTGAAAAGCGGTATAGTTTAGTCAGTGCGACAGTCGAATGAGTTGCAGTAGGTATAGGTAGGTATCTATTATAGGTATAGTATAGGTAGTTGTGGCACAAGGCGGGTCGCGCGGTACCGGTGCGTACCGTTAGCGCAGAGCCGACCTCGGCCGGGCCACAGCCGCGGCTACGGACACCGAGAGACGACCTATTACATAATAGGTACCTTGATAGAGTCACGAACGCACCGCACGCGCCCACAAAAACTTACATAATTACAATCGAAAATTAACACCGAATTCGAGCAAGTAATCGGAAAAGGGGTAGCGGCTTTTTGTTCAGGTGCCGTGAGAAGGGGCATTTAGCGCTTTAGTTATTCGAGGCGTATCGCGTGATATCATTAGAACATTATAGCTACCACAAATTTCTTTGTCACTTAACCGGCGGTAGAATCGTAGGATTTATTGTGCGTGACGGTATGCCACGGATGGTTTGGGAAATTTCGTAGCTGTCCCACATAGCTGGGCACTCCCGCTGTTTCTCGTGAAAAACGCGCTCGCCGGAGCCAAAACGCCCCTATCTGGTCCAAGACGCTAGAGCAAAACGAGTTTGTGTGCACGCGCCATTGACTCGCACCGAACGGAATTAAATGAGGATTTTAAGTATTATGTACGATCGTGTGCAGAAATATGAAGACAGGCGTGCAGTGGGCGTGACATTTGGCTTGGGGACAAGCGGTAACGAAGTGATAGCCAAGAGTACTTGGCAGCGCAACGTCGGAAATCAACGTCAAAACTGCTGGAAGATAATGTTAGTAGTCAAATAAACGTTTTACGAAACGAACGGCCTGCTGATAGGATTACATTTTGGATGACTTTGTCGGTAAACAAATGTCGTCAAAATCGATTTGTAATCTTTGATTCAGACACGTAAGAGTGAAACTTGAAGAGCACAGGCTCCCAGTGCCACTAACTGGATGTGTTGCGAACTCGCGAGTTGAAGAGCGTTCGTTGTTCGCAAATTGGGGAGATGTCGCGAGTGCAATACTGCCTTGTCAGACTGTAATTACTATTGTAAGTTGCAGGTACTTGATTCAGGTTTCAAATGGGGGAGTAATTGCATGGTATGGAACTGCGAAGATTTGCCAGTTGTAGTTTAACCAATAGTTAAGGTAAGTGCAATTTGGTACTTGTTCACTTCTGCATAATGTTGCTCTCAGACCGATGTAAACCTGTCATTCGTTATGTATTGAGGCTCAGCGATCTAGAGATTGTAATGTGGTTATTCTTGAGTTCATTTAAATAGAAGGCACAGCTTTAGCGGGTTTATGGTTCATTTAAAAGTAATTAACCAATCAATGATTCTAGAAACAATTATAGGTTTAACATAACATCATAGAGTATCAAATAGACATAACCAACTATCAAAGACAAAGCATCTAGTAAAATAAATGTAATTATGTATAGTCGACAAAGAAATTGGTTTACCACTTTTGATGACATCTCCCAGTAACATAATTATTCGCTAAGGATTACTGAATGACAGATTCTGACGTAGCAGGTCAATCTGTCAAGCGAAAAAAGCCCTTCATGTTTTGTACGTGCAAATGATATTCAGCCTTAGAGTGGTAAACCTATTTCTTTGTCGACTATACAATAACATCAGCATAGTAGGTATATAATATATAGTAGCTACGAGTACTTGGGAAAATGTTATTTGTTTAGACTAGCGATATCGGCGTCGGCGTCGTAATGATTATAGAAACTTTTATACTTAACAAATCGCTTAGAAAATAAGACATAAATTACAAAAGCCAATTCAGTTTTAGAGACACTATACAAGAAGTATCTATAAAATAAATCAATCGTATGCTAGATAAACACAGATTTTATGTCAGTTGCCGGTTAAGTAGAATAAGTGTTTTGTAAATATTTGTACTAAAGAAAATAAGTTTATATTTATCGAGCGATAGATTTAGTGAGAAATGATTTCTGGGGGATATTACTTCTGAAAACATTGGTATGTTGATATTAAAATTTGTTAGTATTAAATGATGCAAGGTAACATCACACATCAGGTCAGGACAGATCAGGTCACATTTAAAGTGTGATTTTTATAAATAAATATAAATGTTTAAGAATTTTTTGTACATATAGACAAAAGGTATATACTTCATTTCTTGAAGCGAGCTAATAGGAAGAAAAAATAAACTCACGTGATTGGTGGTCAAAAATAATTGTCTATCTCGTGATTGGCTAGATTGTCAAATAAATTGTCAATTGTTAAATCTAGCCAATCCGAGATATTTTCGATCGAATCACGTGCGTTTATTTTTCTTCCCGCTTTGCTTCAAGAAATGATGTATAGACAAGACACAGTACATTTTATTTTTAACCTTACTTAATCAAATCTACCAGTGACAATTATTTACATACGAGCACATACAAAGTACAAAGGAAATCCTCCGTTTTTTAAATCTTCAAACCAACTGTTGGAAGCCCTCGCCTCAGACGAACTGACAACACACCCAATACATTTGTGTAGTCCCTCACGTGCAAAACCAGTAGCAGTAATATCGTTATGACTGCCACCACACCCGTCGCCAATATGTCAATCTGTATGTTAATTTCCATGGCTTTTTTCATTACAAGCCACCCTAGTAATGTTTCCTATAGGCGGGCTTATGTCACTCAATTTCTTATTGTGTTTTCATCTACAACTACAAAGGGAAGGTAAGGGAATGAAAATACAATATACCTAAGATTTTTTTGGAACAGGTTGAGTAAACATGAGAACAAAGATGATGATAATCATCATCATCAAATACTGAGAACCAAAATACTTGTATTGTGTATTTTGGTACATTTTATGTTGTGCAGTGCACTACCGGTTTATGTGCCATTCACAAGAGGCCTAACCTACACATAAAAATGGGGTATTTATAGTCTGGTGATGATAATGATGAAGTTATATTAAAAGCATCAGTAAATTGTCAAAAAAAAGCGTCAACTTGAAGCGTAATAAAATACCAAGTGAAACTTTACTTCTAACCCAAGTTCTGTGTCTGTACTGTTCCGTAATGGACATATAATGTACACGCTCGCGGCCATTATAATGTTATTTGAGGGCGAACTATAATTGCGTAGGATTGCTTGTTGCCAGCCGAGCGGTCGTCGTAAACAAGCCATGAAACGTGCTGCGGACTCGCTTAGCGAGGTGATGAGGATCAACGTAAAAATACATAAACATACCTACGAATGTAGCCTATGATAAGGTATAAACTTTTTAAACTATCATGCAACTGTGCCGAAATATCGGGAAACTCATAAATCTAAGAATCATGGTTAATATCCCGCTTTAAGTGTTTATATGAGTAGTCCTATACTATTATAACCAACTAGCAGCACGTCTCAGCTTTGTACGGGTGTAATAATGAAACTACCGGGATAAAATATAGCCTATAACCATCCCGACAGTCCATTCTACATATCGTTGTAAGAATTTTTGAAATCGGTTGAGCAGTTTTGGAGATTACCTCCGACAAACAAACAAACCAACATTATACCTCTTTTTAATATTAGTATAGATTTCACATAAAACAGTTAAACTTTTGATAACAGGTACAGACATCTGACATTTGTCTTGATATTTAAATTGATAAATTGTTGTTCCAAACAATTTTGAGTATTTTATTTTTAAAAGTAAAGAGCAAATAACTTGATTGTATCCTTTTATTTCTTACAAACTCACACAACGTGATATTTTTTTAGTCATGTTATTCTACATGACAAATAATCTGTCGTCTTTCTTTCCTTTAGTTGGGAAAAATAACATAAGTAGGTACATCAAAATTTTGATAAAAAATACACTTAAATATCTTAGTGTCTAAATTCTTACCTTTGAAGTGATTTTTTTTAGAAATCAATGAAGAATTATCTATCTACATACTTTTCTAGTATTTCTGTCATAACAGCAGAATATAGGTCACACATGATAACTTAGATATTGAAACATACACAACACCGTTTCATAGAATATACTCGTACTCCCACACGTTAAACATCTCAAAGCCAACAGTTAAGACAAGATAACATGGCTACTACCGAGAGACCGAAGAGCCACAAACATCCGAGATAAGTTTATGTTATCATAATTGTGTTAATAATTAGCCGGGCAGTCATAACTGGACTGATATGGACAAAGGTTGGTGCTAGTGTGGGCGGAGAGAGATTATAAAACCGCTAACATTGCACTTGGTAGATACTGGGTTCAATATAAGTTTGCTTAATCATACTGGTAGAACTGTTTTGATGATAAATGATAATGTATAGAGACGAGTCCCATTCTTCTTGTCATTCTAAGCTAACATAATAATCTATCTAGATTAATAAACCGCTGACATTGCACTAGGTACTTGGTTCTATATACGTTATACTCATACTTCCCACATCTTGTATACAGCTAGAGTATAAGCCTCTTAATTTCTATGTAACCTATTCATCTGTTACAGTAACTAAATGACAACTCAATTCGTCTTCTTTACAATGTTATGTCAACATATTCGGTATGTCCCCGTTTCCTGTGCCACTCTACCTACACTATATAAAAACACAGTAATCTTTACTCCGTTGATTATCGCTCGCAGTACGCCCACTCTCACCCAACACATTGTCTAACAAAATGAATAACAATGTAAGGATTTAACCGAATTTAAACCAACTACTATAACTACTAGAACTAATCGTAGATAAACGTTCCACGTACTACATTTAGTAAATTAGTTTTGAACAAGACAAGACACTAGACTCGTACAACTTTGTAAATTATAGTCGAATTTTGGTAATGTTTGATGTCTAGAATAGACTTGACTGAAAGTATTCAAATTAAAAATCATTTATACTGTAACACCATTAAGGCTACATTCAAACATCTTTATTTTAGGTGATTTCTGTTCTTTCACGAACAGCAGCAGTCAAAGAAACACAGCTTGAAGTCCCATCTTTCTTTTTAATACCGGTATCTAAATAGTCAAGCATCAGTGGTGAGTACTGGGGAGGCAGTCGAACAAAGTAAAAAACGCAAAAGGAAACAAAAACTATTGTCCAATTCTCAAGGAATTAACACCTCAACAAAAGTTATAACTAATATTTATAGAGACTAAAATATGTGCTGGAACTTGGACAGTATAAGTTACTACCGAGATATAAGAGGACTCTTGTTTGTAAGGAAATATGTTTTATGTGTTTGATTCCTGACAACTTTTGGCACAACGTCCAATTTGCTACGATACTAAGATAAAACCACAGGATTCATTTTGACATAAAGATAGTTAGTAGAAAGTTTGCGAGGAGATTTAGATATTTGGCTATCACGACTTAACCTCCGATTTGGATAAAACTTGATACAGTGTAATTATATCCTAGTAATCATATAGGCTATTTCTATACTACTATCCGTAAACTTATCAATACGTTTGTTTATCGAGGTTTATCGACTCTTCTTGAACCATATTTCCAGCTCAAGATAGATATAACAAGAAATCACCAGCAAGACGATAAATAATATCCAACAACTCTCCAGACATGAAATTGAATTTGGTTTCCATTTCAGCCATATGTTTCCATTAGCAAGCAAACTTCACAGGCCAACGCCCAACAGTCCTAACACCCAAGTAATTATTGCCCCAACTGGTAGTGACAATCCGACCGCGATAATTTCAGTAATTCCCAACTACAAACTTAGTACTTCGGTACTTACTTAGGACTGTTCAAAGACAAGTGTGTGGCGTGATTGTGATTACAGAGCAAACGGCCTTGTTTGTTTATTTTGATCCTATTTTACTTGCTTTGATATTACGAGTAGTATCGGCCCTTCACCAAAATCTATTTTCATTGCTACAACTTATGCACTTACAAATGAGCGGTTCTGTTCTATAATGACAAAATTTATCGAAAAGATTGTGAAATAAAATCATAGGGTCCAATAAAGTGCGTGCGTGACACCATAATTCTTCCCTAAACCAATCTTAGAACATACAGTGTGTGTATAGTAGTAGTGTGTATACCCGTTCCCCGGTCAGTACAGTCGTCTCCAAAAGAGAAAGAGGTTCGTGACCGATCACTCGACTCAAGCCCAAAAGTGAACGCGACAGCGTATAAAGACTAATTCATGCTAGAAGTAATACTTTTTCTTCTGTATTCAAGCCAGTCTTGAGAAGTAGAAGTCTTAACTGTGCAATCTCCTAGTCCCAAGTCCCTGTCATCATTTACACCGAACACGGTGCATTAAATATGAATGCTTCCCCTTTGCAAACAGCTGAGCTGAAAGCCAGACGCCCTCGAGTGCGGAGCATCAAAATAGTGGTGAGCTTACAGAGGCACGAGGAGCTACGGTTAATCCTACCGTGAAAACTCAAGATGAGGGCGGTCAAACAATTTGTTTTTCATTACTCATACACGGAAAGTACGCACGAAGTTGCCTGATTATAGGGTTCAAAGTAGCTTTTTCTGTCCCTAGGGAAAACAAGTACTTTCCTGCCCTAGGGCAGGAAAGTAAATAACTGTCAAATGTCAACTTCATTTTTGACATTTCTTTTGTGGCATGTCGATGCATGCTAAGTGTTCAAGTTCTTCTAACTCAATCAGATGCTAGATATTATGTCTCTCTTGCACGTATTTGTGCTTCTCTAGCACTAATTATATTATATTTATTTATTTTATTTTATTTATTTAAATTTTTTCATCATCAAAAAAAAACTACTGGTAGAATGCCTACTACTTTTATAGCCATTCTACCAATCAGTATTTTTTTTTAAATCTGGAACGCAGCTATGCCATACCATCGTTAGCTGCTTTTAGTCAATATTAAACTAGTCGATTTAAAAAAAAAGCGAGACAGCTAATTTTCGTGTGTGAAATTTAAATTTTACATCAATTTTGTGGTAATTTCCTTATATTCGTAATGAAAAGCAGAGTGCTTACCTCGGGGAAAAGGCTTTTCGATGCACTCGAACTATTATCGCACTCGCTGACGCTCGCGCGATAAACCATCTCGTGCATAGAAAAAATGCCTTTATCCCCTTGTATAGCAATCTACTATTACATCCTCAAAAATTTTATGAGATTCGAGATATTTGTTAAAAGAAATCGATTATGTTTCGTTTAAGTAAGAAAATTATATAAAAGCCAATTTCAAAGAAAATCGATTGTTTCGATTAAGTGAATCTTTATAGGTATGTCAAGTATGCATGTTAAGGAAACGTGGAGACTCTTATTTTTTGCTATATTTCTATTATTTTTATGATGCACTGCTTTGTACTTTGGAACACATATTTAGCATGAATTAACTATTTACTGCTATATAAGTTGTAAGTCAAAGGTAACCAAGTATAAGTTAGTTCGTTTATGCCTTGAACGTGCCCTCGATGGTCGGAAGCGCTGTCACTGACCTTGCGGTCACCCATCAAAACAGAGATTGCTCAGAAATTTGCTCAACTTCAGTCTATGACAAAGCGTTGCTTTTGCAAAAGTTATGGGGCTTCACGAAAATACACAACATCCAACAACGGACCGAAAGGCGAATCCCAACAAATGTCAGTAAAATCGATTCGAAAACCCATTTAAAGTGCTGTGCCAAACACTCATATCAGATGCAAACATTTCTAAGCTTTAGATATCAGATTAAATAAATTTCATGACTTATATCCCAGCGATGCAACCGTTTTGGCACCGGCATTATAACCGGGAGTTATTGTTATTGCACTTGTAGCAAAGGTTGCGCCTCGAAAGTATTTGATAATGGTCTTTGAGAATCAACACTGTGACTCGAATATAACAGATTTTAAACTAAAATTAGAATATTCTTGATTCTGTTCATGCGGTCGAACCGCGTGGCCAGAGCCAATAAAACACAATAATAAATATAAATGAAGAATTCCCACTGGGTGAGTAAAATGCACGTACTTTAGAAACCACAAACGGGTAGGTTTCACAGTAGCCCCAGCGAGTGCAAGTTCGCTGAATTTATAATTGTTGCGCGGAGCGTGCCGATCTCGTCGCGGCGCGCCGCCCGTGATTAGGCCGCTGGTGCACACACGAGCGTGAAACGCTAGCGATTATTCGGTAAATGTAATTTCGGAAACCTATTTTGGTTAAGTTTGGAGGTTTTGTTTGTAACTAGGATTTGTAGAATTAACATAAAAATTGCGACAAGTTGCGGGAAATGCTGGCTTGGCATAGCCGAGTTGTGGCATTTACGAAGGGAGGCCTACACCCAGCAGTGGGTACCTATCGGTTGTAGATAACACTGTTGGAATTATTCACACTATTTAATTGGGAATTACTTAGTGTGATAGAGTTGATATTTTAGTCGCTTCTCGTAGCAAACGCTAAGAAAATATAATCCTCAAAAAAAGTCATTTATGCCCGATTTCTATAACTAACGTACGGATGTCCGTAGGTCCATCACCATAGCAACTTTGTTTTTCATTACATAATCATACTTTTTGACAGATAACAACGTTTCTATGGCGAAAGCTTTACATCCTTAAGTTGGTTAAAGGAACCGGGGGTTGTAGCCAGTTGTAGCCGTAAAAACGCCCGTTTGCAAGCCCCTTCCTTGGCATCCCCACCTGAAGTGCAAGTCGGCCACACTCGCCAATTATAGATCGCTACTCTCTTGTTTACCTGAAAGCCTTTTAATTGTGTTCCCTGGAACACGTAGTCGACAAAACACGTTTGTGTACAAACTCCACTAATTTTGTAAATGAAAGTTTGTTGTTCGACTTTATTGATATTACAAATGGAGGTCTGGGGTAAAGAATGTTTGTAACTTTTGATCATAATTATATTTAGAAGTAAGTAGTGATAAATAAGCTTATTGTGTATTTATTTTTATCTTACAATTGATTTGAAATATAACAAAACTAGGATTTCAAAACTATCGTGAGTTGTACTAGACATTATAATGAGTATAACGGGAATTACTCACGTTCAAATATCGAAATCGAATCGAAACATTGTCGGTATCTAAATCGACAATATTTGAACGTGAGTAATTCCCGTTATACTCATTATAAAACTAGGATTAATATAGTTTTTTTTTTATTTAAATATACATAAGTCGCTTAAATAACATTTTACGGACATCTAAAAAACCGCATTCGGTTTGTCTTAGTTCAAAACTTAATAAAACTTTGATGAAGATAACATCAGATGACAAGTCTGTTCAATTAATATGAGAACAAAAATTTAATCATACAAACATACACCTAGTCCGTCATTTGAATATAGATTGAAATAGTAAACAGCACAAATCCAAAACCATACATTCCCCATTCAGCCATGTAGTTCAAACAAAGTTCGCCAGTTCCGATACCAATTCAATCAAAGCCACAAAACTCACCCATTGTGTTTTCACGAACGCTCACGCCTATAAATAACCGCAGGTGCTTTAAATATTTTATGGACTCATAAATAATACCGATCGCGCCTTCGGTATCCCTCTAACTATCGCATAAAAACCGCTTGCTCGAATACTGCTAGCTTACATAATGGCACTTTGGCGGCAATAGCTGTTTTTACACGCGAATTTACACATACATTTATTTCATCATTATCTTCTATACTTTCTTAAAGGGTGGTAACTGGTAACTTATCAAGCTTCTTCTTCGACGTACAGTGCAGTTAGTTTGGAAGATCCACATTTCATAGGATTAGAAGTATTTCTTAAACCCGTGGAAAAACATGGGAGGTACCTATATAAGATTGTATTGTTTATCTGCGTCTGTATATCTAAGGCAATATAGCTGCTCAATTAATGAACCTATTTTGATTTTTAATATGATTATTAAAAACGGTCGATAAAGTTCTTTCATTTAATTGTTTATTTACTTTTACATCCCATTCGAGCGAGAGTATAGTATAGTAACGTATTTAAGCCTATGAAAAGTGCCAAGCATAATTTCTCGATGACAATGTAAAAAATGTAATAACTATGCAAGTTGAATCATTGTTTACAAACAGTTCACACGTCCACAAAAAACATCTAACTGTTGTCAGTTTAATGAATAATTCTTGCACATAAATCATAAAATGTAGAAATAAACTTCACCATATACGAACCAACGGAATGAACACAATGTGTATATATAACAGTTAATTAGGCAAAAGGCCTCGTACAAAAGTTATTACAGTAAAGTCGGTTAGATAAATCGAAAATATCAAATTACATGAATTCAAATCAAGCAAGATCACTCACGCTGTAATAACATATCCAAAACGATCTCGCTACAAAACCACACGAACAAAACAATCTAATTATGGTGATCAAAAAAACTTCTCACCGCCGCATTCAAGATACAAAAACTAGTTTAAAACAATGCGTATAATCCCATACACTACGAGTATATGAGACGTCAAAAGGCAAAAGCGGACACAAATAAAAGATTAGGAGCAAACTGTACGAACCATTCATGGCTTCGTCGAACCCTTTGGGTGTTACACTAGGCAGTTTATCATAGTCGTAAAATCGTACACGAAGCGTCTTAAAACATTACAATACACCTGGTGTAAGCGAGCACGGCGAAAGCGCGGAATACGACGCACTTCAACCTCCCTCGCGACAATTCTAAAGTACACACTTTCTATAATAAAATCAATTAGGCTGAAAATTAACCATTACTAATACAAGTGAAGAGGAGTTACAATGAAACACACTAGCAAAGTCACAATATTAAAATGTAACTAAAAAACAACAATCAACATACAGACAATGCTACATCGATAAAAGAACAATAAAATGACGCAAAAGGTATTCATTTTTTATTCAAATGACAATTTATCTATTCGATAAGAGCGGACCACCGAACACGACCGGACACGAATACTATTGGTGTACAAAATGGTAACGTAAAGATTGTACAAAGTCAAGAACGATAAAAGATGTCAAGAGAACGCAGACAGCTACAAGACAGCTAATACACGAGGAGAGCCCACCACGACCGACGTATGACACACAAACACATGTGAAATAAATTGCTATCGAAACAAAGGCGCCCCTTTTGAAGATCGACGTCAGCCCTATTGAACCTCGAGAAATATTCCATGCGGATTTAAGGAAATTGTATAAAATATAACGTTATGTTAAAAGAAACGGTGTAATACCAGCAGTTAACTACACAAGTGAGATAAAAAAGAAATATTCCTTTGTGGTTGTAATATTGTGAACGGCGAAACAATTGAGATTATACGATAACAAACTAGGATACGAGTAAACATCAAAACCCGTTTTATATTCAATAGAGTGGACTGCTCGTGTGCATAATAGATTTTCTTTCGGTTTGATATTCATATTTTCTACCGTGACGTGAGAATTGTGTGCAATTTTTTTCTGTTTTTTATCGAGACGCTTTGTTAGCTTTTCTTTGAATCCTAGAGAAAATAGCTTTGAACAAATTAATAAGTACAGGAATTAGATCGAGAACGGAGCGAAATAGATCCTACTTCAACAATATACCAAGTGCCTTTGTTCCTGGCTTGAACGTTATACCTAATTAAAAGTTTCCCCGACAGATAATAATGCCAACAAAAGCAACAAATATGTGTTTGAATAAAGGAAACGGGAAGATATAAATCAGAAGATTCCTCGAAGAGAGCGCTAAGTTATATCGAATTCAAGTAGCAAATGAATGCGTTTTCCTTTATCTGGTTGTTATTTAGTTAGTGGTGGGCAGAAGGGGGAGGGCGTGGACGGCTACGCGTATTGATTGATGGGCTAACACGTGCACGAGCGGCCAGCTGCCCACATTCGGACATCGCACTATCTGTATCGCGTCCTCATCCTCATGCTCGCGTCACGTTCACAACTCTCCGACTACTTCGACTCGACCCAGATTATGTAGATACGAGTACGAGTAGGCAAGGTACTCGTAAATTCCACGAAACTAGGGTTGGCAGCGAACATCGGGCGAGCCCTGAATAATCAGTGTATCTCATCAAATACTCAATTAGCATTTGTGCGCAGGGACCGGAGATTATTCCGTGCGCGTTACACCTATCAGATGATCGCACGCCGCTTAACCTTCGCGTGCCGCTGCCTACTTCCAAACTAACAGCACCCGAACCAAATTAAAAGGGGTCAAATTGCAATTCAATCGCAAAATCCAATCCCCTGTGAAGGGTTACCGTAATAACTTTCATCGATGTTGTGCAGGATTGTGAATCGCTTCGGACGGAAGTTTTTAAGCGTTCTTCGGGATTAATAAAGGACGGGACAAAGCGATGGTGAAGAGCGAGGATTTCCTGAAGACAATGCCAGTAATCAAGGCGGAGCGAGCGGCGTGATTACCGCTAGAGCCGAGAGCCGGTGCCGGCGCCGGTCTCGCCTTCCTACACTATTCACAAGCTTACAATAAACCAGCTTACCATACCGACTTGATACACAAGCACCTCGACAAAATGTCTTATGTACTTCAAATAGACATATAAATTCCAATATAAAATGTAACTGTATTTCGCATTCTGCAATTGAAGGTTATACAATTCGAAGTGCAAAAGGAAAGGAACATGACGACAGACTGGCTTTTGACAAAATGGCAAGTGTCCGCCGGACGCGGCGGCACGGGCGCATCGTACAGATTCCTATGCACGAGCCAAATTCAATTTGCATTTCTTCCCCGCGCCCGGCAAAGGTGGAATCAATTTGCACCATCGTCCGGCGGATGACGTCATCGCGTGCCGAATATCGTAACTAGAGAAAAAAGTCAGCAAGGCCGACCGTCAGTGCAGTCCGTTCACTTGCGATTTCGACCGGTCGGGATGCTGGTACAAAAACAGTATCGAGTCTGTACGCGCCAAAAGTCAAGGTAAACCGGTCGACTTCACTGAGATTGACCAGTGCGCACCTCGTATATGCCTGGCAAATTGCAGTATTCCCTTCTTTCGCGAGGAATCGATACCCGTCAATTAGTCATAGACACGTGGCCGTTCGCATAGAATAATGAGCGTGGATTCGATCGGACGAACGAGGTCGGTGAAACCCGCACAATTTTCTTCGCGGCGGACAGCTGTCTGCGGGCTGGAGTTTTCACAACAATAAAGGCTGAGTCAACAATGAGCCGACCGCAGGAAGCGAATGCAATCAAAGTGGCGTACCGCACTCGTACGGTTCTTGTAGTGTTTAGAGGAGAGCCGTGTTTCCACGGCCGCAACACGCATCATACGATTGCCTACTCGCCTAGCTAGGTTAAGTGCCATCTCGAAAGCTGTCTACGCATACTAAACGGGTCTCACAAATAAGGAAATAATAATGAAAGCTCCATCGAAGGGCCGGACGACCAATAAAAAGATAAAGTAACTGAGCTGGTGGATACTGCGAATATTTAATAAGATATTCTTTTGTGCGGGGTTCATTTGGTCGGTAATGCGAGGCTACCCACGTCAGAGCACTCGGCTCCGTGCATTTCCCATTTGCAATTTTGTAATCAAATCATTTATTCAGTAAATAGGCCGCAACGGGCGTTCTCACACGCACATAAATAAGTTAAAATGGAGTCATTTTAACTAAGGGCGGGCGAGGAGCGCTATAAGCCGGATGGGACGCCAAGAAATTTTGCGGAGAGCTCGCTTAGTTTATTTTACGATGCAGATACGGACGCTGTGTTGTTTCACAAAGTATAAATAATGATATCTCCTGTCAAATCATTATGTACCTTACTTACTTTTCCAGAATAAGTTATGTAGAGCTCATCTGAGTATAAATAACAAGAGTTATATAAAGATCGTATGAATTGTATAATATAGAATTTATTTTTTTAACTTGTTGACTAGGCCCTTAGGAAAATAAGGAAGAATTTTCAACCCGCTTCGTAGTTTCGCATACAAACGTATAATAGAAGACAAGGCATTGCATTAAAAAATTAGAATTATCAGTATCCGCTTTTGCGATACAAGTTCACACTATTTGTGCAATAATTACTCATTTTACTATTAGTCTTATCTTGAGATAAGCGAGCGTACAATTTAGTTGGGAGTAGCAATGATGTTGCTCAACTCAAGTTTATATGTACTTTCAAATGTGAATATTAATTTGTCATTAATATTTATATAATTTTCATAATATCGAATTTTTGATGTCTATCGTGTTCGTCACCGGGCATGAGTCAGTTTTGTGTTATTTTTATTTATCATTATCATCCACTTTACCTACTTGATGGGGTCGGCACATGTGTCTTTCTTCCTATTTCCTCTATCACTTGCCATCTCAGTACTCCCTACTCAGCCCTTTTACACAAATATCTACATATACACAGTCCATTCATCTTGTTTGAGGCCTACCCCTCTGAGTGTATCCATAGTGTTGATGCGTGCTCATATAAAGTATACAACAATCTGACACATGCCCTCTAATATGTTTACCTAAATATAAGCTTATTTACTACAAACAAATACTTTTACTGCACTTAAATTGTTGTTTTGGTGGTCTGATCAAAATGGAAATCCATCGGGCAGAAAATTTTGATATCTCCATTGCAAATAACAATAACACTCCTATGATTCGGAATCGTAAAATGTTCCTATTTACGATCCTTCGGCAGAGCCGTCTCTAGGTTCAAAAAGTTGTCCCGTAGCGTCTAAAAAGTGAAATACAAGTTGGGTGACCGGTAAAGGAATTTTATTTTAGGCCAGGTACTTTGATTGTGTTCGGTAATTTGCGTGGGTAGGTACAAACTAAAAATTTACTATACTATTTAATCTACTGAGAAATCAGTTTAATACAATCGGTCTATAAGAACCTGGGCATACTACGTTTTTCCGTTGTGTTGCGCGTCTTCTGCTAGTTCGCAGCGTGTTGCACAAACGCGAGGATAGTGTGCACGATATAAGCTTGCCGCCCACTATATTCGTCTTGCGTTTGTATCAATACAATCGCGAAATACATAACGTGCAATCACTTTTGAACCTTCGAGTATTAAGCCTACTGCGACTCTGTTCTGTGGTGATTTTCTTATACCCGGCCTCCTGGATGCTATATAAAAATATAGTTAGAGAAGTAGGCATTTATTTTATGGACCCATTGTGAGTTTATCTTCGTTCACAGAGTAGAAAATGGATAGGGTAAGAATGTTTTTTTGAAAAAGTGACAATAGAGATGAAATGAAATAAAAACTGATCACGGCTTTATTCTCTAGGTGCGCTAGATTCTTCCAGATCATTAGCAATTTTTAGATCCTTTAATGAGTTTGTGAGGTATGTCCAAACACATATTTGGAACTCACTTTTGCAGAAGTTACCATACGTGACATTGTGACAGGGTGCGCACATGAACGCTGAGAATCGATAAAAATAATATCTTCAATCAACGAGACCTCACATTATCCTATAAATGGCAATAATAAAATAATCTTCCATAAACTTTACAGATATAAAAAGAAATATTTTGCATTGTGCCTTTTCATTACTTTTAGCGTTATGATGGAGCTACCCTAGCCGTATACATAAGCTACGACTTAAACACGCTTAAGTAAATAGAGAAAGCATTTATATAAATTTTACTACATGGCAAAAACGTATACTGTCGGCACTCCGTAACGTTGCTTCCAACATGTTATGAACGAAACTATTTCTGAAATCTGCAGTTGCTTAGCATATTTCTGCAATAGAACACTTCAACAATTTCATTGAACAATTGTATGACCTTGGCAAAAGGCCTTGTCACTAGTGAAGCGGTCGTGGCGAAGCTTGCTAATAATTTATTAGCTGAAGACGTTCTTGATAGATCATCGAAGATAAGCAACGTTCTGTCTTCTGAAACCCTCGTAAACAAACTTAAATGGAAATGGTCATTGGTCTCTTTTCAAATGTAAAAACTGAGTTTAACAAAACTGGCCAATTGTCAGCATCTGAAGTGGAGTTCAGTTGAACGGAACATTGAGATATTTTTCTACAATCAAAAATTACAACGTTGTTATTGTAGCTCGAGCCAAACTTGGTTATATTCATAAGGTTTTTGTTCTGTTTGCTGAACCCTACAAAAGTTCTACAAAGCTTCTAATTATGCAAGGAAATAAAAGAGTTAACGACAACTTCTACTGCCTATTAGGATTTTATCTAATCATTTATTTGGCGCCCCCTCCTGTTATATTAACATTATGGAAATATTCATTAGCCCGAAAAAATATCAAAGAAAATGGATAACAGAACGTATTAAAAGTGATGTTTATTTAAATAATGTGGATTTATTGCGCAGTAAAACGTGGAATAAATATATTTAGTAGTATTTAATAGTTCTGCGTTGGAACAGGCAATAGAATCCCCTAGTTTTAAGAACGTGACATGTCTAAGTGGTCTTATGATCTTATTGAATAAAATATTTTGACTTTTGACTTTTGACTTTTTGACTTTCTACCCAGGGAGTTAATTTGTCAGTAACTTTTTTGTAAGTACTTACTAGTTTTACAAAGAATTAAAAATTCAAGAAAGATTTGGTCAATACACGGGTTTCCTCATTATGTTTTGTTTTCCTTGCAAAATTTAAACGTATGACGGATTTCAATGTTGAGGAAACAAATCATAATTAAAATAAGCCTCAGATATATTTTTCCTGTGTCTTACGAACAAGTGGGTTAGTAAATCGAGTTTTGATCCGAAGATGAACGCCGGTGGAAAGGTGTCTTAATAGAATGTTCTTAGCAATGGTTCAAGAAAATCTAGCTACTTGAAGACCATTAGCCGCTTTATTCTCCAAATAATCGTGTCTTGACTTGGCAAGACACGGCGTGGTTTTTTTTAATAATGCGATGGATTTCAGAAAACAAAAGCTAGATAACGTGTAATCTCTTACCGCGTCGTTTTCAAAAGCCGTCGAGAATCGACATCCAGGTCTTATCTCGATACAGGGTTATATCTAAGGCTTTTCATAATTTAAGTTAGTTTATTTGTTATTCACGAACAAAGTAGAAAAACGGAAAGCACTAGCCGAATTTACGAGCAAAACCACCCACTGCTAAACAAACGACACGCACCTACTTGGTGTAATTTACAACACCGCATTTCACATGCAAATAATGTCATAAAAACTAAAAAGAAAATAACATAAAAATTAATTATGATAATCAGGCTATTCGTATTTTATTAATCCGATTCCCGCACTTTGTTATACATTAACCTATGTTTTATGGCTATGGTAATTCGTGGACTATTCCTATTACTTTATGGAACGATCGTCGTATTTATATAGGACTAGAAGCACGTCCCAACTTTGCACGGATGTACCTACTTATGAAACTACCGGGATAAAATATAGCGTATACAAGATAAAGATATATTAAAAATAAAATACATCTCGAAAGTGCTTTCTACACATTGGTGAAATACCTCATTCGCCTCATTCAGAAACATACCTCTGCCTACCCCCATGGGAATGAGGAGTAATTTTATGTAGGTATTCATGTACCACAAAAGACATTACCAACTAACCCGACAAGTTAAGCATTACACAGCACATTAGCACAAGGATGAAACACTTATCAGTCAATACAGGGACATTGATTATCGGAACATGGTTTTAAGTGCTACTTACCATCTTTTTAGCATTTTTACTGTTTAAGTTACCGACAATTTTAAGCAGTCGTAAGTAGTTTAAAAGCTTGGGACTACACGAGTAATTTATTAGCTGAATACAATTACGTAGGTACTCAATAGTAAGCTGATACCAGTGTAAAGACGTAGTTTGCCTAAATAAATCTAAGTTTAAAAACGATAAAAACTATTTCAAGAATGTTGATCAAAAGAGCAAATAAAGTTATTAGTGTAAAACGAGAGCAAAATTGACTTGCTGCGAGTGCTTTTAATGAATCTAGGGGTCCTAGAATTGAGTTTTAAAATTAAAGTTATTTAGTTTCAGTTATTATTATATAACATTAAGTTAAAATTATTTCCTTTACACACATTAACCAGTTATGATTCAATCATTATGTATATTTCAGCTTATTTCCTGTAACAGCTGATTTAAGCTTTGTATTACCTAATGCTTACATTATCGGTAGAAAATAATAATAATAACTGTTTTTATATACAATATTATAAATGCCAAGCTCTACTTGGTGTGCACAATTACCCCTTAAGCATATTGATCCAGTAAAACCTATTTCATTTTATCTCTTTTCGTTGCCATAGGAGTGACAAGAAAAAAACATCAGTTAATTAAACTTATAGTTAAATAAAATTATTATTTTTATTATTTAAAGCCTGTTGTGTCCCACTGCAGGGCAAAGGCCTCCCTTCTCTCCCTCCACTTCTCTCTATCCTCAGCGAGAAGGGCCCACTCCTTGCTAAAACCATCAAGCTCGTCTCTAAATAAAAGGCCATTATAATTTGAAGACGCTATTAGCAGTCGATAATGACCATCTCTAGTGACGTGTGTTATTATTCTGGCTAGTCTAAACCGATTACGTATCTAGACCTAGCATTATTGACACAAAACCTTTGATAAAAGAGCATCGCACGCAAGCAATATCTATAAAAGACAGACAGAAATTAGTAGCAAGTTTCTGCCTCTATAATTCTTTTTGCCTATGGCTTTATTCTAACGACATAATGAGGCAATTGGAGCTGTTTCCCTATTATCCATTCGAATGCATGCGAAACTAAAAATCAATGATTATGTAGAATTAAGACCACTTACAATGTAGGGTATAAAGTTGGAAAATGGTCAGGATAGCAATTGGTATTCCGTGGTTTCTGCCTACATTCAAGGCAAAATGGAGAGATGTCTCTATCTCTAGTATCTGTGTATGAACAAAACTATATTGTTCTATTCTGCACAACTGGTGGTCGATTTAGTTGAACGGAGTGAAAGTCCTGATCATAGGAATTCGAAGACATGGAAATCATAGATTTTGGATGCGTGAAGCACAGGATCCGAACGAATGGTGTGTAATGTGTGTGGCTTTTCGCAACGAAATATAGGGCTCCCGAGACTTTCTGTTTAGGCTTCTCTGAGTATGCACGTGATCTAAAACAATGCTTACGCCTACTGTGTAGGTAGAGCCTTTAAGACAAATTAATTTTGAGAACTATGAACGACTACTTCAATTCCTTATCGAGTTGGTCATTTCGTCATTCCAAAAATACGAACACGAAAAATTAGCAAAAAAAGAAATGGAAAAATTCAGAAGGTGCTAATTAAGGGAAATTCAGTTAATAATGTTAATAATTAGCAAGTACAAAGAAAAGGTCGGATTAGAATGGAAGACGATTATAAAATAACGAACGGTCCGTTCAAAATGGTAGTCATAAATTCATGAAAAACTGCCAGCGAGAAACTTTGCGAGACTTGAAAACAATTTCGCTGGAAAAAATAGATGCCTTTATAAACAAAGTTCTCTACAAGTAAGCAATCTCTAAGATAAATGAAGAGATGGGTAGGGAAGACGGTAAGGGCGTGCCTTTCTGAACGGAACCAAAAGGATTTTAACAGTACGTACAGAGATAGCATCGTAAGAGTTTACGATAGTGCTTAGAAATTTATTACGCCGCATTTTTAGGGCCACGAATGCGCTTGCTATTATATTCTAGCCGTAGAAACTAATAGCTAAGCTGTGACCGGACTGGTTAATGTTTATTTTCTTTGTGTTGTGTGGGCGTGTGAACGCGTATACGAAGCAGGGCTTCTCAAACTGTTTATGCCCTAAGGGCACAACATATGTGAGGCAGGATTTACAAGGAGGAACATATCTCAAAAATGTTAACATATCAGCAAATTAATTGTAACATACAAATGTTGAGTTTAATTTTTACTTAACTCAGAAATGAGAAATTATAGCCATCCTTCTGAAGTCTAATTAGAGAAATTTTAGTGTTATTATTAAACTCCCAGGAATTCTAGACCAAGTATCCGCTGAATTATCTTGTTCATAGCGTTACTAATTTAATTATTACTATTTAGGCTTTTATTTATACTACAGTATTTATATAGGACGGCTAATTACCACCACCGGGGTCAGCTTATGTTGGTTTACTGTAACGTATTTATTATCCACCAAAATAAGCTGGCCCCGAAAGTAAACACAAAACCTCTTTTCTGTCGATCACAAGCACGACCTCAGGACTGTTGTAAAAGAGTTCATATGTCGTTATATAAATAAGGTAAATAAAGCAATATCCAGTGTCTATGTATTTCTAAAATATGATACATGACTATGATGCACGTCCCAGCGTTGCATGGGTGAACTAATGAACCTACCGGGATAAAATATAGCCTATAACCATCCAGACAGTCCATTCTACGGGTCAGTGAAAGAATTTTTGAAATCGGTATAGTAGTTTCGGAGATTACCTCCGTGAAACAAACAAACAAACAAATTTTACATAAATATAAATAAATATCCTTGGACATTCCACACAGCGTCATCTAGTCCCAAGCTAAGCAATTTAATGCTTGTGTTATGGTAACCAGATGACTGATATTAATACATAGATACATTTTTTTTTGTAAATATATACATATTATAGATAGAAAACACCCAGACACGGAACCAATATCTGCAGAACATACAAACATTTGTCCCGTAGCGGGGATCGAACCCGCAACCTCGGTGTCTCAGCCGGGCGTTCACCCAACTGCGCCACAGAGGTCGACATCTTTATAATATTAGTATAGATAGTATAGATATAGATTAACACGAGCTTAATTCTTAGTAAACAAATGACAATCACATCAGCCCACAACTCAATACCAATGCCTCGTAACATAATTGAAGGCACGATAATAACCGCTGTGATGTTTTCACTGACTAATCACATCCAAACTGAAGGTTACATACGACGTATGTATAATAGAGCTAGGGAAGTAGTGAAATCAATTCCATCGATTTATCATACAAATAATTCACTTTAAAACGATACCTTTTGTAAATAATGGGAGAAAACGGTGAGAAAACCATTACCAGTGTTATCTAATGGCGTCGATGGGCTTGTAACCCGTTTCATAAGAGTTGTTAACTTTAGTAAAAATCATAATTTGGACATTCCTCTGACTATCTCTTAGACACCTTTAGACCTCTAAAATGACTTAAAATCTGAAAAAACATGTCTACTGCTTAAATCATTGTAAATGTGATCATATCATATGTTTTATCAAATGTGAAATAACTCAAGTCACTTGGCCTTTCGTTGACGCATCAACTTTTATGCGTCTTTTTAGACGAATTGTTATTTATGTTGTGTATTTATTCTAAAGTGACCCAGCTCTTTAATCCAGCCTACGCTAACCGATGTAACAAGCCCATTAAAACCGTTCCATTCCAATGGGGACGATACAAACCTAATGTATTTCGTATACATTATGTATGTACACATCACATCTATGTACACTGTTAACATGTAACTATGACTTAGGACCGACGCTAATCTTTACGTAACTTGTGCTACTGAATTATGATCAGCTGTTATTGTGTTTTTATCAGTGTAATTTACATTTTGGAAATATGTTATGTTAAGATATTTTGCAAATTGAACAATGCGTCGAAATCTTGATAAGGTACTGGGGAAGGGAAGAGACATAGTAATATAGTTAACTAGCTGCGCCCCGCGGTTTCATCCGCGTTACCGAATATATACATATTAGGATTTACAGTAGCCTCTATTACTTCAGATCACAGCATAAAAAAACCACGTCAATACGTCGCTCCGTTTTGCCATAAAAGACGGACAAACAGACAGACAGACACACGCAATGAGACAATGTTTAAATCACAATTTGATCACTGAAAGGAAGAGCTCATGTTCAAATCTTCGCCCGGAGACTCTACGTCTAGAAATTGACAAAACAACAAACGTAACAAATACCCAACCTTGAAAGTATTGAGATGCTGACAAATAACTTGTCATTAGCAACAAAACTGCTGAGTTGAAAACAAAGAACAGTTCTTCCTGATGACAAATCCGACTTGGCAACATTCGCGAGGGGATTGCCATCATCCAACAATATCTGCACTAAAATGTATCTTGTCACTATGATATATGACTCAATATGATAAGTATCATCCTGCATTTATAAATGAGTTTGTTACTCATTCATCAAGCAGAACTACTGGACTGATCTGACTGAAAGTTGTACTATACAAGTGACACTGATAACACATAGGCTATTATCTAAGTAAGTGTGGTACTCACCTGGATAAAAAGTAGCAAAGCCGCGGATGGACTATTAATATTTAATATTGGCGGTAATTGTTTGTAACTTTGTATACATGTACAATGTTGAAGATGACAAATCGGATAACGTTCTGTGATAAAAATATTACAAGGATAATTTTATCCAATCATGCAACTAATAATAAATAAACACGTACTTGACGAATGACAATAGGGCTTATTTTATGGATCGCACATTTGACAAATTTTCACTTTATTTTCTTTAAGATACTTGATGACATCGAAGAGGCATTAGCGGCCTAAGTATAGAGAATAGTAAAGCAGAAATAAGACAAGCGGTAATGGGTAATGGAGAGAGAATTTGCTAAACAATATGCTGTTTTCACAAATCAAAACTATAAGTCGCGCCACGTAAAAAGAACCATGACGCGCTAAATCAATGGTGTGAAGTGCGCCGCGTCACCCCTCCACCAATCCCACCTAAGATTTCTTGAAATCGCCTACTGCGTAGATTTTCCCCTCAGCGTTTTTATTACGTGGCGCGACCTATGCCTATGGGTAAGGTACTTGTGTTGTATTGGAAAATTACTCGCACATGCGGGGCGCGGGCGCAGCAATATACAAACGAACCAGTAGCGCAAGTCAACAAGCCAGGGTAGTTTTTAATGTTTCTAACCGAAATATCTTTCACATTTGACTAATTCATATTCCTAACTTACAATTGCGAAAAAATCAAACCATGGTTCCTAAAACAGGTGGGCGGTTAATTGTGCCGCCGAGTATATAATAACAATGTGCATGTGTGCGTGACATGTTGTAGACAAAACGTCGCAGGTGAATCACTGCGCTACACTATGTCACACGTCATGCGAGAACGCAATCTAGCGTTAGATAACCTACACATACCGCACTGAGGTCGCCTAGAAATGTCTAGATATTGCCCATGACCCCGACTGTTGCCTAGATACAAACGTAGCTTAGACAATTTATAAATGCTGTAAATTTTCAAGTAAGTATTATTTGAAAATTAAGAAACAATTTGAAACAGACTTCAATTTTGGTGAGAAGTTTCCTGCATTACACAAAAGTAATTGACAATTAATACGAGCAGTAACAATTAAACTGCACATAAATAAGAATAGATATTTTAGATAATATATCTGGGTGGATTACCAATTTTACCAAAAATAGAGCTATTTCATACTTACGGCACCAATAAAATATCAAATTTAAAATCCTGGCACTGAGAACGATTTCGTTTTAAAAATATTTTACGTTTGTCCTATTAAAGCTTGATTAAGAAGTTCTTGCTAGATCGTTGAAGTTAAGCGTTTTAAGCGATTACAAGTTGGATGGGTGACAAGTAACAAAATCATGTAACACAGTAGCCATATATTAATTCAGATCATAAACTATGTATTAACAGTATTACTATCTGCGCACCGCGGGAATAACGGGAAAAGTACCCTATCTGTTATTCCAGGATATAAGCTATCTTAAAACCAAATTTCGTTAAATCCGTCCAGCGGTTTGAGCGTCAAAGAGTAACAAACACACATACATCCAAAGTAACAAACTTTCGCATTTAAAAGTATTAGTAGGATTGACAAGATTTTAGGCACGTAGGGTCTGCGACTTTCGCATTTATAATATTAGTAGAACTTTTGGCACGTAGGGTAGTCTGCGGATGTTAATTCAGGTAAATATAACAAGGCCGCGCAAGAATCTGTGGTTCTGTTCAGTAACGACCATAAGCGGAATGCTTGAAGGTTACTGCTATCAAATATCTTGAAAACAAGCTTGACAACGCTCTAGACGTTTCCACAACGCACGAGAATGCCTTAAATGGGCTCTTAATGGATTTGGAGCGACGAAAGCATTATCTTACGATAAAATACGAGCTATTGGCCAATACTGGTATAGAAGGTCACCGTCACGGCTGGGATATTAGCAGGACAGTCTACTAAGTACTAGAGCCCGACAATCGCTCTGTCTTCATTTTATCCATCATCGATATTCCTTTGATTTGAAGTTTCTGCAGAACTATTGCCTAACATTATGTATGTTATAGGGTAGACCACGGACGGCGGTTTAAATTTGACTAAAATTAGGTAATTTACGAACTCAGACTGTCATATTGTTTTTAACTTTATTGAGAACGAAATAAGAGCTTTCTAATTTAGGAATTTTTAATTAGTCAGAGCCTCGCCGAATCACCGCCAGTATTCATTAGCTTTTTTGCTAAAACTTTGTCACTTTTACCATTATATTTATTTCCACACACTAGTCCAAACGCGAAGCAAAATTGTGCAAGCATCTAAGATAGAGTTAATATTTATAGTATGCATGTATGTTACCGATTTGTCTAGTAGATAAACGATACGCAGAATATTTAAACGCAAAACGCATCGGAGTGGATCGAAACGCACCGCGAAGTGAAAGATCGGAATTTCAAAACGAAACGCAAAACGCTACATGAAATTGAAATGGTAAGTAACTGTGGAAACATACATTTGTTTCTTTCTTAACGTTAGTTATGGAAACATTAGTATTATTATTATTAATTATTATTATAAGCCGTTGTGATCCCAATGGAAACATACCTTCCTTAAAATTCATTAAATTTTAACGTTAACTAGGTATCAATTCATCAGGTAATCATCGTTGGCTTTTCTTCATCTTTTGCAGATGATTTAGGTGGCGTCAGGTAATACTGACTATATAAATTGAGTAAATACAAATTGTTTTAATTCATAATTGGATACACATGTGGCAATTCAGATATGGTCAAAACTTAAACTACACCTAACTAACTTGATGCCATCTTTTTCATTTCGATCGTTATGAGAGGTACGCCAACATTTTTAGTGCAGTCAAATTAATTTAGTTTAAGTTTTTTGGACATCTGAATAGCTACCAATGTTGTTAGTTGTGTGAGTATCTCTCCATCTTCAAGCTAAAACATTTATAGAATATGTTTAGCTCAATAAGATAATAGTTATAAATACTACATTCAAAGTTCTTATTATACAGACTCGCCAACGATCCTGCTTCCTGATTTGATTCGAATACATAAATCGTATTATTATGCTTCAGCCAAATCCGTTCAATAGGTTTTCGTAAACGAGCAACAAACATCCATACAAACTAGCTCGATTATAATATTAGTGAATAGTGGGATGTTCCGAAGTAAACAAGGAACCTTTTTATGTCCGTCCGTGGCTTTACTCAGACTAGTGGTAAGTACTAGAAAATTATAATTTGGTAGGACGATACATTTATGTTCAAAAGTAATTTAGATTTGATACGAATCTCCAGCTACGTAAATCTTAAATCATAACCCCCTTATGCATATTTGACCAGTAAACCTTTATTAGCTAAAACGCATTTTAAATCTGTTGTTCTCTCTGTTCGTTGTTTAAGAGTAGAGTACCTAACAATAAAAAAAACATTCTTTGATATTAGATTGTCAAGTTTTTATGAATAAGACCCTATTTTATTACTGAGTATAGATGTGTTATAGATAGAGTCAAACTACTTTTAGTTTCGAAGGAAGATTAGCGTTGTCTTGCGCAAATAAACAAATTATAAATAAATAAATGTAATTTATTGTTTTTGTGGATCGTTCTAGTTTGTGTGTCAAATGCCTTTTCTTTTATATTCTGTGGTTCAGGTGAAATGTAAAATATTCGCGCACAGACCCGCGGAAAGCATTCGGGGTAAATAGGGTAAATCCAGAGAGAATTTTCTTATAACGCTTTCGGGAGCGTAAGCGTGATTGATGGACAGTTGAGTAAACGGGCTATTGTATCATAAAAAATGTTTTCCCTCGCTTTGCTGGCACATGTGGAAATTGACGATTTTTCGGTTATTACCCCGAAATTATACAAAAGGAACTACCAGATAATATAATCTCTGAATAAATAGATAGTGGATATAGAACTTACTAAGGTACAATACAATTCCCTGTAAATATATACTTTTACCTATCTATCAAGATCTATCAAGACCTTCTTAGCAAGCTTCGTCACGAGCGCTTTTATAAAGGTAGGTATGTGAGCAAAGCCGTGGGCGGAAGCTTCAATACGTAAACCTACCTATGTAGAGTTAATCATGATGATGCAAGTCAAATGGTTGCATCGTACCTCGTGCATATAGTGCAGGTATTGTTATAGATAGAGTCAAACTACTTTTAGTTTCGAAGGAAGATTAGCGTTGTCTTGCGCAAATAAACAAATTATAAATAAATAAATGTAATTTATTGTTTTTGTGGATCGTTCTAGTTTGTGTGTCAAATGCCTTTTCTTTTATATTCTGTGGTTCAGGTGAAATGTAAAATATTCGCGCACAGACCCGCGGAAAGCATTCGGGGTAAATAGGGTAAATCCAGAGAGAATTTTCTTATAACGCTTTCGGGAGCGTAAGCGTGATTGATGGACAGTTGAGTAAACGGGCTATTGTATCATAAAAAATGTTTTCCCTCGCTTTGCTGGCACATGTGGAAATTGACGATTTTTCGGTTATTACCCCGAAATTATACAAAAGGAACTACCAGATAATATAATCTCTGAATAAATAGATAGTGGATATAGAACTTACTAAGGTACAATACAATTCCCTGTAAATATATACTTTTACCTATCTATCAAGATCTATCAAGACCTTCTTAGCAAGCTTCGTCACGAGCGCTTTTATAAAGGTAGGTATGTGAGCAAAGCCGTGGGCGGAAGCTTCAATACGTAAACCTACCTATGTAGAGTTAATCATGATGATGCAAGTCAAATGGTTGCATCGTACCTCGTGCATATAGTGCAGGTATTGTTATAAATCCAACCACTAAATCACACGTCAAGACATCTATTCAGTGAAACGAACAATAGGATTCCCGTGCTCTGTTCAATCTATGCCTATCTTGTTATCTATACAGTCGCATGATTGGATGTACATACTTACCCCCTTTTATGCATATTCGACCAGTAAACCTGTATTTTGCTAAAACGGATATTAAATCTGTCTTTTCAATGTTTTTTTCGAATGTCTTTTCAAAAAAAAATCTTTAAACCACATTAAATAGTCAAATCTTTATGCATAAGACCATGTTTGTTTGACGGAGGTATTCTCCGAAACAATAAAGCTCATTTCAAAAATTCTTTCACCGATGTGTAGAATGGACTGTCGGGATGGTTTTAGGCTATAATATCCCGGTAGTTTCATTAATACACCCGTGCAAAGCCGGGACGTGCTGCTAGTAATGTATAAAATATCAGTGTGATAGTGTGAAGTGGTTGTATAGGGTGAACAAGTAACTATATCCCTCGAGGGTCACTAATCGATGAGCACTGATCCACCTGCCATCACCGAGCTTGACCTCATCAATAAATGGAGGGACTTATAACAATGCTTACGAAGTTTACGTTAGGAAGTTAAATCTTACGATAGTGTTTTTACAGTTAGATTGTGGTTTTGCTGTAGTAGGTAGTTATATTGTAAGTATGCTATAATCAAAAACTGCTTTTAAGATAGCTGAAAATTTATATATTACTTACTATAATTATTATAATAATTTGGCTATAATTGAGCTCGACTGTACTCAGCCTAGCAATATCATTTATATGAAGTAGAATGTATATGACAGAAGCCGTGATTAGGTCGACAGATAATTGTAATATTAATTAAGTGACACTAACAGGATCTAATGATTACTGTAATTGATTGTATCATCATAGTAAACCACAACCACATTACAATCTATACTAATATTATAAAAAGGTAATGTTGGTTTATTTGTTTGACGGAGAAAATCTCCGAAACTACGCAGCCGATTTCAAAAAATCTTTCACCGATGTGTAGAATGGACTGTCGGGATGGTTAAAGGCTATACTTTTACTAATTTTTACGGTAGTTTCGTTAGTACACCCGTGCAAAGCCGTCCCGGCTTTGCTCCCGGTGTTCCCAGAGGAACGGGAACTATTCACTGCATGTGAAACCGCAGGGTGCTGCTAGTTAACTAAATTGACAAATAAATCTTTTATTACATACACTGAAACAGCAAAAAGCAACAAAAAATGTCCAATTAGTACTTTAGCCGGCCTTGTTAATTTCATAGTAATTTGAGAAAGAATAATTTATAGATCTCTAAACCTATTGTTTTTGAAACGGATAGATTTTATGAGTGTAATTACTTAAGTCTGGCTAGCTAATTGCTCACTAAAGTAGGTGGAGCTAGATTACTGACAATATAATTAGGCTAGAATCAACACGATCGCCTATTTGAGGTCAAAAAGGTTATCTCCATACTATAATTCTACTACTATAAATATACTACCTACACTATAACATAGAGCTAATGCCAGTTATTTTTAAAGCTGTTTTTTGCTAAAATTGATAGTGATTAAGTGCATTTTTATTTATACCTAACTCCTAATACCCATGTCTGTGACTTACGAAGGATAAAAAGTAGCCTACGTGTTACGCGTCGCGTAAAATAAGTATCTATTTATAGATAAATTATAAATAGATACTTATTTTACGCGACGCGTGATAGGTTACCTACTTAGTAACTGATATACAAACTACGCTGATTTACCTAGCACGAAGGTCGGTACCTACCTACTTCGAATCAGCTGTTTACGAGTATAAGTACTGATAAGGTTTTAAATACGTACCTACGTTTGTTTTGATGATGCAAATCACGTGTAACTTGGCTTTGTACTTGCAAACTAGTATTATTTTCTTGCAGGCATTTGGAATTTTGGATTTTCCTCTGACTACCTCCTTCCTACCCTGATGATCCTAAGACGTAGATATATAGGTATAAATGGTTCAATAAAACGTAGGTAATTTTTGTTACTTCATGTAAAAAGATATACGTCTAAAGATAAAAGATGATATCTACCTACCACATTCAGGATTTTTTATCCATGAGCATGTTTCTCCCATGATTCATTTAAAGCTATTTTTTTAGACAACTTCCACTCTATTCAAATTCCATAGTCTAACGTGAATCTTGTCTTCATTGGTGATTTCACCACTCAGTTTTTATAGAGAAACGTCAAAAAAAATAGGTACTTAGGTACCTACTTGAGGGAAGAATAAAGTCCGAGGGTGGCCTCTAAATACCTACAAACCTTAGACCTTGGCTTAGACTTCTAAGTACGTAGGTACCTAGTCTTCACTAAGAACATAATATACAAACTACCTAGAGAGGTAGGTAGGTAGGTATAGGTAGGTAGTTACTTATAGGTAAGTTGATAGGTAGGTATTAGGTACATAAATCTGTGGACCTGATTGTTTTACGATCTCAACAAGTTCTCAAGACAATGATAAATGGTGATAATAGGCGAGTTAGCCCTGATTATCTAAACACCTAGTTAGCTGCAATCGTTGTTTCTATGGCAAATTGCTACTGTTATAAATAGGTAGGCTACGTACCAAGCAATCACTATGGAGACCAAGACCTAGGTTATATTCAAGGTTAAATCTAAAATGAACCAAATTAATCCGATTTTTACGTTTAATAGGTACTTAGGTATACCTAGGTAGGAGTCAGAAATAAATTTCGAAATTGGCAAGTAAGTAGTAGGTACCTACCTACCTAAGTAAATAAATTAGGCCTTATTCAAATAGGTAAGTCCTTAACACTGTTATGTTTTCCAGTAGTTCTCTGAAGAATAGGATTCAGTGATGAAAGCGTCGGCTGGTGGTGCCAAATGGGTTAGAAGCGGGCGGCCGGCTCATTACGCACAGTGCACTCTTTCCTACGACTAGACTGCCAAGGTCAGACACTGCGCCACGCGAGCTAGCCTAGCTACGCCGGTCGCCGGCACTAAATAAGCTATACAAACTTATAACAAAAACTCACCTGTTTTTTTCCAATTCGTTATGAGTCGTCCTGGAACAAAAAACATACATGTACACGTCCCGGCACTGACACATAACACTATCACTGATGATGCACTGTTACTGATAGCACTGTCGCACTCACCTGCTGCCCTGAGACTTCTTGGTCTTCGGCCGCCTGCCTCCAGCCCGGTGCTCCTCAAACGCCGGCAAACTCGACGCGTACCCGTGCTCCGCTTCTGCAACAAGCAACACTGCCATTCCGTCAAAATCAGCTGATCGTGCCACGGCAAAAATAGACGGGAGCCATGTTGACGTGTGCCTACTGCACTCGATTGACAATTCAAACAAAGAAAATCCAATTCACCTCTGTCGCGCCTGTCTATGTATTCAGCGGCTTTGAGCAGAGCAGCAATACTCATATTTATTATCCGAGAGTTAGCACAGGTATCCACGAACGTGACGCGAATTTATTCGATTAAAAACTATAAATAAAAGTGTCGGAGCGGTCCGAGGTTCACGACTGCGTTCGCCGATGTCAAAAACACACTGGGCGAGTTGGTTGAGTTGAGAATGAGAAGTTGAGAGCGGGACGCAGGCGAGTCGCCGCTCGCGATTCGTCGGCGGCGCTCGGCCCCGCTCGGAGCGCCAATCGCGCCGCGCGAAGCCCACAATAAAATACCTGGGTCAATCACGTGAACTCACTGTTTCCAAACAAAACATTTTTTTTTCGTATGCGCTCTCTACTGTAGTGGAGCGGTATCGCGGGTTTATTTTCTTGAATAATTTGTAGCGCATGTCGGCATCGCATTGAAATGCACACTAAGTACAAATCGGCTCTGCAATAATAGGTACCTGCCTACACAAGTTTTAAACTTCGTGCAACTAAGTACCTATTACAACCACAACTAGGTAGGTATGTACCTGGGAACTGGATTGCATAGGTAGGTAGGTACCTATCTACTGCTCATCTATGACCTAGGCCTGTGCCTAGGCATAGTATCCTAACCTACCTATTTCAGAGTAAGCTGTGAAAATGTTATGTACCTATATAGGTACATAAAATAAAATAAATCAAAAATCATGTTTAACTTTTTAATCTGCATAGGTATAAAATATCCCTTTTTTATGTACAAAAATAATAATATTCATATTTCGTAACTGACTCTTAAAATACCTACTTAGCTTAAAATATTTTACATTTGAGAAACACTTTTAATGTTGAGTATTTTCAAACACGTTTTCAAAGTTTCGTTCAGTATTGTCAGCATGTGAATCCTCGAATATATGACAGGAAGGAGATGTTTTCTGGGTTCCTGAAAATAACATTATTCTTATAGCATTCCTATTTCATAGTAATAATTATAACATAACTGCTATTTACTTGCTTAGACATTCTTATTATTATTATATTATATTCAGCCGTTCGTGTCCCACTGCTGGGCAAAGGCCTTAGACAGACATTCTTATATTAAAATAAATTATTTACATTTTTATTTTAATATGTTTTAGTCGTTTTTTTTTTTTATGATAAATTAAATTATGTACATAACGAAGTTTGGACATTCTGTGGTTTGGATCATTCTGCAAGATTACAAAATGAGTGGGTAACTGATATGGCGTTGAAAAAACATCAATTAAACCAGCTACTTTAGACATGAGCTATGATACTTTCCAGACCAAAGATTCAGATTATGAATGGACTAGACCTAAGTTATAATTTATTTACTTGTGACCTTCCACGATTCAGCCCAGATAATATATTGCCTATTACATCTAAATAATTTACCTACCTCTGAAATAGTGAAAGAATTTTTCATGTAGGCTTGTGGTTGGAAATCTACCTATACGTAAGTTAAGTTCGTACGAGCTAGTGACAAAATAACCATGTCTTGACTTGACACGACACGGCGTGGTTTTTCTGAATAATGCGATGGATTTCAGAAACAAGCTAGATAACGTGCAACGCAATCCCTTACCGCGTCATGTTTTGAAAGTCGTCGTGAATCGACATCCTGGTAACGTTTTAAGAGCATTTTGGCAAGCTTTGCCAAGGGTACACTCGGTTGGTTTGGTACTAATTTATAAATGACTAGCGTTTCACTCTGGCTTCGTACGAATGTTTTCGAGACATGATTACTATGTAAGTATAATACTTGAGTATTTTAAGTGTAAGCGTACCTAACGAGGATGGCGGGAAGCGATTACTTTTGTATGTAAAAATTACATCAACAAAAAAATAATTAATTTAATTTAAGTACCTAAGTACAGTTTTTTTCACTTTATTGTGTGTCTAATGATATTATTCTCTGTTCCTAATGTCCTAATCAAAAGTATTTCGAATTTTTGAAATTGAAAAAAAAAAAACAAAAGTATTGTCTAAATAAAGAACGAATAAGACTGAATGCCTAGAGAATAAATACATACCACTAGAATCCTGGTTCTTCTGTAGTACTGACTGAACATCCTGACCATTGAAGAGAGGTAGTTACAGATGTAATGTGGTCTAAACTCACGATCGGTACATTGCGCCAGTAATGACGGAAAGGCGAGGATGTAGTTGAATATTAGATTCCATTCATCCTGAAACAATATTAAAATTAGGCGTGTCAAAGTACAAAATACTTTTAGTACTTACATAAACTATAACTATACTATATTTGATGAAACGAGCTTATTAGGAAGAAAAATAAGCGCACGTGATTGGTCGTCGAAAATAATTTTCTTTCTCGTGATTGGCTAGATTTGAGAATTGACAATTGATTTGACATTCTAGCCAATCACGAGAAAGACAACTATTCTCGACGACCAATTACGTGTCTTTATTTTTGTTCCTATTAGCTCGAATCAAAAAATTTATTGGTCTAAATTACGAATAATTTTAGGGTAAGGGATTATTTATTTAATAAGGAACTAATAAAAAACATGCAACTAATTTACCTACACTATTTAAAACTAATTTAATACAGAGTAATAACTTAATACGGATAAAGGAGTTTTAAAGTTTGAGCTTCTATTATTTTTTAACTAAAAAAATACAGACTTCAAGTCACCAACCATAGGATAAAGGAGTATTAACACAGTTTGTGCTTTTATTATTTTTAAATCTGTCTTTACAAATCGGACCAATAAGAGCGTCTTAATCAGGTCCCAAATACCTACATAAGTAGCCTTTCAGTATTCAGTATTGGTATAATAAAAAAGATCATACATACATCAAGTGTAAGTAGAGCCAAGTCCGTATCTTCAAAGCTAGGCAAAGGCGGGTAGATGCCATCTTTCACTTTATCATCAAAAGTCCTTATAATGGTTTCAAGCCTTGCACAGTTGTATAGGATGAATGAAGCTCCTGCAACAAATAAGATATAAGATTATAAACACTCAAAACGGGATATTTTATAAACTACTCAGCTGATTTCAAAACTTCTATAACTAATGTGTAGAATGGATTGTCAGGATGGTTATAGGCTATATTTTATCCCAGTATTTTAATTAGTACACAAGTACAAAGCCGGGACGTGCTTCTAGTCTTATCCAAAATTATAAACATTCCTCTTAAAAATGTCAATTAATGTAATAAATGTATAGCATTCTTTAAAAGATCTAATCTTGCTTAGAGAATCTGGCTATATTCTTTAAGTAATCTTGACTCCAATCTTATATATATATGTATTTATTTATTTACCTTTACTAGATCCCGCTGCAACATTGTCAAAATTAATCTTAATAGTTGACGAGGGTTTTCCTTGCAGTAATTCGAATGCAACAGCCGACTCTCCGAGATGCTTTAAGAAGTCATTCCACTTTGTGTCAGTTGTGACTCTCACTCCGTACTTGTGTTGGGCAATAAGTGTCATTTCATCTTGTCTTAATCTGAAATGATAGAATTGTAATACTTAATTGTTTTATTGTTATTTGAATCATCATACATTGCATACACAAATGGGGTAGACCATGATTTGTGGAAATTAGGAAAGAAATATGGTAAATATCTTGTTCTATAATCAAAGTTTCAATGTAATTGTGACTATCATTTAATTTGATCAAGTAACACATAACTTAATGTAGAAAAAAAATTGGACACTCTCTTTCACACTTGTGAAAGTTTTATAATAATGATGCTCGTTACATGACTTTAAACAGAAAATATACAGTAAGGAATGATAAAATTCTACAAAACTACATGAGTTAATTCTGTTTGAAACAAGTGTGCACAAAGCACAAACAGTTATGTAGGTATATAATGTTAAATTGCTTTTAAATCAGCTAATAATGTATTGAGACAGTACCTTAGATAGTCTTCCGAACTGATAGAAGTCTCCTTTGATCCAGATTTAGCATTAAGTACTGGTCCACACAGAACTGTTGTCTCTGAACTCCTACAGCTAGATCTTGAAGTAACAAGTACTTCTGAAGAATTTCCACTTATCGCGCACAAGTTTTGAATAACTTTGCTAAGGTATTTCACCCGTAATGTTGTGATTTGATTTGATTGTTCAGTCAGTGGATCAATTTTTACTGATGTGTTTAAATTATTTAGTACCTGTGATATCTTTGCGTTGTTTCTCAATGCTTCGTCTAAACCCAAAGAAATAGCTAAAGGGCGGGCCAAAAATAAGTAAACACGGCCAGACTCTTCCTTCACAGAATTCACACGTAAATTCCATTTGTTGGACTCTTCAATCAAGTAATTCAGATCTTTACCAAGGTACTGAAGTAAACTAACATTCTCAATAGAAGCTTGGTTATCTAGAAAAATATGTTCATGCCAAGACTTTATTGTATTTGGAAAACTAAAATCTCCATGCTTTTGCAGGTTCTCTGAATGTTTTTTTACCAGTAATCCTTTTGCACTGTTAACCCCACCGGTCAGAGTTTGAAACAAATGTCCCGCAAATATTTCAAGAACATTTTCTAACATTTTTATAACAATCCACAAATAAATGCAAAATCAAAACAATGTGAAAAGAAAAGAAAAGAAAACACCTGTTTTCATTTCAAGATGACGTTTTGTTTTAATGTCAAAGTCATCAAAAACTCGAACACATAAAAGTAAATGTGTCAATGTCAATGTCATAAATTAATGCTTCCATTCACTATTCTGCATCTCTGCATGCAATTTCTAGTCCATCCAATAATCGCATTGATAGCCTATCTATGACATGACAACCAACACACAATGTGCACTTCATCTTTTTATCCTCACTAAAGCACAGTAATACACACTGGAGGGAGACCTTATTATGCTCAGGATACACGACGACACTGACACTCGACACAAATGTCGACACTAGTCTCGATTGCATACAAAATTGATTTGCAACTAAGTGTCGCGGCGGTGGACACACGCAGACAGTCGATGTAACACTGAGTGTCTTAGTGTCTGGTGTCGTCGTGTATCCTGAGCATAAGGATGATGAAAAAAGAAGACAATTTTCTTGCTGGCTTGACTTGAGTTGCTGGAAGTGGCATGGTAATTTCATATTTATGCTACCGTTTAAACGCCACGTCGTCATGTTAATTCATTGTCAAATTTTGCAATCAAATGATCTCATTATTTGACTTGACAGATCAGCCGAGTGTCCACGAGTCAGTCAGTCGACAGTCAGTCATGTCATGTTGAGCCAATCGTGGCAAAAGTGGTCGCGTAAATCTTCTTTCGATTATTTTATTAATTCGTACTAGTCAAGAAGTCTTTATACTATCCTGTTCAGTATTTATTTCTAAGATTATGAGTTAACGTTACAATGTTATTAAAATCTAATATCATTCTCATCATCTGTTTAACATGGCAGTTCGCCGAAGTGTCTGCACACGATCATCTGCTCGAAGGTATTTACTGTGGAAAAGAGAACTGTTACGAAGTTCTGGGAGTCACAAGACAAGCTACCAAGAATGAGATTGCTAGAAGCTATAGGCAGCTTGCCAAGAAGTTCCATCCGGACGTGCACAGAGGCATCGAAGAGAAGAAGGTGGCTGAAGAAAAATTCAAGGAAATTGCCACAGCATACGAGATTTTGCGAGATGATGAAGAGAGATCTGACTACGATTACATGCTGGACAATCCTCAGGAGTACTATGCTCATTACTACAGGTACTATCGAAGGCGCATGGCGCCGAAAGTCGACGTACGAATCGTAGTCGCTGTGACCATCTCAATCATATCCATCATGCAATACTACAGCGCCTGGTCCAAATACGACACCGCCATAAAATACTTCATGACCGTGCCAAAGTACAGAAATAAAGCTTTAGAAATAGCCAAAGCTGAAACTAAAGAATCAAATTCTAGAAAAGGCCCTAAGAAAAGTAAAGCTGAGCAGAAAGAACAGCAGGATAGAATAATAAGAAGAGTTATTGAAGAGAATATGGATATAAAGGGAGCTTATGCTAAACCAGAGATAGTTGATATCTTATGGATCCAACTTATAATCTTACCATACACAATAGCATGTTATATATACTGGTTCGCTAGATGGATATGGAAGTTTACAATACTTAAACACCCATACGGTGAAGAGGAGAAATTGTACTTAATTAGGAAGTTCATGAAGCTGGGACACCACCAGTTCAATGCTCTAGAAGAAGCAGAGAGACAGGAATATCTCGACGAAGAGTTATGGATAAAAGAGAACTTCACAGCTTGGAAAGAGGTCAAAGATGAAGAAGCTAAAAAAGCTTTAGCAGAAAATAACAAATATAAACAATATAGAAGGTATATCAAGCAGCATGGGGTCGGAAGAATGACATTTGATGACTCATGATCTACACCAATAAAAAAATTAACTTATTTATTAATTTAATGAAACTAAATACCAGTTTCTTCAGATCTTGCATTTCCCTATTCTTTTACTTTTCTATGTACTGTTAACGCAAAAATAAAACAATTTTTATACACAATTTGTTACTTTATTTGTTAAATATCTAATTGTCAACATACTAGGATCATCAATTACAAATATAGTTATCATACAACATTGCGTTCACATCAATCAATCACAAATGGCGTTAAGGCATACTAATTTCAATCACTCAAGTGCTCAGCACACGACACAAAGGCAAGTAAAAAAAACAACAAACTACTTACTAAATAATAACTGATAGTCTAAACAAATTCCTTTAACACCAAGAAATATTGTCACAACAATTTGAGATCTAAATGATAATTTGACGAAATTACATTTATGCATTAACTTGCATTGGCAGTGCACTTCTTGATATGACTCAAATAATTGAATAACAGTCAAAATTAAATCCCATGGAATGTTAAACATACAATACATTTTAGATTATTGCTGGTCTATTTGCCTGCAACATGGCCATATAATTGAATATTTTATTAAAAACAAGGTCATCTCTTATCAAATACATTAACTGCGAGTAGCACAGTAGAAAAAAAATCCGATAAAAATAGTTTGAGCTACCTTACAGATTTAAAACACGTGACGTAATTGATGCGATAAAAGTTGGCTCTATAACTTGTCTTCTAGAGAAACCTGATTATTCAGCTCAATTCAGCTGTCTTAATAACTTCGGAGGTATTGCAATTATTTTACCTCTTACTCAATTTGGTTGTAAGCAGATCAATTTTCTATTTCATACGAGTTGGTATTGTTTTTACATTGGTAGGTATTATTCAATTTACCAACCTATTTCAGAGTAACTAAATAGAAATTGTTCTACTGATAACCAAATTATTCTTGTTTTCTATTGCTAGTTTTAAATAAACTTGAGTTGCTTCATGTCGCAGACAAATAGTCAAACAGAATACAAATCACCAGACCGTAAAGTGGGCTACAGAATGACAAAATTATCTATGAATTGGCAGTCAAACTTTCACTCTTGCGACGCTATGTCGAATCACCTTAGCACTGAAGTAAACTTCAGTCGAGTATTTTATTATTTGTTCACGCTCACTTTCAATATTCTACACACAGACTGAATGATTTTAACTATAATTATTAGGAGATATTTATAGTTAAAAAAAAACTAAAGTACCTACAAACTGAAAGTGTAAAGATAATTTTACGATAGGGCTCTATCGACAGATACAACGTTACGTTTGTGGATAGAATATTAAAAATGAACAATATGGATTACTTTAGTGTTCTCGTAGATTACAGTGCTATTATGTATTTGTACGTTTTAATTTACAATAGTCAATTTCCTGCCCCTTAATACGAAACATTTTCAAATGACAAACTTAAGGTTTAGGTTTTCTATTTAGGTACTCAGATTTGTTTGTCATTATAGCCATCTTTCGTATTAAAGTCTTTCGCAGTTTATTAGAAATATGTACTTACATAGACACGAGATAATCCCAGACCTAGTAAGTACCTTTTTTAATTAAAGAATAGGTACAGGCATGTAGTCTAAAGTATAACAATCAAACTATCTTTGTCATGAGATCAGTTTTAGCATTGGATTTTAAATAGATGGGTACCTACCATACAGTCAAACAACAATTAATTTACGTTTGAAATTCTTAGAGCTTCTTACAAGAGCTCTAAAAACTTAAGAAATGGTACAACGTACAAACTGTGACTGTTAATATTAGTACATTTTAAATTGAGATTAAGTTTAAAACCATAGAAAATAAGGACTTTTGCTTCAAAATGTTCATCAATTTTATACAAATACGTACGTTTATTTATACAATTACGTAGTCGTAATAAACAAGTGGCCTTATGCTAGGTATTGTTATTAAAACAATTAATTATTTAAAACAAATATTGTTACACTAACATCGAAACCACATGTTTAAACAAAATGACTTAGCTCATACATTGCCATTAAAAAATAAAAAGAATCCCCAGCCTTACTTTTAAATTAAATCAAATACCTTATTATTATATTGGTGCGAGGTGGATTCGAAAAAATCAAGAAAATAGGCACGATATCGTTTTTAGTTTGAATAGTAGAGGCCCAGAAAAATCCATGTACTAAAATGATCTCATGTATGTTGTACTACAATTGTTTTATTCCAATGATAGCTAATGTTTTAGTAACTGCGTGTGAGGTCTATCTTAAAACCAGACTGTTTCGTTCAATTTCCTTTAACGATATTTTGAAATTCCTTTGTAATATCAGTCAGTAATTCTTATTTGAACATAGGATGTCAAAATAGCTGCTATGTTCTGTAATTGTTATTTTTTATTGAATGACTGTTAAATAGGGTCAAGAGACATATTTATACAAGCAATCAAATTTTAGTTAAAAAGTTAAAATTTACAAAGATAATGTTTTATTTTTATTGTAGGATAAATTAAGTTTAAATGTCAGCAGCTATTTAGACATGACCATGCTCACGGCACCACAACTTTATTTTAGGTAACATCGAGTACTAACTTCTAATAAAATACTATTTCTTTTTCTACGTTGCGACATATCATTATGAAAATTATATCAACTCTATCTAAGTATTATTTACCTATCGCTAGCTTAAATGGGTGATAGCTTAACTATAATTGTTGGGCTTATTTTGGGTATAAGACAGTAATTATGTTTTTAGGTAAATATCTATAAAAATTAATCTTGAATATTCTTGATAGATTAATGGATGATGTCACTAGAAAAATCTGGGTGTGATCGGCCTAATAACGAAAAAGGTAAAAAATTGGAGGCCAACAACAAAGTGGTGTGAAAAGATAATAATGAACAAAAATTATGTAAAACTATCAACCATTTTAAAGCACGTAACACAAGACAAGTACTTAGTTCAATTCAACATTTATAGATCAGGTACATATCTTGTGGCTCTAACAGATACTTACTCCGCAAATGAGATAGCTTAAACCAGGTATACCCAAATTTAAAATACCCATTAAAGCCATTGGTTTAAACTTAGGTTTTGTTAAGCCATTCCACTTACGAAGAGTTTGATAGTTTTTACAAAATAAGGATAAAAGCTAATCAATTTTATGGCATCAACCTACCTCTCACTTTTTGTACATACAAATTGTTCGAATACATTCATAATCATTTATTACATTATTTCGAATTCCGAATAGCGTCGTCTAATTTACAAATTGCAATAACATATTATTATTTAGCCGTAAAGGTGTACACAAAATATTTTGCCCTTATTGACTCCGTATAATTCAAGACGAGTATTTTTTTAAATATTCAATATCAATTTAGTTGAGATAATGTTCGATTGACAATAACCTAATAACGCACTGGGTATTTTTTTGTGTACAGTATGCTGATTTTAGGTACCTAATAAAATAAATTAATTAAATGCGTTTTTAGAAACTATTGAGATATAAACAAAACCCATTGTAATTTAAGAAAGAAATTGACAAATATTTTTTCTTTTAAAAATGTACTTACCTTACTATAATTTTTGTCTCAGAATAAATATTTTGTAACAAATCACAAGTGCGGTAAAGATTATTTTTAGAATTTCGAAATTAATATGTACTTTTGATATTATAAAGAAAATTCACTAAGATTTTCACCGTCAGTCTATAACTTCACAATTCCTATAGACTTATGTACTTCTAAAATTTCAATTCCCCATGTCCATCCATACAGAACATCGACACAACAACTTAATAATTAAACACTGGTAGTCAGGAACATGTCCAAATGCTTAAATTTCATCACAAAATATGACTAGGCGTGAAGCGCGATCACCTTCGAAACCATAATCCTAGGACTCAACAAAACGTCCCATTTGTCCCACTGCACTTTTAGCGCTGCATTGCACACTTGCCCTAACACAACTTGTCACTCAAACTCACAACTCGTTGCTTCAAGCGCTTTCCGAGCGTCAATTTGTAGCGCATGAATTTCTCTAAGGCTGTGCACACGCTAGCGTCTAGCACGCTTGCCGCGCGTTGGTCGCACGGCAACGTGCAAAGTCCGTCCTCAAACTTGCGTCTCGTGATCGGCTTCTTCTATCCGCCCTAGCCTCCACGCATTCGGGTCAGTTGCTGTACACAAATATTTTTTATAAGTTTCATGTATAACTAAACAGCCGGTAGGTCATAGTGATGTCTCGTGACCATCTGATATGGTACAATATAAAAGGTTTTATTTAAAAAAAAATGTTTATTACTTCAACTTGAAAAAAATATAATCAAACACAAAATTGTAATTTTTACATGAGTTCCACAAATTAGTACACACTTACACTTATGTTTTAAAAATAGTTCGCATAATGTTACCCCTTCTTTCCTTTAATCTGTGATGTACCTACTTTTCCCAATAACCTAACCAATCCATTTCCCTTGAGATAATATCTCATATACATTACGTTATATTATAACGTTTAAATATCAGAAAGTCACGGACAATGTGGATTAAAAGCAGTGATATTAAACCATCTGACCGTCTAGTCAACATTCACACAAGCAAAACAATGTCGCTTGCATATCTTTTGTTCTGTGCACGTGTCGTTGACCTGTGTTCATAATAGGTACATTTAATTAAATATATAACATTTCATATTGAGCAGAGCATAGCTTTGTGTGCAAAAGCAAACTGTAGTTGTGTGGATGTGAACTAGTTAAACTAAAAACAATGACTTAACAAGCGAATATAAAATAAAATGACTGGTTAATACAAAATATTAAATTGGCATGCTATCACGAAAGTTAAAAGCAACATAAGAAATTATTTGGCTTTTATTTTAACAAAAATTAGAGGTCTACTCTTGAGTTCGTAAACGATATATCATGACAATTATCGTTGTCCATGATCGTGGTCATCGTGGTCAAAATTCTGTTCAAAGCTATTTAGTACCGACGACCTCATAAATCAAAATTATCACGATGATCGTTTATCGCTTACAAGAGTAGGCCTTTAAGCGTGACCAGCCATGACCAACAAAATTAAAATTGATTATAAAAAGTTTTATTTAATTAACCCAGTGATTGTGTAATCATTGAAAATCGCGCAAACAAACTGTGAAAAGGTGGACAAAATGAAAACAAATAATTACCTCATACAGTTGATCTTCCAAACATGCTTAGGAATCTTCAGGATAGGATGGGGACGATAGGACTTGTAATTTTATATCAAGCTTATATTATATACTAAAAAAGGTAAACAATATAATGTAATAGCACATTTAAGCAGCCACAAACATGTAATGAATTAAAGCTTTTTTTTTTAAGACGTTAAATTAATATAAAGTTTGTTCAAGACATAACACAGGTTATTATCACATGCATTACCTATTAAATACGTTGAAAGGACTTCGTAGAAGGATATATAAATATAAATATATTTTTTGTATATTAGAGTAAACGCAACTAAATTTACTTTACATGCATTATTACGACAAATACACCTCTATTTATTAAAACTTGATAACTCAAGCGAATATTTACGTAAAATATTAATACAGTGTGGGAATATAGCATGGTGTTTATGAAGTACATAATATATTTACGTGATATTAATGAATCAAATCATGAACAAAACATGAGAGTTTGTTTCCATCCTACTACTAGGCAAAAGCAAGCATACAATTCACCTGTCAATGATGTCAGCATTGAGGACAAACATAAAACATACATAACACAAAGGGACTACTCAGGTAAAAAACATCGACGATTTATATACCGTTAAGGTTAGGATATATCCAGACATTCTTAATTTGGGTGGTTTATTAATATAACAGTGAGATGGACCGCGAAAAATCGTACCAGCAGAGCTATTGCCTAATTTGTCGTGAAGTTTGTCGCCATCACGACTAAACTGGGGGCTGACTCGCTGTCGCGAAAAACAGAGGGTTCATGATAATTTCGGGGTCAACGAAAATATCACGAAATATCTGTTTTTCGCGATGGCGAGTCAGGCCTCTGCTTATAATGTCATAATATGACAGTTTTGAGATTCTCGTAACTTTTTCGAGATCGCGTTGAATTTCGTTTTGCGACAAGTTAGCCAATAGCCTACAGTAGGTTAATATAAAATAGGTTAATACAGTAGGTTAATATCATCATCATCATCATCATCAGCCTTTCTCATCCCACTGCTGGGTATAGGCCTCTCTTCGTTTCCGCCACTCGCCCCTGTCCCGCGCCAATCTAACCCAAGTTCGACCTGCGGTCTTAACAATGTCGTCTACCCATCTTGTTGGCGGACGACCCACACTTCTAGGTTAATATAGTAGGTTAATAAACGTTAATCAATGAAGATACTCTTGATTACATTGTCGATATCTATAACAGTAATTTTATAACAAGGAATCGATTATCGGAAGTAAATTAGGAGTCAGAAACAAACTGTCATGTTTACGATCGAGTTGAAATTCATTAATCCACCACCAACAGTGAGCGTAATGTGAAGGATATAGGAATGGAACATTTCACCATACTCTGATATTTGCTGTAGGTAACTAGGAAAATAATCGCGTACATTTTGGTATTGGCCCGTGATAATTTTATTTTATACATTTTCAGTTAGTAATGCTATCTTGTTTTTCGCGACATACACTAAAAAAACACAAGACATGTGTGTATTCTCTTCGTTGGGATGTTAAGAGATTTTAAATCAATTATACGCAATTGTTTACAATATGTTAGATTATGGATTTTAAAAGCAATTTGCATCAAAAATATCTACTATTTTCACCGAAAGAACAAAATTAAATTATTTGTTTGAGGTTGGAAGGATACGATTGTGGGTTTCATTATTGCATTTTATAGGAGACCAAGCGTTTTCCGCTACCGTTCTACTAAGATGGCTGTGTGCATTTTTATATCAATCATTTGAATTTTCTAATCAGAGTATAGCGACATGTTCAAGGTAAGGCGGGGCGGCGTCAGGCGTGCGAAGCGGGCGCGGCGCGCAGCAATGGCGCCTGCTCCTCTGCGCACAACACACACGTCAACGACACGACAAACGACACGACACACGATGCGACAAACGACACGACACACGATCGACTATTGTATGATGATCTAATAAAACAATGATTAATATAACATACAAACAACATCGAGTTTTGCTTTATGAATGTAGTAAATTAAATTTCAAAATGGTGGATTATAAGGAAAATGCAGGTTACATACCCATCTAAGTATCTAATATTCAATTATTTAAATATTTTCTAGTAAAATTATAGTTAAAATGATGACAATGCAATACAGTTATATATATCCCACAAACACATGCTCTAAAAATTTAGGTTTTTGAAAAATTATGATGCTTTATCAAAATAGGCCGCTTCTAAAATCTTTTTTAGGTATTTCGTAAAATATAAACGCTTATGAAATGTCCTGTTCAATGTCCCATTCGAATCCATTATTGGAACCTTCGTATATTTGACTGGTGTTTGGCATTTCTCCTTAGTTTTAGTTTTACGGTTGTCTGGAAGAAATCGCCGTGAGCGATTAACCTCCTATTGTAGGATACTGTAAAGCCCATTTATATTTGTATCGCAAACTGTGTCCTCAATAAAGATATTTTGATTGATTGATATTAAAAAAGGTTGTGTTATGATCGTAGCAAGTGAAGACCCTCTGCCTACACCCATGGGAAAGTGACATGATTGTGTATGTGTTGAAAGTGTAGTTGTACCTTGCAATTGCCTGTTGAGTAACGCAGTGATGCCGGGACCGTCGCCCGCCTTCTTAACGACCAACATCGGCTTGTCCTCGCCTTCCTCGTAGCTGTTGGGGAGGTGACCGTTGCTGACCGCCATTGTCTCGCTCACCTGCAAGGTTTGGGTGTGCTTTTAGCTATCGAAGAACTTAAAATGCTAACCTGAATTTGTATAAAGAAAAAATCGCGTCTGGGTGTTTTCTATAACTAATACGAGTAGCTGCGCCCCGCGGTTTCACTCGCGTAAGTCCCGTTCCCGCGGGCATATCGGGATAAAAAGTAGAAAGAAAGAAAGAAAAGAAAGAAAGAACACATTTATTGACAACACCACACAACACAAAGAAAGTACAAAACAAAATACAATTTATAAGAGCTATTAAGTACTAAGAAATCCTGAAAAGGTGGGCAAGACTGAGTGAACTAGTAAACTCTTATGGGATGGGAGTTGTCAAAAGGTCCAGACTCAGCTTAATGCTAACTTCACCTGGTACCAGGTGAAGAAGCGCTGGTTTTCGGTCTGGGCCTAAGGGAGAGTGACATAAACATAGTACATGATAAGTATAATAATTAAGTATATATCCTATAAAAATATTTACAAATAAGTAGGTATATCAAAATGAATATAAGTAAATAAGTATAAATGATAAAATAGGTGCATTATATGGAATAGTAAATAGATATAAATATGAATATAGGTAATTGCCATAAATAACTTTTACTGAGTGAAAAAAGAATCCTATCTAGTATTGAACCGACCAAGGGCGCGTCCCCTTGGTTCTTCGTGCGAGTTTCCATAGGTAAGCAGCCTAGCCACTGGTTTGCGTAGAAATTAATAACTTTTTAAAAGATAGTTTAAAAGAATTTAATGTATTTAAGACACGAATTGGAGGGGGCAAATCATTCCAGCCTATGTCACTCTCCATCCCTTCAACTATCACCACACAAAAAATCATGTCAATCCGTCGCCCCGTTTTGCCGTGAAAGACGAAGAAACAATAACAAACAAACAAACAAACAAATTTTACCTCTTTATAATATTAGTGTAGATTTACCTGCATAAGCTTATGTACAACGTCCCTGCCCAGTATATGGTCGAAGACGGACTGCAAGAACGTGTCCGACATGATGGACAGCTTCAGCTTGTCCCGATGCCAGACAAGTACGCGGGATTCCTCCATCGCCATTATAGACACCTGGAAATAGGAATACAGGACTTTTACAACATGGAAATAAGTTCGTTCGCTCGTATGGCCAACTCTGGTGACGGAGTTTTTAACCCGCCTAAAGGCCTACGTCTTTAAAAGACTATATTTTATCCCGATAGTTCCATTAGTGCACCTGTGCAAAGCCGGGACGTGTTGCTTCTCTCTTTCTATCTCTTTTATAAAAAGAGAGAGAGAAATAAAAATAAGAGCAATCCATGAAATCCATAGTCACTGTTCTTGGGAATTGCAAACTGTACACTCAATTAGCCACATTTAGGTCGAACTACGCCATGAACTTCTCAAATAGTTGCATCTAGCGTCTCAAGTTCCAATAGAACTGCTAACAATATCTTCAGGTCAATTGTATTAACATGGTTCATCAGTCTTTATTACAAATTTAATCCAAGGATATGTGTTATTTATTTATTGTGTCAAACTATAGCTAAACGATGATAACGTAAATGACAATGCTCTCGTTTTTCAATGGAACTGCTAACTAATATCTTAAGGTCAATTATAGTAAGATGGTTTATCAGTCTTTATTACAAATTTAATCCAAGGATATTTATTTATGTATTGTGTCAAACTATAGCTAAACCCTACCCATACAAAAAAAACGATCATTACGTTATCAGATGATAACGTTAATGACAATGCTCTCTGTTTTTATTTGCGTTCTCTGAGCACAAGTTTGTTTCAGTTTGATGAAGCTGAATTTGATATTTCGAATGCAGGTTCAGTTCTATAAAGCTGAATTTAAATGCAGATAACATTTCAAACATGTGAGTCCAATATCCGGGCCGAAATAAAGAATGCAATGCAGTCACTCACCACCATATTATTTATGTCCTATCTGACGGAGAATATATAATAACCCTGCTGTATTTAAAATTTATTGGACACGTATTTCAGGCCTATGTTTTACTTGCGGTTTAATTTAGTGCACCTAGATTTGGATTCACTTTAACTACTGCGGTTTTCAAAATGTTATACTAAAGTTACAGTTAGCCCCTTCCGCCCGGACCTCGACAACGAGTAGACGTGTTACCAGATATCTTACCATTTTTATTTATTAATTTTCTAAACAACTTACAACTATAAATTCAGTTAAAATATTCGGAGAGCATAAGAACAAGGAGGTCGCGCGTAACTGCCATAGAATACGAAATAGCAAACACTGCGAAGCTGCCACAGAGAAAGGAATAGTAATCGAGCCCCGCACTACTCGACTGGATTCCGCTACCTGTGCTGTGAGTCACCCCTTCCTTACGCACACTTACTTGCTAAACAAAAGCACCACACCTTTACTGCGCTTACTCTCTTCCGTTCATAGTCGCCTGGTACCCATGAACGTATTGAGCTCGGTGCCTTGCCGTTTCTGAGCTTTTCAAACGAGTTTGCTCGGCCGTTTATATAGGAGCCCTGCCACAGTCAAGTAGAAAATCAAGTTTGCCTACCTACCAAACTACTATACGACTAATCATTATACAACAAAAAACCCACTGAAATGGAGCTCCAACGCACTCCTGAAAAGGCAGGCTCCGACTCGGACTTGTACAGAAAAGATAAAAAAAACCCAGCACAATCTCAGCTAACAATGGGTAGAAAGAAACGTAAAGGCACATCCCCTAGTGAATGTTCTGTTGATGACAAGATGCACTACATGGAGGAGAGACTCACCCAATTGTTTTCGGGCCTCCGTGATGACATTGATAGCAAATTTAATAAAATCGAAACAAAATTATCCAACATCCAGAAAAACATGGGCGACATGGAAAAATCAATGGAATTTCTTATGGATAAATTTGAGGAAACAATAAAAAAGGTAGATCTGTTGGAAAAAACTGTGATATCAAAACAGCAACAAATTGACTACCTAGAAGAAAAAATGGAAGATCTTCAGCGCACCGCACGTAGCTCAAGTTTGGAGATAAGAAACGTTCCTACTACGCCAAACGAAACGAAAGAGGTGCTCTTAGACTACATCTCCACAATGACCAACAAAATCGGAGTCTCCGTAGCCTCCCACGAGATCAAGGATATCTTCAGGATCCCAGGAAAAGCCGAGACCAACAAACCCATCATAGCAGAGTTCACAACTACGATGCAAAAAAACAAAATTATAAAGGCAGTCAAAAGCTACAATTTTGCCAACAAGACAAGCAAATTAAATGCTTTCCATCTGGGAATCCGCAGCCATAGCTCGCCTGTTTTTGTAGTAGAGCATCTCACTAGCAAGGCTAACCGTCTCTATTATCTTGCTAGGGAACTCTGGAGAGCAGGACTCTTCAAATTCTGCTGGACCTCCAACGGAAAGATTTTCCTGCGAAAGACCGAGAGTGCTCCATTTATACTCGTTAAGAGTGAAGAGCAGCTTACTGCGCTCAAGCCTTTAAACTAAAATGGTTATTAGGAATTGCTCTCTTAATACCTAGCTCACCTATTTATAAATCCTCCCATATACTGAATATCCTATTATATTATATCAACATTACTTCTATATATGTACATATCTGTTTTTATAATACATTTATAATCTTCAATTCTAAAAGCCATCTCCTTAATAGTTTCAACTCTCTTAAAAACACAAGTAGCCACATGAATGCCAAACTAAAAATCTACCTTCAAACTCGTGCCATCGGCCCCTATGTAAAATATAAAGTCTTGAGAACGATCCACTTTGTTCCCTCTATCACAAAAAATGGATGACAAAATTATCCAACAATTAGACAACTTAACAATTGCATCTTCATATGAATGTTTACCTTCCGAGTGTATAGATAGAGTCTGTAACCAAAGCAATCAGCTTAAAATTATAACTCAAAACATTAGAAGCATTTATAAAAATCTTGATGCCTTCACTATATTACTCACATCTTTATTGCCGTTGGAATGTGATATTATTATCTTAACTGAATGTTGGCTATCCAGGCAAAAACCTCTTCCAACACTATCTAATTATAACTCATTTAATTCGACTTCCTACTCTAATCAAAATGATGGCATAGTTATCTATTATAAACCATATCTAGTCTGCCTATTTGAAGAACCTACGTTCGATGAAGCCACTTGTCTAAATATTACAGTTTCCCAACACACATCGATCATTGCAATTTATAGATCTCCATCATATCGGTCTGTTGATAAATTTTTACAGTCTCTTGAATCAGTCCTAAAATCTATAAAAAATACTAAACATGCAATTATCATAGGTGACATAAATATTGACATAAAAATAAACAACTTAGACCCGCTTAGTGCGGACTACCTAAACTTAACGTCTCAATACGGATTCCTGCCGGCAAACTATTTCCCCACTCGCGATGGCAACTGTCTGGATCATGCACTAATAAAAACAAAAAATCAAGCAATATCATTCGTAATTCAGAGCCCCACCACAGATCACCTGCCTGTACTACTATGCATTGCTCTTAATGACCTTACACGTACGAACAAAACCTCCTACTCAAAAATTAACTTTAACACTCTTTTAAATTATATGTACAAAAGAAAATGCGAACTAAACAAAATATTTACAATTGAAGATGCCAATGTAGCTACCAACTTTCTTATCGATATCTTTAATACGGCTATAGGCTTGAATAAAATAATGAGAACTATCCCATGCAAACAACGCACCAACAAACCTTGGATTACTCAGGGCCTGCTTCGATGTATACGACATAGGGATAACATGCATAAGAAAACTAGAAAACGTCCCTTCGATACTATCCTTAACAAAACTTACCTAAGGTATCGTAACTTCTGTAACAATCTACTAAAAAAGCTCAAAATCGCATTCCAACGATCGGAACTTGATAAAGCGGCAGGGAACCCAAAACAAACTTGGAAGGTAATCAAAAACATAGCCAATCTGAATCAAAACAAATCATCCCCAACCGAGTTGCTCCTCAGTGACCCGGATCCACATAAAGCCATTAATGATATAAACTCATATTTTTCTAATGTTGGACGATCTCTAGCAGAGGAAATTCTTAACCGCACTAACGGTACGAAAGTTGACTGTGAAATAAATCCCCAAACTCATCTGAATTCCTTTGTTCTTCTTGGTGTAGATCAGAATGAAGTGGAACTCACTATTATGAGCCTCAAAAATGATAGTGCTACAGGTTGGGATGGCATCTCGTCAAAATTACTCAAACTCACAAAAGATTTAATTTCTCCACCTCTTACGCATATCATAAATCTAAGCTTTGATTCAGGTGTATTTCCCGATGCACTAAAAAAATCGATTATCCTCCCAGTTCATAAAGGCGGAACAAAAACAGATGTCTTCAACTACAGACCAATTTCTATTCTTCCCGCACTGTCTAAAATATTCGAAAAGTTAATTAATAAGAGATTAATCAAATACTTGGAAGCAGAAAATCTACTATCTGAATCACAATTTGGCTTTAGACCCAACAAATCAACAGAAAAGGCTGTAACAAGCCTTGTTGACTTCGTAGTTACCAACATTGATGAAGGCAAGAAATGCATAGCACTCTTCTTAGACCTAGCAAAGGCCTTCGATACTGTCTCGATTCCCATCCTACTTAACAAACTGGAGAATATAGGGATAAGAGGAACTGCGCTACAACTGTTCGATAGTTACCTGTCAAACAGATCCCAACGTGTATCCATTAACAATCTGCTTAGCGATTCTGAAAATGTTTCTTATGGAGTACCTCAGGGCAGCATACTTGGTCCCACACTTTTCTTGGTTTTTATTAATGAACTCTGTCTCTATGCCCCCCCTGAAGGAAAAATATTTACATTTGCCGATGATACCGCGCTGGTCTTCAAGGCTACCTCATGGGAACAAGCCCAACATTATGCAGAACTTGGCCTGAACAATGTTATCTCTTGGCTCCAAAAAAACCTTCTTACGCTAAATATAGGCAAAACGAAAGTTATAACTTTTGGCATAAGAAGTCATAATCTTCCCTCGCTCAAAATTAAGGCCCACAGCTGCGACAATCTATTTAAAAATAATTTACCTTGCGACTGCCTGTTACTAAATCAAACATCTAGCATCAAATATCTTGGTGTATTACTTGATAGCCAATTAAATTGGATACCGCAAATTGAATCTGTTTCTACGCGAACTCGCAAACTTATCTGGATTTTTAAAAATATACGTCAAGTTGCGGACGGCAAATTACTGAATACGGTATATTACGCACTCGGCCAATCAGTTATGAGCTACTGTATTTCTGTTTGGGGAGGAGCCTCCAAAACTCACCTTATAAAAGCAGAAAGAGCCCAGAGATCCCTTCTAAAAGTAATGAAGTTCAAGCCTTTCCGTTATCCGACTTCTTCCCTCTACATAGAATGTCAACTACTAACAATTCGCAAATTATTTATACTACAATCCATTATCTTCTTCCATCACACAATTATTTTCGAATCTTCTCAAGGAACATCATATCGATCTTACAAAGGTAGTTATAATAAGTGTAAAACATCTTTTGCAAGACACCAGGGTTACTTCATGAAACCATTTCTTTATAAAAATCTTAACAAAATTCTTAACTTCTATCCCCTCTCAATATTCAACTGCAAACGCACTGTTAAAAACTGGCTTCTGGAACAAGATTATACCCAAACTGAAAAATTCATAACTCCCATATTATAAATTAACAATCTTTATTTATGTATTTTATTTATTTTTAATTATATAATGTTCTCTCAATTGTTATGCTTATTTTTATTTTTATCTACTATTTTACATATTTAATATATTTAGATATATATATTAGAAATACTTATATTGTTAATAACTTATTATTTTTTCTTCTTTTTTATGACTTTTTTATTTTCATTTTACTATGATATCGTTGTTTGGTTTCATTTTACTTCGCTTTATTTTAATTTAACTTATAATTACATAAGTGAAATAAAGTTAGTGAGTAAACACCAAATTAAAGAATTACATTCATAATTATAATTACTTAAGCTTCCCAATTATGCATGGTACCTAGTAAAATTTTTAGCTCGTTAAATGTAAGACATTTTCTAATACTTATACCAATGTAAAGTACCTAATGCAATTACTAGTAGGTAACAATCATATCACTTAATGTTATCCAATTTGCTCGAATAAAACTACCTACTGTAATTTATTGTTGTACGGCGGAGGGCATTGATATGCCAAAACACAGGGAATCCTAGTTTGGGTATCAATGTTTTCCAACCAGGAATATAATTTCTACACATAAGACTTTATTTTGTTAACTTAGGAACATTCTGTTATTTTATTGTCTGTTATATAACCTAATAAATTTCATTTCATTTCATTTCAGTTACTATAATAATTATTTGAGTAGTAGTAGTAGTAAGTAAGTAAGTTAGTTAGCTAGTTTATAAGTAAGTTACAAATAAAGATTTTTGATTTGATTTGATTTGATTTTATTTTAATCTTTCATGGATAAGCAAGTTGAAATAAAAGAAGGGAATTTATAAAATTGAAGAATTTCCAATTAAAGAATTTTTGGCGGTAAACGCTGATACGTTTTATCTTCCATTGCTCAATTAGAGCAATTTAAAATAAGAAGATTCTCGCAACTTTTTAATTTCGCCTTTAGATAGATAGATAGATAGATAGATAAACATTTATTCAGCACACACGAAAGGTACAGTAGAGAAAAGACAATGACACAGAAGGACACAAAACAAGCAGGCAGGTAGGTACAAAGAAGAAAAAAAAAAAAAACAAGCACAATTAAGACAAACATATAAACTAAAACTAGGTACCTTCCTGCACTGATAAGTCAACAAAAAATTAGCCCCTCCTGTGTAAGCAGTGTTGCCGAATGGGTCCAATCTCAGCGTGATCCTACTTCCAAACACAAAGTGAGGAAGTAGCGCTGGTTTTCAGATTAGACCTGGTTCAGTAGTTAGGTCAGTCGGAGCGAAAATACATAAAAAATTGTACATAACCTTAATAAAGACCTTTCAAGTCTAATTGACAGGATTAGTAGTCTGTGTCAGAAACCCAAGGATACCTCTCAGACGCATAAACCAATACGTCCATAAAAACTGCACGGATATTATCCAGACATCTACATCGAAAAACAACACAAAAACAACGCTGTTCATATAGTCCATGTGTCGAGACTACGAGTATGGAAATGAAGTCTGCACAGCGAATCTCGGCTACATTGAATAATAACGTAAGGATAGGGACACACTGTTACTATGCGGTGTTTTTAATTTGTCCTACAAATACAGAAATCATGAAGGTAAAGTTACCTATATAATGGTCGTCATTGATGGTAAAAATATTAGTAAGAACGAGAGCAAATGTGTTTATTTCTGTAGGACCTTAAGGATCACTTAAAAATGTATTAGTGCAGAAAGAAACTCGAATATCTCGAACTGTTAAATTAATGCCTTATTTTCGACGAAATAGGTAACTTAAAAGATTTACCTTTTAAAAAGAGCATTGACTTTTTCTACAAATTTAAAATTGAAATGGCAGTGATAATTTGCCAGACATTGTTACGACTGACGTGGGTCTCCCAGTCTCCCATCGAGACAACAGTGTAAAACAGACTTCTGAATTAATTAATGTCGACTTGAATAAAAAGCGAAACCTTTTGTTATAAATCCTATTATAGACGAATTGCTATACGTTATTTTTTTAGCAAACGTAAAAGGGCTTTTGTCCTTTTTTAGAAAAGTTAATTGGAGGTATTTTTTTAATTGGTAACTTACCATCATTTGTGTTTCAGGAAACGAATCAAAAAAATTATGTAAAAAGCGTCTATAGACCTTAGAAAACGTTTGGTACTCGTAGAACAGTTTTTAATTGACTATATATATGTGGCTGACTCTGATGTTTTTATCAGCCTTAAGACGGCACAATTAAACAAAAACAGGCAAATTTAATCTGAAGCATCAGAAGATATAGTAGTTTGACAGGGAATGCGGTGTTGATTGCTGAACTTCGCAGCAAAAGCTCTTCGTTTAATATGACGTCATACAATACATTTCACAGTTGGTACAATCGCTTTATATCTCTGTTAAATGTATACTATCTAAGCCGTCCCTGCGTGAGCACTTGGCTTAAGACATGGACCGCCTACGTAAAGGGAATTAGCTAGGTAATACGCGATGGAGCATTTTTATTGCACGCCGCTTCCGCTCCACTCTACAAGTGACTGTTTTTTTGTAATACACAGAAACAACAGGTTACAATACCCAGATATGCAATAAAGCGATATGATCTCCCTTTACATGGTAGGAAACAAAGATGCTTCAACAAGTTTTTACACTTAGTTATTATAAACTACGCAACGGATTTAAATGTGGTTTTCAGCAACAGTGACTTAAGAGAAAATTACCTTTCCCTTAAGTCACTATTGTTGATACATACAATGCATGCTTATGGTAGAAAAAGCACCGAGACGGTCGCTAGCAGATAAATTAAGTCAAGATACTAATGTACGAGCAACTAAGAGACTTTTTATGCATAGCATTGTAAGTTAATTTTGTGTATACGGTTTTGATGGTGATTTGAAGCTTTTTCGTTTCCCTATGACCTATGACAGTACCTATAAAAATCGGCATAATTTTGACTCAATACCCTCATTTAGTTAAAAAAACACCGAACGCAAATACTCCAAAAACATAAAAAAATCGTTTAAATTTTTCCATCCACGTAACGAGGAGTGATGCGCTCATTTCCGCAGCACATTTCCCCAAGACTTACCGAGTGGGAGGAAGCTGTGCTGTTTCCTTCACGAATAACTTTCCTGTGACTGTCGCAACCACTCTCAATGCAAAGATGTAAGGATAGAAATGACAAAAGAAAGACGTGAGAGATAAGGTCTATAAAATGAACGACGAATTTATAATCGAAATATCTCTGTAATATGTATTTATTATTGTAAAATATCGCTTTAATAATGTTTTCTTTTTTCTTGCCTGATTCTTTTACTGGTGTAGGGCGTTGTAATAGGCAATAGAGTTACCTAGCTTATAAGACTGTACATTTTTAAGTGATCTTTGAGTCCCTACAGAAATAAACATTTTTTTTTTCTTTCTGCTGTTGTTACCCGACTGTAGCAATTAGGGACCTAGACGCTTGCTGTATCTAATCTTGATCAGATGAAAATGATAGTTTACCTGAAAGAATTCGTCTGTGGAGACGCCGAACCATTCCGGAGAGTCCAGGAAATGGTGCGGGAACACTATGTGCAGCGCCCTCTGGTTCTGGGACACCACTAATCTGAAACAGCATAAGTAAATCATCAATTTTTGTCATTTACACGCCCCAGTTCGGCCTCCGGATGTAAAAGGTTTGATTTGCCGGGAACAAAATGAGAGTGCTCGAAATATACCAACACTGTTACAATGTAAGGTGGTTAAAGATGAATATCACAAAGTCATTCGTTTTGGAAGTATTTTTGCGTGTTTATAGACTGGGACATCATTATAAAAGTTAATGTGATACCGCAGGTGTTTCGATGCATAAATAAAATATTAAAAGAGAGGAGCCGTTGGCACAAAAGAAGATAACCTTATTTAACATAAGATCAAAATAAGTACTTATAGAGATATAGAAGAAGAACACAGCAGCTATTTTAATCATATTGTACATTGTATTTCATACTACAATCATATAGGTTAATGAGAACAGCAGATAGCTAAAATCGGTGAAATTTGCTCCCATTTACGTCCAACATGAGGTTGGCATTTAACCAACGGATTATAATGTGAAATGTGCTTCGGAAAAGATTAATCCCATTTGACTTGACCACAATCGGACCAGTGGTTTTGGTTTGTCAATTGTGGTGCAGAACCGGTAAGTTGCGGTGAGCTGTAGGTGACAGGTTTCGTATGTGGGTATCGGATAAATTTCAGTAATTTATAGAGGGATAGTGGCAAGTCAAGCAACTTAAGCCTTTACATATCTACCAGATAATTTATACAGAGTCATGATGCAAACTTTTTGTCTGAGTCTACACTTGACGAAGCACAGTAGGTCTGGGATATTGAGATGGAATAGGCTTGGCGGCACCTAAACCATCCTCTTAGCTCCTTAGATATATTGCAGGGCAAGCCTATTCTACCTAACGAGGTAGAAACTTAACAAAGTGTAGGCAAACATAACACTTTTTATATCAAATCTCCTCCCCATCAAAAACGTGGCATCTTTGTTGCTTCAGATTTTGAACTACTCAAAGAGCATTCCATAGAATTTGTGGTTAGCAACAAAAGCTAGTAATAAAAAAAACATTTTATATCATTATTGTCCTAATAGAATATACATGAAGGCTTATCCTTTTATCCTTAGAGCGGCATCTGGGTCCCTTCATTGCGTATAAATTATTCACGGCTGCTTCTAATCAATATGAGACAGGTCATGTTTCATTAGTTTCGTTTAGTGGATTGTGTGAACGAAGAATTAATGTAAGAGGATTGAATTTAGAGTTGATGAAAAACATCTTCGACCACACTTGAGATAAAGATTATGTTTAATTAGTTTTGACGGAAATGCTTCGTAGAAGAATACTTTTAACTGGAAGCAGAACAACTTTTGTGCATGCTTTGTTACTAGCTCTTTTTACCACACGGCGAAGGAGGTGATTTATTGTGTGTGTGACTGTATAGAGCAATATGTATCCGAGGATATATAATTGATCAACCAATTTTAATGTGGTTTCTTTTATTTGGAAGCTGAGATTATAGATACTAAGCTCTTTTCTAGTCAATGAATAATATTTTTAGCTCAATTAATCTAGATAAAATGAGAAAAATCTTGTCCAATAATACAAACTATTGCTCTGTAACAATTTATAGTGAAAACAAGACAAACATTATAGATCACGATTACTTCATAGAGCTCTGCTTAAGTGACAGAAGATTGTGAATAATGGGGCAAGTCCGTAATGCACCAGCTATTGCGGATGCATTTATTTTAAAGTGCTGAATTCGAGTCGTATCTTGTAATACATATCTGTTTAATAATGGAATAGCTAGCGCAGACTTTCTTGATAAACTTTTGAAGTTAAGCTACGTTCTGAGGAGATTGTAATTTGAAAAGCTGCAGTTGGTATTATAACCGCTGAGCGCTTCTATGCATCGGCCACGTTAATTTTTTGGTCCCGGCTTTTAAAGCTGTTTAGCCAAGTGCTTCTTGGCTAAACAGCTTTAAAAGCCGGGACCTAAAAAGGCGTCCTAAAAAATTCGACGCGAGAGTGGGTCACTAGCTCATAGCCTCATACGAACTTTACCGATGTTTGAAGTAAACAAGTCAATAGTATTATTTATTCAATAAAACCACAATACAAGGGACACATAAACGTCTTATGCGCATCATAACGCGCTGGGAAAACGGTCGGAATATTCAGTAATATTCAGGACCTGAACATGTAAATTGTGACGACTCATGCTGGCTGAGTTGGATGTGCTTGTTTGAAGGTTTGTGAGTTCGAATACCGAAAGACTGCGCTTGAATACAGTCTTGATCTTATTTCATCACACTTTTACATTCAGGAGATGAAAATGTGTTTTCTTAAAATTACGGTAACCATATTAACCTAAAGCTTTTAAATAACAGGCCTAATGATCCTGTCCTCCGCAGGTCTAACAAGTTGCAAAATGCGCGGGAAAAGTTTATTAAACGAAGTTTAATAAACCCTCTGTCGTGAGAAGCCGCTAATTAAAATGTGTACTCGTACGTACTGCCGCGGGACCGGGCGCACTGCAGGGGTTGGCTTCGTGCGGGCCCGTGTCAGGGACGCTGCTGGGACCCCCCGTATTAAACAAATCTGAATTTCATGTCACTAGAAGTTGTTAATAGGAATCCCATGTACTCGTATCTATGACTGGCTAACTCCGGTGACGTAGTTTTCGTAGGCATCAGAAACATTCACGTTTATAATATTTTATCTTGATACTAACTAACGAGGATTAATGGATTGTGTGAAATGCGTAAGGAAGTGGTGACGGGTGACAAAAGAAAACCATTTGTTACTCACATAACTAAGTGCAAGAGATTAAATATTTATATGGCGTTGCATAAGAAATAGTTGATATACGTTGAGGATAAGATCGCAATCATCATGATTAGTAGGTAATTATGTTTTTGATGTGTATGATATAATAATACAGCTATTGTATAACATCATCATTTACCACTTCATAATTTTAGAAACTTTTAAGAAAGTTTAAAAAAAAATATCAGAGTAATACGAAATCGATGGCTACTAGGTGTCAAATTATGTAAAGCTTATATAGATGATTTTGAGGTATTCCCCGTAGCGCACCCATTATTAAATAAAGAAAGAAAGAAAAATGTGTTTATTTCTGTAGGAACTAAAGGATCCGTTTTCAAGAAGTCTTATAAGCGAGGTGCTATTGCCTGGGATTTGAAGAGAACATAGCGCCTCCATTTAGCTGCTATTCATTCAGTAGGTATTCAACAATTATTATTTCCATCAAATTCCACATTGCAAAACAAATGTATAACACAATGTCAAGAAATCGTGTCAGCTCCCATCCACAATAGCACCTTGGATTAACCGTCCTTGAGATCCACCATTTCTCATTTCCATTGTGGAGGGAGACTCGTCCCTGACACGTCCCTGTTCATAACGTAAAGTGGCGACAGGCAACATAACGAGACGTAATCTTCATTACACGTCGACGTGTCGACGGAAATTCGACAAAGTTACTAAGAATTATTTTACATAAGGATTAATGTTCAACCGACGGTCAGCGCCTACCTTATGCGCTGGTGACAAACCACAGCAATTACAGCTGTACGCGCGTTGAGATTCGTTAGCGTTACTTACATTTCAGAAACTTTCAGGGAAGTTAAGTTAACTTTTAAGAACGGAGGCCTTTAGGCGGCCTAAAAACTCAGTCATCAGAGTTGGCCACTTACTCATTCGAACGAAAGAAATACATTCTATTGAAACAGCTCAGCTCACCATTGGTTGTGTATTTAATTCAGCCATAATACATTGTAAGATTTGATTGTCGGTGTAATGACGATGTTGGGGTGGGTTTTATGACGTTTTGGATTCCAGCTTTTTATTTCATACTTTTACGTGCAATGGAGATAGCGTCGTAAAGCTTAATCCACTCTAAAATTTATCGCTCGCTTTTCTCGTTTTATTTTTTCGCTTTCGAAAATGAGGCGTAGGTATTCATTTCGAATTGTCCGAGGTTAAGATGCCTAAAATATTAAACGAGGCAACCGAATACCTTTATGTTGCAACCATCTAAGAGTAATTTAGAGGTCTGAGCGAAATAACATTAAAACCTTTACATCTTTAGTAGATGATTTACCTATACAGCGTCAGGAAGCAATCTTTGCCTACACTTAACGGGACACTGTAGTGCTTGGGACATTGTTGAGATGGAATAGGCTTGTTCAACACTTATACCACCCTCTCAGCTTAGTCGGCCATATCCAATGGGAGGGAAGGCAAAATACGTGTGGAGCTGACTAGCCGCGATTCCTCACGATGTTTTCCTTCACTGAAGCTCGTGTTAAAATGCATTATAAACTTTTCGATACGAAAAGTCCATTGATACAGGCCGGATTCGATCCCACGACCGAAAGTCGAAGTACCAATCCATTTGGCCAACGCGGCTTTTTTTAAATAACATTAATTCTAAAGTATATTCCCATTTTTCCGGAGCACTTCCGCGGAAAGATGGCGGGTCCTTGACATTCGTTCAGCTGCTTTCATGCCCAAACACAATTCCCGAACAAGCGACCACAGAATAGATCGCACTGCGCTATAAAGGTCGCCATCTAATCGACTTGCTGAATATAATAAAGCGTGCCCCTGAAATTAGGGTTGCCACTGTTGCCTATAAACACTTCCTTTAATTTGGCATTTGATTGTCACGCTTCACTGGGAGCGAAGAATAAAACAACAACTTTCCCTTTTGTCTCGAGTCTTTTGGGATTTTTATTGTTGACAGACAATAGATTGATTACGACATATTCAAAGATTGATTACGACATATTCAAAGATTTAACTATTTATGTCCTTTCAGATAGAGAATTTAGGAGTAGGTTATTTTTACAGGAGTTTATTTGTTTTCAGTATTTGTGTCAACCCTATGTGGGATAACAAAATCTAAACGCGATAACCTCAAAAATCTCTCTCTTTCAGACGCAGTACCATCTTTAAAAAACATCATTACAAGAACCTTTATTACCGATTTATACTATGACTAGCAACACGTCCCGGCTTTGTACGGGTATACTAATAAAACTAATGAAATAAAATAAAGCCTTATAACCATAACGACGACCTATTTTACACATCGGTCTTTTAAGTGAGTAAATTACATTATATGGACGACAATTTACTTCATCATGAAACGTTAAGCTACATAAAATAATCGTTGGCCTTCAAAGCAAATGCATATTAACGATGATATTTGTTTTATTCATTATCTTCAGTTGATAAGAGTATATATACATATACTTTCTAAATAACTCAGCTGTTCAATCATCCCACGATCCAACCCACATATCCATTCGAATTTCATCAAATGGGTGACCCCGATTCTCTGTTGCCATGACACCCTTAATCTCGCACAGATTGATTATGTAAACAGCTATCGAACAATCGTATTGATACTATCAATTAATTTATGTCAAGGTCAATTAACTGCTAATGAATATCTTAGTAAGAAGCTATTATAAGCATTGTTTTGAACAATACGCTAAAAATAAAGTTTAATAAAGAAGATTAAAATGAGTCTGGGTCTTTTTATTCGAGAGTTCTATTCAACATTTCCTATTTTCATTATCAGTTGCAATAAAATAAATAAATATCCTGGGACATTCCACACAGCATCATCTAGTCTCAAGCTAAGCAACTTAATGCTTGTGTTATGGTAACCAGATGACTGATATAATACTTTTTTTGTAAATACATACATAATTATTATAGATAGAAAACACCCAGACACGGAACAAGTATCTGCAGAACATAAACAACATTTGTCCCAGTTTCAGTTGCAATGCAATTACATAGTTCAATCAAAGCAACAGTATGTTCGTATGAGCTAGTCGCAAAATCACCAGCAAAGCAAGAATAGAGACAAGCAAATTGTTTTTATCAAATGTCGTTTTAGCTATACTTGTTTTTGCAGCTAAGCATATTTTTTATTTGTATCAAACATCCAAATAGGACAACCGTAAATAAAATGTTTGCTCTTCTTCTGTCATTCTATTTCTATCTGTGAAAACTTGTAATTAGCCTTATGCTTCTATCGACTCCTTTATAATATGTATTTTTGTGCTGTTAGTTCTCCTAAAAAATAAATAAATAAATAAAACACTTTAATCTCCCGAGAGCAAGCAAACGCAAATATCTCAGATAAATTCTAAAATACAATTGACATCCATCTCCTGCCGTCATCGTGGCTAAACTCGGCTGCAAATGCTACAATAAAAAGAGACGATCAAAACCGGGTACTCAACAGCGAGCTGTTATAACTGTAATTGTTTTACTGTAAAGCAGGGTTTAATCCAATAAAGTTGGAATAAAATAGGATAAAGTTGGCAACACAGGTTAGAGCTGTCAACACTGTTCAATAAACTACGGACCACCAACTCATCTAGCCGTGTAGCATGTAATGTATCTGATACTGTACACACACTTTGCCATTTTAATATTAGTATGGATTATAGTTCGCTGGTGGGTACCCGTATTAGAAAGAGTCGATCAAAGCTTTATTTACAAGACGGCTGAACGCTTCTAAACTTGGCTATTCCCGAGCACTTAGCTCTACTTAGCCGACGCTTTTAGAGCTAGGTTTATAACTCTATAGACTGCGGTGAGCTGTGACAAGTCTGCTTTTATCTTTGCACGTGTTAATTGTGTAATGGTGTGATAATTCATGGCTTATAGTAAGTCAATAAACTGATAATGTTATTTATCATTTATGAATCCTATAAAGTACTAAATTATCAAAATTGTTATGTTTATTGGTTGATAATCAGCATTATAAAACAAAGTCAGTTAGTTATACTATTTATAACTTAGAAACGGCTGGATCAATTTTTATGCTCAATCAATTTTGAATTTTCAAATGGAAGTAAATTTTGCATGGAACGGTCATTTACAATCTTAATTCTGAGGCGGAACGAAGTTCATTAGGTCAGCTTCAGCTAGTATTTTGTAAACATTTATTCCACGCTCTATAGAAATACCTCAAAGATTCTAAATTTTCCAAAACAAAAACTTTAAATGAGTACGTAGGTATTCTCATTCGCCAAAGCGTATATATTTCTAATGTCGGAGTATAAATCGTGTAAAATACAACATCTGCACTGGCCACGTGATGTGCAATACTATAGTGCCTGGCCGTAAAATAAAATCTGGTGCGACTGTAAATTCTTTTCGTGCTTTTTTTGCAATACAGAATCCAAAAGTGAACAGGCTATAAAACCATGAAAAAGACGTTTTATATTGTTGTTAAACAAATTGCCACGTTTTACGAGAGTGTAAAGCTATCTCTTGAATAACATAACTTATAACGTTTTGGTTGCTTTATAATATGCTTTTATTAGCGTCATTTCAAAACATCAGATTCATTTTTAATCTCGGCTCGGACACATTACAATGGATTATAAATATCCAAAAAAACATAAAGACATCCAATTTGCATGACTGAAAATTTAAACAGAAATGCCTGCTTTTTAACATTTTATTTACTTTTAGCATATATTGTAATGAATGAACACTGAACAGATATAAATAAAAACTTAAAAGGAAACACGAGGTCGACAAGGCTGCGAGTTACAAAGTGATTAACCAAAACAAGTACGAATTTCAAGGTGCTCGTGCTATTTTTGGTGATAGCCCAGCCCCAACACATTTCCCTGCTGTCAATATCAGAGAGAAATTAAGTAAGTACTAGAAATAATTTAATTTTAAAATAAAAATTTTACTGCGATCATTATTATGAAATCTGAAAGTGAAAAGATGGGGGTTGGCGTGGTTTGTGATGAGAACAGAAAAAAAGACTGCTTGATGTACATATAAAGAAAGAAAAGAAAGAAAAATATGTTTATTTCATAGGACCTCAAGGATCGCTCGAAAACGTACAGTCTTAAAAACTAGTTGACTCTATTGCCTGTTCCAAAACAATTCCCTACACCAGGGAAAGAATCAGGCAAGAACCTGGTAAATAAATAAATATCCTTGGATATTCCACACAGCGTCATCTAGTCCCAAGCTAAGCAACTTAATGCTTGTGTTATGGTAACCAGATGACATATGGATGTAAGTAGTGATATACCAAGGAGGAGCTGGGTTGATTTCAGATTTTCAGATTTTTATTTATTGGCCATAACTATAACATTGGAGGTTATACAAGGCAAGTCATTAATGATACAATTTGAAAATAATATTAAGATAATTATAAGATATTAGGTAGGTATTACACATTAGTTATAAGATACAACAAGTTATTATTCCACTATAGGTATGTCAAATCAAATATAATGCGAAAAGTAGTTCATTCAATGTCATTAGGATATGGTATAGATAAATTGCTTTCCAGAAATTCGGTAATAGAATAGAATGCATGGCTTTCAAAAAATCGTTTAATAATAAGTTTAAAGAGATTATAATTGTCAATGTTTGTTATGTCAACTGGTAATTTATTATATAGTTCAATTTTATTTGATTCTCCATGTCTTTGTACCTTTGCAAGGCGTACCTTTGGTTTGATTAGATGATGTTTGTTCCTTAGGTTGTAGTTGTGTTTATCTTGTTTTTGTATGTAGTTTCCTTTATTACTATGTATTTATAACAGACTTTTATAAATGTATAGTGATACTACGGTCATTATTTTATTTTTCTCAAAAAACTGCCTAGCTGACGTTCTTCTGTGTAATCCGCAGATTATTCTTACGGCTCTTTTCTGGCAAATCAAAACCTTGCCCACAACGACACTGTTTCCCCATACTGTTACAGCGTAGCTTATTATGGAGTGAACATAAGCGTAATACACAGTCAATAGTGTTTTTAAATTAACGATTTGTTTAAGTCTTAAAAGAGCATAGTTCGCACTTGCTATTTTTTTGCACATATTTTCGATATGTGTCACATGGCTCAATGTATGGTCTATAGTGTACCCAAGGAACGTATGAGACATCGTACCTTCTGCGTGCTTCGTTCGTTTCGCTTTATATTGCATTACAACGCTTTTATTCGCATTAAGTACAATGCCGTTAGCCTCAAACCAGTTTGTTAGAATCTGGATTGAGTCTTTGATTTTATCTTCTAATTTTAGTTCTGTTTTATCTTTTATGCCCACATGTGTGTCATCCGCAAATAGGTTTATAAACGCCCAGTCAGGCACACATTTGGGTAAGTCATTCACATAGATAAGAAAGAGAATTGGTCCTAAGATCGAACCTTGCGGTACCCCTATGTTTATAAGTCCTTGGTCCGAATTTATACCACCTATACTCACTATTTGTGTCCTATTACGCAGATATGTATTCATTATGTGAAGTTCTTTACCTTCAAACCCGTAGTATTCTAATTTTTTGAGCAGAATATCATGTCTAAGGCAATCAAACGCCTTAGATAGATCGCAAAAAACACTCGCACATTTACTAGATTCATCTAATGCCCTAAGTACATAATAACTGACATTTCTTATAGCCATTTCAGTGGATTTCTTTTGTCTGAATCCATATTGAGCCACAGTAAATAATTCGTTATGCTCAAAGTACTCTACGATTCTATTTTTAATAATAGCCTCTAATAATTTCGATAAAGTCGGGAGAATACACACTGGTCGGTAGTTGTTGAGTTCTCCCTGTGCTCCCTTTTTAAATAATGGTACTACTCTACCAGCTTTGAGTGCATCTGGAAATACTCCTTCCAATAAGCAATCGTTAATTATGTCACACACTGTTTCCAATAATAAATAATTACTCAATAATAACTGCCGCACTAATTTGGTATTCATGTCATAAATGTCAACGGATGTCTTACTTTTCATATTTTTTACAATTATTCTTAATTCAGAGTATGTCACTGGGTCAAATTCAATTTTATTTTTAGGTTTGTTTGTGTTTTGTAAATATTCTATACATTTGTCTATTTCAATATTACAATTATTTGTTAGGTTTTTAGCTATATTCCTAAAAAAGTTATTAAAAACGTTTGCTATAGCGGTAGGATCCGATACTCGTATCTTATTTTCGTTGTCTACTATACTGCTAATAACTTTATGTCCAGTTCTTTTTCTATTTGATTGCTCATTAATTATCTTCCATGTTTCTTTAATTTTATTTTGTGATTTATGTATTCTTTGTGTATATGTTTGTTTTTTTGCATTTTTCATTACTTTTCGTAATACTTTTCTGTACATTTTGATTTTAGTTCTTAAGCCCTCACTTGGTTGCAATTCTTCCAAAGTTTCCATTTTTTCTAGATTTCGTTTTGATGTTTGTATACCTTTTGTTGTCCACTTTTTGGCCGCTCTTTTACAGTTACTGTACCGTTTCTTTGGAAAAGCTACCTTGAAGTAGTATAAAAAAGCATTCATTAGTATAGATACTTTATTGTTTGCATCCTTGGTGTCGTCTATTTCGCGTTTAAGTTTTACATGGTCCCGATTAAACAGGAAATGAAAGTAATCACAATTATTTTTCGAGAATTGTCTAATATATTGGTTGGTGGTAGATATTAATTTTTTTCTTGAGTCAATTTTAAATGTTAATTGTATAACATTATGCTCGGATATTTTAGTATTTAACACTCTTCCTATCACATCTTCAAAGTTAACTATGAAGTTATCAATGCACGTTGCGCTTGTCCCTTTCTTAGTTGTTTTTGTCCTTGTTGGTTCATTAATAATAAATTTACATCCGAAGTTATCCAAAATATGTCTAAATTTTTTTGTGTTGCTAGAATTTGTCAAAATGTCTACATTGTAATCGCCGGCTACGATAATTTTTTTCCCTTCTCTACATACTCTGTGGAGCAACTTAGTTATAATATCAAAAAACAGTGCTATATCTCTTCCCGCTCTATAAACACACACTACCATAGTTTTAAGTTCTCGTATCTCGATTGTTGAAATTTCGCAGTTCATTTCAAATGATAATCTATTTAAATCTTTTCTAACCTTAAACTCTATTCCCTGTTTTATGAATATAGCAGTCCCCCCGTGTTCGAATATTACTCTATTAAAATGCGTTGCAAGTTCAAAACCTGCAATTTGCATACTCTGCAGCTGATGGTCATATGCCCAAGTTTCCGTCAGGCACAGAACATCACAGTCTGTATCTTCTACCAAACTTTCTAATTGTAAGTACTTACTATGAATACTCTGCACGTTTGCATGTACTATATTAAATTTTATCGATTGATTTGTGTCGTCTGGCCTATGTGAAAATTAGAAGTCTTGTTCTGCTCCGAGCTCACGCGATCATTTATCTTTATAAAAGTCAGTGCCGATGATCTCTTAAAGCTAACCTCTCCCTTAACGTACCTTTCTAACACTGTGGCTAGTAAGTGCCGTTTCTCCCCAAAGGTACTTCTATTAAAATTAACGTCAATGTAAGCCATGTTTTCATTCATAGATACTATTTGTACTATTTTGTTATTTAAATTATATATGTCATTGTTTTTATTGCCATTGTACAAAAAACCTGTTAATAAAATGTTGAATTTACGATCTGGAATTTCAATTATCTTTTCAACTAGTTTAATGAATTTATTACGATAGGAATAACGGTTAATGTATCTTGTTATAATTATAACCAATGTGTCTCCCTCCTTTAACTGTTTTGTCTTTTCTTCTACATTCCTTAAAATTTCTTCTGCGTCCGCTCCTGGTTTACAGTGATTAGTTATCTTAACACGCTGTGTAATGTTGTTTGTCATGGTACGTCCTAAATCTTTACCTACTTCATCAGATATTATCATCGTCTCTGGAATTTCATCCCTTAATCTTATTCTATTGTTAGCATTCTGTCCTGTGTTGGTACAGGTATTCATGTCCTCATCTTGTTTCTCCTTGCGCATTTCGTTATTTGTCTTCTCTTGTGCTGAACATGGGCTGGAGGAGCATATGTTTTCCTGAAGTCTAAGTTCTGTTTCAAGAATTTTGAAGTTTAGTTTCTCTTGTTGTTTTGTAAGTCTCATGCATCTTTTTTGCAATACTCTTGATTTTTTTTCCAATTTACGGATCGTACGTGTAATTTTCTTTCTTGTATTTTTAACATTCTTATTTTTATTAAATTTTATTTCTATGCCTTTTTCAGTTGTTATGGTTTTCTTAGGAATTTTTGTATTTTTTTCGCCTATTTTATTTTTTTCTTTTTCTATTTCTAACCATTCAGAAAGTTCTCGAATCTGGTTTTGTAGTTGCTCAATTTTTTCTGCATGTATGGTTGAAGCGCCTTCTATGGAATTTTGAATACAGAGCCTTGGCTTTTTCCTATTCCTATTTTTACTCGGGGTTGCGAATGATTCATTAAGTTCAATTTTTTTATATATCTCTATGACCCTATTGGATTTTTCTATTTCTTTTTTCTGTTTCTCGTTCTCTTGTAGTAATTTATCTACCTCGGCGTTGGCTGATTTGAGACACTTTTCTAAATTAAAAATTTTATCTTGGAGTTCAGTTATCGATACAGTTTGATCTAATGGTGTATCTGGTAAGCTATTTCTCGTTGTATCCAGTATCACCGAACCAGACAGATTTCCTAGTGAATTGGCTCTCGGGCGTTGACGAACTCTGAACGTAATGTTATCGCAATCCATTTTGATCCGATTTTTTAAATCGATTTTGAATCGATTTTATTCCTGCACCATAACCAATCGATGAATTTAATCGATTATTTTATATCCGCATCGGTCCGTCATGTGCTGTCAAGTTGACATATCGCTTGACGTTTGTAGTGCGAATGACATTCAATATTTGCCCAATCAGCTGGTTTTCTCAAGTAAATAAAGTTTGCTGTTACCGCAAAGTTATTTAGAATAATCTTGCAAAACTGTTGAATTTTTGAGTTTTACTAAATTTAAAGAGTTAACCGACCTTTTTGTGTTCTGGTGGTGTAGTAAATTCCGTGTTTTCGGCTTCCAAACTGTGAGAAATCTCCAGCGAAATGTATCTCGTGGTCCCAGCTATACGGATGTACTATTTTTTTCAGGCTCCGTCGGCGAATGTTTACAGTTCGAGGGCCGGGGGGGGAAAGTTGTCATGTTGCTTGTGTGAAAGTTGTCATGAGAAAGAAGAGGAGAGGATGTTAACGATGATTACAAAAATATGTAATTCATAAAATAAATTTCTTCAAATCTATATTACTTCGAGTAAGAGATCAAACAAAATCTACTTCAGTGATTGGCTGAAGACAAGAACGATTCGAGTTCAATGAGCAATTATGACATCGTCTAGAGATCGACTACGAGCGCGAGGGATTACTTAAAGGACGAGCAATTTATAGAACGGCAACAATCGACCACAATTGCCGATTTTATGATTGCAATGAATTTGCTCTTGATTGTTTGAGACTTGAATTCAATAACCATAGTATCTGTCATTTGTTTTCAAATTAGGAAAATTTATTTCTATAGATCAATGTCGCTCGCTACTGATTCATTCAAACCGTGCGCTATCGTATTAGTAAATATTATCACGACTGTATCCGAGCGGTAGACATTTTTTTTCAGATCTTTATTTAATTCTTTAGATCCTTTGAAGATGTCTAATGGGGGTAGTCAAGGTCAACCGTATTAGTATATTTATTAAAATGAGTTGGCATTGACATGCCTTGCCTACGCATAAGAGTCAAATCACACCCGAAGAATTAGAGTCGAGGTTTTTACTGCAATAACTACAGGCAACTGTTCCATGTAACAATTCCAGACTAATAAAGTCCAAGACTAAAAATTGATCATTGACCGTCTATAGCAAATTTGCATATTAACAACCACACCGATAAAGTTGCAAAGCGTCGCGCTTTTAAATTGCTCGAGTAAGAGCACATTTAAGATCGATAAAGATACTGGAAACCGGGTCTGAGCTTTGAGCACCTGAATAATATAACATCTTTAACCAAAAATCCCTGAGTAGTCAGATGCTTTTGTTGAAATTGGCTTGGACAAGAAATGATCTTGAGTTATTTATAAGGAAATGTTTCTGAGTGGTTCACACCCCGTTCTTATTACAAAAAGTAAGATTACATTTTCTGGCGCGGCAACCTTATATCCTAGTAGATGATTGATGGCACATGCTATTTTTTACTAGCATTCCCTTCGTGATAGGTTCCAGGCGAACCTACGTAATGAAGCTCATTTTGCAAGCAAATGCAAGCATATTTGTTACCAAGTCTTTAAGACTTTTAGAGGTCGCTGACCGGAAGGTTTGCATAAACTGTTTGCAAAGTTTTTTAAGATTTCTGTGTTGGTTGGAAAGTTTAAGGTTTAGCATTTAATCCCAAATCCTCAGCTTACATTTGAATAATCATGCTCGTATAACTCCAGAAAAAGTTTTATAGGATTCATTAAATATTCATTTGAAATATTTTAGTGGGAAAGGCAGAGATGGACTAAAACCAAAATAACCTTTAATTAAAATATTTTTTCAACTAAAATAATGGCAACACAGCAACTTTTATTTTTACAACATAAAAAGTATATGAAACTTTTGACAGATAACAACGTTGCTATGGCGAAAGTCTTTCTTACGGCCATCCGTAAGTTAGTTATAGGAACCGGGCGTTTGTATACTTCTGTAAATATGACAAAGTATCTGTGACATACCGAACAGTCGTTAAGCCTAAGGAGGTCGCATTCGCAACTTCGCAAACTGGTAGCAATTGTGATGGCAATATGGCAAGTGGTAGCCGGTCAGGCGTGTATTACGCAACACCACTGACCGAAACCATACGTGCTCTTACTTTCAATGGACTTGAGACATACAGTCAATGAAATCGATCGGTTTTGATACAAGTTTTTTGTAAGCCAGTGATAGCGAAAGTGTTTTGTTCAATCTAAAGTATTAAATAACCGCTATGAGATAAGATAGCTTTATAATTGTTTTGTGTATTTTCCTTATGCATAACTTGTTCCTGTACGTAGTGATTGTTTGCACTATAGTAAGAGACGTGTAAATACTATTCCCAGCAGGGTGAGTTGAAAAGTAAACAAAGATCAATTTGAAGTTGAGTATAGATAAAGTAATCAAGCTTTTATATAACAAAAAATTTAAACATACCACATCATCAGTCAGGCATAATAGAGTAAATGCCGTGACGGAGACCTTTGAGCGGCCTAAAAACTCCGTCACCAGAGTTGGCCACTTGCTCATACAAAGGACTAAACGAGATTTAATAAACCAAACAAATACAGTACCGAACTTCCATAAAACGAATTGATGACGTTCAAATGAAATATCAAAGTTTGGACCAAACGATCGGGTTACCAATTTTAAAGTTTCGAGACCCCCATCGGCGTTGCCTTGAAACATTATCCTTTCGGCTTCGCTTCGCATTTTAGCAAGAACATGTTAAACACGAATGATCGTAAGTAAAGTTTCTACATAACTTACGAGTATTTACATAGACCTCCCTTATGGGAGGATAGACGCTCGCTCTTATAAATGAGGGCTTTTTGTACAGTCAGCATTTTGTACTAGACAAGTGGAAAGTGCATTTTATCTAGATTAGACTAGCATTTTATCGGTTAAGCATTTTATCCGTCGTATTTTGAGAACAATAATTTTGAAACACAATATACGACTGTTATCGTGTTTTAATTACAACGACAAATTGTACAAAATACTTCAATTACAATAGATAACATTGAACTTCTCAAGTTACTAAAAGAGATGAAGGTTAACTTTTATCTCTGAGTAAAGTCATGTTAAATACTACAGTTATATTGTCTTATGCCTGAATTTTATAATCAACGTACGGATGTCCGTTGGTCCATCACCATAGCAAATTTGTTTTTAAAACATGTATGAAGCTTTTTGACAGATAACAACGCTATGGCTAAAGTCCTACGGCCATCCGTAAGTTAGTTATAGGAATCGGCCGTTGTTAAAACCGCGCCACCAGAAGTATCATTGACAAGACGAGAAAGAAGACATTCTTTTATAGTTCTGAAGGACACCATTGCAGTTTATTTTATTTAACCACTACTACGATTCACAAACTTACTTCACAGTACAATCCAGAAAATCAACTCAATGGACCAATAGTATCGCATTTGGTAAAATTATTCAAATGACAAGCAGACTGGTTCAATAATGACGTCATGCTTGTCTCGAGGAGTAATCAACACTGATAGCATCGTTTGAAAGCTCTTAGGGTATAATTTCGAGTCATTATCTCACAGCGTCGTAACATTTTGTGAGACGAAGCTGTTTGCTGAAGGATCTGCTCCACAAACTGTTTGATCAGGGATTCGTGCAAAAGATAAATGAATTATGTGATAAGAATTTTTCTTTTCGCTTTCAAGGACTCTAGAAGTATTACCAAGAGTCCACAGGCAATAGTCACCTAGCTTATAAGACTGTACATTTTTAAGTGATCCTCGAGGTCCTACAGAAATAAACACATTTTTCTTTGGATAGAAGGATATTTGTGACTACTTCGCGCAAAAGCTGAACCGATATAGGCTGACACATGGAATATGCATAAATTATGACCTGGAATAACACAGAATACTTTTTATCAGGGAAAGCCGCAGGTGGATAATCGTAGAATTTAATTTAAAGAGTCAACTATATGATAGAACAGGTAGACTGTAGGTGGTTGGAGCCCACACGCAATTAATCCAATAAAGATAAATTCCAAGAAATAAAGATATAAGTATTTCTTCCTTAGGCAGGTACTTGAATAAGGTGCAGCAACATAAGAAAATAACCAGTTAATGAATCACTAAAGGTCAATGTTACACATTCTACCGATAAAAACATGTTGTCAAAACAACTTACGTGTCGGCATTTCCTGAGATTTTAATCTTAATAACAACTTAAACAATTAACTAATACTTTACCAGCTCATTATTTATCTGTGCTCTTGGTTTACTTAATGTTCACTAGACAAACTTGAAAATCGCTTTATCTTTAGAAGCTCGGAAAGTGTTTTAAGATTTACGAAGAATAGAATAATATAAAAGATGACATAATATCTACCACGCTTATATCTCGTGAATAAAACCAGGCCAACATGACTTTAAAAATAATAATATTAAGACACGTCTTCACATAATTAGTTTTTAAATTAGTTTTCGTAGTTACACATCAGAAATAACTAGGAACATAATAAAACATCATAACACTAACTTGTTAAAAGAGTAAAAAGTACTTTCTTGGAAGCACTTAAGTACTTTAAAGAGAGCGCTAAGAATTACAGTGACTTAGATGGATGGTTTGTGTAAAATTTAATAAGAGAAAAAGGGGTAAATGTTGCGATGACGAATGCTAGAAGCATAAAAAAAATAAGAAAGAAGAACCATGTTGTCCCGACTTCACTTGGGACAAAGGCAGCAAGAGGAACTTAGGCACAATTTAGAAGCATCGTGTAACCCGAAGAGCTGCAGTACGTGCTAAATTCAGTGACTGAAACTAATTCAGCCTGCATAGTCCAAAATATTACCCATCAATGGGCGATTCCGTTGGACTTATGAGTTCCAATTAGTCCCAAACCACGCGTGGAACCATTAATACAAGTGTGACTAACATTAAGTGGCATCGCTGCCTGCTTCACTAGACACGCAATGAAATTGATTATACATTGAATAGCACGATACAGCGATAAACATTTACTGGCGCTTTTACATTGACAATGCTGAATAGAAAGTAGGAAAAAATATGATAACAACATGACGATAATTAAGAGAGTTTTATTATCAACCTTGGAAGTTTACGGAAAATTATGGAAATGATAAGCAAATTATGTAAGTCGTGATGACTCGCAAGATCCTTGATAATGATTTAACACATCTAGATATCAATGTGCACAATATCATTTATTTTAATGGGTTTTGAGTTTCGAATAGGCAAATTACAGGAGAAAATTTACATAATCCCTTTTAGATTTATCTAATTGTGTATTATGATTTATGAATAGTAGAAGGAATGAGTATTAGTAAACGGAGCAAGCATTTGTAGATCGTGCAACCTAAAAAAAATTACGTTGAGTAGGCACAACATTTAACTACCCTACCGTTACTCCACTGTATTTTCACAGAAGCTTAGGTGAGGCTGCCGGCTCTTTCTTTCACATATCTATCATTTTTTTGGGTAACAACCCGAATAACCATTATTAATTTGCACACAAGACCCTTAAGATATATAATACTCACTTGCCAGACAGCACCAGCGAGAGGCTGTCGACCTTCGTGACCTTCTCATGCGCGTACAGCTCATGGCACTTGAGATGCCGTACGTTCCGCATGCACATCAGCACCCTTCGGAACTGCCGTCTGGACACCCGCAGTGGCTTGAACAGCGCACAGTATACCTGAAACAAGAGAAATATCTTTTAGACTGGATATATTAATTTGAGAACAGGCCAGGTCCAAAGTTAATAAGGATACTTTGGTGCTCTTCTATGAGAGTAAACGAGGTGAAAAGGTGTGTCAAGATCAGGATCGTAGCAAGTTGATAGAGATATCTGCCTACTTCTATGGGAGAAGCGTGAGATAGATTTTATGTAGAAAATACTTTTCAAACTAAGCCGTGCTGGCCGACCAAAGTGTGATGAACGATACTTAAATATTTAAGTAATAACCGATAAGGAAGTTATTTTTTGATAGATTATTGGTGACAAAAGTCAAATTATGACAAAAAATAAGCACTTTAATTAGTGTTTCAGTATTCGGGGGTTCTATCGTTCAATCAGTAGAACCTCTGCAATCTTATAGTAACATCTCAAGAGCTAGGTGAGTGTACGTTAATTCGTACCATCTGAATCAAGATATTTCAATCATCTCGCTTCATGATTTCCCACATAAATTCTACTAGAAAACTTGTAATTGTATGCGGCGTTCTTTGAGTAGCTGACTAAAAAACAAACAATTGCAGTGTGTACCCAATTAAGCAAATTACCATGGCCTACACAATGCATTGTGTGGTTACCTTGAGATCACAAGTTCACAACAGCATCTCACGTACCGGTGTATTAAACTGCGGACTCTCATACCAAAGGATAGATTATCCAGCTGACCTGTTGGTCAGTTTGAGAGTTAATCCCACTACGCTAATAAGTTCCTTATTGGCTTACTTAATGGGATTTATTCTTAAACAGCTTAAACAGTACAGAAAACAACTGAGGAAACCAGTTAAAAAACTGTTTAAAAAACAACTCTTGTTGTTTGTTTGAACCTAAAATGTAACAAACATCAATAAATAAGGAGAACCTTGTGAAGCGTGATTTCTGAGAAACTGACTAACAAAACAGACGCTGTACGAACCAAAGCAGACATGAATGAGTTTTTCGCGACAAATTTTCTATTCGTTAAAACTATCCTGGAGATTTGAGGACTCTACAGAAAATATATTTTTATCGATAGATTTATTAATAAAGGACACTCCGTATTATTATGTATTTATTCTAATATAAACACATGTTTTGGACTACCCTAAACTTAGATCTTCAAAGAACCTAAAAAAACTCAAGATCTAAAAAAAATTTGTCTACCGCATCTTGGTTTCAAAATATTGGAATCGATTTACGAAGACCCAAGTAAGTAATAAATTTGAATATTCAGACCCAAGAATAACTCTATATGATTGAAAGCGTTATTTTCAGGCGAAAACGATTTTTTTTGGAGCACGGGAATCTCAGAGCAATCATCTACGGGAATGTTCAAGATATTTTTTTAATTATTTTGCCATTTAAAATTCTGCTATCACAAACCCACGTAAAGTAAATTTACATACCAATAAAGTTATCTGTTCGACCTTGTGAAAATACACAGGTATAATTGGATAATAATGTAGCATTACTGGTTGTTACGGATAAAACTAAAGCAAATAGATTGTTTACATAGTCTCGCCCAGGCAAATACTAGATTCAAGAGAAATGTAAACAATCCAAATTGGAAAAGAATGATATTGAATACGAACTTCCGATGACATAAAGTTGCAGGGGGCTAAAATGGCTGTTCGAGCATTTCTGCTAGCAATTCATAAAGTGCATTTATTTCATGAATTGTTTAGCATTTTCACCAAAACATGATAGAATGGCTCAAATTGATTCGTTTTATCAAATTTTGATGAAAATGCTAAATAATCCACGAAATTAATGCACTTTATGAATTGCTAGCAGAAATGCTCGAAGCGGCCATTTTAACCCCCCAGAACTACAATTAACAGTTTTAGTAATAGGCCTTATTAATTATCTAATAACCTAATTAACCTATTGGTTGTCTGTTCAGATCGAAATCTTCGTCAAATGTAAACCGATTTAAAACAGTGCTAAGTACATTAAAATAATATTTTCCTGCTAATGGTTACAACCATTGCAACCAAGGAGGCCAATTCACAAATAAGTTTTCGTTACCGAATGACAACTGAAAATCAAAATTCTTTACACAGACATGAAGTTCCCAATTTCCAAAGTTTGATTAGATTTGTTTGCCAGTGTCTTGGAAATTTCTTTCGACTTTACGTAATCAACCAGTAAATTAATTAAAAGTCACTTTGTCAAATTTTCTTCCTACAGTCTTGCTAATTGTTTATGTTTACAGACAACAGACGATAATTTTACTATTTGAGCTACTAGCTGCGCTTTTTGTGTCGTTTATCCAATAGCTTTGAAATTAGATAGATAGATAGATAGATAAACATTTATTCAGCACACACGAAAGGTACAGTAGAGAAAAGACAATGACACAGAAGGACACAAAACAGGCAGGCAGGTAGGTACAAAGAAGAAAAAAAACAAGCACAATTAAGACAAACATATAAACTAAAACTAGGTACCTTCCTGCACTGATAAGTCAACAAAAAAATTAGCTCGTTTACATAAACAAACTCCCTTTTTAGTATTAGTAAAAACTGGATATGATAATAAATATTTTAATCTGTACAATAATTTTGTATTCATGACATTCATTAAAATGCTATTTAATATTGAATTAAACTGTATCTAGCTATAGAGGACCAATGACGCCGATTTGACGCAATAATAACATGTATAGGTAGGTTTTAAATTTCAAGTACAGTATTACACTCCGATCGATAAGTAATCAAAGGAAAAAAAGCACCTGAAGTGACTTGAAAGGAAAAGAAAATAAAACGTTACTCAGGTGATAAATTTAAAAATTCGAATAAATTTAAGTTTTTGGATGACGTTTGCTTTTAATTAACTAAGGTTCATGGATAGCGGGGGGCTAATCTTACCTTAGGTCACTTGACCTCAACCATGGACGATCCAGGGCTAAGGGTCAACAAATTGCTTTTAGACAAAGCGCCCAACCACAGTATAGTCCTTAACCTCAAGAGTTAACTCCTCGTGTTAAATAGAAGGGTACAGTAACAAGGTCACTGTAATATGATGAGGGTGAAGAGATGTAACCGTATACACCAGTGTCCAACTTGATTAGACCCAAGATCTACTGTTTACAAATGAACCACTGAGCGAACTAGCAATTAAATAGGCAATAGATCCTGGTGACGCGCTATACCAAAACACACAATGACTACTCGTTCAAAACTCGGCTGTTAGTCATCCCCACACGTTTGATGTATTTCTTGTGGATAAAGCTGAATAAAGAAACAGGATGCATTGGTGCTATAAAACCTTCTTCAACTTAATAATGTGCCAGGTACTAAAGCGGGCTAAGTTTAAGCATGAATTGCACTTCAACGTGAAAATAATCCAAGAAAGAGTAAGGTAAATCGGTCTCCAACAGCAATCAATATAACATTTCTAAGAATTATTTGTGAATTTCCATGTAAGCTATAATCATGATCTTTTCAGAATTCACAAAGGTCGAATATTGCACGGTTCTGAATCGTATTAAGATGAGTAGGCGTCATCGGTTGAAACTTCTGGGAATGAATTACTTAAGCAATAGCTCCTCTCAATCTCTTGGAAAACTATTTATAGTCAGTAACTCAACTGCTTGGCAACAAGCTATTGAATGGTGTTGGAATTTTAACAGCCTCGGGTCAGCAGCTAAAGTTTTGATTCCAATATAGAATTGGCTCATAAATTGATAATCCTTAGAGACGTTTCAGTTCTGGCAAAGCTAAAGCAGATACTTAATGATTATTGCATTTGCATCTGCTGCAATAAAGTCTTAAAGTTACGGAATGAAGGATCTGAAGGATCTGCGAAGTTATTTGTGGCACAAAGAAAATGCATGCAGTTAGCATCGCTGGCATAGTTTGTGTCGACATCTAATGCATTCAAGTTGTTTATAGACATAAGAAAAAAGGTAAGTAAACTTGTGTCATATTGATAATAGGGTGCCAAAAAGCCTTGCACTAATAGCTAGTCTGATTTAAAAGGGGAAAAATACTAAAAGTACGGAAACTTTTCGAGAAACATTTAAAGGAAGTAGGCCAGGTTGGGATTACACCGTAGTTTAGCACGAACAAAAGACTACATCATGTCAAGTTTGCATCGCAAATGCGTTCTACACAAAGCGCCCTAGCTAATCTATTAAAAAGCGCAGACTAAGCTGCAGCGCCGTCAGTTAAGAGGCAAAACAATGGAACCTTTTTAGAGAACAGCTAAATTCCGGCCGCCTTATTGTTCGTAGCTATTGTATCAGATCCGAGTGTGCTCGGAAAAATATTCATCTCGAGAGGTATGACGGCCCTGTTTACCCGACTTGGAGATGAGACGAGGTATATTGATATTGACATGTGCAGGAGGCAATTTAAATTCTGCACACGAAGTGTTCAAGAAATGTGCAGTGTTTGTTCGGCAGGTGAGTTTGGCATCGCTATAATATCGTTGACATGAACGTGTTGTATCAAAGGAAGAGTAGAATGTTTGTTACTGGGATGAGAGTTGTGCAATTCGTTTGTTTTCTAGCTTCCATTTTGATAACCGTCATAAATGCGAGGATGCATTGTATTTTATTAAAGGAATAGGTATATAATCAGTAACTGTTGTGAGAATGAGCAATATCTTTGTTTCGGTCCTGCTATCTACAATTTACTCGATTATTTACGAGTATATTCCATAAATCATTGTTAGCATTCTACCAGTTTCTAAATTGCATTTAGTTAGTACAATAAGCGTTTTGGATAAATTACACTGCCTTTGGGCTCAATCGTTTTAAAATTGAATGAATATTGAATCTCATTTTGTTCAAACTTTTTCAATTCAGATCACGTCCATAAAGATTTACAAAAATACCCTCAAGTAAGATCAAGTCAGGACAGCAAATTTAAAAGCCAACACTTTTTTAATTAAATAAGTAACTAATTTCTAGTTTTATAGTTACGCTCTAGTCAGACCTGTTTTTCCTCATGAATGAAAGATTTTTTCAATGCGTACGAAATCACTTTATTCAATGGCATTTAAGTTAGTTTTTGTAAGCGATACCTAAACGTGTTTTGGCACAAACTAATAAGGTCACAGCTAATGACTTCGACAACATTGACAGGCCTGACTTGAAACTTGCTAACAGATAGTAAACATCACCTTATGTTTAAGGCGTTTTGTACCATTTTAGTTCATTTGTAGATCGCGCTACGAAAAAACGCAATCTTTGATAAAATACGATGTTAATTTTACAATTAAATAAGTACACTACCATAAATAAGTCTTTGCATTTTACAATTTGGGAGTCCAATATTTAACTCTTTACGGTTTGAGTACAAGACTGTAGATTAGTATCTCAGACCAAATAAAGAGTACTTTTTATTTGGTCTAAGAGATTAGTATAAGAAATTATACATTTAAATAAACCATTTTCACACCGTGGGATAATTTCCCTAGACAGCGTTTGGTAATGTAATTTTACGGAATCCTAGGCAATACTGGCAATACGGATGATTGAAACTGGAAGAAAGAATACAGTTTCTGAGCAACATCATACCCATTGTTTAGAATTACACAGCTCTTTCGCACATAGTAAGTTTCTTTATAAAATGATCAAGAAATCTAACTGTGATTTACTGCACCGTATTACTCTGTTGTTTATAGAACCTATTGTTATGTTAATGTTGAAATGACAAAAAGGTTATATTCACGGTCGGCAGACAATGGCACATGATTGAGAAAGCAATGACCTAGCTGAAAAGCGATTTCTTCGCGGTGCAATAAAAATGTCTATGGGGCAGACTGTTCTTGTTCAGCGAAATGTTCCTTGAATACCACGTAATTACATTACCAGAAATAATTACAATCAGAATAAGTGATGATATTTTAAAAAAAAGGTTTCTATGGTGATTAAATTCATGAAAGCCAGTTTGGATCTTTCTTTTTGATGAATAATCAGGGTGGTTATTCCCTATGACCCGAAGAAACGTAACGCTACAGAACGCGATATTGACGCGCAAAATACAATACAATGCACTTATCGTAATATTTCGATTTATCGATTACCGGTCATAATACAAAAGTATTCGTTACTGTAACAAACAATTTCTACATTTACGCAAAAATGATTTCTTCGGAGATTTTTTTTACTTTGACTAAGTACATCGCCGTTTTAAAATTAACTTATCAACTTTATTTTAATAGGCTTCAGATTTGCAATGCAACAAACAAACTTACAAGCTCTCCTTTATTTGAAGGCTACTTGGTTTAGTGTAAATGGGTCAAGCGATCTCGTAACAAGTTGGTGGCTAAGCCACCCTGCGAAGCCCGATTGAAATCTGCAGACTAAGCAAAAATCTCCGAGTTCATGCTGAACTTAACATAACCTAAAAAGGGTGTTTTTATACGTTATCTGAATTTTAAAAGGCTCGAATACTGCGACGCTAAGTAAGTCTCTATCTATGACATAATTTGACCTTTTGTCTATACAAATCTGACAAGTAAGCAAGTCTTTAATTAACTTTTTATATTTAAATTTATAACATAATTGTCAATAATAGAAACAAATAATTAATAAATAGTAGTTACTGCCCAACGAAGCACCTCACATCACATAAAATCACGTTCATGTTTTTTTGGCAAAAATGAACCTGCTCAAATATGATTGTAAAGTTGCAAACCCTTCTCAGGTATTCAAAGGCAGGTAGAAACCACAATAACTTGAAGAAAAAAATCCCAACTAATGCACAGCAGAGCCCAATACCGCATTTGAAAACAAAAATTCTGCATGTTTTCGCTAAAATCCTCGTATTTTCGGAAGTCATGATTTTAGGTCGTAGATCTCGCAAACTACATTACATTTCCTACCTTAAAAGCATAAAAAATAAAAGAAATTTTAACGTACATTAAACGTAGTAGTGTAACCACTTTACTGAGCATTCAATTTAAGATAAAATCCCGAGAAAAGTACGTGATTTAGTTTTAACTTTACGAGAAACTATTTTGAAGCTTTAAAATGTAAAGTTTAAATGTTACAGTATTTTTAGTGTTCCGTTCGTTTTGTATTTTTGTTCTAGAATAATCTTGTTAACTATTAGTCGGCTTCTTGAGAAAAATGATTCAAATAAAGTAAACTAAGTAAGTAAGTAGTTTTATCACAAAAAGTGAAATTATTTCAATGAATAAGAATGTTCTTATGTTATGTTAATGTTAACTATTTCTTTGTGTCACGGAAGGCAAGTGTTGGCACCGTACTTATAAACTACAACTTCTACTCAGGTTTTACAAACTGTTATTCAATTCCACAATTGTGCATGACTATGATTCGAATCGGCTGAGATAAGGAATGTAGAGTTGACCCACTACACCACCAAGTACTAGGGTGCATGGTGTTTTAGCATAAATCAATAGTTTAGTCACCCACCCCTTCGAAGCTTTGGTACAAAGTCCCCCCTCTACTTGGGTAGTCACGCATTTACCACTTCTTTGGGGTAAAGCAGGGTACTCACCTAAACCATGTAGACGAGTGGACGAGCCGTACCCGATGAGCTTAAGTACTCACTTAATGCAGTATCAGATACATTACATGCTACACGGCTAGACTGCTTAAGACTGTAACGCATTTTGTGTAAGAGCTAATCCCGTCTTATAAGTACTTCAGCCATAAGGTAGCATAAATATAGCACAGCAAGTAAAAGCACAGCTAAATAGGTTAAAGGCTGACAGCTAGGCAGGGCGTCATGAGGCTCCAGGCTGCATAAAAGGGGGCGCCTTTAAGGGGGATCATTACCACAAAATCCTGTCTAGAGTGCTGGTTGTAACACTGACAAACTGGCCGGACGGCCCTGCCGTTTGTGAGCTACCACGGAAATTGCTTCGACGTTGACTAATTTACAATAGACATTGAAATACATAAGGTAAAAGCACCAATCTCCGACAGTGGACCAAAGGATGACACTTTCGAAGAAAAAGCTTTCTATTAGGAAAAATAAACATTTATTTCCTATTATTATTATATTAAAAGACACATTAGTCTATTAATAATGCGTTGACAAAAACTTAGACACACTTTCAGAAGAAAATTTAAAAATGGCTTAAATAAAGAAAAATCCATGTGTGCAGATTGTGATGAGCGCGGAAATTCTTAATGATTTTCTTAAGGGCATTGTTTTTTTACGATTATGATTTTGTTTTATAAATTACTGATTATTGTTACTGTTGGTGTTTATCTGATACATGTATGATATTATCGACGTCTTATGGTCATTTCCTTATTATTTTGGCTAGTTTTTATATCAATTTCAAGGGGTGTCTATCATTGGTCCCAAAAACTGAGGAAAACCCAAAAGATGACACATGTGTTTTCTATTCGGGTTTTCTCAAATATATTTTTTCAGCTTAAGTTTTTTAGCTCAATCCGTAATAATCCGTAGGGATGGATCCATCCATATCCATCCGTCCATACTAATATTATAAAGGGGAAAGTGTGTCTGTTTGTTTTTCTGTCTGTTTGTTCGTCTATCACGGCAAAACGGGGCGAATAATTGACGTGATTTTTCGTGTGGTGATAGTTGAAGGAATGACGACTTGCTTGACGAGTGACATGGGGGCTTTTTATCCCGATATTCCCGCGGGAACGGGACTTACGCGGGTGAAACCGCGAGGCGCAGCTAGTCAATCAAGAAAAAAGCCTCGGACGAATTGACGGACAGACGGTCGAATGGACGGACGGACGTACAAACCAAAACTATAAGGGTTCGTTGTGTATTTAATTTATTTCATACATTTCAAACATTTCATACATTTCATACATTTCATACATTTCATACATTTCATACATTTCATACATTTCATACATTTCATACATTTCATACATCTCATACATCTCATACATCTCAAACATTTCATACATTTCAAACATCTCATACATCTCATACATCTCATACATCTCATACATTTCGTACATTTCGTACAAGTCGTACATTTCGTACATTTCGTACATTTCGTACATTTCGTACATTTCGTACATTTCGTACATTTCGTACATTTCGTACATTTCGTACATTTCGTACATTTCATACATTTCGTACATCTCATACATCTCATACATCTCATACATTTCAAACATTTCATACATCTCATACATTTCAAACATTTCATACATCTCATACATCTCATACATTTCATACATTTCATACATTTCATACATTTCATACATCTCATACATCTCATACATCTCATACATCTCAAACATTTCATACATTTCAAACTTTTCATACATTTCATTCATTTCATACATCTCATCTCATACATCTCATACATTTCAAACATTTCATACATCTCATACATCTCATACATCTCAAACATTTCATTCATTTCATACATCTCATACATCTCATACATCTCATACATTTCATACATTTCATACATATCAAACATCTCATACATCTCATACATTTCATACATCTCATACATTTCATACATCTCGAGAAAAAACGCTTTATTGTATCACATATTTTAGAGTGTCTACTATTGGTCCCAACATGTGTCTACCTTTGGGTAATGTGGATTTTTGTGCTGTCATCCATTGGTGCCTCTGACAAGGTTGACAAAAAACATTTTTAAATAATTTAGATGATAGTTAATAAAGTTTTAACATTAAAAAGTTAAAATGTAATAGTTACTCTAACAGCAGAAATAGTTGTAATTGTTTAATTTTGAAAAATACATTATTTTTTTAAAGATTAAAGTAATATTTGTCCTTAAAGTGTCGGCCATTGGTGCTTTTACCTTAGTTGTACTACGTGTTTTTTCTAAATTTCAGTCTCTTCGATGATAAAAAAGGATCTGTTTCTTTCTGGCAGAGGCATATTGGCTTCGTGACCTCGGATCGTATTTGGCAGATGTTCTCAGGCTAATTGCCAAAAGCCTGATACTTTTGGGACTCCGTAACTTGTAACGTATCTTCGGAAAATTTAAAAACACCAGTTTTTTAAATAGTCAGACATAACGTTTCAAATGATCTTGAGTGACTGAAAGATTCATATTACTACTTCGTAAAAAAAATATCGAGAATAAAAAAGGCCTAGTACTTAACTAACTTTGTTTCAAAGTTTTACAACAAAATTTAAGCCTGTTACTTAGTGAGAGACCTATACGATCTAAGATAAATCAGAAATCACCTCAATACCTTCCCAGAGCGCCGCAATTTTCCGAAACGAATGAACTTTATGTCTCAGATACTAAGCGCGAAACTTAAATCGGTGTTTATAGCCCTCGATGGGGTGCAAACTAGGGGTGACGGGTGACGTCATCGCTAAAGGTCATTCAACCCGTCCCACTGACCCGATCAGCTTCTAATGATCTCCGTTTAAACTTTAAGTTCTGGATTGAAGGCGCCATCCATTACGTTCTATTTCCTACAATTATAAATTTGAAGATTCTTAGTACAAACGAAATGAAAATAATTGTACTAAGAAGCGTAAAGATTTCAATGAAAATTCTTATTAAGAGATATTCACAGAAGTAAGTCGCAGAAGTGGTTCTACTTTTGGAGCAAAGCCGCACATCCAAATCGAAATTCGTCACCAGATATGCCAATGACTCAGATAACTTACCTACTCTAGAACTGTTCGAACTGTTTCCAGATAGACCTAGGACTATATTAACCCGGGTAAAGTCGCAAAAGTCCGCTAGTGTCAGATAGGTAACTGGGGCAGTTACACCACAGAAGCACAAACAGTACCTCAGTGCAATTAATTTCGGTAAGCGCTGTTCTAGAATTTGATTGGTGGCTGCTTAAAAAAGAAAATTGAAAGCAATGAAAATTAAATTAGTCGACGTAAAAACTACCCACTGCTTGCCCTTTGGTTAAATTACCTGATCTTAATCTAATAACATAATAGGTCCTGTAATTTTACGTGAACTAACTTTACTTACACCTTTACCAGATGTTTGGCGGGTGTTAGAGATGAGATTTTTGATTCCACTGTTAGACCTTGTCATGCATGAATTGATATTTCATTTTAGGTCATGTCGATTTTTAGATTTCCAGAAATACCGCGTTGTAACAGAATAGAGAGAGGGTTGTAATCCGTAAATAAAGTAAACAAACGACTACACACCAGTTTCAGTTCACTGTTGCGGTTGACAACGAAATGAAACAGGGCTCTAATGAACAACTCTGTTGATAAGGTAAGCCGCAAACTTTCCAGTTGCTCATTGTTTTGAATTATTAAATCACCTAAGGTAAATAGCACAATTTGGGTAAATTGTGACATTTTACCTTCTAGCCACTAGGCACTGAAATACATTATTAATTAGGTATTCAATTATTGTATGTGCAAGTTTCGGCCCGTGGCGCGGGTTTAGATTTTCGATCATTATTTTGGCTAAGATTTGCGCTAAACTAGCGACTCATCCTTGTTTCATACGCGGCGTTTGTTGATTTGATCGCAACCAAACTTGACGGAAAACTGTGCGCTTCCGTGCTTCGGAGGGTCGTTATAATCGTTAAGCAATGACGGAGGTCTTTAGGCGGCCTAAAAACTCGTCACCAGAGTTGGCCACTTGCTCATACGAACGAACGAACTGGAACCCTGAGGCAGGTTGGAACATATCAGGGCTAGAATGCAAGGTGTTGTGGCTGACTTATTGTTATGCAACTTGGGAACGAGCGTGGCACCCCTATTGCCGTCCAATCGACAGCATCGAGCGAAATTTGTACGATAATTTTACTTGTTTTTATTATGTAGGTAAATTGTGTCATTGGTCATCATTACGCACGTATTATAAATTTTCTGAGTAAACAATCCCATTATTCAGCTTGTATTTCAAACGGATGGTTTGAAAGACAAGGTGCTAAAATTTGCTCTTCACACAAAATCTCTTATCGGTGAATATAACGTGAGGTAACGAGTTAATAGCTTCGATAGTCTTGCAATCTATCTCGACTGGATTGCTAACTTCTGCAAAATGTACACACATGTTTCAAATGTGTGTACTTTGACAAGCTCTGACTACTCTCTAAGATTTTTTTAAAGGTTCTTTACTGGCTAAACATTTACACAGACCTCATAACACAAATTTTAATTAAGGCTAGTGATCGCATTGGTTAGACTGAATTATTGGCAGAATAGGTATAGATTTCGAAATATCCTGTTTTAAGTGTTTATTTATAATGTTCAAATAATGATAGTTTTAAAAAGTTTAATAGATTTCGAGTCTGTTTAAAAACGCTTCTGACTAATACTTTAGACTGTTTTAGCAGCACGCAGACGGCAGCCCACTCCATGTCTATCGACTTTCGAAACCAAAGTGATTCATCCTTGAAGCTGCAGCTTATTTTTATTTATTGCTAGTCCTTTGTTTGGCTAGGCTAGCAAGCAACCTAACTATACATTTTGGGACAGACAATTTAGCTCTGATGGTAAGCGACGATGTAATTGTGTCTCACACACAATAGGTTAAGATTTACTCTTTTACTACTATTACACCTATTGATAATACTCCTTGTCGGTCCCGGCTATTAAAGTCGTTAAGCCTAAAACTCCGTCACCAGAGTTGGCCACTTGCTCATACAAACGAACCTACTTACTTCTCTATTGAAAGACCCAGAATGTAGTTTTCGGAATATTTGTAAATTAATAGCATGTGTGAATTGACGTTGATTCTGCTATTCACTAAAATTACTGGTTACAAGTATTTTGTATGAATACAAAATAACGAAATAAGAGTGAGTAGATGAGGCGAAATGGAGGTTCATAATTTATGTGAAATCTTTAGTCTCCGGCGAGAAACACGAGAAATACGCATGTTTTTACGAACGCTTTTGTATCGTCTGTGTTAAAGGCCATAATGTCCAATAGAATGTTGTACTTAATTAAGAACCAAAATAAAGAGACTGTCAGGCTTAAAACGAGCAGCGGCGCCGCTGCTCGAGGTGCTCCCTCCGGACTTGGGCCTTGAATGTGTTAAAAAAAGCAGTGAACCTATGTGCGTAGCACAGTATAATAGATGCTACTTATAACATGTCTGTTCTAAATTTTAATTTCTATCGGTCATTACAATAAGGACTATCATAGTTATCGCCAATCAGCATTTTCATTGCAATTGAATTAAGCATTACTAAAAGTATTATTTTCTTACCAATATCCTTCCTTAGCATACTTTTTAAAGTACCTACCTAATGTTGTCCTAGTCTAACAAACACAAAAAATAAAAGATAGGTAATAAATCAAAAGGATTGGTAGAACTACCTACACTACTTAAATTTTTTTTTATTTTGCTATACCGGTAAGGTAAAAGCACCAATGGCCGACACTTTAAGGACAAATATTACTTTATTCTTTAAAAAAATAATGTATTTTTCAAAAATAGACAATTACAACTATTTCTGCTGTTAGAGTAACTATTACGTTTTAACTTTTTAATGTTAAAACTTTATTAACTATCATATAAATTTTTTTTAAAAGTTTTTTGTCAACCTTGTCAGAGGCACCAATAGATGACAGCACAAAAATCCACATTACCCAAAGGTAGACACAGGTTGGGACCAATAGTAGACACTCTAAAATATGTGATACAATAAAGCGTTTTTTTCTCGATGTATACATTTTGTATGAAATGTTTGAGATGTATGAGATTGAGATGTATGAAATGTATGAAATGTATGAAATGTATGAAATGTATGAAATGTTCGAAATGTATGAAATATTTGAGATGTATAAGATGTATGAAATGTATGAAATGTATGAAATGTTCGAAATGTATGAAATATTTGAGATGTATGAGATGTATAAGATGTATAAAATGTATGAAATGTATGAAATGTTCGAAATGTATGAAATATTTGAGATATATGAGATGTATAAGATGTATGAAATGTATGAAATGTTCGAAATGTATGAAATATTTGAGATGTATGAGATGTATAAGATGTATGAGATGTATGAAATGTATGAAATATTTGAGATGTATGAGATGTATAAGATGTATGAAATGTATGAAATGTATGAAATGTTCGAAATGTATGAAATTTTTCAGATGTATGAGATGTATAAGATGTATGAAATGTATGAAATGTTTAAAATGTGTGAAATATTTGAGATGTATGAGATGTATGAGATGTATGAGATGTATAAGATGTATGAGATGTATGAGATGTATGAGATGTATGAGATGTATGAGATGTTTGAGATGTATGAGATGTATGAGATGTTTGAGATGTATGAGATGTATGAGATTTATGAGATGTATGAAATGTATGAAATAAATAAAATACACAACGAACTCTTATAGTTTTGGTTTGTCCGTCCGTCCGTCCATTCGTCCGTCTGTCCGTCAATTCGTCCGAGGCTTTTTTCAGACTCTATTGATTGACTAAGTCCCGTTCCCGCGGGAATATCGGGATAAAAAGCCCCCACTCGTCAAGTCGTCATTCCTTCAACTATCACCACACGAAAAATCACGTCAATTATTATTATTCGCCCCGTTTTGCCGTGAAAGACGGACAAACAGACAGACAGACAAACAGACACACTTTCCCCTTTATAATATTAGTATGGACGGATGGATATGGATGGATCCATCCATACGGATTATTACGGATTGAGCTAAAAAACTTAAGCTGAAAAAAAATATTTGATAAAACCCGAATAGAAAACACATGTGTCATCTTTTGGGTTTTCCTCAGTTTTTGGGACCAATGATAGACACCCTTGAAATTGATATAAAAACTAGCCAAAATATTAAGGAAATGACCATAAGACGTCGATAATATCATACATGTATCAGATAAATACCAACAGTAGCAATAATCAGTAATTTATAAAACAAAATCATAATCGTAAAAAAACAATGCCCTTAAGAAAATCATTAAGAATTGCCGCGCTCATCACAATCTGCTCACATTGATTTTTGTTTATTTAAGCCATTTTTAAATTTTCTTCTGAAAGTGTGTCTAAGTTTTTGTCAACGCATTATTAATAGACTAATGTGTCTTTTAATATAATAATAATGGGAATTAAATGTTTATTTTTCCTAATAGAAAGCTTTTTCTTCGAAAGTGTCATCCTTTGGTCCACTGTCGGAGATTGGTGCTTTTACCTTATATACCTATAAATTCGGAGGCAAATGAGGTGTGTCAGGGTTGTAGCAAGTTGATACCCATGGTCTCTGCCTACCCCCATGGGAAAGAGGTGTGATAATAATTGTTATCTATTGTACGTATAATATAAATTCAGTTTACATACCTCTTCAATTTCCTTATGGAATTTGATCGGCCGCATCAGATACAACTGAACGGCAAAATACACAAAATTTATCACAACAAATGCACTGTTCCACACCACAGCATCCAAGAAGCACTCCACAGTCATCGCCCACAGGCCGAAGAAGGCACAGCCGACCATCAGAGCTGCCCGCAGCCAGATCAGCCCACTGGAAGTGTGCGGTGCCAGGAACGAGAACAGGAAAAATATATTGGCCACTTGGAAAAATACGTGGTTTATAGGCCTCCATTTCGGGCAGTGATTCAAGTATAGATCCCACATCGAGGGCCGTTCTTGGAGCGTTACGTTGACGAAGTCGGCCGTCTGGCCTGATAGCTTCGTCGTCTCCACAAGCCCCATGGTTGTCGGCTCGTCGCTCGGCTCTGTGACGTCAGTGCTGGAAGGCACCTCCGTAACATTCTGCAGGCCAGTTAACATACCAATCGCTAAGGCACTCAGGAACAACATAGTCCCACCGCGCTCTCGCACCCTGCGCGATCAGTCCTGTCATCGAAACTTCACACACTATTTGCATTTGCGGTTTAGGAATAATAAGATTGATCACAGATAATTTCTTGAAAATAACTTAAAAAATCAAATTTAATGCTGCACGAAAACACGAGCGAGGCGAGGGTAGAGCACTCAAACGCACCGCAAAATAGGATTTAAATTACCGCAGTGTAAATTATAATTGATAATAACAAAATAGCAATTATAAACGAAAATTATAACAGGGAAATAGAAAAGCAAACAATCGAAGCACACAAATTACAAACAGGACCGAGCTCAAACAGCAACCATTGCCAACTAAATAAAAAATTGAATAAATCTGAGTTGTCTAGTGTAGTGTTGTGCTGCAATGAATTCTGTGAATGAGTTCAAATGCAATATTCAGTGCAATATAATATTACTCAGCTAAATTAATCCTTATACCTATCGTAAAACCAGTTTATGAAAATATATATCGCAAGATTCACGAAGATAACTTTGGCAAGTTTTTATAGTGGTTCGCTTAGATAAGCTGCAACAATGCCAATTTTATGTGCAAATTTTTTTTATATCTAAATATGAGATAAAGAAGTATCTAAAATACCAGATAAATTAAATTATTAAACCTAGTAGGTACTTTGCAGAGGCCTTCCCTGTTACGTTCCACTCTTTTGCCATGTTGTTGGTATAATAAGAAGGACAAATTTAATCATTGCAATGAGTTGCAAAACTTGCAATGGCACCAAGAAAAAGATTCAGAGGCAATGATTTCAAACACAGAACAGAATAAATAAGATTAAAAACAAACAAAAACAATCGAAATTTTAAAAGGAGGTACCTTAAAGTAGGTATTTTCTGATGGGTACTACAAAAATGTTTCAAAATTTTTGAAGCATTCTCATTCGAAATCATTTTCCTATATTACAATACACCACTAGTTAAAGCATTTACAAGGACAGTCAAAGTATTTAATGAATTCAAGTTGTCTTCGTAAACATAACCAAACTGACACTGACTTTCTTTTGAACGAAACGTCAAACACAGACAAACAAAACAAAACAGCTGTTTGTTTTGTTGTTTTTGCAAATAAAACTTGAATGGAGAGTTTGTTAAGTTAAATTCGAAATTACTAAATAAGCGCTTTCCGAATAATGGACATACCATGCGAAATGTTACTTTATCCAGAGTTATTGAGTAACCAACAATTGATTTACGTAATACAAGAGGTTCGTTTATTCAGTTTTATAGAATATTGATATAATGTTATATCGCTGCCTCAGACCAAATAAATATTTTTTATTTGGTCTGAGATCACTGTTAAATTTAACCTGTCGTTGTTTTCAGAGGCATCTGAGGATCGAACAAATAGAAAGAATGTCGCGTTGTGAACTTATAGAGTTATTCCGAAACTACTGTGTGCCTTATGGACAGCGGAAATACCGAGATTCTGGTAGAGGAAAAGTGCTAAATAGGACAAGACAGTGTAGTCCGGAGCCGGCGACAAAATTAAACATTTGCAATAACCAGTTCAATAAAGTTTCCCGCTCAATCTGTGATAGGTTAAAACCTCCTCCAGACATTCTATCTGGTCATATGAAGAGAATCAAAATAGATAGTATGTCTTGTGATGCAATTAATAGTAAAAGAAAGATGTCCATAGATTCTGTAAGTAACAAACATACGCATACATACTTATTATAAATAAGTTTCCACAGTTTCGTGTAGTACTGACCCAGATAAAATTAACATATAGATAAAATTAACATAAACCTATGGTACAGTAGTGCTAAGATGGATGTCCGTAGGTATCTCCAAAGCAACTTTATTTTACAAGATAAAATGTCTGAAACTTTTGACAGATAACAACATTACTATGGTGAAAGTTCTATGTTCATCCATAAGATGGTAATAGGAACCAAGCATTCGTTTCAGCCAAACAAACATCCATACACATACAAACATGCCTGGAACAATGTTGAGACAGAGTATGCTTGCCCAAAAACATAGTATCTATCTACTACAATATCAAGTCCCAAATATCAGCTGATCATATACACATTGTTGAGTTGAACAGAAAATTGATCTTTAAATTCTGTAATGATGTACATAGTTCATTTTCTATACTAATATTATATTTGTATATTTAGTATATTTGTTTGTTTGTTTGACGGAGGTAATCTCCGTAACTACTCAACCGATTTCAAAAATTATTTCACCTGCGTGTAGAATGGACTGTCCGGGTGGTTATAGGCTATGTTTTATCCAGGTAGTGTAATAAGTACACTCGTGCAAAGCCGAGACATGCTGCTAGTCTCATGATAAAAATAGTATATTTTCAGGACACATCAGCCAGTGAAAGTCCACCTGTGAAGAAAGAAAGAAAACCTGTAACTTGGCCGTGACAAAATATTAGTAGCCTCATAAAGAACACGGCAAATGGTGTCTTAAGCCCAAACACTGAAAGCTAATTAAAGTAAGTGGTGCAACCACAGATCAAGTACTGGGGTGCAACTGTGTCATTTTTTTACATTAGTCCATACAAATCTGTCAAAAAATAACTTCCATTATGGTCAATAATAGTCAATAATAGTCATTTATTGGTAAACTCTTTTACACGTCATATAGTAATAAATAATAATAGGTACAGATTAGTACATAAGTTTACTAATGTCTAACAATAAATAAATTCAATTGCACATAAAAGTTATCATAAGAATAATAATATGTCATAATATTTTAATAAAACCATAATAATTTCGTCAATTTTCATCAATCTAAATATTCCTCAACTGTATAGAATGATTGCTCGACAAGCCAGCATTTCAATTTATTCTTAAAACTGTTTAAGCTATTGGCCTCGATAATCTCTTTTGGCAGTCTATTGTATACATCAGGGCCCATGACGTGAGTCAACTTTGAGGACTTCGCCAACCTACGCGAAATCGTTCGGATGTTGTGTCGATTGCGCGTGTTGTGTTCGTGAACCTGGCTGTTCAGCACATATGAGTCTAGGTTGACCCTCACGTATGTGGCCACCTGATAGATAACGATACAGGGCAACGTGAGGATCCCTAGCCTACTAAAGTGCGGTCTAGCAGTCACATCGCCACGGATACGTACAATTGCTCGTACGGCCCTTTTCTGCAATCTGAACACGCGCTGCCAGTCGGCAGCACGTGCCCAAAGCTCGGTGCCGTACTGCAGCAGCGAATGCACCGTAGCGAAGTAGCACGCACGTACCACATCGGCGGACACAACCCACGCAAGTCGACCCAACGCGTAGCACGCACTACCCAGCCTACCACACAACGTATGTATGTGGTCAGACCACTGCAGCCCCCTATCTATCTGTAGCCCCAAGAATGAAGTATTTTCCACTTGCCCAATGGGCTTGCCATCAACTGTCACTCTAAGTGATCGCACCGCGCGGTTCGTTAGTCGGAAGTGTATGAAGTGAGTCTTGCTTAGATTCAAGGCAAGACCATTCACTCCAAACCACTTCGCCAACTGTGACGCCGTGCTGTTGAGGTTTTCTTCCAGCTGATCGATTGATGCTGCGGTGACTACCGCAGCGACATCGTCAGCGTACATAAAAACCTCGGCTTTTGTAACAGTTTCAGGCAAGTCATTGAGCAATATAGAGAATAGTATGTTCGACACAGACGACCCCTGAGCTACCCCTATTTTTGTTCTCATAGGATCAGACTTTATGCCACTTCCCTGTACTACTTGGGTACGATCCCTAAGCATGTCTGCTAAGAGAGAGTGGGCTGGGCCATCTATCCCATAGTGGCGAAGTTTTAGGGCGAGGATGCTGTGGTCCGCCACATCAAATGCCTTCGATAGGTCGCAGCACATCACTGCGACATGCTGTTTTCCTTCGCGAGCCGCCACGATGAGCCTGACTACCTCACGCGTAAGTGCTGTTGTCGACCGACCCTCACGGTAGGCATACTGTCTGGTTGAAAGTGCGTTTGTGGAAGTTAGGAACGTTGTTATCCTTGAACTTAAACCGTTTTCAAATACCTTAGCGAGGGCAGGTATGATGGACACGGGCCGATATCCGTCGATATTACTGCGTTTGCCCTTCCCTTTAAATAAGGGGGAAACTTTACTTATTTTCAGGGGGGTTGGGTAAGTGCCTTCTTTTATGCAACAGTTAAACACATGCGCTAAAACAGGTGCAAGAGTCAGTATTGACAAGCGCAAGAGTTCCATCGAGATGCCGTATACGTCCTTGGATACTTTCGGTGGTATACGATTTGCTACGATATTGTAGACTTCGTCCGCCGTGAACAGCGCGAGTCGTAGTGATCGGTCAGCCGGCGCGCATGCTGAGCTCAGCGCGCGGCGCACGCCGCAGACATCTGGCCGAGGGGCACCGCATGTTAAGGCCGCACTTAAAAAACGGGCGTTCATCGCATTCAACACATCCTTTTTATCTGGGAATTTCATCCCATTTAAATCTACTACTACGTCAGTGAAATTCAAACGGTGTACATTTAATTTTCCTCTTTCTCTATTTATTACACCCCACATCGCCTTTGAGGTATTTTTGTTGGAATTAATAATATTTGTGTAAAATTGTCGCTTACTATCGCTAATCAGATAATCGTAATAAATGTTCATTTCAGCTATTATGTCTTCACAATAGTCATAATTCTTACTTAGTTTAATTAAGTCAAATAACAGAAATTTATAGTTTTTTATGTCAGAATTTATCCAGGATTTATTTTTTTTAAAGATCGAGGTTTTCCGTAATGGAAAACAAATGTCAAACTGATTGCAAATTACATTAATTATAGTCTGAATTAAATCCTTAGGGGAGCTAAATTTCTTAAATAACGCATTCCAATCCACACTGTCGATCGAAGCTGCGAAGTTGGATTTATTGGAATGGTTAAAGCGTCTTTTAAAAGTGTATTTCAACTGCGGTTGCAATTTCGCTCGTGAGATCTCCCCACGGATACCTACGTGGTCACTCAAGTTGGTGACTACGGGCGATGTATCCACGGTACCTGGTACTAAATTACTGTAGAGATGATCCAAGCATGTTGAGCTACGCGGACGTGTTACAAAGTCCACCAAGTTCGTCATGCCATGGGCCGCTAATAAGTCAGTTAATTTTTTAACGTCACAGTTTCTACCTCGTAAGCAATCTATGTTAAAGTCTCCGACGATAACGCATTCTAAACCAATCTCGCTTATCTTGTCGAGCAATGACTCAAACTTGTCGAGAAAATCTGATGGCGTAATTAAGTCATTGGATCTATATACACAAACAACTGTAAAATTAAAATCAAGTAAATCTATAGCTGATATTTCACAATATCTTTCTATTGACAGCGATGTCAAGTCAATGTTTTCCGCACATTTATTACTGTCTTTCACGTACAAGCAGGACCCACCACGGCTTATTATAGACCTACAATAAAATGAGACTAGTTTGTAGCCGTTTACAGCCACGCATTTTAATTTAGACTCGCTTAGCCAGTGTTCGGTAATTGCGAGTATGTCACAATTAAGTTCATTTTCAAGAAGCACTTCCAACCTTTGCACTTTGCTATCTAGTGGGTTAATATTGACTTTAATATAATTTAATACTACTACAGGTTACTACAGGCCACTCAGTTAAAAGTAAAAGTGATTAATTGGCTCAAATAAGATTTAAATGTGTTATTATTAATACTTCATTAAAAATCTAAAATCATAGACTAAGTAGAATTCTACTTTATTTATGCTTAAATGTTCAAATTGCTTGATAATTTAGAAGAAATAGTATTGTAAATAGTACATAGTTAGGTACCAATGATTTTTTTTTCTATGGTGAAGTGCTCTTATACTTACTAAATCTAATATCATATCATCTATGTAAAACATGAATGCTCATACAATACAAACTTACCATACCTAATAGACTTTTTGAACCAATCTGTAAATATACTCGTAATAGTAGATATAGTACAACTCACAATAGTTTTGATAGTAAAATATAATAATAGGTAGAAATTAAGTCTTTTTTTTATTGTTTTATTTTTGATTGTGTTAATGACAATGTGTTTCATCTACAAAAATAATATGTAGGAAAAATAGATTATAATGGTTTGAGATTTATTTATCCAAATATACTTAATTGTAATGGAATGAATCTTTGATTTCCTAGCAGATAATTTATTAAAAAAAAAGTTTTATCTTTATTTATAGGGGCTAGTCAGGTATAAGTAGTATACTATAAGCAATGAGGAAAGAGAAGATGATTGCTCTGAGACTATAAGTTATAAACTTTGTATTTTACTGGACTGTTTAGTTAGACCTTCTTTTATGTACGGCATCTGCATATAAAAACTTCTGAAAACACTTTTGAAAAGTTTGACTTTGTAAGAATGACATAAATCAAAACCAGTGTATAGTCAACACAACACATTTATTTGAAGGAGATATTTTGTCATAATCCAAATAAAATGCATGATCCCACACCGAAAAACATAAAGTCTTCTAAAAGTAGACTGAATACTATCAACCAAGATGGAAGCAAAAAAACCAATATGGCGAAAGTCCATTCTCACTTTTTGGTGCCGTCTGAAAAGTTGGACAAGGTAACAAGAAGAGTCATTGCTCCTTATGCCCAGATCGAAAGAAAAGGAGTTAGAGAAGATGATGAAAAGGCGGGAAAATACCTTGATATAAATAGGTTCAATGTGTTTTTAGAAGATACGGTAGATCTTGATTCTCTGCTGTTCGAAACTGCTAATGTTATGAAGACCGTAACCAATAGTTCTGGTAAGTACCTACAAAACAAACCTTTTCATATATCTACCTATAAAGATGGTTAGTATACGTAGACTTATGACAAAGTATCTATTTACGTGGCTATGGTGTGCTGTGGTCATCAAGATACGACGTAGCATGTAAAGTTTTAATTGTGTCTATTTCAGGAGTATTTCTATATCTTGTGGATAATGTTAAAAACGAAATAGTTTTGAAACCGCAGAATACAAAAAATCCTGAAAGGCATGAAGTAAATATTGCTATTGGTAAGTATATTGATTTTTGCCTGAATAACATTGAATACGTCTGTAGTGTAATTTGCTCTAATCCGATAGTAAGGGTTACGATGTGTGTGGCGTGGCGACTGTGTTAGCGTGCTATATTTAAGCTGGAGAGAGATATAAGAATGAAGAATTTTCAAATCAGATAAATTCAAATAAGTACTGTTATTAGATTAAAAACATTCGCTTACCAATCCGACAGGTTGACGAGCTGTGTGTAATTGTATACTGCCTAGGTACTTATTCCTATAAATAGATAAATAGCAAAGCGCTCTTGGCGAAGCTTGCTAAGACGTTCTTGATAGGTGGACTAGATCGTTGAAGTTAGCAACGTTCTGAATGGTCAAATTTTTTATTAACAGCTGAAAGCTTCCGTGCTTTGCAAGGCACGATAAATAAATAAGAACTTTATTGCAACAATATAAAGGAAATAACTAATACCCACTATCTTAGCTATAACAAAGGTTATTATAAAAGACTATCTTATTACTATCTTAGCTATAACAGCTAGCTTAGGTTATTATAAAAGGCGGTCTTATCGACTAAATCGTCAATCAAGTCGGAGAGGTCTAAAACTCGATCATCAGAGTTGGCGACTAGATAATAAACTTAGGTACGAAGTACTACTTTAGTACAGAACTGACAGCACCTTCAAACAAAAGAGTTCCTTACAGAGGAGGGTAAAGTGGCAGCAGCACACGTTGCTTCCACCAAAGAGTATCTCCTCTTGGAAGATGTGCCCCGCGACCGTCGCTTCGGCGAGGGTCTCAAGTGGGTCGACGCGAAGGTGGCCCTGTGCATGCCCATTGTGAAGCCCGATGGAGAGTGTTACGCTGTACTAGAGCTTTACAGGACGTATGCGGAGCCCTATGATAATGTTGGTAGAAGTTTCATTTCTTAGTACCAACTATCACTACTTAAAAATCACGTCAATTCGTCGCTCTGTTTTGCCGTGAAAGACAAACACTTTCCCATTTATAATATACTAGCGACCCGCCCCGGCTTCGCCTGTGCGAATCCAATAATTATACATAAGCAAACCTACCCCTTGAATCACTCAATCTATTAAAAAAAACCGCATCAAAATCCGTTGCGTAGTTTTAAAGATTTAAACATATAAAGGGACATAGGGATATAGGTTTAGAGAAAGCGACTTTGTTTTATACTATGTAGTGATAGTGAAGTATGGATTCTTCTAGAACATAGTATACACGGTGGTGAGCGTGGCTTGCTGGGCCGGTGCAGCGGTCCACCAGGCGCAGGCTCGAGTCATCCTTCAGAAGACGGCCCATCTCAATACGGAGCTGCGGGCGCTACTGCAGAACTACCGCGATCTAGCATCAGCTTATGTTGGTTAACTTTCCAAATACAGTTTCCACCAACATAAGCTGAACTGCGACTTGATGCCAAAATTTCGATTTGCAGAGTAGACCCCCTGAATCGCTTCGAAAAACATAAATTTCGTGACAGATTTTGCGCGATAGCGAGTCAGCCCTCAGACACGCACTCTTCCATTTGTAATATTAGTATGGATTCTTTTAGAACATAGTATACACGGTGGTGAGTGTGGCTTGCTGGGCCGGTGCAGCGGTCCACCAGGCGCAGGCTCGAGTCATCCTGCAGAAGACGGCCCATCTCAATACAGAGCTGCGGGCGCTACTGCAGAACTACCGCGATCTAGCGTCAGCTTATGTTGGTTAACTTTCCAAATACTGTTTCCACCAACATAAGCTGAACTGCGACTTGATGCCAAAATTTCGATTTGCAGAGTAGACCCCCTGAATCGCTTCGAAAAACATAAATTTCGTGACAGATTTTGCGCGATAGCGAGTCAGCCCTCAGACACGCACTCTTCCATTTGTAATATTAGTGTGGATTCTTCTAGAACATAGTATACACGGTGGTGAGTGTGGCTTGCTGGGCCGGCGCGGCGGTCCACCAAGCGCAGGCTCGCGTCATCCTGCAGAAGACGGCCCATCTCAATACGGAGCTGCGGGCGCTACTGCAGAACTACTTCTGTGATCTAGCGTCTATAGACACCATGCTTACTGATATGCTGGTACAGTTAGCTTTTTAAATGTAACTTAAAATAAATAGGGCCAAATCAATCAAAAAGACTGACTGAATAGGTATACATGACTTTTCATGGATCTCACATCTTTTTACGACAGATGATCCTTAGTTGCGAGACTCTTCTAGTTTTACGTTACGTTATACGTTTTGTGTATCGTTTTGTTTTTTTCTATTAATTTCTAGATAAGCAATAAGTTATTTCTATTATATTCTATCCTCAATCAGGCAGTAGTGAAATCCTTCATGGGCGCGATGCGTAGCAGCTTCTTCATAATAGACCGCGAGCACATGGGCGAACAAAAGTACGCAGACATGTGGGACGATGGGTGGGCTTCCGAGAAGACCACTATGCCACGGAAGAAGATTAAAGTCAAGTAAGTCCCTTTACAGCGCAAGCCTCGAGGTCGGACTGAAGTAGAATAGGTATGTCAAAGACTAAGCTCATTATTATAAATGAAAAATCTTACTAAAAGTTTGGGGCTTCGACGGGATTCGAACCCGCGAGAGGTGTCGGCGACTAGTTCCAAGTTCTTAATTTCCCACGTGTCAAATTTTGCTAATTATTATTGGGACGAATTCTTTTTAATGAAAAGTCTTAATTTTACCATTTCTTAATTTTCCGAATGCCTCATTTTCCTAATTATAGTTAGTTTCAATTCGGTTTTTTAAAATTAAGTACAGTCAACAGCGACTAAAATAAAACACACAAGTATTAGTATTGCTTACAAACATTTAATATATGAAACAACGTTGCTTTAAATTGTTTAAGCGAATTGGATCAAATGCCTACCTATAAATTAAAAAATAAAACGCAATATTACTTATTTGCTTACTTAAACCGACATAAATTTGTCAGACATTGTTCGGGTGTGACTTTTCCTTTAATCAGGTCTTTTGACACTTGACACTTGACATTATCCTTCACACTTTATCTATTGCCTATTAACACTAAACGCAATGAGTTTCATAATAAATAGGTATTATAAATTATTAGGCTCTCAGCGAATAGTTCATAGTAGTTCATAGTTGTTGTGCTTTTTATGTTCAACTGTACTATCATCCGAAAAAAAACCGAATTGAAACTAACTATAATTAGGAAAATGAGGCATTCGGAAAATTAAGAAATGGTAAAATTAAGACTTTTCATTAAAAAGAATTCGTCCCAATAATAATTAGCAAAATTTCACACGTGGGAAATTAAGAACTTGGAACTAGTCGCCGACATCCTCGAAACTATCAGTAAGATCATATTGGCTTGGGACTAGATGACACTGTGTGTAATGTCCAAGGATATTTATTTATTTTAAGTAATTCCACAGCATAAACCAGGAGCAGACTCCTGTAGGCCTGGTCGCGAAGACGGGAGAGTGTCTGAACATTCGAGACTCTTACAAAGACACGCGGTTCGTGAAAGACGTGGACCCTACCACAGGAACCGTTGTCAGGTCATGCTTGGTCTCCCCGATTTTGGACAAGCATGGAGTTATTGGTAAGCTCTTTGTTCGATGGTGGTAAGAGGTTGTTGACTCGTAGGTATTCAATTGTTTGCCTAAAATTTGATTTTTAACCCCTGATCAAGAAACTCATGAAAGTATAACTTTCTTGGTTGACTAGTTTGAAGGGTGTGTACCTATTAGTGTATATCGTGGATTCGTGGGTAGAGTGGATATTTCAAGAAAAGATAATAAGCTCCTTTCACTATATAGAATAGAATACATTTATTGACGACAACACACAGAAAGTAGGTAAGTACGTACATAACAAAATACAAAAAAACTGAGGTAGGTCAAAAGTCAAAGTCAATATAAATTTATTCAATAAAATCTTATTACAGACCACTTTGAAACATTGAACAACTTGAGGTAGGTACTTACTTACTTACCTATTTCTATACTTAAAATCTTAGTACCTAAACTAAACTAAGTCTAAGGCTCGTATTCAGAGACTTCACTCAAACATGAGTCTACGTTTAAGCATCGATTTTTGACAGTTCTCTATGAAAAGTGAGTTATGAATCACCGCTTGAGACACGATTTACGCTTGGGTATAGTCTTTGAATACGGGCCTTAATGTGTAGGAAGGGTAAGTATGTACCTACAACATGTGGGTGGGCAAATAACGATTTCGATTTCAGTGGCATCCAGTGAAGTTTCCTTAATAAGATTAGTTATTAATCTATGGCTTTAGGCACGCATACGCGAATGTTTACATCAATGGACACGAAACCCTCAAACACTCGGAAACACCATGTTTAACTATCGATGTATTTGAAACGTTTCATTTTGTATTGAAATGTGATCATGTTGCAACGGTGGCAAATAACGTAGAGAGTGTGGAATTTCCTTTGCGATAGGTATCAAAATTTATTTGTTAATTCTAATTTGACTTAAATACCTACTTAAATCCCTACTTAAATCGAATATTGTTACGTAGTAATTTGCACAATTACCTACTTTAAAAAAAACTTTATTTAGAATTTACAACTTAGAATTACTTAAAACATAGATACAGTGGAACTTTGTGTCGAGAATTACCTAATGTTGAAATGGAACTGAACTACCTACTTAGAATAATACATCGGTTTTTAGATCGAATGCATAAAAACAAAAACAAGGTCCTTAAAACTAATCAGTTGTTTACAATACAATATAGGAAAGTGTTTACTTGCTAATTAAGGGAATAACCCATTTACTAACTTACTTATTTACTATGCTAAAGGGCGATATATGTAACAATATCAAATTCATGATTACTTTGTACTGGATATCTACAGCATTAGGATTGTTATTGAGTATAGATTATCTATTAAAGAGTATAGAATAGAATATCGAGGGTTATTTTGTTCCATTCCATAGACAAATATTCGCAGAACATACAAATATTCGTATTATCGGGAATTGAGCCCGCAACCTCATAGATCACGAAAGGTTTTATAACAGAACGATGTTGATAATACCACAGATTACATAAATAATACTACGATTTAGTAACTTCGTTTCAATGCCTAACCTTTACAGGGGTTGTGCAACTGACTAACAAAATTAACGGCCAGCCCTTCAACAGCGAAGATGAAACAATATTTAAGGTTTTCGTCAGTTACTGCTCACTGATCGTGCACTTCTATAACATGCAACAGAAGAAGATTTATCACGAGAATCTGAACAAGATGTATTCTCAACTCATGAGCCTTCATTTGAAGCCGTGCAAGCATGACGTTGACGAGTTAATGGAGACAGATGGCATTGTACTGCCCGCTTCTAACTTTAGAAGGTTATTTTAATAGTAGTTGTCTTTCGATTCGCCCGCTGATAGTCTAACTTGTATCACATTGTTGCATATCAAAAATAACAGACAACAGTCAAATTTTACGCTAAATATGTCAGTAATATTCCATAGTTGTTTTATTGGATTACCTACTGTTATTTTTGATTCGCAACATTGTGATACAAGCGTGGGATCAATCATCAATGGACTTTTCGTCAAAAAGTTTGTATGCGTACGAGCTTTAAACGACGAAGGAAACATCGTGAGGAAACCCGCGGCTGGTCAACCCCATACGCATTGACCATTGTTTTTCCTGTGGATATGGCCGACTAAGCTGAGAGGTTTAGGTGATGGGCAAGCCTCTTCCATCTCAACAATGTCCCAGGCACTAACTACAGTGTCCCCCAAAGTGGGCAATGATTGCCTGAAGCTGTATAAAAGACTAGTTGTTCCCCGCGGTTTCACCCGCGTAAGTCCCGTTCCCGCGGGAATATCGGGATAAAAAGTAGCCTATGTTACTCGTGGATAATGTAGCTTTCGAATGGTGAAAGAATTTTTAAAATCGGTCCAGTAGTTTTTGAGCCTATTCATTACAACCAAACAAACAAACAAACAAAGTTTTCCTCTTTATAATATTATTAGTGTAGATGTAAAATAATGTACCAGGCACTACACTATCCTTGTCAATAAAAAAATCAAAGAAACATCCGTGTTTAGGTTAATGTTAGTACCTCAGCTGCACAATTAACCATCCACCTTGATTTTTCTAGTTTGATATTACTAAACTTACAATTGCTATAAAATCGAAACTTGCTAGGTACCTAAAACAGGTGAGCGGTTAATTGTGCCGCTGAGTATAAAAACATTTTCTGCATCAAGCAAAATCCTTTCCAGTTTTGACTACCACATAAGCGAAGGTAGCAAAGAAGACATGGCTGGTCTAGTCTGCTATATGTACACTGAGACTTTCGCTGACCGTAACTTCGATAGGCTGCAGTTAGCTGACTTTGCGCTGACCATTCTGCGCTGCTATAGAAATAACCCTTACCACAACGCTGAGCATGCATTCTGCTTCACTCACACCATGTTTCTGGTGCTCGTCAATAATTGTGGATATTTTGATTTTGTTGAGGTAAGATCTTCACTACGTAGTTTAAAACAAAGTTGCTTTCTCTTTCCCTATATCCCTATTCCCTATGTATACTTAAATCTTTAAAACTACGCAACGGATTACCTACCTCTTGAATTACTCTATCTATTAAAAAAAACCGTATCAAAATCCGTTGCGTAATTTGAAAGCGACTTTTCCCATTTATGATATTAGTATGGATACTTTGTAGTGATAGATACCTATGCTAAATAAAGCAGGTACAGCTAGTGTATCATATATCTAGACAGCAGCGCTGATGCTATCTGGTCTCTGCCACGACCTGGACCACCCGGGCTACAACAACAACTTCCTAACACTCTGCAAACATCCCCTGGCGCAGATGTACAAGTCATCCATGCTGGAATACCATCACTACTTCCTGGCTAAGAAGATCATTGAGGTAATTAGGTCGCGCCACGTAAAATGAACGATGAGGGGAAAGGGAGGGGGTATGTTTGCGCACGAGTCACTCGCTCACGGACAAGACAAATAGCACGCGCAAAATTAATGGTGTGATGTGAAGTGCGCCTCGTCGGCCCTCCACCAATATAAGTCTAGCACAGATAACAAAAGTAGGTACAGATGCCTCACCTTGAACATTGATTTCACTCCTATTTTTCTTCGGGCTATTTTTTGGTGTTTGATTTTTGCGGCGCCCCTAGCGCCGTTTAGGTCTTGCTTGCGATCAAAAACAAGTACCTACTTAACTCCATCTAGTGTAAAGTAGCATACAGTCGGATGTCTAATCGCTAATCGCCGCTCAGTGATGCCGCAAAAATCAAACACCAAAAAATAGCCCGTAGAAAAATATGAGTGAAATCAATGTTCGAGGTGAGGCCCCACTGGTATCTAACATACTCCCGTTCCCCTCATCGTTCTTTTTACATGGCTACTTACTACTACATGCCAACAATTTGGCAGAAGTTATTTTTCTTTTACAAAGTTAACTTTCCATTGGTTACTAGGATAAGAACATACTCTGCAAGCTACCGACTTCGGACCGTGATAGGATCCTTGAGGAGATCAAGTACGATATACTCTGCACGGACCTAGCGGTTTACTTCCAATTGCGCGCGCAGCTCGCTCCCCTACTCGCTGACCATTGCTTCGACTGGAGCGACAATTCGCATCGCAGGATGCTTAAAGTATGTATAATTACCACTGGTAGGTACCTCTCGAACATTGAAATCACTCGACCTCTGTAGCGCAGTTGGGCGAACGCCCGGCTGAGACGCGGGGGTTGTGCGTTCGATCCCCGCTACGGGACAAATGTTTGTATGTTCTGCAGATATTCGTTCTATTATATAATAGCATATATTTGTAGTTATGATGTAGGTATATTTGTAAACTTGAAATTTCTCTAAACATGAGAGTGGCTAAATGCACAAGCTGTGCGAAGCCAAGAATAAAAAATAAATATCTATGTGTCGACGCGAGACGCGACGGTTTGGCACGCCCGTATTATATATATCGCTTTGTGTGGGTATTCCCCGAATTCCCCGATGCATGCAGTTGTACTTGAGTGATTCTTTGGGACAGCTTTTTCAAGCGGCTCTGCTTGAAAATAATAGAAATTGAATAGTCAACGGGCTCATTTTTTTTCGCGTAATCCTTAAAGCCTCTTCTAACTGGGAAACTGATTTTTATACAATTATTTTAATAAATAATATGATTAAAAAGGTTAAATACCCTCGTTCTTTGATTTTCGTGGCGTGTCCCCAACCCCGATTTAGTCACTTAATCAATTATATCTTTTAAACTAAGCGCTACATGTTTACCAAAAAAATAACACAATGACCTAAGAAGTTTACAATGCAATAAAAAATAAGACCATAGTTCTATAAGAACTACATTTCCTAGAAAAAAATAAAAAGTAACTGTCCCGAGGTTGTTGCTGATTTGCGTGGTTTATTTTGAATTCAACGCCACAACTCTTATTTCGCGGCTGGATTCTGTGTCATCCTAATTTAAGGTACAACTAGCCACTCCCAACAGCTAGGCAGAGTGGTGATGTGCTGGTCCCTAGATTTTTCGAAAAATAGAAGTTTGAAAGTCGCTGCGTGGATTTGGTTTCACAAAACTTTGATTTGCGTGGTACAATTATCTCCAGTGTCTGTGAATTTATTTACTCAATAATATATTGTGGTAAACAAGTATAAGGTAAAGTAACTTATACTCAAAACACAGTTTATTAGCTTTAAAGGTTTTTGTATAATTTTAGCACAAAGGTTTTATTTTGATTTTCGTGGTCGTGATTTTCGTGGTTTACGTGGCAGTTTTGACCCACGCAAGTCAATTTTTGGCCATGCAAATGAAATAACTTTGAGTTTTGTATGAAAATATATTTTATTACTTTAGATAAATGTAAATTTCCTGGGTTCTAGGCTTGACCAAAGAATACGATGAATTGATGCCCCAAAAACTATGAAAAATATTATTTTCTCTTTTTTGTAATTTTTTTGACAAATAATAAAAAACCTTGGACTGATTCTACTTTAAAACTATTTCTATATTGGTAACCGTACTAATTTTTAAACATTATTACTTTTTTGTTTAAAATGAAGTAAAGAAAAACAAATTAGAATGTTGTTTTTTGATTTGCGTGGCCTCTATTTTTTTAAACTCGATTATCTCCATAAGTATATCGCTCTCAGAGGTGCCTCTTTTATAAAAATGTATACTTTTACGTATATTTTAAGACTCAGGTATCAATATATAAAATATATTGAATTTGAAAATGGCCACGAAAATCACCAAATAATGCCTTACCCGAAGAATCACTCACTTATAACTTCACAACAACACCCATTCACTGGGTGTCAGATTCGGAGTAAAGGAATGAGCATTGGTAATTAGGTTGCTCTATTTTCTTTAATTAGTCATTACGCCACCGCCCGCGCGCCCCGGACGTGGTCGTGGCTGTGCTCGTGGTCGATCTATTGCAATTCATTTCATTCCAGTGCGTCTTGCGATTGCGAATAGTACGTGGTATACTTACTCAAATCTGTGGTAGTATACTAAGTTTCCTAGCGTAGCGCCTTATTGGGGAAGACAAGTGTTTGATCGTATAGGTACCTGGGTAAAATTGCCTAATACCTACTTGCTGTGCTGCCTGATTTAAAAATGGATGAGCTGACTGCAGAATTTAATGAGCTGTTCAAAGAAATGAAAGAGCAAACATCCTTAGGAAAAACGCAATTACCCAAGGCAGTTGAAATATTAAAACAAAAATTTTTATATTCCATCGGGAAAGCTGGGCGGATACCTACGGAAGCAGAGGAAGAATTCGTCAAACAGTGCTATAACAATCTTAACGTGGGCATGTTTGTAAATGTCTTGAAGCCATTAAACTCGGCGCAGTGGTCTGATGCCATCGCTCTTAAAACTGTAGCAAACATTTTAACCGAACATCAAAAATATAAAATTGACCTCTATCTGGATTGTGTTAAGGCAGTTTACCTTCAATATTCTGGAACAGATGTTATGGGAGTGGAGGAAGCCATAACATACGTTCTGACTCACGCCAGGCTATTCGGAGATCAAAGCCAAAATATGTTTCAACTGGAAGGCAACGCTAATGATTCAACATCCGAACCAAAAGTCGCCCTCGGAGCAATATCATTTCCTCTACCCGACACTAAATACATGAGACAGGTCACGAAATTGATCGAAGACTTGAAAACGAACTACGTAGAGACTAAATACAGGACGCTAAATGGTAATGTGACGTACCTTGCACTGCTGATACTGAGACGGTTCGTCAAAAGCCCATCCCAGTTTTTGGATGCGCTTAAAAGAATCAACACTCACGACGATTACGTTAAACTTTGTCCACATCCGTTTGATAGTCAATTGCCGAAAATAGATAAAAAGTTTAATGAAAACCTGATCCAAAAAAGACTGCAACTGCCAGTACACCTGGCGATCAACGCTTACCTTACTGTGCAGGACGAAAGATCAAAGCGCATCTTGCGAGGAACATGCCTCCAATACATAGAGTGGACCGGACTGCAGATGCCTGATTTGTTTTTCAGGGTTGCGAAGCTGTATGAAATGCAGGAGGCTGAACTTTGGGATCACCTGTGTTTCTCCGAGACATTTGACTCCCTGTTCAATCTGTCAAAAGTTTATTATAAGCTGCATGAAATGACTACATCGAATCCCCCTGATGCCGTAGTTTGGTTCCCTTATTGTAGAGCGCTTAACGGTGGTTACCACTCAGATTTATCCGCTGCTCATAATACATGTATTTGTTTGATATTAGCGTACATGGTTGATCTAAAAATTGGGTTTGAAACGTCACACGTCAGGGATTCATTGTGGACAAAGAAGTGTTACCGAAAAGAATCATGTTTTGAGATAGCTAAACAGTTTTACGAAAAATTCGCCAAATAAGTGTAATAAGTGTGTGTGTGTAGTGTGTGTATCTGTAACTTACAGAAAATGTAGATTCCTAACTACATATGTACCTAATACCATTACTATTAACTTGCAGTACCTAACCATCTATTAACAAGCACCTTTTTAATAAAACTTATGCACCTTAAATACTGTTTTTTTTCCTCGTCTCCTACCTAGTAGGTAGTTTAATGCTTGTGTTATGGTAACCAGATGACGAATACTCGTATTATATAATACCTACCTATTAAATGATTTCAAACCGACTTTATCTTTTTTTTAAAGTAATATACTACCTTAATATTACCTACATAGGTAGATACTTACCTACATGTATTATTTTATAAATAAATACATTATTATGATTTGAATTGCGTAGAGACCTAAGTAGCTAGGTACTATACTTCATTTCTTAAAGCGAGCTAATAGGAAGAAAAAATAAACTCACGTGATTGGTTGTCAAAAATAATTGTACCTACATCTCGTGATAGAAAAGTGGGTCGTCCGCCTGCTCGATGGGTCGACGACATTGTCAATAAAACAGCAGGTCGTACATGGGTCAGACTGGCACAAGATAGGGAGGGTTGGCACAAGCGAAGAGAGGCCTATGCCCAGCAGTGGGATGAGACGGGCTGCACATGATGATGATGATGATGATATCTCGTGATTGGCTAGATTGTCAAATCAATTGTCAAATCTAGCCAATCCGAGAATAGACAATTATTTTCGACTACTAATCAAGTGCGTTTATTTATCTGCCTATTAGCTCGCTTCAAGAAATGAGGTATCTACCTATAGACGATCTATGTTTTAGGGTATTCTAATGACAACCAGCGATCTATCCGGATGCTGCAAGCCCTTTGGAGTGTCCAAGTTGATTGCTGAATCTGTGTACGAGGAGTTTTACGAACAAGTATGTTAAGTACTTACATGAAAAATCTTACTAAAAGTTTTTGGCTTCGACGGGAATCGAACCCGCGAGATGCCTAAGTGTGGTTTAACACTCTTTCAAAATATTGTAGAGCCTAGGCTTCTGATGTCGCTGTAGTCGGGTGAAGTAGGTAGGTAGGTAACCAAGGTCTCGTGAAAAAATCTACGTCCGTAAGCAAAATGCAACCCGCTTCCAGGGCGATCGTGAGAGAGAGATGGGCTACACCCCTCTCAGCATGATGGACCGCCGCCGGCGAGTGAACCAGCCGGCTGAGCAAATACAGTTCCTGTCTGTAGTGGTTCTGCCGTGTCTGATGCTGCTGCAGAATATATTCCCTAACACGCAGACACTCACTGACAACTGCAGGTTAAACTTTCAACTATCATGGTTTTAACATTATAACGGGATATTGCCATGATTTTTAGATTTATGAGTTTCTCAATATTTCGGCACAGTTGCATGCGCCATGATCGGTTAAACTAAACATGGTAGATATCAAAGTCAAAATATCTTTATTGCAAGCCCGTTATCCCGTTATAGGTGTTTATAACTGCAGGTGTTAATGCTTTAAACGGTGGAGGAAAACATCGTGAGGAAACCCGCTAGCCAGCCCCACACGTATTGACCATTGTCTTTCCTGTAGATAGATATGCTCGTTTAGGTGCTGGGCAAGCCATCGCAACATTGTCCCAGGCACTACAGTGTCGCGCTATAAATAAACAAGAAATAGCCCGAAGAAAAATAGGAGTGATTTCAATGTTCGAGATGGGTATCTGTACTTATGTAATCTGTGATAATAGGTAGGTAGGTAATAAGAGAACCTAAATGAAGCATCTTTTTTTAGGAACCTGTCGTATCCCACTGCTGGGCAAAGGTCTCCCCCAAAATCTTCCACTGACCCCTATCCTTGGCAATCTCCCACCACTCCTTCTCAAAAAGAAGCATCTAATACTGTCTAATACTGCAGGGCAAAGCGTCTTTACTGTTACGATTGAATTGTATTCTTTGCAGGAAAACCCAAACAGCGTGGCATGAAGAGATAGAGATCAGAGGCCAGAAACTTTGGAGACAGGAGGACTCTGTTCCGTCCGGAGGTCGAAGTCGCTTCTTGCTCAAACCCAAACTGAGCCACGCCGCTGATAACGAAAGTTGAATGCAACATTTCAACAGCTATTATATGAATAAAACGGGAATTACTCACGTAAGAGCGAGGCCCCATTAGTGCGTTGCGCTGCGTTGCGTCGTAAAAAATATATGGAAACCGTCGCAGCGTCCGTCGTCGCTGCGACGGTTTCCATATATTTTTTCGACGCAACGCAGCGCAACGCACTAATGGGGCCTCGCTCTAAAGATATTGAAAAACATTTTCCGTATCTAAATCGACAATATCTTTACGTGAGTAATTCCCGTTTTATTCATATAATGTCTAGTACAACTCACGATAGTTTTGAAAGTGAAATTTCAACAGCTGTCGTTAAACTGTTCATTATTTGCTTATTTGAGATGACTGGTCCCCATTGATAGCAAGTGATCTGAAAGAATTTCTGTTTTCTTCAGAAAAAGGTGTTTTTTTTCCAATTAATATTATAATAAATATTTTTATAAACAGTCCTTATAATATTTATTTTAAGTGGGTAGGTACTTATAAATTTATCACGTGAGCCGTGCGTGGTTGTATGGGTGGGAATTATAACAATAAAACAAATAAACTAAATAAAATAGTTTATTTTAATATAATGAGATTTACAGGCATACTCGAATAACTTCAATCCACATTAGGTACTACCATGGATACACAAACAATTTAAAAACAATTCCAATATTATTATATTACCGCAGATAATTAATACACATAATGCTTATACTTAAAAACAATAACTTGGTTAATAATTTTGTTCCAATTTATAAAAGCCCCATGTCTTTCTGTGCATATTTTGTTTGCATCACGAGTTCACGACATATAATCCGCAAAAAAAACAGTCAGATTTTACGCTAAGTAACTTACCACATAGTATCATAATAATATGTATTTCAAAGTTTCGCGAATTACGTTTAGTTTTGATACAATTACTCAACAATTTGATACAAATTAGTTAAACAATCGGGGGACTGTGTCAAGTTATCGTTCAAACAAAGAAAACGTTATTATGTGAATATATTTATATACTTAGATATTTAAAAATATATTTTGTGGAATGCTATGCTGTTCTATCAAGTTGAATCATTGTACAATTTACTAAGAATATTATTGTTCATTGTGACTATCTAAAACAAAATGGTTTTTGTTAAACTCTGAAGGTCTTATCTTCAAAACTTTCATTCGGGATCCATTATTTATTTAAAATTGGCCTGACCATTTTAAAAGTCAGTTAGTAAACTGATATTGGTGCAATGACCCATCACGCAGGGCATGATAACACTCAACAAATTACTTCCGTAGATACTTGTTATCCCATAAATATATGCTCCACTCCCCACAGGATAAATGTTACTAGACAGTGTTGAAATGTATAATACTAGCAGCACGTCCCGGATTTGCACGGGTGTACTAATGAAACTACAGGGATAAAATTACCTGTAACCATCGTGACAGTCGATTCTACAAATCGGTGAAAGAATTCTTAAAGTCGGCTGAGTGGTTTCGGAGTTTACCTACGTCAAACAAACAAACAAACCAACATTACCTCTATATAATAGGTATTATTAGTATAGATAGACTTACATAGTTAGAGCAAACAACGTTCTTTATGTCTGCTATTTTAGTTCTGCCTACCTTTGATGTAGTACCTACTTATCTATTATTTTGAATCATTCTATTGTTATTGGCTCTAGAGGGTTTTCGTTACACAATGTTGTTGATTGATTAAAAAATGATTTACTTTTAAAAGTTTTTAATAGAAAAAATACATTTCACTGGGTTTACAATAATTACGTATCCGTAATTAACATTTCATAATCTATCGACACAATGTGCAGTGATTTTTTGCATAAAAATGAATTTATGACTTCTATTTTAACCAAATTATGACGCAAGCGTCTTAAAAAAAATATGAATGCAGTTCTTTTATCTTTGAAAATACGTTCCGTATCACTGCTATGAATTATTTATTTTGATGTATGTAAAAATATAACAAGAAACTACATTCCTGTTCCAAATATTGCAGTAACATTATTGCCTTACTTTTAGAAATAAATATTTTACATTCGTGAGTTGTACTAACGTAATAATAAATCGATATTCCCGTCTCGTAAATTTCTTATAATTTTGCTAACATTTCCCTCCAGGGATCATCTATCCAGCTAGAATGATCGCCGAATCGAATACAATAAATACAGGGAATATACATTTCACAAATGTGCTTACCATGACATGTCCCAATCAAAACGCGAACGTGACAGTAGGGCTAACGATTTTGGTGAAGTATGTATCCTCGCTCACGAATCCAGTATTTCAAATGTATGGAACTTTTAGTTCATGCAAGTTACCGGGAGCGGCGCTGCACTGGATTCTTATAGTTTGGAATACTTGAGTATACAATGCAAACGGTAAACTGGTGATAGGGCTGATTTATCATTCGTTTGTATGAGCAAGTGGCCAACTCTGGTGACGGAGTTTATAGGCCGCCGACATGGCTTAAAAAGCCGGGATCGTCGGATCGTCGGGAATTGTCGGTCGACAATTTTTCGTTACACGAAACACGGAAGCGCTTAGATAATGCCACTTGCGGTCACCCATCCAAATTACCGCTCGGAACGTAGCTTAACTTCGATCTATCAAGACCGTATAGCAAGCTTTGCCAAAGGCGCTTCACGAAATGGGCTGATTATGAAAACTTGTCACAGCGCCTCTAGCGGATATATGAAGTACTAAAATTGTACATACAGTTATCTACACGCTAGCCCACTCGTAGTTTGGTTTGTCATGGTAGCACACAGTATAAGCAAGCTCAGTCATTACGTGTTGCGAATCTTGCCGGGAACGTAATTCTTGTCGATGGTCGGCTCTTGGAGGAACATGTGGAGGCAACGTTCGTTCTGCGCTAGTGGGTGGCCGGCTATCTTGTTTATGAATACTTCTAGTCCTGAAAATAGAAAAGCGTATTTAGGAAAGATATTTTCTTTAAGTGGATCTATCTATAGTGTGGATTATAAATAACATTGAGATTATAGACAGAGCTAGGTTATTCTTCTGTTTTTCCGTGTCAGTGTCGTATTTTAAAACTATTTATTTACTACTTATTTTAGACAGCATAGATGTTCAAGCATCAATCAAGCAAAGTCCTTTTCAACTGCTATAGTAGTTGTTCGCCTCGCAAGAGAGACAAGCAATTGAATGATCAACAACATCTTTAGATTCACTGAGAATAGAACAGAAAAAAGTTTATTTGGTAGGTATATACATAGCATAGACAGAAAATTCAAGGAATTAAACATACAAATTAGCGATGTAACGATACCGATACCGATACCGATATATCGGCCGATATAATCGGCAGGCCGATATATCGGCATCGCCGATTTAAATACAGCCGATACACAGTTTGAAAAGCGCGCGATGCGAAGCGTACGAATGATTTGCGCAACAGATTATCTGCTAGTAATTTGAATAAACTTTGTTTCTTTAACAAAAATCTTCCTAAAGTGAACTTTGATTATTAATATTGATTTACTTTTGATTTGATTCCTTGATAAATATTACCCAAATAAATGTTGATTTGATATTTCACCTTTTTTTCATTATTTTTAATTTCCATTTTTGCCACACTTTACTTTACAGATGGAGTGTCTATTTATTCTATTTAACATAAGTAAGTTTTATGCATATAAAGTACATCATTCTTTATTTACTGGGTGTATTTACTACTAAGCCATCGATATCGGTATCGGTATCGGTATCGCCGATTATTTTCCTCGATAATCGGTATCGGTATCGTATCGGCAAATTCATGTATCGTTACATCCCTAATACAAATCAAAAATAGAAGCACAAAATAAAAGCAATGTACCATAAGGGTCCAGTCTCAGCTTAATGCTACTTCTGAGAGTCCTGAGGGAGAAAGCCCTGATACTTTTATATATAAGGTAATTATTTTAGGCTATACCTTTTCTACGGTCTTCAATGAACTCCTCTTCAAATATGCCATCGTCGCCTCGGAAAGGTAGCTGTCTTTTTAGCGCTTTTCCTGGTAAAGGTGGCACTACGATCTGGAACAAAATAGTGATATGACCTTATATTTACATACCTAATTGTTATTTTTAAATATAAGTGGATTGGAAACGTACAATAAATTAAAATAACCTCATAATGCCCTTTTTTTAAAATACTGTGTAATATGTTATCATATTATGTAATAAAAAAAGTATAATATTGGGATATAAATATAAACCAATGCTTATTGCTATTTCGATTTTGTTAAAACTCAAGTTCAATCATTTTTCCAATTTTAAATATTTTTAAAATTTCTTTCAAATTGTTGTAATTTAAGTGTCACATGATATGTTTAACCTTGGGTAAATAACAGGTTTTCTGAAACCATGAGGTGAAAAAACTGGTTGTCTTCCATGAGGTGAAGAAACTGGTTGCAAGCCCTTGACAAGACAATAGTATTAATATTAACACTATTGATTCTTTGTTTGTAAGTAGTTAAAACAACAAAGTAAGTATGTTTATGATAAACATGACTTTATGACTCAAACATCAAGTTAATAACCTAAAGTGTTCAATAAAAACATTTGCTACAGATAAACATGGGCATAGATAAAACTGTTGATGTTTTCTATTTACATGACGAAATGAAATTGTGATAATCTGGTCAAATGAATCAGTAAGGTTACAATTTAGAAATAATATTTTTGGGGGAGGACACTAACAGATGACTAGTAAAATAATAGTTAGTTGATAAAATTAGGTTCTATGTGTTTTTAAGAGAAGCAATTTATACCAACCTAATCTAATGGGGCGTCTAAACGGGCTATATTTTACGACAATTTGTGGCTGCAATACTGTGGCCGGCAACATTGCTAGCAATACCAGCCACACTATGCAATATTTTAAGGATGGCCCGGCAATATAGCCACATATCTTTTGGTATCTCAAAATGTTTTTATGTGTAGCCGGCGTGTGGCCGAACGATCGCCTCGCAATCGAAAATACTGCAATATATCTGGGCCATCTATATTGTTGTTCTGTTTTACTGTATATGCGCGTCCCTTTCTCCCTGCGACGTGAAGTACTTGCTGGCTGTCATGAGCGTCATTTCATCGGCCATTGTTGCTGGATTGTGTGGCTCATTTAAGGGTTCTGAATCAAAGGCCATACTATTGCAGCCATATTGCAACATGTTGCCTGCAATTGATTGCTCAGCCATAAAATGCACTAAAATGTTTTTTTGATGGCTGGGCAATGTTTGCCAATAATTGCAGCCACAAATTGTCGTAAAATATAGCCCGTTTAGACGCCCCTTAACTAGTGTTTAACTGGAATTAGATTTGTGATTGTATTTAATTGATGTGATAATTCTATTTAGATGTCACATTATTAAAACCCATTCCCGGACCAGCTACCACTTGCAACTAGCTACAACATGTGCGTCATGGGCAATGAACGCCTTATGATAGTGTTTCTCAATTGGAGGCTAATAAGAATGGCTAATAAGTATTGTGGTCAAAAACCCAAAAACTTGAGACAATAACATAATGTTCTTGCAACATAGATCTTATCAGTTTGTAAATAGAATTGTCTTTTGGATACTATTTTAGTTCTTTTATTGACTTACTCAAGGGCAGATAGCAATTAGCTCTTTAATGGACAGGTCACTGATTGATAGCTGCATACTATTCTAAAACAAAAGTTTTCAAGCACTGATAGCATTCAGGATGTCATTATCAAGTGTATCCACACATACCTTACTGTCTCGTTCCAGCTCATTTCTCAGCCACTCAAAGTCACTGTACCGCCGCCTCACGATGGACTCTTTCACTTTGAAAACTGGAAGATTCGTCTGGAACCAGATAATCGGCGTTATTAATTGGTATGCGTCAATACAACCGCCCACCGATCAGCGGCTAACCGTGACCTACGTGCGTGCACGATTAATCCAATTAACTTCAAGTAATAATAGACGATTCTACTTACCCTCATGCGAACTTCGTAATCCGTATAGCGTTTTTTTCCAGCAGCTCCCATAGTCGTGACTGGATTAACTACGTCAATTTCTAGGAAGTTTGCTGGTGCAGCGTACGCATCGTCTAAGGTTTGTTTCTTTACGTTCAAACGTCTGGTGGCGTCGGCTGTAGTATCCTCAGCAGCCATCATTACGATTTATTTGTTGTAACAATCACAAAGCACAAAAATACGAAGGACGGCCCACTAATCAAAAATGAAGCGAAAAATGACAAGATTGAAAATTGAAATTGAAATAAGTTTTGACGTTTGGATTCAATATGGCGTTGAGTGAACTTGAGTGTTTCCAGCAGCCGATCAAAAATTTTACTAAAATTCTAAACAAAACTTCATTGATTATTCAATGGTATTTAATATTCCGTGCTTCTATACTTTCAATTTATTTTTACATGCAATCTAGCTCAGAGCAATTATCTTCTATCTAGTGTCTGATCTTTAGGTCAATTTAAAAAAAAGTGCAAAGGACACAGTTTTAGTCGGACGGCCTCCAAAGCATTATAGTTTATAAATCTTCTACATATTGAAGGATGCATACGGCAACACTCAACCGCTGTTTTGTAGAAATTCCATTCGACTGTTCATGATTCATCTTTGGTTGTGTTGTGGCTTGTGGTTCATTGTCACCAAACTGCATACCTACATCCACAGAGTACTTTGTATACGGAAACCTACATCGATTCAACCCGTTGAATCATTATTGTCGTGTATTGATCAATTATAATATATTCCGGATTCCTATTGTATTGGGAGTTTATACAGATAAAGAAAACATAAAATTAAATCTCTCTTATTTATTGATCTCCTATGTTATATTTATTCATAAGAATTGCGCCATAGGATCTTCTTCGCGTCTCCTCTTCATCTGATAGGCTTCCACTTCCTCAGCCGTGGGTTCCTTGACCTCATACATGCTGTTGTATGGACGTTTCCTTTCATCGATCGAGAGTAAATGCTCCGCGCGTTTTTGATGCTTCTCTTCCTTTTCCAGCGCCTGTTGGAACATACAAGATTAAATAACCAAACTTAGCAAAAGCATAGACAAAAGTAGAACGCATAAGTATATCAATGCAACGAAAACCAAAGCTATTATAATTTCATGAAAATTCTGATGGATAAGTCAAGTCTCATATATATTGTAGACTTATAAAAATGAAAGTTCTTTGTCTAATGGTCACTCATCGATTTTTCGACCGTGCTGAACATTTGAAGCCGTCACTATTTGGATAGGTTTTATATGCATAAAACCTATCCAAATAGTGACGGCGACGTATCGACGTGCACTGAAGCACTGCTTATATATATGCATATATAAGCAGTGCTTCAGTGCACGTCGATACGAAATTTCGACGACGTTAAAATTTTAATCACTAGTACTAGTAGAGTTTAATGCTCATAGAAAGACATCAAATACCAATAATTAAATTTCCAACAATAATTTAAATGTACCTTTTTCAATTTGTCTTCTTCTTTATCCTTCTTCTTACTCTTCTTCTTCCTCTTGGACTTTTTCTTCTTCTTTTTGCTGGTTTTCTCGGTTTTGGATCTGATCTCCGCTTCCGAGTCTGACGAACTGCTGGAGCTTGATGATGATGATGATTCTTCTTTTTCTAGAAATAATAAGGACATTTTAAGTCTTTTATTTAGGAAAGTGTAGCGTGTGATGCCAGACAATTTATTGTTGAAACTTATGCTTTGTTAATATCTTGTTGATTCTTTAATTAAGTAGTTTTACTTGATCTGCTTTGCCTGACTTTGTTTGATTAGCTTCTTACTGAAGCTAGACTATTAAGAAAAGAAAAAAGGTAAGAAACATGTGTTTATTTCTGTAGGACTCACTTGAAAGGGTCCTACCGAAATAGACCAGTTTTTCGTTAATTTTGTCATACCTAAGAGCTCATACACACGAGCGGCACGATGTCGACGGCAGATGCAACTTCAGCCGTCGACACCCGTCAACGGCAGCCGCCGACGCGTCGACGGCTGCCGTTGACTTGTCAACATCGAAGCTCTGCGGCAGCCAACGTCGACTCTCTTTGTACAGGAGCCAGTTGCAAAATGAATTCCGAAGAAGAAACACTGTTATTGCTTTTACTCCGTCGACGTCGACAAAAACGAAAAAGAAAAACACGTGCGTGGGTTTTAGAAATATTAATGAATAGAGAACAAGATGGACATTTTTTACAAATTCTCATTTTACAAAACCGCGACGCGTGCGCACTCCTGGACTATGTGCAGTCCACTGACAAAATGGCGGACGCGGCACGCTACAAACACAAACAACTGCAAGCGACGCTATTGGTCGACGGCTGCCGTCGACGCGTCGGCGGCTGCCGTTGACGGGTGTCGACGGCTGAAGTTGCATCTGCCGTCGACATCGTGCCGCTCGTGTGTATGAGCTCTAATTCATAATTACAGTTCTTGGTCAGTATAAGTAGAGCCTCTATGTTACCAACTTCATTACTTTTATAGTAAAGTCAATCCATCTTTACTATCTACTGTGTATCTTTCCCACATACTGTGTGTGTACTGAACTAATTAACTGTTGTAATTTTAGTAGGATTCTTATTATTTTGCCAAAGAATAGTACCTTTTCCCTTGATTTCCGTTGGTTCAGGCGCGCTCGCACCAGCCTTGTTCGCTTCAGCAACGTCCAATACCACTGATTTACCCGCCTCACCAACACAATATGACATCTGAAATAGATACATAGATAGGACTTTATTGACACACACACACACACACACACACACACACACACGTTACAACACAATATAATATTCAAATATGTAGACTGTAGTGTAGATCATTGTTACTCGTAGTTTTATAACCAGTAGCCGTATTATAAGTTTTGGCGTACTATCCTCGCACACGAGTCAAGTAGGCTAACCCCCGGTTCCAAACTAACGGATGTTCGTAGGTCCATCACCATAGCAACGTTGTTATTTCAACATAAAATGTAGAAACTTTTTGACAGATAACAGCGTTGCTATGGCGAAAGTCCTACGGACATCCGTTAGTTTGTTATTGGAACCGGGGGTTAATGTATGAAAACCAGTAGTTCAGTCTGGTTACCGAGAGAGGCGCTGCTCTGGTTTTCATACATTTAGCCGACTTGACTCGTGAGCGAGGTTCGTATGCAACCCATTATCTCTACACTAATATTATAAAGAGGTAAAATTTGTTTGTTTGGTTGACGTAATCTCTGGAAATGCTCAGCCGATTTCAATCTTTCACCGATGTGTAGAATGGACTGTCGGGATAGTTATAGGCTACATTTTATCCTAGTTTCATTAGTACACCCTACAAAGCCGGGACGTGCTGCTAGTTTACAATTACCTTAATAAATGAATGGCAACATTTGAAGCCCCATTGTCCGTCGCGCCAGTAGGAGCCCCACACTGATGTGTGGTTGTTTATTAGCACGTCTTCTTCGTATTTACTCCTGCAGACAAAATTAGTCTATGTGTTAATCCAGGGTATCACCTATCTACATACCAAATTTCAACCAAATCGTTCCAGCCGTTTTTGCGTGAAAAAATAACAAACATACATACATTCTCACAAACTTTCACATTTATAATATTATAGTGGGACTAGCTGCGCCCCGCGGTGTCACCCGCGTAACGTAAGTACCGTTCCCGCGGGAATATCGGGATAAAAAGTAGCCTATGTGTTAATTCAGGGTATCACCTATCTTCAAACCAAATTTCAACCAAACCGGTCCAGCCGTTTTTGCGTGAAAGATTAACAAACATACATACATTCTCACAAACTTACATTTATAATATTACTAGCACCCGCGTAAGTATCGTTTCCGCGGGAATATCGGGATAAAAGTAGCCTATGTGTTATTCCAGGGTATCACCTATCTACAAACCAAATTTCAACCAAATCGGTCCAGCCGTTTTTGCGCTAAAGAATATCAAACATACATACATTCTCACAAACTTTTACATTTATATTAGTAATAAGTAGGAAGTAGGATCGGATAGTAGGAAGGATGTATTACTTAACCAGGAAGTAGGAAGGATGTATTACTAAAATGTATCTATGTAATTTATATGAATATTACGGGACTTTATCACGTATTTACCTTATTATTTTATATTACCCGACGTTTCGAGTGCGTTGCAGCGCTCGTGGTCACGGGCAGACTGATGTAACTGGAGCTACCGCCGCTCCAGTCATCAGTCTGCCCGTGACCACGAGCGCTGCAACGCACTCTAAATGTCTAATGATCGCGAAAGTTTAAATTGTACTATTGTATCTATGTATTATATATTGGGACTAGATGACGCTGTGTGGAATATCCAAGGATATTTATTTATAACTTACTTAGCCAGTTGTTTCTCGGGTCCGTGCACCAGTGTCCCATCTCTGTTGTACCGCGTGAAGACTTCCGTTTGCGCGAGTAGGAGCTCCTTCGGCGGCGCTTGCAAGTGCTCCTCGCCGCCATACTTCTCAAGAATGGATTCTTTCACCTGTAACAAAGTAATTATTTTAAGTGTTAGACAACCATTGTAATTTAAGTTAACAAACCTGCTTGTTACCCTTAGTAATAGCAACTCGAATACCTCAATTTAAATACTTGCCCCATTATGCATATTCGACCTAAAACCTGTATTAGCTAAAACGTATAATAAATCTGTTGCTATCTCTTTTCGTTGACATATGAGTGACAAGAAAAAAACGTTCTAAAACGTTCCTAAAACCTGTATTAAATTGTCAAGTTTTTATGAATAAACCCCTTGGAATATATGTTGATGATTGACGGATGTCATGGCAAAAATTATGATTGTAAAAAGTGATAAAAAGAAAGTTAAGCTGAAATGTGAAATATTGGGTAAAGAAATATAACTAAGAACCCATGAAGACTGTTGTTTTAGTTGATAGCTAATATAAGTAAGACGCGAGGAGTTCATTAAAATTCAATAAAACGTTTGTATGCTCAAGTAGCAGAATCTGTTACAAATAATGTCCTAACATCTGACTGTATTCAGAAAAAATTAAAAATCTTAATAAAAGTTTTGACACCGGCAGGATTCGAACCTGCGTCGATACAAGCGATCTCCCTAAACGCGGGATGCCTCACCACTCGGCCACGGGGTCTTGTCCTACCGGGGTCGAAACTATCATTAAGATCTTTTTATCTGTTAATGCACCGATGATCTGACTGTATTTAGACCTATTATCATGATTCACAAACAATAAATGATTATGGTTAGGAGTAACCATACTTATACCCAGATGAAGATTCTCCGGAAGTATCGGAACATTGTCGGTTTTGGCTTTTTACGTGAGTAATTTCCCGTTCGATTACAATAATAGTCTATACTTCATTTCTTGAAACGAGCTAATAGGAACGTAAATAAACGCACGTTATTGGTCGTCGAAAATAATTGTTTATTCTCGTATTGGCTAGATTTGATAATTGACAATTGATTTGACAATCTAGCCAATGACGAGATAGAATGTTATTTTCAGCGACCAATCACGTGAGTTTATTTAATCTGCCTATTAGCTCGTTTCAATAAATGAAGTATAGTACAAGTACAACTCACGATAGTTTTGAAAGTGAAATTATTTTATTCTTTCATAACCCGAACAAGTTTCCTTCCACCGAACCTTTCAGGACTACAGACAGACAGTATAACTACCGACCGTGTCCCTTTTCTTAAAACTACTCGGCCGACTTCAATTTAATACTTCGCTTAGAAGGAACTGCGCAAATTGTGTAGAGGAGGCATTAAGCACTTCTCTTACAAAAACTTGTATTACAATTACAATTTATATTATATTTTATACTTAGAAAAAATATGCTTGAACTAACAAACAACGTGTATGAAAATGTTGTTTTCGTCAGCGCGATCTAGGACGTACATATTAGCGCCATCTAGTCCGAATTGCAGTAAACTTTGCAATAATTTTATTAGGCAGTCTAACTGGGTGTTTTCTATAAATAATTTATGTAAAAAATATATAAAACTAGCTGCGCCCCGCGGTTTCACCCGCGTAAGTCCCGTTCCCGCGGGAATATCGGGATAAAAAGTAGCCTATGTCACTCTCCATCCCTTCAACTATCACCACACAAAAAATCACGTCAATCGGTCGCCCCGTTTTGCCGTGAAAGACGGACAAACAGACACACAAACACACACACTTTCGCTTTTATTATATTAGTATGGATATAATAAATAATAATAAATAAATATGGATTAAAAATAAAAACTTGACTGATATACTATGTAGTATATCAGTCAAGTAGGTACGAGCCAGTTCACACAAATGTACATACAGCTTTTTCTATACTAATATCACAGACAAAAGTAGAACAATCTAGACAAAGTGCTAATATTTTATAGTGGTAATGTTGTTTTTTTTTTTTTGACGCTGGTGCTCTGAAACTACTCTGCCGATTTCAAAAATTCTTTTACCGATGTGTAAATGGACTGTCGGGGTGGTTATAGGCTAACCCCATTATGCATATTCGACCTAAAACCTGTATTAAACCTGTATTAGCTAAAACGCATATTAAATCTGTTGCTATCTCTTTTCGTTGACATATGGGTGACAAGAAAAAAACGTTCTTAAAACCTCTATTAAATTGTCAAGTTTTTATGAATAATGGGGTAAGACTTCATTGAGTTTCTATTTCAAGGGCATAACAAAGCGAGCACAGCCAGTCAGTCTGTAACTTATTCATCAGTGTTGTTGTTTACTCACCTGTCTGGCTCTTCTTCCCAGTATATACATTCGCCTCACCTAGGTACTTTTGTAGCTGTTGGTTTGTTCCATTGGCGTGAGTAACTCCATCTAGTGCTAAGTAGCATGCAGTCGGATGCCTAAACACTGGTAGGTGACGCCGCAAAAATCAAACACCAAAAAATAGCCCAAAAAAACTAGGGGTGATTTCAACGTTCGAGGTGAGGCACCCCTGGTGCCTACTGAAGGCGACAATCTACACTAACTAATATTATAAAGAGGAAAACTTTGTTTGTTTGTTTGGTTGTAATGAATAGGCTCAAAAACTACTGGACCGATTTTAAAAATTCTTTCACCATTCGAAAGCTACATTATCCACGAGTAACATAGGCTACTTTTTATCCCGATATTCCCGCGGGAACGGGACTTGCGCGGGTGAAACCGCGGGGAGCAGCTAGTGCTTTAATAAAATATAAAATACACACCTGACTTTTGAACTGGCTCTTCTTCTCAGTATACTCTGACTGCAGCAGCTGTAGCTTGGTGGGCTCGGCCAACAGATGTACGTCTAGGCCTCGCGCGGCGGCCTCCCACGCGAACACGGCGGCCTGCGCGTGCGCGCGCGTGTCGCCGGTGAAGCGGACGAAGTTCTCGCCTAGGTACTCCGATCTGAGGAGGAATGAAGACAAAACAATGAACAATGTTAACTAATTTTGATAAATAAATAAATATCTTTGGACATTTCACACAGCGTCATCTAGTCCCAAGCTAAGCAACTTAATGCTTGTGTTATGGTAACCAGATGGCTGTTATAATACTTAGATACATTTTTTTTTGTAAATACACGGAACAAATATCTGCAGAACAATCAAATCAAATAGCCATTTATATTCTGACTTTGTACAAAAAAAAATACGAGTATAATAAGTTACATGCGATTAATAATAGTTTTTAGATTAAATTAAATATAGTAAGTAATAAATTATTCTATTTAGATAAATTTAAATTATTTCATTGAACATTTTAGTTTCTCATTTTCTATCTCCTCAATTTTGATGAATTAATGAAAGATCTTACTAAAAGTTTTGGGCTTCGACGGGATTCGAACCCGCGAGATACAGACGATCGTTCTCTAACCACTAGGGCTAGGCAAATCGGTCCAGCCATTTTTGCGTGAAATTGATTCAGCGTGAAAGAATAACAAACATATAATATTAGTAGGATAGTAGGATAATAGGATTACTTACAGTTTGTCTATAATAGAAACCTTGTATTTTAAATTTCCAACTCTACTCATACTCAATACGATCTATAGTCGCAAGTTCGCGTTGGAACAGGCAATAGAATCCCCTAGTTTTAAATAAATAAATAAATATCTTTGGACATTCCACACAGCGTCATCTAGTCCCAAGCAAAGCAACTTAATGCTTGTGTTATGGTAACCAGATGACTGATATAATACTTAGATACATTTTTTTTTGTAAATACATACATATTATAAATAGAAAACACCCAGACACGGAACAAATATCTGCAGAACATACAAACATTTGTCCCGTAGCGGGGATCGAACCCGCGACCTCCGCATCTCAGCCGGGCGTTCACCCAACTGCGCCACAGTGGTTTACGAACATGACTATTTAAAGTGGTCTGTAATAAGATTTTATTGAATAAAAATATTTAGACTTTTGACTTTTAACTTACTCAGACTCCGGGTTTGGATTGTCCCTCATAGATCGCGTCTTAGGATCGTAGTACGCCGAGTTAGGGTCCAGATTCCGCAGGTACTTGGCCGTATCCTCTCTGATACGGAGGTTACGCACCGTGATACGTTGCTTTGAATCCACCTGGAGATAACATTTGTTACTACTCTGGCCTTTACATCTTTACTATAATATACTAGCTGCTCCCCGCGGTTTCACCCGCGTAAGTCCCGTTCCCGCGGGAATATCGGGATAAAAAGTAGCCTATGTTACTCGTGGATAATGTAGCTTTCGAATGGTGAAAGAATTTTTAAAATCGGTCCAGTAGTTTTTGAGCCTATTCATTACAACCAAACAAACAAACAAACAAACAAAGTTTTCCTCTTTATAATATTAGTGTAGATTTCTTGAAAGCTTAAAGGAAGAAAAATAAGCGCACGTGATTGGTCGTCGAAAATAATTTTCTTTCTCGTGATTAGCTAGATTTGACAATTGACAATTGATTTGACAATCTAGCCGATCACGAGAAAGACAATTATTTTCGAAGACCAATTACGTGTTTATATTTGATCCTATTAGCTCGAATCAAAAAATTTAGTATGGATGATTTATACAGCGTCAGGAGGCAATCTTTGCCTACACTTAACGGGACACTGTAGTGCCTGGGACATTGTCGAGATGGAATAGGCTTGCCCAGCACCTACATCATTCTCTCAGATCCCGGACATATCCACAGGAAAGACATGGTCAATACGTATGGGGCTGACTAGCCGCGAGTTTCCTCACGATGTTTTCCTTCACCGCGGGGCGCAGTTAGTCCAATATAAAAGCAAGTAATATAAAAGCAGGGCCAGGGATGGACAATTTATCGTCATATAACGGAAGCGTTAGAGTCAAAGTATCTTTATTGCAAGCTCAGCTGATAATGCTACTGGCAGTCACCCATCCTATTAAGTAATATGATTTGTTAAATGTAACACTAAAGCTTGCATGTGTTCTAAAACTATGTTTACCTACCTAAGTTACGCCAGGTAGGTACCTATTTCGTTCGTCCGTACGTACATAATAGGTACCTATTCAAGCTACAAAAACAAATTTATTTTAAAAGTTTTTTTGATAAGCACCTTGCTTAAAAAATGTCTAATAGCTTCTTTCCTGTACGTTCTAGGATTAAATTTACACTGGAAATGTACTAGTATTTAAGTTTATGAAATAAAGAACTTTTGAAATTGAATTGAGTCACCCATCCAAATCATGAGTGGTTCGAACGTTGCTATTACCTTTGTACCGGGCATGTCCACTTCATCTACATATTTGTCTTCATCTTCTTCCGCATTATCGTCATCCTCTCGATTGTCGTCATCTGTAACAAATAAATTACAAAATAATATCTGACCTTTTTTTCAACTACTTCTTGGCTGGACCTACACCATTTTATTACTTTTTTAAATGTTTACTGATTTATGTTACATAATATATAGTAGTCCTATTTCAAATATATTACTTTTAATACAACACAAACCTTGCTCTAAATTCTTAGCCCTCATCTCTCTCTTAGCGTCTTCAACCTTCCTATACTCCTCAATAATGGCCTTGTGCTGCGATGGATCGTAGCCGTTCCACCTGTCTCGCTTGCCGTCATAGCTGAGGTTTAATGTGGGCTGTGCAAACTCATCCGATGCTATGCCCGCGTTCGTATACTTTGCGCCGATCTGTGAAGGTAAAAAGTAAAAAAAACCTGGGCTCAACATTGAAATGACTCCTTCTTTTTTCGTGGGGCTATTCTTGGTGTTTGATTTTTGCGGCGCCACCTAGTGGCGTAGTCATGATCATAATTTTATTATAGTATTGACAGTTTGTTGACAAAATAGGCACATTGAATTTAGTTAAACTAAAAAGACTATTCTAACACTGTGTGATATAGACATACCAGCAGTAGCTGCTTGTCTATCATCGTTAAATAAATAAATATAGTTTAGGGATTAGGAACGTACCTTCCTGGGCCTTTCTAAGCAATCTTTCTTTACATGGGTGACAGCTCCACAGTTTTCACAAGCCCCTTTCCTGTATTTGGTTACGGCTTTGCTCTGAAAGAGATTGATAAATAAATGAAAAATATAAGAAGAGACATAAGATAGATTTACATAAAAGCCGTGTTGGCTAAGTGGATAAGTACTTCGACTTTCGTTCTGGAGGTCGTAGGATCAAATCCAGCCGTGCATCAATGGACTTTTCATGTAAACGAAAAGTTTATATGCGCTTTAAACGGTGAAGGAAAACATCGTGAGGAAACCCCCGGCTAGTCGGCCCCACACGTATAAGCTGAGAGGGTGGTTTAGGATCTGAAAAATGTCCCAGGCACTACAGTGTCCCGTTAAGTGTAGGCAAATATTGCCTCCTGATGCTGTTATAAATCATCTACTATAGATGCCTTAGGCCTTATTTTTTTTTAGTAAAGTAAAGTCAAGAAAACAAAATTACCGTGTCAACTCCTTTATTGTAATATGTGTCAAGTTTAGTGAACCCTGCTTCTCGGTCCTCCTGAGGCCTCTGATGTTTGAGTGTCGGCCCCGCTGTGCCATAGTACCATGGTGCAGAGGAAATGTACTGAGGTATGTGCGGGTTTATGTCTTTGCCTGTGAAAAGATATATAATTAGTATTGAGACCAGTGGCTGCTGTTGTTGAATAGTCATGTAAGTAGTGATTTGGTTCGACACCAGAGTACGATGTCGACAGAGAGAAGTAAAACGTAAGAAACAAACGCTACATAATCGCACATAAGTCTCAGATATTTTTTCCACTAAGTAGGTATCGTAATTAAACTAAATTCATAATTTACCTGTTTCATCAACAGCAGCGGGTGCTGTACCCGCCTTACGAGCTTCTTCCAACTCCTTGGCCTTCCTCCAGTCCTCCCTCGATTTCTTCTTTGGCTCATCATCTTCGTCACCTACGTCGTCTTTATTTCGTAGGATTTGAGAAACCGCCACTCGGGCGCCTGTTGCCATCTCGAAAGCTTATTTCTTGAGATTTATTACTAAAGAAAAATTCAAGTAAACAGAACACACAAAACAGCACAACGCAGATTGTTTTGTTAGTGACACTCAGTGGGTCGACACCACAGAACATAATACTCAAGAGGTCGACACTGCCTTGAGACCAAATGAATTTCAACATAATGGACTCTAAAAAAGACTTTATTTCAATAGGAATAGAGTTTAAATTCGATATAGATTTTTCGCGAGACAAGATTGCATACCAATACCAACATAAAATACACGAATCTTTTTTTCTTCAAGTTGGCAGCAAAGAAAAAACATGGTTGAGTTGACATTTTCTGACGTTTGAATTTGATCTCGCATCTAAGTTCGAGCTGACGATTATTTCGTGATTATTACCGCTTTATTTCGCTTTGAATATAACTAAAGCAAAGTTTTTCTATAATTGACGCCTTTCTTGTTACTATTCTAAAGTTTTCTATCGAATTTCTTGGTCAGAACACCATTTTTCGAACTTTTCAAGTTCCATCGTTAGGTGTCTACTGCTGTACCTACTAACAGTTGTAAAACTGGATAGAATCTTCAGTAACATGGAAATCCCCCGTTTTTGTCGGAAAGCTGAAGAAATGAAGAATGAAGATAAGCATTGTGTTGTGTTGTTTGATGAAATTGCTTTAAAAAAACGATTGATACCTATATAATGAATGAATGGACAAAGTTGAAGGTTATGTTGACCTTGGGACTGGAGAAAGTACGGGCAGAAACAGCAAAATTGCAGGACATGCTGTATTTATGATACAAGGTTTACGACAGAAATTTAAACAGCCTGTGTACACAATTGTATATGTAAGTGGGTACTTAGCTGCAAGAGTCATATGTAAATTCAATTGTGAAAGTTGTAAGCTTTTCTTACAGGAAGAGAACCCTAATCTGGATGAACCCCTGTACAAATTTATAATTATCCTTAAAAGAATGGTGGCAGGGTACAATTTCACTCACTTACCCAAAAAAGGAACTGTGTATCTTAGTTAATGAAGCACAGAACGTATATAAAACTACAATTGTACCTGAGCTACACCAGTTGCACATTGCCCAATTATTGTACCTTGCAACTAAGTGCTTGCTGTAATATGGAATGATTTAAATGTGAGACTCATTCTTCATCTGTGCATGAGTAGGTACTTGACTTTTTAAGCAAATTGTTCATTCGAAAATCATGTAAAATTGCTAATAATGATTTTATCACATCTGAAAATGTTATTGCAGATAAAGTTAAAATAGCACAGCAACAGAATAAATACAAGTAAATAAATTATTACATTAATTTATTTTTTATTTATAGGTAAATATGTCACACAGATTTTTCACGCAAAATGCATATTATTCATTAATTAAATTGAATAATTATTAATCTTGAATCAAATGGTATTCTGTGTGACATAATTATCATCCTTGAAAACTGAACATTCCCTTTATTAATGAAGTAGGTTATCGATGACGAAAGCAGGTACAGCACTATTATCGATATCGATATATATTGTGTAGGTACCACATCACTATAGCTGTCAAGAACTAATTAATTGTTAAGTTGGCAGAACTGTCCCGTGCGTCATCATAGTTGGTATTTTATGTTGGTATTGATTTGCAAGCGTTTTATTTATCTTAGTGTGAGTGAGCTCAACCTCGTCTATGGAACTGCCGTCTCTTCTAACGTAGTGATTTTATTCTCTTTGGTGACACTGACAGTGACAGTCAGCACACCATGCCACTTATGTCAAAATGGACAGTCCATTTTCAAATGTTGGTAGAAGTGGAGTTTGTCGAAAGTAGAGTTGTCCGTGTCGGTCGGTCGGTCGACCAAAGGAGATGTTCCAAAGTGGTATTTTATTCTGATGAAAAAAGAAGCAATACGAATTAAACATAATTGGAAACCTAATTTTTTTTACTATCTGATGTGATCAAAATCATATTTTTTTAACCCCACGATTTTTCTACAAAAAATATTTAAAAAGTCGCAAATTCATCCACTACGGCCACACTGAACCACAAAAAAAGGCTAAGATGAATGTCACTGTCATATTGAGTGAGACGTTATGTCAGTATCAAATGGATTTTCCGATCATCATTCATTCTTTCCATTCAATACTGTCAATTGTATTTGCATTGACATTGACAGTGACGGAACTTTTAAAAATGTCATCATTAGAAACACAAAGTTGGAGTGAGACAAAAACTCATTTTCATAGAGATCGTATGGCACTATCTCTTTCTTGAGACGCGTTGGAGGGTTGCAAGCAAAACTTTTTTCAATGATTTTTTAAGAAAAAACGTGGGCCTGGCAAAATACGTATAAATAATAAATAATCATGAAATAGTTATATGTTTAATTACGTATAGTTTTTATCTTGCTTCTTTTTCCAAAATATTTTAATACCAGCCCCCATACATTTTTGGAACATCTCCTTTATACATAAAATGTGGTCTGTTGGCGATCGATTTTTCCATTGAGGATGCAGTAGATAATTGCTCTGAGGATTTTTCTATCGCAAAATTCAAACAGGGACCTATCGTGTTGTTTCTATATTACACTGTCTGAAGGACCTTTTTACTTGAGCTCTTGTCTGTCTCTCTTTACAGTCTTTACCACAAAGTAACGTGTAGGAAGGATAGGATGTATGAGAGATCGAGAACCAATTAAAACAACAATATAAAGTACATACAAATATTTATTAATCAAACTAATTAGCGATAAAGATTTTGTTTTGTTATAATTGTATAGTTATAATTCCGTAAATTCTTGTAAAAGTATGTTTTAATTAAATTCTAAAGCTATTTTAAAAGCTCGATTTAACAATTACAGCTTGCGACGTGCTCTGGCGCGATGGTAAGATGGCCGGGGTACGTAGATTCTCTCGTTGCTGTCGCCAGTTTGACTCATGGACTCTTCCAACGGTTCTGCGCGCGGCGTGAATAGCTTGCGACGACTTCGTGTTACGCTGCAAAAAACAGAGTCTTATTCAAATATTTCTAAATTTAATAATACTTTTACTGGTCCAATAACCTGGCCTTTGCCCTGCAGTGGGACACCACACCACAGGCTTTAAATTAATAATAATAATATCCATAAGGGGGTTAATTTTTATTTTAGTTTTTTATGAATGCTCAATGGTTTTTTTTAACAGTTGATTTTTAGAAGCGCTAATGGCGTAGCTTGTTTATGCGTTTGGCGTTTCGTGAAAATGTTGAAGTTAAAAGCGGTAACAATTTGGATAATCCCAGTTTTTAATGTCGTTTAGGCATGACGGACGTCTTTGGTCAGCTTAACCACTAAAAGGTACACAAAAAAGGTAGGTATAATAACGCGATAAAATCCTGTTTTTAGTTGAAATTATGTCACTAAAGTTGGTTTTAGTTCATACAAACTTACTTCTGATGAACAAACTATAATTGTCATACATACATATTTACAAAATGCAAAGTTGTTAAATAATCAACTAAATTTTAATGCAATGGTTACCTTTTGGATGGACAACTCTGTATCCCCATCAACGGCGGCAAGTTCTCGCCATCTCCTGGCCTTTCAGGGGATGGTATATCCTTCACTTCCTTTTTGAACGCCGGTAGACCTAGAGTGACGTCAGAAAAATCTTTCTTCAAATTCGCAATATCTTTTAATCTTTCATTATCTTGATCGGAATCTTCATCATTTTTTCTACGACGCAACCGTAAGCTCCTTTTGTTATATTTTTTCTCGCATTTCGCATTGCTTTCTAATAATACTTCATCAACATCCTTCTTCTTTTCATTGGAAGTGTTCAGTAGAGATTTGCCTTTGTGTCTCAAGTTGTACTTCACTTCTTTACTTTCAGAATTCTCTGTATCAAGTTTATTTTGCACATTTTCTTCTTTCTTGTCTTGTTTATTTTCAGTCACTGCTTCAGTTTTAGCATCATCTTTATCGTTCACGTCGATTTCTTGATTTGTAATCGTGAGCAAGTCAAATTCTGTAGGTCTATGCGTTGACAAATCTTTATAGATGTTTTCAAATTCCATAATTGTGTCGTCTTGTTTTGAATCATTGGTTGTGTCTGTTGGACGAGTTACAAATATTTTAACTCTTTCTTTAAGGATGAGAGCATTTTTAGCAATCTCCGGTTCTGCTGGAAGTAAAGTTGCCGGTTTTTCTTCAATATGAGCTGAATATATTATTTCTTCTTGTTTATTATCGCATCTCGATTTCTGTTCTAACACAAGCTTATTAATTGATTTGCGAACTTCTTCCACGTTACTTACACTCAATTGAGTAGGAGTTTTAGTAATAATCTCTTTCTCTTTTACTTGTGGAGACTCAAACACGTCAAATGAGGCTTTCTTGACAGATGCCTTGTTAGTGTGAATTGATGATAGAACTTCAAGCTTAGCAATATTTTCTCCCAACAGTTTCTTCATAGTGCTGGGTTCGAAAGATTTGTCTACATCATCTGACACGATAGACGGCGACCTTTCGTTGTTCTTTCTACAGCTGGTTTTCAAGTCTGTAAGTATTTTACTATGTAAGACTCCACTGTAAACGTCTATATTGTCTAAATATGGTCGTTTTTCTCCAGCTGGTTTTGAAATCAGAATCTCATTTGATTTTATTTCGGTTACTTCATCATCCACGCCCATTTTTGTGCTGTAAGGCATATTGGGTGTTTCCTTTTCACTACAATTATCTAACGAATCTTTTGTTTTATTCGAACTTATAACAGTTTCCGCTTCAGGCTTTTCAGAAACATGTGTTTCTTCTGTTATTTTATCAGTTTCATCGAAATACTTTCTCTTTTCTTTAATGAGTTTGATATCAACAAAGCTAGTACCTTCGGAAGATTTGTCTCTACAATCTTTGGTAGCTTGTTCAAGCTGTTCGAATTGTCTCAATGAACTGTCACTTACGTTGCTTTGTGTTGATTTCTTCAAAGTCTGAATAATTTTGCTCACTAAAGTTTCTGATACTTTAGGCGGTTTTACTGTAGCTTCAATTTTATCTGCTTCAGGTACTTTCATCTCTCTATCTTCAAGCATTGATTTGTGTTCAACTATCTCTTGCATTTCCTCATCAATGCTCGTATCTATAGCTGAAGTTCTTACAAAATACTCTTCTTTCTCACTTTCTGTCTCAGATTCTTGTTCATTTTCTTCTGCTTTCGCTGAATCGTCAACGCTTGAATCAGGAGCCGATGTTCTAACAAAATAAGTGCTTCTAACTTGATTCTTCACCTCAACACTATCATTTGGACCATTATCTTGTTCTACATAATTTTCTGTCTTAGATTCTTGTTCACTTTCTTCTGCTTTCACTGAATCGTCACCGCTTGTATCAGGAGCCGATGTTCTAACAAAATAAGTGCCTCTAACACGATGCTTCACCTCAACACTATCATTCGGACCATTATCTTGTTCTACATCAGAAACAAAATACGTTCCTCTAACATCGGATTTATTAGCATCACTCATCTTTGATTCAGTATACGAATGTTCGTCAACTCTTTCTCCATTCCTACTTATTTCTATAGCATTTGTTGAAAAGCTTGAATCGCGAGTGATTTGATCCTTCACTTCACTTTCATCATCAGTCTCGTAATCAGAGTTCTTGGGAGTATTATCATTATGTTTAATAGTGTCTGATGATTTCTCAAGATCGCTGTCAACTTCTGTCTCGTGTTTTGTTTCATCAAGTTTATTTGCCTTGGATTTGTTTAAGCATTCCATCCTAAAGGCAGGTTCTAGGCTCTGGTTGAAAGGATCTGATTCGTCTTCGCTGTCAGTTAGCACAACTTCCTCTTGATCTTCAGGAATGTTTTCTTTAAACGCTTTTTCTGAAATATAAATAACAAAATATCAATAAAATCTGTACAACTTTCCATAACTATAGTTAAGAGAAAACGTGTTAAACCACGCTTAAGTTAAGTTGCTTAGCTTGGGACTAGATGACGCTGTGTGGAATGTTCAAGGATATTTATTTATTTAGCTATTCCTTCGAAAATGAAAATGTTTATCAAATCTTTAACGGGATTCAATCAAACCCTTTTAATATTTACAAAAAAAAATATCTAAGTATTATATGTTACCATAACACAAGCATTAAGTTGCTTAGCTTGGGACTAGATAACGCTGTGTGAAATGTCCAAGGATTTCTATTATTGTAGGCTTGTAATATTAAATCTCACCATCCCTCTCGTCAATGCACGAACGCAAATGTTTAACTTCCTCCTCGGCTCGCGCACGCGCCAACACTTCCGCGGATAGTTTATCCTGAAATAGTCAAAGATATTATCATTAAGCACACATCTACACTAATATTATCTACACTAATATTATAAAGAGGAAAACTTTGTTTGTTTGTTTGTTTGTTTGGTTGTAATGAATAGGCTCAAAAACTACTGGACCGATTTTAAAAATTCTTTCACCATTCGAAAGCTACATTATCCACGAGTAACATAGGCTACTTTTTATCCCGATATTCCCGCGGGAACGGGACTTACGCGGGTGAAACCGCGGGGAGCAGCTAGTAATTTATATTAGCAAAAAAGAAAATAAAAAGAATTATTTACAATTACAACTATGTTCGCCCGCCCTTCTTACGTAAGTAAGTATCATAAAAAATCGAAAAATATAAAATTCAAGGTGTTTTCTGCTTCATAAGTTCCACAAAAACATCTTTTTTATTGACATTTCAACGGGGATTAGTGGAATAAGCGATTCGACCTGTTAGAAAGAAATGGTATACCTCCAAAACGGTGATTTCCGTCATCAAATGAGCCACTTTAGTTCGCAGGAATGTAGTCGGAGTGCCGGTGGATATCGGCGGCGCTGATTGTTTTGCCAACCGTGCTTCGTACTCCTCAATCATATCTTCCATCTGAAAAAGAAAACGTGTTCAGTCATTTGAAGGTCAGGCAGAAAATATAAAGAACTAGCTGCGCTGATAAAAAGTAGCCTATGTCACTCTCCATCCCTTCAACTATCACCGCACAAAAATCACGTCAATTCGTCGCCCCGTCTTACCGTGAAAGACGGACAAACAGACAGACAGACACACACACACTTTCCCTTTTATAATATTAGTATGGATTAGAAGTTGTCTGTTTACCTCAGATCTAAGTGACTGTATTTGCGCCTCATAGTACTGCCTCGTCATATCCTTGGCTTCCTCGACCAACTCTCTCATCGTGTTAGCGGATTCTTCTTGTTTCTCTTCCATCGCTGCCAGTAACTCTTTGTTGCGAGCTTGCGCTCTGGAATTTATGAAACATTCACATGTAAAACTCGTTACAATCCCGTGTAAAAAGCTACTCAGCCGATTTCAAAAACTCTTTCACCGATGTGTAGAATGGACTGTCGGGATATCTATACTTCATTTCTTGAATCGAGCTAACAGGAACAAAAATAAACGCACGTGATTGGTCGTCGAAAATAATTGTATTTCTCGTAATTGGCTAAATTGTCAATTGTCAAATCTAGCCAATCCAATGAATTTCGCCGACCAATCACGTGCGTTTATTTTTGTTCCTATTAGCTCGATTCAAGAAATGAAGTATATATACATGTATAAAAATCAATGCCACTTTTCGTTGTTATTTTATAACTCAAGAGCGGGGGCTCACCTATCTAAATCAAATTTTTAGGCTTCATTCGAACTAATTATCAGCTGGTTTATGTGAATTGTGAAGTTTGCTAATAATCAGTTGAGTAGTTCTTCATTTATCACATTTTTAAAACCCGTTCGAAGCCGGGGCGGGTCGCTAGTAGGCTATATTTATTCCGGATATATATGTAGTTTTATTAGTACACCGTGCAAAGATGTGCAGCTAGTCATCATCATCATTTTCCTGCCCTTATCCCTATGTGGGGTCGGCACAACACGTGTTCCACTTCCATTTCCCTCTATCAGACGTCATCTCATCACTCACACCTTTCTTACTCATGTCATCCCTCACACAATCCATCCATCTTTTCTTGATGTGCAGCTAGTATACAAATAAAATAGCACATAACACTTACTGAACAAGCTCGAAATGCAGCAACTCGTTGTCAGCTCGTAACTTCATAACCTCGGCCGTGCTCGTGATAGTGGAGTCCTGTGTACTGCTCTCTAATGTCGACGCGAACATCGCTGCTGTGTTGTTTATTTCTGTACAAAAATTAAAAATATCGTAAGTTCGTGTGCGTGGTTAACTCTGGTGATGTGTGGTTTTAGACCGCATAGGCCGCTGTTATGGCATAATTTACAAGCTGGACCGACAATTTAACATGCGTTCTGAAAATAAATAGGTGATACAGAGCAAATATCTGCAGAACATACAAACATTTGTTCCGTTGCGGGGACGGAACACGCAACCTCAAAGGAACACACACAGGTCATCAAAAATCTTAACTTTCTTAGTCACAGAGACTATACTCACGTATATCTTGAGCCACATGTTTGTTAGTCACAGAGACTATACTCACGTATATCTTGAGCCACATGTTTGTTAGTCACAGATTCTATACTCACGTATATCTTGAGCCACATGTTTGTTAGTCACAGAGACTATACTCACGTATATCTTAAGCCACATGTTTGTTAGTCACAGAGACTATACTCACGTATATCTTGAGCCACATGTTTGTTAGTCACAGAGACTATACTCACGTATATCTTGAGCCACATGTTTGTTAGTCACAGAGACTATACTCACGTATATCTTGAGCCACATGTTTGTTAGTCACAGAGACTATACTCACGTATATCTTGAGCCACATGTTTAGACTATACTCACGTATATCCTGAGCTACAGCCGCCAAGGACAGCACATGTTTGGTCTCGTGCGCGTACTGCGGAGCCGGGTTCAGGGTCACGACCATGCTGACCGCCTCGCCGCGGGAACCGGACAGCCCGGAGCCGAGCAGGCGAGTCAGTTTAGACTCTCTGCGGGTAACAGCACAGATAAAATAATAATATGTACAGATGATCCATCTAGAACATTCATTTCACTCCTGTTTTTCTTCAGGCTATTTTTTTGTGTTTGATTTTGAGGCGCCCCTAGCAGTGTTTAGGTCTTGCCTGCAATCAAAAATATTAGCACTAGATGGAGTTACTTATTTTTGATTGCAGGCAAGACCTAAACACTGCTAGAGGCGCCTATCTGTGGTAACAGTACGTTTTTATATTGCTTGTAATGTTTACACTCTCTTTAGACAGTTTGGACTCTCTACGGATGAAAGTACCTTTTTAAATTTGTATTGTTATGTTGTGGTTTAAAAGCTGACGCTATTGATATGGTTCTTTCTAAAACCATATAATTTACGAAAAAGAAGTTTGTATATCAAATTCAATGTGAATAGTTCTTGTTCCCGTGGAAAAACTGGGGTCAAACGCCTTTGTCCTCAGGGGTTTTCAATGAATTGAACTTACCTATAAGGCACGAGCGCTTCGTGCCGCTGCCGCTGATTGCGTCTAAGCAGATGCAAACACCTCTCCAGCACGTGAAGCGATGAGTTGATGGCGCGAGACTCCGCCATGCGAGCCCCCGTGTTGCGAGTGGCGCGGGCTCGCTCGCAGCCCGCCAGGTCGCAGAGACGCACGCACGACGTTCGGATCTCTCCCTCTGATATACAGTAATGTGCATGCTAGAGAGAGTAAGATATAGTTGATGGATTGAGACTATGCGAGATTCCGTGTTGCGGCTAGAATACTTCTTTTAAGCTCAAAGAATGAAGCGATTCCAATGGTTCTTGATAAACATATCCAGCTAACAAAGAAATAAAATGAATGTCCAAGGATATTTAGTTAAAAAAAAGAGTATCTAACTACTGATTTTAGAATAATAGAAGTAAGAGAGTGAGATTATGCTTCCATTATGATGTGAACTGCTAAAAACATCACATGATTTAGGTATGTTTTGTTAGTAATATTTCATTTCGTTTCACATTTGAAATTATCTAAATCTTTTTCTTAAGCAATAGTAGATTACAGAAATATACCTGTCTCTGTCAGCATAGTGATGGTGAAGATGCAGTGCGAGCGAGATGAATGCGCGTGGACTCCAGTCGCAGCTACAACCAAGTTGTGTTTCCCGGCAACCATCACATCATACGCTTCAACGCCAGTACGGACGAACGCTTGTGTTACTCCCTGAAAACCGTTGTCTTTACATTTTCTTCGTAAACATAATAATAATAATAATACGACGACCTCTTTGGCGCAGTTGTGTTAACGCACTGCTGAGATGCGGAGGTTGCGGGTTCGATCCCCGCTACGGGACAAATGTTTGCATGTTCTGCAGATATTTGTTTCGTGTCTGGGTGTTTTCTATATATATTGTGTATGTATTTACAAAAAAAAATGTATCTAAGTATTATATCAGTCATCTGGTTACCATAACACAAGCATTAATTTGCTTAGCTTGGGACTAGATGACGCTGTGTGGAATGTCCAAGGATATTTAATACCTAACGTTTATTTATCTCACACAAAATGGTAGGTACAACAGTAGGAATTCATTGAATTAATGGAACAAAGACGTTTTGTGTGAAACTGGTGCCTGAGATAGGTTTGTAGAAAACCTGTGTAACAGGTCGCCAGGTGCTCTCACTCCACGGTTTGTCATACTAAATTCAACTATCGTTCTAGGTGTAGGCCTATGACTATAGAATAATGAGTGAAGCGATGACAATCAACCAAAACAGTTGCATCGAGATACATAAAGCGTAAAAAGTAGGTAGATAATAAAAACAAAAGGAGTGAAGATAGAATTAGGTAAGTAGAAATAATAAAAAATAAAAAAATAAAATAAAATTATAGAGAATCCTTATTTTTTGAAATGCCTAGTGTAGGGAGTTGTTTTGGAACAGGCAATAGAGTCACCTAGCTTTTAAGACTGTACGATTTTGAGTGATCCTTGGGGTTCTACGAAATAAACATATTTTTCTTTCTTTCTTTCTTTCCTAGTAATACTGTATGATGCCATTCAGCTGAAGGACGTCTTATAACAAACCCTCTCAAGAAAATGTATGATTATGTCTACACAGCCGATTGAAGATGGAAAAATGCGGAGATAAAAAAAGAAACAATAAATTGGAGATTATAGTATACATTTTACAGATAATGAATGTTACCTTTGCGTAGACTTGTCCTGTATTGTCCTCTCTGATGCGTAGTTTGGTTCTCTTCTCTGGCGGCGCTAACAAATCGTATATGGCTTCATTATAGATTTCTACAAAAGATACCTGAAATAATTTTAATGGTCAAAACAAAACAAGCTTAATTTACAGAAACTAAACTAGTACTTTGTACATAACTGTACAAAATACAAATAGAACCAGTTGATCCATCTAGGGGCCCCTGCAAACAGTCTATAGGTAGCTCAACTGATCCAAACCCAGTGGTTTGGTGGCAGTCCACCAATTAGGTTTTTCCAATAAATTAATTTACTAGTAGGTATCCAGATTTTTCAAGTTCCACTCACCCAGACATAGTACTTTTTGCGGTTGGTGAGATCAACGTTGCTTACAGTAAGATCACTCTTGAGCTGGGCACTCATCCTTCTGTACTTATCTCTCTGTGGCGCCGACACTTGCCGTAACCGTTTGACCCACTGAAAACAATAATATTATATCTTATTTTAATGTTTTAATATTATCTGCAGGCAATTTTTATGCTCAAGTTGCTTTTATATGACCGTCAAAATATTGACTACTATTTATTTTAATATTATCATCAGCAGCTTGAATTACCCACATCAATATTTATTGTATGAAAATAACACAAAATTTTCATAGCAAACAGACTTTAATTATAATACCTAGAAGGTTCTACAATCACTGGTACCATCTCGAACATTGATTTCACACCGTTTTTCTTCGGGCTATTTTTTCGTGTTTGATTTTGGCGGCGTCACGTAGCGGTGTTTCTGCATCCGACTGCATGCTACTTAGCACTAGATAGAGTTACTTATTTTTGATTGCAGGCAAGACCTAAACGACGCTCGGGGCGCCGCAAAAATCAAACACAAAAAAGCATGAAGAAAAATAAACAATGTTCGAGATGAAGTATCTGTCTTATGTAGGTAATCTGTGCTACAATGCAAAACAAGTTTTCTTGATATTGCATATTGTGTAGAACAGTGGTAGTGAATTGACAGTTACAGTAATGTGAACACCTACAAATGTGGCAAGCAAGAAACTTCACAACCTGCAAAACACCAGTCTTGAATCACCAAGTAAGTTTATAACACTTGTGTTAAATGAATCATCACCTGCAACTCAAACTCTTGCTGACCATATCCAAGCTTATCAGCTCCACTTTCCGAGGGCTTGTATGTTGGCTGCTGCGATGCATCCACCATCTTGAACACATACTCTAGTGAGCGGGGCACGAGTCCTGGACAATTCACTGTGCCCATCAATGTGTATGTTTTTCCAGACCCTGAAGCCCCATATGTTAGGAGGGTGAAGCTATGACCATCGGGCAGTTTCTTCAGGTTGTCTTTGACCACTTGTTCAAATATTTCCTGAAAAAACCAAGTTTAAGATGCAGTATGGCAACATGTACCAAGCTGAGGTAAGGGATAACATTGGGGGTTGAAAACATTGGACTGTTTGTAACAAATTAACTTAAAAACAAATTACTCAAACTCACTTTTTGGCTACACTGGGCATCAAATATACGTGAAAACGTATACATTCGAGACACATTGTGCTGCGTCCGCCGCCCGTGACCGGCAGTCGTCGTATCCAGCGAAGTAACCAGACACTTGTCTGAACGCACATCATACAAATTATTGGGACCTTCATGAGGCTTCATACGCAAGTACACTTGCACTAACTCAGGCTCCTCAATTTCAGAATCCTCCTCAAATAGTTCCATTAGGTTTGTACCCTTCTGTGGACGAGGTCTCATGAAAGGATTACTTATCAGCGGCGGCCGAGGTTCTATGAACGATGGAATGTCCCTTCTCGATGTTTCATTGTCAGAGAAACGTTGTTCCATCATTTTAATGATTACACACAAAACGCGACATTAAAATACAAAGAAAATTAATTTTAACCGGTCGACTGCGGAATAGGAAATATTTCAATTAAAACAAACGGCAACGGTTTGATCACAGAACATGGTTTGATTGACTTTCAAAAACTTTTTGACGTTTCGTTCGTTCGTTCGTTTGTGTTTTCTTTATGTAAGTTGGCTTTACTTAGTTGGTACCAGCGACATGACCATAGACAGATTCTAAATCGATGTCAAATCGATTCGATTCGGCTCAAAAAATCGCAGTAAGCTCTATCTTTTGCGTATGGCAACATTGAAAGAAATCATTCATAGAATGAATTCAATTCATTCAACTTTCATTCATTCAGTCAATTTTGTAATGTCGGATGTGTATCTTGTGTACTTTAGTTTTAGTTTTGTTTATTTTCATTAGAAATCGAAATAATCTTCTAAAATGAGTATTATTTAACATTACCTATAAATAACTTCATCGCAGCTATGTACAGTTTTACTAATCTCATAATGTCATTTATGAATACAAAGAATTTGTGAAAATGTGATAGTTTTTCGTATTTGGCGTGGTGCCATAGATATAATTGGTGTTTTAACGGAAATAGGCACCATGAAGTGTTTGGGGTTTATTGTTTTGGCGCTGATATGCGTGCGGAATTGTCTGGGGTATTGCCCGTCATTGTGTTTGTGTAAGAGCAACAAGGTTTCTGATGGGCCTGCTTCGGAGCTCCTTCCTGGTGAACTCCTGAGACTGAAGTGCGGCGGAAGCCCTGCTCCAATCACCGAGCTCAAGGAGATTGATCTCAGCAAGTTATGGACCATGGTTGTGAGCTTGTAAGTCACGTCTCCATGTTTTACTAATTAGCGATTTGTAAGTAGCAAAACCTAAAATTATACTCATTTTTCAGGAACCTATCAGGCAATGCTGTCTCAACTTTATCCAGAGAGTTGTATCTGCCAAATCTACAAAAATTGTAAGCAACTATTTTACTCTTCAATGTCCTACCTACACCTATATTTACCTATATTATAAAATCCCATCATAGCCAGCTTTCTGTAAACTACTAACTCGGACACCACTTATCTTTACTCTAAACACAGGTTTAAAAACAAACAAAGAGTCAACCTAACTTATCTTATTTACAGAGATCTAAGTCACAACCAGATATCTCTGATAGAATCGGATGCATTTTACAACCTGACCTCGTTACAAAGACTGGACCTGTCTCACAATCAGATCAGCAATGTGTACAAAGAGATGTTCAAAGGATTAGTCAATTTAGAGAGACTGATTCTCACACAAAACCATATTTCGGCAATGGGAGCTGGGACTTTTGACTATCTTGTGGGTTTGAAACAATTGTGAGTATAACTGTATCTAAGGTTTGCTCTATGTTCTTTGCATTTGAATGTTTTATTTTATTCATAATGTGTATTGATTATTTTAAGCTATTCCTACTCAAAAAGCCTTGAAATTATAATTTTATTACAAGCACATGAAATTAATTGCTTTTTAAATGAATCAAGACTACAATAGGTATCTTTGATAGTTTTGAAAACATCATTCATAAAAGTTTTTTTAAAAACAGTAGGTTAGGTAGATTTACACCAAATATTTCTGTGTTTTATTTCTGTTCAATTCTGATATATATATGTCTCTGTTTACTCCAGGGACATTACGGAAAACCCATTAATATGCGACTGCGAACTTCTCTGGGTCGGCGATTGGTCAAAAAACACAAGCGTAAAACTAGCAGGAAACCCTAAATGCGCTTTCCCAGAAAACATGGTCAACAAAACCGTTCGCAAACTCAAAATATTCCTCGATCTATCCGCCTGTGGCAGCGCCCTCCCCTCAAACACTTTAATCATGAAACCTAATCATGACCAAGTGGTTTTCGAAGGGGATACCTTATCTCTTACTTGTAATGCTCCGTTTGCCTCAGTCATAGCCAAGTATGAGTTGAAGTGGCACCATCCAATGCTAGAGGTTTGCGATGTCAACATAACATCAACTGATATGCAGGAAGAAGGAATGGCAGAGACTACAGTCATCTTCCCGAGTATCACACACCATCATATGGGAAACTGGACTTGTGTTTACACCGATCAGAATCATATAAAACACAATTATAGTATACAAGTGACGGTTCTAGCAAATGACACTCAGTATTGCAAGACAAACTCGTTTACAAACAACAAAGGGTTGTACTCTTGGCCTCAGTTATTGACCAATCACACGGCGTCTGTGCCTTGCACAAGCGGAGATGGTATGGCTCGTCGACACTGTTTTGCTGACGCTACATGGGGTGAGGCTAATACATCTGAGTGCTCATACATAAGCAATGTGACGAAACTTCTTCAACAATTCGCGCTGTTAAACGTCAGCTTAGTGCAGTACTCAGCTGTAAATGCCACGGAAAGATTGGCAATGCTGATACGTGAAAGGACTTATCCGATAGCAGAGATCTCTGATCCAGATGATGTTATGTTCATTGCTCGGGCTATCAGGAATTACATGCAGTATATAGCTGAAGAAAAGGATCTAGGTATGCTTTATTTCATAAATATATGTAGTGAATGAGGTGAAAGAGTTTGTCAGGATAGTAGCAAGATCTGTAGCCTCTACCTAACCCCATAACAAAGAGCCATGATTTTTTGTATGTATTGCTTAGTATTTCCACTGACAAAGTAGAATGCTATCTTGTCTATGGTATTTCTTTACCCATCATGCCGCTGTGCTGCATTAGTAGCGAATACAGCCTATAAACAGAATAGGTCTTAAAAAATTATAAGTAACAGTACTTTTAAAAAACCAACCAATTATATTTAACGCTATAATCAATGCACAAGCAAGTTCACTAACATAAACATTTTCAAAAACTACTGTTGTATCAAAGAAAATAGAAGTTTAAAACCTCGCTCTCTTTAAATTGTTTGTCTTTCTGATTATTTTTAACTCGGCATTGCTAAACGATAAACAAACGGTCATGAATCATTTTCAAATCACACATAAATCGTATCAATGTTTATGGTTTTGATCTTTTGATATTGTGTATGTTTTATAAATTATATGACCGGGTATTTATCACGTTACCTTTTTAATTATTTAACCTTTGTAACGTTATAAATACCCGGTCACATAATTTATAAAATGTGTTCTGATCATGTAAGTTTAAAAAAGACAATTGTGTATGTTTCTATGAATGTTGTATTATATTGTAGGTCCAACGCTGCTCGACGTGATAAGCTCAGCGATGAACATCTCGGCGCCGACAATGGTTCGCGCTGAGACACTGTACGCATCGGCCACTGATATGGTGCGAGCGGCGGAACAAATATCTACTTACATCACCAATGTTAATGGACAGAAGGTAACTATAACTTCATTTCTTGAAGCAAGCTAATAGGAAGAAAAATAAACTCACGTGATTGGTTGTCGTCGTGATTTCTTTTGCATGAATATAAGGCTTTATGCCTTATATTCATGCAAAAGAAAAAAAAATGCGTTTTTTACTTTAGCTTTCGATTACTATTGCCGATCTGTCTTATGATTTCAGTTAAATACGTAATAGTTTTTCCATAAATGGAAGAAACAAAAGTTGAACCTTAAGTAAGCAAAACAAGAGATAGGGAAGTTTTTGAGACTGGCGGGTATTAGTAGTAGCTAACGGCCATTTGCAATAACCTTTCTATCTCCGATTTCGCTTACTGTCGGTAGATATTTGACACATTTTGTATGGAAGTAATGTCAAATATCTATCCGCAGTAAGCGAAATCGTAGATAGAAAGGTTATTGCAATTGGCCGTAACTCGCTCCCGGATCTGCAGTCAAAAGTCAAAAAGTCAAAAGGCAAAATATATTTAATCAATAACATTTTAAGACCACTTTGACACGTCATGTTCTTAAAACTAGGGGAGTACTCGTGACGATATCACACCGATAACATGTCTCATTATGAAAGAAAGAAAATACATTTATTTAACCTAGTACACGTAACACATAATAAAAACATCGGAAATAAAAGAAGTAACAGTAAAATATACATTACTAGCTACGCCCTGCGGTTTCACCCGCGTAAGTCCCGTTCCCGCGGGAATATCGGGATAAAAAGTAGCCTATATATTTTAATCCAGGGTATCACCTATCTACATACCAAATTTCAACCAAATCGGTCCAGCCGTTTTTGCGTGAAAGAAAAACAAACATACATAGATTCTCACAACTTTCGCATTTATAATATTAAGTAGGAGTAGGATAGTAGGATTAGTAGGAAATAGGATAGGATAGTAGGAAGTAGGATAGTAGGATGAAGACGTACGCTTAAAATGTTGTTTTTCTTTTCAGTCGAACCTAGCCGTCGAACACTTCCGAGTGAGCGAAGGCTTCGGTGGCGCCACCTGTGTGTGGTTCAGTGCGCGCGCACCTAACGCACTGCAGTTGCACTGCACCACGACCAATAGGACAGTGGCGCCTCTACTGACGGTTAGCGACGCGACCATACATGCCAGTGTACAGGTGAGTAGATAGATAGATAGATAAACATTTATTCAGCATATGTAAATGAAAAATCTTACTAAAAGGTTTGTGCTTCGACGGGATTCGAACCCGCGAGATACAAGCGGTCTGCCTAAAAATATATCTATATAGGTCTCGCCACGTATAAACAACGCTGAGGGGAAAAGCTGGGCGAGTTTAAGGAATCTTAGATGCGATTGGTGGAGGGGTGACGCGTGCGCAAACTTAACCCCTCCCGTTTCCCTCATCGTTCTTTTTACGTGGCGCGACTTATAACTATGTAAACAAATATATTTTTGTAAACTTTCTAGATTAAGATAACCTGAATCATGTGTGACATTCAGTGCGTGTGCGTGACACATATTAATACAATGATTTTAAAAGGATATATTTTTTTTAATTAATAACCTATTAATGACGTCAGCCGACTGTGAGGTAAATCTCACGTATCTATTAATTAAACATCAGGTCACATGTTTTTAGTCATATTTATTACTCAATGATGTTATATTGTTTTTTCCTTCTAATCAAATGGATTACTTGTGGAATATTCCATGTTTCTATGCTGTTGGACTTATCTACACTTATATACTATATTATAATGAGGTACTGAGGTAATGTTGATTTGTTTGTATGTTTAACGGAGGTAATCTCCAAAAATACTCAGCCTTTATTAATTATCTATGTAGTATATCAGTCATCTGGTTACCATAACACAAGCATTAAATTGCTTAGCTTGGAACTAGATGAAGTTGTTTGAAATGTCCAAGGATATTTATTTTTATTTTATTTACTTACTAGCTAGCTACCCACCCGGCTTCCTCTTGAATCACTCTATCTATTAAAAAAAACCGCATCCAAATCCGTTGCGTAGTTTTAAAGAGCATACATAAGGACATAGGGATATAGGGACAGAGAAAGCGACTTTGTTTTATACTAGTAGCACGTCCCGGCTTCGCACGGGTGTACTAATGGAGCTACCGGGAAAAAATATAGCCTATAACCTCCCGGACAGTCCATTCTACCCACCCGTTAAAGAATTTTTAAAATCGGTCCAGTAGTTTCGGAGATTACCTCCGTCAAACAAACTAAACAAACAAATTTTACCTCTTTATAATATTAGTATAGACTATGTAGTGATACAAACTAATTTCCACAGATACCCCAATCCCTTCTCTACAGTACAACATCAACAGGGGAGATGTTGCAAATCCATCCTCAAGACCTAGTGGTCTCAGTTTACGAAGACGCATCTCTCTTCCCTCTCTTACCTATAGTGGATGAGGACGACGGAAGACGGAGCGGTCATCGCGCTAAGGATTACTACGGTCGTAGCACTAAACGTGAAGATATGAATATGGAGATTACATCGCCTGTTGTTGGATTTACTCTGAGTAAGTATGAATACTTACCCTATCTATTTCATAATCGTGGCGATTCGGCAGGGCACTGACTAATTGAAAATTTCTAAATTCGAAAGCTCCTATTTCGTTCAAAATAAAGTTCAAAACAAAATGACAGTCTGAGTGACAGTTCTAAAATTACCTAATAAATATTTTGATTTTGATTTTTTGATCTGAGCTAGTATATATTCTTAGTCACATATGAACAACGGTTTGAAAGTACATATAAGAAAGGTAGATATCAGTAATGTATAAATAACATTATGATTTCTTTGCTTTTATTATTATTTATTTTAACATTTACAAAATCTTAACTATAGTTAATAATTATCATTAGGTACATAGAAGCGTATACGCTAAAGCTATCTTATTTCAAAAGTTTACTTAACGGCCTTATAATAAGATTTAAGGAAAGTTTTACAATGAAAATTGGTTACTGATAATTATATTCAAACATTAAATATATTAATTGCTTTCCTCTTTTCATGCCATTCCTTCCACAGACAACGATTCGATTTTCTTATTATAAAGAATACATTATACACTATCATTGGTAAAAGTAGAAATATTTGTATGACTATATTAATTGGGTCCATTACGTCCAAAGCCACTGCAATCGGTTGTTGGGTTATAGCGATCTCCAACACTACAGGAATACCTCCCATGAAGAATGTAAACGTTGCTATCTGCATATTCCGACACGGTGTACCACTCGGCTTATTGTCCTGTGACACGCTAAATAAACAGTACAGAACCCTCATATAAAAAAAAACTTGCACAACCAAAACAGCCCATAGAATTATAGAGTAACACACGAAGAAATAACCATTTTCTGTACTAAGCAGCACAGTTAGACCTAAAATTGGCACTCCCCATGCGAAAACATTGCATTTGAGAGTTTTTCTTGTTATTTCCGCTGCGAAAACAAGAACTATGTCTCTGTACATGAGTACGGATGCTATCGCCAGCCAGCATAGGAAACCAAACTCGAAAAATAATACGCTATACGTTACTATTTCGCCCATAGACTCTTCTACAGCTAGATAAGGGAGGCATAGTACAAGCGACAGAGTGAATATACTATTAATATAAACGTAGTTGTTGAATGTTCGCGATTTTGGTAGCATTATCCAGGTTACAATGCCGTAAACTAAAGCAGTTAACGCCACGACTGCTGCGATGCACTGGATTGTCCTAACACCGACGTTTTCTTCGATCTTTTGTAAAACTTCATCTTTATTCTGACTCAAATCCTGTAGATCGTTCTGCAATTTCCATTTCACATCGCTAAGTATAAATCTGGCCATTGGATAATCCATTGTCGTTTCCTCAGCTTCATAATATAGTATAGGTATCTCAGTTTCTAATTCGTCATATTCGTAACTATTAAAATGAAATATACTACTTTCTGTCACCTGTCCATAAGTACTAGAGTCGTTTACCTCAGTTTCTAAGTCATATGTTAAAGTAAGAAAGTCATCATCGTCAGCCATAAATTGATTACGTCTCTCTGGCTGATAGTCGAAATGTTGCAACGTGACAGGCTCTTCGAAGATATCATTTTCATCAGCTTTAAAAACAGGTACGATTGGTCCTGGAATCTCTTCATCCGCGCGGTTTGGGACACTGGCCATTTTCAAATGTGGTACAACAGTTGTTTTTTCTTCGTAAATACGCCGTAGCATACCATAGGTTAACATTGTTTTTAGTTTTCGTTATTTGGCAACTGAAAACACGTTACAATACGTGCTTTTGACGTCCGCAAAAAAAAAAAGATTCACTAGTTTTCAGTGTAACGTTTTTATTGCTCGAAACACGCACTACAACTAAAATAACTTAGTAATAACAATGGCTTATGCATTCCGGGCGAAACATCGTATAATAAAGGTAAATTCGCAATAAATACCCGTTTGCTTACGTTTTATAGTGTAACAACAAAGTAAAGGTAAAAATAGTTGCTCATAAATTGTCACACCTATATTGGATTAATTGATTTAATTTTATCCTCGTTTACTTTCCTCCTTAAGCGATTGTTATGAAGATGTAAAATATGTTTGTTTGTTTGACGGAGGTAATCTCCGAAAGTACTCATCCGATGTCCAACATTCAAATACAGATACAAAAATTTGTTCATATTACCATAGTTACAAGTCCAGTTAGAAATAAATTACATTCATTACATTCTTTCACCGATGTGTAGAAGGAACTGTCAGGATAGTTATAGAATAGGCTATATTTTATCTCGGTAGTTTCTTAAGCACACACACCTGACACCTGACACCCGTGCATGCAAAGCTGGGACGCGCTGCTAGTCAATATCATCATCAATCAATTTACTTAACTGTACAAAATACAAATAGAAGTAGAACCAGTTGAGCCAGCCAATCCAGCCATCTAATAATATCAATCAATAATTTTTTATTAAGTATATTATTTAATATATCGCGCTACCATATTATAGGTTGCGACATTACAAAAACGGTTATATAGGTAAATAGTTAGTTTGTTTGTTGTCTATGCAGCTATCATTGTTGATGCAGAGTCTTCAGTCAAAACGCAACGATAGCGCGTTTTAATTCAATCTACCAGTGGCGCCATCTAGTTCTAAACGCAATAACTAACGGTCAGACTCATATTGGTCTAGTAAACTTACTTTTACTAAAACGTCTATTAAATCTATTGCTATTACTTCTAATTGACATAAGAATAACAAGAAAAAAAATATTCTTAAAACCCCTTTTAAATAGACACATTTTTATATAATAGGGTAAATTTGTAGCGCTCCAGTGGAAGTTTGATAAGTATCACAGATTACCTATCTGTGATAGTATGAAGTAAGATTAGTAGGATCACATCCATCCATCCATACTAATATAATAAAAGGGAAAGTGTGTGTGTCTCTCTGTCTGACTGTCTGTCTGTTTGTTTGTCCGTCTTTCACGGCAAAACGGGGCGACGGATTGACGTGATTTTTTGTGTGGTGATAGTTGAAGGGATGGAAAGTGACATAGGGTACTTTTTATCCCGATACTCCCGCGGAATCTTACGCGGGTGAAACCGCGGAGCGCAGCTAGTTCTTCATACATGCACTCAAGAATTATTTTGTTTAGTTTTGACGTTATGTTTGTAGGCAACGTGTCGATACGAGGCGAGTTGTTGGAGCCCATCATCGCGACCGTCCGCGCCAGCTCCGTCGGCGGAGTGGACGGTCGGGCGGCTGTCTGGGACCCGACCACGAGGCGGTGGCAGGACAACACTTCAGGTATGTAGCTTGACGACCTCTGTGGCGCATTGGGCGAAAGCCCGGCTGAGACGCGGAGGTTGCGGGTTCGATTTCCGCTACGGAACAAATGTTTGTATGTTTTGCAGATATTTGTTCCGTGTCTGGAAAATGCATTTTATTATTATAGATAGAAAACTCCCAACCTATAATAGGTAATAAAACTTATTATATTAGTCATCAGGTCATAAGTCAGGTTACCATAACACAAGCATTGAGTTGCTTAGCTTAGGACTAGAAATGACGCTGTGTGGAATGCCCGAGGATATAAATATTATAATATTTATATGTTAGGACAAGACTCGTAGAACTACTTACGCGCGTGTCAGTGACTGACAGTCATTTCAGTGATCTATAAACGGCCGTTTCCTATAACCAACTAACGGGTGGCCCTAGGACTTTCGCCATAGCAACGTTGTTATTTGTCAAAAAAGTTTCATACATACGGACATCCGTACTTTATTATGTTATTAGGGCATAAGTTCACATAGACCACATATCAACTCGGTTTCAAGTCAAAATCGCGGTCGCAGAGTCAGAATGTTTGATACTTTTTGAGTTTGACATGACAAAAATATACCCTTATTTCATATACATGTTTCACAAATATTGATGAATTTCTTATTTGTCTCTATTAATTACAGATTGCAAAATATCCCAAGTGATATCCGAGATGATCATCATTAGCTGCACTAGGCTCGCGTACGTGGGTTTGCTTCAGAATGTCGAGACTGGTATATACGGCGCGCGCACAGACGGCGCTAGATTCAAAGTAAGTTCATACATAATATGTTAATGTTTACTACATTAAAAATAGTTTTGTGCAAATGTAATGCATAAAACTATTCTGATAAAACTATTGCTTACCTTCATCAAAATTGTGCATTGAGCGGGTCTGACGCATAATGACCAATGGTGTTTTTCTTTTGGTATAAGACGAATACGCATATTGACACATAAGATCATGTGTCAATATGTGACTTACATATTGACACATAAGCATTAAGCTGAGCTCTGAAATTAGGTCACACAATGTGACCTAAACTCAAAACGACGCAAACGTGAAATGAACGACGCAAAGCGTATAATGATCAATATATAAACCGCACAATGAAACATTTGCGAAAATACACATCTATACATTGATATTATGAAATTATTATGGGACTAGATGACGTTGTGTAAAATGTCAAAAGATATTTATTCTCCGGTCTACTTACCCCCGGTTCCTATAACCAACTAACGGATGACCGTAGGACTTTCGTCAGAGCAACGTTGTTATCTGTCAAAAAGTTTCATACATTTTATGTTAAATAACAAAGTTGCTATGGTGATGGACCTACGGACATACGTACGTTAGTTATAGAAACCGGGGGTAAGGTTACGCGCGCACATTAGAACATATCCTTCCTTTTTATTATAATGTAGCTTAACTTTGTTGCTTAATTCTGTAATATATTTCAGGTTTCTCACCCGGCCGTCTACGTCGGCAGCTTGATCCTAATAGGCTGCGTGAGTTGCGCTACTCTCACATACATAATGTGCTATCCGGCCATACAGATGGCGAAGAAAACAAAACACGCACTCATCAATACATGGATAGCCATCGGCCTTCTATGCTTTCTATACACCCTCGGCATCTACCAAACAGAAGACGTCAAACTCTGCCAAGTGTTGGGGCTGTTGATACACTATCTGTCTCTTTCCTGCCTCCTCTGGATGTGTGTGACGGCAAGCAATATGTACAAGTGGGTGACAAAGACGCACAATCCTGTCAGGACCCCCGAGGATGAGTTACCTCCGGATGTGCCGATACAGAAACCTATATTAGGTCTGTATTTAGTCGGTTGGGGCATCGCTCTGATCATCTGTGGCATCTCCGGAGCGGTTAATTTAAAAGATTACGCTGGTTATACGCAGTGTTTTTTAAGCACCGCGCCCGCTTTAAGCGCTTTATTCGTACCAGGGGGAATTCTACTAGTTTTTCTACTGATACTGTTTCTGCTAATACGATGTACGATTAGAAATATGAACGTGCAGCTGTCTGAAGGTACGCAAGCGACGGAGAATGTTGATTTGGAAATGTGGGAGCCACAAGCGAACGACAGAGCGGAGAGAAGAAGTGTTAAGTCAGCTTTAGACTCAGAAATTGAAGATTTAGAACACACACCGATTATACAACTGCGCGCGCAAGTTATAGTTATGTGTTTGTTCCTGTCTGTGTGGGCTTGCGGTGCTATCGCTGTGTATCGACCATTGCCGGCTTACTTACCGTACCAAGAAGACATCTGCAGTATAATATACGCAGTGTGCTCGACAGTTTTGGGCACTTTTATTCTGTTCTTTTACGGCATCGCGCGAAGCGACGTTCGAGCACAATGGTCGATGATGCATTGCTATCTACAGAAGAGTAAACAGTGCTGTAGGAATAGAAGTGTCTTCGATACGAATGCTCAGAACGTGACCACGCAATCTGCCGCGCCGACCATGCAAATACCTAACGATAATCGATCCAGATCGGAAAGTCGAAGCTCCAACAGAACTAACTCCAAAACGAATAATAGCGGGACTTACAAAGGTGGCGCGGAACTAAACGGGCAAACATTAGCCAAAGATCTTAAGAACACCAATAGTAAAACGCCCAACATAAACTTAGTTGTCCTACACAGGCAGCAATACAGATCTAACAACTCAATGATGACTTACCCCGAAAATAGCACGGTTGGCCCAGAAGTATTCTATAACCCCAATCAAATGAATGTAGCTAAGAAATTCTTCAAGAAACAAAGGCAGCATATGAAAAGAAACTGTCTTGAGTTGCCGACGAGACGGGATTGCGATAATGACTCACACTTTTCCCTACCTTTACCAACTAGAGAAGCTTATAATGGCGTCGTGAACATCATAAATTCCGGTTCTAAAGTAAATAACACAAACTTACACGTAGAAAGATCGAACAACGGTATAAAAGAAACAAGACACGCGCTGAATCCTAATTTACTCGAAGAGGAACAACAGAAAGACTACAAAAACTATTCAACTGACAGAAAATCCTGGAACAAAAACGAAGATCCGAAACGCACGCAAATAATGAATATCTACACGAACGTGCCCGAGACTTTAGTGCCTCAGCATCAGGTAATAAAGGCGAATGTTCCGAAACAATTCAATGGGCAGAGAAGTAGTGTTTCTGAGGAGTGCTTACAAAGCCAGGCAGAGCAGCCTGAGATGCGGACAATATCACAACAATGCAGCTTAGAATACAGCTCCGCGTCTGAAATAGCCATGCCGCACACATGCTCCGACCAAACACTCAACACACACTCAGAACTCACATCCTTCCAAGAAACACACAGCGCTTTATGCTCCACCAATGAAATCACAGACACAGAGAGCTTCGGACAATATATAGACTACTTACAACCGAAACCGGAAAGCAAGGATTCTGTAGACAAATCTCTACAAGACATCTCTGAAGAATGCACCATGAACAGCGACGAAATCAATCAAACAAATACACATAACTTAGACGTCGGCTCCGGCGAGCTTGATAATCTACTACAGAACCCAGATGATATATCCGGTTCTAAAGAGAAATTGGAAAATGATAAAGATACTTTCTACATGGCGAAAACTACGTATGATTTCGAGACTTGTAGCACGAACGCGAGTGAACAGGGCTTCGAGAATGAAAGTGATATCTACTGCCCCAATTACCAAATGTCAGAAGTCAGTATACGAAGCCACGGTTTATACGCGCCTTCCCCCTCTTCTATGTGCCCAAACGAAATAAGCTTCAGCAACGAAGACGTTTCAAACATAGAAAGTCAGTACGTAAACTACGACCCTGGTTGGCGTAAAACAATCAAAAGCAACCCTAAACTAGGTAAATACGTTCCCACGCCAGCATTGAGCTGCCCTGAAGTAAACAGAGACAGTCCAGTCTCATTCACGAGTGAATTAGACGAACTTTACACGCAGATAACTAGCAGAGAGCGGGACAAAGATAGGCCGAGGAAAGAGACGGGGCTAGATGTGACTTTGAATAGTGATGTGACTTTGAAACCGGATAGTGACAGTTGTGTTAGTGAAGCCGTTTCCGATGAGAAAGGAGAAACTACTGTGTAGTGTGTTCTCGGTTTAAAGTGTGGTTTTACAATTATGATTTCTATTGATTCAGCCGACCCCACCTAGTGTGGGATAAGGGCAGGGAAATGATGATTGATTCAATGTAAGTTCATTGGTTCATTTGACTTAGCAAAGAATGCAATGAATTGACTTTGGTAAATAGTGAATCTAAGCAGTTTTACTGGTGAATCTTTTCTAAAGTTTAGCCAAAACTTTACTGTGTATTTTTATCATGACTAGGTAAATCTACTGTGTAGTTTTACCGTAAGTTTACTCTGGTTTTACCATGAGTTTACTTCGGAAATTTTACTCTAGAAAATCTTTTGTAGTTTTTTGTAAATTGCGGATTGTTTTAGAACCGTTTGTATTATAGAATTTTATGATAAAATAATGATTAGATTAGTTTACGATCTCAGTGACTATTTTGGATTTATAATATATCTAAATTACTTGTAAAATGCACTGCCATTATAATTTATTTATATAGACCGGCACGGAAATTATACGAGTATTTGCAAGGAACAAATTTGTTTGCTAAAAAAACATTCGGACGAAAACAAAAAAGTGTTCGATACATCCTTCATAAATTCCCTGATAATACAAATCACTGCCACTCAGAATTATATTTTTTTTAATATTACATGAGCGATCAATCCAGTTATTAACAGTATTTTCGAAAATTTTAATTTATATCGACAAATCTTAATTTAAGATTGCATAACGTATTATAGTAAATGTAGTTATAATTGTACATTCTACTGTATAGTCATTTGTTTTAAGTTCTATTTGAGTCTGAATCTACTGCTTAAGTATTTGTAGAGTATCTTGCTTTGGGAGCCTAGAGTGTGCCAAAATACGTATTAATTAAAGGATTTCTTAATGACTGATTATTTCTTCCCAACAATCAAGTATTATATTTTCTCCATGCACTTTCGTGGTTTTCGAATGTCTCTGCCTATATTTTTTGTTGGCAGCTTAAGATACGTTTTTTTTATTTCAATAGAATATCTTTTCTAGAATAATTTGAGCGATTGAACCCAGTGACAAAAAGTGTGAAAGATATGCATTGATGTTCTAATTGATTTAAAATTGACACCTAAAGGTTTGAGCACATTATGCCGGGCCGCAGCGTGTCGGGGCGGAGCGCAAAAATCCTCTCAAATCGCTTTAATACAATTTGTATGAATTATCGCACACTGTGCGGGGCCGCAGCGGCTCGCATTAATGCGAGGCGGATTCTCGTCCGTGCGATGCGGCCCGCCCCGCCCCGCTGCGCCCCGTCAACAGTGTGCTATAGCTAGCGGATTGGTTGCATGCAAATTGCACAGTTGCATGCAAATTCTGGCAGTACACTGAACTGAACTCAAAATCCGTCAATGCACTGTGATGTGACCCGGCCCGTCACTAATGTGCTAGGTAAACATTTTGCGCTGCGCTGCGGCCCGCTCCACCCCGCTGCGGCCCGGCATAATGTGCTCGAACCTTAATAATGACGATTCTATTACCGCCAAAACTTAAAACTAAATAAGATGATGCCATCCTTTTTATTTAGATCGTTATGAAAGAGACGGCAACATATTTAGAAAGTTTATTTTACATTTTGGCGACATAAGAATTGCCACTATTGTGTATATGTTTAATTTATGTGAATTCTTATTATTTTTATAAATAAAGCATATTATGAGTTCTTAAAGCGAAATGTAAAGTGTATAGTATTTGCGCGTGTGCCTATCTGTGTTGTAAGGCCTAATGTTTGGCAGATATCAAACTGTTGCAAATGAAATGTGAGTTCCCATATTTATCTATTGTAGATGAAATAATGGGTTATGAGACCAGCTAGACTGTTCCTTATGTTAAAAGGAAAAATATACAGCCTATTTTTACTACACAAAAAATATAAAAAAAAGTAATATAACTGAAGTACTATGTACAAGTTTTATTTGCGTAATTATTTTTAACTGTCAGTCCAGGGTCTCTTGTAGAAGGTACATAAATAGGTAATCTATATTTTTAAATTGAACTCCTGTAGATTTATCACACACTTGTGGTATATTTATTATTTTCTAATGATCTCATTTTAAAGCCATTTTCAATTCATTTGCAACAGTAACTTCGTAGGAATGTTAGAAAAATTTATAATAGAAAAGTTATCAAGCTATTGTGATACAAGATATATCTTCCCGAGTTCGCGGCGACAAAATGTACTGTAGATGTTTTGTAGTTTTCATTATATTTGACATTTTGTATATGAATAGCGAAGAATTTAAAAACGGTTAGCTTTTTGTGGGCATATTGCGAATAAAGAGGCGTTGCACTTGATATGTTTTTTATTTACAGTATATAAAACTTATCTATATTGTAGAAATAATAACGATATTTATATTGTTGCTCTTTGGTTGAAAGATATTGATTTAATTAAGAATATAAACTTTTTTTATAATAATAAACATGCGATAACTTAGTATAAACTTACAAACAAAGTGTCGCTGTAACCAGTGAACCTACTTACATTATAATAACTTACATTGATTTCGAATTTAACATATTTCTATACAGAAAGTTCAGGATAAAAATATGTCATGCAACTGGCATACCTAAGTATCAAGAATATAAGATTTTATAATGAAAACTAAACTTGAAAACAATTGTTCTGTTTTTACTCGTATATCTCCTTAGGACTTAATTTAGGCTATTATGGCACACAATTCTAATCTAATTGGGACTGATTTTAGCTACTTATATTATCTGTACTCTAAAGCATTGATGAAAGAAGAACGTCTTTCGTTTATAGTGTAGGAATCAATAACAAGTAACAACCACTGTTTCGATTGTTTCCTTTCAGATGTAGTGTCTTATCGATCATTTCAATTCGCGAGTGAGTTTTCTTCCTTTCTTTATTTATCGGCTGCCACCTTCATGCTTGAACTGGTGGTAGCCAGGCAGCGAGGCTGGTGGCTGTGAGTTCCCTGCCCTTCCCCGCAAGACCTCCTATCATCCTACCCATGCTGCCCACTAGGGTACGGCTTGGAGTGTCTGCTATTGTCTTCTCTTTCTCTTTGCCTGAAATAAAGAGTAAAACATCGAAACCTTTCTTAAAAACATGCACGGTTACACTGGGGCGTGCGATTTGGGTTGTGCTAGGGACAAAGTAGAATTTAAAGTCTGTTTTGTCAACATACGACTAGCGCGACTTATGAAACTCATCTGAATTTGGTCCATCTAAAAAGATCGACTAGGGTCCAGTATTATTGTTCCTTGAAGTGCTAATTTGCAAGCTTACTATATTTTGCGGGCATCTTGCCTTAGAGTCGCATAAAATACACTTTAATAAGAGTTGGCCATTAAAGTAACCAAACGGTGCCATTGGTGTGGAACTGTGAACTTACATAAGCCAATGTAAGTTCACAGTACAAATGTGAAGTTAGCAAAACAACTCCCTGGTAAAAAGCCCTTACCCAATATGAAATCCAGCACAACAGTTTGCAAGCCAGCATCTTGCGGCTCGGGGCGTGTTACCAGCCGGAGAGTGGAGGTGGCGCAATGAGCCGCGCTGGACACCAGCTGTGCTGCGCTGTCCTTGGCCCCCACTAGCAATGCTGGCGGGGATATTCTGTGCTCGGGCTGGATTTGCCACCATGCGGCACCTACAGAAATTAAACCAATGTTTAGGTTAAAACGACATTGTTAAGACCGCAGGTCGCATTTGGGTTAGATTTGAGTGGCGGAAGCGAAGAGAGGCCTATGCCCAGCATTGGGATGAGAAGGGCCGAGGGAAGAGGAAGGATATTGGTGTATGTAAAAAGAGATTTAATACCCAATTTAGCTAAACGTAAGTTTAATAGTCCAATATGAATAACAGGGTATGAGATTAGTCCTGGGATCACATTGAAAGGGTTGACTGGGAGACTTTTGTCTTATTTCTGCGAAGAAGAACGAGGGTAATATGGCGAGGGCTTTAAGCCCGATTTATCTCAAATTAATTTGAGAAATGCATAATTTCGAGATGTTGATGTTTCAATGTTTCTTACCTCTAACATAATTGAGTGCACCACTCCAGTCTCTTGCCCTGGAGCTGGTCCACCGTCCTTTTTCCTGCGTCTCCCTGTCAGCCAGCCATCGCTCGGGCAGGAAGGGCCACTAGGACATCACACTCAAATTATAAAGGTGAACGTTTTTGTGTAAGGGTACCTACAGTCTACTTACACCCATGAACGAATTGGCTAATTCGTTCGTGAGTTCACCTCTGTCTGTTACTCCTTTACGATCAAACGTATTTTAACAGGGATAGTTTTTACTTGTGTCCTGGATTAACACATAGTCATTTGAAAGAAGAAAGGAAGAAGGAACTATTCACCGCGGCTAACAATGGGGTGCAGCTCGTATCAGATAGGTCAAATTTACTTGTGTGGCCTTTACTAGATAGGTACCTATATAATCTGGTGGCACAGCCGTCTTAAAAAGTTTAAAATAATAAGTGTCACTTGACCCGTCGAAATAGGCCATTAATGATGGAGACGAGTGACTAATTACTATAATTTGCTTGATAACAGTTTTATTTTACGATGACAATTAATTATAAGAATCACAGAATGAACTTCGGACATCGTAAAGTGGCCTTATCACGGCAATTGGAGTATAAACATATTAAATAGGGATATTGAACGGCTGAGGATCGTCTCTGCTTGTTTTATCATTACCTTTACACATTTTAGTTACCTATCTACCTATGTAAATAAGTTCCGTGGACATTTTACACGGTGTCATCTAGCTACCTTAGCTTACCTTACGGCATTTGTTGATGTACCGAAAATTATGAACAATATCAATTTTAGTTTTGATGAGTTTATTGTGTTTCTACATGTATTGTACGACGACGACGACGCATAAAATACCCCATCACGGAGGTATTATATGGGATTCTCCTTTGACTTATGTGATTTCTCCTCACTTTGATTTCACTCTAACATTACAACTAAAGATACTACCAAACAAAATATTTTTTTTAGTAACTTTCTAAGGTCGTCAACAGAGTTTGAGGCTAAGGTGACGACTAAAGATATGGGTGTAAAGGTACCTGTATAAAATGCAAAGCTCGATGACAAAAGTCAGCCGGTGGGTACTGCCAGTAGAGGTTCGGATGTGGGGCGCCGATGACGGCGAACTTGCTCACCAAGTTGCCGTGGCAGTGGACTAGATACCTGCAAAATTATACAAGGTTAGATAAACTTGTAAGTAGGTAGGTACATCTGGATTGATCATATAAATCAGACATCTGTAGCGTAGCGTCGTGGGTGAAAGACCGCGCGATAAATGATTGTTTTTTTTTTTATATTTGTCTCGAGTCTGCGTTTTCTATTTATGTATTTACAAAAAAATGTGTACGTACCTACCTAAGTAGGTAAGTAAAGTCTAATCAGTTATCTGGTTGCTCAAAAACTACTGAAGCAATTGCAAAAACTATTTTACCATTTCCATTTTCATATCTGTGCCATTCGAAAGCTACACTATTAATGAGTTGGTAGTAGATACAGACAGTCAGTTATTTATAAGTTGAATATAAAATCATGTCATTATCATTAAGAATAATCCCTTCTTAAGGTCAAAGTGCTCTCGTGTGCATGCCCTACCTACACAACCTTCATCCTAAACGCGTATTTAGATACAATAGAGCGATTGCTCGTCATTAGATGGTTCACGCGTTTACGCAACTAATGTGCTCTTGCGACATTCTCGTAAGACTTACATTATCTTTATGTAGATTATTACGAGTATAACAGACTTAAGTTTCGTTAGAGCAATTTGGGGTGCATTTATTTATTATTTTTATAGGTCTGAAAATCCTTATCAGACCCTGAAAATATGTGTGTAAATATTTTTGTTTTTTTTTTTACCTGTACTTTCAAATGAGTGAACCGGTATTTTTAGTGTGGTCCCATAAAATACCTAATAATAAGATAGATAGATACTTACTTAGGCTCGTATTCGAAGACTTCACTCAAACTTGAGTCTACGTTTAAACATCGATTCTTGACAGTTCTCTATGAAAACAGAGTTATGAATCACCGCTTGAGACTCGATTTACGCTTGAGTATAGTCTCTGAATATGGGCCTTAATGTTCTTCAGAGTTATGAAGAGTGCAAAAATTTGTTAGAAAACGACTTAAAAAAATATTTTCGCCTCTTGTTTGATAGGTATCTGTTAAATTACAGTAGATTAGAGAAATAGACACGTTTATTAATTGATTTTTATCAAAAAAACTATTAGCTATTAGCTTATAGATAACCCTTTTACTATCTAATGGTTCTTTAGACCTGACTGTAACTAACTTCAGGGCTGCGTGTCTACTGATAAACATACCATTTAATATACAATGTATGATTTAATATAAGTAATATTTACATAACATACCATACAGTACGTCATTTTGATGGATGACCGGCATTCTTTAATTAAGATAGATAATTTAGAGACTACTATTTATGATGATAATTATTTGCAATTTTATCAGCTAAAACGTAAGCTTCAGTGACCTAGTCGTCAACTAAAGTTAAGGAGATTTCAGACATCCTAAAATCCTAACCAACATACCTACGTAACTAGCTGGCTATAAGTTACAAAATAAAAATGTATTACCAAGTCAGCATTCCTCCAATCCCGAATCCAATGACGACAGCTGGTCTGCTCCGTGACGCTCCCAACGCCTCCATCAGCGTTGACAGTTCTTCCACAACCCTCGGAGGAGACAACTCTCTCCTCCCTCCCCCCTCACTCCCCCCCGTACCCCTCAGATCTAAGGTCACAACATGGTGCCCAGTCTCAGCCAGCTTGCGTACGACGTTTGTCCAGTTTGGACACCATAGGTTCCCGCCGTCGGGTGCGTTGCCCAGTATCAATACAACTTGCCCAGATTTTGGACCTGTTTCCACGTAGTGGTATTTTACACCCTGAAATAGATTGTAAAATGTTACAAACCCACTTAGTAGGGTTATACCTACATAGGCCTAATGGAAAATGATGATGGATTACAATTGTTCTCATTGTATTGAAAAAGACGATTTATTATTCTAAATAACAATAATACGTCGGTAGGTAAAGCACAATGGTAAAGTAAGTACTTACTTACTCTCATGAATAAATTTGTGGACAGTGACAATGTACTAAGTACATCAAAAATCGTTTACTACATCTCAAAGAAAAATTTATTAAGTACCTACTTCATTAGATATTTTAAAGGTAAGTATTTCAAATGCCTTTATTTTATTCCCATGATTATGGACTATTAGGTAGGTAAATAGGTCTCTCCTGTGATGCGGATAAGTTAGGTTAATATTATCTGATGTTAGTTAAAAGTGGCAAGCCTGCACAAGTACATTGTGTCATTGACCTAAATTTAATTTCCTTAATTACGACATTAGTGTAGAGTACCTGTTATCTAATAACAATGTAGGTAAAGTAAGTCATGACCGATAAAGAAAACTCGGATAAACTCACCATGATCTTGATATAACAATGTGTGCCAATAGAAGAGTCCACCGTCAGCTCAACCGGCGGAGAATCCTTGGACCGTCTGCGATGTCCCTTCCATAACTTCTTCACAGCTATCTGAACTATTTGCCAGATGCCCACAAACACACACTTTAATATCAACTCCACGGCCAACCACCCTGACACTACTTGTAATATTTTCTCTTTTTTCGCACTCATTTTGTATAATTTTTGTATAAATACGGAATATTTTATGTTTTAATTTTGGATAATAAATGAAGAATCGTACAATAGGCTCAAAGGTCTTTTACAAAGTGATAATTCTGTGATTAAAACAAATCGCTCGACCCGCTGTTATCTGCTTTTATCGACTTTCGACCGTATCTGTAGGGTAGATGAGGAATAAACAAGAGTGTAGATAAAACGCCCGTTCGCTATTAGCAGTTGTAAAACGAATTCGAAAATTGAACGTCAATCTTTAAAAGTGTCTTTGAATTTACTGTTATTGTAAGCGTATCGTTCGCGTAGCGTAGCGTCCCTGCCTGGTAAGTTTAAGGTAAAAAATAGTCTTTTAAAAAGTTTTTATTTTACAAGTGAAAGTAACAGGGCAATCCGTAAGTTGGTTTTAGGAACCGGGCGTAAGTTAACTTCTATTTTGAGTGTAAACGTTAAGCTATCGCATTGTCATTTGTCTACTCGTACAAACAAACAGATGGTATGTGACAGACAAGCAGTAAATATTATGACAAGTAAGTGATTCATGAATGCGTTTTTGATTTTAAATAAAAAAGACTGCTGTTTTGAGAATAGGTTACGCATCATTTTCTAAAGAATGTTAAATAATTTTTGAATCACTTGTTTTTTTTATTTTTTTCAGCAGGTATTACGTATTTAGGACTACCAACTCACTTATTTCGTAGATATAATATAACCTATTAAAGAACATCTTAGCCCTTTCAAATGTTAGTCCTTTTTCAATTTTTTTGTAAACATGTCAGCATTGTTGGTCCTACGGAGGGTTTATTGAAAACATACGAGTATTACGAGACGCACTCAGGATAATGACGGTCGGGGACGGACAAACGGACAGTCATGCTGGTTAACGATGGTGAACTTTCTGTGGCTTGCTAGCTTTTTGCGTCTGCTTCTCTCGGTTTACTGCATTTTCATAATCATTTAACTTTTAGCAAGGCTTATAATAATGGGACATGGTTTTGCACTCTATCTGTGAAAAAGACGGCAATATACTTGTAGGTATTGCCATTCTAAATAAGCTATTGTTCTCCCTATAACGTTTAGTTTGAATGATTTTTTGATTTTTATACATTTGAATTGACATATATCTGATGTGAATTTTAGATTCCAGTCCTTAAATATTTTCAAAAGTACTCTAAAAACTGTCATGTCTATGAACATTGTAAACAATATAAATACGAACAATGTAGGTAAACGATATACATTTTATTTGCCATTATTTGTAGATTTCCAATTTTCGGCTTCGGCACAGTTGCATGCTGCCATGATCATGGTAAACTACAGTGTAAAGAGTTTACCATGCTCATGGAACTTAATAAACACACAGACTTTCTTATTATAAGAAAGTTATTTCAAGTTGCACATTACCTACCTGAGTCCTGACTCAACAGGCTACACCAACGCATACGATCCACAATAATTCTGCATTGACTCAAAGTCTGAATGGCGAATGATAAATTGATTTCACGAGCGCCTTTTGAAATTGTGCGAGCAACGGTCAAGTGTCAATGATCTTGCATTCAATGGACGGAAGCCAGAAGATGCTTGCAAAATACATTTATGGAGCTTGAAAACTGACAATTCTATGTATCTACCTACCTACAGCTGTATTGAAGTGTACCTGTGTAGGTACCTAACACTGAACAAAGATCTATTTTGATCTAGGTAGGTAAGTACTTAAGTACTTACAATAAAGTGTTAGGTATGTTATATGGCATGTGTACTATACACATGCCATATAACATACCTAACACTTTATTGTAAGTACTTAAGTCTGTCAAATATTAGTCATTTTCAAATAGAAGTGAATAATATTTACAATAAGCAAAACGAAAGATAGATAGCAGTCTCATACTCATTAAATTTTCAAATGAATATTAAATGAAAATTGAATATTACAGGATTCATCAAATCCGTTTACAAAAATATTCTACCGACCGTGATTCTTCAAAATTTTTACTTTCAGTCATAGTTCGTAGGCAGGTAGGTACTACATTATTTTACTCATAACATTAGAACCAATAGTCAGATGATAAAGTAGGTGGCTTCGCACTACAATAAATGTATTCTGTGTAAGTCGTGTACGTGACCTAACTTCTATCTAGGGTCCGTCGCGACAACGATCAGATATAATTTTCATACTCTCGACTCAGACACTCCACATAGCTCTGTAGCTGTTCGTAAAACTTGCTAGCCACCGCTTGCGATGATATTTTTCAATTTTTAGGTACTTTTCTATAGGAAAAAAATAGATTATTAAAGAAAAGAAGAAAAAACGTTATTTTTTTCTATCATACCATTTGTTTTTTGAGCTATATAAAAGACATAAACGCGCCTTGATAATTTCGTAGAGGGTGCTACGAAGTTGACATGACTCGGATCAGTAGTCATAATTTTGTGTTTTAAATTATCGGGTACTGATAATTTAGAACACAAAAGCAGCACTAGCTAACTTTAAAAGAGAAGGGATGCGCTAGCTCGTGCTACAATCATCTGACACAAAGAAAGACTACATTTTGATCCAAGTATTGGAATTATTATACAAATAATTAAGTATATTATTAATTTAACAGAAATTATTCAACGCGGATAACATCGCGGGGCGCAGCTACTGACAGTATTATAGCATACTATATCAAGTCAAATAATATAGTAGGCTATACGTTACCAGCCTCCCCTTTAGGAGAGCAGGGATGCGCTGGCACGTTCACTTCCCTCTGACGGCTGTACATAAGGGTCGAGAATTCGAGATTGATTATATATCTCTTATTTATCACACGATTTCACTGGCTTTGTGCTGTGATAGTAGTGTCGCTTATCGATTGTGATCGCCATTTTGGTTTTTCGTAATGACATTGTTATAACTTAAGATCAAAGAAAAACTTGATTGAAAACTTACTTGTACATCTGTATTAGGTATGAAAAACCATATAGGTAATTATTATTTTATTTTATTTATTTATTATTTATTTATTTATATATTTTTTGTTTTGTACTATTGCTAAGCAGCATTTTCTTACTTAGGTATATTAATTGGTCGGAGTAATCAGTTATTTTTACATTGTGTATTTTTACATTAATTAGGTATGAATAAAATTGATCAAAATCTTACAGGAAATGGTGATAAAGAAATATTCTTCTTCTTTTAAAAGGCGACTTTTTTGTCACACAAGGCCCAGAGGGAGCAATTGTCATGGAAATGTCATGACGGCGACGACAGCGGGGGCGCTGTGACGCGCTTATTAATTGAGAGTGGAGATCTGCCCTTATTGGGGCGTTGGCTATTGAGACTGAAACTACTTTGTATATACCTATGTAGATGACATTGATGATGATAGATAAACAAACTAACTTTACACTATGATTTTAACAATGATTTTTGATTTTCAGGTTTAATACATGGGAATTACTTAAAAATATCGCTTATTTAGCAGTGTCACTCCCTGCCCGAGATGACGAATCATTGAAGATTACACATGAACCGAAACAACGTCAGTAGTACCAGTACCTATACTTCATTTATTGAAACGAGCTAATAGGAAGAAAAATAAACGCACGTGATTGGTCGTCGGAAATAATTTTCTTTCTCGTGATTGGCTAGATATGACAATTGACAATTGATTTGGCATTCTAGCCAATCACGAGAAAGACAATTATTTAATTCTTTCGTAAAAAAACGTTCAGATGGAGAGTACTTACCTACATATTTAAACTATCGCGTGAAACGTCGAGGTAAATAATTATGATTTTATTACGCGATTAAGTCCCGTTAGTATATAAATATGAGTAGGTACCTACATGCCAGTAGACCAACGAGGATATACATAAAAGGTATAATCACACAATATACCTATCTTGATTCAAAACCTTGCTATAACTTAGCAACAATAGTCCCTTCGTAACCACAAAAAGCATACGGGCGCGACCACATTCATCCCATCAAATCAAATTACACTATTATCAAAAGAATTACGGAATATACTGACGAGATGTTTATCACATTAAATGCCAGGTGGAGCCGGGTGCATGTCTCATGTAATATGACGCTTATTGTCTGAAATGAGACGGGTAGAGTGATCTATAAACATTCAAAAGTTCTTTGGATCCGTTTGATATAATTTATAGGTCAATGTTTTGTTTTGCAGATATTTCTTGAGAGCATTAGTCTCCTGATTGTCTGACTTGTCTCAAAAATAACATTGATCTGCGAAAACAACAGTCAGATTAAATGTAAGTAAGTTAGACAGTATTTTACTTACTATTATTATCATATTTTCATATAGTTGTTTTGATAGTCCAGGGGCAGGACTATTGCTTAACTTGTGGCGAAACGTAAAGTCAATATCACAAATGAGCCGAGTAAGTCTCATTTTTATGACAGTGATAGGCCGAGTAACACTTTGATTGGAGATGGTGAAATAAGCGCATATAGAAAAACAAATTTCGAAGAGATTCTGAATTTGAATAAAAAATAACAACCATGAATTCAGTTTTCCGCTGACGAACGGAACGGAACACAGATGGACACAGTTTTTCATAGACCTAGGATAATCTAGACTGCCAGCTAGCGTACCGCTGCCCGCGCCGCTCGCTAAAATTATTTTATAAAATTGCCATTAAATTCACAGTTTTGTAGTACACTAGTATCCCAATACCTATATCTAGTACCTATTGTGCAAATTATCAGTGGTACTTAGTACCAGTAGTACTTAGGTACACAATTTTGAATAAGTATGGTGGTATGTTTCGAAAGAATTATAAAGTAACTGTTTCTTTTTTCATATGAATTAAGAGGTATAATTACATTTATATATATTTTTATCATCCATATTATTATCCACCCTTGTTTCGTGTGACTGAAAAGTAAAGTGTCCAGCATTCTATATATTCCTAGTTCTACGCAGTTTTCTTTTTTTAACACATTAGCATGCATCGTGCGAAGTCGGTAAATGCGTTACCGACGCGACTGACTGAGCTCTTTTTATTTCTTGACGGAAAATTGAGTCTAATTCCTAAGGACTACGGTTGGAAATATAACCGAAGTTAGATAGACTGTTTTTTTTAACATCTCGTGGTACTTTACACTTGAATTTTATTTCGTATGGATATGGTTGAAAGTTGTAAGTACTGAATTTGTGTGTGGTTGACTGCATTCGGTACAATGCTAGGGCCTCTCGTTACCTACTTGACTGTGTAACTTCGTTTGTGAGAGCTTGTGTTACTGGATGTATACTGTGGAGTTTTAGGGACGTTAGGAATACCTAAGTATAATAAATTACTTTCGATTCAAACATATTTTTTGTAAAGAATAAATCTATTTAGGTCGGTCTATGTGGTACAAACACGTGTGGTTTCGTAAAGCATTGAATTTCCTTGTCCAATGTTAATGTAATTCTTTAGAATGATGACGAAAATTAAATAAAAACTATTGTACGTTTTTGATTAGATAAGTTAATAAGAGGTATGATGATGTGCAACTCAAAATCTGTCATTTTAAACAATAAACTTACATTTAGCTATGTAGGTCGTCATACAATAATTGATTTGAATTTCCCAGAAAAAATTCAATGAAAAGCAGTGTAGTTAGGTACTTACTTTTATTATGATTATTTCTCGTTATATTATTGTGTCCACAGAGATTTTTTTATTTAAAACTAATGTTTTTAGCATGGTGTCCGGAAAACTTCAACATCTACCCTCACCATTCAGATTTCACGAAGGGTGCGTCACTCTCCGTAATGCCTATTATGGCGCCCTACGAAAAGATTTATTCAAAATGTTATTACTCGCAGCATCTACCAACTCTATTGTGTTCAATCGTTATTCTATGTAACACTATATTGACATTGTAATAGGTTTTTTATTCGATTTTGAACTTTATCGCTAACGGTGTAATTATATCGGCGCCATTTTGTCAGGGATTGTCATTGACTCGAGTTATTGAGTTAGATTGAGTGGGTAACGCGCGTTTCAATTTAGATTTGTGAATGTATTTAGAACTTTAAGCTCATATAAGTTAGGAAGGTAGTTAGTGACCGCCTGTAGAGAACTCAGTGGTATGGTATAGTCGTTATTAAAAAACAGTTAAGTTTTTTAAAGTTATCGTAAGACATGAACATAGGAAAAACTATGGGAGATTTTTATTCAAAAGTGGTAAAATATAAAAACTAGGTAGGTACATTGGATTGGTAAATCCTTAGTAAGTACTTAATGTTAATTTAATTTACCCATAGATGCCTACTAACCGCATTAAGCATAGGTTTGTCAATTTAACAAGAATGTGTTTTTGGTTGTCTCTATCGCCCATTATTAAGTCTAAACTAAATGCCTCCTGCCTGACTCTAAATAAATCATCTACCTAAGATGCAAAAACTTAAGTAGGTATTCAAATCTAAAAATCCGTTTCCATTCGGGCCTCAATACAAACGTGCCATAGACATGTAGAGTTGACGTGCCCCGGCTCCCTGTAACGAAGCCAATTTGCCTTGGTAATGAAGGCCCACTCATCCCGGTTGACCAATGGCTTCTTTCTCTTATTGCCGTTCTGTAATGAAGAGATTCCACGATTCTGCTAGGATTCAGTCAGCGTACATTTTTAGATATGGAGTTGGTACCTAAAAACCTATTGCTCTGAGCTAAAAACAAACAATAAAGAATGACTGATTTTAAAGGGAAAGCAAAACAGCATTGTGTGATTTTTATAAGTATTATTCATAAAGTTTTTTTTTAATCAACTTCAAAAGCTGCATTTCATAAGAAGATCCCGAAGATCGTCATCAGACTTTAAAGTGTAGATATTATGCAGATTGGAAATTTCGCTCTTACGTATTGTTTTATTACCTACTTCGAAGTAAAAAAAATCTCGATTTTTCAATTGTTTCATTTTTTTGTTCGTGCTTGTAATGAGAGGGTACCGTTCATTTTCAAATTTTCTTTATTGCCTCTCGGTTGTCAGGTGAAGTGATGTGTTAATTGAGCCGTAATTTGAAGATGGTTTTTAATTCCGAATCTTTGTCAATCAGGATTAGACTGTTTTACAACATAAAATATTTTTACAATGCATTCAAAGAATTTCACCCAGACTAAGCTCAAGCTACCTAACGAGTTATACCTCGAAAAATCAATTTTTTTAGCACACTTTTACGACTTTCTGACAAAGCTTTAAACATTTTCTACTCTATTTTCGAATCCCAGCTACAAACCTCCTTGCAGTAGGTAATAAATGTTATGAAATTGTAAAATATTAGCGCGGCCGGCGGAAGCGGCGTCGCTTCCGGCGCAGACGGCGCTTATCTATGCGACGTTTTGTTTATGGCTCCTTTTGAAATTCGAAGGACCGTTATCAGTTTTGGAACGCCTACGGGCTTTATTTAATGTTAGATACATACATAAATAAGTTTGTAATGTTGATATTTTAAGATTTTTAAACAAAGCAGTGGCTATTCAGTGTAGGTATTTAGGCTGATACTACCTATAGCAGAACATTTGCTGTGTTTTCTATTCTACCTACCTAGGCTAAGCCACTTTACCTAAGTACTTATTTGATGGCATGAACTCAGAAAGTTAGAAGAGTTCACAACCAGAACTATTATTAGAATAAGTACTCACATATCTACGTCAGCGTCACAAGGATTTCATAATGAAATTATGTATTAACAGTTCTATAACAATCCCTACCTTGCCAACCTCACAAACGAAACACTTAGTTTCGTCACTATTCTATTTTAGATCCATAACTGTATCTCCTTGGCGCGAAGTTATTAGAGAGGGCTGTATAATTGTGATTTGGCGAGTGCGCGAGTGCTCTCTGCGTAACGAAGCCACTCGTGCGACTGGCATCTGCCTGTCACGATGCTTTTTGTGTCGTTTAGAAACAACTAGATTGTTCTCGAATAATCCAGGTTTGAAGATCTATGGGAAGCTGAAGTATTTTTTTTTTTTTTTTAATCTTTTTTTGGAGGGCCTTGAGTCACATTGTGACTATGTCAGCCCGTTGACAACATCAATCTTTAATCAAATTATTATTTATTTATATTATATTTATATTTATAAACAAATTAAGTATTTAAATAAGCTATTAATAGCTAATAGCTGAAGTATTGTGAAGGATTGAACTTTGCTTATTATTCAATCAATTACTTATAGTCTATCTATAAAGTCCTGGCATGAATGTTTGAGGAACTAAAATTATTCGTGTATCTGGCAGCACCAAACAAAGGTATAACAGCTGTCGTCAGCTGTCATCGAGTGAGTTCAAGAACATATTTTCCTCTATTTTTTATTGTTTTCTTAGTTAAACTGCAATGAAATGAAACCGAACTACGCACAAAAGTATCACAAATAAGTAAAGTAAATGAGAGTGACACGCGGGAAGTGATTTTTAAGTTTTTAAGCAATGTTTAGCGGAATACCAAGTTGGACATATTTTGTGGGATTTGGATGATTTAAATGGGCGAACAGCATCTATAACGGGTATGTAATCGTTTTATTGGTTGTTTCTAATCTGCCTGAAGTAACAAATTGACCTAAATTACGATTTGGAGACCAAAAAAGGCATTGTTTACATTGCACATTTTTACGTCAGATTGAACATCACAGTAAGTCATGTTGTAGTGAGACCATCTAATCTTGATACATTAAAATGGCACACAGTCTAGCTACGTTTTCTGCCTACCTAAGTATTTAAAATTTTAACTAATTGCTTTATGTTTAAAATGCTTTTGATTACCTACTTTCAGTATTTTTTTTTTAATTTTCAGGTAGGTAAATCAGAGAGTACCTACGGTTAGGCGAATTCAAGAATGATGGGAAGTTTGAAACTGCTGTGAAACACAGTATGGTCTGCCAAGAAAGCAATGGACAATTTTAATATTTGTGCACTACGGCAAAAAATAAAATTCTTATAAAAATGACAATGAAATCCAATTTTGTTTCATTTGCCTTCACCCACAGACTAACTATAAATAGACTCCTAATAAAGGGCGAACACCTTAGAACCCACTTTGGTGCTGCGTAGCCTATATCAATCCACGCCCCCTATACGTTCCACCAGTAACGACCAGATCAGTGACCCGTGAACATTTTGCGCTCGGATGAAAAAATAAATATTGAAAATTGGAGTTATAAATGGGTAGGTATAAAATTGTGTAGAAAAACCAGCAGGACATCAAGTTCTAAAAAAGATGGAATTACATTTTGACAGGTTAGATAATTTCTTTCATAAATACAAACAAAAAAATGTTTTGGAAGAGTTCAACTTCGTTTGGTTGGTCGGTCGACGTCACCAACTATGCATCCCTTTCTTTTATAACCAATTTTATATTTGCTTCTCTTTCTGCTCTCCTATGCGAGTAAAACTAGTGATGTGCCGTGCCTGGCTGGGTACTACGGGTAGTAGGTAGTGATCAGAATATCTATAATATGGCTCTTTTAAATAACAGAAGTAATAAATATTAAGTAGTATTAGGGTGTTAGAGTAGATTCGGAACGCAATCTTTTATGACGTAGTTTTGACACTGTCTTGTTACTCTCGTTTCCATGGTTACCCGTTGTACAAGCTTACTATAATGCAACAGGTAACCATGGAAACGAGAGTAAGAAGACAGTGTCAAAACTACGTCATTTTACAAAAGATTGCATTTATAATTTCTCCCAGTTTTTCCATTTACCACAACCAGCAAAAATCGTTTTAAATAATTTTATTTAATCTTACCTCCGTCCGTAATTATTAAATTACCACTGATAGTCACCACTGATTGAAATGTTACAATTTAAGGACTGAATTGAATACTGCATTTTTTAGATGACGCAATTTTATTTGTGTTTTATTTATCTCATTTTATAGGTAAGTACCGATTAATTAGGTAATAACTGTCATATTTAATACTTCTTTAGGAAATAGATACCTAAGTATTTTGCGAGGGTTTTTCACAGTTGGGAAAAAGTACCGTTACAAACTTATCTTAGTAAAAATACTTTGTTACAAAATATCGAGAACAGTTTTCGTAGTTAAACTAAGTCCTACCGTCCTACCCCATCCCTAATTTTGTCAATGATTTGACGTGACGTTTGAACGGACCAATCAGCGCTCACTTTCCCCGTTTCCCGCTCCCGCACACCTCAGTTGGTTGTCTAACGTGTTTGTATTGAGAATTAGTATTATGCGGTGTCTAATAAGTCTGTGCCTTCACCTATGTACCTATGTATGAACACTCAACAGTTTAACCTTTTAATCCAACATTATTACACAGATAAGCACAAGATTTAAAAAATAAAACATGCCTTCCCAAATTCCCACCTAAAAGCTGGTAGGAACTTTTACATGGAACGAACTGCAAGTATCAAAATCAGTAGTCACACTATAGGGTTGCTATATACATTTTAGCAGCGCCCTCATTTATTGTCACGACTTTATAGACAGACTATACCCCATAAGATATAACTATTGTACTATCTTACCTAACTTACCTACATAGATTCGTAGGTAACGTCCATTTTTTTCAAAAATTTTGCCAATGAACAACACAAATACTTACCTGATGAATTTTAAGCGTTGTAATTTATTCTATTCTACGGGTAAAGCACTATAATTTGACTAAAATATGTACGTTATATTGTACAAATGAGACAGCTGACCAAACATGAAGACATGATACCAATCGGCTACTTCACGATGATCCACTCGACGCCACTTTACATTTTGGCGGCATTGTCTGTGGTCACGTACTGTCACTGTCAACCGGAATTTCAAATTTCGAATTACCCTTTTTTTTTTTATAAGTTTTATGGAGATCGAGTTTGTTTTCGTAAGGTCCTGTTTAAAAGTGTTTTCATCACGGGATTGCTAAAGTAAACAGATGCTGTGTTACTGTTATTTCAACTGGACTGTGCGTGACTCGATGGCTGTATAATTAGGTCTGTATTGACCACTGTTTGCTTTAGATTCGTTATTTCAATGGCCACTTGGAACAATGACGGCCAATTTTATCTGATATTCTCTATATTCATAAAGTATTTTTAACATTTATTTCAGAACAAAGCTAAGTGAAGTATGCCGTGAATCACAAATACAGGCTGTACTTTGAAAGTCATTAAAAAGGTAGCAAAAGTCATCGTATTTTATTTACTACAACGAACAATGGTAGAACAATAGTTTACCTGATCTATTACTTATAATAATTTGAATACCTAGAATACGAGACATTATGAATAATTCAAATCATCAAAACTCAAGAATTTGGGTTTTGCTTACGAGAGTGTAGATATTTAACATACCTACCTACCTAAATACGTAGGTAGGTATGTTATATTATTATATACCCTATGTATGAAATATTATTATTAAAGCTAGGTAGAGGAAACACTATTTACCTACCTAGGGATAATTTTATGGAATTCAAAAGTAAGTAGGATACAAAAATCCATAGCACAGAATGTATCTAAGCCCCACTACATCTAACATCCAAATACCTATTATTCAAATCACACCAATTTCGACCATCCATATCCATTACACATCCCATCCAAACAAAACTCGCCTCTCACACAACAACTCACAACTTTAAATCCTCTGCAACTTGAAAAAAGAACTAAGGTATCGTTTACAAGAACGATGAAATTTGGTTCGGGAGATTGGTCGTTGAGGGGTTAACTTTAAGATTGGTTTTTGTATGTTGGTTGGGAAGAAGAAGCAGGGTATCAGTTACAGGATTGGCTGGGAGCGACCCCGCCCAGTAGGGCCATATCCATTTCACTCACACCTATTAGTCCACCCACGGCATTGTGTTTAGCACGCCTATCGTTAGGCCTTCCACGGCTAGTCTCAATAGCCTACCTATAAAAAAGAATACTTAAATTGCAAAACCAAGTTTTTTGTATGGATAAAATTAGTTATCAATTTTTGTATGAATGTCAAAAATTTACCCACAGTAACACCAGAAATAGATAGTTTATTGAGACGTCTGGCAGTCGAAAATGTTATTTTAATTATTGATTTATCTTATTATTTATCTTCTTATTTAACTCTGTGCACGGAGGGCAAAGGCCTGCTAGGAACGCAGGAGGTTGCGGGTTCGATCTCCGCCGCAGGGCAAAAATTATTAGGACATACCTTTACCCACTATACAGCACATTAGAATGACAGAGCTTAAAGCCGCGCCGAAGTCATAGGGATATAATATAACGACTAAAATTGACTAAAAATGATTATGCCTTTAAAGAAACCAAATTTTGTTTCTACAATCGCTGTTGGAATTCGTATAAAAAATAATACTGACCATATTTTATTATACCTAGGAACTTAACTTAAAACTTTTTAAACTCTTATGGTTTTGAACATTATAAACACCTTGTTACGAGATATTTACCATGATTTGTGGATTCGATGATATCGATGATATCGGGAAACTCAAGAATCCACAAATCATGGTAAATATCTCGTAACAATGTGTTTATAACTTAACTTAAAGATATAAATAAGACATAAATTAAAAGTTACTCTACATTTGTAAGAAAAGTCGTTACTACTCTACTAAGCCAATGGTAATCGAACAAAAAATCATTCCGAGGGGAGGCAGGGCACACCTGATGCCGGAAGTCATTAGTAAATAGATGGACACGGCCGCGATAAACCCCACTCTCCCCTAAATTACTACCAACATAACAAAACCTACCATTACAATCAGTTGTTGAATTTTGAAGCCTGTAACGTTGTGGTAAAGTCGATGGTAAAAGTGTGTTAGATATTGTTTTGGGTATAAAAAATGACATTGTGTAGAAACACCCTAATGTTCGTATCTTTTGTTACGATCTGTAAATTCTTTTGAGGGATAAGATTAAGATAATGTTACTTGCTTTTGGTCGTGGTTAAGGTAAGCTTTCTTGCCGTTTCATAGTGTCTATGGTTATTATAATGCAACTGTCAACGAAGATTATCAACAACAAACGTATAAAATTATAATAAAGACCTACCTACTGATTCATTGTATAAAGTTCACTTTTTCAACATTTTTGACAAAGGTATCATAATTTTATAAAATTCTTGTATTTTTTGTTTCATGAATAAACTGTGTTGCACTGTTTTTAGTGTGGGTTCGCTGGCACTAGATGGCGCTGCTTGTGTCTGTAATTTGGGTTGTAGCATTCATTATTATCTCGGTGGTCGTGTTAACAATCATTTTTTTAATTCCGTTGTCAACGTAATAAATGATAAAATAAGTGGCTTTTCTAGTTTGACACATACAACCACTTTAATGTGTCTAACCTAAAAATATAAATAAGAAAAATAAAAAATAAACATTTATTTACATTCAAAACTATCATGAGTTGTAGTTGTACTAGACATTACCTACACACAAGAAATTGTAAGAAAAAAAAAATTTAATTGTATTTATGTTCTTTCTTCCTTCCAAGAGTGAGTTAAATCGTTCACCACTTAGAATTATAGAACCCTTTAAAAAGCGGTAGGTATTGCATTCTGAAAATTATCACATTAGCATATTAACATCATGAAACAGCTCGTCAATGCCGCGAGAGGGCGCTGTACGCTTATTAACTTACCAAAACCAACAATCGTGATTAAATCGGGCGTGAACTAATAAAATAATAAGTCTTGCTCTCTAATGTTCGCTGTTGGGGTAGGGTTATATTGAGCTCTGGAATATTATATTTTGCTACATATACCTAATCATAAGTAATTTTCATATAAATTATGTCTAATGATCGCGAAAGTTTAAATTGTACAATCTAAAAGAAAGTTTAATGTTCGTCAAAATTATATTTATAGCATACCTTGCTCGCTATAGTTAAAGTTAGATGCTATTCATAGGAGGAGCCTGAGCATTAAAATAAGTTCGCTTAATGCTCTAATCGAAGCTAAGGGATGAGCAGATGAACTCTTTCGGTGCTTTTTACATAGAGATTTTCCGTTGGTTGTTTCTGATCTACCGCATCTACCGTACACAGAACCTTCTTCTCGTTTAATTTATATGAAAATTACGGGACTTTATCACGTATTTACCTTATTATTATTTTTTTTTCTTCTCGTTTGTTTTGATGTTTGTTAAAAATAATGTCGATTTAGAAAACGACAATGTTTCGATTCATCCGGAGAATCTTTATCTTGGGATTGAGTATATGGTCACTCCTCGCGGTCGCTTCTCGTCTTATACTTTTGAAAGTCTATTGAGGCAACAAATTCAGTTTAGGTTCTGACTGTCAAAACTTTACGTCAGCGCCTTAGCTTATCTACGTCAAAAGCAGTTCATTATAGGACCTAAACTGAATCGCTTTAGATACCAGTCTCAATAACCAGTTTATCTCCGATTTTGCTTACTGTCGGTAGATATTTGATACATTTTGTATGGAATGTCAAATGTCTACCCGCAGTACCTAAGCTAAACCAGAGATACAAAGGTTATTGAAACTCGTAGTTAAACAGTCATAATACGCCGTCAGTTCTTTGCTATCACTTCCATATAAACCAAGCTGATAGTCCAAGAGTCGGCCGGGGGGCGTAAATTTCATTACAATTAGCTGTGACGTCGCATGAATAATTCACGGCTCTGCGCAAACACTGAAGGGTTGATTGTGGACCGACTGTTTGTGGCCGACTAGTAATTTGGCGCGTACGCTGTTTGTGATGATTCGCTGATTGCGACATTGCGATGATTCTCTAAACCAGTTTCATTCATCTAGTTTTGTTTAGACTGAAAGTATCAGCTTATAATAAGATGAATTCGGTTATTGTTATTGGATAAACTTGCAGGAAAGTTGACTAGTGTCTGAACCTTTTTGTTGATACAAAGTTAGCAAAATATAGGTAAGGATCGACGAAGGTGGGTATGTATCGAGTATTGTCTGTCAAGGAGATTTTTTCTTAGGCTCTAGATTCTGTGGTTCTAGGCAAAGCCAAAAGGAAAAATCTTGCAAAAATCAAACACAAAAATAATCCAAAGAAAAAAGAACAATTATTGTTCGAGATGAGGTATCTGACTTATGTAGGTAATCTGTGGCCTGACGGATTTTCAATGGTCTGCTGGTAAAGGGTTAGATTGCAGTCAGTAATTTGATCGTTGATTGCGCAGTCTCGATGTTTGCAGCTTTGCTGGTTGATTGGCGGCCTCGCTAAATACCAACCAGTTGATAGACTATTTAGAAGTACTTACGTTCTACTTTGTCTATGTAAGTACCTACCTACCTCTAAATTAGGTATCCTAAGTATTAAGGTTGTTCGTTATTTTTATGGTAAGTAAGTAATTGTTTTTTTAAATCGCTGGTCATCTCATAAAGCGATACCTAGGTATACGAAAAAGAAAGATAAAAAATACGTGTGGCACTCGGGGCCTGCCGCGGTAAAGCTATTGCATGCCACCTAGAGGCAAGTTGCTGAACTAAAGAGACAAGCGTTAGGTTATTTAATAATATAAGAATAAGCTTGCCCAGCATCTAAACCAACCTCAGATTAGCTTCATTCGTACGTCAGTAGTAGTGCCACAAAATGACACGTTAGTGGTTTAGGATTAAAAGAAATAAAAGATGTACCAAATCATAAAAACTGATAATTATGAGCTATTATTCAACGGTCATGTTTTGAATGTCTTTTAATACTAAAAATTATTATTTTGTAAAAACATAAATCAATAACCATCTCATTATTATAATTCTGAAGATAGAAGGCGCCTATTTCAGTCGACGTGTTGACACCACATTTAGCAGTTCATTACAAACTGTCAGGTATCACCTTCCGACCCTGGATGATCAGGTTACCGATGGAGCGAGATGAAAGACATGGCGGGATTTGGAAATAGAAATAAATAAATATCCTTGGACATTCCACACAGCGTCTTAGTCCCAAGCTAAGCAACTTAATGCTTGTGTTATGGTAACCGGATGACTGATATAATACTTGGATGCATTTTTTTTTGTGAATACATACATAATATAGATTTAACGCACCCAGACACGGAACAAATGTCAGCAGAACATTCAAACATTTGTCCCGTAGCGGGGATCGAACCCGCACAACCTCCGCGTCTCAGCTGGGCCGCTTCCCGCGTTCTCTTGCTATTTGCGACTGTTGTTGTCATTGCGCGCATGCGCAGGAGACGTCCCAACTGCGCGTCTGCGCCGGCGCCGCGCATCCGTCAGCAGACATGCAGTGTACGGTTACTGTGTTGCTTTACTCTTTGTACTGTTCATCAACATTCACTTACAAGAGAACATGACATTAACTTAATTGAACTGAAAATAAATTATTTAATGGTCGAAGTGTTAAATGAATAGTTGACGCTGTGTGAATGTGATAAGCGCAGATAACGTACATGTACTCTACGTTTAAGTATTTCCATAATTTTGGACGAAGCAACAATTAGGTACTTACATTGGTTTATTTAATTTCTTCGATATACTCGTAGGTATTAGATACGAAGTAATTCTTATATTTTTTTTAACTTGAGAAACCCAGTGGTTTTTCCCAATGGTGTATTTTCAAATAGAAAATCATTCTCCAAAGCAGCTTTAACTAATTTCCATGGTTTTACATCACAAATGGGGAAGCTCATCAAATTACGCATTGTCAAGAGCTGTAAGAAGCTTTGCACTGTCTCGAAACAATGTCTGTTTACAATAAAAACATTTGAAACATGGTATAATATTTAGCGACGGGCTCCACAAATATTATCGTCCATTATAGATGCGCCTAAACAAACAAGAGATACTTCCGATATGACATTAAACTTTGCAAAAACATTACAAAAATACATCGTATTAAATTTCCACCATCTTGGTTTTGGGGTGAAATGTTGGCGCCAGTTTTTTTGTGGATCAAGTGCGTGAGTTGACAGATTCCGAGTTCCTTCACCAATTTAAAGTTTTTGTGGTGTTATGATAGCGGCGATAGGCTTTCAAACTGTCACGAGGAATGCTTTTTACTAAACTACTGGAAAATGAGGGTATATGCTAATAGTTTGTTCCAAAATACTAGTGTTCTTTACCCTTGTTATATTGACAGACGGTACCGATGGTGCCATTCTTTTAATTCGATTTGAAAGGCACGGCAACATCTTTAGTTAGTTTAGTTTAAGTTTTGGCAGTCATGTTAATTTGGGGATGGTTCAACGTGTCACTGATTCGTCCAATTCCAAACAGAATAGTAGCCCATAGTTAGTAGAAATTAAAACTCTATAGATCTCTTACCCCCGGTTCCTATAACAAACTAACGGATGTTCGTAGGTCCATCACCATGTCAACGTTGTTATTTCAACATAAAATGTATGAAACTTTTTGACAGATAACAACGTTGCTATGGCGCAAGTCCTACGGACGTCCGTTAGTTTGTTATAGGAACCGGGGGTTAGAGACTTAGACGAAGGCTTGCAAGGCCATCGCCGCTTATTACTGTCTAGTTTTGCTTCATTTATTTCTCAAGCTACTATTCATTATATTATTACTAGCCGTCCCGCGCGCGATTTCATTCGCGATGACTTTAGAAACAACGGCTAGGTACAATTTGTAAGAAAGCGACGCTTATGTTCCTCAAGGAACCAACTCTTGCAGTTTCAAAGATATCGTGAAGGTCAACATTTTAACCAATTTTGACTCCGCCAAATTGACCTTTAGAGTTAAAATTTTGAAAAACCAACTCCAACTGTCACTATTTTGTAGCTACAAAAAATATGACTTTTGACCTCTACCTTGACCTTTAACCTTAAAATTTGTCAATAACGGGTGCCCTTGTATAAAAAGAAACCTACATGCAAAGTTTCATCATCATAGCTCTTCTAGCTACAAAGATATTGTTAAAGGTAAAAAAATGCCCAACTTTAACCCCACCAAATAGACATTTAGGGTTAAAATTTTGAAAAATCCTGAAACAGGTGTTCGTTTATTTTATGTCAAAAATCTACACTGAAAATTTTGACGTTCCAGCTGTCACCATACAGAAGTTATAAAAAAATTACCCTCTGACCTCGAATTTACCTTTGATCAAAAAATCCTTTTGAAGCAAGAGTCTCCGTGCTATTAAAAACCTACATGCAAAATTTCAGCTTCGTAGCACTTGTGGGTTCAGAGATGCGTTGAAAGGTAAATCATGTTTTTTTTTAATTTGCATTTATTCCTCGAATTTGACCTTTGATTTAAAAATTCATTCATAATAGGTGCCTACGTCTGAAAAGAAACCTACATGCCAAATTTGAACTTTGAAACTCTTCCAAAACCAAAGATATCATGAAAAGTAAAAATTTTACCCAACTTTGACTCTGCCTTATTGACCTTCAGGGTTAAAATTTTGAGAAACCCTGAAACAGGTTTACCTTTATTTTAAGCTAAGAATCTATACTTGAAATTTTGAGGCTCCAGCTGTCACCATTTTGTAGCTACAAAAAATATGATTTTTTACCTTACCCTTGACTTTTGACCTTGAAATTTGTCCATAGCGGGTGTCCAAGTATCAGAAGAAATCTACATGCAAAGTTTCATCATCGTAGCTCTTCTGGCTACAAAGATATCGCAAAAGGTCAAAAAATGCCCAACTTTGACCCAACCAAATTAACCCTTTGGGTAAAAATTTTGAAAAATCCTTCGTTTATTTCACGTCAAAAATCTACACTCAAAATTTCAACAATCTAGCTATCACCATACAAAAGTTATAAAAAAAGTGACCTCTGACCTTGAACTGACCTCTGATCGAAAAATCCGTTCTTAACGCTCATCTACGTCATCACAGAAACCTACATGCAAAATTTCACCTTAATAGCACTTGTAGTTTCAGAGAAACCGTGTCTCTTACGTTTTGACCACTCCTTTATATATATAGATTATTCTCAACACATCCCTCAAAACAAACAGGTGAATTAACAAAATAGCTTTATCAATTTCGTTCAGAAACCGCGTCTCACCGTGATAAGTATTTTAAAATTGCAAAAACACGTGTAATCTGGTTTTAATTATGAAATGAGGGGAAAAGTCGTTTGAAGGGGAGCTGACCGTTTGAAGTGCACGCATTCATGTTTTGTTACATTACAATTTAATTCAAATAACAATGTTCACGGTATAAAAGTCATTCTTTCTTTAAAGAAATGTTTTTTTTTTTATTGAATAAACGATTATTACTACACTTAGGCCTTTGTATCTTTACTAGATGATTTATACAACGGACTTTTCGTTTCAATAAGTTTATATGCGCTTAAACACGAGCTATGAACGGTGAAGAAAAACATCGTGAGGAAACCCGCGGCTAGTCAGCCCCACACGTATTGACTTTCCTGTGGATATGACCGGTTAAGCTGAGAGGATGTTTTAAATGCTGGGCAAGCCTATTCTATCTCAACAATGTCTCAGGCCCAAGTGTCCCGTTAGGTGTAGGCAAAATATTGCCTCCTGACACTGTATGAAATTCTAGGAACAAGATTCCTGCAACTGTATCAAATAAGCTTGACTATGCTTCTTTTACAAAGTTGGTTTTCCCAATACTGATAAATTCCCAGCTGTGGGAAAGATCCAACATATCACAGCGGTAATGATGTGAGGACTGTTTGTACAGACACAACAAGACGTGTCCTAAACAATGCTCTACTACATTGTCTTTGATAGGGTTGTCTCATCAACATAAAGAAATTTTTTGAGTTTCACCTGGTAACATGTCTTTCTTATAACGTTAATCAACAGGCGCACGGTCATATTTACAGGGATTCTCTATGATTTGTTTCTTTTTTGTATATGAGATACAAGGAAAATACTATCCTCATCACATTTTTTGCAGAATCACCTAAGATTTTGTGCTGTTCAGATGTTCATTAAGATCCCATAGTAGTTTATTCTAGAACCACTATTTTTGAACGACTTTTTTTTGCTAAAGTAACTGAAGACGATTACCTGAATTAAAAAGAAAGAGTTCGGCGCGCCTATGATTGTGTAGGTGTGTGATAACCTTTGTTTTACCTCTGAAACCCACAATGTTGGGAATCTCCATGAAAATCAGCAATCCTCCCTTAAAAAGTTATATAATTATGGGGATCTGATAAACAAAAATGCACAAAAACTTACGAAATTAAAGTCTACTTTATACTGTTTAAAATATTTTCTTTAACTTTTCTTATGACTCTATGACCCAGCCCTATTCCAAAGTCATGTTGACGTGTCTTTAAAACTGTGTAAATACGTCTCCGGTTACGGGATCGATTTTAAAACAATATTCGACTACCCTCCGAGGCGCCTGCCCGCAAACACTACAAAAACTACAAGATATATTTGTAAAAAGTTAAGTGAGGAGCTTGGACTTAGCAGATGATGGGTTCCGTAGCATTATCGTAGCATACATAATATTTATTGCAGCATAATTTAAAAATTCGTTCAGACAACTTTAAGTTGAAAGATGACATTTAGAAAATGACACGGACTTTATTTATAATTTTGGTTGTTTGAAAAGAATGCATGATCTACGTAAATGGGGACCGGTATTTTAAATATTTAAATTTTTAAATATATTTATATACATATTTATTTTAAATTCAATGCTAAGTATAACAATTCACTCAAATAAATAATACGTTCTAGAAAATATAGTTCTATCAAATAGCATAAACCCAACAATAGGTTTCCACATCAATGTTTTCCATACGGAACCCTAAAAGCTTCCAAGAAAAAGCTCTCCAAATAACATGACATGAGCGTCAAACAACCGATGATGTCTTGAGACTGTTTTCAAATCAATTAAAGAGCCTACAAAAAATAGCCCAATCACTCCGATTTTATAATTCCAATTTGGAGGATGTAGGCTACTTTAGAGAGGAAACCATTTAAATTAAATGTAGGAATTAAATAATTATAGAAATACCTATATAAATAAAGATAGAAAAGTCATTGTGGTGAGTAAGGCCCCTATTTTAAACCGCACTTAGAGCATGTTCGCACGGGAGTTTAAAAAGCGTTGCGTTAAAACTTGGCTTTGGCGCTTTTAACGAAGATTTCATACGATTTATTATTTTACCGCCCAACGCCTAGCGCTCAAAATACAACACTGCTCGATAAAAAAGCTCCCGTGCGAAAGTAGCCTTAAATCGTTGAAGCGATCAGTTTTAAAGATTCATATAAAAATCAACTAAGAACGTTTTCTAAATACGAATTATGATGATTCAAAGTCAAATACCTAATATTTATGAATACTGGTCTGTAATAGGCAATTTGTTTCTTCATCTGCTCTAAAAAAGGTATATGGTTAGTGTGGTTGGTTATAGTTTATTTCCTCTTCTGTAAAAGTACTGAAGTTTTCATAATTGATAGACAAATCGCATGCACACCTATTTATAGAGTCGATATAAGACGCACAGCGCTACGAAGTAATCTACTGATAGTTGTGTTGATGTGTTTTATTTCCTTTACACTAAGAAGCAATGTCGACTCGAAACATGAAAGCGAGTAACGCGCACTGTAATGTGTCACACAATTACCGGCCAGCATTGGAGGTGCAAACAATACCATCAGGCAATTTCTTCATTGCGCCGGAGAAGCGAAGGCCCGCGCTCATTACGACATTCCCGCTCGACCAATTATATCTGTTAAATTGTCCCTTGATTGGATATCTCAGTTCACAATTGGGATAATTAAACGTCTTTATGGTTCGTTTGACACAATCGAACCAGTATCATTCTTCGTACAGTCGACCTCGTAAATAATCCGCGATTACGCTATTACGCCGACAGGTGGGCCGGCAAAAACGGCGGGTCGATCGTCGCGAGAAAAACAATCAAAAGGTACCGCGCTTTGTCGCGGATCGGACGAGCCGCGCTTTGATCCTGCCACAATTACACCCCCTCCCCCCTCTCTGTGAGGAAACTCATTTTCCAACGCCGACTCAACCTGCGCACTTATTAGGCCGCGGCAAGCTTAACCATTCCGTCACCGACTGTACAATCCACGCTTAGCCCGAAGACATAAAGCACAGTTTTGTGTCCGCTGACGGTTTTCGCGTGTTGTTACTTTACGCGACAGCAATATTATATTTTCCGCGTCTCTGAAGTTTTACAAGCTTATTTGGCTGTGTTTAGGTTGATTTTGCTACAGCAACTAGTTTTAAGTAGAGAAGGGTGATTGCGATATGATTTCTCGCGGCGCGAATCGGCCGTCAATCATCTCCGCGATACAGCACCAGACAAGGGAAAAATCCTTTTGCGACACGCGAAATAACTCGAGAGTGATCAAAGCAAGGTGACACCGTAAATAAACTCCTGTTGAGTTAATTTTGCTTGTAAGTGAATTTATAGCGTCGATCGATGCCCTATTAGGGGGGCATTCGACTTGCAAATCTGTGAAGGTGTTGCGGTAAAAACGAAGCGTTTTTTCATCATTTGAGTAATGTCTTGTATAAACGGACAGTGAAATGGCTGTAGTTTATGGCTTATTCTTTGAGTCAGCGGAGAAAATAGTTTCTATAAATATTAGGTTTTGAAATATTAATAGGTCTTGAAACTTTCAGTCCCAAGAAAGTTTCGTTTTGATGTACCGCCGCGCCGTCGATCTCGATCCCTCTCATCCGACTCACGAACCAGGTACAAGCACAATGGGGGTAGTTTTTGTAATGAGATGCATTAAATGAGCAGTGAATTGTTCTAAACAAACAGCTAATTGAAACGGGCGGAAGCGCCGAGTGTCGCCGAGTGCACTCACAATGAGCCCCAAATGAGCATATAATGGCCGCGGTGATGGCACATCAATGAAATAATGCTTTTGTGCGCAAACGGCGGACAATATTGCGCGGCGTCAAACGGTGCCGAATTGTATGCAGCCAGTTCAGCGAATGTGATCGCGACTGTACTTAGGTGTGGGGCTAATGGGCTATGCACTTTACCCCTGATTATGACGATTTGTTTAATTGTTAAACTAGTCTGAATCCAACCAAAATTGTTGGAGTCTTAAGTAGAAAGGCTTTATTACAAAGTCAACAGAAAATAAATGTGTCTAATATCTCCATGACATTTGCATGAAATGAGTTAGTACAATACCAATCTCTTATGATACTCAAAATGTGAAAATGATCTAATAACAGTAATATAGAGGGGAAGCAAAATGCTGATTTTTTTAAACTTGCCCTAACTACAGCTCTGTTTGATCTCCAAATTGGTAGGTGAAATTAGTAGGAGTATTTCTCGCGTGAGCTATTGTGGGACGATGCATTGGGCTGAGGGTTATCACGTTTCGCAATTCGTGAGGACGCATTTGTACAAGAAGCAGGCAGCCAGCGCCGGTACGCCTTAACTTGCAAAATAAATTATAAGCGATGATAGAAAGAGATTCGATCCTGAAGTCACATGTCTACAGGCAACAAGAGAGTTATTCTTTTCTCTTTCTCTTTTAACCTTTTCTTAGTTTGGTCAGTCCTGGCTTTAGCTTTTCGGAGATACAGTGAGTCGTAATATTAATAATTAAGACTGGACATTTTAGCTACCTATCTAGTAAGTTTACACGACCCGTTACGGTGACTCCATCATAAAGACATACCTAATTAAGATTTTTTCAATCCTACTTACTAATTCTTAGTCACGTAGGACTCTTCTGAACTAGCTGTAGAAAGAGTACCTACTTACATGAAAAATATAACTTAGTTAAATAATTGCATAAGTAAAACGTACATAAAAGCATTCTTAGTGGATACTAGGTACTAAATGGCCATATTTCTGTGTAAATGCGACCCTGCAAGCGTAAAAGAATGGATGAATGGAATCCATTGGAATCTCGGGTTTTGTGGTCATATTTCATCACTAAGGTCGTGGAATGCTGTGTTGTGTTTAATTTTATTACGGGACTGAATGGTCACCGTTTATATCGATTACGACATGAAAAGGTTTCTTATTTCTGCCGGTATCAGGTTTCTAACCAAATTATAAGAATGTTGGGTTTTTGTGAATGGAAGATCTTATAGCAGTGAAATTGAAATTTAGCCACAATTTTTATAAGGTTGTATTCGGAAGTCTGTCGTTTATCAACATTTCTGATATTACATTATTGGAAGCGTACTTTTAAAAGACTTAATTTTTGTTTATAAACGAGGACTGTGACTGGTATAAAATAACAAGTATTTTATTTGGAAGTTTCCGAGTGTTCCTTTTCACAAAACTCACTAGACTGTGTAGGTACCTACTTCACCTACTTCACTTTAATAGTAGTTATGCAATTTAATTGTATGCAACAGGCGAGATCTTCCATAGTTCTAGTGTTTCTTAAGACTCTTCATTCGTGGTGATTAAAATACCGTCAGAATTGTGATCCTGTTATGAATATTAGATGATGCGAAAGGATCTCAGGGTATCATTACACAATCTGCATGATCTAATAATTTGAGCATCGATGTGAACGGCACGTGGCGAGTCATCAGCCGCTTTTGTCCAAGGGGAGTAGGCAGGGAGGGTGTTAAGATGTTAGCTTTGTCAAGTTGGTAACGTTTCAACGGATAGAAATGGAAAGGTTTAATGACAGAAAAAATAGGGTTTTATCATCTTTAAGGCGAACGGTATTACCTACTAGAAAGCAAATTTAAAAATGCTACGGCAATGAAATGGTATTGCTAATGGTTTGGTGTGAAATATTTGTTATTTGAAAGTTTCTCTGGTTATGTCTTAAATCGTTAGGTAGTCGTTTAAGATCTTCTCAAAAAATAAGGTAGCCAGATTGTTAAACCTCTACATAGCTTGTTTTTAATTTGCCAGACTAATGTACCTAAATACTACGCAAATACTTTATCACGGCATAAAGTTAGAAAATATAGAAGGATCATTTTCTCCCTAGTCAGTGTCAAATCTCCCCATGGACAGGGTAATTGTCAAATTAGGAGCGCAGATCAAAGGATACGAATCGACGCTTTTTGATAATGTGATAAGTTTCGCGCACAATTACAGAAGGGTTGGGTCTGAGTGATAACGAATTTGAAATAAAGGGTCAACAATACATCTAAAACAAAAGTTCCGTATATTTAAATCAGTTTTCTTTGTAAGTATTTTCTTAGCTTTCACCTGTCGTGTTTCCATAATTTTGAAGTAGGTACCAAGCTTTCATGACATTTGAGGTATCACGTAGATAGATAAATCCTTTTAAGTAACAAAAAAACAAACAACGAAGGCCGTACTTAAAAAGAAGTAGATTGAAAAAATGAGGTGTATTCAAGTTAACGACAAGAAAATGTTAAAACTGCTTGTAAATATTTACAGTTAAAATGGCCGCTGTGCTGCCATTACAGCTAACGAGCTAGAAAATTAAATTGTTAGAAACACCTGCGACTCTATTAATTGAGAATAAACATTTAATAAGAAGTAACCCCGTTATTCATAATTGCTTATTATATCTGTCTTTCATTGACAAGTGTAACAAGAAAAAAATATTCCATAAAGCCTTAGAAAGAGTATTTTAAATTATATTTTTAAATTGAAATATCGCTAACAATAGCAACACACAAACTGAACTCTCACCCTTTTGACATCCAGTAGAAAGTATCAAGTGATGTCATTTTCCTTGTAAATTATTTCCGAATTAAGGTCTCAGATCCCTTTCCGTTCCCATTAGTGTGCTGAGACCTTTAGGAAGAGAACCGAAGAATCGTAATCTTAAATATCTACATTACTTGAACAAATCTATTTTTAACCCATGTTCGTGTACCTATCCCGTGTCTTAGAGGATTTTAGGAATTCATCGTAGTTAGTTTTTATGAATTATTTGTAATTTAGAAAGCTTCATTTCACACAACTTTTGTTAATCAGACAGTAGGTAAGTAAATGGTTTTGTTTTAATAGTAAATAAAAAACAACAAGTAATGTTAATGTTTGGTATGATCCGTAAAGTTTTGAAAGTTCGGTAGACCCAGCCAACGGGCCTTGAAACTCAAAAGCCCTTTATTTAAATTAAAAGTTACTCTTCCGTTCACACGTCATGGATCGTTCCAACAACAGACCACAGTAATTACGCCCAACGTTTTGACATTGAAAATTATTAATGTTTATTTGATGAAGAAAAAAATACAAAATACAGCTCCACGTTCAATTAGACGGCGAAGCGATCCGCTTATTCACAATGGACTAAATAAACCAGCGTCTAAACGGAAGCTTCTTAAATTGTTTTCTAAACAGTTTGGTCGTTAGTATTTTGTGGAGTCACTGTTGGCTGGACAAAGGCCGTGACAGCTCGCGTTGGCTACCGAATCCCAGAAACCATCACGTTTATTATTTTATTTATTTCTTATTCAATTAAATTAGTTTTTGGGTGAGTAGCGGTTTTGAGCAACGGTTTAACTTTCTTTGTGATGGAGTTATAGTTTGAGGTTCGATTGACAATGTTTTCTGTGATTTCTCTTGTGGTGATGAGACGAATTAGATAAATCACTTATATTTAGGGCCTACCTAATGGGTTACTTTATTTATAGACGTTACAAAATCTGCTAAGATATGTCATCTGAGATAATTATGATGATCTCAGACAATACCGAGTAAATAAAGTTATCAGGTAAAAGGGATCCACCACATCCGATAAAATTCAAAGAACCACGACAGGATATAAACGCATGTACTCAGAATGCAGTAGCCAATGCAGTGACTTCCCAAGACCGTGGTCAGCAATAAAGATTGACAAGGAGGGAGTGTCGGCATCCGCCAATCAGAGGGGCATCCTCATTGCAGCGCAGGAAGACGGCAATCCGTGGTCATTGCCGACCTATTACTGAGGAGGTATGATTGACCTCCATGGGTGGACCATAGACTATACTTCGTCTAGTTCTAGTATGCTATCCAAATCTATAGGTATCTATACTTCTATTAAAATGTTATCTACCCATAAAGAGGTAATGTTTGTTTGACGGAGGTAATCTCCGAAACTAATCAGCAGATTTCAAAAAATCTTTCTCCAATGTGTAGAATGGGCTATCAGGATGGTTATAGGCTATATTTTATCCCTGTAGTTTCTTTAGTACACCCGTTAGCTCGCTTCAAGAAATGAAGTACAGACGCCTAGATATTGATGCTATTAGACATATCATAGGATCTAATTTGACCTTTGTAATCATTCAAACTTTAAGCACGTGTCAACGTCTAAAAAATATTTAAAGAAAAAAAACAATTTAACGCTGACAGAAGCTCATTGAACAGAGAAACGTATTCAAATATCGAAATTGTTGACAAATTATTTTCCCTGCCCGAAGTCGAACACCCTACCACTTGAAGAACGAAACTCGATGAATACTGCTAAGCTATTTTAAACTCAACGCACTCTAAAATAGACAATAGTACAAGGAAACAAAATTTAAAATACAAATATGTTTACTTATTCAAAAGCACGGATAACTTTGTAAAGATATACGGAGGGACGACGCAGCAGTTCGTTTTACTAGTTACTCAATTAGGCCCTTTGTATTTGTTTATCTGAGTTTGTATAGCGTTAGAAAGAGATACAAACACGCAAACTAAGCTGAGCGAGCGAGAAGAAAGATGCAAAGTAATTTGAGACAGTTCTTTTCACAGGCGAAGTAATACGTTCCTATTTTGAATGGCAACACGAAACGGCGGGAAATGCATTTAGATTTTTTTCCTTGACTTTTTCCTTTTCTAATTTGTGTAATGGCCAGACTCTGAATTTTCTTTGATACATTCCTTTTAGATAAACGGTGATTCTTTGAAGATTTCTGGTTTTGATTACGGTTTGGTGGGAAATAAATTAGTTTTTGATTTAAATTAACTTCCTATTCACTCTTGTTGACTGATTTTTTTCTTTATGTAAATCTACAACTAAATCTATGACTAAATATAATAGACTAAATATAATAGAATAAATATAAGGAACAAATAAAAAACAGGCAGAAACAAAAATAACCTACACGACTATACTAATTTCATAAAAATGTATTCTGTATTCTATCCTAGTATTACTCCAGATAGAATACAGTGTTCAGGTCACTGACCGCAGGTAGGGTGCCCAAAAGTATTACCTACACATAACATATAATTATAGACGACCTCTGTGGCGCAGTTGGGCGAACGCCCGGCTGAGACGCGAGGGTTGCGGGTTCAATCCCCGCTACGGGACAAATGTTTGTATGTTCTGCAGATATTTGTTCCGTGTCTGGGTGTTTTTTATCTATAATATGTTTGTTTTTACAAAAAAAAATGTACTTATCTATGTGTAGAATATAGATGTCCAACCTCAGGATACGTGGGGCGGCGTGGTTGTGCAGATTGGGAATTGATCAAATAAAAGTGTTCTTCTTGACAGCCATGGGTTATAATCTTCCAGAAACTAGCAATAGTTATAAAATCAGGACTTCACAATCACGGAATAATAACATCTTAGTTCTTAGGAGGTTTTCAAAGATTATACGGCGATTTGTCGCAAGAGCATGGCGCGCTGGCGGCCGCTGTCCAAGAAGTGTGCACTTGACTTGACAGCGCTCGCCTCGCTTCCATCGACGCAACACTCCGCCAGAGCAATGTCAACGTCAGATGATTGCTCTCTATTCTAGGGATGCGCTCGTGCGCTAGGGTTGTACTGCATCACCGCGCTAATGTTATCAGTCGACGTTAGCCTTTTTCCTCTTCTTCTCTCTTGTCGATGCTTCGACTCTCTCATAGACAAGACAATATGCCCTAGCGCCGACACGGCCAGACTGACATACCGACCGTCCTCGGGCGTTTCTGAAACAAATAATGTCCGATCACTAGGACATCCGCTCGTCCATCCTACAATCCAATAATAGGACTTAATTCCACATAATTTGCCATGAGTGGCATCAAACGCTAAATCATTTACATCAAGACCATCATTATTGGCATGAGAGGCATGAAACACTAAATTATTAAAAGTCAAGATTAACAGTCATGTTTGCCATGAGTGGCATCAAACGCTAAATCATTTACATCAAGACCATCTGAGACCATCATTATTGCCATGAGAGGCATCAAACACTAAATTATTAAAAGTCAAGATCAACAGTCACGTTAGCCATGAGTGGCATCAAACGCTAAATCATTTACATCAAGACATTTTAGATTATTGCCATGAGAGGCATCAAACACTAAATTATTAAAAGTCAAGATCAACAGTCATGTTTGCCATGAGTGGCATCAAACGCTAAATCATTAAAATCAAGACCTTAATCCTGGCAAGTAAAGTCTTCCAACTAACCGGTACAGCTCTGGCCCTCATAACCACATCTCTCCTTCGTCCCATCCCCTCAACCTGAACCACGTCAGTCACCTGGACCGGCAGGCGCATCCCCTCCACCCAAACTGAGAGCAAGCTGGTCGGGCTAACGATCTCTGTCTGTGTGAGTGCATCCCCTCCACCCAGATTGATCAGTTTGGTCGGGATAACGCCTCCGACCAGCTGGACCGGTAAGCGCATCCCCTCCACCCGACCTGAGAGCAAGCTGGTCGGGCTAACGATCTCTGTCTGTGTGAGTGCATCCCCTCCACCCAGAATGATCAGGCCGGTCGGGATAACGCTTCCGACCAGTACACACCACCCGGACCGGTAGGCGCATCCCCTCCACCCAAACTGAGAGCATACTGGTCGGGCTAACGATCTCTGTCTGTGTGAGTGCATCCCTTCCACCCAGCATGAGCAGTCTGGTCGGGATAACGCCTCCGCATCCCCTCCACCCGACCTGAGAGCAAACTGGTCGGGATAACGATCTCTGTCAATATGAGTGCATCCCCTCCACCCAGAATGATCAGGCCGGTCGGGATAACGGTTCCGACCAGTAACACACCACCTGGACCGCAGGCGCATCCCCTCCACCCACCCTGAGAGCAAACTGGTCGGGATAACGATCTCTGTCTGTGTGAGTGCATCCCCTCCACCCAGAATGATCAGGCTGGTCGGGATAACGCCTCCGACCAGTACTTCGTCATGCCATAAAGTCACCCACATAAACGTCTCTATAAATCAAGGTTCTACGTCTTCGTCATATTATGTCACCGAAACGCTTAGTCTACGTCATATCATATTTTATTGCCGACTCGGCCTTATCAGTCACAAAAGGCCGCTTTAAGCAAACTATGGTGTGAGTTTGTCACCGGTATTGACGATTAAGGAGCCCAATATTGTTTGATTGCCTTCCCACTGGGAGATAATTTTATCATTAAGATTTTCCTACAAGATTAGTTGTTTTTTTTTTTTATCCATCATGGACCTTCGTAGGCTCCTACGAAGATCCACGAATACCTGGAATCACCTTGCTCTATATTTTGATATGTTATAGGTGTCACTGCACAAATGACTGATTAAGACTTCCAACCTTGACTTTTCTCGAAACTACAAATTTTCAAACCTTTAATTTACGACTGTATTCCTAGAGACACTTGGCTAGAAGGGACGATGGGAGATGGACGAAAGCGATTACCAAATGGTGGCCCCCGGACGCGCAACGACGAAGACGCAGACCACCCGCCTATGGTCGAACGACATCATAAGCGTGGTCGGTCATCAGTGGACGAGACTCGCGACTCGCGAGGGATCGGCAAGAGTGGCGTAATAGAGAGGAGGCCTATACCCAATAGTGGGTGGAAATGCGCTGAGATGATGATGATGATGATTCCCAGAGAGCGGTCGAGATCTCCTTAGCTCATTTGTATCTTCTTAGCTACAAGTAGGCACTTTAATGTCTCAGGCAGGAACAAGAACTGATTACAAAAAGAACCCTGCACAAGTTTCAACAGCTGCGTAGCCCTAGTGGCAAACCTAAACAGTCAATGGGAACTATCTAGATAAAAAGTACCTATAGTAATGCACAAGAATTACCAAAGTAAATAGGTGATATCGTCGATCTAAAGAAGCAATAAAAATGTCTCGAATTATCAGCAGAATCTTTATCTGGATGAAGAAAAGGGACTCGTGGTATGGTCATTCTTCACACTTAACCTTTTTAAGTAGGTAAAGAAAGAAAGAAAGAAAGATTTAGTTAGATTTCTTTCAAAGTAGGTAAGACTATCTAATGTCTTTATTATAGGCCAAACTAGTTTTATACTTAGTACCTACGATGGTTGTAGGTAATACTGATGACATAAAAGATGGTAAAGAATACTCTGATTGACAACATAAAGAAACAATCAGGCCGACCACTCGCTGATTTCAATACGATTGCTAGAACTTATCCAAAACTTAATAGCAGTAAACGTGAATATTTATGTGACGTATAGTCAAAGAAAGCTCAAAAATACAAGCCATCAATGTTGAAGTAGATCTCTGTTTAGGACTAACTACTTATCTACTCAGGTACTAGCTCACCTACTAATCACTATATTAAGTGTTTCCTTATTACTTCCATCAGCTTCCAAATAAGGACCGTGAAACCACAGAAAACTTACGAAAAGAAACGATATTGTTTAGAATTATGCTCCTGAATATTATGATATTCCTAAAATCGTACATTTGCCACACCAACTCTAGAGCCCATCGCGCGAAACAGGCAATCGCCTTCTGTTCAGAGAAGTTAAAGTTAGTTGTAAATTTTATCAAGAGATGGCGCCACTGTACAAGTTAGAACGCGCTATCGTTACGTTTTACAGAAATAGTGGCAATCGAGTGTTGATATTAATAAATTTGCTACCTACGTTCAAGGGTTACTCAATCCTATGCAACTCAGACCCTCCATAGCACCCCCAACTCAATCAGCGCAGAAATGTCGGCCAATCCGTCTTAGACCCAGTTCAAACCAAATTTGAAGTGGTAGAACAAAACTTTGACAGAATGGACCCCACGATACAAGATAAAAGAAAAAGGGGGAGGCAACTCATGAGATGGTCTGATGACATAAAGAGAACTGCGGGACCTTTAAGGTCGCGTATGCATGAAACATTAGATTAAGTAGCAAATATTTGAAACTGTAAAATTATCAGTAAATAAAGGCTTTGAAGTTGAAATTTTCTTTACCTAGCTAACTTTCTCTTCTACAATCTAGATACAACTAAGTATGTTAAGAACAGTAACGTCTCCGGGTAAAAATGACTTCTTATTTCATTTGAACAAACAAAGCAAAACTGGATAATCAAGTTCAAATAACCAGTGCTTAAAATGATTTAACTTCAACCGTGATCTCATCTAGAACGTCAATAGGTACCTAACCTACTTGACAGTCTGTCATCTACTTTAACTTTACTTCACATTTTTTTTTTTTTTTTTTAAAGGAAGAACTTTAAAACTCAAAACTTTCATCAGTTTACCGTGTACCCAAGTGTACTAATCTCATCTAGTAAAGATAAAGATAAAGATAAAGATTTTGGGTCTCATTCATAAAATAAATCTTGACAATTTAATACAGGTTTTAAGAACGTTTTTTTTTTTTTTTTTTTTTTTTTGTTTCACATGTCAACGAAAAGAGATAGCAACAGATTTAATATGCGTTTTAGCTAATACAGGTTTACTGGTCGAATATGCATAATGGGGTTTAAGTATTGTAAGTACAATTTAAACCAAACTTCATGTTAACTACATTGATTTCAAAAAAAAAATAACAAGGACAGTAATTAACAAAAACAATAACCAGCTAGAGCCATGTACCAACGTTTTTTTTTAAATTTCAAAATCCAGTTAACACAATACAATCACGTATCATTTCAATCACCACCGCCTCGTATGATCACCAAGCAGTCGACTCATACGACTCATATGGCTGATGAAGTCATTATGCTACGCTCTCACTGAGCAACCAAAACTTCACGATTATCACTATTCTCAACTTTGACTACTGGTACATGACTTACTAGCATAGCTCTGTTCTAAATTTGTCAGTCGTCTGGCTTTAAAACTCGCAATGTGTCACGTTAATACGTTTGCTGATCAAGGGTCGTTACTCAACGTGAGACTTGTTCAGTGCTGAATACTCGTGTTTGACTAATAACAATCATTGAAACTATATTGTTAAATTTTGTCACTCAATTAAAATGCTACTTTTTCTTTATCTAGCGACTACTCGGCACCGAAAACATAAGAAAAACTATACAGCTGACCTGACTCGTGGCCTCCGATGGCGTTCGCATAAAGCAGACGTGCCACCACCATCCGCTATCCACTGTCCACCGTCCGCTTAGCTGGCGCTGCCACTCTGCGCCAACCGCTGTTCTGCCATCCGGTTACAGTAGCTTATTTCCAGTCGTAGAAGCATAGACAAGTGTATCACATCTGAAACAACATCAGACACGTTTGGTTGTTGCTTTCAAAAGAAATAAGACAAGAAAAAATAAAGCGATTACATGACCTTTTCAAATCTTGTAAGAAGTCGGTGGGTACTATGATGTCCTCATCTTCCACAACCGATCATTGATGCAGTTTACAGCATGCTTTTCCAATTTCATAGTACTCGAGTGTATCACATCTGAAACAACATCAAGCACGTTTGGTTGTTGCTTTCAAAAGAAATAAGACAAGAAAATAAAACGATTACATGACCTTTTCAAATCTTGTAAGAAGTCGGTGGGTACTATGATGCCCTCATCTTCCTCAACCAATCATTGATGCAGTTGATCGGCTTTACAGCATACTTTTCCATTTTCGTAGCGTTCGAGCAATGTAAGCTAACATGATCAGGTTTTGTCTGGTTTGCTCTTCTAACTGCAATAATCCACTTGCATGCTGCCTCCGATTGTCATCATAGGCACGACACTTTAAACTCTTCAGACCAGAAGTACACATGCGTGTATGTCGCACGATTACAGCATCGTTTTAATTCGGTATTCACTGTGTCTCTTCTCGTTGATACAAAGACTTGTTCAGCAGTCAAATCTTATCCACTTAACCTACGTGTGACCTCATGTTCAATAGGTAGTCCATCGTTTTTAACTTCGCAGGTAAACTTCTCAGTAGCTGTAATCTTCAGATGTTTATTCCCCATTTTGCAGCATTTCGAATCCCACAACTGATGTAGAATATAGATGTCCAACCTCAGGATACGTGGGGCGGCGTGGTTGTGCAGATTGGGAATTGATCAAATAAAAGTGTTCTTCTTGACAGCCATGGGTTATAATCTTCCAGAAACTAGCAATAGTTATAAAATCAGGACTTCACAATCACGGAATAATAACATCTTAGTTCTTAGGAGGTTTTCAAAGATTATACGGCGATTTGTCGCAAGAGCATGGCGCGCTGGCGGCCGCTGTCCAAGAAGTGTGCACTTGACTTGACAGCGCTCGCCTCGCTTCCATCGACGCAACACTCCGCCAGAGCAATGTCAACGTCAGATGATTGCTCTCTATTCTAGGGATGCGCTCGTGCGCTAGGGTTGTACTGCATCACCGCGCTAATGTTATCAGTCGACGTTAGCCTTTTTCCTCTTCTTCTCTCTTGTCGATGCTTCGACTCTCTCATAGACAAGACAATATGCCCTAGCGCCGACATATGTATTATATCAGTCATCTGGTTACCATAACACAAGCATTAAGTTGCTTAGCTTGGGACCAGATGACGCAGTGTGGAATGTCCAAGGATATTTATTTATTATTTATTTATTTATAGGTGCATCCATTTAATAAATTTGAAATAAACAGGATTCTGAATTTCTGATCAGGGCTCTGCAACCGACTTATCTAAAGGACACGGAACCGTAGACGGTGCCCATTGATGCGTACAATATTGAAAATTAAATTACTGTTGTTTATTTTTAAATTGTAGAGTTCTTTGAATCTAATAAGACTGTCAGACCCTTTTGTATTATATTTTTAAATTTATTTTAGGAATCGCTCTTACTGTTCTTAGCTGTATAAAACGTACTATAGGTATATTATTTCTTAAATTACTTTATAATTTAATAATTCAGCTTGCCTTTTAAACAATCAACTCTACGTACCTTTTAAATATCCTTTGAAAACCAAGTCAACTGCTTTCTTTGATACCAAACAATTACAAACCTCATTTAGCAATCGATTAACTTTTAACACTTCGAATATTTCCCACGAGAACTACAAAATGGAAACAGAGTTCAAATGTCAAATGTTAAAACTTAAAACTCTTAGTGGATGTTAAGGGCTGTTTGCAAAATACAGCTAAATCGTTGAAATCACCCTTCGTTGAGCGCCCTTTGAGTGTCCTTCATTACTCAAGAGCTCTTGTATTTTATGAGCTAAATTGTTGGCCAGGTTACAACTAAATTGACTTTGTATCGAGACTATTGTTTTGTTTAATAGCTTTTTGATTTTTGTAGTCAAGTTTAAAGTAGAATTTGTTGAAGGTATTTATGTAGCTTTGTTTCAAAATGTGCTTTGTTTCATTTATTTTAGTATTTTTAATGTTATTCGTGGGAAAGCTTTTTAATGTGTTTCTAAGGACAGAGAATAAAATATTTTTGGGACTTCATTGGATATCTAGGTTTCAAAATTAGATAATGTCAGGATAATAGGTCAAGTTGCTAGAGATATAAAGATAATAATAATTATAGTTGATGTACTTATTGTAATTACTGACATATTGTAATGCTCCATAAATATCTATAATACAACACCGGCCTACTTAGTTGTAAAAAATTCAACGCATTGTCGGTATAATTTCGTTCCAAATTATGTCGAGTATGTCCAGAGCCGAGACTTTGCAGTTTAAGGATAATATTAAAGAAATAAATCTGACACACCATCAATAAAGTCCCATGGGATGATGATGATGACTAGACTGCTAGGTACCAAATTAAAACTGACGAACTTTTTCTTCGTTGACCCGTTTTTCAGCTTAATGAATGCTTCAGAATTTGGACCCGCTGCGTCGTTAAATGTTGAAGTACCCTCGGTGTTATGCAGTTACCTACAGCTACGTACAGTCTGCACTAATATGTATGTACGTATAGTACCAACTACAAGTAACATTCTCTGCGCTAAAGGCTGTACGAGTATAATCAAGGTAGAGCTTCGTTTCAGGTAAGCTTGATTATTGATTTTTTGTAGGTATGTTACAATTTAATCAGGGTTTACACACGATCTATTGATAGCTAGCATACACCACTGATAATCTACGATTCTAACGACCAAATCCTAGTCTAACAAAGAGAAAGGTAAAATATTAGACAAAAACTGAAACAGAACATTTACAAAAATATGATAGAAATCTTTTAATTCTCAAACAGATTAGCTTTACAAAACAGTGCAAGATATTCCCAGAGATACGAATCTTCCCACAGTCGGGAAGTGTCTTGACATTTGAACTTTTACAACAACATAACTCCACTTGTAAGTACTCAGTAGGTATAAACTGACAGCGGTGTTGGTGATGAGACTGATTTTGTGTTTAATTTTCTGTTCTTTTGAGCATGATCATGGTCAAATCCATATCTCTACTAAGTTTAATCCATTTTAAATTATTTACTTTTATTTTAAATTAAATTTTTTAAATTAAAACTATGTACAAAGTATCAAAGAGTTTCATAAAAAAACAAGCCATAGACTAAAATACTCCGACATGGCTGAATATAATAAAAATATTTCATTTTTGAATACAATTTAAAAAGGAAACAAAATAATTGGGTTCTACTGATTGTTATTGTCTCTCGTTTGCCGGATTATTTTTATTTAGTTAACTTCCGGGTTCAGAGGGGTTCTTTTATCGTATTTTTATAAGAAAATTAATATTCTATTGTCTTTCTTAAACGATCCCAGTTCATATTTACATAGATACGGGATTCGCTTTATTTACCTTATTTACGAGTTCGTTCCGAGTCTTAACGTTTTAACAATGTTACAATCCTATTAACAATAATTAAATACAAATAAACAAATATGAATTTTTTTTTTTTTGTAAATAGATAAAATATACACCCAGCCACTGAACAATATTTATAATTTGTCCCGTAGCGGGGATCGAAACCGTAACCTCCGCGTCTCAGCCGGGCCTTCGCCCACTACGCCAGATGCGAATATTATACTAAGTATGATACGAAGTTGAGAAAGAGACGCTTGCTCCCGTTGGTACCACGGAAGCGAAAGGAAAGAGAAGAAACTTCGTCAAAAATACGACTAATTTTAATAGCAAATGCTGCATTATCGCGTTATGTACGCTCTCTGAACCTTTTGCCGGCGGCGTCTTATTATGCCCGGGTCCGTGGTTCATTACTTTATTCAAATCAATGATACAATTTTAATTAGGTTCAAATCTATAGGTAATAACAAGCGTTTTATTTGACTAGCTTACACGGCCGTGACTAAGAAACACCCATTCAAAAAGTTTCGTTTCGTTTTAAAATCAAAACTAGCGACTGACCCGGTTTCGCAGGGGTCTAATAATTTTACATAGAAACCTACCTCAATGAATCACTACTATTTAAAAATAACCGCATCAAAATCCGTTGCGTTTAAAGATTAAGCATACTCGTACATGGGGATATAAGGGCAGAGAAAGCGACTTTGTTTTATACTATGTAGTGATATATTTTTATCATCATCATCATTAGCTATTTTTAACCCACAGCTGGGCATAGGATTCCCTTCGTGATTTGCCATTCGCCTCGATCCTATAATATATAGTCAATATCAATATAGGAATAGTATAATCCTCAAATCTGTTCCCAAAGTTTGTGCATCAGATTGTAAGTTGCCCGCAGATTGGATCAGAACAATATGTCCCGGGGATTGTCGCTGATTCAATTCGACTCAACTCGGATACGATTGTCTGATGTATTGCAATACTGTTTTGATAAGTTACCCTACAGGGCTACAGCCCTACCATTCGTTTTAGATTTATATAGCTAACTATCGTCGCTAACGGGGCAAAGTATTTCAAGAGAATGAAATTATTCTTCTTTCTTTTTATTGTACTATACTTATCTGTATTTTTCTTTTTATTTTAAGCTGTATTTTTTTTCTTCTTGTTAAAAGATGTAATTTTTTTCTAAAATTGTTAAAATAAAACAAAATATTAGTTACTGCAAGTTCCCGGGGCGGCGTTGCGTGCGCTGAATTTGCATACATTTTGTAATACTTTACTTGGTATCGAGAATTGTATTAATACTACAGTAAACTGGTGGTAGGGCCTCTGATGTATTGCAATGCTTTTGATAAGTTAAGTTACCCTGGTTTATGTGAATTAAACCCAGATTATATTGGATATGAGAAAGTAGTTGATATCAAGCGATGTTCTAGTTCACTTGCAACTCAAAACTCAATTATCTATTCGTAATTCATGTTTCAAGCAGTTCTTACTAATCACTCATTTTTTTTTTTAAATTTGTTAAGATATTTATACTTGAGCGAAGACTAATATGAAGGCAGACTCTCATTATTTAGCCTGTTTCGATTAATGATAGATACTCATAACAAATGTACATAGTAGAATTTTACAGTTTTAAAATTCCAATTGAAATAATTTCTCACAAATTGTAAGCGACGCTCAGTACATTCAACTGTCATTTTTATTTACTTAGGGTACTTTTGTATATTTTATCATTATTTCTAGTTTTTAAGGTAGTTTTATATAAAATCGAGTCTATGGCGAACATCCGTGGAATCTGTGCCGCGTTCCTACAAATAAAATCGGTTTAAAGTTATTAATGCGTTTTAAGTGTCCTAAACATCATCCGTCACCAGCTACACAAATGTTTGGCACAGTTAACATCAGCTGTGATTATTTCTTTGACCCCAGACGAACCCGCGGGCAATTAGTACCCCTTCCCCGTAACATGATACTGTGACCCCTGGTATCAGCTAAATGAGAAAATAACCGAATGCTTCACGGTGCATGGTGGCCTTTAAGAGGATATTTAGTTAGAATAGATTACCTTAAGGTAGTGGCTATGGGACATAAGTAAGAAAAGGATGGACTTATCTCGTATAGAGGGTAGGTATAGCAATCCAACGAGGTAAAGCTGCCAGCCTTTTGGACACTCTACCTGAGGTGGGGGACCTGAACTCTACCTTCAGATGACTGATATAATACTTACTTTTTTGTAAATACATAGAAAACATCCTGATTATGAAGATTATTATAGGGTTGTCTGAAGCAGGTCCGCATAAACAATTGGTCGGTTAACTGCTTTCTCATCGCCTTCATCAACGTCAGATCCAAAAACCTTTCCCAAAACTGTTGCCGTCATATAACTAACATCCAACAAAGCCCATCACAGTTACAGACGTTATTAAGGTCGTTCCATAATAAACTCTGAGCTTCGCCCGAGGGCACGTCTCCAATATTGTGCGTCGTCGGACCGAGCTGATCTCATTACGAGCATTGCAGGAATATCACATTATGCATGTCTGCGCCTGATTGTGTTATGTGAACGAGCCTTTATGATTTGATGGGATTGCTTTGGTTGTGTTTGATGAGTTAGTTTGGTTTGTCAGACGATCTTTGGATTTGTTGATAAGTTATGGTATGTTTATTTGATTGAAACAGATTGTGAATATTTTGAGACAAAGGTATTGGTAATATCAAGAACGATAGAGTAGGTTATAGCATGGTAGAGTATATCGTCCTTGTTTGTCTATGGCATTAGTAAAAAAAATGACACCCTATATTTGATGAATGCTCGGTGCGTAAATCGGTTGAGAACTCGTGAGACCAATTCTCCATGAATGTCTACAAGGTGTAGTCAGAGGAAATTCCAGTTTTATAGTACAAGCCGACTTATGACAAATAGTAAGTATTCCATGTTAACGGTTGCCCTAAATACGCACTAAATACTCGTATATTAGTACGAAACGGTTTCCTATGAATATTCAAATTGTATTTTAAACCAATATTTCATTGACACAAGATAGATAGATAGATAGATAGATTAACACTTTATTGCACACCACATTTACATTAAAACAAATTACAGATACACAGAACATTTAAAGTGAAGTACAATGGGCGGTCTTATCGCTATGAGCGATTTCTTCCAGACACAAGTCTTGGATTCAAACGCCATACCTACATTTTCATCCTCATTCTATTTAGCGTTTTGCGTTAGTATTAAGCGTAAAAAAGTCGTTTCAGCGAGGTTAAAACACCAATTTATACCAGTTACAGGAGCTATTAAAATGTTCTAAAAGCATATTTAGGCTGTAATAGCTACCGACTCGGGTACACTCGGAATTGAGTTAAAATGTTTGGTCTCAGGAAGCGAGTCTGAGGAGCTTTGTGTGCCTAATAGGTGTCCTGAGGCGATGGTACACTCACACTGGAAAATATATTGCTTATGTAAATATATATTGATAAAGAAAAAATAAGTATATAAAAAAATATAAATATATTGATAAAGTATTTGTTATTTTTAGTGAAAACGTATAATGTCGATTTTAAAAGCAATATTGATTCAATTTAACGTTTTAGGGTCTAACTTTCTTTTCAGTGACGCGTCCTCCGTCCGTAAAAGACGGACAAACAGACAGACAAACACACACACACACTTTCCCATTTATAATATTTGTATATGGATGTACCAAAACACGAATCCTCTCACCACAATGGTCCTGAAATTCCTTCGCTGAGTGTACAGTTCGTAGCGGAATGAATGTTTAGAAGCTCATCTCAGCACAAAGCGCTCATCTACGTGATAGTACGCCGTGTAACAAGGTTATATTCATTTTATTATGAGACGGCTTATGTAGCGGGTAATTACTCGAGACTTCAGGCGTTTTGAGTCGCTGAATTTCGTGACTTTGGCTCCTTGAATATTGTGGACACAAAACTAGATCCATTAATCCCAAAGCGCCGAGTACAACGTTTTCTTGGATTTATATATTTAATTTATTTCTAATGCACTTACCACTAACCATAACTTTTACAAAGCTACGAGCGAAATGCTAGATCAGAAATAAAACAATAGACCTGAGGCCAATTAGCTCTAGCACTTTCGTACGCGAGTGTACGCGTGCGCAAACATACCCCTCCCACTTCCCCTCATCGTTCTTTTTACGTGGCGCTACTTATAATGCCGTGAGTATTAGCAAAAAGTCTCGCGCCTACTGGCGGTAATTAAAATCTATGTGGCTTGTTAACTGCCTAGGAAGTTGGAATACTGGGGACATTTCACTAGAATCTTAGTAATTTATTAAGTTTGCGATTGTTTATTTTTAAAAGTTGTATTTTAGTCTTATTGTGTGCTGAATTTTCTTTTTCTTGAAAGTAAAATAAACTGCAAGAAAAGTAGAATAATATTAAAAAAAAGACGTGTGGCACTCGGGGCCTGCCGCGGTAAAGCTATTGCATGCCACCTAGAGGCGAGTTGTTGAACTAAAGAGACAAGCGTTAGGTTATTTCGTTACGGAATTTCTGAATTCGGTCTCCACGCTCAAGGCCCGCGATAGAAGCTATGCAATAGCTTAAAAACGTTTGTAAACAGTTTTCTGCACTGTTTCCAAAAAAACAATGCAGTAAACTGGTCAGTTCTGTTCATTTTGTCTGACTGTGCCAACAGGGGATTTTGGCGCTACAGTAAAAATATCAAGGTATCCTCTACTCATACTTGGAAATCGAACCTAAGAAAACATTCCAATTAAAATACATATCTGAAAGACACTTCAGTATGGAACGTCAAAATCCACACAAAGAAATGGTCATAAAACTGAACGACCCTTAATACATTATGCAACCATACCGAATTAACGAACAATGGCCCATTAATTAATCCTGAAACGATCCAGGTAATCAGCAATTACATAAAAATACTACAGAAACATAAAATGTAATGCGCGCGCGCACTTGTCCATCTGCTTTGTTAATGAATAGTCTTGTGGTGAAAATTACTAGAAACTAGCAGCACGTCCCGACTTTGCACTAATGAACTGGGATCAAAAGCCTATAACCATCCCGACAGTCCATTCCATCATTGATGAAAGAATTTTGGAAATCGGCTGAGTAGTTTCGGAGATTACTTCCGTTAAACAAACAAACCAACCTCTTTATAATGTTAGGATAGATGTGAAACATTCTATAGAAAATGTAGCTTAGAATTTTAGACTAAATTGAATTAGCTTAGAATAATGTCGATAGAAACCAAGATAACATTAGTCTCGATTATAAGTTATACTTAAGCATTTTATCATTCACGGACACTAATCGGACGAACAGACAATATATTTATGTAAATAAAAACTGCAAAAAAGTGTTTACTTTATAACATAGCGTGAGAGACAACAATCGCGAATGTATTTATAGTACCTATATGTGAGTAACTAGCGTTTGCACCTGGCTTTATAAAAAAGTAAAAAACTTAGTCTAAAATAATCATGAGACTGAGAACGACAACGGATTTAGGTATTTTCGACGACCTCTGTGGCGCAGTGGGCGAAGGCCTGTCTGAGACGCGGAAGTTGCGGGTACGATCCCAGCTACAGGACACATTTTTGTATGTTCTGCAGATATTGGTTCAGTGTCTAGGTGTTTTCTATCAATAATATAGCTTTATGTTGCTTATTACGGAAGCATTCTCAGCAGGAGTTTTCAATTTTAAAATAGATAGTATTTTTACTAGAATTTACGACGTTCCATGGAATATTTGAGTTTTTCTTTACTCGGCCTTTACAATATTATCAATAGTTCAAAAATCATCATCATACACCAGTGAAAACTAGGTAAGCGCTTCAAGCGCTTATTTTACCATCTCTGAGTACTTGTTTGAGTAAGGAATAATGTCTACACTATACTTTACTTTATTTTTTAAAGTGTTCTCATCGGTTTTAAGAACATTATCGACTCCTTACGATTTGTGTCTTGCTGCCAACTATACTCAGTGAGTAACGACCTGCGAATAAACATAATTGTCACCTAATAAGGATGTGAGATGTTGAGAGAATTGATAGAGTAATAACTCTCAAGAACTAATTCGATCTTATTGTTTGAACTTTAAGACCTATTGAACAGGCAGATGTTTCGTTAACCGGGGTGCATATTACCACTGCTTCATGCAAAAGTATCGTGTTATTTGATCGTGTTTTGAAAACTATAGATAAATGTTAAAAGTTCCTATGACCCTAATTATGAAAGTGGTAACTTTTAAAATAGCTGTAATTTTTAGAACTAAATAAATAAATAATAAATATCATTGGACATTTCACACAGCGTCATCTAGTCCCAAGCTAAGCAACTTAATGCTTGTGTTATGGTAACCAGATGACTGATATAATACATAGATAGGTACATTTTAGAATAGATTATAACTGGTCCTAAAATTTACTTGTTTTGTTATATATCCATTTAAAACAATTCGAAATTTGAAATAGGATAACCGCCATGTTTTTTTTTCAAGTCAACACGGCTACAAAGTCTTACCAATTAATTACGCAGTTCATTAACGTCGTTAAATAAAACTGCGCAAATAATTATTAATTTAGAACTAAATGTTTTCATAACTGAGCAGTTAAATATAATCACCTCATATTATTTAATAACACTATAAAGTGGCGTGAAATTGCGAACACTCACAGTAGTCCTTATAATCGATCTGTATCCGGCCTTGAATCGCTTTATGCAGGATACCGGTTTCAGACTAATACCGGTAAAATTGATACTGTTTCTTTTAAAATTGAGCCGGTGATTTCTGGAGTCTATCACCCTCTACAGTATTTGTTCATGATAATAAATAAGTGTAATGTTTGTTAAATATTTCTTAACACATTTAGAAAAGACAAATTGTGTGCTTTTTTCTAATAATAAAAGACGTGATTGTGTTTAATAAAACCACAGATAAATAATAAAACTGACAAAAACCGGTACCCTGTTTTATCAGAAACTGCGTCAGAAGATTGCAATCAATTGACGCCTCGAACGCGACAATTTGTCGCCGCGTGTTTTGGGTTAAGTGTGTGATGACCATTAATGCAAGTACCATGCACATCCCGCCTTAGTCATCGGTTCTTCGTTAGCAGTAATGAGGTAATTGCTAGGATGTTTGTAATAATAATGAGTTGAGTAACATACTAGTTTCAGTCAAATACCGGCTAAAATCGGTACACCAAGACTCGTATTTAGAGACTTCACTCAAACTTGATTTTTGACAGTTCTCTATGAAAACTCAGTTATGAGTCACCGTTTGAGACTCGATTTACGCTTTAGTATAGTCTCTGAATACGGGCCTTATACTTTAGAGACTAAATGCTCTATGACTTCTGAGTTCGTTCGTTCTTATGAGCAAGCGGCTTACTCTGGTGACGGAGTTTTTAGGCCGTCTTAGGCCTTTGAGAAACAAATACTTACTTACGTGTTCTCACTTGAAACCTTCCTTGTTCTAATATACGGAATTAGAACAACCATACATCTGTTTTGTATACCCCTGTACGATACCCGTATCAGGCGCCGCTATCGCAAAGTGGGATCGGCGCTCGATATCAATCTGGTAGATTTATTCGACACCTCGCGAGCCGCTCTCCCGCCTCTAGGCTGGTGTAATGCAGGCCTTGTGTTTGTTGAGTAGTTCTATAAAGAAGCCGTGGTGGCCAATTGGATACCTCGACTTTCGTTCCGAAGGTCGTAGGATCGAATCCGGACTGCATCAATGGACTTTTCGTGTTTAAAAGTATGTATATGTAACATGAATTTTCAGATCATTCGAACTATGAGTGAAAAAGCGTGTATGAAAATTACATGTTAAGGCTATTAATTCAAAGTTAAAAAAAAAACATTACACAAACTTATCCACTAAAATTGGCACAACATTTTAAGAGTACCACTAGGACCCAAGGCAGTCCAAGCTATCACTGCATCAGGTATCTATAATTAGCATTTGTAAGGTGTTACCGCCTCAAGCAACACTCGATTCGATCGCTCCAGTAATTAAGTCATCCATATCTTAATAATACCACTATTACTGGAATAATAGTACCTCTGTGAGTTGGTGTGCATAAATCAATGTTTTGAGTTATGGACCGATTTCATTTGATACGGCTACAGCTGGATCTCAAACATCCTTTCTATATTTTTAGAATGGAATAATCTTTATTTTGTCATTTAATTTGATTGTACAAACCAAAAAAGGGACAGTTAAAACCTAACTGATTGTTTGATAATAGGTACGTCATGGTAAGCCTGATTTTGCTTCGGTCTTGACTCCATCTAGGTAAAAATTAGGAATTTGCGTACCTATATTTTGAGTATGTCTGAGACCACGGCGTGGTTGGGCAGAGAATACAATATGCTCAAATATATTAAACAATTTAATGAACCCCACGGATCAAGACAGTCAGTGAATCAAGATCATTTTACAGATCAGTATTCCCAACTTGCGATCTAAATCAAATTCCCCGTGAGTGACAAAGTGGTACATCACACGCATATTTGAGAAATCTGTCGACTGTCGTCACGCCCGCCTCTGAATTTCGATCAGACCCTTGTAACTGAAAAAGTTTACCTCGTGCGTGGAATATTGATGATTTGATGTAGGCTTAAAATCTCATATTTTGAATGAGAAAGTTTTGATATTTGTGTCATAAATACCGTTTAACTCAACTCAGTGGTTTGACTGTCCACTAAGTCCAGATAGTCCACTTGAAAACTCTACAATTTTTTAATTTCGATTCACAGGTTTCAAAGAAATGTTGCAATAGTAAAGGGGTGTGCACTATCGATTTCGTAACAAAGGAGGTAATAAAAGGCTCTGAGGCGGAAGAGCGGCGCCGCGGGCGGGGGCGGCGGGGGCGGGGGCGCACGATTTATTGACGGCGAGATAGGACCGAATATCTTCATTAGCGAATCGTTTCGGAAAGAAAGAATAGTGTGCATACAGCTTTATAAGTCATGTGAAATGTCAATGTCAGAAAAGCTGTTATTGTTCCCGCCTTTTCTTAGGTTTATGTATTTCGAGGGTTTTAAATATATAAATCGACAGCTAATTTGGTTACTCACTACAATAAAGACAGTTTATTGCGAGTAGGAGACAAAAAACCTATCTTCCCTACCTAGATTTGTGTTTTTTTTGTTTTCTTCTTTTTACAAAAACTAACTTAAAATAAAAATTTAAGAACGTAATTACACTAATTATATGCTTATATTTTTCATATTATAATTTAGTTGAAGCGCTTCCGTGCTTCGGAGGGCACGTTAAATTGTCGGTCCCGGCTTTTAAAGTCGTTAAGACATGACGGAGGCCTTAAGGCAGCCTAAAAACTCAGTCACCAGAGTTGGCCACTTGCTCATACGAACGAAAGAACGAACGAACTTAATATTTTTCAGATATCCACACTAATCTTTCTATTCTATAGGAAGGCAACGGGTGACCTCGTGACTTAGAGACATATGTTTGGTAAGGGTCACTCCACTCCACTATAAACAAAAATATGTGTCTATTGCATTGTCTCTCCTGAATTTTTTTTCAGACATAATTTGGTCTCTACACAAAATTATCTGATCGTACCCACCTACTTACCTATTTAATTTTGCGTAACGTGTTGGATGCCTATTATTGCCCATTTTAGATATTAGCCCGTGAAAAAAAAAATTATAGGTACACCAAATTACTAAAAAAAAAAAACAATTATTTAATATTTCTTAACTGCGTAGTTAAAATTAAATCTTAGTCACCGTGGCCACGAACAGATTACGGAGATTGTAACTTCAAGGTAAATAATATGATTTCATGGCGCCAAAATTTAATTGTGTTAGTAAAACAAACGTGATCCAATTGCTTTTTGGTTCATGTATGCTGACTAATAAGCTGTATGCTAACTCAAAATATTAAACTACTAGTAGCACGTCCCGGCTTCGCACGGGTGTAATAATGGAGCTACCGGGATAAAATATAGCCTATAACCTCCCGGACAGTCCATTCTACACACTCGTGAAAGAATTTTTGAAATCCGTCCGTCAAACAAACAAACAAACAAACAAATTTTACTTCTTTATAATATTATATATAATAAGTATAGAAGTATATAGACTAGTATCTATAGACAATTTTAATACTTTCTAACTAAAATCAAAAGCTTCAACATATTATTAGGTCGTTCATGACATGGGGCGTGTCGGTCCCGGTTAATTAACGGACATCTAATTAGAACTTTACACTTTTTTGAACCATGAAGTCATTGAATTAGAGTTTAAAGTCTGATCTTCAGGATAGTTACGGTGTGTGGGTGTTGGGAGTGATGGTAACTGTTTTAATCGTCAGTTTGCTCGTTTTTTTTTAACCAATGATTTCTTACAGTCACTGTTCTATTTTAATAATAGCTTCTATTTAAATCTATAGCTTTTACCGGCTAAGCATTAGGTAATACATACATCTATTCTATTATGTTCTACTCTAATTACCTACTTAATTAAATTAATTACAAACTGCTGCTTAAAAAAAATCAAAATTTATGGAATTTAGTGAAGTATTAATATAAATAATTTTATATGAACAAACAAAAGGCAAGATGAGTTTAAAAGAGGCACGTATGTACGTACTAATATTACTTACGTACTACGAACGTTGTAGTTAAATTGATGTTCAAAAGCCTATAATTCAAAGCTTGGTTTAAAAAAATTGGATAGAGCTTTAAGCTTCATTTATATTTAATCTGTTCAATTACACTGAACCGAAATTCATAGCAGTTTTTCGTTTCTCACGACTTCATTTATCTCATTACGAGCATAATTATCTTCAATCACACTTCGTTAGCGAATCAGCTGCTATCCCGCGCTTTTTGTCCGAACCAATCATCGACACTCCGCCATTTTGTGTTCTCAATGGCGTCACAAGATGGCGGCCGCTAGACTTTTTACTTAGAGAATTATGTTACGTGTGAGTGGTTTAGTTTTTCTTAGCTATCAATATACGATAACGTTGTCTTAAGTTAGTGCACCGTATTGATGATTTAATAATGGCATTGTTCAAGTTTTTGTGCCATAATTACCTGAGCACACATTGAGATTGTACGTACGAGGCAGATCTCATATCTAAATAAGGAAGTCGTTTAGAAGAATTATATCATGACTAGGTTTATTTATTGTTTAATGGGACTTCTTAGCAATGGTTGTGCTTTACACCCACGTTTCACAGTTTAGTTCCAATATCATCCAAAACTAGAGCGTAAAAGTTGGTTGCAGTTTTAGGGAAAATGACTTTAAAGTCGTTAGAACATGATCCTGAGAAAGACTTTGGGATCTATCAGCAATTAAGCCATTCTGATTTAGGTGAAACTCGCTGATTTTAAAACAATCAGTATTTTATACTTTCTGAAAACTTGTGGTTCCGAAAATACAATGACATCTGTGTGAGTTATTGTATGAGTCAGTTATTGAAAATTGAGGAAAAAACTACAGGTCCATTTCTAAGAAAAGCTACAGGTCCATTTTCGTGTGTACCTAAGTATCTTTTGACGCGTTTGTCTTTTGTTACTAACAAAAGACAAACGCAGTAAAGGCATGTCCTGATACATCTGAACATGCCTTTACTTTAGAAATGGGTACAAAAATGCGCAGGCGTCCTCCGAACCGCGATTATGTCATTACAGAGGCGGCTCGGAAAAACATAAAGGGCATTTTAGTATGCGATGATACGCTGCAATTAAATGTGCCAATAAAAAACGTAAGCGGAGACCGCGCTCTTTTGGCTGGGTTCCGTTGAGTTGGATTTCATAGTAGAGTTGAAGTCAAGGTAAATTACCATTTCTATAAGTAACACTATCGAAAGACATGGTCAGGTAGATGATTCTTATTCTGTTTTTGCATTGTAAAAGTTAAAAGTTTCGGTTTTAAGCTATTGCATAGCTTTTATCGCGGGCCTTGGAGTAGAGATCGAATCCAGAAATTCCGTGACGAAATCACCTAACGCTTTCACTTTAGTCCAGCATCTCGCCTCTAGGTGGCATGCAATAGCTTTACCGCGGCAGTCACCGAGTGACACACGTCGTTTTTATTTCAGTAAAGCTTTATTAGTACCCCAAAAGGGTCGAGCACGGTAGTCGGTCGCGCTCTGTCCGAATTGCCGTGTTTTGCCGCGGACATTCCATAGTCATATAATTGCCGCGCGATCTTTGTATCGACGCGCGGTTACCGGTGCGTGCCTTCGTAATCAAGTTTATAATAGTTTTTAAGGCGCACACTTAATTATTTTATGGGTTGATAATCGGATTTGTAGGGTACAGAATGTAAAGGTAAATATTTGTTAGTCTTGACGTCATCGATTCGGTTGAGCTGATTGTCTAACTTTTATGATGCATAAAGATGTTGGAGGCATTAGAGTCAGTAGAGTCACCTAGCTTATAAGACTGTACATTTTTCAAGTGATCCTTGAGGTCCTACTGAAATAAATACATTTTTATACTTACCAAATTTATATTTCGACGTAACTTTCACCACTTTTTTAGACGTAGGTATCATCAGGTAATGACTTAAATATTATTGAAAATAAAATAAAGTGACTATTTTGTCTTCGGTAAATTCACAAAAGAGTTTGTTTATTTGAATAACCTTTTATTGATAGATCAATTAATTACAAAACAATCAGATAAAGAAATTAATGAACTGGAAATTATAACATTCTGCGACTTTCGACGTGAAAGATAAATTAGCATTTCCGGTTGAAACTTCTTTGGTTTTACTCTTTTTCTAAGAGTCGGTGTCTTTGATGTCACTCACTACTTCTACGAGTATACTCTGTTCATCGAGTCGATCGAAAAATAAACCAACTAAATGTGTTGTCTATAAATTTTGGTACATAGGTAGGTATTTTGCTAACGTGTAAAGAAACAATTCTTTATCTAAAATTATTTTCTTTGAACTCAAGTAGTTTGTATAAATTTCAAATTGTTTGTGTTTATAACGTGTCAAGTCGGGATAATGATATATATATGATGAGTGATAAAATTTACAATATCCCAGAAAACTAGAGTTTATTATAATGTTTCATGTTGAAAATTAATTTGCAAGCGCTCTGCTGCGGAAGTGATAAATAATCGATTACTCGATTCCGTGCACATATCGATATATTAGTTATTATAAATAGATAACTTTTTGCATTACAACATTACAATGTAAACGGCTAAACATTTTACTATCCTACTTATATTAAAACGCAAACGTAACTCTGTCTTTATGTTACGCCTAAACCATTTGAACCGAATTTTAAGAAATTTGTCTCAGAGATAGAAAATTGGTGGAAAAATAGCCCTTTGGAAATGACATACCTAGGTTTTGATTTTGGGGCAACTAGGAAAGGTGATATTGAAAACTACTATCCAATATTATTTCGGATTGGAAAAGTCTGCCTAATTGGGCTGCTATATGTACTTATTTGGACTTGCATTTGAAAGATTTTTTTAAAGCGTTTTAAATGAAACTTGTACAAACATCAATCTATTGTTATTTTATTAGCAAGAAACAACAAATGTGGTGAAAGGCAGAGTCATACAAATTCCTACATACATCATTTTCACCATTTTCCCTACCCATTTTGGACGCGAGCTAATTACGTTGTAATTAACAGCAATGTAACCTTTTCTGTAAAGATGAAGACATCTTGCAATTAATATCCGCACCAAATACCACTCCTAAACAGGGCGCTGTTGTCTGTATTCATATCGGGACGGGACGGGAACGGGGCGTAGCTGGAACGGAGACCGAATTTACCTGAATGCAGTAGTGGTTGCACGTTATTTTGTTTTCTGAAATCCATCGCATTATTCAAAATAACCACGCCATGTCGTGCCACGTTAAGACATGGTTATTTGGAGAATAATGCTGCAGGGATATTATGACAATACTCATTCAACTTTTTTGGCAACAGTAAAAACAAGGTGTCTTCGTTAAAATTGTAAGTTATTCCCGTGAGGATGTAAGTTGCCTCAGTTTTTGCACCTCGACGGCACTGCAAAGGATAAATATCACACTGGTCTGGTGTCAATTTAAATTCCTTCTATAACAAACATTACCTTGTGGAGGCGTAAAGTGCGCGCCACATTATTTCTTAAAAGGCGCTGTTTCATGGAAAAATTCGGTAGCAACTTACAGAACTTTTAATGCGTATAGAGACTCTGTGTCTTTTACGGATCTTGTACAGTCAGTCAAATATCTGTCAAAGAAGAAACTCACGGTGAAAATGTGTGAAAGGATATTTTGACACTACCTCTCAAAAATTTAAAGCTTGTTTAACTTTTATAAAGAAAAAACACAGATTTTTCAAAGATTTTATTCAAAGCATTGAACATAACCTATGCTATGATCAACTTTTCGATATCCCTTACAATTTTTTTCATTTCTCACTTAGGTACTAACATAAAATGGTAGTAAATAAAAAAGCAGACGTAATTTATCAGTAGTTCACCTATATCTGTACGAGTGTTTGTGCTCATGAACTGTCATTAACATTCTTCAGACATATTTGGAAGACAGCTCCGAGACAGTTCGTCAAGGAGATAATGAGAGCTGATTATTTTGTGGCTTTAAGAAGGTTCAGGATTAATATGAACTTAGAGAAGCGTGATCCGAGGGTTGGAAGCTACATATTTGGCTCAAATTGTCTTACACTGCCGCCTCTACTCTTCCGAAGTCGCGCCGTGAATGTATGCCGCAGTCCACGCTTGAATTTTTACCCTCCACACTCGCAAATCTTCACAGTCTTAACAAATAGGTACCTAGTCTTGTCAGCCTCTACTCTACGTAATGTATTAAAAAAATTTATATTTCTTTAGAAATGAGATTGTCAAACAAAAGAGGTCAGTAGAGTCACATAGGTCATGAACCGACCGGTGCCACGATTAAACGATTAATAATGAATGGGACGTCACTACAATTAAGAAGTACGACTTTATCTTATAATTAAATGTTAATAAACAAAAACTTAAGCAATTGGGTGGGGTCGTAGTACTAGCGATTTCAGGAGAGATTCAAAATTCGATACTGTTAATAATCCAATAATTCTTGTAAAATTTGTTAGTGAAATTTAAAAATATACACTCAAATTATTACCTATCCTTGGACATTCCATAAAGCGTCATCTAGCTCATTGCTTGTGTTATGATACCTAATCAGATGACTAATATGCAACACCCAGACTTGATACAAATATTTGGAGTTCATGCAAACATTTGTACCGCAGTGGCAATCGAACCTGCAACCTCTACGTCACAGACAGGCAACGGGAAAGGCAACGGGCATCCCGCCTCAGATTGGATGGAAAGTTATTGATGTAACCGCGTTTATCGCACACTCGCACCACAGCCGATGTCGCGACAAAAAGTGGCCGGACTCGTTGTAACGGCTCGCGAGTGCATCGCCTGCTGTACGTCACGGGAATGCTATAGAGTGGCTAAATACTAATATTTTTAGGAAAAATAACTCTTTTATTTATAGATATTTACAATTATTATAATCACACGGGAAATAACTTACGTAAAAATATCAACTCACACTGACTCAGTGTGAGACGCGCCCGCTAGGAGTGACTATACTCATACCCAGATAAAGATTCTCTGGAAGAATCGAAACATTATCGGTATCTAAATCGAGATAACATTATAGCCTATTAACCATCTCGACAGTCCATTTCAGTAAAAGAATTTTTGAAATCGGCTGAAATAGTAGTTTCAGAGATTACCTTCGTAAAACAAACTAGCATTTCCTCTTTATAATATTATATCAGTATATTAGTCTAAGATAGAAAACTATAGATATATTTACTTACCTATAATTAAAAATTATCATATATTTTTTGTTATTCTATCACTTTCTGGCTGCACAGCTCTATATCGTTCGATTTCCATTAAAACAGTTACAAAATATGTGTTTTACGAGACTTGCCATTAGTGAAATAGGCAAGCGCTGTATTAATTGCAATATTGATGAGTTATGATCGGTAATTAGTGATTACCCGACGCGCTCCACTGAAGGCCGCGATAACGACCCGTTCTCACCATTGTGGGGAATGAGAATACATTACAAGCTTCCGTCTAACTAACTCAGGCCTTTACATCTTACAGATCATTTATACAACGACAGGAGGCAATAGGGACACTAGTGCCTGGGACATTGTTGAGATGGAATAGGCTTGCCCAGCACCTAAACCATCCTCTCAGCTAAAAACATAAAACCCGCGGCTAGTCAGCCCAGCACGTATTCACATTGTCTTTCCTGTGGATATGGCTGACAAAGCTGAGAGCTGGCAAGCCAATTTTATCTTAACAATGTCCCTGGCACTAAAGTGTCCCGTTAAGTGTAGGCAAAGATTGTGTCCTGCCGCTGTATACATCATTAAAGATGTAAAGGCTGTATTTTTAAAGTTTTCAAAAGTTAACAATAACTATGTTGTGAAAATAGGTCAGCGTTTTTACAACTGTAGTTTTGTTTACTGCATGTATTTCTTTTTATTAATATCTTTGCCGTATCTTTGTCGTAAAAGGCACTTAAAACATCTTACAATAGCTTAACATTCTACATGCGTACTTGATAAATGTTGTGCACTCCTTAACCTAAAGATAACACTTACTAGATTATACTAATAACTAATCGTTTGCAAAATAAGCAATAATCATCAGTTAGTTGTTTAAGTGTGGGTGGTCTGAATATAGGTACGAGTCACTTTAAATTCTAAAGCATAGTCAGATAATAATACAATTTATAAGTACTGCTTATTTAAATACTGTGTAGTTTTAAATAACTGTTTTACAGTTGTGCGTTTTTGTTCTTGTTGTTTACTAGTGGTTCTCGATTGAAACTCGCAGTTGATGTTAACAATCGAGCTAGGCTAGACCAATAGACTTATAGCTGGTTTTTCAATGGTTTCAATATTCAAATCACGGGACAAGTGTCAAATTTGTTCATAATTACTCGAAGAATCACAGGGTAGGCAATAATTTGAGCTGCCCATGATGATGATAAGATTATAATAAGGGCACAAGTTTATGATCTTGGTCTCAAAATTTTGAAGAGATTGGATGTGCTAGGCAGATTTAAGTTCAAAACAACGTACAAAAGTATGTAAGATCGAGTTATGTTCGAGAGCTCGTAGTTATATGTTTCCCTCACTAGTGCGGCGGCAGATCTACGTGCTCGATTTCACGCCTACAATTCGGTTCTGCAGTTTTTACTCCACCCGTTACTATTAAATAACTATTAGTTACCAGTTAATTGCCTGCCTCTCGGCCATTGCCCCCGCTAATTGTAGTTTGTATAAGTTCTATACATTTTGTAGAAAATGTAAAAAGAAACTGCGTTTTTATTATTGCCGATCAAAATAATTACTAGATACGTCGTTCTTTCTAAATATCTCCTGTCGATTGCCTGAAACATTTGGTAATTTTGATGATTTTTACTTCTAAGTTATTATTCAAACTATAAAAAAACATAACGTTTAGGACCATGAAAAAGCTTAAACAGGTAAAAGACACGTCTCATCGCTAAGCTAGCTTAACAGGTGGAGGTATGTAAATGAATGAACAAAGCAATATTTTCTCATAAAATTCCCATTAAGACATCCTTTAATCAATGGACTGAACCACTTAGAACAATGTTTGTTATTTCTAGTGCTAATAAACATCACGGCATCGCTTGGGGGGTAACCAGCTGTTATATAATGGAACAAATTAAACACCTTGATTTTTAACCGCAGTTCATTGTCCTGCATGTATTTCAAATTTCGAACTACGTCGTTGCTAGACAAAAAGGCGGTAACAACCAATTGCAAAGAAGGAATAATGCAAATTCTACTTAAAAAGTATTTTCATATTACAATCATCTGGTTACGATAACACAAGCATTAAGTTGCTTAGCTTTGGACTAGATGACGCTGTGTGAAATGTCCAAGCAAATTTATTTATATTATTATTAATTAATTTATTTCTTGTTTTCAATTAATATTTATCAAAAGAATAGACTCAGAAAGCTTAACTAAAAACATTTGCCAGTGTAATCTAAAGTAGTACTTAATAGAACAACTACACTACAATAAATTATTGATATTAACCTATTTAATGTTCTAATTTAGAAGTGCATTAACTAAATGTGTATACTACATGTTGTTAATCGTATTTACCTTTAGCTTTAACTGCAGTTTGTCTCGCGATAAAAGTTATAATCACTTTTTTATTTATATAAAATTTACAAAAACTAAACCAACTGCCATTTTTTAATATCTAATATCACTAAATTATAGTTCTTTTGCACACAAAATGAAATAACGCAGTTACTTGGATTATGATCTAATTTGTGATTGACGGAAATCGTAAGCAGATAAAATTAGTAAACTAGAGGAGTTTTAGGTTGTTGTAACTGCGATAATTACTAATACACAAGCGATGTTGTAACGCAGATATAGCAAAAAAAACCCACTTTGTAACGAATACGCGCAAGCGCATAAATCTAGCCGCAGTCGAAACGTTCCGGCATCGCGCGCGATTTGCATGCGCCGCTAATCAGGTGACCACGATTTTTTATTATTACTAATGTCACCACACACCTATTATAATTCGGGACAAAACATTATTTAATAAATATATTCTTAGTCTTTCTAATTTGTATTAATACTAATGTCACTATTGTTTATAATATTGTTAAATTAATATACTAAAATATTTTAAGTCTTAAAGTTACATTTACCAACTGATTGAATAATTTTTGTAAAAAAAATATGACTCAGTGTTATATTTTTTGGAATAGTTAAACGATTATTAGCATTTTCTAAGGTGGTAAACCTAATATACCACAACCTTACTGCTTCCTCATTGACCACAACTACCATAATAAACTTCAAATGCATATCAAAAGAGTTTATTAATACAACGTTGCACTACCATATATATAAGTAACTTTATCCCGCGGTATCGTAGCAAATCTTTGGTAGAAATCAGATCTTTATGTTTAAATCTGTAAATGTAAAACCGTAAATGATACGCGTCAACTAGAACTGTACAACTGTAATTTCCTGTAGCGGAACGTCCAATGTCCGAAATGCATGGTTACCGCACGCTCGCGTCACAAGCGCTGCGCAGTCGCAACACGCAGCTAATTATGTTAGTTTCGCAACATTTCACCTTTACCAGGTGTTAAAGTTTTGCATACTTATTATTGGTCTGACTAGTGGATAAACTATTCAGTTGTCCCGATTTTCAAAGATTTTTTTTAAATCTTAATAGGCATGTTTTTTATTGTATTGTAAGTAACACAATTTTGATTGTATAACTACAAAATTGCAATACTTATCTAGGTCATGAGATAACCTCAATAACATTAATTATTCATCTGCTTTTGTATAATTAGTTTATCAAAATTAAAATTGGTGTGTTATGGACACAACATCATAGCATAAATAATGATTATTTATTTTAATGATTATTTATTTATAAAAAATCCTGAGTAACTCAATTTAATTTTCCTGAGTTACTGACGGTTGTTTTAACTGAAAGCCTGCTGTATGACCGTTTGATATTGAAATAATCAGCCGATTGATATTGTAAAAGAACTCATTAGCTCCTAGTTTTGCCACGACATGAAAATAAACAAAGAGCAATAAATATTCTATTAACTGACCGCATTGTCACGAAATACTGTTTTACTTAATTAAGCAGACAAATACAAGTGGGAACAATGTAGATACTGTCCTTTTATCTTGTAATGTAGATTATACAATCATCGTTTAAATAAAAAACAGAACATAAATTGATCTTATAACCTAATTAGGTGTAGGTAACGACATGTGTAATGGATCTACAATTATTTTAATTGTTCACAATGCAGTTTTTATCTTAAAGACGGTTTCACTCGAAAATCACTTTTGATGAACGTAATAAAGCAATTAAATAAATTACCGATTAAACCAGCTTAACATACGATCGCTTCATAAAATCACTTAATTAGTGACTTAATTAATCCGGTTGTAAATGTAGTTGTTACAAAATAAGGTACAGTTTTTTTTAGGAAAACGTCGAGAATGACGGAAATTCGGGTTTTATTTACGTGCCTACAAGACAAGAGAACAATTATGATGACAGATGTCAACTAGCTAGTAGCAACCACCGCTTTTGAGAGCCGACTAAACATACGAACATTCGTCACATAAAGTATTTTAACGATACGCAGTTGCTTGCGTATTTTAAGTATAAAATAATAGTAAAAAAGTATGTAAAAAGGAAAAATCTGGACGATCGATTGAAATTTAAGACTACTCGTGCTCGGGCGGGTTGCTAATTCCGCCGATCTCAGTTTATTTATGTCTTCATACGCGCCGCCGATAGTCCCTAATTACGCCGCCGACGCAAAAACGCTAATCGCACATCGTACACTATCTCTACAACTTGAAAACACCGTAAAAACCTGTACAAAAATATACAAATTTCAACTCAACGATCGAAACCGCAAGGTGTAAATAAGAGCGAATTAAATGCCACTTACTGCGTTCTACACTACTAACATCGAGTGATTTCAAAAACGGAATGTCACAAGTTCCATTGTCGGTAGCAGATCAGATGAAGATTTTCGTATTTGGAATAAAGAGTTCGTTTTTCAACCGCAGCCAATCCGCGAGAGGATGCATCGTTGTGGCTACTGAAAAATATCTCCGGCGCTTCAATAAACTTTGCTCTCTAGTGAATATAAGATATGGTTGGTTTTGGTATGGCCTTTATTGTAAAAGATAGGCTGATTAAAAATCTCGACATAGAGTCGCGTTGGAGAAGCGTTAATGAGCGCGGGTTCGGTAGGAATCCTGCGCCAGCGCAATGTTACTGTATCGGCTTTTGTCGGCGAGATTCAGCTTTTTGCGATGTCCACTGATAACAATGACCGGTGTTAAGACTGTTAAGAGAGATGCGAATTCTTAGATGATAAGATACCCTGTAAGTTAATTAATTTACGTTTTTGCGCTTTTAACTGAAAGCTATATAATTACTGAGCAGCAGCCGTACCATGAGGTGTTAGCGATTCAGTTTAGGTTCTGCCTTACTATCAAAACTTTACGTCAGCGCCTTACTTTACGTCAAAAGTAGTTCGTAGTTGGACCTAAACTGAATCGTTATAAACGGTCACGGTAGGCCGGCAGGTTCAAAAAGTTCATGATTATGTTTTCGTCTGACTGTTAGAGAGATGTTATTTTAGGCTGTTTATAATTAATTAAGTGCCTAACTCTTAACGAAATGTAAATTAACTCCGTTATTCTTAGATTAGTCAATTTAATAAAGGTTTTAAAAATATTTTTTTTTGTTACTCATTGGCGTTTTGATACAAAAACATTCTAGACCGCTAAGTTATGATAATTATTAATTATTTTAAAAATAATAAAATACTTTTTTTTACTAGCATATACCTACATATTATACCTACTTAATCAAATTAATTCTAAATAAAGTTAATCAACATGAAATGATATTTTTTGTCTGATTTTACAGCTTATTATCATTTGTTTATTCATGTATACAATGAATACATCGTTCTATATCATACCTAGTTTACCTACATATTTACGAGCGATTCATTGACGGAATACAAATAGGGACACGTACAGACTACTTTGTATTCTGTGCCGCTAGCACTAATTAAAGAACATTGGCAAAAACGTATGACATGATGCTAAGTGGATTATTATTGGAGAGGACTAGGGTGACCAGACTTTTTAATTAAATAGGATAAAAACAATCAACATCATGACTGTATCTTTATAATGTGATAGACATTTTATTAGAGTAAAATTAGACTTTGAAGATCTTGGGACAGTTGGTAGTCAATGAGAAAGGTAGGTATATAATTGGCCAATATCTATATTTTGAAGATGTTGGCATGCAAGTTGCAAGATTATAGCCACCTATAACTTACTTTTCCAAGAGATTGACGCAAATAAATTGGCTGGATGTCCTAGCTTTGAAACGTCTGAATGTAAAAGTTACACCTCTGAGACCGATGTTCGGTAGTTTGAAGTTCTGCATTGTGTCGAGTTATTTCACACAAATATATATTTTTTTACTTATTTTGTCCGTATCTACCGTAACCAAATCGAAATTGACAAATACAAGCGGCCGTTAGCAAATTCACATATACGTTATTTTTTACCTTTAAATACGAACTCAAACGTGTTGTAAAGTCTAATAAATAAGCGATGCATGGTGCCCCTAGCATATGCCAGCGGTTTCAGCGAGGGTGCCCGTCCGGCCGCGACGGGCGCAGGCTCTGAATGGCAAGTGCTGGTCCCTGGGACTGTCCACAATACACGTGAGCTTACGGTCTTATCACCAGTTTACCGGAGCATTGAATACTATCCTCGATACCGAGCCAAGAATTACAAAAGTATGAGAATCCAGTGTAAGTTCTTTCAACTTCCAATAAGTACATTTGATTCCATTCAAAAGTCAAAAGTCAAAAGTCAATAGGTACATATTTAGGTACCTATTCAATAAAATCTTAATATAGACCACTTTGAAATGTCACTTTCTTAAAACTTGTGAATTTTTCGAAAGAGCAACAAAAATACACACACTTACAAAAACTAACAACAATTATAAAAGTAAGATTCTTAGGTGCGATATCGAAGTACAATTCAATTATTTATCTACACATAATTGCAGCATGACATGTGTTTGCATGTCCTCATTAGGATCGCATGTAGACACATATTAATTAAAGTGTCACAGTAAAAGAAATAGTTAGATACGTCTATGTTCACAAATCATTTTTTGCGGGTCAAGTCGGTGGCATACACGGTTATTGCTCTTGTACACGACTGAGTTATGGCGTCGAAAAAAAAATATCTTTATATTTGTCCTTTTAAAATTGGAATGGAAAAGACCAGAGAGAGCTAGATGAGCTTTAAAGAGATGTAATAGAAAACTTCTATTCTCCTAGATTTGGAAGTTCAAGCTCCTTTCAAAATAGATCGTTTGACCAGGAAAAGATCTAAAAATAGTGAGTTTCATGCAAATAAGAAGCGTTACTTTTCGAACTTGAGTCTTATGATATTGCATATCTAAGTAAAAGTTTCAGTTAAAATGGCAAAAATCAGGATTATTATTTCAGTAGCCTTATTAAAATTGTGTAATTTGGCGATTGGTTGATTTGGTGAAGTTAATTTTAAGAAAAAAACCATTTTTTTTATATTTTTGGCTTGAATCTGTGCGCCATGCCGTGTGAGACATCATGTGCGGAGCTATGTCCGCCGCGGTCCGCGCCGTATGAAGCCATCAATAATTGTAGTGCCAATTTACTGGTAAATAATTATCGATGTCCAAACGGACGTTTACCGAGCATCGAGCCAAATGGAGTTATTTAGCCGTAGAGTTGGGAAAAATATCGATTACATGATGTCCGGCGAATGTTATGCCAAAATCTAGAATGGTTGAAACCAATCGAAATGACAGTTGATGTCATTGCTATGGTAGGTACTATGAACCTATGACCGTTATTTTTGGTTTTATGAATGGTTTTCAAATAAAAGTATTTTTTTTAGTTTTTAGCAATAAAAATAAAACAATAGGTAACCTAAAAAACTATTTGGCAGCATTATGATAATTATTATTATGACATTGGTTAAATAAGTTTTACAATTTTAAATAGTTGTTTTAATTTATTAAAAGATGCAGCACAAGAGCATAATAGAGTTCCTAAATAAAGAGACAAATATGTAACTTGGAGGAAAGTAGTACTATTAGATATCAGTTAAAATAACTTACTTTCTTCGGTATGTATCGACATTTCCCATCTCTACGGCTTTCAAACAGGTCCGGTGTGGATACAAGGTTTAATTATAAGACATAAGTCAGAAGTCTCTGTTGGTGTTTATTTACACCAATTTGTTATTGCTATCTGATGGGCCGCGGGACTACTGGATGCTGGGAGATTTGAGGCTAGTCAGAGTCGAGAAAACATTTGCTAAATATTAAATTACAAAGGTGTGTCTCTTCGCTCACTAGGTTTATACAATCGATCGAGGTTTATTCACCTATGCTTTGGTAAGCATTGAAGTCTTGGAAATAAAAAAAATGTTAACGGTAGGTACACTGATATTTTTAAAAGACTTAATATTCCATTAGATCTTCAGACAGTTCGTTCGTTCATTCGTTCGTTCGTTCGTTCGTATGTGCAAATGGCCAACTCTGGTGACAGTTGAAACTTTTTGATGGGCGGAAGCCTGTAGTAGACCTAGAAACACCACTAGAATTGGCCACTTCCTCATACTTACTTACTTACAATACTTTTAATGATGAAATATATCCCATTGAAATAATTCCCATGATCCATAACCAACACCTCATTCAATTCCATCATTACAGTAAAAGAAACCTTGTATTTCGTATGCGTGCAAAATGCAACGGCAATTTGTCATCGGCATCGCGAGTCCATCAGACAGTCGCACCAAATTGTACCAACGTGTGCGAAATTCATAATTAGCAAGCTGTGGGAACCGTGGATGGACTCTTCTCTGAATATTTTAATAAATAAATAAATATCCTTGGACATTCCACACAGCGTCATCTAGTCCCAAGCTAAGCAACTTAATGCTTGTGTTATGGTGACCAGATGACTGATATAATACTTAGATACCTACATTTTTCTCTCTCGCTCGATTTCTATAACCAACGTACGGATGTCCGTTGGTCCATCACCATGGCAACATTTATATTACAACATAAAACGGAAATCACGTAAAAATATCGTCGATATGGATAACGACAATTTTTCGATTCTTTTGAACGTGAAACTTCCATACTACTTACATTTCTCTTTTATTCTATTCGGTGCTATGCCAGTATCAATTTACAATCCCAGCTGAACGCAATCGCAGTCATAAACAAGACAACTGTACAATCCATTTCACGATGAACGATAACCGCTAACCGATTTAATTTTTTTGCAAAAGTCATTAAATTAAATCGATTTCATTAACATCTGAACGCGGGCAGGAATAAGGACCACAGATCAAAAATAACTGATCAGATGTGTCCGGTATTGAAATGGTGAACTTAAAGATTGATGAATGAAAAATGAGTTCACTTTTGATATTAAATTCATAAGCGGCTTTCACTTTAAGCAAGGACCTGGGAATGGGTAAGAGTGAGAGATAGAGAGTGAGCTAAGACTTGAAATACTTAAAGGAAGTACTTATCTAAATGTTGTCACAGACATGGGTGTATAAAAAACAACGCTGCTTACTGCTTAATAAACTATTACAGGATATGGGTACCTACAGATTCTAACTCAATTAACAAATTTATAAAAACCTTTTCAGTAAAATGTTCAGCAACATCATCACGTGAAATAGGATCACATATTAGAATAGTTAGTTACCAACTACAACATACCACACACTAAAATCCGTCGGCATACCATACCGATATGTTTAAATATTCACTTGCCTTGCAGAATAAATGCGAGTTACAGTGTATGTTCTGGAGATATCATAATTAAGTCGCATGGCGGCGTGTTCAAATTAAATTATGTCGGAATTAAAGGTAACGGGTGCCATAAATCGGTGCGCGGTGCGCAGGCGCCGTTACGCACGCATCAGACACCGCCGCGGCGAGCTTTGAGGACGCGAGCCATAGGCGGATGAAGATGCGAGATTTAGAGCATTCTTTAGCTTCGATTCACACCGAGCTAAAAACGAAGCGAAGTTTCAGTGTCATGTGAGTTTAAGCTTTATGAATAAAAAAATTCATACTATTCAAGCGCTTTGAAAAGTTCTCTTGGCGTCGCTGATGGTCGCTCATGGTCGCTTGCATTTGAAGTTTCTCAAGCGAAGTATCGCTAACTACATAGTGATGTATTATGGTGATCAAAAGGCGTTAGAGGAAGCTTCATTGACGGTCAAATTAAGCAGTAATAATTAGGTTTTCATATGAAGAGCTTGTTTGTTAATGTGTCGAAGAGAACGTGTGTCGATGTCGAAGCTAGACTTGATTAAATTTTGAGATTTCGTCTCAAAGAGCATACTGTTATGCAGATCAAACATAAAAGGTGATGGTCAGGTGAGGAGACTCAATGGTAAATGAAATAAAAAATCAAAACATATTCTTGGTCGTGTTGTGACGTAACTTCCCTAGACAATTCCAGCGTTTTGAACCGCTAAAATCGCGTCTCTTGCACAACCTACCAAACGAAATACAAGTTAATCGAGCTTCCATTTAACGGGGTGTTTGTTTTATTTCTGCGAATCAATAAGATGGCGGTTGATCGCTATCGAGAGACCGAGATCGAGGTAATAACTTGTATGTATGCAGGATTCGAGAGATTCGAATAATCGTAAGTTCTGATAGAGCCGTGGTATGGATATTGTATATTGGTGAGAGTGGACGGTGCAACAAAGGATTTTGGCTATTTCTTTTTATAAGCAAAATGTATAGAGTGATGATAAAAAACTGTAATGTGTAATTATGATTATTTTAATAGGTTAATTAATTATTAAAGGCAGGGAAATAATGAATTAATTAAGAAGATTAGAATAATAATTACGACTACATATCCAAAGCGCAATAGACATGTCATTTAGCAATTGAAACCTTTTATAGATGCCTAAGTAAAGGAGGTAGAAAGAAGTGTGTTCAAATACAATATAAAAACACATTTTTCGTCTTATCTAAATATAATATTCGCACTCTCTTTACAACACAGGTCTATTCTGTAAAGTCTAGTCTATAAGGTAGCGCATTCTTGTTTATTTAATCAGGCGGCACGCACGCGGCCGGGAAAGGTGCCGCCTTGCAATTAACTCGTAGGAGCGGATTCGGAGGCTGGGGGTAAATGTTAATTGTTTGCGGAGGAGATAGCCAAGTGTGGAGCGGACACACGGGGAGATAGTGGAGAGAATACTATTAAAAAAATTAATAGTTTAGCCAAGGAATGGGATGGTTGGAAGAGTTTGAGGGAGACCCAGCAGTGGGATGAAATAGGTTCTTGTAGGCTTTTAGGAGCCTTTACAAATATGGCCGGGTAGTCCATGACCACATATTGTAGACCTTAGATATAAGCCAACACTCCATGTGTGCTAGTTTAGCTAGTTAGTACCACACTGCATTATTTAAAGAACAGTTTTTGTTCTAAACTTGATGTAGTTTCAAAGGAGCAACAAAGGAGCTTGCGCAGCAGATAAACCATCCTTCTTCTTCTTTCGTATGAGCAAGTGGCCAAATCTGGTGACGGAGTTTTTAGGCCGCCTAAAGATAAACCATCCTAAAACACAACTATAATTTAACAGCTTTTTATTTTTCTGAACTTTCTGTACTCCATATAACATATCCTTGTGTAGTGTAGTCACAAGCTGTAAACCGTTGTGTTTACGAGGAAGACAGTTCATCTGATACTAACTGCTGCCTCGTCGGCACCTTTCCATAGAGCCGTCTCCATATCTAGCAGAGATATGGAGACGGCTTCACCGAAATGTACTTTACCATAATTCCACGTGAGACTAAAGGTAACTGCTACTTGATGTCATTGTTAATTTATTAAATTTATCATTATCATTTATCATTATAAAATTTGGTTAATTTAGGGACCTTTCTTCTTTAAGTTTGATTTTAAGCCGATGTTTCTATATAAAAGCAACCATCACTACAAGGTTGTGATGATTTCCTGTGTAAAAAGGAAATAGTGGTCGCGAGACTCAGAAAAAATCACACTCTTTCAAATTCTGTTCACACAGGAATACTTTTAGAAAATATAATAGTGGAGTCTGTAACAAAAAGACTGAGCCAGCGGCCGGTGTTGCTTTCAAGGCATTTGCATATAATGTTGGCCGCAAAAACTGAAGATATGAGATGTCTGGGAGACATGGTTGCGTGGGCACGGTGGCAGGCGCACTGTAAGCGGATAGCGGGTAGTGTAGTGGGAAGCGTAGCGGATTCTGTAACTGATAGTGCGAAAAGCGTAGCGAAAAGAGTAGCGGTTAGCGTAGTGGATAGCATAGTGGGTAGCCTAGTGGATAGCGTAGCGGGTAGCGTGGTAGGTAGCATAGCGGATTCAGAAGTCTGAGTACCTATCCTGAAAAACAAATTTCGTGACATTTCAGACTAGCGTTTGGAAGTAGTGGGAGTTTATTGGTAGTAAGTTTGTTAGATAAATTTAAATTAAACTCACATGCTGCATACTAAAAAGAAAGTTGTATTAGTACTTTGAAGAGGTGCGCTGAATTCTCAATTTAACCTTTACTTTTTCAACTTATTATGGTTTGTCTTTTTTAAACTTACGTGATCAGAACACATTTTATAAATTATATGACCGGGTATTAGTATAGTAGTTGAACGTACGCCTTCGCTTTGCTGCTGTGCTACCTCCGCCACTCCAGTCGACCCGCGACCACGGGCGGTGCAATCCGTCTCGAAACGTCGGGATAAATAATAAAAAGGTAACGTGATAAATACCCGGTCATATAATTTATAAAATGTTATTATGGTTTCTCGCTGACACTTTCACCACACCCATTATCTGATCTATCAGACTGGAGAAAATATTCAATACATAATTTAATTATGAAGTAACTTCTTGTCCTCGCTTTTAATGAGCTTGAGGTTATTACGAGCGCTATGAGAGTCACCACTACATTGCTATTTGTTGAAATAATTGATAAATCATATCTGCCCATCCTTCGTTATCATTAGACTAATTTATGCAGGACACTATCACGTATTTACCTTATTATTTTATTTTCCGACGTTTTTAGTGCGTTACAGCTAGAGCTCTCGTGGTCACGGGTAGACTGATGTACTGGAGCTGCCATTGTCTAAAGATATAAGAAAAATTGTACCAATATAATTATGCAGCACTGGGCATCATGAACGAATTGGCCACCGTTCATGCTGGGCACTTATGGAATACATCTGCTAAATTATGATTGAAGTGACTTTAATTACTCTATAGTTCTTAAAATCTGAAATAAATATAAAAATATCCTTGGACATTCCACACAGGGTCATCGAGTCACAAGCTAAGCAACTTAATGCTTGTATTATGGTGACCAGATGACTGATATAACACTAAGGTGCATTTTTTTTTGTAAATTTTTTTTTTGAAGAACTGGATGAGCAAAGATATTATTTTCCTGGTAAACTCAGGTGAATGATCATGATTACTGTCCTTTATGTCCCACTGATTTGCAAAAACATCCCTCCACTCTTTGACTACGATTGTCTTTCTTGGAAGAATTGGTCGAGTTCGTCCCACCATCTCCGTTTCGGTCTGCCGCGTCACCTCCTTACCGAGTCGAGGCGCCACACTTACATACCTTTTGTGTTATAAGTAGCCTTTTTTGTGCCTCGTGCGAACTTCTACGACCTTACAATGCTCTAATCTCAGTTCTGACTATTAAATTGAGAATTACTTTAAACTTTGTACTACTTTCTACCAATTTCCACCATGCCAATGTGCTGGTGTCAAAGTGAATGTCAAAATTCGCTGTTATGTGTGTATGTGTTTTATGTTAGTGTCCCAGTTTAGCTAATATAGGTTTACTGGTCCAATATGCATAGAGGGTAGACCGACAACTTTACGCTTAAATAAATAAAAGCTAGCATGTAGAACAGCAGGCTTACTATGTATGACCGATAAAAGCGATTCAGTTTAGGTCCTATAGTGAACTGCTTTTGAGGAAAGGTAAGGCGCTGACATAAAGTTTTCACAGTCAGAACTTAAACTGAATCGCTAAATAAGCGTCATGGTAAGCCGATCCACGGATCATAATCCCATCGATTGAAACAAGCGATCCAAGCCCGCTCCATTGTGATTGTGAGACGCGTTCTTGTGCACTTACTAATTGAAAGAGATAAGCTTCTAGTGATGTGCAGTGTTGATCTTGAAACTTTATTTTTTAGGTATAAAGGAACTGAAAAATCTTGTCTACCAAATGACTGTGAGGCAGCCCCGGCTTAAGGACGATGACTTGTATCAATTTTGATATCCTCAAACATACTACATTATTACAACTCTAACGCTGAATACTGTATCGCTAATTATACTAAGTGGTGCTTATCTATGTCATAATTTGACATTTGTCCTAATCTGTCAAAAATAACTACTCTAACGTTCAATACTACCTTATACTTCATTTATTGAAACGAGCTAATAGGAAGAAAAATAAACGCACGTGATTGGTCGTCGAAAATAATTGTCTCTCTCGTGATTGGCTAGATTGCCAAATCAATTGTCAATTGTCAAATCTAGCCAATCTGAGAGTAGACAATTATTTTCGGCGACCAATCACGTGCGTTTATTTTTCTGCCTATTAGCTCGCTTTAGATATTTAATTATCGTTTGAGTATTCGGGCACTATACTAACATCACTACAGTTTTTGCACGTCTGTTTCCGTTAGTATAATGGTTGATTTGTCACGATACTCGATACACGATCAATTATTCTGGCGACGATTGTCATGGCCTTTGCACATACACATGGCTGTAATCTTTTTTCAACCTTCTGGCGATAATCTGCTTCTGTTGATTTCTCTTGACCACCCTTACACCTTACTTATTATTTACTTGTACTTACTACTTTGTTACTTTACTAGCTGACGAACTCGGTGAACTTCGTTACATAGTTTTTTTTTTCGTATTTTTTAATTTCCACTTTTGACAACGAACAAAAAGAAGTTAATCCAATTTAGTGCAGGGGTTCGGAAGTTGTGAGCTGACATTTCTTTCAGCGATTGAAATATGCGATCCTTTAACTGATATATCTAGGTATCTTTTAGACAGCAGCCTTGTGCATGTTAAAAGTCACTAATTGCGTGGAAACTCTTGCAGACGTTGAAAAAGTGTTTGTCTATCTGACTTAATTCGCTTTAGGAAGTGAAACAAGAATAAATTTTATTAGACAATACAAGTGAATGTTTATCAAAAAGTGAATACTTTAAGTTCAGGCTGATATTTTTATCTGTGATATAAAGGTAAGTGTCCACTGTATCTCATTTTAAATATAATCTATGTGTCAAATTATTAATGAACTACTCGTTACACACAATCAAAAAAGACGTGTGGCACTCGGGGACTGCCGCGGTAAAGCTATTGCATGCCACCTCGAGGCGATTTGCTGAACTAAAGTGACAAGCGTTAGGTTTTTTCGTTACGAAATTTCTGGATTCGGTCTCCACGCCAAGGCCCGCGATAGAACCTATGCAATAGCTTAAAAATATTATCAATTTATTATTAAAATGTAGAGTCTAGTCAAGAATCTTGTTCATAAAATATATATGCTCAAAAAAATTAAAGATATCAGCCAATAAAAATAAATTCAAAAAAATGTTTACCAAAGTAGAAATCAAAACGTTCAGTCCACCGTTCGTGCCACTGACAGATATTGCTCGGACCGGTCAAATAGTTTCTATTCAATTAAATCCCTTTCAAATTGGGGTGAAAATAACGTACCGGGAAATCGAGAGGGTGGAGTAATAGAGTTTCACGGTTTTATAGTGATTTTTGAATGTCGAGTTTTATGGTGATTTTATTTATTTAAGTCACTTAGGCCGCTATCACACTGGCGTTTTACGAGCGTTGGCGTCTCTTCAACGTCTGAGCAGCGTTGGCGCTGCGCTCGCGACGTTGACGTCGCGAGTCTCCAGCGGCAAGCATTCGCCTTGCGACCTCGCAACGTTAACGTCGCACCAACTCAACGTTTGCAACGCAACAGTATCATGTTCGCGACGTTAACGTAGCGTTCAGAGGACTTTACGCGACAACGCGACGTCAACGTCGCGTTTGCGCAGCGGTGGGAGACCGCAACAGGTGAAATGTATTAAGGTGTCTAATGACTCGAACTGATGCTTAAACAATGCCTAAGTCGCGGTCTCTTGTCTCGGTCGTATGTTTCTGTCTTTAGATCTAACAGCCGAACTTTTGGACAACATAATTAGTTTTTCATAGGTCTGCTAAATTAAATTAAGGATTTTAATTAACATGAAATGTTTCTAAGTAATGATTAAAATAAGAATAATAATTAACTGATAGTGGGGTACCAGATCAATATTTACATAAACTAATCATTTGTTCCGGCACTTGGTGATTACGAAGTTTTTGTCATACATTATTGAATATTTCATTGATGCATTTCTTTGCGTAGAGTTCGGAAAATAAGTACTTTTTTAAATGTGTAATTTATGAACGTAATTATAACACCACAAAATACTAAATTTTTTTTACATTTATAAAAAGTCATTTTTTTTTCTAAAAAGAATAATTTAAATTTACGTTGAAACACTTTGAAACTAGGAGACTACTGCCAATTCCTATCGTTTATACCAAGAAAAATCCATAAATATAAAAGGAAAATAACCCTTGATTGTTGAAGATCAGGGTGAGCCGAGGGATGAATGCCTGTCATCTTCCTGGACCTGACTGAAATTTAATTTAGTTCACCTGACAAGGGGCTGAACTTGGCTTAGGACCGGGGCCTATTGCGTGTGGACTGAACGACGAATGAACGAACTTTGTTTTTGTTTCTTCAGATTAATCTAAGTTCGTGTCCACTTAGGTTCCAGATTATGTTTGTATTTGATTTTGAAAAATGTAAATATTTTACGAGTCATCAAATACGAAGATAAGGATAATCGATAAGCAATTTTAAATTTACCTACAGAGCTGTATGACGAAAGTATTATTATACGGTTTTTTAAATGGTATAGGATTTGATTTAAGAAATTCATTTATTTCATTTGCCTCTTGGAATGGAATATACCTTTGATCTCATTGGAGCTTAGGGCTGAGTGATTCCATGTGATTCTAATTCTATCTCTTCGCAAACTACACCGAGGAGACTGATAGCAACCACGAATATAATATCTATCATGTCATAGCAATAGCACACGTATTAGTACCGGGGACACTAAGTCCATCCGCCAGTATAACCGTGATTTTCGGAACATCTCTCTGAATATTCAATTTTATTTACAAACAACCTGTATAACCAACGGCACATTCAATTTTCATGCATTCAGGCAACCAAGACTCTTCCGTCTCGCTCTAACAAAGATATAGTTCTTAAAGAGTGAAAGGGATAGATGTAGGAGGATTCTTCAAAGATACCCAAGGATTTTAGTAGTGGACAGCTTGAAATGTTAAGTGATTCGTTATTCTGACTTTGCTTTGAGATTTAGAAAGTAGCTCTTCATAAATTATGAGATTTTGTTATTGAAACTAAACAATATTTTGTTTGGGTTGGAAAAATATTCTAATTTACGTTACACATAATATGCTCGTTTAGTTTGAATTGCCTTTTATAAAATTCTACTAAACTAAGGCCTTGTATGGTTTAAACCAAGTTGAAACTATGAGATCGACTTCTTCTAAGACTTACTTAGTGATAGCTTTTATTTAGTTTTCATCTTTTAACCTGTCTCGTTTTATCATACAGAGATAACCTACATATACATTTTCTATCTTCTATCTGCGTTTCCTGAAAGAGTTATGAATGAACATTTTATTGTCCTTACATAAAAATGTAGGACAATAAAATGTTCATTTATTCATTCATCATTCGTTCACTAATTCGATTAGGTAGGTTTTAAAACTATTCCACCACCAAACATACACCAACTAAAACAAACGCCAAAAACATTTATATTCCCTCTTTACAAACCCTCTCGTCCCAAGAGTCCAACGCATTAAAAGTACATCGGCCCATTAATGTGGAGAGTAAGACAATGGGTGTAGGGCCCTCCACTTGTTTGTACAATCTAAACGCTGTTGACTGCTAGGAATGACGGTGTCACGACACTTTTGTACTCGAGTGTACTTGTTTGACTGGGGTTATCCTTTTAGCGCGTGTGAAAATAATTCAATTTATATTTTACAGCATGGTATTTGTAATGGAATTTTATTTAAATACTAATGTATTACAATATTATTATAAAGATGAAAGTTTGTGTGTAAATGTGTAAGTTTGTGTGAATGTTTGTTTCATGATCAAGCCACTGAGTGGATTTTAATGAAATTTGGTGCCAGCGCGGACAACACCGCTAGCATCTACTAGCTGAGCCCAGCTGTTGTCCGTAATATACCTTGAATTAGTTAAAAAAAATAAGAAGTTCTGTATTACACCAGTAGTCTTTGGTGAGGATCTGATAACCTTAGGTGGGATAAACCTCGAAAATTTTGCAAATTGTTCTGATTGAAATAAATATCACCCAGACCCACCTCGCCACCGGACCCCCGACACTTCTCTGACCCATCCTTGGGCACCATTCGATGGATGTGACTGGCGTAGGATCGTATTGGATTGCACAAACTAAGGGAGGCCTATGCCCAGCAGTGGGTAAAGTCGGGCTGTGGATGATGATGATGATGATGAAATAAATATCGGAAAATTTATAAATCCACGTGTCGTGGTAAATATCCTGTTCTAAGTGTCCCATAGGTTATTGAGACTGACAGTTAGAGGTTTTAAAGAACGATCTATCCTTCCTTCATGTCCATATTGTAATAATAGGAAGTAATAAACGCCGAGCATGCCAAACAAGTCAATCTGATTGTCGCTAATCCTCACTGTTTGCCGACAACAAACGGAGGGTGTGCCCGATGAGGTGGCAGCTTAGCTCCCTTTTCATGTCAAACGTGTTTCCATTGATTTTTTCAAAGGCTTTTGATATTACTAAATTGAAAATCTAAATAGATGCAACGTTTGATCCAACGGGAAATTTAAAAACGTCGAAGCATCGTGCTTTAAGTTATAAATAAACAGTTAGTGCAAAGCTTGCTGAGATGTTCTTGATCGCAGTTAAGCCATGTTCTGCACAACCACCATAGATGGTCTACAAGAGTAGAAATAATAATTGAGCGCTTCAACCAGCTGGAAGAGACAATTTGCTTTGAAGAAGTGAAGTGACTTAAAAACTCTTTAAAGAACCTTAATTACCGCAGTTGTTAAAAAAACAGCAGCATATACAAGTGTTTTGTTATTTTATTTTCCGTCTAAAAGGGCCAGTAGGTATATCCATCAGATTATAAACCATGACAGAACGCATTTGTCAGCCAACATTCCAACTGAAGATCTCACATTCTCAGTTTTATTTGTGGCCCATTGAAATTTTATCCATCGCCTTAATGACGGGGCTACCAACACAATAAAATAAATCAGGTGGTGGCCGGCAATGACACAGTATTCATGGAGTCAATACCGCTGAATCAAACTGCGAGGATTGACAAGTATAGTCGGCGATTGTCTGTGGTTGAAGTCGGGAGCGGTAGCGGGAGCGATATGGTGCTACAATACAAAGCACTCACGAACAGTGTAGAAAGTAATGCATCTGGTACTGTATCACGTGAGTAGGTACGTAGGCTAGGTGAGAAACCTGCTTAAAAGTTTTTAATTGTAAGTTTCTTTCAGGTAAGTTGTAACAAAAGCACCTAATCAATATTGGTAATTTTACAAACACACAATTTGTTTGATTACCTTTGTGACTTGTTTAAGATCTCAATCCAAATCAGTAAGATAACTAATTTTATTTGTAAGACCGTTCTCATTTTGACTATCCAAAAAGCAATACAGTATTCGATATCTCTAATCTCATTAAACTAATTTTGAATTTCGAATTGAACGAATGATGTTCCCCATCTATCCGCTCCCGCTCCCTCCCGCCCCACGTCCCACACCATCGGCCAATATTAACTGTCATTTGCAAGAATCGAGGCGTGATTAATCGAGCACAGAACTGAGCAGGTGAGCTGCGCGATTCTTTAATTGCGCGCGCTTTATCGTAGCTCTGATTAATGCTACCATTGTTGAAATGTTGTGATTACATTACTTCTGATGTTCCATTTGTCATTCAAAGGAGCGGTTTGGTTTTGATCTTAGGATTTAATATTGGCGAGAGTTTTTATTGGACACCTACATGGAAAGATAGCTATATTTCGATGCAGGTATTCCACTTAAAATTACAACAAAAGTAGATCTATCTAATTTTGGATAATTGGAGATTTTAATATATATATACAGTGGAATAAAGAACCTCTACTCCTTGTAAGTTGGTTAAAGAATTTTAGAAAAACAGGAATCATAATCAACACGAGTATTTGCATCTAGACCTAGGGAAGTGCCTTTGTTAATATCTCTTCACATTTTATAATAATAATCTATTTATAATGATTTCAAATAAACTGAAATATTTCCAAACACATCAATAGAAACATATATCTCTAGTCAAATCAAAAACGAATATTCATCAATTCATTAGCCAACGACTCGCATGTCATAATCTGTTTAGAAATATTATAATCAGTCTTATTTCGTTTACGTGGAAGCTGTTGAGCGATATTTGATCCGTTCACGTCTTCTACACGCCAAAGAAACGTCATTCAATCAATATTTACTCTGTGGTTCTAAGTTACAAGAGTACCACCTACCTATTCTTAAAATAGAATTTTATGATCAAATTATTTGGAAATTATATTGTAAAACTGTATTTTTGGTTCATTCATTACCAGCTACCAGTTCATTTCTAATGAACAATATTTCTATACTTAGATATATAAAAAAAAACTTTGAAAATAATTAAAAGCTGATACTTAGATCGCTGTATCTTAGAACTTAAAATTAACCACCAAATAATCCCATTCAAATATCAATTATCGCGTGTAATGTTAAACGCTTCAACACTCTACTAATTATTTATTTATTTTTAATTTATTTATTTCCCGCGCTTTTGTGATTGAACGTTCTCAACCGTTCTTGAATGGTTTTATTGAACGAATGAAATGCGATATCAGAGTGCTAATGTACAAGTATTACAGTATGCGTCTTTTTAAACAGCACGACTTCGTTGCCGTCCATGATTGTCTATAGCCCCACCCCAGGTTACAAATCCTAAGATTTATTGAATACCTAACCCAGTAAGTCATAATGGACTTACACGTCTAAAGCTTGTAAACTTTCGCGATCTGATTTAATTATCATTTTAATTTATAAAAAAAACAATATACCTACTTTTGGCCTTGCTAGAGCGTCAACCAAGATAAATAATGGGATGTGTTATGTAAAGTGTCACAAGTGCCAAATCAAAGTCACAATAGGTACATTTGGTTACTGATTGTTTATTCCGCTGACTTATTTCATCTTTAAGCTAAAGTGCTGTTCCAATTTACGCGTGTAGTTCTGAATTCAAATCCGACACCACGAAAATACCGATTGTCCATTACAGGTTCATTGTTTTAGCGAATTTAAACAATTCGCCATTGAAATGAATATAATTGAACGTATAATACGGCCGAACACAAAAGTGGCGTTAATTTGATCCTTCCTTGTGATTGTGAGATTGCCATTTAAAATGGAAGGTGTAAAAAACTAAATGGTACAATATTCTAAGCATAATTTAGGTGAAGTGGAATATACTTATTATTTACTAGATGCGCCCCGCGGTTTCACCCGCGTAAGTCCCGTTCCCGCGGGAGTATCGGGATAAAAAGTAGCCTATGTCACTCTCCATCCCTTCAACTATCACCACACAAAAAATCACGTCAATACGTCGCCCCGTTTTGCCGTGAGAGACGGACAAACAAACAGACACACACACTTTCCCTTTTATTATATAAAAGTATGGAAGTATGGATGGATGTTAGATTTGTGGATGAAAGAAAGTGTTTATTTCTGTAAGACCTCAAGGATCACTTAAAAATGTAGGTACCTACAGTCTTATTTATAAGCTAGGTGACTCTATTGCCTGTTCCAACGCAACTCCCTACACCAGGGAAAGAAAGAAATTCCTCCCCTTAAAATAAAGTTATTATATAAACAAAGTAGTGGGATTACACTAGTTAAGTATTAAACAATAAGAGTGAACAAAACGCTTCTGTTCTCATGTGACATCGCGCAGTAAAAACTAAAGGCATGTTTAGTGTGGGACTGGATATGCAAAAACATGCTAATTCATAAATTGCCGTGTGAACACATCTTTAAGAGACACCTGAGACAAAGCTCGCGCGATAATATGAGTAGAGACAACTATAAGTTTAGACCTCTGTGGCGCAGTGGGCGAAGGCCCGCCTGAGACGCAGAGGTTACGGGTTTGATTCCCGCTGCGGGAAAAATGTTTGCATGATCTGCAAATATTAGTCTCGAGTCTGGTGATTCTAAAAATATAATATCAATTTTGTAGGTAGATATATCAGTCAAAATTCAAAATTCAAAATTCAAAATATTTTATTCAATAAGATCATAAGACCACTTTGACATGTCACGTTCTTAAAACTAGGGGATTCTAATGCCTGTTCCAACGCGATTCCCTACACCAGGGAAAGAAGCAGGCAAGAACCTGGTGATGCGGGCCTAGCATTTTTTTCAGTGGTCCAATAACTGAGTTGGAGCATGTTCAGTCCCAAGCGTTTTTGTCATCTAAATAATCTGATATTTTATAATAAGCTTTGTTTAAAAGATGACGTTTAATTTGCTTTTTAAATTTGTTAATTGATAAGTCTTGCAAATCACTTGGAACTTTGTTATAGAAGCGTACACATTGCCCTTTAAATGATCTCTTAACTTTTTCGAGCCTAATCGTGGGAACAGCGAGTTTATCCTTATTTCTAGTATTTACATTATGGTTATCACTATTTTTCTTAAATAATTTAATGTTTTTCCGTACATACATCAGGTTTTCATATATAAACTGGCTAGGCACAGTCATTATAAATATTTCTTTAAACTTATTTCTAAGTGACTCTCTGGGACCCATACAATAAATTGCTCGAACAGCCCTCTTCTGCAACACAAACACGGTGTTAATGTCTGCAGCACACCCCCACAACAGAATGCCGTAAGACATAATGCTGTGAAAGTAGCTGAAGTAGACTAGTCTAGCAGTATCTACGTCTGTGTATAGACGTATTTTTTTCACTGCGTATGCTGCAGAACTAAGTCTCTTCGACAATCCATCTATATGTGGACCCCATTGAAGCTTACTATCTAAAGTTATGCCTAAGAATGTAGTGGTGTCCACGAGATCTATTTGTTCGTTTTTTATTAATATGTGACTCCTTACTTGTTTAACATTTGGTAGTATAAATCGTATGCATTTAGTTTTTTTCTCATTAAGTAATAAATTGTTAACATTGAACCATTCTACAACCATAGAGATAGCATTGTTTACTTCGTCAAAGTTAACCTGTTGTCTTTTCAACTTGAATAGAAGTGAAGTGTCATCTGCAAACAGTACAATCTCATGATTGTTTTCAATAATTTTAGGTAAATCGTTTATATAAATTAAAAACAGAAATGGACCTAATATTGATCCCTGTGGTACACCCATTGTTACCACCGACCCTGGGGAACATTTACCATTTACGTCAACTCTCTGTAATCTTTCACTTAAATAAGAAGTGAGTAGGTTGAGAGCAATACCTCTAACGCCATAGTGGTGTAGTTTCCTAATTAACGTTTCATGGTGTACACAATCAAATGCTTTAGACAAGTCACAAAAAATGCCAAGCGCATCATGGGAACTTTCCCAGAAATTAAAAATATGGGATATGAGCTTGACTCCAGCGTCTGTGGTAGAAAGTCCTCTTGTAAAACCAAATTGTTTGTTGTCCAGTAGGTTGTTTTTGTCAAAATGTCTTTGGAGTTGAAGAAGGATTAGCTTTTCGAATATTTTACTAAATGTTGGTAAAACTGATATTGGTCTAAAATTGCTGGGGTCAGAATGACTACCTGATTTGAAAAGGGGGGATATTTTACTGTGTTTCATTAGATCAGGAAACACACCACCATCAATGCATTGGTTGAATATTAAAGCTAGGTCGGGTGCGATGATGTCAATCAGTGGTTTTACAACGCTAACAGAAATCCCCCAGAGATCTTTGGTTTGCTTGACATTAATTAATTTAAAGGCTTTTATGATATCTTGTTTATCTACATAATCAAAAGAGAAGAGACTATTACATTTTGGTACATGTTTTTTTAACAAAGATTCTGCGATTATGTGTGATGACTTTAAAGATTTAGTAGTAGAGACCGGAATGTCAGTAAAAAACGTTTCAAATGCTTTGGCCACTTCATCATCTTTGTTAATGACGGTATCACCAATTTTAAGTTTATATGTATTTGAACGATCTCTAACCTTTCCAGTCTCACTACTAATTACATTCCAAGTTGCCTTTATTTTATCTTGACTGTTTCTTATTTTATTACTTATATACATTGATTTAGCTGTGCGACACACATTTTTAAAAACTTTTGAGTATTTTCTAACTTTTTCTTTAAATTGTTCACTAAAATTATATTGTTTTTCATTATAAAGTTCATACATAGTTTGTCTACTTTTATGAATACCCGCTGTTGCCCACTCACAAAATTTCAAACCTTCTGTGACCATTATCGATTTGGATGTATAAATTGAATTAAATTGATTGTTAAAATTATTAAAAAATGTATTATACAAGTAATTTGGGTTATCATTGGTGTAGTTTAACTTTTGAATTGAATATGTAATTTTTTCTTTAAATTTTTCTAATCGATTAGTGGTCATTGGTACATAAGTAATTTTTCTCCTAATATTTTGACTTGGCACTGTTTTAATTTTAATGAACTGACCGAGATGATCAGATTTGATATTACTTATCATGTTTTTACTTATTACATGTACATTTGTATAAATATTGTCAATACAAGTAGCAGAAGTAGCTGTAATCCGTGTTGGCTCCATAAAAGAAGGTTCTAGATTAAATGATTTAAATAAACTAGTTAATCTAGTATTTAAGGAGTAACTTTCTAACAAATTTACATTAAAATCGCCACACGCTATTATTTGTTTCTTAGATTTACATATTTTATATAAAACTTCTTCCATAACTTTTTCAAAGATATTAAATGTGGCGGAAGGTGGGCTATAAATGCTTATAACAATGAACTGCTCCAACTCTACACACGCAATTTCAATGTGTCTTTCTACAGAGTGGTGGATAATGTCTTTGCGTTCTTTGTATTTAATATTCTTGTTAAGTAAAATTAGTGAACCACCTCGGTTATCTGGTTACCATAACACAAGCATTAAATTGCTTATCTTATTATTGTCCAAGGACTACTTATTTAGTTTATTTAGATAAATATATTTATCAGAATTATTATAAACTTTTACTGAAAAAAAAGGCATGCGATAGAATCTATGCAATAGCTTAAAAAAACGATTAGGCGAAAAACGAAAAACGAAAGCCTCTATCCTCCTACCATCTACCCATTCGTAGGTTATCATTTCCAATTTCGGGAAAGCGAACTAATTTCCAATGTAATATTTATCATTGTTCGTCCCATCGGTCAGTCAGGACAATGGCGGTCGTCCGCTCTGTCAAACGCATGCTAGCGTTCACACGTCCGTAATAAGCCTCCTACTGTTCGCGAGACCATACATTACACACGCAAAACTCACCTTTCTTGTTCTAACCCTACGATACTATCGTTAGGGCCATAGTCCTTTGAAGAAAGTACTGATAGTTTGTTAAAAAAAGATAGTAAGTAGAAAGTTGTCTCAAGCGGTTTTCGGTTTTAGAGATTAGTAGTTTAGAGGTAGTTTTGAGAGAGTTTCCCGTGTGGATAGGAATTGTGGTATAGAGAGGTTATTCTGTGGACAATCGAAATAATGTGTCAATGTCGAGTATTGTTTTGTGGGTAATCGGACGTTGTTTTTCTTACTAATTGGACAAGAAATCAAAGTGAATAGGGTGTAGATATTTCTTATTGGATTTCTATTGGTTTGTTTATTTCTCGCGTTCGATCATTCAAAATCGTTTCTTTGCGTTGCGGTTTTTCCCAACTAATACTGTCGTAGCTCTTTATAATTACTTGAGTAAGTATACTTAATTAAAACTATTTCGAATAAAATGTATTTGTATTTTTATTATATCTACCTACCTACAAGATTGAGGTACTACATTGTGTCTATAAAAATTGTCACGGTAAATTTAATAATAATAGATACTTAATTTTATTATCTTTTTAAAAAACGATAGAATCCTGTTCTAAAGTAGCAAATTAGCAATTTACACAGACAGTAGGTTGTGGAAAGCTTTGCAAATATGGGCAGTGTGGGAGAGTCATTAATCAAACAAAGACTTGGTGTGGCAAAGGAAACATAAAAAATAAATATATTTCATATTTAAAAACAGGAAATCTCGCCCTGTAGGTAATAAAAAACTGTGTTTCAGTTAATAAATAAGTATGCAAGTGTTTTTAACAAGACGTAAATTATAGAATGTCAAAATCATTGAAAAAAAATATCGACTTCATTAAATTTTGTGCCAATTTTTCGTAAAAAGCTCCTTGATGTGTCAGACAGGAGCGCAATAGCTATCAAAATTGGTGCAGTAATTAATAAAAAAAAATTGTTTTTTTTTTTACTAAATACCCAATTAAAAAATATGTAACAATTTAACCCGTCAACAGCTCGCCACACAAGCGCCTAAAATTGGCTAAACCTCACAAAAAGTCGGTCTCCCAGACCGCGCCAACGAGCCCAATAAATCATCTCACGGCCTCCGCCGCCCCTTGATTTAATATTGTCATAATAATAAAAACTCGCGTCAACGCACTCGCGCACAGAGCGGTAACTAGCAGATGTCCCAAGATGGTATACAAATGAGCATAGAATCGATAGAGCATTACGTTTCTTTGGGGTGTGTTATAATTTAATAAAGTTATGGGACGAAAAGAGGGAAAAATATGAAAACAAAAGAAATTAATAGAAAATGTTCTGAACTAATTGTAACCCACAAGGTGCATCCCATTTCACATTTATCAATTAATTATAACAGTTTTTTAACTACTGCAATCTCCAGCGTACGCAATTATACAAGTTACCTACATTTGTATTTGGTTCCGAAAATAAATACTTTATACTTTATACTTTAATTAAAAAATGAAAGCACTACTGTTTTCCTAAAGCAAGTTTTAGCTAACATGTTTGAATTTTTAGGGCTACCTTTATTAATTTATGGAAATTTCAATATTGAATAATAAAAAATAAATTTGCCTTTTCAATAAAGACGTTACACCTTCGAGAATTTGTAATTAAGTCATTATCAAGAAGGTTCCATTGTCACCCCTCTGTTTCCCTCGCGTTAAAACATCTTGCCGTTGCAGGAAATGATGCAGCTACAAGTCCACTCTGCCGTATAAGCTATGACAGCAATCTACACGTGTTATAGCTGATGACCTTTTTTGTCCCAGTTCGGCAAAGCTTTTGACACCTGCGTGATAGCTACTTCAATTTGCCCGAGGTGGTTAATGTGGTTGAAACATCAATAACACTTAGCGTCGCGTCGAGGCGGTCCCGGCGACCAACCGCGGTAATTAAGGGTTAAAATTGATACGTTAAGGATTCATCATGTGAAAGGTGAAAGTTTTTACTTCCGAATGCGATTTTAGATTAATGCGTTTTTATTTAACTTTTGAGTCATTATCGAGTTGAGTGAAATATTATTTTCAACAAAAAAAGGTTCGTTTTAAAACGATTCCTAATGTGCTACTTTTAATTTAATATTTGAGTTGTTTTGATCTGTTTTGGTAGTAAAGAGTATTGTATGCTATTTTATTAGTGTAGGGTGTAGGGAGTTGTTTCGGAACAGGCAATAGAGTCACCTAGCTTTTAAGACTGTACGTTTTTGAGCGATCCTTGAGGTCCTACGAAATAAACATCTTTTTCTTTCTTTCTTTCTTTCTTATTCTTTTTACAAATATTACTGATTGAAAGCCCACTTATAGCAAACATTTCTTATGAATATGGAATTCAATGTCAACATTTGTCGAATCAACGCTTGAAAAACGCAATCAGTGAATCTGCGCACACGCAGCGCGTCTGTCCATCGGCGGCTGCGCCCATAATCTGGCGAGTTTTTGTCACCATTTGCTTTTCTTGCCCAGTTTGGACATCAATCAGAGCCGAACAATAAATTGTGCAGCCTTTTTGGGCTTACTTTGTCATATAGTTTTTATAAATTGAGACGTTTAGAAATAGAATTGTAGAGCATTTTAAAGACAAAAATAGATGATGCGAAATTGTCAAAATTGTCAATGTCAGGTTCGAAGGTTTGAAAAAGCGGATTGCAGACGCTTTGGTGACTGAGTTCAAAAATGTCACCCTTAATCGGCCAAATAAGCGGACATAGGTAAATCATTTGCCGGTTTCACAGTCAGATAGAAACCTAAAACAAAATTATTAAAAAAATACTTGACTTCTAAATTCTAGAACATACTTTAAAGAATCATATATTTTTCTAATAGAAAAAAGTTATTATTAGAGCAATCTAAGACAAATCAACTAAATTTTTTGAAGTACCTATGTTAGTCGTGAATCTGTCAGAGAACACCGAACTTGCCAGTATCTACAAAAAGAGTCAGACTCTTCTGAGCCCATCACCAGATCTGATATATAAATTATCCGCAGTCCATTTGCGGGAGAATGCGGCGAGAATGCGGTCTGTATCAAATTTGATACACGTCTTGTTGCTCGCGGTAAAAACTGTATCACTTGACGGCTTTTCGACGTTTGATACAAGCTTTGAGTGACTGCAATTGAGGTTCAAAACTCTTACCCCCTTATGCATTTTCGAACAGTAAACCTGTATTAGCTAAAACGCATATTAAATCTGTTGCTATCTCTTTTCGTTACAGGAGTGACAAGAAAAAAACATTCTCTAAACCTATAATAAATTGTATCTAAGAATTATATCAGTTATCTGGTTACCATAACACAAGCCTTAAATTGCTTAGCTTGGGACTAGATGACTCTGTGTGAAATTTCCAAGGATATTTATTTGAAAAATGAAACCGGTCCTTGGAGATGACATAATTTTCATTTTTCATGTCTCTTCTAAATTGTACCAACCCCCGCTACTAATGACACATTTGGGAAAAACGTTTAGTCCGAGCTTGTGGGAACGTCATTCGTTCCGGCGACACCGCGCATTTATGATCATCACGATGTATCATATGTGATACATCGCCGGCCTAATGTTGCTCTAAAGAATTACATTATATTTATCAAATTCTTTCTGTCTGAGAGCGAGAATCGTCGTATTTGGCTTAATGGTCCAGCATTGACATTGAGCAAAGTAATATTGCCAGCTCCTTGGGCAAAATTCCGACTGGCAGTGACTTTGATCACTTTAGCTATCCATAGTGACTTAGATGGCTCAATAGATTCAGCTTCACACGTTTCAGCAAATCGCCATGAGTTGAAGCCAATAACGATGAGATGGTTTATATATATATTTATATATATATAGGCATTGGTTAGACAAGCCTACTCCATCATTACAATGTTCCAAGCACTAAGCGTAGTATCCCATAGTACATATAAATTATTTCAAACCGAGTATAGGTACCTGTACCTAAACATTCAAATTCAAAATCCCAAATGGTATAATAATATGCTACATAACAAACATTTATATTATTAGTAAATAAAATACTTAGGTTTATTTTGTTACCTCCCCTGACGCTGTTTAAATCCTCAAGTAATATAAAGGCCTAAAGTTATTTATGTAACCAGTTCTGCAATCTTTGATAGTAAATTAAATTATCAATTAACTCTAACGTACACAGACTAAATGTAACGCCTCTACAAAATATTAGAGTCGGATATTAGATTTGAAACGAAGGTTGTACTCCTTTTAATTAATATCTCTGTAAATGTTTAGACATTGCCCGGCAGTATTTACTATCTATTAAATTAGATAGAGCCATGTTGGCCAAGTGGGTCTGTGTCTTGACTTTCGATCTGTTAGGTCATAGGTTCGATGTCTTAGAGTAAGTCTTAAAGTTACATTTTCTGGATTTTATTGTCAACTGTTGTTACATTTTATATGGGCTGAGTGAATAAGGAAATCTGCGGTTCAGTTAGTAAGACACAGTTATAAATGTAGGCATGCATGTACCAAATTTGTTACCGCTTGGATACATTCGTCATTTTATTAATTTTTTTTTAAACTGAGAAAATAGTGTAGTGTGGTTGCTTCTCCTCAAAGTTCTAAGCACTGTTTTACACTACAACGACTTATAAGTATCTTGGCATAAATTTGTCTTCTTGTATAGGTCATTTAAACTTCAATAAAAAACCTATTTAATACTCATCGCGTGATATTATCCTATATCTATCTAATTAATCCGTTTAAAATTAAAACAAAGTGTAAGAAACAGGTGCAAGCCCTTGGCTAATTACTCTCAATTAACTAGTTTAATTAAAAAGGTAGACTGGGGTAAAGTCGATTGAAGGAGATGGCATGTTACACTTTTTTTCGCGGAGTAGTCTATACTATCTATACTAATCTATACTATTATAAAGATAGTAGTAGTAGTAGATATTATAAAGAGGTAAATTTTGTTTGTTTGTTTGACGGAGGTAATCTCCGAAACTACTGGACCGATTTCAAAAACTCTTTTACGGGTGGGTAGAATGGACTGTCCGGTAGGTTATAGGCTATACTTTATCCCGGTAGGTTCATTAGTACACCCGTACGAAGCCGGGCCGGGACGTGCCGCTAGTTAATGATAAAAATATAACTTTTTTATTGAAAATATGTTTATTGATGTGTTAAAATTGCATACAACGAAATGAGTGTAGGTAGGTTCACAATAATATATCTAAACGAAACTCAATATAAAACTAAAATGTTCATCGACAAGCCGTCATAGCTTGCTCTCTTTACGCTATAACTAAGTGTTGCCATGTAGTTCTTTTTGACAGCTGATTGTCAAGTCACTAGTCAGCGAGTACGAAGGCAAAGTGCCATAGACAGTTAAATTAAATTATTAGCACCTCGCTAATTGTTTTTATATTTCTGTATAATTTTATAGTAGTTTTATTCATTATTTCAAATTTTCTTAATAGCTGATTAGATTTTATATATTAATTATTCACATTTACGTTTTAACGAAGTTTTTCAAATATAGCGACTTATGTACCTCCTATTGCAAAATAATATTTTTTCTAACATTAAACTAATTAATTCGCAATGTACCCTTATAAAATATAGGTATAGGTAAATGAAAATACCCTTATAAAATATAGGTAATTTAATTACCCCATCATAGTGAACTCAAGTTGAAAAGTGTGTGACACTGAATGAAGACATGTAATTTGTTTTTTTGTTTTTCATATTGAACAGAAAGAATAATCAATTTATTGGTCAGATACCAATAAACTGATTTAGTCTCAGCTGTGCGTTGCTGTACAGGGAATGCGCTATCGCGAACGCATTTACACAACACACAGAGACAGTAGATAGCGCAAACTGATCACCTAAAGCACAAGATAAGGCTCGGTTTACACGAGCACAGTACCCGTGTACCAATGAAGCTGTAATCGGATCTTAGCTGCGCCGGCGCAAGCTTAATTAATGGAGTCAGCGGCGGCGCTTGTGAGATGGGAGATCGCAATTGTCTGAATTATCGGATGTTAGGAGTTTAATTTATCAATGGCTATTTAGACTGTTTTAGACTGTAGATATGCAACGGCTATCATCATCATCATTAGCTTTTTTTTAGTAGCTGTGTTAAGCGGGATTCCTCGCTTATTCGTTTTTAATAACTTCTAGTAGCCTTCTATGTTTGCCCTCCTTATATTTTTTTAATTTAGACTTTTAGTTAAAGAATTCTGGCTATATTCTTTAACTTAAAGAAAGTAGCGCGTTCAAACAATCAAAAAAACAACAGAAATATGAAACGACTATACTAATACTTGACACGATCTAACAGATACTCACTCTAAAAAGGTTTATGGTAAAACTTACCTTATATTGTAGGTCTTGCGGCCCATGAAACGATATATAAACCTACATTTGGCAGGTTTTTGTAACTAAATACGAATCAGGTTCGCCAGGCCACCTGGCTGCAAGCGGGACCGCTTCCGTCGGAGCCCTATCAGGTGTCAGTAGGTAGGTTTCAAGGGCAAATGGGGAAAACAAAATCAAAAAGGTCAAGAGGCATTGATACCTAAGATTAACACGTTGAATGCCCACCATACATATTTAATACGGCTGCAGAAACAGGGGAGGAAATGTGGACTATTTTCAAAGTTTTAAAAAATTATCGTCATGAAAGCAAATAGTTTTATAATATTTTAAAGTGTTAAATCAAACTTAGTCATTTCACATATAAATGAAGCTATTGCCTTTTAGAGCATTATTTCATTCATAAATGATAGCAAATATCATAACTCGGTCTCTATGACCCACTTTTGTACCAGCTAAATTTGTTAACCGTTTTGTATGAATAAATTAGATTAATTAATACAGTTTACAGGTCACTAGTTCACAAAACTATTTGTGTCATAATATGAATTATTAAGTTTAATTTACGACGTGTCTCCAGTTATTTATGGGACCACACGGGCACACCGGTTAGTATTAGCATTTTAATCAGAATACTAGACTTTAGTGCAAAGGTGTAGAGGAATTACAATTTACTAGCCTTCAAGTTTATATATAGATTCAACTAGTTTTTAAGACTGTACGTTTTTGAGCGATCCTTGAGGTCCTACGAAATAAACATATTTTTCTTCCTTCTTTCTTTATAAGTCCTAACATTTATAACTGAATATTGAGCTTTAGCAATGGCTAACGTTGAATGTTGTTTTTTGATTTTACTAGATTTTAATCCTGGTCTTGGATTTCTCGTTATTGAAAATTTAAATGAGCCAAAATACGTAAGTAGGTTGCTCCCAAAGTAGGTACTCCAAATTTGAAAAATTGAAAAATCTTAATAAAAGTTATGATTTTTCATTTTTTTCAGTTGTAATACCAAGTGTGGTTTAACACTATAACAAAAATATAAAATCTATACTCCAAATTTTATTCCCAAACTACTCCATAACACTGTTTCTATGTATTCGTTGTTGAAAATCAGATGTATTTTATAACAACCATTTCTAGACCTAAGAAGTCAAAGGCTCCGGTTATCAGCTTGATAAGATCCACTGCTGCGCAAGTCTATTTCCCTAACCGTTAAACCGCTCTATTATACCGCCTTAAGGGTTAAAAAAAATATTAATTCATAGATGATTCTATTACTAGGTCATATCAGAACAGACCCCAGTAGCCAGTACGTTAAACGTTAACCTATTGGATCGCGGCCTCGGAGACCACAATGCCGGTGTAGGGTTACAGAAATCCGCGTACGAAGCGCACGCTGTCGGTGAAACGTGTTAATAATGTGCAATGGGGTTAAGTTATAAGCTGTGCAATTCGGTTGTGGTCTCATTTAGCAAAATGTATCTAATGTAAAGAAATGTATCTCTCTTTGCACGGGTGTATAATAATCCCCACAGTCTATACATCTGCTGTGAAATAATTTTTGAAATCGGCTGACGAGTTTCGGTGATTACCTCCGTCAAACAAACAAACAAACTAACTGCGTCAACTATTTTGGTCAACAATTTTTAATAAACGCCTAGTGCGGTATACAAATTTTTGTGTTCTCATTTCTATATTGCTATTTTATTGTGAAAAGTAAGGGTCGGTACATATCTGACGGAAGATGCGTCACGTATTATCGGTCGCGAAACGCCAAAACAAACAAATATATAATAAAACATCTATCCTTTCACACCTAACCGATGATGCGTTAGTGCGTTGAGCATACAGCGTCTGTGTATCGATGATACGCTCGACGCATTTTCCGTCAGATGTGTACCGACCCTAAAGTCTAGTACAGATGCTGGTCTAAAACCGCACCGCGTATTCTTCTCACTCGCGCCGCAGTAACGCAATACCAGCTCCTTTAGGAAAACTACCCTAATTTTACGTCTCATTAAGCAATTCTTGTCCTTTTTGCATGAACCAGTGTCTCGTAAACGGTCTTTAGATTACCGTACCGTAAAAATGGTATCGGTTACGGTAATCAATATCAATGTTGTTTAAACCACCATTGTAGTATATTGGGTATCGTTAAATGAAGGTTGGGCAGTGATGCGAATTTGCAAAATATCGGGTTGCATAATTGTGGGTATCTACGTATATTTATTTAGATATTATTGTATTGTAAGATAAAACTTTTAAACAGAATTGATAAAAAAAAATTAAAACGCTGCATAAAAAATCATGTGCTATGGGTTTTTGGAAATGAGAGTAAGAGAATGAGACTTTTTGTTTTCGTTGAAATTCCAAGTTTCCTAATATTTAACCTAAGCATACCCGTGTGGGGCGACTTCGGTATTAACCTAAAAGATGATGATTGTATCAAGCCGAGTGCAAGACAAAAAACAAACCACAAAGTGTCAACAACAACTGTCAACTTTAAATCTTTTTAAATCGCCTAGCAATTCCCTGAGAATGTAGCTTTATTTATGAAATAGGTTTTAATTCCTTCACACTGCGTAAACAACCGTTTATCCCACAAGTCCTTTGAGATAGATCTTGTTAATCGCAGGGTCATTTCACTGTCAGGGTCTCGTTAACATTGCACGACGCAATTACGGCACCGTTGCGGCGGGAAAAAATACGCTAGCGATTATACCGCGCATGTGCGTACGGCTTAAGGTGACTACTGTCACTCGGATGAAACTTTAATGATCTGTCTCATACAGGTATATAGTGCAGTTGCTAAGTTTGTCATGGTTTATTATTAGAAGAGTGTCAAGAAAAACATTCTCTGAAATTATTTTAAAAGTGTTGTAGAATTGACGAGCTTTTGAGACAGGCCGTAATTAGCTAAGAGTGTACCTACTGAGATGCAACATAGCTGCTATAACTTCACCATTCAAACTTTGGATTCAATACTATTGATAGACCTGGGGATAACGACCAATACTACCAAAGACCAATGTAAAATTCTGATTTTTTTGGAATTTTAGGTCCCATTGGTGCGTACGCTTCATACCATTGATGTAGCGCGTGCTACTGGTTCATCAGCGAGTGCACCCGCGCAAACATGGGCTGCTTCCCCTCAACGTTCTTTTTACGTGACGCGTATTATACCATATCGGAGTCTTTAATCTCGTGTAAAGTCCCCCTTATCCAACATTCTAGTCACAATGCGCCTGCGTCAACTCCTAATATGCGCCGGAGCATTTTAACGTTTATGATCCACACTTTCTTATAATTACTGTGTCATTATATCCTTGGAAGTCGCAAATCGCTTGATTAACGGAGACTACTGACCCTGTTTGCCCCTAACGGGTGTAGCAGTTTGCTGAGGTTATGGACCATTGGAAGTCTGTAGGACTTTTAATTTTAGGCATGTGAGTAATGTGAAAATGGCCTGTGAGACCACTACCCATATTAATTGACCCTATAGGCACATCTTCTGAGAACTTTTGCTAATCATACCAAATTCTAAATGGCAGCTTTGGCATTGTACAAACGTGCTGAGAAAGTTTAAACAACTCTTATCCAGCACTTCGGATATAAGCATTTTTTAAGGTCTTAGTTTACTCTGTCTAATGGTCAAATCAGGCATTAAATAGTTACCCAATACAAGAGACAATGATTTTCTAATTTTTATTAACTACTTAATTTATCTAAAGTTTCAAACAGGTTTTATAACTTAAAAAAACTTAAAAAAAAGCAAAGGTCTAGGCGCAAAACACCGCGTCTACATTACACAGTAGGCCACTAGGTATTATATACACAGTAAACCTAGAAGCCCACTCCAGGTGGCCGGTCAGTGTCAAAGGGACGCACCGGAGCGGACGGGACACCGATATCCAACACCATATCGGTACACTGACACACAAAAACTGAGAGATGGCCTTGAATGAGCTATCCATTCATTGATTAGCAGTAACCACGATTCCGTAAAATAGAGTCAAGTTTAAAACTCAATTATGAACTAGACATAAAAGTACTTCAAGTTATTAGAGCGTAGTTCAATAAAAACCATCAAAATGTTAAAACAACAAAGTAACAAAAACATTGCAAATACGTAAATCAATGCCTCAGACAGCAAAACTACTTACAATGTATGAGATTCCAAACAAAAACTTCAACAATATATCCTAATAATACATTTCAGTTTTGCGTGTGATACTACAATATCATTTTTACGCCGCAAGCCGGCGCCCACCGAGCCGCAGATAATCCCGCGTAAAAAGTGCTTAAAACTCGGGTAAAAAGCGCTCAAATCCCCGCGGACTGCGCGTATCGTGTTACTTGCTAATGGGCCGTGAAGATTCGCTCGTGTGAGCCGGCCTTTACCAATATGCCACGAATTTTTATACTGATGTTTTAATAAGGGATTTAGCGCTTTTCGGAAACTGCTAATTTATGCAGTCTAAAATGGGTTGTAGAAAGTAGCTTGAAAAGGCTAAGTTGAGGTTAAGGATTTATATATCTTTGCAGTAATTTCCATTCCTTTGGGTAACCTAAGGTAGGTTTTAGATTAGAGCAAGGTTGCTGAAAACCGATAATTGATCTTAATGATAGTTTCGACCTCGGCAATTAGGGCTTCGTGGATAACTTGGTCTAAGGCGGCAATTAGGGCTTCGGGGCTGAGTTAGTCTAAGGCAAGTCCGCGTTTAGGACGATCGCTTGTATCATCGCAGGATCGAATCCTACTGGAGTCGTAAATTATTATGATTACTTACTTACTTATAATTTTTTTTTATTTTCTATCTATCACCCAATTTCTAATGTTTTAGGGCCCCCGCAGACGGCCGACTTTTTGTAGGTGGAAAAGTAGGTCGCTTTTTCGACCGATTTTGTCACCTACTTTGTCACCGACTCCAACGCACACGACCGTCACTTTGTAGGTGGCTAGTGAGGGGACAACATCGAAAAATACTAGAGCGGTGGATTTGCAAAGGAAGATAATTAAGTAGATAATATAGTAGAAGATAAGACTACCTAGCTTTCTTTTCTTATAATGCAGCCGAAATATACTTCGGTTATAATCCTTTCTACTAATCCTACGAAAATTCCTACTATAATTTACTTATCGAAAGTTTGTGAGTATGGATGTATGGTTATTTCTCTTTCACGTAAAAACTACAAAACCTATTGTATACCTACTTTGGGATATAGGTAGCTAATGACATGGTATTATATGGTATTATACATAGGCTACTTTTATCCTGATATTCCCGCGGAATTCGTTGAAATTACTTTAAATTACAATAAGTACTTAATAAATTACATGGTTAGGTAAGTACCTACTTGTAATATTATTATTATTAATCCAATAACAATAAATTATAATTATGAATGATTGAACCTACTTATCTACCAGAAGTGTACCTAGGTACCTAAGCAAATAAAATTCGGAGTAAATAGTCCACTTGCGGAGTAAGCTCTATCACTTATTCCGAAAAGCGCATCACTAAACGACCTACACATTCGGAGTCGGTGTCGGGTCGGTCGGAATGCCACCTACTTTTTTCTCACCTACTTTTTGTAGGTCGTGTGCGTTGCACTATTGTTGTCAGTACGTTCTATTTTTCGACCGATTTTTCCACCTACAAAAAGTCGGCCGTCTGCGGGGGCCCTTAGGAACGTAATAGAGCCTGAACAGAAAAGCCGTGTCACCACAGTTGTTTGATTTGTCTCGAGCGATGGGCTAACAATTACTGACAAATTGAACTTGCCCTAAACGCTATTGCGGAACACAGTGAAGAAAATCCAGTTAGAAAATTGGCTAGGTCTGAGTTACAACAGTACTTGAGCGATTTCATTGATATTTGTACAGTTAGGTATGTAAAAATGTTTCTCTTATAATGAAACATAGGTAGGTTAAATTTGAGGAACATTATGAGGAACTTTTAGAGGTATTCCTCATAAAGTTCCTCATAATGTTCATCATTAGAAGAAAAAAAACGTTACCCACCTAAAGTTTTCAAATTTAACAAACTGTTTGTCGTAATCTAAGTATCAATCATTAGTTTGTATTCGATCAAGTGGACAAATCTGGTGACAGAGTTTCTAGGCTGCCTAATACCTATTAGTTTCAATGAAACAAGTTGTTCGAATATGTCTAGTTCATCTTACTGCACTACACCACTACCGTTGGACAAACTAATTAAACAACCGAGCATCGGGAGCTCAAACATAAACAAAACTGTTTACATTGACAGATTGAGACGCGCCCCACAAATTGTGTTTTAATTTTTAAACTGGCAACACAGGCGCGCTGTGATTGGTCGACGGGAGATAGCGCGTCATTTATTTTAATTCGGATTTGACGCGTGTCGTCTGTTTGACAGTTTTGTTGTCCCCTCGTTGTCGTTAATTGAACTAAGAGATTACGGATTGAATGTGTAGGCGTCTGAGGGCCCTTTCGTAGGACTGTAAATATCTCAATTGGTCAATAAAGGCGGAACAAAAATAATTAACGCTAAGTTCGTATGGGCCAGTTGGCTAACTGTTTTTCTTTTGTATAGTTCAATGAACTTCCTACGAGTATTTTAAGTCCAAAATAATATGCTTGTTTTTTTTTATTATCTACTGTTTCTATACAGTACCTACATCACGATACCTGATTCATCTAAAAGTAAAGTATTTTCAAAATAAGTTTCACTAATGTACCAGGAAGTTCGAACAAATAAGGTAAGACAATCCATGTTACCCAAAAACAGATTCGAAAAAAAACAAAATTCCATTCTAAAAACCTTTTATATTGCCGTTAAAAGACTGGCAACACTCAACCCCTTCGCAGTTTCCGCCACGTTAAGCCTCGATACAGCCCACAATGGGGTTAAAATCGCGTAAACAGTAATCCAAGGGCCCACAGATTATATTACACACACAATCTATGGGGTTACAGATGATTTATTAGTTAGTAAAGGGAAAGATAGTGTAAGAGTTACTATGGATATTCGAAAAGCTCTGTACATATAGGAAAAGATGGTTTTATTTTGACAACTACGTTTTGTGCGTCGACGGAGATTAGGCACGACCTGTTGGATTTTATATTGGGGTTTAAAAGTGCAGGTATTCGCAATATTTTCACTTTTTTATATAAAATCATAGAGTAAGTATAGGGTTTGCCACGATGCTAGTAACCTACAATCATCGTAAAAACGAAATTAGTTTATTAAGACCGAAATTGCCGGCAAAAAAAATTATTAACATTTGAACGAGATCTTAGTGTGAAGCTAAAAAAATGAATGTCTGGTACAATAAGTATCTTTTTTTTTAGTTTGATTATTGAAACTGGTCATTTGACTGTTTGAAACTGATTATACCTATATCGTTACTGTCAGTTCCAATAATGAATAGGAAACTATAAATCCACTATAAATAATAGAATAAATAGATACATCCCACCCTCAGACCAAATAAAAAAAATTATATAAATATTGTTTTTTATTTGGTCTGAGATCCCACCATTCAAAAAATTATATTACGCGCCATAAAAAGGTTTATAGTACAAAAAAGTCTGTAATTTTGATCTCAAGCACATAATTGATACAACATATTGGCCAGTCATGAAACATTAAATGAGGATAAAACTCATACAACTCATACAACCTCATACACGCCACTGTTTCTTTGTCCTCTCAAGAGCATCTCCAAAGGGTTGCAGAGTTGTAGCATTTAATGAGGGACAAACCTGGCCTTTTTGTGATAAAAATAAAATGTATTTTACTAGCTATGTCCTCTGTCTTCTCTTAATGATTACGTCATCGAATACCAATAGAGAGCTCTTTAAAAAACATATTTAACCGTGTAGTTTTTAATAAAACGAATCTTGTTAATAAATAATTACGTATTATTGTTTACAGCGATAGACAGACATTGAACAGACCTCGCCAGAGGTAAGTACTTATTAAATAAATTAAAAATATAACATACTACTTATACTAGGTACCTACCTACTATATTACTAACATACTTGATTACAACTTATTTCAATTGCCCTAATAACCATCAAATTAAAATATTAAGTCAAATGAACACTGCGTTAATGAATACAGACATCGAAATTAAATACATAAAGACAAACAAACAAACACGTATCATTTTAGTATGCTACTTGGTTTTGTATCTGTTTAGTCAATATTGCGCATTGATGCTGTGGTTATGTTTCTCATAGCTTTTATGCGCTTTGTGTGTGAAGAGCTCTTCAAATACGCACTTATGGATTTCTTATAAAAAATCAAGAGCTAACCGACTTCAAACATGTTGCGTTTAAGTTTAGACTCACTTATTTTAACTACATAGTTTTTAAATTATATTTAAAAAAAACGATTTTTAAAATCCTACTATCCTACTCCTACTATTATAAATGCGAAAGTTTGTGAGTATGGGTGTGTGTTTCTCTTTCACAAAAAAACTACAAAACTGATTGTGATGAAATTTGAATATAGGTAGCTAAAAACCTGGAATAACACATAGGCTACTCTTTATCTCGATATTCTCGCGGAAACGGGACTTACGCGGGTGAAACCAGAGGGCGCAACTAGTATCTACTTCCTTAAATGCGTCTTACGGCCATGCCACAGGGAGGGAAAAGTAACTTAAATTTGTAATAGATAAACATTCTGAAAGAAGACTTTACTTGTATTTTAAAAAAAAATTCTGATCACTAATATGATTCAAATGAGTTTCATAAGCTAAGGTTTTTACCGACTGAAGTTTAAACACCTTATTAAACAATCATTTATCATTGCGCATGCGTCAATTATATCTATAAAATCCTTGTATGGCGTCTATAAATCTGTATTCATCCACATACTATAAATTGTATTCTCGTAATAAATTACTTTAGAGATAAATTATTGTTCCCTACAATCTGTCAACAACTCTACATACCTTTATTATGTAAGTACTAGCGATCCGCCCCGGCTTAGCATGCGTGCAATAATAATCCATATAAACTCTTGAATTGAATTCCTATCTTTTAAAAACACTTAGAGATATTATTTTGTCCGGAAATAAAGAAAATGCATCCTCCATTTTTGTCGTTAGTAAAAATACAAATCTCACTTTAAAAAAGTTCGTTGGTGGCTAAATAGAACCTAACCTTAAAAAAACTCCTTCGAGTATTTGCAATGACCGCTCATGTATTCACAAGCTCGTTCAACAAATAATTGAATCGACTTGATGGATTCAAATAAAAACAAAATAATTCAGTGAATAAGCTATCATGCAAGCTGGCCAAACAGCGCTTTCGCTTTGAAACTGCCAGTCACGCCTGACATATGGCGACTCCAAATTGAAACGCACATTTTATTTACTCTTAACATTTTTTTCACGAATCGAAGTCATTAGATTGTAATTCATAACGGTCGCAGTTTTTTGTCCCGGATCAAAACACTTTAGTCAGGTGCGTAGATATTTCGATTAAAAATATTGTTTTATGCAAAATGACGGACATCAAAGACCCTTCAGTCATTTGCACTTACGTAATGATAACAGAACGACTTTTTAATCTTAATTCGTTTTTAATTACTGGCAACATTGTTCAGAATTCGCTTTTCAAAAATTTGACGTCTCTATACAATAAAACCGACAGGCGGTGTTCCGCGAAATGTAATGAATGTCAGAACGAAACGATTGAATGAATTGATCGTCCCGATCGACCTAATATTTCATAACAAATTACAGATACATCTCAATAGTCGACATGGACGCGATAAGCCCGCCGAGCCTCAAACAAAAACAAGCCTTCATCTCACAATGGAGATACAAAAAACCGGTATATCGGTAACACAATCTATACATATCAAAATTACAATACAAACAATGCAACGTTGATTGAAACGTCAAACAAATGACGTTCCGATTGATTCGGAGCGCGCCATTGTACTTATTAACAACGTAATTACGGCACGCTGAGATATAACTATTTATTTTGTGTCCAAATTTATTATTGAGACGATGAAAAAACAGATCAGTCTACAATGATTCGTGGTTTTTAGCCCTATCGAGGTTTGTATCGGTATCCATGTAGATGGCCAGTGATGGATTAAAATGTTTGTTTTTTTAACGTTGATCGATTTTTTGTTTATACATTATACCGGCCGAGATGACGGGCAGATAAGACGGAGGATCTTTGTTTTATATTTGTTTTGAAAATAATTAACAAATCAAAAAAAAAAGAATAAATTCTATACCAACTCATTCTTATAAAAGTTTGCACACGCTACTTCATATTTTTAAGCGTTCCAATTTTTAAACAGTTAGGTACCTATCATATAAACTTTTTGTCGATGAATTCTAGAACTGTTCGATATTCGACTCGATTCAAAGTCTTATCTTCGATCAAGTTAATCCGCGAAAACGGTCAGATTGTGACGTCACGTGTGACGTGTGTCAGTCGGACACGGATAAAATGGACGCTGACGGATAATGTAAATACAGATCGAGAGATAGGATTGAGATCAATCTTTTTATTAAGACTTGTAAACATTTTAAAGTATTGCTTAAATATTTTTACATCTCTGCGTATTACCATCTATACAGGTTTACTTCGCTTGCGATCAAACAAATTAATGTGAGTGTCTAGACAAACCTATTAAGGTTTTTAGACACTTAATTAAGCTGGAACATGTACTTTCTATTTTACGTGAATAAATAAATAAAAAAAAGAAAAAACCATGAAAATCGAGAGTGTCTTTGAGTTAAACCACGACATTCTTTTGTTTATTTAGGTATTGATGTTCTTATAAAAATTTATTTATATGAAAAGGCGATTTTATTATTATTTTTTAAATATTAAACTTTAAAATATTCTAACTCAACTACATTCAAATGTAGACTTTAAACGTTATGGCTTAAATGTTATTTTAGAACACTCTATAAATTAAAGGTCTGTGAGACCTTTACTAGATGTTTATGTCAAATAAGAACAAGTAATGTATGGCGTGGCGCCATCCAACCTGGGAGGCATTAGTACTGGGCCTACGAAATGTGAACTAGCGTAGAAACTGTTGAGACTGAAAAGTTCTGTATCGCAATGCATGTAAACTTCCACAGCCTTTGACGTGCTACTTTCTGAACAAAATTGACCTAGGTAACCTAAAATTAACTTTCTATCTTTTGATACAATTTTTTTACCTTTAGATTTTTATTCAGAAAATGAATAATTTTCATAATTCTATCAAGTCTAACAAGAACGACCTAAAAACCCTATTATATTTTTGCTTTAGCAGAGGGACTAACTAGTCTTTCATGGCAGCACAAGGTAATCAAACTTACGTTTTTGAGTCCAGGATTAGTAACTCAGTGGCAAATAATAGCTAGTAGTGTCAATGTCTCAATCAAGTCAGCCATTAGGCTTAGCGCTGCATTACGCAATACTTGTCGCTTAAGATGGATTTTATAGCAAACTATCTTTTAACTGTGTATTTGACTACGTTGGTAGCAGTTTAAAGTTATTTAGGGCGAAGATACAATAAAATCGGCCCTGCACGTTTTCCCTCTCGACTCTATGAAAGCTTTAGCTAGCCTGTGGGTAAGTTTGATAGATAGATAGATAGATAAACACTTTATTGTACACAAAAGAAAACACATTACAGACATTAAAACTAAGAAATAAAAGTACAATGGGCGGCCTTATCGCTAAGAGCGATTTCTTCCAGGCAACCTTTGGATTGACTCGATTGTGACACAAAGAAAAAGGGCAGTGTACAAAAAAAAGCTTTAAAACACACAAAATAATAACATAAAAAAAAATATTCTCATAACATATATTTACAAAATAAAAGAGAAATAACATAGATTTAAAGTTTGCAAGTGAGTTTTTTAAACCCGGTACTGACAATATAACGAGCCCTCTAAGCAAAGCACGGAAGCGCTTGGCTTGTACTGGCACTTGCGGTCACCCAAATTGTGACCGAACGTTGCTTAACTTCAACTTTCTATACAGAACTTAGCAAGCTTCGCTACAAGCGCTTGGCTTCGCATACCTGTGAAAAGGCCTAAGACAATGACTCTACATCGTCCCCCGCTGAGGAGCTACATCTCAATAAGTAATGAGAACGGTCGGACAGACCGCGAACAATCGATAGATCGATCGCCGGATACCGATAGTATATCGACGGATTTAATTAGGTGTTTGTTTAACCACACGATGGATTACGGATAAGCCGGATTCTTTGATAGGATTGATAAGTTTAATACTTTAAAGTCTTTAAACATTAATTGGTTTTTTTCTGAAATTACATTAAAATTATTTTCGAAAATGTAGATAGAGTTAACATTTTTCTCATAACCATACCTACTACGTGTATAGCAAAATGTTATTTGAATTTGAAAGAATTTTGAATAAATAATATATACAAAGTTTGAAAAATTACATCTACATAATTACGAGTATAACAATGTATTTGTCGAAATTCACTGAAATTACATAACAAATTTTTTATTGTGTCAAAATAAGTACTTATTTATGTTTTTTACTGAACATTTTCCTAAAACAACTAAAACCTGTTTTGTATACAAGTTTTTAAGCTAAAATACCATACAAAAATATCTGATACTTATTATCTAATCCGAAAGACAAACCATCGCTCTAACTGCTTCTATTAAGATGCTACTGGTTTTGGCCCAAACCGTCACCATACACCATTAGCTCATACAAACATGTTATAAAAAGAATTTTGACATCTTATTACAGAGTGGGGTGTCGCATTAAAACATTCCAGTAGACGCCAGCCTGCGCCGGCGCAGCAATCACGTCGCGACCGCGCCGGCGCCTGCGCACAACGCTGCGTCATGCTGCATGGGATGAGAGGAAGCAGTAGGACAACGAATACTATTGAGTGAATCATTAACTAACTCAGGCCGTAACATCTCGACTAGATGATTTACACAGAGTCAGAAGGCAATCTTTGCCTACACTTAACGGGACACTGTAGTGCCTGGGACATTGTTGAGATGGCATAGGCTTGCCCAGCACCTAAACCATCCTCTCAGCGTAGCCGGTTATATCCGCAGGAAAGACGGTGAAGGAAAACATCGTGAGGAAACCCGCGGCTAGTCAGCCCCACACGTATTGACCATTGTCTTTTCTCCTGTGAGTGTTTCTTCCTGTGAATTATATTTATTAATTAATAGAAAATGATTACTTATTACTTAACTACTTATTTTAAGATTTACTTTCAAGTCCGGTGAATTTATATAGAGTACGGTGTAGTTATAAAGATCTCTTGACTACTTAACAAAGTAGTTCCTTCACCTGTCTGTTTCCTGTCCACCAATGCTACTGTACTGGCGTCACTCCACTGTGCCCCACTCTACCATCGAGTGCATTATCGTTATTTCCCACATGCCCCAGCACTGACAGCACGGTGACGTCACCTTGTTATCAAAATTATTAGTTATCATCACATACCGTAGTTTTGTAGGAAACTTGCCTACTTGAGCTTTTTTGGCGACTTAAGTCCATACCACGTTTCTCTTGAACTGGTGAAACAAGGAGGCCTGGTCTTCTACAATAATTTATTTCGCTTTGATACACTTCACCGTCATCATCATCCACTGGGTGTAGGCAATACTCGCCTCTTTGGTAAACTTACCCCGTTGTCATTTTTAAACTACTGAGAAGAGGATTTTTCCAACAAACTAAACATCTAAATCGTCGATTTTTATGTATTTAAAGTTCTGTCATCTTCCTTCTATCACAGATTATACAAGGTGTAATCTGTGCTTCTATTCAGCTAATCTGTAACCAAAACTAATGAAACGAAAACAAGGAGCAATAGCAACTGTTCTTTCACACAAGTTTTTACAACTTTTTAGGGAGAGTGGCAAAAACAAAGGGTCCTATTGCGATTATATAATGACCCACCTTGCGGTCATTACGGATACAAATGATGACGAATGGATTCACAGATTGAAAATAAATTAAATTAATAGCTCTCTCCGGACTTAACATCTATACAGCGTCAAGAGGCAATTTTGCCTGTGTATACTTATCAGGACACTGGCCTGCGACATTGTTAACATGGAATAGGCTTTTTGTTTTTTTCTTCTAACAACAGTTTCCCACACCAATAGATTGTGATGATCGTAGCCGTGGGCGGGCCGGCGCCATCTCGTGATGACGATCCTTCTGTTTAATAACAGTTTTCATCCAACTTCGTGATCGTTTAGTAGGTAATTACTCAAACTAAAATACAAAAGCTCTAATGGAGCTTTATCATTGACTAGCAGTACGTCCCGTTTTTGCACGGGTGTACTAATGAAACTACCGGGATAATATATAGCCTATAACCATCCCAACAGTCCATTCTACACATCGGTGAAAGAATTTTTGAAATCAGCTGAGTATTACCACAGATAAAATAATACTATGTACAGATACACTATCTAGAACATCAATTTCACTCCGGTTTTTCTTCGGGCTATTTTTTTGTGTTTGATTTTGCGGCGCCCCTAGCAGTGCTTAGGTTTTGCCTGCAATCAAAAATAAGTAACTCCATCTAGTGCTATCATTTTTGATTGCAGGCAAGACCTATCATTTTGTAACTGAAGCCACAGGCAGAAGCTAGTTATACTATTGTTTAGAAACTTAATATTCGATCAGATGGCGCAATACAAAAGAAACAAGCGATAAAGAAGTCGTAAACAAATAAACATAGCCCTGATCCGCACATCCCGAGATAAATCGAATCAATACGGAAATGAGGCGTGGTTCAAACCATAAGAGATGGTATTAACACGCTTTACTATAAAAATAATCTTTAAAAAAATTGTACCTTCATAGGTACAATTTTTTTAAAGATTATTTTTAAAAAAATCATCATCATCATCATCAGTCATCATCGTCTGAAATACTGAACCGCAACTTAAATATTTGGGAGTGTATTAACCTTTTAGGACGCTCTGAGTCTTATTTATTTCTTTATGGAACAAATAAAAACAGAAACAAAAAATACTTACACTACTGAAAAACTAATTAATTTAGACTAATAATTGGTTATTTGTCAGGTTTTTTAAGGCAAATGTGTGACTTAATATACTAAGAATACTATCCGTTTAATACGACGCGTCCGTTGCGTACAATGCCGAAACGTAGACGCTTAGCTTTAAGCTCACTATTTTATGAAAAAGCTCTAATCTATACTTTCTATACTAATATTATAAGGAGTTTGTTTGTTTGTTTACGGAGGTAATCCTCGAAACTACTTAGCCGATTTCAAAAATTATCTCGATGTGTAGAATGGACTGTCGGTATGGTCATAGGCTATATTATATTTTATCCCGGTCGTTGCATTAGTAAAACCTTGCAAAGCCGGGACGTACTGCTAGTACCTTCATAAAACGCAATCAAAAACACTTTCCTTACCCGAACACCTACAACTTAGCGTCAAGGGTAAGAGGGGCCGATTCCCTGTGGATTTACTTTCAACCCCTGTTATTGTTTCAATCTCTCGCCACAAACTTCGTATAGCGAGTGAATTGAAAAACTTGAGTACGTACAAGATTTGGAAGTTGATTTTTCCTTTGTACGACATTTTTTGTTTCCATAAAGATAACTGGTTTTATGAAAGTTTTGGGTGTAGTAAATTAGCTTTTAAATTACGAAACACATAGGTGGATTTTTCATTTACTTTTTAGTGTAAAAAATCATAACCGAATATTAATAATTATATTGTCAATAATTTAATTCTGTCGTAACATTTGGGGTTCCGTGGCCGTTTGGTGTAGGCAGTCCGGCTATGACGACTGCTTGTATCATCAAAACTTTGGTATGGTTTTTCACCTCTCTTCACTCACTCACTTTTCAGTAACTTATGGAACTTATAAGAGTAGGGATTTATCTCATACGAATTTGTTATAAGGCATGTTCTACATGAACTAAAACTTTATACTTTGCCCCAGCTGTGATCAATTTCGACCTTACTTTTCAATGTATTGTTGGTTTCACAATTCACACTAGTAGCATCAAAGTTAAGCGTAGGTAAATGGTTTTATACATTATGTTTTTGAAGCAATTATGGGGTTTTTGGCAAAGTTTCCTAAGAAAGCCGTGGCCGTTATATGAATACCGTAAAAATGATTTATCACCAGAAAATGAAGACGAAAATGATAATATGAAAATGAAAATATCGTTTATTCATCAACTTAATCTATACCTACATAATTTATTATTCTTTGGAAACCCTCTTTTAATTATAAAGATGTAGATATGTTAGAGGGTTTCGCTCTTGCCTGTTGTAAGTCACTTTCTAGATTAAGTTGTACATATTTTATAAAAGCTTAAATTTAGCAAATGTCAGCCTTCCACACTTCGGAGCTAATGTAACGATATCCCTGGCACTAGCAATGTTCAATGGGTGGCATTCGATAAAAAATGAAATCTTCCAGGCAACCTTAATCACTCAGTTGTACCATGTTGTATTTACTAAATCTTTTTAAGCTATTACAGCTTCTATCAGGGCAGGAGACCGAATCCAGAAATTCCGTAACGAAATCACCTGACCGCTGTCACTTTAGTTCAGCAACTCGCCTCTAGGGGCTCTAGGTGGCATGCAATAGCTTTACCGCAGCAGTCCCCGAGTGCCACACGTCTTTTTTTATTTACAGAAACTAAACTCTTACATATGTATTTACATAACTCTACAAAATACAATTAGAACCAGTTGAAGGATCACTATGTTGTAGTTAAACTTATTTTAAGTTTGATTGACATCTTGAATATGGCAGTCATCGCTTGTTAGAATAGAGCATATCCAAAGGATTCATTGTCATCCACGATTAACAAAATGATCCGTGATGATATCAGACCATCCGTGAGCAAAACCAAGGTCACATCTAATGATCACTATAGTTGTACACTCGGCTTACTTTACATCAGTATCAGACATAATAAATTATCTAGAAAACTGAAGCACTGCCCCTCTACTCTACAAACCGAACACGATTCATCGGACACTCATCGATGACAATCATCGCAGGCCTGACTATGTTGGCTAACCTTCCGAATTCAGTTTCCACCAACTTAAGCTGACCTGCGATTTAATGCCGAAATTTCGTTTTTCGCTGTGCAGAGTAGGCCCACTGGTTATTTTATCGATTTCGTTTTTGGCGCCCCTAGGTAAACAAGAGCCTTGTAAAAAATATTAGCATAGTAGTTTTACCACTGTTCAAAAAAGTTTAGGGGTATTATTGAGAACCATTTCTTGTATTTTCATTTAGAGAAAAAAATTCCGAAATCGGTCCAGTTGTTTTGGAGCCTATTTGTTACAAACAAACAAACAAATCTTACCTCTTTCAAATATTAGTGTAGATTAAAGATTTAAATAGACGTTTTATATCTGACGTTGACTGTACTTTATGTAAGCACCTGTAATTGTGCATTTGCAGAAATATAGAAGTCGTGATTTTACTTTTTTGTGACCATGAATATCAGAAGTTAGATTATATTCTCATTAAAGTTATGTTGTGGTTTGTGACTTATTTCCCAAGTTTTCTAAAGAATCTTGAGGTCGTTAAAAATCGGTATATACTTACTTCATAAGGCCATACTATCTTTTTAAGAATATTAGGAATCTTAACGAGTTTTTTGAGCTGTGAGTCGCGTAAAATGAATCGCGGAATTAATTTAAATGCAATGTAAATTTTAAGACTCATTTTACGCGACGCACAGCTCAAAAAAAATTACTCATTTTACTATGCCTATCTATTTATTTTCTATTCGCAAACAAGAAGAAGGTAGGTACCTAAAATTTCTACACGGCTTGTAGTCAATTAGGTAAATATTAAAATGAAAATATTAACAAAGGTACTTAAATCTGTTTAGGATGTTTCATTTTCATACAAAAACAGTACAATAAGGACATCTTCTACTCGTAGTATGACCAATTCTTCCATTTGCACTCGTTCACTCGTTCTCGTCTCACCTCGTTTCCCCGCCGGAAGCGCCGAGCCTGCGCCGGAAATACATGAGATTGGACAAAAATTGCCGTCGTTCGCCCACGTCATTCACTCCGACACCGGATAACGAGCTCTGATTGGTCGCTCGCCAACAAGGTTAACGATATTCCAATTTCAAATTCTCTTTTTCAAATCTAGAATTAGATGTCGAGTAATCATAGAGTGATGATAAAGTTTGACGGTTGACCTACAGATAAGTTTCATAAAAATATATTTTATAGCCGACATTTGTAAAAGGTTTTTTTTATTGTGAAATAAACTTGTAAAAACCTAAAGTAGATCATCAGTCAAGATCCTTTGAAGATGTCAAATAAAATTATAATATTCATACTTGGGCTGTTAATCATTGTTCCCTATTACAGAAGACATTAAGTTCGCACAATGAATAAAAGTAAAGTGTTGACCAAACAATAAAAATGCCAGGTGAAAACTCAACTATCCAAATAAGTAAACTTTCTATTAGAAAAAGTCTATCAAAGCGCAAAAAGTGTGCTCTGTAAAGAACAATGTCACAATCATTGAAACGTTTTTTGTTAGAAATGATGTTTTATGGTTAAATAATGCGACGACGATCAAATGTCTTCAACGTGGCATTCAGATCGTAACTTTACTCAGAGTAAAAGGGGTGGTTATAGTGCAGGGTATGAACAGCAGGGCTACTGACCAACTTCTCACAAAACTAAATTCTTCGCCACCACGATTAAACCGTCAAATATAACAGGAGTTAGTGAAAAATACTGCAAGATTGGACAACAAAACCATGTTTGCTATCATATCTTTAGTCGTGATGGGGATAAACCTCAATTTTGCGTAACAGTCCTGCAGAACTTATATAACAATCTGGTTGAGATACGAAGGTTCCAATAACCAGTTATAATAGAACTCCATCTAAAAATACTAGGCTAGATAAATGGCCAACATTTTCTTAAGTATCTAAAGATCGTTGAGAATTGACTTCCGAACGTATTCCATCGTCATTTTATTCGGCTTCCTAAATTTATATTTTACTTACATTCTCCATACACATATTTTCGTTCATACTTACCACCACATTTATGTTCCATAGTCTGGTGCCTGCACTCCATCATCGTAGAATTTAATGTACTTTTTACAGCATTTGACTCTATTATGACTTAATAAGCAGCAACGTGTTAATATTAAGTGAACCAATAATTTTGCTATTATCGTAAATGTCAGTTGGTAAGGAAACTGTTGATCTAATTGCAAACTGCTAACTGGCAGCTTTCTTGTTCGTTCTTATGTTTAGTTGATTAGTTTAGTATAGTCGACAAAGAAATTGGTTTACCACTTTGATGACATCTCCCAGTAACATAATTATTCACTAAGGATTACTGAATGACAGATTCTGACGTAGCAGGTCAATCTGTCAAGCGAAATTAGCCCTTGATGTTTTGTACGTGCAAATGATATTCAGCCTTAGAGTGGTAAACCAATTTCTTTGTCGACTATACAGTCAGTTTAGTTTATATGCTCTTTAAACGGCGAAGATAAAAATCGTGAGGAAACCCGCGGCTAGTCAGCCCTTTTTCTTGACCATTGTCTTTCCTGTGGATATGGCTAAGCTGAGAGTATGGTTTAGGTGCTGGGCAAGGCTATTCCATCTCAACAATGTCCCAGGCAATACAGTGTCCAGTGAATTGCAAGCAAAGATTGTCTCCTGACGATAATGATATAAAAGAAACTCAGGCCTTTGTACATCTTTACTAGATGACAAGTAAAGATATGAAGGCCTGAGTTTTTTAGTCTTAGGCCCGTATTCAGAGACTATACTCAAGCGTAAATCGTGTCTCAAGCGGTGATTCATAACTCAGTTTTCATAGAGAACTGTCAAAAATCTATGCTTAAATGTAGACTCAAGTTTGAGTGAAGTCTCTGAATACGAGCCATAGACATGAAAGCGTATCGTAAAACGTATCTAAACTATGAAATAATTTATAGTTACCTGGATTTACATAAATAAAATTTCACATTCTAATGTAATTAATCATTATATTTAACAACGAAGAGTTGGCTTGCAATCTGGCTCTTGGAATGTTAACTTTTTATCATCATCATCATCATGTGCAGCCCGTCTCATCCCACTGCTGGGCATAGGCCTCTCTTCGCTTGTGCCAACCCTCCCTATCTTGTGCCTGTCTGACCCATGTACGACCTGCTGTTTTGACAATGTCGTCGACCCATCGAGCAGGCGCATCAACTTTTTATGGCATGTACAAATTATTAGCTTGATATATTTACTACCTCCTCGATTTTCACAACATAAATAAACTTTTTCTAATAGTACTTTGGGACTGTGATAATGCTGAAACTAGCACATAACATTTCATTACTTACATGGTTAGCATAAATAGGTACATACCTTAGGCCTTTCTATCTTTTCCGTTTTCATGTAACATACACAATACAACATCTATATAGGAGAGATGTTGAACACTGGACACTGTAGTGAGTAAGCCCGCGGCATAGTCATGTATTGACCATGTTTTTCCCGTTATATGGATGGCTTTGATGAGAAGATGACCACTATACCTCATTTTCATCATCATCACGTGCAGCCCGTCCCACTGCTGGACATGTCTCTCTTCGCTTATGCTAATCTTCGCTATTTTGTGCTAGTCTGATCCAAGTACGACGACATAGTCAAAACAGCAGGTTGTAAATAGGTCGCACTTACTTACTTGCTAATCTGAAAGGAAAGTTGAGCTAGATGATGTGTAATATTCCATCTCAACAATGTGCCAGGTTAACCTTTGGCTGACGACGTGGTCTAAACGTAACACTAACGCCGAGGTAACGACTTACAGACGTCAAAAATAAAACAATTATAAAACATGTAAAAAGCATGCCAGCATGTTTCATAGCTATTACTATTGATAGATATATGTCTTAGGTGTTTAAATTAAAAATTACAAATTAAATAACACTTCAATTTTAAGAATAATCAACTTTTATTCATAGTATCACAATAATTGCTTACTTAATTTTATGAACTTACTTCTGACTCATTTTTTTTCTAAATAACATAAAAATCAACAAATAAACTTAAAAAATGTTTTCTTAGTAAAATGACTATCAACATAAAACAAAACTTAGAACTCTTACTCCAAAATAAAAAAAACTGACATCACATATAAATTGCACATTTACGGACGTATTTTGATGAGGATTTCTCGGATATCTTGATTTTTCAAACATCTTCGAGGTCTCTTTGGCAGTGTGGAAACCGTACTTTCACTAACAGGGGGTGTTTCCCGCTTTTTAGACGTCAATTTCTTCTGCCTAGGCATTCTGTGAAATTTAATAAAACCATTAAACCGATGTCACGTCAATGAGACACTATAAGCTGACCTACGCAAACACTGAGGTGACGAACAAGAGACGTACAAGTTTTAGTACATAAACACCGTACTTACGTCTGTGGGACGGCGATACCTCCGGTACGGACACGTGTGCGCTCGCCGCGCTCGCGGTGTCGACTAGCGGCAAGACGATGGCGGGAGGGGAAGGTAGCGGGAGATGTGACTTCGTGCGACGCGTATTTTAGAAAATATAATAATAGTAAAAATTTTGACGTCTGTGAGACGTATAGGTCGTCAGTTAAAGGTTAAATATAATCACAAAAAATGAAAACTTTAACTTTCCAGCTATCACGGTTCATGATATTCAGCTGACAGGCGGAAAGACAGACATCGGAGTCTTAGTAATAGAGTTCCGTGTTTACCCTTTGGTTACAGAACCCTAAGACCATACAACGATGGACTTGTATTATGATCCACATCACGTTTGCATCGGTCACGTATGAATGCGACCGTCCCCTTGCTTTTTGTCGATTGTAACTGCTTACGAACTTTAATTAATTACTGGAATTCCTATAGATGTCAAGGACGAGTTCACTCGTTTGTATGAACAATGTATGAACCTAATTCAAAGGTTATACAAAAGTTTTAAGCTATTAACTATTGGTCAACACATTTATACTAATATTATAAAGAAGTTAAGTTTGTTTGTTTGTAGAGGGAAATCTCCGAAACTACTCATACGATTTAAAAAAAAATTTACTGATGTATAGAATGGACTTTTCGAATTAACATAAATTATATTTTACCTCTATAAAATCCCTGGTTTCATAAGTACACCCGTGTGAAGCCGGGACGGGCTGCTAGTTATAAATATGCCTCCAGACGCTGTATTTTAAATCATCTAAGTACCTGAGTTTTTTTTTTGTTCATTAAGAGTGATGGTACAGTGATATCACACTCGGATTCACAATGACAAACTAAAAATAAACTTCAACTTATTGATTGTTAAAAAACTTGCCACATCATCATATCACCTTACCAGTAACTACCAAGTTGCCGGTTTTTGCATGATCCCACAAAAGATAATTGTTGAAAACAATAGCGAGCTCCAATTGACTTATTGACCACTTATAGCACCAATAAATGTCCCATAGCCTATAAGTATGTATATTCGCATAATGTTTTTGTAGCTGTAATTACTTGCCTTTTTGGGATCTTGCCATTATATCTGTTAGTGACTTAAATAAATAATAATAAATAAATATCCTTAGACATTTCACACAGCGTCATCCAGTCCCAAGCTAAGCAATTTAATGCTTGTGTTATGGTAACCAGATGACTGATATAATACTTAGATACATTTTTTTTTTGTAAATACATACATATTATAGATAGAAAACACCCAGACACGGAACAAATATCTGCAGAACATACAAACATTTGTCCCGTAGCGGGGATCGAACTTCTTCAAGATGTAGACGCTGGTTTACCTTCTCTAAACAAATACTAAATAATAGGTAATTTAAATAAAGTTGGCTCAACTGGTTCTAATTGTATTTTGTAGTTATGTAAATGTGATAGTTTATTTCGCACCATCCGAATACTGATTGGGGTTCAAAAAAAATATTACTAGCGCGAGCGAAGCCGTCGGTCACGAAAATGAAAAATCATCATCATCATCATCATCATCTGCAGCTCAAATTATATCCCACTGCTGGGTATAATCCTCCTCCCTCAAACACCATTCTAATTGGCTCAATACCGTTCTCATCCATGCCTTTCCCTCTATGGCCTCTATATCATCCACCCACCGGGCTGATGTTCTGCCCCTGCTTTATTCCATTTTTTTATGAAAAATTAGAAAACTAAATGATGGCAATGTAGACAAGTCTTGCCATACGATTTATATATTAATAGACTCTTAGACATGTAACGCATGAGTATGGTATATTATGATATGACTATCAGGCTCAAATATCCGGCACGAGACGAGACCCGGGTAATATCCGCGCCTCGGGCTGTGGGCCACTGGGGTACGTACCCCTTCATATTTTGACCTTTACTTACTTTCGTTACGCTGTGAAATGGGACATTTAACGAAAACAAATTGGCACAGTACTGAATAAAAACATTTCAGACTGTTCCTATTTCAATAAGTATACTTTCCATTGGTCTTTACATCGAACATACGTTATTTTTTTGATTTATATACTAACCCCCTTATGCATATTCGACCAGTAAATCTGTATTAGCTAAAACGCAAATTAAATCTGTTGCTATCTCTTTTCGTTGACATATGGGTGACAAGAAAAAAACGTTCTTTAAACCTGTATTAAATTTTCAAGTTTTTATGAATAAGACCCTTAGAGTTTGCGTAGCGGAGAATTTTAAGGAAACAAAATAGTATTCATACTATTTTGTTTCCTTAAAATTAATATGCGTTTTAGCTAATACAGATTAACTGGTCGAATATGCCTATGGGGGTTAGTATATAAATTAAAAAATAATCTAATGATTGTGAAAATTCCTGAAACAATAGAACAATTATTGACGATGTTTTTCCACACATACCTAAATTAGGAATAAAAATCTTTACGCATACGCACAAGTTCGATAACTCACAAATTTAGGATCAAAACTCGAAATACTACGATCCAAAATCCATTTTCATTTACCGCAACGAATTTATTTATTTATTTTTATTAAAAACAATTTTAACACTATATCAGCGTAGGTATGCCAAGGCAGTGCTAAAAGTACATCAAAAACATAATTTAACATAATTTATAAAATTTGGTCTGTCAATGAAATAGGTAAGTAAAATAAATAGGTAGGTAATAGGTATTGAAATGAAAAGGGGAAGTCACAATGAACTGTAACGTTTATGATGAGTCCCCTCGCCAGCGGCTGTAGGTTAGCGAGTCTGTAGAAACCCCTTTTTATAAACTGTTGGTTAAATAATGTGATTTACTATAATAAAGTTTACAAAATAAAATGTGATGATCACTGGTTTCTAGGTGGTAGACATGATCATCTGAAGACGTCTAAGAGGTAGTCAGAGGTGTCCAAATACACTTTATCTACATACCCACATTTGTAGAAGTTGCATTACGGACATTGACTTAATACTAATAACAAGTCGGTACCTAGCCATTTGAACTTGATAACATACATAGAGTTTCCAACTATCCCACCCAAGTTTGTAAACGAAACTACCACAAGTAGAGTCAGCCCGTCAAGGACACGTCGTATCAAAAGCTCGCGAGTTTATTTGCCAACTGTCCACCGTGGAGGGCGGACGGCAATCGAGATTATTGAGTTTTCCGACATAAAGACAGGCCCTCCCGACAAATCACTTTACTGTTCGGCTGTTGTTATGGGTGGAGCGGAGCGACTAGCGGAGGAGATTTAATGCCGGCAACACACGCTACGGTGCTTCGGAGAGGTCTACCGGAGAGAGAACTGCGCAGCCGCTCGATTCTCGACGACTTTCAAAACATGACGCGTTATCTAGTTTTTGTTTGAAATCCATCGCATTATTCAAAATAACCACACCGTATCGTGCCACGTCATGGTTATTTGGAGAATAAGGAGGCAGGTCATCAGACGGGTACATAACCACCCATAATATATTTTTATTAAAAAATCGCTATCGCTTATCGCCCCGTCATTCCCAGTCCCAACCCTTATTATACCACTGTATCCGCGCGCTAGGTAGTCGCGGTCGAGTTTGTAACTGGAATTGTATGAGGGTGGAATCTCTTTAAGGCTCTGCTGCGACTGAATGCAATCTGCGATGACAACGCTTTATTTTGTTTATGACAATTTTGAGGAATTGCTTTAAGTTGATGGTTTTATATACTGAATGCTTGCTGAGAACTTCTTGAAGAATCTTGAAGCTAAGCCGCGTTCTGAGCGGTCACAAATTGGTGACCGCATTAGTAGCTGAGCGCCTCAGAGGGCATGTCAAATTGTCGGTTCAGTCGTTCAACCATGACTAAAACTTTAAGGTGGCCTAAAACTTTAAGGTGGCCTAAAACTTTCTGACTCCATAAAAATAGTATGCTTAAATTTTCAGTGGAATAGTACTAAGAGCAAGAAGCGCCGTGTTTCAAAGAGGGATAGTACTTACGAGAATTTTAATCTGTTGATCGTTTGGTCAAATACCGGTCACTTAAGTACCGTTTCTTGACAGTTGGATTCAATTAAAATGAAGCAATAATTGACATCCCACATGGATTGTTAAGACCATGCAAGTCACTAATGTTTTGTATGCAACAGGCAAGTAAATGGTATCATATAAATGATACTTATAAGACAAAACAATACAAAATTACCGATTTCTAACTGCAATTTGTCAGTTTAAAGACTATTATTTTAATGTCGATACACATTAATCCGTATTTACAAGCTCTAGCAGGTCTCGTGAGGATCCCTGTTGCCCGTCAACTTTCAACACTCCACACGCCTTTGACAAATAACGCTTAATTGAAAACGGGCTGTGCGGTGTATGGGACAAGGTGAAAGCTTAAGCGATGCAATTCATACAACAACATCTCTTGTAAACACTTAAAACGAGATATTTACCATGATTTGTGAGTTTGGATTTATGAGTTTCCCGATATTTCGGCACAGTTGCATGCGCCGTGATCACATAAATATCTCGTTTCAAGTGTTTATAATGTTCAAAACCATGATGGTTTACCCCCGGTTCCTATAACAAACTAACGGACGTCCGTAGGATTTGCGCCATAGCAACGTTGTTATCTGTCAAAAAGTTTCATACATTTTATGTTGAAATAACAACGTTGCTATGGTGATGGACCTACGAACATCCGTTAGTTTGTTATAGGAACCGGGGGTTAATAAGTTTTAACATCTCTGGTATTCAATTTTTTTAACAAATTAAACGCAAAACCTAAAAATGGTGCTAATTTTATTGGTCTAGCAAATTTACTTTACCTAAAACGGATATAAATTCTGTTGCTATTTCTTTTCATTGGTAGTTATTTAAGAGCTATCAATACTAAAATTCACCGAATTACCCTTGATCGATATACACGCGCTTAAAACAAAATATCAATGTACCCAATAAAATCAGTAAAGATCGCGTTTAAATCTTTTCTATGTGTATAAGCAGCGTAGCTGTTCTACGTAGTTTCGTAGAACATCGTGCTTTTTCCTTATCACCTAAAGTACGTCAATGAAGTAATAGATAGATTGATAGATATAACGTTTATTTGGTACAAGTACAGAACAGAAATAAAGAAATACCTAACACAGTAAAGAAAAAATATAACAAAATAAACAAAAAAAATTGAAAATAGTAACTAACACAAAAGCAAACAAACAATGTACCAAAAGGGTCCGGTCTCAGCAAATTGCCACTCCAAGGGAGGAGGCGATGGTTTTCAGACCGCACCCTAGTGGCATCATGGACATGCATACAATAATAATAATAATAATAATAATAGGCAACTGTTTTAGCGGTCTTTAGAATTCTAAAAATATGGAGTACGAATATATTCGTAGATACATGGCTCTTTATCGATTAACACAGTTAAAATTTTAAAACGAACTAACAAAAGCTTACTGTCTATAGTGGAGTGACTTACTCTTCTCTCTTGTCACTTATTCCACACACTAATTGTCAGGGGTGCTCAACCCCGATGCAGGAGTGTTGCTTGTAACAACAACTTTAGCCACCGTTCGCCACCCCTGCAACTTTGCTCCTGTTAGCCTAAATAGGCCTTTTTGCCTATAAAATGTTTTCTTTACGAATGAACCTCTTTCTGTTTGGAGTGAAAACAATTTGAAAACTCTACTTGTTGATTAGCTTAGTTGGTGACAGACATAACAAGTTTAGCCGTGTGCTTTACATTATAATAACAAACGCGGTTTACACGGATATATTAATTAATTATATTATTTGTTTTTATTAATTTACTTAAATATTTTATTTTAAAGGACTGTCTCTTACGTCAGCCCGTACGTTTATTATTGTAACAAACACGCAAATAATTTTTCCCTATATAAGTTCAATAGTCCGTCGTCGGTTGTATTCTGAGTACAATAAGATTCTTATTTGATATCATCACTAAACAGTGAAAAAGCTCCACCTAATATTTTGCACATGCCAACATACATTATATTTTATTACCTATAATTAAACTTTACTAAAGATAACCGCCTGACACTGTACAAGTCATGCACTAAAGATTTAAGTTTTTTTATTGAAATTAGGCTATAACTATCTGTCCTATTAATGTCTAATAATTTTAACGACCTTTTTAGTTTAATAAGCATCGTCATTTTTGACGTTCTAACGTCGGTCTTCATTTAAATCGATAATGAAATGCTAAAATTATAAGTTGTAGAGTTATTATATAAAAAAACCTTGCATTATTTTTATTTTACATGTCCATTATTATAATTTTATAGACAGTTAATTAGAACGTTAGCAAAAACTGATCTATCTGACCATAAAATACGGTGGCTACGATAAAATGTCTCGTAAAATTCCAACTTTAGTGGACACATTGAAGGGTAGTTAGTGGTCGGGACGGCAGGATTTATGTACCCATAGTGCTTGGACCGCAAGTACGAATGACCCTAGTTTTTTATTTTGCACTAAACATATGAAAATGAACTGTCATTTTTTGCACGTCTAAATGGGGCTTTTTAGCCGTTTAGACCTTGACTTATGTTTGACGGATGCACTCAAACTACCACAGCAAAATTGTTGTCGCTCAAACGACTTTTATTGACAAACTAGCAGAACGTCCCGGCTTTTCATGGTTGTACCAATGAAACTACTAATGAAACTACCGGGACAAAATATAGCCTATAACCATCCTGAAAGTCTATTCTACACATCGATGAAAGAATTTTGAAATCAGCCGACTAGTCAAACAAAAAAACAAACAAAACAATATTTTCTCTTTATAATGTTAGTATAAATACACAAGATGGGGTGATTGACCTACCACCACTCTCAATAACATCTTTGGTTCTGCTTACTGTCAGTAGCTATGTAACAAAAATAGAAAAAGACCAAGTGAAAAAAATAAAAATAAAAAAAATATATATATCCTTGGACATTCCACTCAGTGTCATCTAGTCCCAAGGTAAGCAATTTAATGCTTGTGTTATGGTAACCAGATGACTGGTATGATACATAAGATACATTTTTGTAAATACATACACATTATAGATAGAAAACACCCAGACACGGAACAAATATCTGCAGAACATACAAACATTTGTCCGTAGTGAGTGAGACCATAGTGTTTCTAAATCAAGAGCAATCTGATAAAAACAGAAGAAATATTATTTTATGATCATCTTCATTGTCCACGAGTCCCCCAAACCTCTATTGTCGAAATTCGCGTGTCCGTCTGATGGATGTGTATGATGGATGGAGGAAATGAGGAGCTCATCAGCGGATCTAATTAACTACCCCACGGCGAATAACTGTTCGTTTGATTGTAATTTGTCAGTTGTTTTTGGTCCTTCTGATGGCACGTGGATTGTTTTTCTAGATATTTTTTTTATTGTGGCTAGTGCACATCTTTAGAATTTAACTTAATCCTCAGTAACGAATTGCTTTCCTTATTTACGGCTTGTACTAAGCTAATTTACTTAACGTATAGTAGCGTCTCAAGCATCGTTTTTTTAAACATATCGAATTCACTTAGTTTGTTTTCTGACTAACAGTACTAACACATTGACTATTTGCACGTACTCAGTTATACAAAAATAGCTAGGTATATATGTACTTACAAAATCAATTGATACAAAAAAATTGTCACAAGCACAAAAAGTTTAACTATTTACGCTGAAGTCTAGTGTGATTTCTAATACTTATGTATAGTCGACAAAGAAATTGGTTTACCACTTTTGATGACATCTCCCAGTAACATAATTATTCGCTAAGGATTACTGAATGACAGATTCTGACGTTGCAGGTCAATCTGTCAAGCGAAAATATCCCTTGATGTTTTGTACGTGCAAATGATATTCAGCCTTAGAGTGGTAAACCTATTTCTTTGTCGACTATACCTAAAATACGTTCATTATTATAAGTACCTAAACCTCGCTCTCAAATTAGGATCAGAATACCATTTTGTCAACGTAATAAAAACAAACCTGGCTGAATAGAGTTATTATTTTAAAAATAGAATCTTAAAAAGTTGAACAGTTTCGTGCTGTCAAAGTGACAGCGACGGCGCCGGGATGGAGACGTCAATAGGCCTACGTTTGGATAAATAAAGAAAACAAAACAAATCGTCGGTTGATTCCGAGACAGGGCGTAATTTGAAGTAAATTTTAGAGATGGGGATGTGTCATGATGATTCAGAACTTGATTTTAGCTTAGGTGTGTTAAAATACCTTTACGAAAATCTAACACTTCTACTTCCATAAGTTAAACTGCATAAGTATATGTTTTTTATACAATTATCATCATTATAGGTTCCTACCTACTTTAAAGTTCAAAATTAATGTTTTACTTGTTGATTCATTCAATATTGTCTATAAAGTCTTAAACTTTTTGGTGTGGCTTTATAAGTTAGTCATAATTTCCAAGAAATAACTAGAGCCCTCTTATTAAAAATGAAATCTTCTTATCATTATTATCTTCTTATTTCAAACCAGAGAAACGTTCTACTTATCCGACCAGCCTCATACCAAAGGGGGGTTATCTCATCCCACTACAAACAGACGTCACACACAGTCATCCACTAGGCTCATTAGCTAACGATACATCCGTTAATTTGTTTGAGTTGCAATTAACATGTCCACCTCCAACTCACATCACTAGTCACTAAGCTCTAAAAAAGTAAAACAAAATCGTTCGATTTTGAATTTTGACAGACGCTCACCGATCCTTTTAAAAAGTTACTAATCATGCTCTACCTCTCTCTTTGCTCTATTCGGTTCGAAATAAGGTTCGAAATGAGAGATTTGAATTTGGAACAATGAATAAATTAATGTTGCCAGCCAGTAATAATCGCCTATAAGTGAATACAAACAGTATAATCCATTGTTGCATGACGCTACGTTTAATATGTCTTGAGATGATGACGGTTTTAAAATAAAATCTGTAACTTAGTACATTTTTCCAAGAAAAATATTGGCTCTCTGTTCTACCATATTTATTAAAACAAGGTGTGTTTTACGATTGGCAACAAACATACCTAATTACTTACGTAAACGACTTAGCATAACATAAAAAACGAATTTACACGCCTCCATTTTGGGAATTGTTGACAAGAAATACATGTTCTGCAATCAATTGGCCGTTTTAGTATCCAATTACTAATATTTCCTTCGTCTAGAAATATAGGCTATGTCTATGTGTTAAAGTGCTGTATAATTAATTCAAACATGCATTTCCTTTAGGGAAACAATATTACGGACGTATAATTAATCGGTTCTCTGTCTACAAATGGAAATAAAGAAAGACACTTAAATTTTTTAATGAGGGAATAGCCATAAGAGTCTGATAATTAAATTGGTATCAAGTCATGTCATTCATAAAGTAGTCAATATGAATCGATTTTTACCTTATAAAATACATGATTGAGTTATTATAAAATTATAATAAGATTATGGAACTAACTGAAAGGGGAAATAGGTCTATGATGATTATAAATATCTTTATTCATTACCTTTTACAATAATAAAATGTATTAATAATTGTGACGGGTCATTGTATGTACAGAAGTACTTATGGATACATTTAGTTACCTACCTATGAGAACCTATCTATACATCTAGGTAGGTCACACACAACACATATCTTCGGTATTTTCACCCAAAATATTCCTTCCTTTGTATGAGCAAGTGGCCAACTCTGGTGACGGAGATTTTAGGCCGCCCAAAGGCCAAAATATTTAATAAAAAATTAAATTCGCAGAAAGGTGTAGCTTGAGTTTCGAAAAATGTATCTAAGTTCTAGTTAGTGAAGTAGTCAGTATAAGTAGGATTTTTATAATAATAAATGAATCACCAAAATCGTTTTTTGTTGTGCTCCAAAATTTTGGTGATTTATTATTTTTAAGCCAAGCATTCAAGACAGGAAGCATTATGAGACAAAACCTGACAAATCTCTCTTAATTCTAAACAGCGCGAGATATAACAGATTAACGTGGAATAAGAAAGTGTGGGAAAGGTTGCATCTTATCAGGGGCCTCCTCAGGGATCAATTTGAGCCATTCTATCATATTTTGATGAAAATGCTAAACAATTCATGAAATAAATGCACTTTATGAATTGCTAGCAGAAATGCTCGAACGGCCATTTTAACCCCCTAGATCATAACGCGCTTTTGCCACAATGTAAAATAGTAGATACATGTAAATTTAGAAAGAAACTACACTCTTTTGTTAGTTATATCAAATGAACCATCGCTGAATCAGACTTGAAATAAATTAGTTTAGAAGTATCTACTTATTTTATTCCGTTAGGTAGGTACCTACTGAAATTATAATAACATTAAACTTGTTTTCTTTAGCATGCTCAACTTTTTGTTTGGTTCGATGTATATTGTGTTGGTGGTTCAAATAAATAAATAAATAAATAAATAAATTTAAAGCTAATACTCTCTGAATAAAACATACATTAGTTTTATTGAATCTCTACCTTTAGCTAAAATCAAAATCAACAATATTACATGTTTATTTGTGCTAAACAATTTTAAAACCATTAATTAATCATTATTTAATACTCACGCATTTATTTGCGTAAAATACAAAGTTATCTATAAATACAAGACATCTTATCATATAACATCTATAGATATAAAAGATAGATTCTCATATTTATTTGATCAATAAAAATGTCCAATCTTGATAGCTATTTAAATTTTTGCACGCGATTTTTAAATATAAGCAAATTAATCATTCACACGTCTAATGCTTATTACAAAAATTAATTTCATTCTACAGTGAAGTGCTACAGTAATGTGTAACTTCAAAGAAAGAAAGAAAGAAATAGTAGATTGCTATACAAGGGGGCAAAGGCATTTTTTCTATGCACGAGATGGTTTATCGCGCGAGCGTCAGCGAGTGCGATAATAGTTCGAGTGCATAGAAAAGCCTTTTCCCCGAGGTAAGCACTCTGCTTTTCATTACGAATATAAGGAAATTACCAAAAAAATAGATGAAAATTTAAATTTCACACACGAAAATTAGCTATCTCGCTTTTTTTTTTTAAATCGACTAGTTTAATATTGACTAAAAGCAGCTAACGATGGCATGGCATAGCTGCGTTCCAGATTTAAAAAAAAATACTGACTGGTAGAATGGCTATAACAGTAGTAGGCATTCCACCAGTAGTTTTTTTTTGATGATGAAAAAATTTAAATAAATAAAATAAAATAAATAAATATAATATAATTAGTGCTAGAGAAGCACAAATTCGTGCAAGAGAGACATAATATCTAGCATCTGATTGAGTTAGAAGAACTTGAACACTTAGCATGCATCGACATGCCACAAAAGAAATGTCAAAAATGAAGTTGACATTTGACAGTTATTTACTTTCCTGCCCTAGGGCTGGAAAGTACTTGTTTTCCCTAGGGACAGAAAATGCTACTTTGAACCCTATAATCAGGCAACTTCGTGCGTACTTTCCGTGTATGAGTAATGAAAACGATATTTAAGTTCGCACTACATACCTACAACGTAAAACGCCCCAAACTAAATTTGATTCTCTGATTCTTCACAAAACAAAAAAAATAAATTACACAGTCTCAAAAGAGACTGAATTAACAAAACTTAGGACCTTTGTTAATCCAGTCTCTTTCGACTTTCCTGTGAAAGTAATCGTAATTCGTAAAATATGATCATCAATTCATCACTATTATTTTAGTCTACAAGAACAACAATTTTACAACAAAGTAGTATCTATAGCAGTCATCAAGTTTACCATTATAACACAAGCATTAATATAAGTTGCTTAGCTTATAACTAGACAGCGCCGTGTTAAATGTCCAAGGATATTAATTTACTTTTATTTTTAATTTATTCTATCTCTACCTATGTTTTAATAAGTTCTAATAAGTGATAGAAGAGTTGGAGTTATAATTTACTAGGTGCGCCCGCGGTTTCGCCCGCGTAAGTCCCATTCCCGCGGGAATATCTGGATAAAAAGTAGCCTATGTGTTAATCCACCTATCTACATACCAAATTTCAACCAAATCGGTCCAGCCGTTTTAGCGTGAGAGAATAACAAACATACATACATTCTCACAAACTTTCACATTTATAATATGAGTAGGATAGGAAGTAGGATTAAACGTAGGTACTGGCTAATTTGCTTACAAGAATATAAAATAAGACACAATACACAATAGGCAAGGGTGCAAAATGTGCGATTTGACATAATATCGTTACTCATAATTAAAAATTTGAATCATAAACGTGCTTGTAAATAAATTTCTGTCACGTGCCGGCTATTCAAGTTAAAATTACAAAATATTTACCATTCCTAATTACCTGCTAACTGAGCTATCCTTAACTACCTATATTTAGAACACACCTGCCCGGCTTCGCTTCGATCCTAAGTATGTTAATTCTCTTTTAATCGACAAGAAATTGTAGTTTTAAATTTACGGTTATTTATAAGGTACCTGCGGCAAATAAGGGCCACTTAATTTCAATTCAAAATATTTTCAAAATCAGACGGATATGAATGAAAAACAGGACATTTTAAGAATGTTTACTTCATAAGCAGTCTGAAAAAGTATGATTTATTTGGTTTTAATTGAAATTTATCATCAATATTGAGGTTTTTCAAAACCCTTCCTTTGGTCCTTATTAGCCGACGGTAGTTTAATATGGGCCACTTAACAAAAACATTCATTTTGTCTTTTATCATTGTAAACTCTAGCTATACTATCTCTCGCAGACTTTTAGATTGATTTTCTAGTGAGTTACGCTTGACGATTTATTTAAATCACGGAAAAAAACAGTGATGGCCCTTATTAAACTAATGAAACGAAAAGTTTGAAAAAAAAGCATTAATTGACTAAATTTGTTCAAAATTATCATATTCTTGAAAAAGTTATTAGTTTCACTACATAAAACTCAAAAAAAAAATCAAAAATAGCATAATATTTTCTTGAAAATTTTCTTGAATTGGTGGCTCTTATTAAACTTATGAAAGTTTACGTTTTGGAACTTTGCTCTATTATGTTTCCTCCAAGTTTCTAGGAGTCCTGTGAAGTATTATGTACTTATATTGGGCATACTCACTCAAACGCAAGATATACCTAATCTTTTGTGTTGTGTGTGTGTGAATGTGTGAAGTATGTGTGAAGGCCGGTTTCGATCCCACAAGCTTCAGAACTAAAGTCAAAGTAACAAAAAAAAAATTCTTTTCGTTCTTATTGTTCTTTTTGTTATTTTTGTTCTTTTTGTTTTTATTTGTTCTTTTTGTTATTTTTGTTCTTTTTGTTATTTTTGTTCTTTTTGTTCTTTTTGTTATTTTTGTTCTTTTTGTTCTTTTTGTTCTTTTTGTTCTTTTTGTTCTTTTTGTTCTTTTTGTTCTTTTTGTTCTTTTTGTTCTTTTTGTTCTTTTTGTTCTTTTTGTTCTTTTTGTTCTTTTTGTTCTTTTTGTTCTTTTTGTTCTTTTTGTTCTTTTTGTTCTTTTTGTTCTTTTTGTTCTTTTTGTTCTTTTTGTTCTTTTTGTTCTTTTTGTTCTTTTTGTTCTTTTTGTTCTTTTTGTTCTTTTTGTTCTTTTTGTTCTTTTTGTTCTTTTTGTTCTTTTTGTTCTTTTTGTTCTTTTTGTTCTTTTTGTTCTTTTTGTTCTTTTTGTTCTTTTTGTTCTTTTTGTTCTTTTTGTTCTTTTTGTTCTTTTTGTTCTTTTTGTTCTTTTTGTTCTTTTTGTTCTTTTTGTTCTTTTTGTTCTTTTTGTTCTTTTTGTTCTTTTTGTTCTTTTTGTTCTTTTTGTTCTTTTTGTTCTTTTTGTTCATCAGTCGTCAGTCGTCAGTCGTCAGTCGTCAGTCGTCAGTCGTCAGTCGTCAGTCGTCAGTCATCAGTCGTCAGTCGTCAGTCGTCAGTCGTCAGTCGTTAGTCACCAGTCACCTTGCCCTTTGCATCTGTTTTTGTGTACCAGTATTGCTAATAACCAGTCTTTGTCCTTCATTATTATCAATCGCTTCAAACTGAAATAGCAAAAAAAAGAAAGAAAATACATTCATATTTTAACCTCAGAACACGTATACACAATAAAAACAGATACAATAGAACAAGACTTCGAAAGAAGACCTGAAAGCCTTGTAATTGACGGCCGTTACTACCCGCCTTGGGGGTGGCCCTTATTAGCCGCCTGCGTCAAGTTCGACAAAATTCACTGTAAAATCATGAAAAATTTATATTTATATTTAAACTTAACTTAATCAGGAAACATGATAAATTTATGTTATATTAATAACAGCAGATTAAAAAAAAAAAGTCTATGGTACTCACAATTAATCAGTTTTCGTGGAGATTTTTTTCTAGTAGAGCGATTTTTACAAACATCGTTTAAATAAATGTGTCTACTGACATGAAGGCGAATAGGAAGGCGATACCACCGCGGATATTAGCCTTCCTAATGGTCCTCTATAATGTAGGCTTGGTTTGAGTCTAATAATAATATTGGAAGTATGTTAAAATAGAAGTGGCCCTTATTACCCGCCGGCCCATATTTGACGCACCTACCCTATTGAGTGTTTTGTTATATATTGAAATTCAAAGCGATTTTTTAGTACTTAACGCAAAATTATGCTGCCGTGGGAAATAATAAATTTCACTTCTAACATTTTACTCCTTAAAAACCATTTTTACCTATCATCTACTAAAAATATAATAAAGGCAGAATTTGATTTTTTATATAAATAGTCTTTATGGAAAAATGATTTTATATGACCGTGACAGGTTCATATGAAATACAATAACAAACTCGACTTGATCGAGTCATTAACTTATCTTTTATAGTCATTAACAAATCTTCAACATCGAACAAATAATACTACTTGATTTTTAATTTTGGTTCGTTTGCTTTGTTTTATTCATGTTAAAAAAAAGACTAAAAAAATTGAATAGAACACTAATTCGGTAGTTTAAGACATTTTGAATAACACTGTCTATTTGTAAGGGTTAACTCAAAACGTCAATTAGGTGGTATGATTAATAACTAGCTGATGAAAAATTACTCGATATGCTACGTTTTTGCTAATATCTTATAGTTCACTTGCATCTACAAAAACATATAGAGTTATTAATGAGTGGATACGAGTAATGTTGTAAGCTTGTCAGGTATTAAAGTGGTTAGAATTGCAAAGTATTTTATACATAGAACGCATGTGTTGCTAAGAAATATTTTGATTGACTAAATATTTTGATTTGATGTCTACTTTTGAGAACGCTCAAAGCATATTTATATAGGCTTTTGTAAAAGGTTTTTCTACAAGACCTTTTTTTTTTCAAAATTCTGATTGATTGTATTCAATAATATAGTAAGTACCCATTAACCATTAATCATTATTAAAGAATGTTTCTTGGTAGTATTGGTAGTACTTACTAATATGATCACAGGTCATACTTATATTATGTTAATAATTCTATTCGCCATCCTTATGGTTAAGCATTGGTTTTGGCCTTCCATAGACTCAATAAACAAACCTTTATGAATCATCTAAGGAATTTGTTCAAAAATAATACAAAAAGTTTTGATTACGAATATAATTTTATTAACAATTTTAATTTAATGACTGTAATGTAAGTCGATATCATATTTACAATTTGCATTTTTATTATACATTTTTACAAGTCTCTCGAGAGCCTAACACTAAACTAACTCATCCGTCTAATGCTCATAATAATTAAATTTACAAAATTAAATAATTAAATCTTAAGTCCATATTACTAATTAAATTTAAATGTAAGTTTACCTTAAGCATCTATTTTTGTATAAAAACATACGCTTAGTTAAATTCTAAGTTACATTTAAATTTAGTTGCAAAATAAGGACTAAATATAAATTTGTTAGCTACTAGATTATCACTGCGTGTGGTTTGAAGTCAAGAGAGCTGAAGAATGCTGTGAAAAGTCAGTATTTTCACATTTTTTGGGTTTTAATTGAAGTTATTTACCTATAATACATTTTTTAGTTTTGTTATACTGTGTGACAGGATACAAAAAAATCATACAAAAGATTATTTGAAACTTAAAATTGAATTAGGTAATTAAAATTATTACCTAGTAGGTAGGTACTGAAAATTTTCGAAAAAAAAAACAAATCACTTAAATTTTCATTTAAGTATAGGTAGTTTGAAACAAAGAAGAAAGGGTTCAGATAGGAACAACTAAAAATTCTACAAGTGCCGTTGACTTGTACTACGGTATAAAATTAAAAATTCCATACTTTAAATTATTATCAGATTTTTATATTATATAGGTACCTATACTAATTTTAAATTGTCCTGTTAATTTTCAATTTAATGAAGTGCACCAATTGAGTTTCTTTTAATAATGTCCTAGACTTTGAAATAAATGTACTAGACTTTAAAATAAGTCTAGGACAGCCTATGTCTAGGAAGTCTCAGCTAGATTAAGTTGTTTAAAAAAAATTACAAGTCAAGAAACATTCAAATGTTTTTTTTTTTTTAAATGATGCAAAAGAAGTACAGATTGTCTCTGGTCATGCCAATGATTGTAATTGGCATTGCGTGTCGCATCATTGTTCTAACTTCGATTGCTAATATCGATGACAATCAAGAGGTGTATTAAACACTTTGAATCATTAAACAAAAGGCTCAAATTGACTCATTCAATTCAAACAAGGTAATAATTTTCTAAAATACTTGTATTCATTTCTTATTCTGTCTTTTGTTACTATTTTGTAATTTGATACCTAATAAAATTGATAAAAATTGTTTTATGGTGGGCATCCACGCTACGATCAATCGTTACGATCAGACGGTACAGTTCGAACGGTACCGATAAATCGTTACGTGGATGTTGTAAAACTGTACAGTTTCGTCCGATTTTTTAAGACGGTGCAGTCGAACGGAACAGTATGAAAATTTCAATTGATTAATCGGAATCGGACGAACTGTACCGTCTGATCGTAACGTGTATGCGCTCGTCAGTTTTTATGTTCAGTTTTGTTGTCACTTTCAGAACGAATATTAATCCAACAACTGCTAAAACGTCGTCCGTCGAAGCCATCGCTGACACGTGGGCGTCGGCACCGTTTATTGTACCGTCTGATCGTAACGATTTCTCGTAGCGTGGATGGCTTGTATGCCGTGTACGATAAACTGTACCGTTCGAACTGTACCGTCTGATCGTAACGATTGATCGTAGCGTGGATGCCCACCATTAGTAAAAATGTAAATAAATAATTGACAGTCAACCGGGTAAAAAGTTTAGGCCTAAATATAAAATGTGAAAACCTTTGCACAGCATTCTGGAGTTTAAATAATAATCTTATGAGAATATTTAGTGATAATGAGAATGAATCAGCCTCAATAAATTTGCAAGAACGGGAGCACGGGTTTTGTGTTCAGGTACACACTTTCAATAGCATCTCTACTCTCCAACATAATTCTCTACATTTACAATAGCTATAACATACAACTAAAAGCTGATATGATAAATAAAATCTATATTATTGGTAAAACAGGTAAGATTTACAAATATTTAGGTAGTAAATGCTTCTCTCGAAAGCCCAATAGAACCTCGTCTCTCACCAAAACATTACACGTGGCTATCAAATAAATTATCTTAATCTGAGTAGAAGAGCATAAATTAAATTTTAAAATTAACCCTGTGATACCAGAAAAATCGGGAGATCTTTCGTTACGTTCTCAAATAATGCTCAAGCCCGTGATGGCCGACGTCGGCCGTCGCGGGACGCCTCGGCGATCGACTCTATCTACAAAATGTGCAAGTACATACCTGGCGAGACGCACTCATGCACTCGAAGCACTCGTACACTTTCAAAGTTACATAACAGACGGGCCCGCGCCCGCTCACCACATGCATCACGGAATCAGCTAAAACTAGGATAATGATAACTTTCGTCCGTATCGCGTCGCCCGTCGGCGGAAACGTCTCTAGGCCGTCCGACGGCACCGCACTGTCAGTCTGCGCTACTCCTCGTCCACGTTGATCTCGGAGTCGACCGAGTCCTCGTCGTACGTGGAGGAGGAGGCGAAGCCCCGGCCGAGCAGCGCCGACCGGTTCTTGGCGGCGGCGGCGCGGTCGCGCTGGCGGCGGTTCTTGAACCAGTTGCCGACCTGCGTGGGCGTGAGGCCCGTCGCCGCCGCCAGCTCGCGCTTCTTCGTCGGGTTCGGATAGGGGTCCTGCAGGTACCACTCGCGCAGCAGCGAGCGCGTTCGCTCCTTGAAGCAGTGCGTCTTCTGCTCGCCGTCCCAGATGGTGCGCGGCAGCGGGAACTTCTTGCGCACGCGGTACTTGTCGACGGGGCCGAGCGGCCGGCCGCGCAGCCGCTCCGCCTCCTGGTAGTGCGCCTCGAGCCACAGCGCCTGCAGCTTGGCGTGGCTGGCGCGCTGGAAGCGATGCCGCTCCAGGATGGAGTACAGCTCGCGGTGCCGGCCCGCGTGGAAGGCGACCACTGCGCGCGCGCGCAGCACGGCCTCGCAGCGCTCCAGCTCGGCGACGTTGGGGTGCGCGACCGGCAGCGACCAGAGGAAGCGCGCCAGGCGCTCCACGTCGCCGCTCTCCTCCAGCGTCTCGCACACGGTGGAGACCTGGGACGCGCTGAAGGAAAGCGTCGGCAGCGGCAGCAGCGGTGTGGGGGCCGCCAGCTCGAGCGGCGCGGCGCCCGGCGTGGCAGGTTCAGCGCAGGCGGCGGAGTCGGCGCGGTCGGGCGCGGCGGGCCCGCAGCGCGCCTCCAGCAGGCGCGCGTGCAGCGCGGCCGTGGTGGCCTCGTCCCAGGAGCCGCGCATCGGAGCGAGTGTGCGCGGCGACGTCGCGCGCGGTGTGAGCTCGCGCCGCGTCGCCCGGGGGCGGGTCGGGTGCGCGCGAGGGATTGGCTATCGGTTACCGCGCGCGGGGCGCGCTGGCCAATCGCGAGCGTCGCCCGCCCGGGGGCCGGATGGCCGCGGCCGCGTATCCGACGGGCGCGTTTAACGAGGGCCGAGGGGCGCGGCCCCCCCGCGCCGCCATGATCCGTCACGCACACCGCGCCGCGCGACTCCGCCGACGCCGAGGCCCGCGAGCGCCGCTGAGCCTCGATCGATTACCTGCAGCCCGCAATTAATAGCCTCCGTGCGCTCATCCGTGTGTATTACCCGCCCCGTGTTTGTATTACCTATCGCCGATCACCGATAGATCGTAATTTCGCCCGTGATTGCACGTCCACCTGTCGGCATGTCCGCGGACTGATTGATTTACTAACCTAGAACAAACATATTAAAAGTACATCAACGCCATTTTCCAACTTGGTATGCACACCACCCAACCAGAACCGAATAGATAACATCGTGCCGTCCAACATTTCTCTTTGAATCAACTCTACCTAAAATTTTAACGGCTTCCTACCTTCCTTTTTAAAAAGTTAACGAACTACCAAACCACCCATTCTTCGGTTTCAATCAGTCACAATGATCAATACTTATTCTTAACTTTACAAGAAACCTCATACTTCGGTACAAGAAACTCACTTATATAAACATCATACCTAAAATTCCCAATAGTAGCAAGGATCAAGAGCGGTGGGGCGGCGTACCGCCGAGCGAGATTTCAGCCTGAAAGCCTTTCGAGAGTATTAAGTTATTGAACGGCAAACCACACCCAAGCGGCTGTAACGCTACACAGGTAGCCCCCACCGCCCCCTCCACCCCCCAGCGACCCCCCGCGACCCCCACCCGGGGGGCTCGCGTTACTGTGAACCATTACGTGTAGCGAGAAGGATATTATTACGACCAATATGGATTTATTTTCGGCGAACGCATGAGAGTGTAATTATATGCCTGTTATTTAGGGTGGCGGCTTCGCTCTACATTTGAATGTTCGTGATTAATAAAATTTTGAATTGTAGCGTTTTCAGGGATCTTGTTGGAACTTTAGCTACTATGATACTGCCTTTTCACATACACACGATTCACAATTTTGAGTTACCTACCTTACTAATGAATGTTTTACTTACCTTTATGTCACAATATGTAAGTAACAAGACGTTCCTTTTTACACATTTTTAAACAAAGAAAACAGTACACGTACCTTAAAATATTATTCCCGGAACAGCACACGTAGTAGATCCGGGGCCAGGATTGAGTTGTTTCAAGAGATTTGCCCGCAATTTGCATTTTTGTGCCGTCGGGAAGCTTTCGATTTGATTACCGCATCCGTTCGCGATAATCCCGCTCTGGAAAAAGGTTGACGATCTCTGCAAAAGGTTTAGCATCGCTGAAAAGGTTTAGACTGAAAATGTTGATTACCACTGAAAAATCGCTCTTGCAAACAGAGTTGTACTTATGTTTTAATTATAAATTGTTTATCGTATTATGAAAAGGACAAGAACTGTTTAAGTACTTAGCACATTATTTTAGAATGTTAGCTATTGCTAATATATATAAGGTATTTATGTATTTATTTTTACTGACATAATATTTTTATATGCAGGTATGTGTACTTATTAAAATATTAACAAAATATAGAATAAAATATCATGAAATCATGAGGTAAAGTTTTTTGGATAGGCCTCTACCTATCCAAAAAACTTTACCTCAGAGAGTAGTCAGAGGTAGCTAGCTGTTGATGAATGTGCGCAAGTACCTACCTACCTTTGATATTCTGGACTTTTAAATCTATTCCTAAAGAAAAGATACTTATCTCTGCTTTTAAAGTACCTAAATTTTTATCCTTATTTAAATCAGGAATGGAGTTTATATCCGAGGGAGTTCTGAGTGAAAAGTTCTGGGAACTTTTACCGGAGTTCTCAAGTGAAAGGTGAACAAAGAGTAACAAAGGTGAACAAAGCTTAGACAAAATAATGTCATGGAATTTATAACATTCCTTCGAATTTATTATTTTCAATTTTCGACAATTTTTGCATGTTAATGAATTAAGGTAGGTATACATCTATCTATAACCCATAGGTACACCACAACTTATAGGTACAATATTAAACGTACCAGCGCAAAGTGGCCCAACCTCCCCGGTGTGATACTCGGATCGTGTTCCGAAGCCTTCTGTTCCCCCCTCTCCCCCCCCTCCCGATCGATAGGGGGTAGGGGGTAGCTTTGTTTGGATGATATAAAATCTCCAGGGGGTGTGGTCTCGTCATCTCACGATTGCTTCGCCTGGGCCATTACTATGATTTATCTGAGTATTCTCTATTGTAGTTTCTTTTTGGTTTACAATAATGGTTTGGAATCTTTGAGATGATTTAATGTTCGAAGATTTGAGAGATGGGAATGGAATGATATTTTAGATGATTGCAAAAATGTTGACGTTATATTGAGACTACGGTTTGCGCTTAGTTAATTCAATTCTTTATTTTTTTTTTTTTTTTTTTTTTTTTTTTTTAGTTAAAGTAGTTAAATGGGCCACGGCTGACCGCTGGTGACATTACCATCCTAATTCTATCTTTGATAAGGCAAGGGCTTATAAAAAAACATCATTAAAGGAATAGTTATGCTCCTTGTTTTTCACGACATGCATAGATGGCATCGTTCCCTATTTGATTAGTTAAGTTTCGTCATAGCGAAAGATTTCACCATAAACTTATATTATAGATAGATCTCCAAAATATTGATTGAGTATATTCTTCTTACTCTTACTCATTTTTCTGCAAATATTTTCATATTTTTACCGGGTCTTGTAACAGTCATCTGGTCACCACACACAAAGTTGCTTAGCTTCGTAATAGATGACGTCGTGTTAGAACGACTAAGGATATTCTAAGGATTTTCTATTATCTCATCATTACTTTACAGTCCATCGTAATTTAAACTTGGACCGTGATAGCCATTCGAAATCCATAATTCCCAATGGTTATGGTTTCTATGACCTGCCCAATGCCCATTGTTCAACATATTCCATTGGACTTTACGTTGAAGATAAAATGTCGCGTATCTGCAGTAGCGTAATGTATTGCCAATCTTCGGTACAGCTTTGAAGATGCGAGGTGAGGCTACATTACATATTAAAGCATGCAACAGCACGTCTTTAATTTACTATAGATACTTAGTATTATTTTATCTGTGCTATAGATATCGGTTAAACTTTAATCCAAACGATACTTAGGTACTTACTACAAAACAATTTGTGATAAATCTAGATCCCTAGCAACATAGAATGAGCGGGCTTATCCCCAATATCTTCATGTTTAAAGCTAACAGCTATGCTGACGCGTGCTTCCTATGTACAAATTCAGAAGCTAGGCCACACTTTCCAGAAAGGTCTATCATTACCCGCAACGGCATAGAAGTGATCATTGTCTCCGCAATGCCTAAACATCGCATTGTTCGCTGTTCGCTGTTCGCATTCCGAATCCCACACGCGAAATACCACAGAATATAACTAACTATACAAAGTATCACTGTACCGTATCTTGTTTAGGCTTTTCGGTCTTATTACAATAACAAAATATACCTGGTTTATCAAAACCATGGTATAAATTACCCTTCCGATTCAATAACGTTGACTGACCAATTTTTTTCTTATCTATGGTCCCGCGCAATTGTATTGTGATTTAAACCACCGCTAAACTAAGGATCGCCTAGGTTTAGCATTAGACCATGGTTTAGTGAAAAACCATGACAAACTAGGAACAAACTTAATTTTAAGTTGGTAGAGCTTGCTTGGTAAGTATAGGTAAGTAGATACAGCTTAATCAAAATTAAAAAGACGAAAACATTTTGAACACGGTGGCCCTATGCCGATTCCTCGGGATGATAAACTAACCACTATAACTAAGTAACTTTGAATAAATGAAACGAAATCTCATCTGTACCAATCTTGAATTCAAGAGCTATAGATATAAACCTCATTTTACACTACAGTCCGAGTCTTAGTGATACAACCATCCAACTCTCTGTCGTTGAGCAACGAAATAATAAAACACGCTGAAACGACTCACCGCGCCGAATACAATATGCTATTTTGCATTTGTGAATTTGAAAGTAAAATCTGTGAAGCTACTGTGTCGCAACATAGTTGGTATATTTACCATCCGCAAATAAAATTCTGCGCGAATTTGTACCTTATGTGATGGAATTAACCCTGCTAGCCCGCGGTGGGTATTTGAGACCGGCACGCGGTAATCTGGTGTGACAGACAATGCGTGATACGTCATGAGTGCAGTTTACGATCGCGAGGTATCGCTAGCGACTTGACACTCGCTTAGCAGGAATGATTTGTGAAGGTTTAGCCTTCGATGGGAATTGATCATTCTCCATGGGTAATAGCCGTAAGGTGAGATTTGTTGTAAATTGTATTGGTTGTAGTCGTAGAGTATAATGTAATAGTTTATGGCTTCATTGACCTTATGGTGAAGAGTTATGTTACGACTTTAAGTTATTTTTTTCAAATTAACTTAAGAGATTGTGATAGATAATACAAATTCAAAGCGATCAACCAGCGTAGATATGTACTTGAAAAAAACCTAAAATAATGAATCCAAAAATACCTTTATTATCTTCTATAACAAACGAAATGAACATAACAAAATGTCGTTTGATTTTCGATTACAAAGCAAATTACGGAGTCAAAGCTATCAATAATTGAACGGTCGACCGCATGGTTGGACAAGAATGGCAGAAATGAGAACGAAATGATCACAGAGACCGTAACCCTTCAGCATGGTTAGTTAGGCCGGTCTCTGCGACCGCTGGAAAGGGTTACGGGTAATCACACATGAAATGATCAGAACAGGCTATTCAATGGGAGGTACATCATAAAGATTGATTTATTATTGATCTGAAACTACAGAATATCTAGTTTCATTAATATTTTGATAACAAGTAAAATATCAAAAAATTCGGAACTACAAATTTTACTGGATGTCTGTATTAATTCCTAAAAGCTTGAGTGCCTGGGACTTTGTCAAGATAATATTTTACTATACTTAATTTCTTGAAGCGAGCTAATAGGAAGAAAAATAAAATCACGTAATAGGTCGTCGAAAATAATTGTCTATTTTGTGATTGGCTAGATTGTTAAATCAATTGTCAATAGTCAAATCTAGCCAATCCAATTATTTTCGACGATCAATCACGTGCGCTTATTTTCCTTCCTATTAGCTCGCTTTAAGAAATGAAGTATAGTAGCCCTTACTTACGTTTGGTGGTTTATAATATGCTGGGCCAAAGTTAGTAGATACTTTTACACATTCTCGTGATGAATAGACTGAATTGTGGTCTAGGCTAGAGATAGCCACATAACTATATTATGTAGCTATAGGCTAGACTTCTTTGATCCTAGTGCATCAATATTCAGATTCCGTGTCCGTGTGAACGGCGTATTGTCCGCGCCTCCATTGTGGAACACCCACAAAGGATAGTCTTCCGCAGTTACGCAGCGTTTTGTTGCTGATGCTGCAGGTAATGAGATGACAGCGGTCTGTTCGTTCGTTCGTGTGAGCAAGCCAACTCTGGTGACGGAGAATTTAAGCCGCCGAAAGACCTCCGTCATTAGCGACGTTAAAAGCCGGGACCGACAATTTAATGTGCGTTCCGAAGCAAGGAAGCGCTCAGATAATAATACCACTTGCGGTCCCATCCAAGAAGTGACCCTTTCTTGCCTGCTTCTTTCCCTGGTGTAGGGAATCGCATTGGAAAAAGCAATAAAGTCAAATTCATACTTTTCATTTACTATTTTACTTTTTTTATTTTTATATCAGTCATCCGGTTACCATAACACAAGCATTAAAATGCTTACCTGGGAACTAGATGACGCTGTGTGGAATGTCCAAGGATATTTATTTATTCTATTTTTATTTATTTTTCCCTTCAAACTATTCCCGCTAACTCCTGTAAACTTAGACCTCTTTGGAAGTCCACATAGCCCAGCAACCTCCTTTGTTCGACGGCAGTTTACCAAAAGCAATTTCATGTTTTACACGCGTAAGAGACAGTATCATTGTTTCTGTAGCTTCGTTGTAGTGCCTTCAATGCGCAACAATAATTCCTAAAAAGTAAGTATCATGAGATGCATTTTCAGAAAAAGGTACAATACTACTTCTAAGAATAGAATAGAATATTCTTTACTAATATTAGTCACTGTATAATTTTTTATCATAAAAATAAGTCAAGAGAAATGACAAAAATGATAGCAGAAACAAAAAAACTGATGGAGCCCTGGAATTCTGTAGCGCCGTAGCGCTAGCACTGCGTGCTTTACAGCGCTACGGCGCTACCACTTTAATTTCTTAGGTATCTAAACCAAACTTAACAAAACGTAGTAAATTTTATTCTTTTAACCCATTACTGAACTTTGATATGGGTTAATAATTAATAACGTTTTGATTGATTATTCTAAAAATAAAGGAAACTACGGTGCGACAGCGATACGTCAGCAATACCTACGACAGGGCCACTATCATTTTGACCCTTAACAACTGATCGCCAAACCGGAGGTCCGTGGTGACGAACAAAGAACGATTCCCTAGACCATTACCAGCCCTCGCCGTCCATCATGAGGTGATCAGTTTATGTGACGCGGCGGCTTGCGGTCAGCATACTGACTCACAACTCCTTGCTTTTATGGAAGACAAGACGTCTGAAATAAACAGGTAGGTAAAGACCTTTACCAGATGATTTTACAGCAAACTATGGCTACACTGAACGTTTTGAACCATATTTATCTTGAGGTAACTTAGAGAAAAGACACATTGAATACGGAATAGGTCTGTCTTTTTTATAAAACGACTTATCCTAATAACTAGATTTACTAATTCTATTTGCTACATCACACAATTTATACCTACTACAATAAAATATATAGCTTAGCAAACCTTTTCATTATCATGATGCCAAACTCTATAGATGATCCTACTGACATTCATTTTGAGCTTGACTTCCTAAATAAACCACACTAACTAAACTTGCAAAAGTCTCAGAATACGTTCAGAAATCGTCAAGCTTTACACCGCATTAGTTAAGAGCATTAACATGAGCAAAACAAACCGACACACACTATTTGACGCCGTAACGATAATCCGGGGGGTGCGTGTCCATTTGCACACGACTTTTCCTATAGGACTTTACATACTGGTATTAAATAACATCAGTAAAATGTTGACTGATTAAGTAAGTAAGAAAGGAGGAAAAAAAAATTAAATATTTACATCACTAACACTATATATATATAATTAAGGTAATATGAAATCATAAGCACACAGTTTTACCGTCTATTTTAAGAATCAGATTAACTTTCTGATTTGATAGTGTCCAGTCATAGCTGTTTTGAGCCTGTGGGTCTTTAAACAGCTATTACGTATTATAAAAGTTGAATTCTGTAATATGTAATAATAAGAGGTATTTTAAGACCCAAAGAGACTAGTTACCATAAGAACAAGTCATAAACGGAACAAGTGATACCTTTTAACTCCTATACTGGGCTATACTCAATAAAATAAGATTTAATTCTACCTTTGAAGATATTAATTTACAACAATATGATTCTCGTATTGCATATAACAGTGGATACAAGTGTGAAGCTACAATTTCCCCCGTATACCTACCCCTTGTTGCATTATCATTCAATAAGCCTAATGTCTTGTAACAACACCACAACACACCATAAACACCACATACATTTTTAATGTATTTAAATTATTCAAGAAAACATACACTTTCATATAATATTTTTCAAATTCACAATACCTACAATATCTTGATTAAACTGTTAGATTAGTAACAACTATTTTAAAATTAAAATTTAACAGCAGATGCTAAAAACTTTTTACTTCTGCTGATTTTAAAAATAATTGATGTAAACATGGTGAAAATTAATTATGGTTCGATTAAGTATAAGAAGTTTCTAAAGAAACTTGAAATATAGAAACAATCACAAAGATTTGTAATACCTACGATTTGATTTTAGATTGCTATGTAAGATCTAGTTTTAAATCTATATCTATAAAAAAGTCTTCAGTTCTAAACACAAACGTTTTTTCTATAATCCTGTATGTGAACCATTGTGAACCATATGAGTGGGTTTATTTCCCCCAAAAATAAGCTTAAAGCAAACATAAACATTATTTTAGTAACCCGATGAGCTCCTACAGCCGATTAGTAGCACCCCAGTTTAAGGGCCCCCGCAGACGGCCGACTTTTTGTAGGTGGAAAAATCGGTCGAAAAATAGAACGTACTGACAACAATAGTGCAACGCACACGACCTACAAAAAGTAGGTGAGAAAAAAGTAGGTGGCATTCCGACCGACCCGACACCGACTCCGAATGTGTAGGTCGTTTAGTGAAGCGCTTTTCGGAATAAGTGATAGAGCTTACTCCGCAAGTGGACTATTTACTCCGAATTTTATTTGCTTAGGTACCTAGGTACACTTCTGGTAGATAAGTAGGTTCAATCATTCATAATTATAATTTATTGTTATTGGATTAATAATAATAATATTACAAGTAGGTACTTACCTAACCATGTAATTTATTAAGTACTTATTGTAATTTAAAGTAATTTCAACGAATTCCGCGGGAATATCAGGATAAAAGTAGCCTATGTATAATACCATGTCATTAGCTACCTATATCCCAAAGTAGGTATACAATAGGTTTTGTAGTTTTTTCGTGAAAGAGAAATAACCATACATCCATACTCACAAACTTTCGATAAGTAAATTATAGTAGGAATTTTCGTAGGATTAGTAGAAAGGATTATAACCGAAGTATATTTCGGCTGCATTATAAGAAAAGAAAGCTAGGTAGTCTTATCTTCTACTATATTATCTACTTAATTATCTTCCTTTGCAAATCCACCGTTCTAGTATTTTTCGATGTTGTCCCCTCACTAGCCACCTACAAAGTGACGGTCGTGTGCGTTGGAGTCGGTGACAAAGTAGGTGACAAAATCGGTGGAAAAAGCGACCTACTTTTCCACCTACAAAAAGTCGGCCGTCTGCGGGGGCCCTAATTGTGAACTGCAAATGGATTGCTCGTTACAATAATGTTACAATAAATTAAAAATCTTGTAGGTTTTTCTAGACTTTTAGAATCTATACAGAATGATTCAGAAATGAGAAAGGTAAAGTACCTAGGTACCTAATCTAAATTCATATAATAGCATACTAAACTATAATGAGATATTGCCTAATAAGTAGGTGTATGTCAACACATCAAAAGACTTCGATGGCCAACACAGATGCACTACTGGGGATCAACGAAAACGAAGTTTCGTGACAATTATCGTTGTCTGCTTATTTTTGTTGATACTGAATTCGTAACAGTTCATCAATTGTCAGAAACTTCGTTTACATTCATGCTCCAGTACGGTCTCAGCTCTTTTAATGTGTAAAAGATTGTTAGCTGTCCAAGAGGCGTGGACAAATCCCACAGCGCAGTGATGGACAGCTGACAAGCACGCAGGGGTGTGTCGTGTGCGTGTGGGACATTTTGTTGTAATATGTTGGAAATAACATCGGAAGCAATTTTTGTGACCTACATTATTACAAACTCTGATTAGTCTTGAATCTGTTACATAGACTGAATCTATACTTTTACTTATTACTAAAGGAGGTAAAGTTGTTTTTTTTTTGTTTTTTTTTGTGGAGGGACATCTCCAAGACTACCTTTAATTTCTTTATTTTTTTACACATTTAATTTCAAAAATTCTTAGAATGACAGGCCGTAAAAACTGAAGTTATGTCAGTTTATCTTGGTAAACTGTTATTAATGTTGTATCCGCCAACATAAGCTGACCCGTAAATTGACACGAAACTTCGCTTACGTTGATCTTAAGCTGGGTATCCACTATGTTCGCGAACATCTTGCGCTCCGCGCTCCTGCAACCGCTCTGATGGAGACGGTACGCGCATCTCCACATGTGTTCGCTCAAAAACCGACAGCGCGCGGAGCGCGGAGCGCGGAGCGCGAGCGTGGGAGCGCGGACGTATCCACTATGTGGAGCAGTTGCAGGAGCGCGGAGCGCAAGATGTTCGCGAACATAGTGGATACCCGGCTTTACGGCCTCAGGTTCTCATAAAAACGTAAAATTTCTACATACGAGTAAGATTATTAAGTCAGGGTTGCATGGAAGCTGCAATCCGCTTAGTGTCTTGATTGACAGCTCTGCTCGGGGGTGATTATTTTGCAACCAAATGTAAATAAACCCACTGCTTAATTAATCCGGTGGGATGTTTTTGTAATGGATGTGGTGTAAGTTTTTATTGGCACTAACAATGTGTGAAGGATTTGGACAAACTTTAAACGATACTATGGAGAAATGTCAGCAAACATTACCTCATGTCATACACTAGCACTTACTTGACGACCTCTGTGGCGCAGTGGACTCAGGCCCGGCTCTTACTTGTGTAGTGTAATTTCACATACTTTTTACTACAAATATTCCAAATATTTGCCTTATTTTACAAATCAGTCAGTAGCGGTCAACCATCCATTGAAAACTGACCATGCGCATATGCATAGATACGGCATACGCTTTGGAGCATAATAATCGATGACAAAACTTGGCACGCTTCTCAGTATTGTGACCATTGGTTTCAATGTGATCTTCTAAAAGCCTCATTGGATACAATAAGCATATGCGGAGATAAGCGCCTGGAGAGATGAGTCGGTATAAGCCGTTAAAAGGTGTCAAACAATGGTATCGCATGCTGAAGGCATACGCGCTGAGGCGGGTGGAGTGTGGTGTCAGTCTTAAGAAAAAACGATTAATTAATAGGGCTAAAAATATATCTCAAATCTAAATATAGGTTAAACAGCTTCTTAAAATTAAACTTCCTGAGATCTACGAGTATATGTATATACCTTTAGTCCATCTATATACTCCCTACCCTATACACAACAATGCCAATCGTATCCAAATTACCATTTAGAGCAAACCTATCGAAACTGGTTTTTCGACTGTTTTCTCTAACAACTGCGAATTTTTACGCCCATGATTTGTATACTGTTAATGTATAAAAATCCCGCCCAGGTATACGGTTAATGTATAAAAATCCTTTAATTCCCTTGCTTTAACCCTACTTTTATGTGTGGGATGTCCAAGGATATTGATTCATTATAAAAACGCCTCAGCTCACACCATAAGTGGTAACTTCGCTCGGACACCTCCTTACATCTCAGTAATCCGTATTGTCACGCATCACGCGCCGACGCCTGCAGGTACAGCTGACCACTCATCGATGCATCCCCTGACACCATGTTCTGATCTGCTTCTAAAACCCAAGTCCAAGAATAAATTAATATGAAAAATATGTTTATATTACTGCGACAACCAGGTAAAATACAATAATTTAAATTGTTATTATTAAAACTCAATTGAGATGTTAGGGAGAATGTGTGTTTCAATCTATCTATACTAATCAAGTGAAAGTTCTCTTGAGTGAAATTTGAATAACAAAATATAAAAGGCTAGTGAAGGGTCTATAAATAAATAAATAAATAAAAAATAAATAAAAGGTCAAGAAAGATAAGCCAAATAGCAAATTAACATTTTCTAAACTTGACCAAAACTTCAAGAAAATGTCAATTTGGAAAATGTCCCCACCTACGTTCATACGTAGGTATGGACATTTTCCAAAAAAAGGCCCCGATATCTCCCCTGATGCTCCTGATGGTAAATGACTATGCAATAGAGGGTGGAACAAGCACACTTAAAATTCACTTCACTCCTGATTTGAGAGTGCTAAATTGACACAACCCCTCACAAATCCTATGTGACGTAAAATCTAATTACTAAATGTTATCGTATGTACATTCAATTGTAACAATGTTCGTAGGCGTTAGTATAAAACAGTTATCCTTAAACATTTAAAATCTCCGATAAGTCTACGGAGTAGCCTAAGGTAGCGAAATGTAGAGCACCTACTTTACCAAAAACACAATGGTTCTAGAAAACTATGAGCATTTTTGAATATTTATGTTTCAATCACATTTAAATAACAAGTAGACCGATTGGAATGAATGTAGAGAACGATAATGTAGGTCGAAGTCAGGAGATCTTCATAGGGTTGACTGCATTTGAGGTACATGGTTAAATGTTGAGAAGATGATTGCTCTGAGGTTAAATGTGACCATCTTCCTACAACAAACTCCCCCTCCAAACTAGTTTACGGCGGTTTTACATAGACTAAAGGTCGGATTAAACCGGTTTCATCCGGAATTATCCTCTAATGGGGGTAATTGGGCGGAATAACTGCGTTAGTAACCCGACGCCCGCTTGTTTAGCTAACGATCGGGAATCGATTTACACTGTTTAAATAAATTACCGAATTAGCCACGGAACCCTAGAAAGTATCACGTTGCCTTCCTTATTATCTGTAAGGATCACCAATAAAATAATCATGTCTTGTACTTATCTATTTTTATCTGTATTACTGTCTGGTTCATCTAGGTAGAGCTCCTTTAAAAGATTACATTTTTTTGTGTTTTAAGTACTACGAATAATACTTACTTACCAAGCCTTTGGTTTGAAAAAAGATTACTTATATGGTTATTTTACTTATTCAAATCGTTTTAAATCTGGTTTGCAATTAGGTACCGGTCTATTCACATAAGGAATATAACGCACCAAACGCCTAAGGCATTCAAAAAGTCAATGAAATTGAACAAAAGCATAACCCAATTTCACCCCCAGTGATACATACCTACCTACAACGAATCACATTACTAAAATATCATATTTAAAAGTAACTTTTCACACCCTTGCAATATGGCCGCCCTACATAATTACAAGTGACAATGGAACAGTGGCGGGGTAGGCAGTTCGGTTTCCTGCAATGGCCGATGTTACATTTTATTTTAACTGATCGACAGATGCAGGGTATTCGAATCACAGTTGGAGGCTTTGAACAATCGTTATTGTGTTAGTTATGTGTAGAGCAAATCATGAAATAAAAAATACTTTCACTTATTTAGAAAGTAGATTTTAAACTGAAAACAAAACTGATACTATGAAATTGAGTCGTTGTGCTTTAGAAACTATTGACGTAGTCCTAATATTTATTTATCATTCATATTATACTCTCTAAATGTCCATTATTAACTATTTAGTAAACTAGGTTTTTTTTCTTGTTTTTAAACATATTAAGTAGGTACCTTTAGTTTACTCTGCTGATTTCCTAAAATAATATGAATGGGTACTCGTAATAATCTCAAATATACTCGCCTGCTTATTTTTATACATATCAATTATTCGTTGGACTCAAAACCTTTTTAATCTAAACCTCAAATCAGATTATGTCTTTTGTGTATAAATATTAAAGTTCAATAGTAATACGAGATGTATCCTCGTATAGATAATTGTGATTCGTATGTGGGTAGTTCGGTTTACAAGTAACGTGATGCTTGGTGATTCGATCACAATAGTCCTGTCTGGAGGAATTACCGAACAGACTGATAAAATGATTTGGGCTTGCGATATTACAGGTTTTTTTATTAATGGTCTTTTAAAACATTTTTTGAAAAGGGAAACACAGTAAAGTGTCTGCTAAGCTCTCACTTTGGGGCTAAATTATGATGAGTGATAAAATTTTAATTTTTCGAAAATTTAAAGTGTTCTATTTTTGATCTGATGGCGAAATAGATCTGCAAAAATATGTTCCTTAGAGAACCTATTATTTTCTTTATAGGTGCCGTTATTTTTATGAAATTAAAATCATTTTATATTCAGTCATTGTTTTTTATTAAGTACTTCAAAAAAGACAAAAAATATAAGTAAAGACATGATTTATTAACAAAGTAATATTTTTATGACAAATCTTTAAAATTACCAAACGTAAGCACTGTTATATTAGGTAGAATCACTGTACCATAACAGTACATAAAGCATTTTATAGTTTCTAGTGTAACAAACTGTGCGTAGTTAAATGAGGCACCGTCCGTGTCCTATCCAGATCTTCGTAGTGATAACATTTAATACGAAGTGCTATTGAGATGTACCTACCAACGCGTGTGAATGCTGCCTATTTATTTATGCATCACACTTACATTTGATACACTATATTCACACAATGTCGCAGTTAAGCACTACCTCTATTAGTGTTTCTGTATTCGGGCCTTACCAAATCCTATCGTGTTTGCTATTCTGTTTGCTATATTATTTATTATTATGCAATAAACTATTTACTTACGTTAGTTTTTTATGAAAAAGCAGTGTCACTAAATAATTGTTTATTATTATTACGTGATTATTATAATTTAAGTATATCAAACACTACGTCAGTCAGTCATCAAGCACTAGAAAGTATCTATCTAATAAAAACTTTTAGCTTTGAGCTTTCAAAGCTTTAACGAATATAACAAATGCAATTAGCCTAAAATTTTCATAATGCTTTGTTCATGATCGCTCTTTTATTTAAATCATTTTGTCAAAATTATTACATGACTATTTTAGACTACCACTAATTTGTCTAAGTTAGTCACTGCTTCATAACTTCCATATTCCATTCACACGGTGATTTAAATTGTGCAAGAAACTCTTCCTGTAATGTGTTTACACAATTATTATTCCTAAAAAATGTGTCTTTAAGTTATTCCAAACAATACCATTGAAAAATGTTCTTGCCATTGTATTATTCGTTATTGAAAGGCTTGGGAAACTGGGCGATTAGGCACATTTTAAGCCGCTCGGTATTATGCAACAGAAGCTGCTACACTTTTTTGGATACCCTTTCACTTTACTTTTTAAAATGCAGTTCTCTAGTAATTATGAAAAGACATCAGTTAAATAAAATAAATTAAAAGTGAGCAGCATTAAAAAACAAACAATAAGGATTACATATTTTCTAATTGTAATTAGTTGTTAGTACATAAATCTTTTGATGGAATTTATTGTTTCACGACTGTTTTTTTTTAATAATATGTTACGAATTAAATTGAAATATCTATAATTATAACATTTACAAATTTATTAGAATATTCGTAGAGGTTCGTAGCACCCTCTACGAATAAGGACTACTTAAAGACATGAATGAAAAAAACATTCATTAGGTATCTAATACAAAATCTATTTTTAATTTTTTTAAGGTTTGTTTTTTGGTGCTGCCAATTATGATTGATTATGTTTGAAAGTAATTTAACCCAAAGAAGGGGAACATTAACAAAATAAAAATAAACATACACAGTGGCTGAAATAAATTGAACAAAAAACAACAACTTCTGAACTAACGATCTCTCTGTCTATCTTTAAAACTAACGTGTAGCACTCTACAATTAACCAGCACTCAGTTTCGCAACACGTTAAAAGTACCTCTAGATTTCAAATGAGATTGCCACAATTCTTCGCCGAAGTGTTGAGTTGAAGCATCACGTCTCATTCAGTTTTTTATGCTTATGTATGTTATTGTAACAAAGTTCATGTTTTATATATCTACTTCTTTTTAAGAAGTTTAATGAAAACATCGCGAAGTAATCCGTTGATCCTTTGTGGTGTACGAACGGCGCGGGCGCAGGCGTCGTGGCGAGGCGATCGCATTGTGGTATCGTTGTGAGATCGATATCTTGGAATAATCCCCACTTTTGGGTTTATAGGGTAGCCATTAGTTGTAATTTTTTTGGGAAATAACTTTTAATAATCTGCCTCAAAGCAAACATGTATTTCTTCCACATTTCAATTGATTGCGTTTTAATTAAGTCTTATTATTGCCATCAACATTTTAATATTTTTAAATACTAGATTTAGGTTTATCTACCTAATTTAAGCAACTATATTTAATTGAATAGATACTCATATTAATTTTCTACTCTAAAAAAGATCAGATTTGAGGTATAAAATAAAAATATTTTAACAATCTACTAGAAAGTAGTACCTATAAAGTGTGGAATGCCAGCCATTTCTATAGCGCCACAACAAAAGATCGCATTTAGAAGCATTAAATCCATTAATATCAATCAAAATGTCCAAAATTATTCATAAACCATGGTGTTATCATCGAATGGCGTCAATTTTGACACCAACGGCTGCACACAAAAACATACACCATTTATTATTTGTGTATTATTCCGAGTAAATAAAGAGCGATGCTTTGTCCCGGTGTCATTGTCAGTTTATTCCCGGGAATATTATTCCCGGGGTGCATTGTGCGAGTGTCCGCACGTATCGGGATTAGAGAGAATCGCGGGTAGTTGGTGACAAATATTTGTGATGCTGATATCATTAGAGGTGATAGACGCTACTTATAATGGCGGTGAATAAATATGGTGCTCTGAGGGTTAGATGTTTAATCCCATCAAACAGAAATACATTTCAATTGTAAATATATTTGAACCTACCAATTTATAGGTACTAATTTATATGATTCTGGAAACACCATGAAACGTACTATCACAGATAAGTGAGTTGCCTAGCCACTAACACCGATAGGTTTATGGTACCCCACCCGTCTAAACTCTAACCAGAGGTCGTTGTTAAGTAATTGTTTATCTAGGTAGGTACCTACCTATGTGATCTACATGTCTACGTATGTGTAGTTATTACAATATTTTGCTTTCTAATTTTACTAACTTAGGTACCGTACCAAAATAAAGTTATTTTATTTTTATCAAATCAAGATGTGGTATAGTTCGTAAATAAGCTGCAATTAATACTTTATCTAAAACTGAACAGTGAATTAAGAACTTAATCCTAAACACATTCTTCGAAATAACAAAGCCACAAAGCCCTATGCAGAAGTCATGGTAAATCCAAGTAGGTGATTCACATGGCTCCATATCTTATCGCCATTATCCACTAATCCCCACCAACTTAAATACTCATAATCCATAATCCCCAAAACTATTATTTTCAATGAATGAATTTGGTTTCGAACAGAACAGGAGCTGTCAACTAAATAAGAGCGCGTTTAAGTCTTTTGTTAATGAAATTTGGACCCTGTTTGTAAGAGGTTAGGGTGCTGGAAAATGATGCAAGGAGTAAATGTAGTTTGGGGTAAGTAAACACAGATTTCATAGAAAGTCTCTGTGTCAAACTAGGTTAATGCTTGCCAGGGATTAGCCGTAGCACGTCCGGCATCGATAACTTGCGTGTTTCGTACAAAAGAAAATATTTTTTTTGAAAATAATGTAGCAAAACAAGGCTTTGTTGCATCCGGAAGGACTAGGAATTAGCGCGTTGGAACAGGCAATAGAATCCCCTAGTTTTAAGAACGTGACATGTCTAAGTGGTCTTATGATCTTATTGAATAAAATATTTTGACTTTTTTTTTTTTTTTTTGACTTTTTGGTTGGTGCGGTAATTAATAATATTGTAACTTGTCTTGATTTCTTACACTGACCACACATGAAAATCATGAAATGTTTGGTAAATCCTTAGTTAGGTAAGTACGTACCTATATATAAAACATCAATAGAGTAGGTACCTACTCAACACACTAACTTAGATACCTACTTAATTTACATTTCCACGATAAAGTTCACATCACATCAAGCTGTAACAAAACTCCCCAATTTAGCACGATCCTAATGACAGGTTCCCGCCAATCCGCCATTTTCGTAATTCCTGTAATGGCGGCATACACGGCTACTGTTACACCGGTGTACACCTAATTGCCCCGGTGGAATTACCTTTGTCAGCTGAGCCGGGAGTTTAGCTAAATACAGAGGATAGTTTTAGTTGGTTGTAATAAAATATCTCGTTAGTTTGCGAAAATAACACAAGGTAGGTAGGTATTTTGATGCTCATTGCTCAATTTACCTATATTAAACTGCAAAGTAAACCGAGATAGTAGGTAGGTACTAACCTAAGTATTTTTTCACGAAAAAGACACCAGAGACAGTATGATGGGATAGTCAGAGGTATGTCCAAACAAAATATTTGGTAAAAAGCAAGTTTGTTAAATCGCAATAAAAAGGATGGCATCATCTTTAGTTCGTTTTGGTGACATTAGAATCGCCTATACCTAGTATAATAGGATAATAATAGAAAATTCGGAAAAAGGTTTTTTTAAACAATTTTGCAAAACAGACATCTATGTTGTTCAGTATGTATATGTTGTACTACTTGATGGGTTATTTAACTTTAGCTTTCTGCTACTTCTAACTTAGTGTCCGGTAGATGGCACTATAGTAATTTTATTCTGTTGTTTTTAAACAATGTCTTTGTCACTGTCATTTTTTTTTAAATTTACGATCAATGTCATCAATTTACAGTTCACTCACTGTCAATTTCACCTTCACCAAGTCAAAATATTTCAAATGGTGGATGGATTTTTTGTTTACGTTCAGTAAAAACAAAATAATCATCGTAGTGTTTTCCTCTGTATTTATTATGATTGGTGTCAGGATGAATACTTTTAACGATAACTCCGGCGAACCTGAACAAGATGCAAACTCGGCCCTGACAGAATTAGACAAAGGTAAACAATAACTTCCCAGCATAACCTCTAACAAACACCAAACTTTTATCTCAAAATGGATCTGTTTTTTCAGGACTTAGGTCTGGTAAAGTCGGTGAACAGTGCGAAGCTATCGTCCGCTTTCCGCGGCTGTTCGAAAAATACCCATTTCCTATTCTGATCAACTCATCATTTCTGAAGCTGGCTGATGTATTCCGAATGGGCAACAACTTCTTACGATTGTGGGTTCTTCGCGTATGTCAGCAGAGCGAGAAGCATTTAGACAAGATATTGAATGTAGATGAGTTCTTGCGAAGGGTTTTTAGCGTTCTACATTCAAACGATCCAGTAGCAAGAGCCTTAGCTTTGAGAACTCTTGGTGCTGTGGCGGGAATAATACCGGAGAGGCAGAATGTGCACCACGCGATAAGACGAGGCCTGGACAGCCATGACAATGTGGAAGTTGATGCTGCTATTTACGCAACTACCAGATTTGCAGCTCATTCCAAGTAAGTATAATGTGCAAACAGATAATCTTAGGTTAAGAGTTAACATTCCCAAGTATTAAACATTCTCTAAATGTTTGTAGATTGAAGAAATTCTCCAACATATTTATTCTTGTTTTAAAATTAAACTTAAGTATTGATTTTTAGTGTGAAATTATTATTTAACCCTTGTTTCCAGTGCATTTGCAGTAGCAATGTCCAACAAACTGTCGGAAATGGTTGAAAGTGAGAGCACAGCTGCCGACCGCAGAGTGAAGCTGGTGCGAGCTTTGAGGACAGTGCATGGTGGTGGTGAGTACTTAGTCTTAGCAAGAAGTCGGCATTTAAGACTGTGCCACTTTAAAAAATGTGTACTATTGTCAAAAAATATGTATTCTTTGAACAAAAAGCTGTTTTATCTAAAATCTAGACTAGGGAGTCTAAAACAGCTTTTGTTTTACAAATTTTGATAATTTATTTGGCAATATCATAGTATTTTTTCTTTTTAACCATGATTGATGAAATTGACAGATATTTGTCAACAAAGTATTGAGAATAAATAACCAATCCAAGTTCAAACCAAGTCAGTGAAGGTAGCACAGAATTACATAACAAAAATTGAATTTTAAATAATTACTAAATTTAAAATCTAAAAAAAATATTAAATGAAAAATTACAAAAAATTTTACTCAATGTTTATTGTCCCAGCTGTCAGAGCACAAGGAGTGTTGAAACTACTTCACTTGCTACTAGAGAAGTATCCATCCACCACCCTGGTGCGAGCTGCCATCAGTGCACTCACACACATCGCTGCAGACACTGTTGTACATGTGCCAGATCAGGTAAGATCATACTATCCTACTTCCTAATATTCCCCTAGCTGTCAGAGCTCAAGGAGTGTTGAAACTACTTCACTAACTGCTAGAGAAGTATCCATCCACCAACCTGGTGCGAGCTGCGATCAGCGCACTCACACACATCGCTGCAGACACCGTTGTACATGTGCCAGATCAGGTAAGATCCTACTATCCTACTTCCTATTATTGTCCCAGCTGTCAGTGCTCAAGGAGTGTTGAAACTACTTCACTTGCTACTAGAGAAGTATCCATCCACCACCCTGGTGCGAGCTGCCATCAGCGCACTCACACACATCGCTGCAGACACCGTTGTACATGTGCCAGATCAGGTAAGATCATACTATCCTACTTCCTATTATTGTCCCAGCTGTCAGAGCTCAAGGAGTGTTGAAACTACTTCACTTACTGCTAGAGAAGTATCCATCCACCACCCTGGTGCGAGCTGCCATCAGTGCACTCACACACATCGCTGCAGACACTGTTGTACATGTGCCAGATCAGGTAAGATCATACTATCCTACTTCCTATTATTGTCCCAGCTGTCAGAGCTCAAGGAGTGTTGAAACTACTTCACTTACTGCTAGAGAAGTATCCATCCACCACCCTGGTGCGAGCTGCCATCAGTGCACTCACACACATCGCTGCAGACACTGTTGTACATGTGCCAGATCAGGTATGATCATACTATCCTACTTCCTATTATTGTCCCAGCTGTCAGAGCTCAAGGAGTGTTGAAACTACTTCACTTGCTACTAGAGAAGTATCCATCCACCACCCTGGTGCGGGCTGCGATCAGTGCACTCACACACATTGCTGCAGACGCCGTTGTACATGTACCAGATCAGGTATGATCATCTATACCACAGATAAAATAGTACTATGTACAGATGCATCTAGAACATTAATTTCACTCCTGTTTTTCTTCGGGCTATTTTTTTGTGTTTGATATTGCGGCGCTCCTATATCTCTCTCTCGCTCGATAGGTGATACCCTGGATTAACACATATGCTACTTTTTATACAAATACTCCCGCGGGCACGGGACTTACGCGGGTGAAACCGTGGGGCGCAGCTAGTACTATATAAATATTTGAACCTCTCTCGTCTAACTAGGCAAAGATCTCCCCTTAACTCTTCAAGAAATATGAATTGTTCACAATTTTATCCGTCAGGTGGAGTTCCTCCTAAGTATAGCATCGAACGACCCCCGAGCACTGGTGCGTCGCGCGGCGCTCTCCGGTCTCTACCGGCTGGCGCACCACGCTGCCTTGTGGAGCCCGCACTGTATAGACAAACTAGTGTCGCATAGGGAACACGCTACTAAGGTTATGCAGGTATGAACAGCAATAAATTATATTGTTTACTGTTATTTTATTTACATAGTATAAAACAGTCGCTTTCTCTGTCCCTATGTTTTAAACTTAAGTTTTAAGTTTTCCTTATTGCGCACAGCAATGTCAAAGTTAAATTAAATGTTGCAAAAACAAATTAATTATCTTATTTGAAACACAAATAGACAATCTTCAAATTGAAATTTTGAATTTGAAATTCTTAACCAAATGCCAGATTTTCGACATCAAAGTGGCCGAAAAAACGTCAATTTCATAGGTACCCAATTTTATATGTTATATTCCCAGGTGTTGGTGGAGTGTCCAGCGATATGCGCGGGCGCAGGGTCGCCGGCGGCGGGCGCCAGCAGCGCGCTGCGTCAGTACTGCAGCGAGCTCGCGTTCAGCGCTGACCTGGGACAGGCGGCCACCGCGGCCAGTGTGCTCACCACTATTGTGGTACATTGGTGAGGACATACTTTTGTTTCTTATAAATTAATGAAGAAATTGCTTTCAGCAATAAGGCCGCCAGTTGGTTCACAATTTGTTTTTTGAAATTGTTACAATTATATGTAGTTTTAAGTAACTAATAAAGAGTTATCTATCTATCCATCTATCTATCTAATTGTTTTTAAGCAGCCTGATCAGCAGGTGGGATCATGGGGCTGAAGAAAAAAGAGAGAACTTTTTAAACTGTTTTCATGTTAGCTCAAGCTGTCTTCTATGTTATAGAATTTTCTATGTCATCTGTGTTCTAGCGTGTATAATTCTCCTATTCCTTCCAGCTATGAGGAATGTCTGCCGGTAGAAGGCTCCGAGCTGATGTTAGCGCTGGAGTCGTTAGTGATCGCGACGGGCGAGGAGCCGGGGAGCAATCTGAAGCCGCTCAGAGTTGCACTCAAGTGTCTGGTAAGATACAACTTGAACTTGTGAGTTGAGCATTTGCATTGAGCTTTTTAAAATATCTAGCTGATAGCCAAAGTGTTCTAATTCTGATTTGTGATTCTCCCGCTTGGAATGCATCCTATTCCAAGATCTTTGACGTTTGAGACTTGGACAAGTCGCCTTCTTGAAAGATTCCAACGTTATGTATTTTTCATGATATCCAGGTGAAGCTAAGCACAGCTTCCCCGGCATGCTACGCGTCCCGCACCGGCGTGGTGGTGAGCGCAGCGCTGCGCGGCGTGCGCTGGAGGGAACACGGGGAGCGGGGCGCAGCGCTGCTGGCAGCGCTTGCAGCGCTGGCGGGGGCGGTGCGCGCGCCCCCCGCCCTGCTGGACGACATGCAGCGGTATGTAAGCACACGCAGCGCTGCTGGCAGCGCTTGCAGCGCTGGCGGGGGCGGTGCGCGCGCCCCCCGCCCTGCTGGACGACATGCAGCGGTATGTAAGCACACGCAGCGCTGCTGGCAGCGCTTGCAGCGCTGGCGGGGGCGGTGCGCGCGCCCCCCGCCCTGCTGGACGACATGCAGCGGTATGTAAGCACACGCAGCGCTGCTGGCAGCGCTTGCAGCGCTGGCGGGGGCGGTGCGCGCGCCCCCCGCCCTGCTGGACGACATGCAGCGGTATGTAAGCACACGCAGCGCTGCTGGCAGCGCTTGCAGCGCTGGCGGGGGCGGTGCGCGCGCCCCCCGCCCTGCTGGACGACATGCAGCGGTATGTAAGCACACGCAGCGCTGCTGGCAGCGCTTGCAGCGCTGGCGGGGGCGGTGCGCGCGCCCCCCGCCCTGCTGGACGACATGCAGCGGTATGTAAGCACACGCAGCGCTGCTGGCAGCGCTTGCAGCGCTGGCGGGGGCGGTGCGCGCGCCCCCCGCCCTGCTGTACGACATGCAGCGGTATGTAAGCACACGCAGCGCTGCTGGCAGCGCTTGCAGCGCTGGCGGGGGCGGTGCGCGCGCCCCCCGCCCTGCTGTACGACATGCAGCGGTATGTAAGCACACGCAGCGCTGCTGGCAGCGCTTGCAGCGCTGGCGGGGGCGGTGCGCGCGCCCCCCGCCCTGCTGTACGACATGCAGCGGTATGTAAGCACACGCAGCGCTGCTGGCAGCGCTTGCAGCGCTGGCGGGGGCGGTGCGCGCGCCCCCCGCCCTGCTGTACGACATGCAGCGGTATGTAAGCACACGCAGCGCTGCTGGCAGCGCTTGCAGCGCTGGCGGGGGCGGTGCGCGCGCCCCCCGCCCTGCTGGACGACATGCAGCGGTATGTAAACACACGCAGCGCTGCTGGCAGCGCTTGCAGCGCTGGCGGGGGCGGTGCGCGCGCCCCCCGCCCTGCTGGACGACATGCAGCGGTATGTAAGCACACGCAGCGCTGCTGGCAGCGCTTGCAGCGCTGGCGGGGGCGGTGCGCGCGCCCCCCGCCCTGCTGGACGACATGCAGCGGTATGTAAACACGCAGCGCTTGCAGCGCTGACCGGCTGACCCATAGCGAAGTTAGCTGATATGTTTCCTAATAGATCGTTGAAATTAACGTTCTGAGCGGTCCTAACTGTCACAGTGTTTATATTAATTGTCTTCATACCTCAGTCCAAATATCTATTATCATTATACCTTCCGCAGACAAGGTTGCATCGAGAGCCCCCCCGACGGCGGCACGGCCCTCGTCCTGGCCGCTACCGTGGTGCTGCAGGAGCTGGCGGCGGCTGCCCTCCCCCGCGCCCCCCTCTCCCCCCCGCCCCCGCGCGCCCCCCCGCTGCCCGAACTGGCGGGGGCAGACGGCTGGGTGCGGTACAGAGTGGCACGCGCTGCGTTAAGGTAACTAGAAGTTAGAACAAGACAAGGTTGTATCTGTACGGTGCAACCGACCGCACATTCGCTGTTGTCAGCATTTTACTTCATTCTTACCGAGCGCGCGCTTATCAACTCAGTTCACGTTCGCTACTTATCAAAGGCGCGTGTCTCAAATAAGTACAATAAACATTAATAAAACAATTATCATTTAAAAGGTGTACCTTACATTTTTTGGTCCTTCGAGCCGGATTGTGTGTTGTTGTAGGTCCCTCGCCCGCGCCATCCTCTCTCCCATGCAGCTTTGATACTTGAAGCAAGCATACTTATGTCTTTGGGTCAGTTATGACGGAGGTCTAAAACCCCCACCAGGGTTAGCCACTTGTTACAGAATCTTACTTCACAGTTTGCATGTGTAACGAATGTTTCTTCCACAGATATGGGCACGCAAGGTTTGGGGCCGATATCCTCTGGCAGTTGCAAAGCGTAGCTGCTTCCGAGGCGGTGCAGAGATGGCTGACGGCGTTGCATCGCGCGGCCGACGCGGACGCTATACTCTTGGAAGAAGGTAGGATAATATAGTTTAGTATGGTTATGTAGCATCTGTGTTATGGTATGGTGTCATATTCTGGGGAAATTCAACCTTACGGTTTTTGGAGACCAAAAGTTTTTGTGATTTTAATTTGAACACCTTTACAAAACTTTAGACTTCTCCCTTTCTTGACACACTGTCGGCGCCAACGATCTTCATGAAATTTTGTATTCAAGGGAGGAAAATTTTACGGAAGGCTCGGTCCTCCAGCTCTTAAACGTGAACCGTCCATATTACAGGTATAACAGGATTAGAGGCAGCGAGCGCTCGCTGGGAGAGCGCGAGCGGCTGGGCGGGGGGGTGCGGGGGCGCGGGGTGGTGCGCCGCGGGGTGCGGGGGCTGCGGGGCGTGCACCGCGCTCGCGGGCGCCTGGCTGGCGGCGCGGGCGGGCGCGCTGGCGGCGCTGGCCCGCACCGCCGCCGCGGCGCGCGCGCTCTGCACGCAGCCGCCGCCGGCCATAGCGCACGCGCACGCGCAGGTATGTGTCTCACACAGCGGCGCGGGCGGGCGCGCTGGCGGCGCTGGCCCGCACCGCCGCCGGCCATAGCGCACGCGCACGCGCAGGTATGTGTCTCACACAGCGGCGCGGGCGGGCGCGCTGGCGGCGCTGGCCCGCACCGCCGCCGGCCATAGCGCACGCGCACGCGCAGGTATGTGTCTCACACAGCGGCGCGGGCGGGCGCGCTGGCGGCGCTGGCCCGCACCGCCGCCGGCCATAGCGCACGCGCACGCGCAGGTATGTGTCTCACACAGCGGCGCGGGCGGGCGCGCTGGCGGCGCTGGCCCGCACCGCCGCCGGCCATAGCGCACGCGCACGCGCAGGTATGTGTCTCACACAGCGGCGCGGGCGGGCGCGCTGGCGGCGCTGGCCCGCACCGCCGCCGCGGCGCGCGCGCTCTGCACGCAGCCGCCGCCAGCCATAGCGCACGCGCACGCGCAGGTATGTGTCTCACACAGCGGCGCGGGCGGGCGCGCTGGCGGCGCTGGCCCGCACCGCCGCCGCGGCGCGCGCGCTCTGCACGCAGCCGCCGCCGGCCATAGCGCACGCGCACGCGCAGGTATGTGTCTCACACAGCGGCGCGGGCGGGCGCGCTGGCGGCGCTGGCCCGCACCGCCGCCGCGGCGCGCGCGCTCTGCACGCAGCCGCCGCCGGCCATAGCGCACGCGCACGCGCAGGTATGTGTCTCACACAGCGGCGCGGGCGGGCGCGCTGGCGGCGCTGGCCCGCACCGCCGCCGCGGCGCGCGCGCTCTGCACGCAGCCGCCGCCGGCCATAGCGCACGCGCACGCGCAGGTATGTGTCTCACACAGCGGCGCGGGCGGGCGCGCTGGCGGCGCTGGCCCGCACCGCCGCCGCGGCGCGCGCGCTCTGCACGCAGCCGCCGCCAGCCATAGCGCACGCGCACGCGCAGGTATGTGTCTCACACAGCGGCGCGGGCGGGCGCGCTGGCGGCGCTGGCCCGCACCGCCGCCGCGGCGCGCGCGCTCTGCACGCAGCCGCCGCCAGCCATAGCGCACGCGCACGCGCAGGTATGTGTCTCACACAGCGGCGCGGGCGGGCGCGCTGGCGGCGCTGGCCCGCACCGCCGCCGCGGCGCGCGCGCTCTGCACGCAGCCGCCGCCGGCCATAGCGCACGCGCACGCGCAGGTATGTGTCTCACACAGCGGCGCGGGCGGGCGCGCTGGCGGCGCTGGCCCGCACCGCCGCCGGCCATAGCGCACGCGCACGCGCAGGTATGTGTCTCACACAGCGGCGCGGGCGGGCGCGCTGGCGGCGCTGGCCCGCACCGCCGCCGGCCATAGCGCACGCGCACGCGCAGGTATGTGTCTCACACAGCGGCGCGGGCGGGCGCGCTGGCGGCGCTGGCCCGCACCGCCGCCGCGGCGCGCGCGCTCTGCACGCAGCCGCCGCCAGCCATAGCGCACGCGCACGCGCAGGTATGTGTCTCACACAGCGGCGCGGGCGGGCGCGCTGGCGGCGCTGGCCCGCACCGCCGCCGCGGCGCGCGCGCTCTGCACGCAGCCGCCGCCAGCCATAGCGCACGCGCACGCGCAGGTATGTGTCTCACACAGCGGCGCGGGCGGGCGCGCTGGCGGCGCTGGCCCGCACCGCCGCCGCGGCGCGCGCGCTCTGCACGCAGCCGCCGCCGGCCATAGCGCACGCGCACGCGCAGGTATGTGTCTCACACAGCGGCGCGGGCGGGCGCGCTGGCGGCGCTGGCCCGCACCGCCGCCGCGGCGCGCGCGCTCTGCACGCAGCCGCCGCCGGCCATAGCGCACGCGCACGCGCAGGTATGTGTCTCACACAGCGGCGCGGGCGGGCGCGCTGGCGGCGCTGGCCCGCACCGCCGCCGCGGCGCGCGCGCTCTGCACGCAGCCGCCGCCGGCCATAGCGCACGCGCACGCGCAGGTATGTGTCTCACACAGCGGCGCGGGCGGGCGCGCTGGCGGCGCTGGCCCGCACCGCCGCCGCGGCGCGCGCGCTCTGCACGCAGCCGCCGCCGGCCATAGCGCACGCGCACGCGCAGGTATTGTCTCACACAGTAGAGCTACAATCAAATACCCAGCTTTATATATCGCCAGGAGCGCAACAAACACAAAATAACGTCTGTCTTAACCGGCGCGCCACCAAATGGAACGGCCTACTCCACTTTCCGCTTTTCGCTTTCGATGCCCGTCATAAACTTTCTCACTCCTTTTAGTTATTTATACTTGAAATTGTGTATTATTAGGCGGCCCGTGACCCAGCAGCTAAAGCCGGCGCGTGTGCCGCCGCTATTCGCAAAGCGGCGCGCGCCGTGTCCGCTGTGTCACAGCGTTACGCCGCGATAGCGAGGACGGCTTTCCACGCGGACGATTCTACACTCAGGCATTTTCAGATGTATCCTTTTTAATCTTCTTGTAGTTGTCAATTTATTTTTCATCATTTATATTCAATTACGGGACTTTATCACATATTTACCTTATTATTTTATCTCCCGGCGTTGCCAATGCGTTACGCCAAAGTTTAAAATGTACGATTTATTATTCAATAAAATTCCCTAACCAAACCAATCCAGTTCTCAGCACACATACAACCAGCTATCCCAGTTCCTGGACCGGATAACATCGCCTCAGCAGGAGAAGTTGGAACCCACTAGCAAGGCCCCGCGCGCCACTACGCTGGAGGAGCGCATAGCTCTCTGCGCCAGCGAGGCGCTCACAGAGATTGAGGGGAAACTGTTCGACAATCCTACCACCAACCCCGGGATTACTCATCGAGTGAGTTTATTAATAGTTGAGCTAGCAAGCGGCAACATCGAAACTAACACAAACTCTACTACAGAATATAGTTTGTCACATATTAGTGATCACGAATAATCTGTCAAATATAAAGTAAATCACAACAATGAATAATTTTTTTTATAGATTTATAGATTTATTGGAAAACCAACAGCTTAAAATAACAAATAGGTAAACTTAATAGGACACAAAAAGCCAATTATAGGTTTTCATAAAAAAAACAATAAAACCATCAAAATTAAATGGCGATTACATTTCGCGTCACGTTACGCAATAGTTCAGCAGTTGAGTTTACACCAGATTTGTTGTAATTGCTTCTTCAAATCAAGGCACTGTGTGCTTATCGAGTGGATGATTCTCGTGTCCATTTGGCTACGCGTTCATCTTCCGTGAAAACCAGAAGTCTGCTCGGTCGGTACCATTGAACTTATCCGTCCACTGAGTCACCGCCCGAGATATAAGGTTTGACGATCGTTGCAGCACTCGGAGGCGATCCTAGCGGCGGTCCGCGCGTGCTCCGGGCGGCCGGCGCTGTGGCCGCGCGGCGTGTTCTCCGGGCGGGCCAGCCAGGCGGCCTGCCGCCTGTCCGTGTGGGGCGGGGGGGACCAGCCCGCCGCGCTGCCCCTCGCGCACCGCCTCGCCGTCAAGCTGGAGGGCGTGCTGCTGTGTGCCAGGTGTGTTGTCTGCAGCCAGGCGGCCTGCCGCCTGTCCGTGTGGGGCGGGGGGGAGCAGCCCGCCGCGCTGCCCCTCGCGCACCGCCTCGCCGTCAAGCTGGAGGGCGTGCTGCTGTGTGCCAGGTGTGTTGTCTGCAGCCAGGCGGCCTGCCGCCTGTCCGTGTGGGGCGGGGGGGACCAGCCCGCCGCGCTGCCCCTCGCGCACCGCCTCGCCGTCAAGCTGGAGGGCGTGCTGCTGTGTGCCAGGTGTGTTGTCTGCAGCCAGGCGGCCTGCCGCCTGTCTGTGTGGGGCGGGGGGGACCAGCCCGCCGCGCTGCCCCTCGCGCACCGCCTCGCCGTCAAGCTGGAGGGCGTGCTGCTGTGTGCCAGGTGTGTTGTCTGCAGCCAGGCGGCCTGCCGCCTGTCTGTGTGGGGCGGGGGGGAGCAGCCCGCCGCGCTGCCCCTCGCGCACCGCCTCGCCGTCAAGCTGGAGGGCGTGCTGCTGTGTGCCAGGTGTGTTGTCTGCAGCCAGGCGGCCTGCCGCCTGTCCGTGTGGGGCGGGGGGGACCAGCCCGCCGCGCTGCCCCTCGCGCACCGCCTCGCCGTCAAGCTGGAGGGCGTGCTGCTGTGTGCCAGGTGTGTTGTCTGCAGCCAGGCGGCCTGCCGCCTGTCCGTGTGGGGCGGGGGGGACCAGCCCGCCGCGCTGCCCCTCGCGCACCGCCTCGCCGTCAAGCTGGAGGGCGTGCTGCTGTGTGCCAGGTGTGTTGTCTGCAGCCAGGCGGCCTGCCGCCTGTCCGTGTGGGGCGGGGGGGACCAGCCCGCCGCGCTGCCCCTCGCGCACCGCCTCGCCGTCAAGCTGGAGGGCGTGCTGCTGTGTGCCAGGTGTGTTGTCTGCAGCCAGGCGGCCTGCCGCCTGTCCGTGTGGGGCGGGGGGGACCAGCCCGCCGCGCTGCCCCTCGCGCACCGCCTCGCCGTCAAGCTGGAGGGCGTGCTGCTGTGTGCCAGGTGTGTTGTCTGCAGCCAGGCGGCCTGCCGCCTGTCCGTGTGGGGCGGGGGGGACCAGCCCGCCGCGCTGCCCCTCGCGCACCGCCTCGCCGTCAAGCTGGAGGGCGTGCTGCTGTGTGCCAGGTGTGTTGTCTGCAGCCAGGCGGCCTGCCGCCTGTCCGTGTGGGGCGGGGGGGACCAGCCCGCCGCGCTGCCCCTCGCGCACCGCCTCGCCGTCAAGCTGGAGGGCGTGCTGCTGTGTGCCAGGTGTGTTGTCTGCAGCCAGGCGGCCTGCCGCCTGTCCGTGTGGGGCGGGGGGGACCAGCCCGCCGCGCTGCCCCTCGCGCACCGCCTCGCCGTCAAGCTGGAGGGCGTGCTGCTGTGTGCCAGGTGTGTTGTCTGCAGCCAGGCGGCCTGCCGCCTGTCCGTGTGGGGCGGGGGGGACCAGCCCGCCGCGCTGCCCCTCGCGCACCGCCTCGCCGTCAAGCTGGAGGGCGTGCTGCTGTGTGCCAGGTGTGTTGTCTGCAGCCAGGCGGCCTGCCGCCTGTCCGTGTGGGGCGGGGGGGACCAGCCCGCCGCGCTGCCCCTCGCGCACCGCCTCGCCGTCAAGCTGGAGGGCGTGCTGCTGTGTGCCAGGTGTGTTGTCTGCAGCCAGGCGGCCTGCCGCCTGTCCGTGTGGGGCGGGGGGGACCAGCCCGCCGCGCTGCCCCTCGCGCACCGCCTCGCCGTCAAGCTGGAGGGCGTGCTGCTGTGTGCCAGGTGTGTTGTCTGCAGCCAGGCGGCCTGCCGCCTGTCCGTGTGGGGCGGGGGGGACCAGCCCGCCGCGCTGCCCCTCGCGCACCGCCTCGCCGTCAAGCTGGAGGGCGTGCTGCTGTGTGCCAGGTGTGTTGTCTGCAGCCAGGCGGCCTGCCGCCTGTCCGTGTGGGGCGGGGGGGACCAGCCCGCCGCGCTGCCCCTCGCGCACCGCCTCGCCGTCAAGCTGGAGGGCGTGCTGCTGTGTGCCAGGTGTGTTGTCTGCAGCCAGGCGGCCTGCCGCCTGTCCGTGTGGGGCGGGGGGGACCAGCCCGCCGCGCTGCCCCTCGCGCACCGCCTCGCCGTCAAGCTGGAGGGCGTGCTGCTGTGTGCCAGGTGTGTTGTCTGCAGCCAGGCGGCCTGCCGCCTGTCCGTGTGGGGCGGGGGGGACCAGCCCGCCGCGCTGCCCCTCGCGCACCGCCTCGCCGTCAAGCTGGAGGGCGTGCTGCTGTGTGCCAGGTGTGTTGTCTGCAGCCAGGCGGCCTGCCGCCTGCCGCGGTGACGGTCTACGGAGTTGCGTTGGCGTACGGAGATCCCGGAACCCCTTGACATGCATCGAGGCCGGCCACCGGGTTGGTTTTTAGTAGGTCGTCAAGTTTGACAACCCCACACTCCCCAGCTACGCTCCCTCAGCGTAGTTGGATAGTCTAGTAACAGATGCAATCCGTACCAAAAAAAGGGAGTTGCGTTGGAACAGGCAAAAGAATCACCTAACTTATAAGACTGTACATACATTTTAAGTGATCCTTGAGGTCCTACAGAAATAATCATATTTTTATTTCCTTCTATCCTGCTGTTTTATACTGATGTTGAATTATTTGTATTGCAGTAAACGTCAAAAACCACGGCAAGTGAAAGGCGTACAAATAACAGTGACAGCGACCCCGCATCCTAGGACCAATGAGAAGGTAAATAACTGATAAAATGACTGATTCTACTAAGAGTTATTTGACATTAAATTAAGGCAATATTCTTTAAAAAGAATCTCACATTCCAGAGATGCTTGTTAAAAAAAAAGATTTAATAGAATCGCGTTTTAAGTTTGATTTGTTTGACCTAGCCGTAATGCATACTTATGCTGTGAGTACGTAGTGTGGACGAAACGTACCCATAGAGCCACAATACTCATACCATGCAGTATCTGATACACGGCTAGGTGAGTGCCCAGCTTTACATTCTGAACCCTTTGAATGAATGAATGAACGAAATTTTTTTTATTGCACACCTTAAATTAAAATAACAAATAAAATATTTACAACAAAGTTAAAAATGTACAATGGGCGGCCTTATCGCTAACAGCGATCTCTTCCAGGCAACCTTTGGATGGAAAAGATTTACGCTGAAAGGATGATTGGTCATAGAAACAAAAAATAATTTTGAATTGAATATCAAACCGTAACACTTATGTTACCCAGCTCTATCTTATTAGACGACCTCTGTGGCGCAGTGGGCGAAAACCCGGCTGAGACGCGAGGGTTGCGGGTTCGATCCCCGCTACGGGACAAATGTTTGCATGTTCTGCAGATATTTGTTCCGTGTCTGGGTTCTATTTTTAATATGTATGTATTTACAAAAAAAAATGTATCTAAGTATTATATCAGTCATCTGGTTACCATAACACAAACATTAAGTTGCTTAGCTTGGGACTAGATGACGCTGTGTGGAATGTCCCAGGATATTTATTTATTTATTATTTCCAGACGGTAGAACTAACAAACATCCCGCCGATACTAACCGCGGTGCAAACAGTGACGCCCGTGCGCGACTTCTTCTCGGCCCAGCAGTTGATCAGCGTGCCCGCCGCGGGCATGTACACTGTGGCCGTGGACGCGGCCTTCATCGACGATAAGGGCGCGCTGTGGAACACGGGGCCTAGGACCTCGCTTGTAATTAAGGTAGGCCTCGTTAATAAGAATAAACTTGAGAGGTGTCAAGGTACATACGGATGGAACGAAGTTCTATGAGATAGAGACAGAAAAACAGTATTAACTAAATATTACATTGCTTGAAGCGAGCTAATAGGAAGAAAAATAATCGCACGTGATTGGTCGTCGAAAATAATTGTCTATGTTCATCCTGGCCTTCGTCGACGATAAGGGCGCGATATGGAACACGGGGCCTAGGACCTCGCTTGTAATAAAGGTAGGCCTCGTAAGATAATTGACAACTGTCTATCTTAGACTGACTAGTCTTATGGTGCTCCCACACTGCTGTTATATAATGTTAAGTAACGTTAGTAAACATTTGTTAGCTAACATTTAATCACAAAAGTTAAAAAATGTTTTCATGTTAGTAAATGTTAATTAACATTTTTGAACAAAATTTTGTTTGTAAACATTTTATACAGGTGACGGCGGGGTAGTAAACAGTAGTAAACACTTTCCATCAGTGTAGGAGCACTTATAACATATAACAGTTCCTAACAAAATGTAACAATTGACAACATTTGTTAGTAAATGTTTTAGTGTTCAAAAATGTTTATAAACATTTTGTAACAGCAGTGTGGGAGCACCATTACGACATCAACGGTGTTTACCAAATAAATGGCTATTGTTATTGACATCTGTGGCGCAGTGGGCGTAAGCCCGCCTGAGACGCGGAGGTTGCGGGTTCGATCCCCGCTACGGGACAAATGTTGTTAATTTAACAAATATTTGCCTAAATAATAATTAATTGTAAACTATAAATCATTGTATTATTTTCAGGCGCATGAAGAATTAACAGCCAAAGGAAACACGCAAACCGCCCGCGGAGGAAGATTCTAATTATCTCATAGAAACTATAAACATCATTACACTAAGGAATTGAATACATTGTAAGGTAACCTTCACCATTGTTTTATTATATAATACCATAGACAAAATATACTGATACCCAAATGGGAAATTAAACATGCGCCCTGGCGTTTCGGGATAAAAAGTAGCCTGTGTTAATCCAGGTTATCACCTATCTACATACCAAATTACAACCAAATCGGTCCAGCCGTTTTTGCGTGAAAGAATAACAATCATACATACATTCTCACAAAATTTCACATTTATAATATTAGTAGGATAGGATAGGATAGTAGGATTTATGTGACAAATATTTTTGTCATAGCCGGAATCAAACCAGCACTTAAACATTGCACTACCTGGAAATAATAGCTATAATCTATATTATTTTCAACGGAATCGCTAGGTAATTGTTCCCATTTTTTATCAAACAATAAAGTCTGTAAATAGAGAGGAGTGTCAATTTGTAGATAATGTCCGCATGTTGGTCAGCGATGATAACACCTGTGTAGCATGCCTCGTGACAATATCGTTTGGATGCAATTACACAGAAAACAGTACACCTGCCTTCTTTGACTTGTGTAAGCGCTGAGACAAGCTTATGAATGTAGAATACTAGATGGCGCTAGTAAAAATGGCCCGATTCGAAAACGCGCGGCGCGGAAATCGGAATGACCTCCCCATACAATCCAACCAACATTGTCTCTTTATAATATGTAGAGATAGAGATAATGTTTTTGATTTAACACGAGTCTCATGTAGGTTACTTCATTTTAACAGTTTTTTTTACGGAATATATCTGAATAAAGAATTACTTTGATTACAATGGCATATGTCACTTTCACAATAAATTAAGACAAATCTAATAATATAAAAAATACAGAACGTAATTAAAAAAAATTTGCAAACCAACAGTGTGCATGTAATGGATAAGATACGTGATGTTATGTTTTCTGTCTAAATGCGTCTTGGAGGAAAATTGTCTGTCTTATAATCATTTATTCATAGATTACATCATGTCTACTAGTATAGCGAAAATAACATGACTAACGTAAACATAGCTGCATCCTTTTACTGATCAATAAAATAGGTTGTGTTAGATAGATAGATAGATAGATAGAAACTTTATTGAACACACACACACATTACAACACAAGTACACAAGTAGTAGTAGTAGTGTTATTGTTTCTCAGTAGAAATGAAGTGAAATGACCAAGTATAAAGTATCACTGATAAAGATTACCTTACTGATAACGCATTCAGACAACGTAGTTAAACCGATCAGTCGTGTTTCAACATGTATCTAATACTAATACTCGCGCTAATTTCAAACGTGAACAGTGATGCAGATAGTGTTTGTGATATCTGTGCGTGTGGATATGATAGTAAAAACACTGGAGATTTTCAAGGAGAAATCGTCGATTGCTCATACAATGCTGGCATGTTAAAATGCAATCACACAATACCAAGCACGATACATACGCTCGACTTATCGGCAAGCAATCTGTCGCGTATCGAACCAAACACGATACTGAGCTCTAAGACTATGGAAGTACTGTTTTTGAACAGTAACATAATAACAGATATATCAACTAACGCGTTGCAGCTACCGGAATTAAAACGTCTGGATTTGAGTGATAATTTACTGGAGTATATCGATAAGGATGTGTTTAAAAACATAAAGAAGTTACAGTACTTGAATTTGGCGAACAATAGATTTACAACGTTTACCAAATTGACGTTTCATACGTTGAGTCATTTACAAGATATAATTCTAGATAATAATAACATTGGTGCAAGTCTGCATGATAACAATCTATTCGATCGCAGCGGATTTGGACTAACTCGAAAGATAAAAAACCTAAGCATTTCTGGAATAAATTTGAACATAGTTACAGACAATTTCTTCGTAGATGCGTATGATATACGCAAACTTATAATATCAAACAATAATATTACCGATATTTTCGAGCTACCCTTCACGTTAGAGTACCTAGATTTGTCTGATAATCCTATACAAGAAATCGAAGGAGAAGATTTTAACGACCTACCAGGATTGGAAACTTTGAAACTGAACAATGTAGCTATTAAAGAAATACCTGGATACGCGTTTAAGTCGCTGCCATCTTTACTACATTTAGAGTTGGAACGAAATAAAAATCTGACAGAATTTAGCTCGCTGGCATTCGGAAGGGAGGTGACGGATGATGCTGATGATTTCTTGCTGGAAAGTTTATCGTTAAAGAACTCAAGGCTACGGAAACTTAACAGTGATCTAAGAGTACCATTTGAGAGATTGATACATTTAGATCTGCAAGGTAACCCGTGGAATTGTGACTGCAAGTTTGTTTGGATCAAGAGTTTGCAGATACCTGATAAGGAAAACAAACATTTGAGGTAAATATGTCTGAGCATTTAATATATGCACAATTTGCACATAAGGGTGCTGATAGTAAAAGACTGAATACATCAATAGAACACACAACAAAACAAAGGACCACGACAGTATTCTAAATTCTCGATAGACGTTCTCTCAGTTATTTTAAGCACTGGAAGTTCTTTAAACTTTGCGAAAGAAAATAGGCATTAAAATCTTAACGCAACTTTATGTACAGTATGTTATGAAGACCGTCAATACAGCTTGTTAGCTGTTCCTTTGTCAGAGGCAGATAAGGAGTTGTTTGATATGGTGAATAGTATATTCAAATAATATTAGTAGATTTATGTTGTCAACGGGCTGACATAGTCACAATGTGACTCCAAGCCCTCTAAATAAAGATTTAAAAAAAAAAAAACAAAGTACCTTGCTTACCTTTTGTTTCTTAGCGACTTGTTAAGCCTTGACGTAGATAAATCAGTTATGTGATGTACCGCGCTGAACTTGTTATGCTAGAGTTCATAGACCGTAAACAAACATGTGAAGGTCGCGTGCCAAATAAACAAAGCACTATCAGTAATTAATGTATACACGACTAGTAGCACGTCCCGGCTTCGCACAAGTGTACTAATGAAGCTACCGGGATAAAATATAGCCTATAACCTCCCGGACAGTCCATTCTACACACCCGTGAAAGAATTTTTGAAATCGGTCCAGTAGTTTCGGAGATTACCTCCGTCAAACAAACAAACAAATTTTACCTCTTTATAATATTAGTATAGATAGATACAGAGATGCGGTCTGCCATGATGATAGTTACTACCTGGATGTTTGCGTTGCTCTGAAGTATCGATTCATAATCTTCCACTTTTTGCAGTTCAACGCTGCAACATTGCTCGGTAAACGTTAATGCTTTTACATGTCAGATTAGACGGTCTTCTCAAGAATGCATATGCACTTAAGAACCTTTGTCCATTCTCTAGATCGTCATTCAGTGACGTCTTTAATACACATTTAAAAAATACAGGAGATACATAAATGGACAAAAAAATTTATGCATAAGACATCATAGCTGCTGATATATTTTTTTTTTTTTTTTTTTTTATTAACCCATTTCGTCCCACTGCTGGGCAAAGGTCTCCCCCAAACTTCTCCAACAAAATGAATGTTTTTTTATTATTATTATTCTGTCATATATATATATATGACAGAAACCAGCCCATAGGTAGTTAGCGAAAGATAGATTTGATGATATGAGTTGTTTTAGTTTTCGTACTACTTGATCGGCAACTACCGTGACCAACTATATCTCGATCAGATATTCTTCAGATCTTCAGACATATTTTGAAAGAATGTGACACAGATTATCTTATATTCCAGATGTCAAACCCCAAAGCCGCTATTCAACGCAAAAGTGTTCAGCCTCAACGAGAAATACTTCCAATGCCTCATAGACCGGCACTACACCGGCGCAGCGATAGCCTTTATTTCTCTTTGCGTGATTCTCGCCGCAATAGCAATATGGTTCTTTGTCGTCGTACCAAAGTACTACCAACGTAGTAATATATTAAGGACTATGTATGCGCCGTCTACAGCTTATAGTGTACTGCCGATGTCTACTACCATTCGTAGGGTTGATGATATGTAAGGTTTAACACGTTCCCTGTCCACATACAAAATGATTTGACAACTTCGGCCATGGTTGTGTTGCCATTGAAGTTGTAAACCCATAGAAGCATGGACTCCTGAAAAGCTTCATTGCCCATTGGGGGCACCTGGTCAGGGAACGTATACCTTATCTTTAAAGATTATCTATGGCTCGTACCTATTAAGTCGTATTCAGTCTTCTCTCAAGTATCGATTTGGAGAGTTCTCTATGGAAACTGTACCACCGCTTAAGACACAATTCACGCTAAGTATGAACTCCAAATACGAGCCTAAAATTCGTAAGAGCTCGACTACCCCTTTCGAGATTTTTGACAGCTTCAAAGCCTATTCAAAAGTGCAATGGGATTACTTTTTGCAACAGATGCCTTCAGAGCTTAGGCAATTTCGGAGGGTTTTTAATAGAGTCCTTTTCTAAATTTACCCCATTATGCATATTCGACCTAAAACCTGTATTAAACCTGTATTAGCTAAAACGCATATTAAATCTGTTGCTATCTCTTTTCGTTGACATAGGGTGACAAGAAAAAAACGTTCTTAAAACCTGTATTAAATTGTCAAGTTTTTATGAAGACCCTTAGTCACTAGCTCATATAGTGTTAAGTTACAACCATGTGATAAAATATACCTAAGAATGACCGTAGAAATATAAAACTGTTATTTTTGCATTATGCATAAAGTAGATGTAAGAAACGAATGAATTAGTCATGCTTAAATTTATCTATGTAGGTCTTATGTGCAGAACAAATCATAGAAAAACGAAACGGGCTTACTACAATGCTAGTAGCTATTCTGATGTCACCAAAACTATACTTCATTTATTGAAACAAGCTAATAGGAAGAGAAATAAACACACGTAATTGGTCGTCAAAAATAATTGGATTGGCTAGACAATTGATTTGACAATCTAGCCAATCACGAGAAAGATAATTATTTTCGACGACCAATCACGTGTGTTCATTTCTCTTCTTATTAGCTCGTTTCAATAAATGAAGATAAAGAACTAAAATAATTAAAGATGTTGTCCTTATAAAGACCGAAACAAAAAGGATGACAAAATCTATAATTGGTTAAGTTTAGGAGACATTTGAATCGCTACTACTGTATTATTGACGACCTCTGTGGCGCAGTTGGGCGAACGCCCGGCTGAGACGCCGAGGTTGCGGGTTCGATCCCCGCTACGGGACAAGTTTGTATGTTCTGCAGATATTTATTCCGTGTCTGGGTGTTTTCTATCTGGGTAATATGTACCCGATGCATAAACATTCTATTGAAATCTAATTAAAGATTTGTAAAGTAACCAGACACCTCTAAGTTTGGTAAATCCTATCCTACTAATATTATAAATGTGAAAGTTTGTGAGAATGTTTGTTATTCTTTCACACAAAAACGGCTGGACCGATTTGGTTAAAATTTGGTATGTAGATAGGTAACCTACCCTGGATTAACACATAGGCTACTTTTTATCCCGATTTTCCCGCGGGAACGGGACTTACGCGGGTGAAACCGCGGGGCGCAGCTAGTTAACAATAAAACCATAAAATACAAAATTCGTTTTAAATATATTTAGAAAATACAAAAGTGTACAATTGTTTTACAAAGATTACATTAATTGTGCATAACATTATTCAGGCAACGATTTGTGCTTAGTTTATACATTCAGATCATTTGAGTATTTTTAAGTTATTTGTAATAATAAAAACATTGACCTTTCTCATAATAAGATTTATTTATAAGAACCTTATTATCTTTTCTTTACCACTTCTCGGTCAACGAAAGATGGTAGTGATGGTTTCTGCAAATCGAAAAACGAAACTTCGGCAACAAAGGTCAGCTAATATTGGAACAAACTGAATTAGAAAGATTAACCAACATAAACTGACCTGCGATGATTGTCACGATGCATCGTTTTCGTTTTGTAGAGTAGAGTAGGTCTCTTTTATGAATAAGGTGTTTAATATTTACAAATTATGGTATTTATTTCTACTCTTATTTACTTATTAAAGATATGCTTATATCGCCGCAAATCCGAACATACATCGTACAAAAATAGTTTTACAAACACCATCATCATCATCATCATCAGCCCTTTTTATCAGCCCACTGCTGGGCATAGGCCTCCCTTCGCGACTGCCATTCGCCTCGATAACTTGTAAAATGACAAACACCATAACTTGTAAAATGAAAACTTATTATTATATAAACTATTTCTTTATTATTTTCTGTTTTTTTTTTTCAAAATGTGTTTGTATTTCTTTAATCTTCTCTCTGCAGTACAAAAACATGTATACATTCGATATGGTGCATTTAATTGTGATCGCTTATTAATAGTTTGTGCTTATTTTAATTTCGATATAAAACTCACACTTACGCTAAACAGGCACAAGCATTTTACAAAAGGCTGATATTGAGCACTTAGATTCAAATCAGGGCCGCTAACTACCTACAATTATCTCATCGAAACATTCAAGATTGTGACTCACCAGTATAATTTGCCAAACATTTATAACATGTTGAGGAAAAAAGACAACCAAAGACCTTCACGTGGCCATCAACTCAAACTGACCCGTGACACCACCCACCAACTTGCTGCACATCACTTCTTCAGCAACAGGGTGGTCCACAATTGGAATGCACTACCAGACGACGTTGTGACAGCTCCATCTACCAACGCGTTCAAAAACAGGCTCGACAACTGGCTACGAAATAATAAATCAGTGCTCAAAAAGATTAATGAAACATAACTAAAAAGACTTTTCCAACACTGTGTGATATAGACATACCAGCAGTAGCTGCTCGTCTATCATCGTTAAATAAATAAATAAATAAATTATCCGCAGTTAAATGAATTAAACATTGCTAATGTTTATGCTTTTGTACATCTTGGCATTTCTCCTTAGTTTTAGTTTTACGGTTGTCTGGAAGAAATCGCCATGAGCGATAAGACCGCCGGTTGAAGGATACTGTACCTAATTGTAAGGCCCATAGAGGTATTATATTTGTATTAACTGTGTCGTCAATAAAGATATTTTGATTGATTGATTGATCTTTATACAAAAGCATAAACAAATTGACATATCGAAATTCCAATTCGTAAATGTTTTTGTCAATTTCCGACTAATTTTACGCGAAATAAATAAATCTTTAAAATATAAGTAACTTTATATAAACCCCATTTCGGAGCAGTTTTGAGTGCTTTTTAAGAAGTAAAGACAACACGCCACTGTTTAAAATCGAACAATTACACAAATGTAATTTCGACAATACACTTTTGAGTCGCTTTAGAGTATCTTTACACGAATAATTCCCAAAAATATAATAACGCGACAGTTTTCATGAAAATTAACTACTTAAAGTAATGCATTGGATTTTTTGAGATTAAATTTATTTGTAAAGCGGCCCTATCTTATTTTAACATTACTTAATCAGAGATAAGTCCACCAATACTGTTAGCGGAATAAACTATTTCTATCATAACACTATACTATATTTCTTGAAACGAGCTTATAGGAAAAAAAATAAGCTCACGTGATTGGTCGTCGAAAATAATTGTCGTTCTCGTGATTGGCTAGATTTGACAATTGACAATTGATTTGACAATCTAGCCAATCACGAGAAAGACAATTATTTTCGACGACCAATTCCGTGTGTTTATTTTTGTTCCTATTAGCTCAAATCAAAAAATTTAGTAAGTATAGATAGTTTTTGTCAATTCATCCAATAGTTAAATAACAGCATGGTGAACAGATCCCTTTTATAATTTTCAAGCAATGAGTTCAATAGATTTCAAACCTTATGATATGTTAAAATAACTACTACCAAGCCATCTTTGGTCATAACAGCGACATCTCATACAAGGTGTAATAAAAGACTCTCGAAAATCAAAACCGAATCAAAACAAGAAAGAAAGAAAGAAAAATATGTTTATTTCGTAGGACCTCAAGAATCACTCAAAATCGTACAGTCTTATAAGCTAGGTGACTCTATTGCCTGTTCCAAAACAACTCCCTACACCAGGGAAAGAATCAGGCAAGAACCTGGTGGTCTGGGCCTAGCTTTGTTTTTAAAGCGATCCCTTAACAATCTAAATAATCAAGCGCTAGTAAGTAAAATATTTTATGAGGCATAGGCATTTTAGCTGACAACGAAAGACGAAACAACCGAAAAGCCCTTTACAAATGTGTACAAGGAATTAAATACTTAGCTAATGTTGATGTAGTAAACGTTAGAAACCACAGCTTAAATTTTAAAGAGAAAAGTCACCCAATTAAATCCACATTTAGCAAGCACAACCATTCACATTTTATAACTACTTATTAATTTTAACTTAAAACTGTTTGTGAATAAATTACTTCTATTTTTTATTTAATCTTTTTATAGTAGCGTAAGTACATAAGAGAAATACAAAGTTTACTAGTAATATAAGTTTTTTTAAATCAAAATAATACATACAAAGGCACTTTGCAAGATTCTAAAAGTACCAAAGTGCTTAGCTGCCTTAAATTATGTGGAAAAAATTTATACACTTCTGCATTCTGTTTTAAATAAGTACCCTAAAATATGACACAAAAATGTACATAATTGTATAAAATTAATACCTAGGCTAAAACAATATACATACATAATTGTAAATGCAGTCTAGTCTTTTAAATAAAATGGCTCCAAAATCATGTTTAACTTATAACTAAGAGTTTTTTTAATTGCACTGAGATTCAAGTCGGAATAATATTAATTCTATCAAACACTCAGCCATGGAAATTATTTTAAAATCTCATTTATTCTATTATTCATAACCTAATCTATCTATTAAATACTTAATTAAGAGTAACCAATCTTCATTTTTCAATTCACTACTAAAGCTAAAGCATTTTCTTTCATCCAAAACTCAATTATACTATTCAACGTCACTTCTTTCAAATCATTTATCTATCATCTAATTATAATGCATTACTAGCTGAGGGTTTTAATTATTTTTAACATACGGCGTCATCTTCCAAATGGTAAATATCTACCGCTCCCTGGGATACAGTCGCGATCATATTTTATTTCATTTTCACGACATGATTTCTCTTGTTGCACATATTAGGATTGCATTCAGAATTTACAAAAAGACTTATGTATCTTCTGTACATAACAATTGTGATCTCTATCTATAGTTCATACCGGGCACTCTGAGGCCCGTATTCAGAGTCTATACTCAAGCGTAAATCGTGTCTCAAGCAGTGATTCATAACTTAGTTTTCATAGAGAACTGTCAAACTGTCTTAAACGTAGCCTCAAGTTTGAGTGAAGTCTCTGAATACGAGCCTGAATTTACAAAAGGACTTAAGTAACTATCGTTCATCACTATTGTGATCTCTATCTATTGGTCATACGTACCTATATTCCCTGCCGGGAAAGTCGTCGTGTCAGACTGACGTTTCACTGTTGAGCCGCAGAACGAAGCGGTTGCTCTTAGGATCCACTACTTCCTCAGACAAGCTGAACTTTGGCAGCTGGCGGATGGAACAGCTGAGGGATATGTCACCTGGAAGGAAAAAGTCTCAATTACACTATACTTGGGCCACGTTCGATGTAGAATGTTTGTAAACAAACTGTCAAAGTCAAAGTATCTTTATTGCGAGAAATACATGTGTTTAGGGATGGTAATCATTATGTGTAGGTACAATGTATTCTGCCTAATTAAGCATGCAATATATTAATTTACAATAATGTCAAATGAAATAAAAATAATAATAATAATTATAAAATGAAATTAAATTCCAGTATTTTAAAAACAAAGTCTAGGCAATTATAAAATTTTTGTCATTTACAAATACAAAACAAACTACCTACTTACCTACTACTAACTACTTTTCTGTCTATACTTAACCTAAAAAGAACTTTTTTGTTAATGTTTATTATACTATTTCTCAATTTATGGGGATCTGTGACCACTCCCCTGTATATAAATTACTTTCAACTTGGTTAAATAACAAATAGTTACGACGCAATGAAACTTTAAGAGTGACAGTTTGTTTACAAACATTCTACATCGAACGTGGCCAAAGTATAAGTTCTAAGAGCAACGCTCTGAGCGGTCACTACTTGGATGGGTGACCGCAAGTAGGAATCATGGTAAATGAAAAATGAAATATGATCACGACTGTATCCCAGGGCGCGGTAGACATTTCTTTCAGATCTTTGTGTAATTCTTTAGATCCTTTGAAGATGTCTAATGGGGTAGTCAGAGGTATGTCCAAATACATATTTGGTACATGCCCACGTTTTGCAGAAGTTAGCTTTCCATACGTAACAGGTTGCAAGCCCATCGACGCTGCTTGTCCCGTTTTAAGGGTCTTATTCATAAAAACTTGACAATTTAATACAGGTTTTGAACATTATAAACACTTGACACGAGATATTTACCATGATTTGTGGTTGTTTGAGTTTCCCGATATTTCGGCACAGTTGCATGCGCCATGATCACGGTTAAACTAGTTTAACCGTGATCATGGCGCGGGAAACTCAAACAACCACAAATCATGGTAAATATCTCGTGTCAAGTGTTTATAAAATTTAATACAGGTTTTAAGAACGTTTTTTTCTTGTCACCCATATGTCAACGAAAAGAGATAGCAACAGATTTAATATGCGTTTTAGCTAATACAGGTTATATACAGGTTTTAGGTCGAATATGCATAATGGGGTAAGTGTTTACGATGATTACCTTGTCTCAGTTGAAAGTCTACAGCGTCAGCGAGCGGTCGTGCTAACAAGTCATCAGAGATGAGCGCCCAGCGCTGCGGGGCGCGGCTCTCGGCCGCCAGCACCGGACCTTCTACCAGGAAGGGCTCCAAGAAGGCCCGGGGAGATTGGTCCTGGGAGAGGCAACGCGCTAGGTGGGCTAGTACCTGGAAATATAAAAATAGTAATGAGGATGAGATAAAAATAGTAATCGACCAGTTTTTGGGGGATGGAGGGTAGTTGCAGAGGATCGGGAGGTGAGGAGAGGAGGGAGGCCTTTGCCCAGCAGTGGGATCATCACGGCTAGTAATTATAATAATGAGGGATGAAAGTCATATCCTCTCCTTCCTATCCTATCCTACTATCCTTTCTTCTAATCCTACTATCCTACTAATATTATAAATGTGAAAGGTTGTAAGAATGCATGTATGTTTGTTATTCTTTCACGCAAAAACGGCTGAACCGATTTGTTTGAAATTTGGTATGTAGATAGGTAATACCCTGGATTAACACATAGGCTACTTTTTATCCCGATATTATTGCCTGCCAAAAGATTGCCGACCGCTGATCTAAGCAAATAATTTCCAAGAAATAACCCATACACAAACAGGATCCCATCTTTATGTAAATCAAAATTCAAGTAAACTCTACCAGAAATAGTACAACTCATTATTATTCTTATCTCGTACATCTGAGGTATACATTCAAATCACTTGTTTAAAACTATGTATGTATATGTATACTAAAAGAGGTTTATTTATTGTCGTCTATTCGCTGACGGATCCGGGATGTCGTCTATCTTGAAATCTACAATTAGTCTAAACTAGCGACCCGCCCCGGCATCGCACGAGTCCAATAATTATACATAATAAACCTACCTCTTGAATGACTCGATCTATTAAAAAAACCGTATCAAAATCCGTTGCGTAGTTTTAAATATTTAAGCAGACATACCCCCGGTTCCTATAACAAACTAACGGATGTCCGTAGGACTTTCACCATAGCAACGTTGTTATCTGTCAAAAAGTTTCATACATTTTAAGTTGAAATAACAACGTTGCTATGGTGATGGACCTACGAACATCCGTTAGTTTGTTATAGGAACCGGGGGATAGGGACAGAGAAAGCGACTTTGTTTTATACTAGCAGCACATCCCGGCTTTGCACGGGTGTACTAATGAAACTAATAAAAAAAAAAAAAACTACCGGGATAAAAATAGCCTATAACCATCCCGACAGTCCATTCTACACATCAGTGAAAGAATTTCGGAAATCGGATGAGTACATTCGGAGATTATCTCCGTCAAACAAACAAACAAATTTTACCTCTTTATAATATTAGTATAGAAGTATAGATAGGGACAGAGAAAGCGACTTTGTTTTATACTATACAGTGAGTAGTTATGTTATGTACTCACGGAATCAGCGGAATGTCTCGGCTGCTGTCGCGTTGCTCGCAGGTACTTCTGCAGCGCGCGCGCCAGCGACGGGAACACGGCCTGGGCCGCCTCCCGGGGGCCTAGGGCTCCGCCTGACAATTAACAATCATTTATATTTACACACGTCATCATAAGTTAGCTTCTGTAAACTGTACATAACCTCTGATTTCCCACTTAAAACTTAAAGATGTAACGGCACCTTTAGCATTAGTATGGCACTATACTTCATTTATTGAAACGAGCAAATAGGAAGAGAAATAAACACACGTGATTGGTCGTCGAAAATAATTGGATTGGCTAGATTGTCGACGTCCACTTACCATAGTGTCTTGCTAAGTGTAAGCACAGATACATAAGTACAGACAAGATACCTCATCTCGAATATTGAAATGACTCCTATTTTCTTCGGGCTATTTTTGTATTTCTTTGTGCGACGCCCCTAGCGGCGATTAGTAGTCGTTTCAATGTTCGAGATGAGGTGTAGGCAATGATTCCCTCCTGACGCTGTATAAATCACCTAGATGACGGCACTTAGCATCAGTATACTCGTAGCACTAGTGGACTCACCATTAGCACTGGACACTCGCACTCTCCTCACGTGCGCGAACGCGTCCTCGCACGCTGTGAGCAAGCGAGCACGACGCTTGCGCACCCGTCTCTCTCTCTCCGCCTCCTCATAGTATCGCTCGTTGTGAGCCGACGCCGAGTCGCGGCGGCGCGACGCGCTGCCTGTGCATGATCCCGCTGTGGATCTAGGGTTACAGATTTTCCCATTATTGACAACTAGAGGACGTCCCGGCTTTGCGCTGGTGTACCAAAGAAACTACCGGGATAAAATATAGCCTATGTTATTCGTGGATAATGTAGCTTTCGAATGATGAAGGAATTTTTAAAATCGGTTCAGTAGTTTTTGAGCCTATGACCATCGGCACAAAGCAATACAATAGGAAACTAACATAGACTACTAAGAGGCTGTTATGAGATTGATTATGTAGCAATCAATCTTGACTGAACTGCATTCATGAATGAGGAAAATATCGCAGTCTGAAAGCACAAAGAATGGAGAAAGGAATGGCTTAAATGAAATAAATTTGAGAAAGAAACTCTGTTACTAGGTAGGTCATAGCCATTTACGAGTATGTCTTTAACTCATAGATAAAAATAAACATAGCTGATTTATTTCCCAGTTCTGATAACTCCTATTTTTATTTGCAGATAATTTATTTTACAAGAACTCACCTAGGCTGTCCATTTGCAGGATTTGTATTAGACCCGTCCACTTCATAGAACTTGATACTGGACTTTGCTTGTCGTTGTGACTTTGATATCGGTATCTTCTCCAAATAGGGATTGTAAATCGGAAACTCAGTGTAATATTTCTGTAGCACCCACACAGCCGCTCGTTGTATGCTCAACTGGCCAATAGCATAAGACCTGCTTTCACCGTCAGGACTCCGTACAATTTTTATATAATATACAGGTTCTAAATGTCTAATCTCCATCAAAATTACAGCAATGTAATGTATAAAAAGTAATGTATCAGCAAAACTTGATACATAAGACACTAGGGAATTATAATCTATAGCCTCTTCACCAACTGCTAAGGCTTTAGTTGCCTCCGTTATCTGCACAATATAAAATAGCCAGTAGGAGAATATACAAACAGAGAGTATTACTAAAGTCATCGCTCTGAAGACATATATTCTGGGCATAATGGCGTTCCTTGGTCTCAAAAATACTGCCCAGACACCAATTGCAAGTAGAACTAGTTTGAATGCTAACGATAGCAAGATTCCTTTACATTCAGCTGTGCAAGCAAGCAGTTGCATTCTCTGACTGGGCTGGATCGCTATGTTATCTGATAATCCAGGGAAGAAGCCTATTTTCGGCAGCACCACCATCGCTATCGGACTGGCAAAGGACACAAATGCTAATCCTAATGCTATTGTAGTGCCAAAGTATCGGGAACAGACAAAACCGATCCCATTATCATTCTCCATTGGCCAATTACTGACATCCTCCATTGATTGTGAGCCTTCTGAGGTATTGCCTGTCACGGCTGTTGTGTTTTCTCCCCAGTTTTCATCTTGGGGTAAAATCTGTACTTCGATGACCTCTTGCCCATCCCTGCCTATTTCTGGATTGATGTTCACACTGGTCTGAAACGGTGCCATTGTGTTGTCTGTGCAGTCTTTTCTTTGTGATTTGGTGCTCCTGAAATTTTGATTTGTTATACACTCAAGGTACAGTTGAACTACCTAGATTCTTGTTAGAATATCAAGCAAATATTTTTATAAAAACCTTACATAAGTATTGGACACTTACCTAATTAAACTAGGAAGGGAGAAACAGGCCGAGTTAGATATTTAGTCAGTAATCAACTAAGGCATTACAGGAAACAAATTATGCAGGATGTAATATCAACAATATTTTACAATTTCTAATCATTACAAAGTACATAAGTTTATAATTTCTCAGCGTTAACATCGACCTGTGAGCTTTGAAGTACAAATATTAGATTCAAAGTAGGGCTTACCGGGTGCTCCGATGTGTGTGTGATCGGTGTCGGGAGCTACGCCTCGATCGGCTACTCAACTCGGAACGCACAGACTCCGTCTCCATAATTAGAAAGCCCAGACAATCCCCTTAGCTCACCCATCAGCTATTTCCCGACTAACCCTGCAATAATTCCACCGTAATCATATCAAATCATGGGCAATTAAAATGCTTCCCTCTTCACGCAACTGTGAACACGACCGAAAACAATTTCTCACACTGGAATGTATGGTTTTTATCACTGAATTGAAAACTTCGAATCACATATTCACTGTTTTGCGGCAAAATCGAGTAAAATACCTCTGCATTGTTGATACATTCGTAAAAAAACTAATACGAGAGTCTGTCTTTTCTTTTGCAAACGTCGATCAAACGAATTTCTGATTGTATTGCTCTACAAAATTAAAAAACCAGAATTCCTTTCCTTGTAAACGTTTAGCCCTCTCTTTCTATCTTATTTAGTTGTATATGCTTTGTTTCACTTTCAATTCACATGGTGTATATATTCGGTCGCGTTATATATGCATGCATTCGTTCAGAAACCGACAAAAAACTTTAGCTCGCAGTCTTGGCACAAGTATTAGATTATAGTATTAGATTTTCCATTTTATTTATTAAAATATATTTTTTATAAAAGTTTGTAAGTTTAAATATAGTAAAATACAGTTAGTATAATATTTCTTAGAGTGATGATTAACTGTGCAATTAAAATATGGTTAAGTAAGTACCTACTTCCTAAATGGCGGTGAATTTAAAATATAGAACAAGAGATTACGCACTACCTGATAGTAATGATAAGATAACACACCCATTTCGTTGATAACTCATCGGATAGTCAACGTTTTTAATATGAAGTTGTTTATCGTGTGAAAAAATATGGAAAATCAGGAAAATCCGAGCCGGAGGCGTGCAGAGAGGAGTGAGAGCAGAGTGGAGGACCTCCATTTGGACAGGGTGGTCGCATCACACCCCGAGATCGGTCCCTCGCCTCCCGACGGTGGCTACGGCTGGCTGATAGTTACATCGGCTGTAATTTACAACATTACCGTGCCTGCTTTGCTCTCTCTTTATGGCCTAATTATTTTGAAGTCGATCCGTGAAGAAGGGCACGAACCAGACGTTTATATGAAAGTATGGGAGATCGATCTAATGATGGTTCCTGTGATGATGGTGATTATGCGGCTGCTGCTGGAGTCATGGTGCAGGGCCATGGTGAAAGTGTTCCACATGCCGCGGTTCATGGCAGTCTCTGGGCTCTGCTTGACAGTAGCTGGTATACTCCTCTCTAGCTACTCAACAGACGCTGACAGTAATGACCACATTAAAAATATATTTTCCGGAATATTAATAGGTGAGTAATTAAGGTTGATTTGTTTGTGTTCAGACATAACTCGTTTATTTAATTGAGATGGATAGTAGGTACCTACCTACCTACCTATGATCTTACACACCTAAATTATGTATGTACCTAACCTACTCGTAGGCAGGTACCTAACTTTAAAATAACAGATCTCAATCAATTGTTATATGTGAGTAGAAAGGTAATTTTGCATGCTTTGTTAAATTGTACATAGCCTTGATAACATAATAGAACATAGTAAGTAGGTAAAGTTAGCCGATATTTGTTAGATGGTAGATACAACAAACAGAATAGGTCTGAACATTGATCCTTGCGACACTCCGGAAGGTCACACAAGTTTACGTCACCAATCCATCTATTTCTTAATGTTATAGATACAACGGCTTGGACAGAACAATGGTTTATTATATTATCTTTCAATATAACATACATAATCTTTGAGTACCTGGTAGTTTATACAGGTGGATTTATGAATCATGATGGTTATTGAATAGAAACTGCTCACAATCGATGTAATGCATTTTGTTTTCAGGTGCGGGTTGCGCATTGACAGGCCAGCAAACAGACATTATCATCACACATTACTTCCGTAATAAACTCACAATGGCTCAAAGAATAGTCCGAATGGCACCTTCAGTAGGGAACAGTGTCATACCAATTTTAATAGGATACCTCTGCACCGTTTACACTGGTGATGTGGTCGTCATGATTTATGGAGCAATAGTTATGCAAAACTGCTTATTCCTAGCGTCATACACTAGACCAATATACATAGAAAAAGTAATTAGACATACGTATAATATGCTACGAGATGCCGCAGAGGATGAAGACGAAGTTATATTTTCAAATGGAAATCAGAACGCTCCTGAACAAGGAGTTCGAAGTATAACTGTAAACGTTGACTTAACTCCTGGAACTACAAACGAAGACGATGGAAACGACGTAGTAGTCTTCAACTCTAGACAAAACGCCAAAGAGATTATAGATCCTTCAGTACAGTATAGAGAAACATCCAGTCGAAGGTTTTCTTCGGACTTCAGTACAATGTACGATAGTAGTACAGCTAATCGATTCTCATCAGATTTTTCACCGTCTAACCGGTTCTCATCAGATTTCGGTTCGCTTGACGTTTCAAACTACAACAGAATCAGTGGATACCAAGAACTTGAGAGTATAGATAGAGCTGGCAGAGATCCACAGCCGTTATACAGAGAGACGACAGTAAACGCTCCGCAAAACTCAGTGGTATTTGCGGCAGAAGTAACTCCAGGCACTGCTAGAAGGACGGCATCATTGAGGAAAAACTTTATAACAGTCGCAAACATGCTAAGAGATCTAAACTTCTATTTGTATGCTCTGTTACATCTAACAACGACATTTTCTATACTGGTGTTAGGAGTTCTGTTTCCTCCATTGGTTTGGGAGCAGAATCCTTCATTAAACATTTGGTCGGTGAGTAACTTGAGACACAATTATTATGTAGCTCCAAACAATTATTCCTAAAACTGTAGGAAGCCGAGACATATTTGAATCTAAGGCTCGTATTCAGAGACTTCACTCAGACTTGAGTCTACGTTTAAGCATCTATTTTTGAAAGTTCTCTATGAAAACTGAGTTATGAATTACCGCTTAAAACACGATTTATGCTTGAGTATAGTCTCTGAATACGGGCCTAAGTAATTTTTATGTACAGGTATCGTGTGTGGTGGCGGTGGCACACGGTTCAGCATTGTGCTTCATAATGCTGTGCGTGGTGCTCCCCAAGTCTATCAATGAGAAAGAAAGGCTCTGCGGCGCCTTCTGCATTACTGGAGCTATTGGATTTTACGGTAAGCTTCATTAACTGATCAATATATCGCACTTATAAAATCGTTTATCTAATTAAGTTGTAGGTATTCTCTTTGAGAAGTGCATAATCTGGATATGTCTTTGATGAATCTTTATTAAAAAAGAAGTCTAAATATGAAACCTTCATATCATAATTTTAACTGTACACACATTATCACTTCTCATTGTTTCATTTGACTTTAAATATCCGGCTCGAAGGAACAACAAGTAGATATTAATTTGATTGAATCAACAAATTTCATCCAGCGCGAAGGACCAATCATTTTTTACTTATTTCCAGGTATTACCCTCACCGGCAACAAGAGCTTACTAGTCGTATGGTGTATGTTCTCAAGTTTAGCCACCGCGGCCTCCCACATTCTTCAACAGCCAATCTACAATAGCACTCTCAATGAGTTTGACACTACAGCGACAATGACAGGGTCGAATGGTATAGTGGCCATTTTCCTTTTAGCATGGTCTTTGGCTACTAACTACGAATACAAAACATGTTTTCTTATGGCAAGCGTTTTGCAATCAGTCACGGCTGTTGTATATTTTGCTTCGTCTTTTAGAAGGCGAAGGTAGTATTAGTGTTTTTTTAGTACATACATACATACATACATAAAATCACGCCTCTTTCCCATGGGGGTAGGCAGAGACCACGGATCTCCATTTGCTACGATCCTGACATACCTCTTTCGCCTCACTCACTCTCATTCCATTCTTCATACATGTTTTTTTTAGTGGCCGCTTATATGTGGCTAAATTGTTGCCATATAAAAGCGAACAGCGCAAAGTGATGGGTAGTTTGATTAAGGGATTTTCAGGACGGCTACAACAGTTTTCTATAGGAAAATGGCGGTGCCAAGTGGCTACAAACCTATGCGAATATTTTCATGACTGACTGAACTTGCATGTTTATTTATTCACGAAATTATTACTAATAAACTGATGTTTGTGTTTAGGATATGTTTTTGAAATTAAATACATTTATTTTTTAGTTTATTTATTTTATAGAGATCACTTTTCTGCATATGTCAGTAAGTAAAATAGCTACATACATATTGCCAGACCAAAAAATATATTTTATAGTAAATTTTTTATCAAGCAACCTTTACAATATTTTAATAAATACATTAAAATAAGATTTATTTATGCACGTTACCAATTATAAGATAAGCAAGCTAATACTATATTTTAAATTAATTTAAGATTTTATAAAATAAAATGTCATATCTGAAATGCTATGATTGTGTACCCTCATTTCACGCTTATTTTAAAAGGAATGTATTTATATAACATTATATAAATATTTAATAAACCTACTTCGAGCTATATTCCTCAACATCTTATCACAGAATATATGTACAAGAATACCTACACAATACAGTGCATATTATAAGAATAAATACACAAAATGCCAGTATGTACACTACGCACCAATTTAAAAGGACAAAACGCAACATTTGATATGTTAAGCATACTTGTGTTTAAATTGACAAGGTTATAATTTTATGCGATTTTCGTATCGAATCAACTATAGATCCTACAAAACATAAAATCAAAACTGATTGATTTAAAACTATAAAAACAGATTTCTGTTAACTGTTTTTCCCGCATGTTACCCTTGTTTATACAATAAATATGTTAATATTCCTCTCTAAATTACTTAATGAGTGTCAGAAATATACGTAATTAAATTCCAGTTCCACAAAATTCATACACCCAATTCATAAGTATCAATGAGATAGCGATTTAGCAGCCGTTCAAGCCAAGTTTTAATAGGGTAGGTCTTTCACTTTCTTTAAATTCAGCTCAAAAGATCCATCATTTCATTCTCATTTACCTTCTTATTCCCATTATCATTACTGCTACTAGGCAATAGAGATTCGAACGCTGACCAATCTTGCTTCACATTAGAGTTCTGATTGGTCGTCCATTTGTTATTAAAATTGCTATTATTTCCCGAATTCCAAGTGGGCTGTATCTGGTTCTCAGGATACGCGAAACTAGCGTTACTTGTGTTGTTATACGGCATGTTATTCAGTGAGTAGTTTGGTTGATTGGTCGTTTGGTACGTAGGACTGGTCATGTTATAGTTGGGGGTCATGACCTCCTTTTGGGTTGGTTTTTGAGTGAGGGCTGATAAGTTGGACTGTAGCAGTGTGGATGTTAAGTCTGTTGTCTTTGTTATGGTTTTCGGAGGCGCAGGAATGGCCGTCGGTCGAGGCTGGTTTGTTAACTTTCTTGCTGTTTCTTGTTGCTGCGCTATTCTGTGAACAAATTCAAATATTTTAATGCATTGTAGTAATCTACAGGTGCTTACTAATTTGAAGAGGTAAAGTTGGTTTGTTTGTTTGTATAACCACAGATTACATAAGTAGTAGTATAACATTATTTTCTGCACTTTTGAGGTGCATTTTTGTTCTGAAGATCCTCAAAATGTAAGCTTAACTTTTCAATTAAAAAATGAATCACCATAATCGGTTCACCCAGCCGAAAGTAACCAATTTAAAAAAAAAGAAGATTCTCAATTCGATAAAATTGAGAATCTTCTCCTATTTTTGTAGTCGGTTAAATACCAACAACCTATTGGTTCTGCCAATTTCCACTAACCTCTGTTTATCCTCCATACTAAGCGAGGCCGCCATCTCCATACTAGGCTGCGGCGGCGGCGGGGCTGCGGGGCTCTCCTTGAACGAGAAGGAATCCAGCCCGAGGTTAGAGAACATGGAGTCCACTTCACCCGGGGGGGAGACTAGCGTGTCGGGGGATAGCGCGTGCTCCATTACCCTGGGAAAAAAAAGACCATAAAAAACTAAGATCCATGTGATTTTATGTTTTTTATAAAATGTATTAAAAGACTTATTAATAACTCGTGTTTAAATATAAGACTTTCTGTAGGTACTCTGTAAGTATAAATGATCGTGTATGCATCTGTGTGTATGTGTATAATTCTGTATATGTGAGCGTGTGTGAGTGTATGTGTTAAGGGCGGGGATTGTGTACATTAAGGTCCGTATTCAGAGACTATACTCAAGCGTAAATCGTGTCTCAAGTGGTGATTCATAACTCAGTTTTCATAGAGAACTGTCAAAAATGCTTGACTTATGTTTGAGTGAAATCTCTGAATATGAGCCTTAGTGTTTATTGATATAACTTACTTAGACTCGTTCTGTATAGAGTTTAGCTGTTCCAACTTGGCCCGATGTTCTGTCTCCACTTTTGATATCATCTGCTTGACCAGCGAGATGAGTGCGTTGAACTGATTCAAAGTGAGTCCGTTTTCAACGCACAGCGGGATGAGGAATGGTAAGACTTTGGTTGCCATCACCTCTTTTGTAATGCCTAGCTTCTTATGGCTTAGGGCTAGTTTGTAAATGCCTGGAAAAATAATGTAACAAGCATAAAATTTTAAAACAAAAACTCTGTATGTACCTACTACGAGTATTTATATCTTGGACTAGCTGCGCCCCGCGGTTTCACCCGCGTAAGTCCCGTTCCCGTGTGGATATCGGGATAATAGGTAGCCTATGTCCCCGGCATCTCTTCCTTCCGTTGTTTTCGGATGTAGATTAGAAACGATCTAATGTCACTAAAAACCTAATCTTTGTCTTAAAATCACAAAGATTGTAGATTTTGTCAACTATGTTGTTCTTGTGAACTAACACAGGTGTACAGATAATAAGCCTAAGATAGACTTTATCCCCAAAAACTAAGATAACACTCAATACATAAACTCAGGCCTTTACATCTACACTAGATGATATATAGTCAGGAGGCAATCTTTGCCTACACCTAACGGGACACTAGTGCCTGGGACAGTGTTGAGATGGAATAGGCTTGCCCAGCACCTAAACCTAACCACTGACTGAAGATATAATAAAAACAATCAGTTCCATAGAACTGAATCTCAAAAATATTAAACTAAAAGTACATACCTAAAATTCCCATCAAAACCGCCGGCTCTCTAGACGGTATTTGCGGCAGGAACGGTATAATCTCATCCAAAACCAGCCACTTATCCAAATGCTCCAGCAACTTGCCCAGACAAAGCAAACAATTAACTCTTACAGATATATAATTCGTACTCATACAAAGCTTCTTAATCCGGGGCATTAGCGCGTTCTTCATAGCTGGGTAATCTATAAGCGATGCGAATGTAGGCAGAACAGATAAACACAACTCTTGTATCTGCTGAGCATCAGACTCCAAAGCTCTGTACAGCATCGGCAAAATGTCTGTCTTAACCTCCTCCCCTGGCGTCAGTTTTAAGAGCAACTCCATCTTTTGCATGAAGATCAGTAGAATCTGAATAGGATCCTGGATAAGCATCACCGGTTTTAGCACAGGAAGTATGTATTTTATATATTCTTCTTTTGTAGAGTTTTCAGCGATTAGCAAAACGTTTGGGAGCACAAAAGGCACCATTGGAGGGTTGACAAACTCTTTTGTAAGGCATGGCAGGATTCGATAGATGCAGATACGATGAGGCATCTTTTGAATGATCTGCGGTAAACCTTTGTAGAACTGAGATTTCTGAAGGTTGTCCCATTGAAACAGGGAGTCTAGGTAGTTCAGTGTTTTTACACCAACATCTTCAAAGTATGGTATCTGAAAAGATAGACTTCAATTTAGATTTATAAATTCATTGGAAAAGCAACAGCTTAAATAACAACTAAACATACTTTATAAAAAACAGAAAGACAAGGTTATCACATATGGTTTTAAAGGTGAACAAAGTGTGGACAGGAAACAAGTCAACAGTTAAAACATATTGTAGGTACATAAAAGCACCAAACTGGTCATTACACCAAACCATATAGGTCAATGCATTCACAATTTAAAAATCTAAATCAGTGATTTGTTAAATGGAGGCATCTGCTGCTTACTGACACTACCATTCATCTAGCAAAGACACAAAAGCTTCAGTAAAAAAATTTGAGTGTAAATACACTTTTAATAACTATAGTTTCTTACTTACCTTTAAAAATTGATGTGGATCAGGCCTCAACTCAGGTGTAACATTCAACATCAACTTGACATACTCCTTCAACCCGTCAGCCACACACGACAGTCGTGACGGTGGCAGATTCCTCAATTCATTCACATACCTCTTAAACTTCATATAATCATTGCCAATATTCCCTAAAGTCTGATGCCCTGTACTATGTAATGCGTAAATAACCATTCCTAGTGAGAAAATATCACTAGCGGGAGAATGAGTAGCTGACAGTATATACTCGGGAGCAAGATAGTCTAAAACGGGTTGTGTTAAAGGCGGCATTGCTTGACAGTATTCGTTGAAAGGCCAGAACGGCGCTGCACCTGGTGAGCTCTGATTGGCTATACAGAAATCAAAGCCAAAAATCTTCCAGGCGCCTTGTTGGTTCACTATTATAGACTCCGGAGATAGGTTGTGGTGTAATAGTTTAACATCATTGTGTAGGAATGCTAGACCCTCAGCAACCTGCATCAGACCATACTTTATCTCAAGTTCAAAGAGTTTGTAGTTGACTATGTGGTTGGGTAGTGGTTGAGGCATGTTCTCTGTGTTTCCCAGTATGTTGGCTAAGCTTGCAAACACAGGTTCCGTAGCAAATGCTAAACTTTCACGGCTTTCCTCGAGACTGTGTTGTACTGTCAGTATCTGAGGGTGCCGAAGCTTTGTCAGCTGGACAATCCCACGTTTGAGTGTCTCCAGCATTATATCTCTGTCTGCTTTTGACCATCTTTCCAAGTGTTTCTTTTCAAATACAAATATTGATGCTTCTTGTTTTGTGGATTTTTTGTAGCCTTTGTAAATTTTCCATAGCAATCCTGTTAACAAAAGAAATATTTAAACAATAGGACGTGATCGTTAGTTCTAACAAATGTTTCTGTAGTAAACAAACGTAGGATAGGTAGGTAAACGAGATCCGAGGACAGCAAATGTGAACAAATAATACAATTAAATGTTCCTGTCCAACTTATACTATGATTCAAAGTAGCAGATGGTTTCGTAGCGAACCGGAAAGGACTCATACATCAGTTAATGAGTGACCAAAAGCTGTTTATTACCTGGTCCAGCACTGGCTATAAACTGTGTAGCTTCGAACTCTCTTGTTACAGGGTTTCCAGGGAGCACACCGGATAACTGGGACACTGTGTTGCTCACAGAAGAATATAATTTGTTAAACACTTCCATATTTCGTCACTTACAACTTTGAATTGTAAATTAATGATACAAAGGTTTAGCATTACATTTTTTGAGGAAATCTTAAGAATCTGAACTGTCAAAATCAAAAAGCATGATCTCTGACTTTTGCAATCTCGTCAAAAAACATTTTTTTTTTACATTAATTAAAAAAAACGGAGATTTCATTGTAAGATAAATGTAAAAATAAAGAATCAATACCTGTGCGCTCAGAGCAATCATCTTCTTACTGTTTCCTCATTGCCTGTGCGTTTTAAGTTTAATCCATCTTTTATTTCGCTTTTTGTTTCAGAACAAAAATCTATTTCAGGAACTTCAAAAAATAAACAAAACAGTCAGTCAGTGTCATTGTCAGTCAGGCAGGTCTGTCTGTCTGGACTGTCTGTCTCTGTCTTGTCAGCCAGATGCCATGCCAGTACTTCGCCTTCCTTTCCTTTGCAACTTGTTTTGATTTCAGTTTTCAAGAAAATGTTATTATCTTACTACGAAAGCGAATAAAATGTTATCAACAAGTTACACATTACTTCTTTTATCAATAGTAACATCTACTTTGCCCATAATATCATCTGAAAACGAACCACAGTATCGCCCTCTTGGGCCTCTGGTGAAATGCAGTTTCCTTCCTCTAGAATTCCTTGATTGTGATGAGCCTATCGACCACAAAGGGAACCAGTCTGCTAAGGATGCTATCGGCCACGGCTGCGTCAAGTTCGGTGGCGTACGATATGAGAAAGTGGAAAAAACTAAAGTGCAATGCAAGGCTTTAGAAGACATCGAGTGCTATGGGACTCGAACTTTTTTGCGCGATGGATTCCCTTGTGTGCGGTATTCTGGCCATTACTTCACGACTACGCTGATTTACAGCATACTGCTTGGTTTCCTCGGCATGGATCGGTTCTGTCTGGGACAAACTGGAACTGCTGTTGGCAAGCTACTGACTCTGGGAGGGCTAGGAATATGGTGGATAGTTGATGTGGTGCTACTTATTACTAATAGTTTGCATCCGGAGGATGGGAGCAATTGGAATCCTTATGTTTAGTTTTAAGTTTTAATTAGATCTTTGTATAGAATAAAATAAATTTTGTTAACCTTTCAATCCCCGACCGAACGCCGAATATGAAAGTTGTGTTTTTCAAATCAACTCTGTAAATCGATAAAAATGACCTGGACTCAACAAAATCAAGATCTTTTAAGTGCAACCTAAACAGAGTTGACTTCACAGAATAGAGAGACGGGTGTATAGTCGTTAGTTAATTATATTCCTTCAACTGGTAAATCCTCATTCTTCCTTTGGTCATCTTGCTTACAGCTCAATTATAACTATTATTATTCAGAGATCAGCTTACAAACACATTTTTCTGTGTCACAAACAGAAAGAACTATTACTAATGTAGGTTATTGAAAATTTGTCTAACAAAAGGATGCCTACACTAAAATATAACCAGTAAAACAAATCCATAGCTTATATATTTTATTTTAAAATTAAGCCACCAGAGCGGATGCAGTGCTGGACTCGTATTTCCAGTTGGGAGGAAGCACACTCTTGGTCTTGTAGTAGCGAGCGAGCCTGTGGATTCTGGACTCGACGAGAATCAGACGGAACTTACTGTCCTTGTCTTTCCTGAAATCAAAACAATGTGTTAATCTCTGAAATAATTACTGGGAATTCTTAGAAAGCACTACAAAATTTCTCTTTAGTTATGACCAGAGACCAGAAAAAAAAAGATGGATCGGATTGGCACAGGATCGTGGCGGATGGCACAAACTGAGGGAGGCCTATACCCAGCAGTGGGTGAAGTCGGGCTGTGGATGATGATGATGACCAGATTGATTTAGTACATAGATAGACAGACAAGATTTAGTAAGAACATAAAACCTGAAACAATATTTTTAGCCTGAAATTGATGCTAAATTATTGAATTGGATCATTATTTCATTTTCAACTGTTGATTTCCACTGTGTTAAAAGCTTTCTTATACAGACTAGGCATTTTACTATCAGCCATTATACTTTTAATTATGTCTGTTTAGTTATGTTTGTTCTTTCACTCACTAACCATCTTCATCTGTTTAAAACATACCTATGTGTGTGTTCACTGAAATTACCAAGAATTGAAAATGTTCACTATGGTAATGATAGAAAGAAGAAAATTATTCAGTGTTCTGCTGGAGATACTAGTCATGCTTCTAGACACATTACAACATCATCATCACAGCTTATTGGCTTCCACTTGGCCTCCCTTTGTAAATGCCACTTAATCTGGTTCTTTGGCATCCAAGAACTGACTTCTCTTAATCAGGGTAAAAAGTGAGTATGTAGGCTCACCAGGAATGGCTTCTCCACACATACTTGCTTGATACAGTATCAGATACACAATGCTACACAGCTAAGTGGTCTAAATAGATGTTGATGTTGATAAATGGTAATATATCATACCTGTTACGTTCCAAGTGCTTCCTCATGGCGACAGCTTTCTTGATCAGGTAGTATAGGTCCTCAGGTAGGTCGGGAGCGAGTCCCATAGCCTTCATGATACGGAGGATCTTCTTGCCGGTCACAAATCTGACCTGTGCCACTCCATGGGAATCCCTGAGCATGACACCTGAAAAGTTCGTTGGTGAGGTCAGTTTTTTGCTATTAAATTTTTTGTTTAGAGCATAGCTAGGCCCACACCACTAGGTTCTTGACAGATTCTTTCCCTGGTGTAGGGAGTTGCGTTGGAACAGGCATTAGAGTCACATAACTTATAAGACTGTACATTTTTAAGTGAACCGTGAGGTCCTACAGAAATAAACACATTTCTATTTTTTTCATACCTACTGCTTTGTATTAGTCAACATTCAAATATTACATTACATAGTTTTCCAAACAATAATTGATGCTATAGACCTATGGACATTTTTATGCAGTGACCAGCAACTATTAGTGGCTTATGATTATCTTGAGATAATGGTAGACCCATAGTTTTAATCCTGATATCCTAGACTCCATTGAGATAAATACAGCATGCTTCAATAGGAACTCATGAAAGACAGAAAAGTGTTCACAGGTTGCTAAGCAGAGGCTGCGGTTCACGATTTGACTTACCGATTTGGGAGGGAGTTAGGCCTTTCTTGCCCAGTTTGAAAATCTGTTCCTTTACATCATCAGCGGTCAGTTTTAGCCATGTGGGGACACTGCGGCGGTACGGCAGTGCCGACTGGGAAATACCCTTACTGAAAACATAAAATCCACACTTGAAACATTGGCCATGTGGTGACAGCCACACGGGATAGGTTATGTTTCCGACACAAAATTATGTCCAAGAACAAAAAATGAATGCACATGATCTAGAACACAATTTACATTAGTAAATATCACTGAAAATTACCCAGGTGCGTGCATACGACCCATGGTTGCGGTTTTTACAAAACTCGCCGAACTGACAACGACAACAAGAGAAACGAAAAAGATGGTTGCCGGAAAACGGTCTTCTGTTCAGTAGGTTTTTTTTTGTACTTCATTCATTCAATTAGGGATGTTCTTGTTATTTTGTGAATCAATCAAGCAGAGTAAAGTTTCGGAAAGTTCCGGTAAATATTGAACGCAGCTGTTGTCAATGTCAAAATACAAACTTTGACAGTTTCCTGACCACGGTGAGTGATCCATGAATGGATGGATGGACGGACTGTAGAAAAATCTTGCACTGATCGGGTTTTGTAACAAAAACAGACCGTAAAATTGGTCGAAATGGCCAATAATTATGGAATATCAGATGCGGAACTGAACCTCATCAAGCAGCAGGCTGCAAGGCGTGTTGCTATGAGGAACGAGTTCCAAAAGCAGAAGAGTAACCCTTTCAAAAACGCTGCTGAATCGGGCTATGTTGTGAGTACATTACGTAATTTGCAAATCTAACTGGAAGAAAATAAACAAATAGTCATTTCTGTAACGTATAAAACAGTAATAAATACAAAGCCTACAATTTTACTTTTTTTTTCAGTTCGATCCCGCCCTTCAAAGGTTTATGTCGATGAAAGTGACCCAGCTAGAGTTCTTTACTGTGAACAAGAGGACCAGTTTGTTTGGAATTTGTGCTTTAATTATACCGATGTTTTCGTACGGCTATCTTATCTGGAACGATCGCCAGAAACGCGAGGCCAAGATCAGGAGTGGAGAGCTCAGATACAAAGACCGTCTCTTCAAATTTGCATAAGTTACTCAAACCTGGAATACCTGTGTAGATAATGAAATAGCTGGTTATGTATCAATAAATCGTTTATTAAAACCCTATTAAAACTTTCTTATCAAAATTGCATTAATAACTCTTTAGAATTGCCTTCAACTTTGAGGCAATGTTTCTGTCAGAATGACTAAAAACAACCATTGAAACTATTGAGCCTAAAACAATGATTTTTTAAAATCATTGACCATAAAAGTGAAGTGAAACTCCCAGAACCTTGAGAATAATCTAACATCTATTTCCTTTTTAATTTTCTCAATGTCTGATGGATATGGCTTCTCCGACGTTGAATGTAAAATCATATTGGCTCAAATTGAGCGTAGAGCCAAAATGAGGAAAGAGTTTTTGAGACTTCGCTCAGATCCCTGTAGAAATGCATTGGAATCTGGCTATGTGGTAAGCAATCATTAATCTTGCTTGAAATATGTTGTTTCTGTTTCTTGCTGCTTTAAAAGCACTGGAGTCCAAAGCATAAGCTTTTGCTACTCCCTATAACTCCAATAAGACAAAAATTTTACTTTTTCTTGTGGATTGAATAGCAGCTGTCTCACTGGAGTTCATAGCATAAGCAGTACTTTTGCTACTCCCGAAAACTCCAAAAAGACAAAAAGTTTCTACTTTTTCTTGTGGATTGAATACATTATTGTTAGTGTATTTTTCTAACATTTAGCCCTCAACGACAATGAGGGGTGTTATAGGTTTGATAAACTTTTATTACTTTCTTACTTCACTAAGGACACATTGTTTTCCAGTTTGACCCAGCACTCCAAAGGTTCATATCCATGAAAGTTACTCAACTGGAATTCTTCCAGGCAAATGCAAGAACCATCAAATTTGGTGTTTTTGCTTTAATTTTGCCAATGGCGACTTTCGGATATTTAGTATGGACCGACCGCGCAAAGCGAGAAAGGGAAATAAGATGTGGCAGAATCAAATACCGTGATAGACTGTTTAAATTCCAATAATCAAGTCAATTGTTATTATGGAGAACATTATTATTTTGTTTGGGCAGAATCCAATGTTATTTTTTTGTTGTCTCTTGTTACTCTGTTCTTTAGATGGCTTTTGTGTCAATAAATGAGTTCTACTTGTATATACAGCACCAATTAGCTTTTCTAGCCTCCCCACAACTAAGCTTTTCGGGATCAAAATTATCCTTAACATTGCACTCACAATAAATTCTATCTTAAAATATTATGCACATAAGTGTTTGTCTAGGATTGAAAGCAGCGGCTAAGCTATGATGATAGTAAAAACAATCTTTATTAAATAAATTTATTTCAGTAGCAACTTATAATGCTGTTAACTGACCAGTTAAATTCATATTCTAGTTAAATTTAATATTCTAGTACATTACTATTCTAGACTTCTAGTTCTACCAATCTAGAATGTACTAGTGCTGCAAGTAAAACACATAAGGTGTCTTAGGGTAAGACCGGACAAGGGGTAAGTCCGTACAAGTCGCATAACTACTAAATTTGGCGATATTTTACAATTATGGCAACATTGCCTTTTGTGCCATTTTGTTGTGCACCCCCCTACATCCTGCGACTGACGCTAGGCCCAGCCAAACGCGAGTAATCATCGTTCTAGCAAAAGATGGGAAAAAAATGAAAAAGGAGACGATCCGATCTTTCACTTCAAACTTTCAACAAGCAATTTGGTAAGTAGTTTTCATGATTTTTGAAGTTTCGCGGCTTTATCACTATGAGTGTAGTTAAATTTATTGATTAATATTATACATTCACGTCTAAGACGTTTGTAAACAGAGATCCGATCTTTAGCCTTGGAAATTTCAATAGGTGAAGTTCGGACTATGATCATCCGGTCATTTTTTCGGTTTCATTTCCCAGTGAATTATTTAATGTATTTGCAAATTCCTATGTTAGTTGATCAACTTGTTCATTTTCTTACCATTTTTTACTAATTTTAATTGGTTAACTAGTTAAAAAGTCAGATTTTCAGACATGTAGGGGTAAGATCGGTATAAAGGCAAAAAATTTTTACAAAATCCAAGCTAAAACTCAAAATTGTAAAGAGATTCAATTAATTTTTTACTATGTTTTTACTAGGATAAGTCCGAATGTTTTCTAGTGATAGAGCTTATTCTATCTGTTACAGGGGTAGTTTTATTAGATAGTCCGGTCTTACTCTCACACGGTCCGATCTTTCCCTGGCCATTTTGAAAAATTATGCTCTTTTCTATCATTCATAAAACATCGACCGTTGGGTTTATCTAAAAACTAAATATAAGAAATGAAACCTCTGTATTTTTGCATTTGTTGACACCCTATTGCGTTAGGAAAGAATAACCAGAGGCGATACAAAAAAATATTTTCAAACACTCGATTGGTTTTCTGAAAACTAGTCCGATCTTACCCTAAGACACCTTAAATATTTTGATTTGAAATCAACAACACATATCAGACTTATTGTGTATGTTATGATACTAGTATTGGTAATAATGTATTATCTGTGGTTATGATGAATTTCGCCAGTCAGCCACAACCTTTACAATTAAATTAGGAACTATACTATAACATACACACTATATCGAGCCTTAAAAAAATCAAGCACAAATTATACACATAAGTACTCAAATTGAATTAATTATTTATCGATCATCCAAAGATTTGTCTCTTGTGATGACTGAATCATCAAATTTAACCATGTAGGTGGTTCCTTTGTGCCAGTGAGCAGTCACTTTCGCGGGCTGAAACAAAGTAAAATGAATATGTTTAATTTTCTTTATTATAAAACAAACACAATTTCTTGGGAGTTGTGTTACTTGATCTCGGAACTGCCAATCATCCAAACTTAAATGGTAAAGAAAAATCATGAGGAGAATTAGGGCATGTTTACACAATCTATTTTTATTAAACTTCTACTTACAAATCCTCCTTTGGTCAGTACAGCTTCAATGATGCCAGCATTGAATGTAGCGCAGTTCAGTGACCCCTTGTCTTTCGGCACACTGATGAATTTGTTTACCTGCAAATAATGAGATGAAAGGTTTACAGTAGAAAGAAGTATTTGTCTACCTCCAACAACCTACAACATTTCCCATTTAGCTGGGCCCTTCTGTACATTAGGCTCCTGTGTAATAAAATAAATATCCTTGGACATTCCACACAGTGTCATCTAGTCCCAAGCTAAGTAACTATGGAACCAGATGACTATAAAGAAGAATCATGAGACAGAATCTATTTTTTGTGTGAGATAATGCTTTTGCATATTATGCCATAACATTATATTTTATGTAGCTTTACAATGGAGCTTAATATTTTTTTGTTTCTTGTTTGACAGTACTCATAGGCATAGATGAGCAGGAATATTTGAAACAAAGAGACTAACCTGGAAATATGGATAAAATGTTGCTCTCTGTCAATTAAAATGATCTTACAAACAAACTAAGATTTCCTCTTAATTAAATACTTGCCACAGCATCCTTTTCTATGATGTAGTAGGTCCTTTCATCATCATTTGCATGCTCCAGTTTGTCAGCCTCTTTTCCAAAGAGTACCTGTAAAATAAATAGGTAGGTACCGACTTCAAAGAATTAAATTTCTTCATAGGTACATTAGGTATCTCAAATCTTGCAGTATGTAGAATGAAGAAATTAGCATCATTAATACAGGTTGTATACTCATAAGAATACTCTGAAGAAGTTTTGTTATCAACTCAGTGTTACTTCAACTATAGTTACCTAAATATACGCTTATTTCAATCACTGATTAGGTAGTTACCTTCCAAAGGGTGGATTTTACAAACAATAACATGTTAAGCAATTTTATTTCACGTTTGCTGTTACGCTCCCTCACAAAATACAGATCCAGTATCCTTGAGCCAACATCCTGGCCGATATCTGACAATCTGTAAGAAAATAATGTCATTAAAACTTGGTAAATGTCCCATCTATGTACGAAAGTAAAGTTGTAAGGGTCCTTTGACATTGTAGAGTCTACGAAAAGCACTTCTAAACTTACTTCATCTGAAGTTCTGGGATAGAATGTGATTTATTTTGGCAGTATTGAACAATTTCTGAGAATAAAAGGGCGTAAAACGATAGTGAAACTTCGCCTTTTCCCTTGCTCAGTGGTTTGTCGAGTATTGAGGTCTTGGAACGGTTAGACGACATTGTGGCCGAGCAGGCACTTTTAACTAATACTTATTCTAATTTTCTAAAGTAGATTTCGCACAAAACAAGTCAATTCGATTAAAATAAATTGAAATTCTGTTCAGCGCCTGCTTTGCTTGGGTATCTTATCTTTGACAATTGACAGTGACAATGACATGACATGCAATGACACTACTGACATTGTTGTTTTGCAAACGGCAACGGGCGGCTATTTCATTCTTCCGAACTGAGTTTGGACTTGGACCACAATATAATCCATTGGGAATCCCCATTGGACTTACACTGCATGTACCTATGCACTGCAAGACTGTGAGCCAAGACAACAAGCAACTCGCGTCACGTAAAGGAACGATGAGGGAAAGCGAGGAGGGGTATTCAATTCAGGCACACTGAGAGTTTGCGGGTTCGATCCCCGCTACAAGATAAATATTTGTATGTTCTGCAGATATTTATTCCGTGGCTGGGCCTGGGTGTTTTCTATCTTATGGTTGTAATTACAAAAAAAATGTAACTAAGTACCTACCTACTTACTTCATCAGTCAGTATAACAGTCGTTAGCTTGGGACTATGACACTGTGGAATTTACAAGGATACCTATATAGGTAGGTATTTATTTATTTATTCAATTAAGTTTGTATGTAAGTTACATAAGCGTAGGTAATTTACTAAAAATCTTTGTTTACTGGATAATGGATGGATATCCTTGGCACGCAGACGCAATAACGAAATTAGGACATTTACTTGACCCGAACAGACAATGTCTGACCCCTATAGTATACTCGTATTTTGTAGGACATGTTGCACCTACATAATTTAACTAAATATAATTACGAACTCTCCATATTTTTAAATTACTAAAACAATAGTTTTAAGTTAACAAAACTTTAATAATTATGTAAGTAAGCATTATTATTATTTATGTAAAAGCTAATTACATTGTACAACAGAGTGGGTCGAATAAATCTACAAGCCCAGAGTAAACTAGGTAAGCAGATTAGGTAAATAAATTATATTAACAAAATATACAGCGGATTTAGAAATAATTGTTACATACTTACCTCTCAAGGTACCTACCTATGTAACACCTCGTAATGCATTAGGTACCTACTTTTAGGCATATGCCTAATTTATACACAGATAGCATTTCAGGAAATGATTTAGAAAGAATAACAAGAATAAAAACAAAACAATTTATGAATAAATCTTACTCTAGGTATATAACTAATCTAAGTTACACAGACGAATGCCAAAACTGATAACAATTTCCGGTAGTTATATGCAATTGGACGGCAAATTATTGCAACAATTACAGAAGCTTACTTAAATATAGGTTCGGCCCTGCCTTCTACGATTATTAAAAAAAAAAATGTTTTTCAAATGATGAACTGAATATTTCCAGGTAGGTAAGTAGGTACTACACACTACGTTGCTTGAGGTGGCCTAGAAACTCCGTCACCAGAGTTGGCCACTTACCCATACGAACGATTTTCATTCTCTTGATTTTAGCATCCCTTATTGATGAGTACCTATTATAAGTATGTACTACTAATTACAAGACAATGAAGTTGCTCTTACAATAAGCACCTATTTCTAATTGTTGGTAGGTAAATAAATTATTCATTCATTAATTAAGTTTCACTACTATACTGCCCTCTACTTCGCTCGTGTGACCTGGATATTTTAAGTATCATATTTCTGGTCACGTGTTATCTCGATTTAAGTGATTGTAACAATCATGTTCACAAACTTTCAAGATTTTATGTAATGTCTGTTCCACTACGAAATCTTTGTGTACCGGAACAACTCCAGCCAAGCATCTCTTGAGATGTGCTCATGAGTAGTAAAATGTGTGTTACAAAAAATATATATATGATCACGGCTGTATCCCAGGGAGCAGCTTTTAAATTATCATAATATAGTTAAATTTCTTACCCCATATGCATATTAGACCAGTAAACCTATTAAGCTATTAGCTTACTCGTTTAAATCTGTTGCTATCTCTTTTCGTTGCCATAGTACAAGAGAAAACATATTTGAAACCTACATTAAATTGACAAATCTTTATGAATAAGACATACAAATACCAGCAGCTCATCCTGGCTTTGCACGGGTGTACTAGAAACTACTGGGATAAAATATAGCCTATAACCATCCTGACAGACGATTCTACACATCGGTGAAAGAATTTTTCAAATTGGCTGAGTAGTTTCAGAGATTACCTCCGTCAAACAAACAAACCAACATTATCTCTATAAACTATTAAGTATAGAAGTATTGATTTAGATTACTTTCTTCATTTTAACAATCACATACCATTATTATTATCAGTTTTGACCATTCTTCTAATTCTAATTGATTACAAATGGTGTTGCAGGTACTAATAATTATATTTAGAAATATTGTAAGTTAAAAATAAATAAAAATCTGCTGATTCTATCTGAATGTAAGAAAGTTAATATTTTGTAGCATTTTTGGAATTGTGGGTTTTGTAATTGCCATTTCATTCTTTTAACTTCAAGGCACTTTCAATTCTTAAGATGTTACATTAAAATTCTCAAAAGTAATTGTTATTATCATACTCATCACAAGGACTATTATAAACAAAACCCAGTGCCTATTGCATCTGTGTTTTTCATTTTATAATTTCTTTTGCAGTTTCTCTTTACACACAAACTCACCAAATATATTGGTGTAAATAGGGCATTTGATGGTATTGTTTATATTTTAAAGTGTTATTCTACAGTTCAGTATTTTATTTTGCTGATGTTGGTAAGATTTTATGGATTTCCAAGGGGTAGTCAAATGGTCAACACAATTCCTCACAAAATGAACAAATTACAACTTCATATCTGCAGAATAACGGTTCACAGGTCAAATATAACTTCACTTGAATTATCATTTCTGTCACAATAAATTTAACATTATATTCTTTGGTTCAATCAAACCTAAACATGTTATACATCACAACATTGACCCAATCTTTGTGATGCTTGTTATTCATTTGTTCTTTGTTATTTTACACTATATTTACAATACTCATTTACTGAGTCAATATCTAGAATAAATTCAGCAATCTGTAATCTTTCTATCAAAGTCATTGTGTACTTTAAATTGCAATTACTAAGTGGGACTTACAACCAACCTTCTCTAATTAAGGAGTTTTTTATATACCTCCCACTTGTTGGTGATATTTAATTGGAATTAAATTGTTAGTTAAAACTCTATTGTTACCAAACCTTAGTGTACCTGCTCTTAAGTTATATACATACTATTAACCTAGCAACAAGTGGATTGAACTGTCTCTGCTTCTAGAAGATTGAAGTCCATTCCGTTGGGTCGATTGAACCCAGTTTTAATGCCGTCCCAGCCGTCTTCAACCTTGTACTCACCGGTTTGTATACGATTGTATACCTCTTGAGCAACAAGCACAAACGCTTCTTCAACATTCATGCCGGACTTTGCCGATGTTTCAACATGGTGTAATCCTGCGAAAAAAATTACATATGTTAGGTATTAAAGGTGATATCAGACGGTTCACTCGAATGATTGTTCACTCGAGTGAATGCTTCATTTTTTTTTCATTCTATGTTCACACGGCTTAGACGAAATGATACAGAAATGAACATTCATTGTTCTTTCTTTTAAATATGTCATCGAATGAAGTTGTACGTCTTGGAATTAGTTTAATTTGTGATCATTTAATCAAAGAGTTGACGATTATTTAATCAAGAGTTCCACTTGAACACCATGTTGCCGCATGAAAACAATATAATAACAGACAGAAAAAAATATAACTTCGTCGACAACGTGATGTCCGTCGGCTACAGGACTCGAAACAAAATGGCCGAATCCGAATGAACGTTCTCTCAGTGTTGAGACCGTTCATTTCTCGTTCATTCGGAGTGGGAATGAAAGATACCGGATGCCAATATCCAACACTGTTGGATCGGTTCACTAATGAATTCATTCGGCACTCGTGTTTCATTTTTTGTTCAGACATTTCATTTCGAGTGAAATGTACCGAATGAAAGGTGAAAATGAACAAAAAATGAACCGTCTGATATCACCTTAAGGTAGTTTTTACATGCTATGTCTAAGCTTATTTTGTGACATTAGCAATTAAAATGCGTCGCAAATAAATATTCACTAAGATATTCTATGTTGATGTTGATATTATGTGACATTGAAGTAATGTAAATTTTCATACAAATACAGGTGTTTACCATTTTCCTCAGCAAACATTCTCGCTTCCTCACATGATACTTCTCTTCTTGCTCCATTCTTTGATTCTGTTCCAACAAGGTCTATCTTGCAACCCACAAGAGCAAATACTGGTCTGTGGGGTTCTATATGCCTCTTGGCTTCCATCATCCACAATGGTATGTGCTCGAAACTGGATCTATTACATACGTCGTAGACTAATAGGGCACCAACTGAATTTCTATAGTAAGACTTTGTAATTGATCTGAACCTTTCTTGACCTGCAGTATCCCAAAGTTGTAATTTGATTCTAGTACCATCTTGAACTTCGATTATTCTAGCGAAGAAATCTACGCCAACGGTAGGGTCTGACAGCTAAAAATTAAATGCGCAATTCATAATAGAACATGCTCTCCGAATATATCTCAAAAACAACAAGAACAAAGCTTACCTCTGCAAACTTCCCGTCTGTGAAGTATTTCAACAATGAACTTTTTCCCACAGTACTGTCACCAATTAGGATCAACCTGAATTGGTAGTCGAATATAGGATCAACCATTTTTCAAATGCAATTTCATCAATTTGATAGCAACAAAGGTCTCGACAAAAATTACGTATTCCGAAAATGACAATAGAAAACATCAAGGACGGACCAACCAAAACAAGTAGAGAGAGAAGACAAAAGTTCATCTAATCTAGTTGCACGAGTGCGGATTTTGTCTATGGTTTAAAATGTTTGATTGCATCCATCATGAATATCAAAAATCTACAATAATCCGTAATTTATAAAAAAATCCTACAGGATGTAGTCGCGCACTATTAATATCCGTATCCGTTTTGTTTAATCATTTGTTCATTTTCACTCATTCATCTCCGATTTCTGAACGAACCAAACTAATTTTCATTCAATCTTTCATTTGTTGATGGTTTGGTTTGATTTGGGTGGATATTTTCTTGTGAAACTACGAAAAATACTAGTTAATTTCAGTGGGATTACAAAACTGTTGATTGTTATTTCTGGTTAGATATTTTTTGTGTACAATACGTTACCTTTTTGTGTTCTCATTCGCGATGTTTACTCTGAAGATTGAAGAATAACCTCGTAAACCTACTTGATGAAGCTTTTACTGGCGTCCCGGTCATCACCAAACCTATTTTGTTTTTAAAATTAAGCACGGTAATTATCAATGTTTCTACGTGGCTACGTAAGAGTCCAACTTGTAAATTCTTAGAATAATTGAAAATCTGTTTTACTTTTCAGTTCTGGTGACAAGTACTTTTTAACAATGAGTTCCAACCTTGGTTATAAAATGAAAGAAAACAATATAGACCACGGCGATACTAAGACAAAAACTACGCCTATTGGTATGTACTAAAAATTCAGGAACATAAGGTTACAAACCTATTATGTGCTAACTTTTACAACAAGTTCAAGAATGTCAAAGGTCTCCTCTGAATGTATCTCCTACTTAAAAGCCAACTAGACCATGCAGTTATAGTAGGTATATTTTGTTTTCAGCGATGGTGGCACCAGAACTGAAACAGAACACAAATAATGTTGGAATTACTAAGACTTGTGCTGTACTCGGTTGTGAAGACTCCAAAAACTTAGAACCTGAGATGTTTTTTGGGTAAGAAACTTATTGGTCATAAAAGAAGTTCAAAGAAAATTTGTTGCCATAATCCAGCTTTATAAATAAATAATCCACCGATGTGGCATTATCAATGAGCATTACCGTAATAAACACTATTTATTAACCAAAATTTAAAAATAAATGCTTCACTTTTCAGGTAGGCTTTTATTTATACCAAACTTAAGCTCAAATTGTGTCTCAAGCGTGTGTGATTCATCACTCAGTTTTCAGAGAACTGTCAAAGAATTGAGCAAAGACTCAAACCTGAATTCAAGCCATAGTTTACTTGACTACCTATAATTAGATCTCTGATGAGTGTTGACTGTTTTACCTGTTGTCATCACTCTCAAGTGACATAAGACAAAGAAAAACAATAATAAATGAATATGTATAATAAGAAAATCTTTCAGGTTCCCAGAAGAGCCATCTCTCCGGCAAATATGGACCGACCTCACCGGCCGAAGTAACTGGATGCCCACAGACTACTCCTATATGTGTATGCAACATTTCTCCGTTGACTGTTTCATGTGCAATGAGCAGGATCAAATGGTGCTCGTAGATAAGGCTGTTCCATCACAGAAACTGCCCCGACATGTCTTAGAGGTTTGTACAATAAGCTAGACTTGTCTAAGATTCCTTGCAATATGTCCATCACTTTTTCACTGCTGGGCAAAGGTCTCCCCCAATTGTGTCCATCATTATCATAGGTTATTTTCTTTGCTCTTTTTTTTGTTAAATTCAAACATCAGAGATCCTAAAATGATTTTTCAGGAATGGTTAGGAACCAAAGCAGCCCTAAAACATCAACCTGTCAGGTACAGCTTGATATTTTTGGAACCACACATTTTTTATGAATAAATTAAAATATGGGTCCTGACCATCATATTTAAATTCATGATAACATCTGCTTGACTCATTAACTCAGACTTTTTTATTATGAAACAAAAGTGACTTAACTTTTTGATTGTTTTTTTTTCCAGGTTGAATACATAGATGAAGACTCGTCTGAAGAAGAAGAGATGGAAGTTGAAGAAGAACGGAAACAGAGCTTGCCCTTCGAGCAGGTACAACAAGAGATAGACGAAGAAATAGAATTGCTAAAACTCTTCTCAGAAGTCCAGAGGATGCAAAGAACAGCGGTCGGTCTAAAAGACAAACTAAAATACAATATGAGAGTGCATAATAGACAAAATCGGTTTCTATTAAGAATAAAAGAGATTATAGAAATGAAAAAAAAAGTACTGGCACAAAAACGAAAGAAGAAATGTAGAATATTGCTGTCTTTGCAGGATAAAATTAAAGAAGATACGACAGGATTAGTTTTAGCTATGCCGATGAGACAGACTGATGATTTAAAGAATTTCGCTTTAAGTATCTATAAGTATTCACCGCAAGCGTATATTTATATTAGAAACATGTTACGTACTATGCTGCCTAGTACTGAAGTACTAGATTCTTGGGTAACCTCGGGGTATCAGCCGAAGAATGTAATGACATCGGGAAATAATGTAAAAGTTACTGCGGAGCAAACAGAAACAGAACTATCGTGTAGAGTTACATTAGGTTAGGAAGAGAAATCAGTTATTGTTTATCAAATGAATTCTAAAATAAATAGATGTAATTTTTTCTTTTTCTTTTGTTTTACCTGTTACCTTTCCATTTCTGACCGATCACTTGCTTGAATAGTATTCACAGCTTATTATTACAGTGATTAAATTGCAGAAAATTCTATTTAAAAGGATATTTTCGTCTGAAAAAAAAATTCACGTTAGTAACTGTGGCATCAGAATTGCCACTAATAGGGTTATGGGTAACAAATAAATAAACCCTTTATTTTACTGGAGTAAAATTTGGGGTTCCCGCTTTACTCAGATACGAGAACCTAGCAATGTTTATAAGATCCACTAGATGGCGCTGTTGCAAATTGTAGGTGTTAGAAAGGGAAGGCGCTGCGAGACGCATACCTCGGTCGGTTGTGCCTCGGTACCAAACAAATTATCTTCCGTTCCGTTCCGGCCACGCTCAGTGCCGTGATTACGTCGGACTCGGCGGCCGTGTGCCGCGCCTCCCGAATCTCGCGCGTCAACAAAAATAAATACACCATCTGTTCAAATATTGTGCAAGTTTTTTTTATTGTTCCCCTAAAAATGATGTGTGCGTTTTACTACAAATCGTAAAGATTTTTAACCTGTTCCGTTCCGATTTTGTGTTCGTAAAGTGCTCGAGTGGTTTTTGTTACCCGTTTATTGTGAATGGATTTATTACTCGATTATGAAGACGGACGCTTCTTGAGGTATGTCTTAACAAAGTTCTATTTCGAAGCGTAGTTTGAGTATCCGTTGTAGGTACCTAAAATAAGGCGAGTGGCGAGCGGCCGAGTGGCGGTCACTAACTGGACTTTTGCAATCGCTATTCCTTCTGCGTGTTTACATGCCTTAAATGTAAGCCACAATGCCATAACCGCTGGACGGTGAATCGACGTACAAACGTGTAAAATTTTTAATGTTCACCATTATACGGCTATAAACAATTACAAATATACTAAGTGGGTATGTTTCATTCATATCACGATTGGATGTCATTTCTCTGCATTTATGGTACCTATCAGTTTCTATTTTGTATCAGTTCAATGAAAGTATTCATTGATTTCTTTGTGTATGATTGATGCCTACCTACATATAATTTTCGCGATACGTCGTAAAATGAGGGCAGATGCAAATTAATTTGAAAATGCGGGTAGGTGCAAATTAATTTGAAAATGCGGGTAGGTGCGACTGCGGTGTCGCGCTTGCAGCGCTGCACATCACTAATTGCATGCTTTGTGCTATCTCCGAGGGGACTCTAGCTTTGGTTTGGACGAACGTGGAAATTCTGGAATACCTTCGTGCTCTAGCCATGCCTGGCTGGCTTGAGGTACAAATGTCTATCTCTGATTCTAGATGTAATTAACGCATGTGAAGTTATTTCGTTGACAATTTTAATCATCTAAGGCTGAAAGCAAGAGAAAACAAAAGCATGGAAAAAAATAAAAAACAATTTAGGTAAGTGTTAATTGACTAGACTACCTAACTATCAAGGTTTAACAAAATTAAGTACAGTAAGTACCTAGGTACCTACAGTAAAAGTAAGTAATTACCTAGGTACCTATTTTTTGCGGCCAAACCTAGCTTAAGACCTAATGTACCAACTTGAGACAATGAATAAATGAATATGAATATGAATATGATTTAAGTAACAAGTAGGTACCTACCTAAGTGAAGTATGCGTGTAGTGTACCTAGACATTGGTGTAAGAAATGGCAATACAATGTAGACAACCATTTCCGTATCCGCAATTTAAAGATGCCTAAACAGATATTTATTAAACAGACACTTGATAGAATGCCTAATTTATTTTCATGCATGACTATCAGACTAAATTGTAGGCACGTACGTATCTTGATCAAGTAGGTAAGTACTTATTTATAAATACTATGTAAGTACCTACTTACTTAGATATGGTAGATACCTAGTATACCTACTTATTATTATATACCTACAAAATATAAATAGGTGCATAATCAATTAATCTTGTTAAAAAAACGTTTTAACCCTTTTCATCCCCTTACCGGCTGTCAATCTGTCAGTTTGCTATAAGTCGGTAGGTAAGGTACCTAAAGAAAAATTAATAGGTACTTACCTACAGTTTGTGGCGTAGTGGACAAGTTCTAGGCTGTGTTCGATTCTTGGACCTTGAGAAAAATCTGAAGACATTTGTTCTGTACGGGTTGTATCAATTTGATACGAATCAAACAAATATAACAGTAATCCGCGAAAACAACTGTGGATTAAGATGGATGTACTAAGTTACTTGGGTGTTTACTATTTTACATTATATTTAGGCTAAAATCTCACCTATGTTTTTGATTAGGTACTGTTACTTTTTATTCGTAACAATTTAATACATCGGGGGGCTGGTCTTAGTGTTAATAAAACGTTAAGTAGATATTTCTTTCATACCATAGAAGGACCACCATAAAGTATATGGTGGTCCTTCTGTTTCTTAACAACAATGACGTAAAATAATTCTTTGCGTGTCTAACTGATAGAATTAGATTAAATCAGGATATTTTACAAAGAAACTATGCATTACTAATGATATTATTAGCTGACTCGTGCACGCGATGTAAGATTAATTGTGACCGTCTGCGTCCGGTTCGCTGGTCATTATCACGACGCGCGTGCTAAGACAAACTTGTAATTATTTGAGACTAGCAGCACGTCCCGGCTTCGCACGGGGTACTAATGAAGCTCATCATTTCATCATTTTCCTGCCCTTATCCCTATGTGGGGTCGGCACAACACGTGTTCCTCTTCCATTTCCCTCTATCAGACGTCATCTCATCACTCACACCTTTCTTACTCATGTCATCCCTCACACAATCCATCCATCTTTTCTTTGGTCTTCCCCTAGACCTATATCCATCCACATTCATATCTAGTACTCTCCTAGTAACATGACATTCCTCCCTCCTCATAACATGACCATACCAAGCTAATCTACTACTACTCATCTTCTCATTCACTGAAGCTACCGGGATAAAATATAGCCTAAAACCTCCTGGGCAGTCCATTCTACACACCCGTGAAATAATTTTTGAGTAGTTTCGGAGATTACCTCCGTCAAAAAAACAAACAAACAAATTTTAACTCTATAATACTTACTAGTGTAGATAGTAATAACGAAGTTTACATGCGCTTTAACACGCTGTAAAGAAAACATCGTGAGGAAACCCGGGCTAAAATATGACAGATCCCATAGAAACTACACTTCAATCGACAATAAACGCCTCGACAAAGGTCGCGGCCATGACTCCTCAATGTCAGCAGGAACTAGGGGGACTGGCCAATTATGCTCCTTGCTTCTGTTCCGAACACGGAATCTGGTATCGGATGGGTGACCGGCGCTTCCGTGCGCCGTTTTGACATGATGAATTATACAATATTTCAAGATATTGAAAATTACAAAATTTCTAGTGAGAACCCGTGAAGATTTTGTATGAAATCCCTTCAGTCGTTTCATAGTGAGAACACCTGGATCAAAAGTAGCCTATGTTATCCAGGATATAAGCTAACCTGGTACCAAATTTAATTCAAATCCGTCCAGCTGTCTGAGCGTGAAAGAGTAACAAAGATACATTCATCCATTCATAGTTACAATCTGTCGCATTTATAATATTAGTAGGATTAGAAATAGTACCTAGGATTTAAAGGAAAAACTCAAAGCAAGCTTATCTAATAACACTTTGTTTGTTTGTTTGTTTGGTTGTAATGAATAGGCTCAAAAACTACTGGACCGATTTTAAAAATTCTTTCACCATTCGAAAGCTACATTATCCACGAGTAACATAGGCTACTTTTTATCCCGATATTCCCGCGGGAACGGGACTTACGCGGGTGAAACCGCGGGGAACAGCTAGTAGTTAGTAAGTTTAGTAATTGGCGCCACTGAAAACCAGCGCTTCATCAGCCATTGTGCTGCTGAGGCACATGCTGAGTGGTTGCCTTATTTTCCACTCGATTGTAAATGTTTCCAATCCTTATTATGTAAACTTGTGTTTTTTATAAAACTTATTTCTATACCTAAGTGAGGGCAAAATGTACGAGTTTAATCACAGTCAATGTTAGAAATCAGACTTTACGCAACATCAGCTATTATCCATTTAGCTGTTGTTACACCGCCTGTAATCGAATGCTTCCTGAATTATCTTTCATTCGTTTAACTTTGTATGTATTTAGGTAACATGACTGGCATTGTCTTAATTAAGTAGGTACCTACATTCTCATCATCATCTGTTTTAAAGGAGATCTTATAGAAGTACATTTCTATTCATAACTACAAAGATCCTTAAATTTTTAATTAGGACCTCTTTCCAAAAATATTTTTAAGCTATTGCATAGCTTCTATCGCGGGCCTTGAGCGTGGAGACCGAATCCAGAAATTCCGTAACGAAATAACCTAACGCTTGTCACTTTAGTTCAGCAACTCGCCTCTAGGTGGCATGCAATAGCTTTACCGCGGCAGTCCCCGAGTGGCACACGTCTTTTTTTTTCAAAAGCGGTCTACTATAATTGACGGAATATTCGGTGAACATATCAAAATTAACTTAGCTGACTCTTATCTCTAGAAAGGTACAAGCCACCGCAAACCAATCAGTTAGACTTAGAACTTATTAAAAGGTACCTAATTACCTATATAGAGTAATAAATAATGTAGTCCATATTGATTAACCTGGCGTTTTTACAGAGCCTTAGCCCCTGCCTAACCCCTAGTTGAATTACACGAGGGCAAGCGAGCGTAGGTTAACACAATTAACTGAAGATGTGGCTTGGCTTATAAAGATACAGTCAACCATAGATTAATGGTCTTATTCATCAAGATTGTCAATTTAATAATATAAGTAAGTAGGTACTTAGGTTTCAAATATATTTTCTTCTTCTTATTTTTATGGAAACGAAAAGAGATATCAACAGATTTAATATCGATTTTAGCTAATAAGCAGATATCTAAGGTTTAATGGTGCAATATGCTTAAGGGTAACCATTTAAGTTAACTTCACAATTAACAATTCACAATTAATTAATTAATTAATTAATAATTAATTAATTAATTGTGAATTGTTAATTCACTGTTAATTGTGTAAATAATTATCATGATGGAGAAAATATAGAAGTTGGAGATAATAAAACCAATTTTGCTTATTATATTATGGTAGTAAACAATAATATAGGCTACATATACTTTCATCGGTGACTGTACCAACATAATCTGATTAGCAATGCGTCAATCCGCCCTAAAGAAGTTGATTTAATAAGAAGGGTCGGATGTATCTGCTTCACATCATTAAATAACCTTAGAAACGCCCTGATAGGACAATATATTGAAGGAAAGGTAAAACTAGGAGTTTAGAAAAAGGAAACGTTTGTAGAGATTCAGCGAAAATAGGCTCGACCAAACTAAGAGGGTGGTTTAGGTCCTGGGCAATTCTATTCCATCTCAACAATATCACAGTCACCCGTTAAGTGTAGGCGAAAGATTGCCTCCTGAGGCTATATAAATCTAGTATCGATGTAAAGGCCTCAGTAACTTCTATTGAATCTGTGTAGAATTCAAAGGACATTGGGAGTTTTATGGCGGGAAAATGTTGTGTAGATAAATTGGTAGATTATGTGAACTATCTAGTTTAGTTTCCCTGCGTAATGGGAAAGTAGTTTATGGTGTGAAGTGAACGCATCTTTCAATACCTATACGACTCGTAGCATGATTGTGATAGAGAAGTTTTCGTGATAGTAACTTGGCATAGTACTGGCACAGGTACTGGCTACCCCTACCACATGTTTTATCTTGTAGTTTCCCTGTCACGATAAGTTCTTATTAAGTTTCTTCATTTCACTTAAAATAATTACATCTTCGTCAGCGATTCCCTCAGAATGCTTTGCAGTCTCTTACATTAAAGTTAGCGCGTTATTAGCGTTTCACCAATAGGCATGATGACAGTAATTGAAAATCGCTAAAATACTATATTTACTGAATAAAACTTGAAGCTTGGAATGTAAAACGCGCATTTTTTTCTTTATAAAGAGTGTGATTAATATTTATTTTTATAAAATAAAACTACAAAATAAGGCAATTCGCCATGATATCTTGAACACCAATCAGAGCGCATGACGTCACGTCTTTGTAAACCACACGCGCGGGAACGGGAACGTCAAATTTCGCATTGTTCAAAGTTCAATAGGCATGATGGCAGTAATTAAAAATCGCTGAAAAACTATATTTACTGAATTAAACTTGAAGCTTGGAATGTAAAACGCGCATTTTTTTCTTCAATATGAGTTTGATTAATATTTATTTTTATAAAATAAAACTACAAAATAAGACAATCCGCCATGATGTCTTGAACACCAATCAGAGCGCATGACGTTACTTCAACTAATGCCGGCTGTACACTCTCGAGGAGAAACCCCGAGACAGGCCGAGAACGAGTATAGCCATGGAGCCAAGGATTTTTTTTTTCGAAATTGGTATTTTTTTTAATGCCATTTGAATTGCCTCAATAACTTGAACAAAAACTGCTCTATAACATTTTTTCATAAGACTAATACTTAGCGAGAAAATACCCAATATTCAAAAATAATGTATGGAACGCCACCTATTATGCCATTTTCCTACAAAACTATAGCCGGCACAGCTTCGTAACCACGTAGTATTATACTATAGGTATTTAGCTCTCATATAACACCTTAAACACCTGTATCCACTAACTACTTTTCCTGATAAAATTTTTAGATAGGTATTTTTTCTAGAACATGTCAATTTTTTTTTGTGTTTTTCTAGACTAAAGTGGTTAGATGAATAAATGAGTAGGTAGATCTAATGAGCCCCGAAATTCTCTAGTAGAACAATAGGCTCATTTTTATTACTTGCGAAGGTACCTACCCTCTTAAATTACTATCTACAAAAACAAACCTTTGTAACTTAATGATCAAAGCGTTGTTTTTGATTATAAATCAAGATAATACAAGCATTTTACCGCATTTTATTGCCCTTGCAAATTATCAGTAAAAAGCTTATTGGTAAAAATACTTTTAAATTTATGATTTACCTACCTACCTACCTACTTCCCAACTTCATCTACCTACTCATCTAATTCTACTAACCACTTTAGTCCAGAAAAAAACAAAAAAAAAATTGACATGTTCTAGAAAAAATACCTATCTAAAAATTTTATCAGGAAAAGTAGTTAGTGGATACAGGTGTTTAAGGTGTTATATGAGAGCTAAATACCTATAGTATAATACTACGTGGTTACGAAGCTGTGCCGGCTATAGTTTTGTAGGAAAATGGCATAATAGGTGGCGTTCCATACATTATTTTTGAATATTGGGTATTTTCTCGCTAAGTATTAGTCTTATGAAAAAATGTTATAGAGCAGTTTTTGTTCAAGTTATTGAGGCAATTCAAATGGCATTAAAAAAAATACCAATTTCGAAAAAAAAATCCTTGGCTCCATGGCTATACTCGTTCTCGGCCTGTCTCGGGGTTTCTCCTCGAGAGTGTACAGCCGGCATTAGTTGAAGCATTTACAACACGCACGAATGTCACATTTCGTATTGTTTATGTTTACTTTCACTACGACTATCTGTGTTTTTATTAGGTATATCGAGTATTTGAGTTTTAAATGTTATTAAAATTGAATAGGTATAAAACAACACGAGTCATGGAGCAAGGATTTATAGGAAAACAGCGCCATTTGCCTAGAATCGACATAATAAAGTTACGAGAGTTTTCGGCATCAAATAAAAATTGATTGTTTACATTTTTACATTCAGACCAATACGAGACAAATACGAGTGTTGTAAAACTTAGGTCAAAGTGTGATCTTCACAAAATTAAAGCTGAGTGAGTACCTACTGAGCAATATTGTTTTTGAATCTCACCTTGTACCTATATTTAAGTCACTTGTTTCGTATTGTTTTATTGTGAGGAACGCCACAAATAACTAAACAGGAGTTTTTAAGGGTGTGTTATCACCCCACACCACTTTTATACACTTTCGATTTCATATGTAATAACACAAAATAACTTTATTTACCAAACGCAGCGCACTTGCGTCTTATTTACAAAGACGTGACGTCACAAGTGATGCCATGACACTTTCAAGCGTTTTCGCGCCGGATTCAAAATGTACAAAGAAAAATGCAATTATTTGCAAAAAAACTTCGTATTTTCTTAAAATTAATAATTTTTCGTATAAAATAGACGTATACCTACATCATAGAAAGGAATTTCAAAATTTGTCATCATGCCTATTACCAGTCACAGCTGAAGCGTTTCAGTGACTTCAGCGTTAGGTACTTTCAGACGAGGCGCTATTTTATAACGCTCATTGTAGTATTTACAATCGTTAAGTAATACTGTGGTTACCATAACACAAGTATTAAGTTGCTTAGCTTGGGACTAGATGACGCTGTGTGGAATGTCCAAGGATATTTATTATTATTTATTATTAATACTACTGACTGTTTTATGATGTTCGTACTTACATAATTAAAAATCACTTCCTGAAATCAGATACCTCCAAATGAATTTCGCAAAGTGTCATGGCGCATGGCGTCGGCATCGATCAGCTTATTTCGTGATTAATGTACTCCAGGTATCGGGAGGTACTTTACATAATATGTGGAGATGCATGCACACGTTCCTCTTTGTACTTACCTACCTTTTTGGTAAAGCACCTACTTATATTTTTGTTTTTTTGTAGTATTAAGCAAGTGGCCAAATCTGGTGCCGAAGTTTTAGGTCATTTTATATTATTTTAGCTATAATAATGAGGTTAAACTTTTGGTACCTAATAAGTATTTTTGGCCTTTGTGGATTGTATGTAAATGTATTTTCTGGAACCACTTGACCTTTTGTTAGATTAGGTATCTACTTACTTACTTACTCTACATTTATTAAATTAACCTAGGCAGAGTCGGGCGGGCCGTTCGTCAATACCTTTTAATATTAAAAAAAGCTCTACATAAATGTATTTTGTAAAGTAGGTACTTACTTACTTCTACCTAGGAAAGTTTGCAATAAACTCTGAAACACAACATATTCCGATTCTATAGTTTTTTCACTACTTACTCTACATAGATGTGTCTGTTCTGTACTTACTACTTACATACAATATTTCACAATTAACAGAAACATACCTACGTTACCAGCCTTATTACCTTTACTTACCACTAAAGTAAAGCCGCAGACAGCATCTTATATTACATAGAATCACCCTTCACAACTCCTGTCGTACCTATGTGTGATGTAGCACAGTCTGTAATTTGAATAGTGTGGTTGGATTGATGTAGTCATTGGATTGGTTTGCTCGCGTACACTTTTAATTAGTTTACTTACCGGCTTCAAATCTGGTGTATCTCTATTGTCTGCTCGCAGAATCTACCATCATGTAAATAGGTACCTATTGGTATAGAGGAAGGTAAAGTTATAATGAGAAATGTGGTTTCTCTTTTTCAGGACTTTATAAACAGCCAAGGTTAGTATTTACTTAAGTACTTTTTTATTCTAAAATGTCATACCTTAAGATAGATAACCTTATCTAAAATTACAGTCTTCTAGAGAAATGGGATACGTTGTTTACTTAAAACTATTATCGGGACTTAATCGCGTATTGAAATCATTTTATTTACCTCAACGTTTCGATGACGTTACAGTCACCGTGGTCACGTGACTGGATACATTATACGATGAGATACGTTATTTCGTGTAACTTCGCGCGTCTCTATTGTCTCACGTATTTTTTATCATTCACACGTTTTTTTATAAGTTATCCGCGGTCCGGTCTGACATAGGTCTGACATATCTGACCTATTGTAGTTCAAAGGTGAATTTTTTCAGTATACGAATGATGGGGCCTACAAATACCTATCCTATAAGTACATAATTAGTAGGTAAATTTCAAGCTAACCTACCTATAAGGTATCATCTGTTCATTTATTATCATTTGGTGGGGTTAAACGAAATAAAAACGACTCTTAACGTGATCCTTCCTCTTAAAACTAGGTCTCAAGTGTTTCATAATGCATTGAAAAACATTCGGAAGTTTTAGAGCCTTGCCCTTGATCGGCCATAAAAAACCATCATAAAAGAAAACGCCAAAAGAGAATCATTTACAGAAAGATCCCATGATACCCTTGGCACTGGCAACACAGACATAAAGTAGGTAGACCCAAAGAAATAAAACCCGGGTATGATAGAAACTCGCTTATCTCACGATGCGGTTTCAATCATTCTTAGACTTTGTAGAGAACAATATTTTTATTTAGTCATTAACCTTATTCGCGGGTTGCGCTATAAAAGAAAGTGTTTCCTGTGTTGCCGTCTCGGCATAATGTTATGACGGTGTTACGCAACCTAAACAATGGAACTAAAAAAAAGAAAAAGAGACAATGTCCACTAAAGTATTCTTGAGACGAAGGATACAAAGAAGAAATAAAGGACGAAGTAAGTGATTGAAAAAACTATGAGAAATAGTAATAAAGTCAGTAAAATAAATGTGAGCAAATAAAACAAATATTGCGAACATGAGTAGGTAATAGAAATACGACGATTATTATGTAACAGTTGTGATCGTAACATACTCGTTGCAATAAATGAGAACATCGGTTCTCGATTTATCATCGTAACAGTTTGATATTTGATAGTTTCAATAAAAATTTCATTCGCTATTTCTGTTTACACAGCTGTGGTGGTTTAGCTAGATCATAGCCAAATGTTTTTGACTGCTTCTTTTACTTTCACATGTAAATATAATAGGACCAGTTTGTTGCTCTAGGGACGGTTTTGCTGTGAAAGGTTTCTCTAGTGCGTTGCATGGATATAAATAGGCATGTTATAATCTTAAAATAAAATGATCCTTATTATATATCCTAGTTTCATCAATAAGTACCGTTTCTAATAATAAGTTAAGTACTTACTTAATTACGAGTAGATGCTTAATATAACCTAACAAGCAAAAGCAAACACGAAAGTTCATCAAACTTCGTCATTCAAACTAACTTCGACAAAACAAAAGCTCTTCGCAAAAACGCTTCAGTGGCTAACGGACCTTAGACTATAGAATGTAATTTGTCACGGGTCAGCTGACAATGTAAATGAGTGGGAACTGACAGATAATCTACGAAGCGGGTAATTTCATAGTTTCAAAGTGTTAGCTCATAAACACATACTAGTTGTAATAGTAAACAAGACGCGTTTTGGTAGACTGATTAAAATTATGTAGTTTCGCGCCATGTTTTTTTTCAAGATGGCGAACGCTTAATAATTAGTTACATTTTATTTACTTCCAATTAAGTCTTCTATTACTTTTCCAAACAGTGTCGTTATCTTTGAAATAATATTGTTTTATAAATTATGAGAGATAACCTACTGCATCATTATTATGATTTTTTAGTTAAGTAACTAAAAAATCATAATAATGATGCAGTAGCAAGGTTATAAACCGCTTACGAAGGTAAATTAAAATATACCGAACGTCTGCCTGTCTGCCCTTTGTCAAAGGGCTTGAAACACATTCATTTTAGACATCCAATCTTTAATATTGCAGCGATATTTTTTGAATTTCTTTGAATTCTAGTCCTTTATCATTTTTGCTTTGTCGCGTTTCAATCATTCTCGCCATCTCTCGAACTGAATAGGTATATCTACAGTCTATATTTAACATTTGTATTGTATTTTCAACACACAAAGCTACTTCTTTTAAAACTGCCGATATTATGACGCATCCTTGTTTATCTGGTAGCTAAATAAAAAAAAATCTTATTTATTAAATTCTAAATTGAAAAAGGCGTAAGACGAAAACTTAATTGTTTTTTATGAAACTCTGAAACAAAACTAAAACGGGTAGTTTTTCAAAGATGCGGTAGAGATTATCTCAAATCTTTAGGTATCTATTTTAGATCCTTTTCAGAATAGATGTCTAACAAGGTGGACAAAGGTAACAAACTTAGTTATAAAGATAGTTTATTTGCTTATTTTTATTGTTATGGTAAGTAGGTAGGTTATTTGTACCTTAACCTTTACCTAAGAATTTGCAGAAGTTACCATTGAAAATCCGTCCACAAAAACAATTTTCTTAACCATCACTGATACAAAAGTAACCATAGAACATAATTCTGTATTCTAGAAATTTTATGGTATGCGTCGAAGGACCAATACGACAGAGTTACGGCTCGAAGGACCATTCGTTTCCATGTCACGTTTTACGCACACATCTTCATAAAAAATATTGTGATGAAAGAGAATGAGTCTTTCAACATTTATCAAGGTTTACCTAGAGAGATAAGATGAGATACTTTACTAAGTAATGTAATTTTATTTTATTACTAGTCGCAAGTAGAATATTTTCTATATCGTTCTTGTTTATTCTGTGCTAGTAGTTATAAAACCGAATTAAATAGGCAAACTAAGAGATTACTTTACGGAAATGTCATATAGGTAGATACTAAATAGATACTAATTGTTCTCCATCCTCCATTAATGTCTAACTACTACCTTCTATTAAAATTAACGATTTAGTCAGCTTTCATAAAGTTTCAAAACTTTCGAAAATGTTTTGAAGAAAATCTTTATCATCATAAAAACATAATACTAAGGCCCGTATTCAGAGACTATACTCAAGCGTAAATCGTGTCGCAAGCGATGATTCATAACTCAGTTTTCATAGAGAACTGTCAAAAATCGATGCTTAAACGTAGACTCAAGTTTGAGTGAAGTCTCTGAATACGAGCCTTAGGGTAGGGACCTAATTTATAGTAGATATAGTTAGTGACAGCGTAATAGAGAAGTTAATTAAAAGATACACGAAACAAGAAACCCATTTTTCAAACTGTTGAATAGTGATTTTAATTTTCTTTGAAGTTTTGACCAGAAGTGAGCAGTATTTTAGCTAAGGGAAACTCCAAAGAAATAAATAAAAAAACATTTTTTGTAGGACCTCAAAGGAGTTTTAAATTAAAAACTCCTTTTTCTAAAAAAAAGAATAATCTAATTACCTATAGTATATGGGACCATTTTATCCGACTTTTTTTTTTAAAAAAAGCGCCTAAAATTTGTTTCATTTTATGTCAAAAATGTTTTACTTCTTCGCCATTTTTAAATGCTAAAGTCATCCAACTCTGTTACCAAGTTTAGTGTGCTTAAATTATTGAAAATGAGGTCTCAATATGAATAGGCTGCGTGAAAAGCTTTTATAACTTTCAAAATGAAAGGTTAATCGAATATTTTAATAGAGACGTCTAGACGCTGTTGTAAGTGTGAAGTTTCAATGCACTGTCTATTGAATATAAAAGAAATATCAAAGGAGTTTTTTATAAAGTAGCTCTTATTTTTTATCTTTATAAATAAAGGGTAGGTCTCACTAGAGTGTTGTAGCTACTTATCTAGTCAGTTGATCGTTAAGACTCGGCCCATTAAATAACTCTTTCCACTACCAAAATAATATAAACTATAAGTTTTATTGTTCAGATTATAATAGTTTCTAACGATTACTCCAAAAGTAATTCTTAAAATAGGCACGTCTAGTACCAAGAAGGTTGCATTCACCACTCTATTAAACTTATTCTTTATTTAAATTTCGACATCTCATTTGTTTATTTGAATTTAGAACGAACTAGTGATGAAGCTTTCAAAACTGTTCTTTTCCATATTTCTAGGGAAATAAGGTAGAGTTTTGAGTGAAACAAAACGAACCCCTCACAGGAAGTAGGATTTTTTCTGTTCGTATGTTTCATTATTCGAGATTTGTGTTTATTTATGAAACGGCTGTTTCATGAGAACCGGATTTGGGAGCGGCTGTTCTTGTTACGGTGACATTCAACTTGTACGATAACTCTTATTACCGAGAAACTACAGGTGCTGGGAATTTAGACGAAAAAAATTTCTTAGTTGACATTCTTTTGTTTGAATAAGTTCTAATGATATTAATAATATTTTGATTTGTATTCGATTGTTTTCATCGAAATCTATGGGCGTGACTGCCCCGTTTTGTAGAAACAGGATACAAATACACACACATAAGTAATGTTTTTTTTGGAGAAAATATAGACATAGAATACCTAAATCAGATAGGACTGGGTGGGACCTACCAGTGCCTACGAAAAAAAGGTCCCGAAGTATGCATATTAAAAACTTACGTAGGGACTAGGGAGGTATGCAACTATGCATCATCTAACACGACGTAAATACCAGATTAACATGTACCTACTTCACTGTGTTATACAGAACCACTTAAAAGTTTGTACTTAGGCTTGATTACATTAAATGACAATCACAAAGAGTACTTTATGGTCTAATATGGGGCACTTTCCTCGATCATCTTGGATGAAAATAATGTGGTTCTTTTTATTTTACTAGTAGCACGTTTCGGCTTCGCACGGGTGTTCTAATGGAGCTACCGGGATAAAATATAGCCTATAACCTCCCGGACAGACAGTCCGTTCTACCCACCCGTGAAAGAATTTTTGAAATCGGTCCAGTAGTTTCGGAGATTACCTCCGTCATACAAACAAACAAATTTTACCTCTTTATAATATTAGTGTAGATAACTCTGCTCACATTGAATGTCTGAGTATTTATTCTAGATCTTGCTATTGAAACCACATTTATATTTACAACGAAAAAGTTAGAGATTTAAAATAGAACAATCGATTGCCAGTGTTGCTACTGCCCATCAATTTTTCAGTGTCTGCAAAGCGGCCATGGCGTGGTTTAGCCTACTTATAAATAGCCATGGTTTAAATCACTAAGTACTATGTTTGATTTGTGTAGTAGATAGCCAATTCTGAAAAAAAAGTTTGGTTTGTGAAAGCACAAGTCTGTAGTGTGAATTTGAACTTGTAGCGATCGTCATTCCTGTGGATATATGTAGCTGAGAGGATGGTTTAGGTGCTGGGCAAGCCTATTCCATCTCAACAATGTCCCAGGCACTAACAATGTCCCGTTAAGTGTAGGCAAAGATTGCCTCCTGACGCTGTCTGTATACACCGTCTAGTATGATGTAAAGGCCTAAGTTGCGAAAAAACTAAACCTAGGTGTTTCTAAGCATTATCGATTTCCGTGTAGGTAATTCTAGGAAGTAAAATGGTCGACAGGTAAGACTTTGTAAAACAAAGTTTTTTTGAATTGCCGGTCCGACGTCCAGCAATCAGCGGAGACCGGCCATGTTTTTCAAATTTGCCGTCTCGCAGTTATCCAACCTGAGAAAATAAATTCTGTTTCCGCTTTTGTCGAAATAACAGACCTTGATATAGCCAATTTTCCGCAAAATTGAGTAAGAGCTATTATTATGTAGTCTGTAGTAAAGGGATAAGGGATGTAAACATGTTGGTACTTTTCTCACATAAACACGGTTAGAAGTGGACCATAATATCATTAATATACATGACTAACCTACTCATAAAAGCTTAAAAGTTTAAAAATAACGCAAAAATTTAGGCAGAAAATGTAATCGTTATAATCCGCCTCATTTCGCGCGCGCAAAAAATTTAAAAACTTTTAATTAAAAACGGATGACTCTATGGTTTCGTATGCAGCTTGCGTTCTTTGCAGATTCGAAATTCAAAAAGTTTTTATAATCTGAAATTTTTTCCAGAATGCACGACGACAACCAAACAAAACCAACAATTTCCTGTTAAAAGTTCCGCTCTTCGGAAAGCGTGTCAATTTTTTATCTGAACGTAAATCTCGGTTAAAAATAGACGAAAGGGCCCTCGCTTCCCTGTTTGAAAGACTAGCTCTCCAGTTTTGTCCTCATTATATCGAACGAGGAGCTTTTTGGTAAACTTCCTTGTTAGATAATGAGATCAACTTTGGGATTATATGCGATGAATCCGTTTATCCTTCTACATTAATTTATGAGTACATTTATAGATAGGAAATTGGGTAAAGGCATCGTAAGGTGGATAAAAAAAAATGTACTTATTTGAGTAGGTAGGTATCTACTTTTTTTATTCAACCTAGCATATCGTCACACAGTAAAGTTGGGAAATGGTCTCACCCTAACTTTGATGCCTTTGAGCTGTGTAATATAGTACTTAACTAAAACAAACAAGAAATAAATAGGATGGCTGTTCCACGAGTAGGTACCTAGACTTTCACATTACTATGTTGATACACATACGGTCAGAGACTACAAATATTCCCTTTTTACTTCATTTAAAGTTGCAAACCAATCCAGCTTCAAAACATTTTATATTCGTTAAAAAGTTCTAGTTTACATTCAAGAACATGAACATTTTATTTAAAGAACGCAGACTTAGCCGGGCTTATCTAAATGGGCTCCAATTTACTCGACGCCTTCTAAAATTTAATAAAAGTTTGAATATAAAAATCTTATTGTATCGTCAGACAGATACTTAAGCTTACGTTTTATCTGAGTATTATGGGTAGAATATTGTGTTTCAAAGCTAAGACGGTTTAGGACTTAGCGTGTCTGGGGGTTTATAAGTACTTTCTTACAGCTACTTTGTATGGGTTTTAGTAATCGCTTATGTGTTTTAAAACATCATAGATGTAAGTAGGTTGTGCCAATTCACTGCTAATTAATTTAGGAGGCCGTCCGATTGAATTGATGACCGTCATAAGTTTTAGACACCATTCCAAAGACCATAAGGTTCTTCTCAGCACATCCATTAGTCAAAGCAGCAATTTCTACAACGGCTGTGAGTAATGCAATCGGCAAAACATCGATAGAACTGTCTAATTTCGAAACCTCTGTAAATTCCCGCTCATTTCCCCATCCACAGTCAATTTGGATAGCGCCGATCGCAAGCACTTATCTCCATGTCCGACTGACAGACAAACGTGTTTATGTATGTTTATATGCGGATAGGTCAGCGCTGAAAGATTAGTATCTTACACTCTCCCTGATTGCTTTCTCGCACTTCAGTCTCCCGCTTTTTATCTGAAAGTGGAATTAAATATTTATAAGAGACTTCTGCTCTTCACTTGCCAGGTTTATTTACCCGCAAGTTGATATATTGCCAATATATTCAGTTCTCGTTATTCACACATTTTCTCCATCCCCTAACACAATTTCGACACGTCCTTTCACTTGGAAAGGAAATAACAAATCGTCTTGGTGGGACGCTTCGTCGGTCGCCATGACAGTTTTTCCCGCGTTTTTTTTCGCTCTTTTTTTCGATGTTCTGATTTATTGCGTCTACGGCCTCCTAAGTCGTAACCCGCAACAGATGTTTGGGTGACTGGGGTTTTGTGTGGAATCTTATTAAATTCTAATGTTTCCCGCGATCTTTTATGCAAAACAGCTACCTACATGATGGCCCGGTTTGAAGGGTCCCTTGCGGAAAGGTGGTCGTTATGTTGGTACGAACGTTCAACTTTATGGTTTCCTTCCCAACCTTGTTTTAACATTGATTTCGGTGGATACCTTACTTTTTTTTAAAGTAGGTACCTATTCCTGTACGTACACATCTTTAGTAAGTGATTATTTCATACAGACAGAGTATCGAGGAATATTTACCAACAATTAACACGGTTAGTGCCTGAGACATTGTTTGAGATGGAATATGTTTGCCCAGAGCAAAACATTTTGCGCAAACCTACATTTTCCGAAACAGAAGTCCATTGAAGAAACTCGAGTACCTACCTACTTACTTACATCCCACTGGGCCAGCACGGCTCTTATACATAGTTATATTATTTACTTTCACAAGGTATAAACAAACTTATCAATTCTAAATAAATAACATAATATGAGATTCTGAGATCAAAATCTTAGTTCAGAAGGTTATCTTGGTAAAATGAGATAAAATCTTTGATTAATAGTAAAATAGCTGGATACTTAGGTACCTACTACTTTACTGATTATATTGTGAGATAAAGATAAGTCATATAAAGGACAAACGGTGTATTTCCTGTCAGCTAGCTTAAATTGTACCGAAATAAATTATTTTTCTGTCTTTTTTCTTCGCGGATCAATTGCTTACATTAAAATCTGTATTCTACTTACTTATGAAAACGTTTATTTTATTTAAAGTCAGCAGCAAATGTTTTTTTTTCAATTTAACCAATAAAATCAAGAACCGTAGCTAGAGTAAGTATCAATTAACTAGATTTTCACGCTTCGTTCAATATTGGTTGCGTAAGGTTGGTATAATGCCGATGTTCGCACTTCCGGCATCGTGAGTGATGAACGTAGAGGTACTACTGATACTTTATGTTCACGAAGTAAAATAATACAGATAGACTCCTCCATAACAATAACATATTTTTGCTAAACACACTAAACTACTAAACATTTAGGTACCTGAGTAAAATGTAATAATTAAATATAATGTACCTAAAACCTAAAAAAAATAATTATTCCTCAATTATACTAAAATAATATTCCAAAGCGAACAATTATTGTAAAAGGGAAAAATATTTTCTAAATGTTTACTTGTTAAATAAACTAAACCCGTTTTTAATCTCAATTCGATTACTTTGATTAATCCTTGCATACAAACTTCGCTCCATTTGTGCGATCCAATAGCTTTTTTTTAAACTGGGGCAACAGTACTGAACGCATTCTACCAGCAGAATACTTGAGTTTTTATCGCGCCATTCAACGTATCTTGCAGAAAGGAGGGTAATGTTGGTCTGTGCTTGTCACGTGTGTGTAGGTCAATGTGTTTAGCTTCTAGTACTGCTTTTCCATTCACCTTAGATGACTAGATTTGTTGATATGTTGAAATAACTACAAGTACTTATCTTTTGATATAATAGGGTCTTAAGAAAAGGGTTTAAGTTAGAAAGTTAAATTCTAGCAATTAAATTGAATTGTCAAAATGTTGAATTTACCTAATTAGCTTTAAAATAACCAAGTTAACCACTCGCTTTCAAATAAATTCCTAAAACGTACCTAATTTAGACTCACCTAAATGGATCTCAGAGTTAAATAAGAACTCATTTCATTAGCCTTCGCAAGTGAGAAAGGACACTCGGCGAAGGGTCCCTCACTATAAAGGATTTACTAAGCGGAGCCTACATTGAAGCAGCGATTCAATTGAACTGGAAATAATAACGTCGACCTGACTCGTTCTATTACGGTGAAGTGTGAAGGAACGGCTCAAACAATACTCTCCATAGACTAGAGAATTGTTATGGGTGGCAGAACGGCCGCACTCGACTTTCAAGCTTTCCAATTTAAAGTTAAGGTCGAAAATCAAAGAACGATAAAGAACGTACCTGTGACGTTGGAGCCATAGACTACAGACAGTTTCCGTCAGTAATCAGGTCACGTTCCTTTTTTGAAATGCGCGCGGTTGTGACGCGTTCTAGAGGAATTGTATGGCGCTACGCTATACGCTTTGTACGCCTCGTATGGGCTCGGAATAGATTTTATTGCAGATACGAAATGGAATGTGTCTAAATATATAGGCTAGGATCCTTTGGAGGAGCTAATCCAATTTTCTGTTGTGGCTTTCACCTCCAAGTTTTATAGAATGTTCGTCTCCCATTTTCCGCGCGGCTGGTTCCGTTGGCTCGACAAAAGCGCAATTATGAATGATGCGCTGAACTTGGCGACGAAAATGGAGTCCTTTAGGTGCTCTGGACGAACCTGATTCAGTAATTGTCTAAATTGGTCGTTTCCACGCGAGCTGCGTCTGTTCGAACGATGGCATTATCTTGTAGCACTTAAGTACCTAGTAACTACTTAATGTCTCACAGACGGAACTCCATTGTCTGTCTGGATTTCCAAGTTGAACAGATAAGTGTGAAGTTAGTGTTAATTTCACTTGCTAATGAAGTTGCTTATTAGCTATTCCCAATGTCTAAACTAAACCTATTTATGTCTATGTCTAAACCTTTAATAGTAAATAGCTACTTATGTTACATTTTATTTTGTCTTGTTTCGTTTTATTCTTCGAGTTTTTGTGAAACTTCAAGGCTTTATGAGTTTTTCAAGAACCTCCTGAGATTGTAATCTAAACGGTATTATTTACATAGTTATGCGGTAGTTTTATGAGAATGTTAAACGTTTATTTATATTTACGGACAGACAACAGTACTGTGAAATTCCCAGTAGGTAATAATAACTGTTGTAGTAAAAAAAACTTGTCATAATTACCGTTTTTAATAATTGTTGAAGGCAATTTTTATTTTATTTATTTAATGCAGAAACAATTAAGTAGATAACTTAATTTCTAAATATTATAGTAAAACAACATTTAAAAATACATAAGGACCAGACAAACTATCAATAAAAAAATAAAAAGTCTGATAACCATCGAGAAATAGAGCGCCTTAAGATTCAGAAAAAGTTAATTTGCTGCACCCATAGTTAGTCTATGGCTGCACCGATTGCTTCTTTACCGCAAATTGCATTTCAGGCCGTATTCTAAAGAGACTTGCTTTGCCTTCAAAACCCCAGCCAAGACGTCAAAACGGAAGGCTGAAGACGTTTTAATTGCAATTCAGAACGCTTTGGCGTACCCAAACAGCTGACCCACTCGTCAGACGACCCACTTTGCATTCCTGTACGTTTGAAAGTAACCGTCTGTGTTTTGACAAGTGAGTACGGTGGATGGGTAATGACATTTTTTCTTTGAAAGATCTACACTTCAATGTTGTAGTAACAAACGTATGCTGGACTGCAGGTTGAAGGGTAGGTGCTAACTTAGAGCAAGATAAATGATGGAGGCAAAGGACTACCAAGTATCTAGGAAAGACTATGGAAACTTAGTCTGAATAATTCCAAAAAAGAGAATTTCAATTTGACAGCAGGTAAACACATGTTTCCAGAATATACCTACTGACATACGCAATACACAATACACTACGGACTTCTATTATACCTATTACTAGAATTTTATAACACTTTCAAAGGTGTTACCATCAAGGGCATTTCCCATGTCTTCAGTTTTGCATAACTGTTTCAAGGACCAAGTACTTACCTTCTCCATAACCACCTTTCTTTAAACTTATTATTATAATAATAGTGGTATTATACAGGTCTGTGCCGTGCCACTTGCACATATTACTGGACCATTCCTTGCCATGCAAAACAAGGAAGTATTAAAAGGTTTTACTATGCCTACAGGCTCTAAAGACGTGGGAGCTTTTTTAGCTTTCTCGCGGCGAACTAGCTTTTGAAAGCTTGAAGAAAAAAAAGTACCTTACCTACCGTACTACTCTATATTCTTTTAAACAATTCGTTGAAAAAAGTTAGTTTTGTTCAGTTGCAGTCTTGATCCTAAATAGTGTTGTCTATGGTAGAGTGCGGTAGAGACTTGTCTATGGTAACGCAATATTCGCGTGTCGCAAACTACTGTGGCTTTGGTTGGCTTCATATCCTGAAACTTTATCCCACTGCATTGTCGTGTACACTCGGACAGTAGTGTACCTACCTTTGTCTGTAGATGTAGCTGTGCTTTGTAGATGTACTGTTTCTAGCATTTGCAAACTATACTTCATTTATTGAATCGATTGAATAGGAAGATAAATAAACACACGTGATTGGTCGTCGAAAATAATTATCTTTCTCGTGATTGGCTAGATTGTCAAATCAATTGTCAATTGTCAAATCTAGCCAATCCAATTATTTTCGACGACCAATCACGTGTGTTTGTTTCTCTTCCTATTCAATCGATTCAATAAATGAAGTATAGGTACGAATATGAAAACAAATCTAATTTAGTAAGTAAAGATAAATAAGTACTTATAAATTTATTTTCGGAACCAAAGAAGCCGTAGACAAAAAAAAACATTTTCAAGTTTAAAATTTCCTTCTTATATTGAAAGCTGAAAATGAATTTCAAACGTCCGATTCGGCCATGTTAATCCTAAACTTACTTGAGTTTAACATAAAACTTTAATTTATAATCAGTCCTAATGAACTGAGTTCTGCTAACGAGGATTGTATTAATCCATTAAGCGCAGTCTTCCTTATTTACAATTAATCAAGACTGTCGATAGCAAACAAATTGTCTGGAAAATATCCTGTTTGCGTTTCCTCAGCTAATCTCAGCTCTTCCTGTTGCCTGCTGTTATTAGATCGTGGAAACTTACTTTTAGTAGTTACTGAGTCCCGCCCGCCCGGGCTTCGCACTGGTTTAATAATTATACATTTAAAACTACTTCTTGAATCAATCTATCAATAAAAAAACATCAAAATCCGTTGCGTAGTTTTAAACATTTAAGCATAGATAAAGACAGGGATAGGTATATGGACAGAGAAAGCGACTTTGTTTTTTGAGCTCTTCGAATCGAGTTAATGACACGAATATTCAGCTAACCAACAAAAAATGGAGGATATTGCATAAATGGCCTATCAAAACAATCTTTGTATTCACACAATGCCGTCGTAACAACGCAATATAAGTTGAGTGACCTCTCGGATTAGGGAGGCCGCAAACCACCGGATTAGCTAGGGATGGGACAAATTGTCAAGGTAAGAACGTTGCCGGTCGGAAGGAACTTCGCTCAAGTGCCAACCCACAATCAAGTTAACCGTCAAGTTTGAAGCTGGCTTGATGCTGCGTTCAGTAACCTTGACGGTGTGCATGACAAGCCTACTTCACTTTCAAAACTATCGTGAGTTGTACTTATTAATACAACGGGACATTACTCACGTAAAATTACTGTCGATTTAGAGTACGTCGTGCCCGCGAGGAGTGACCACACTCATACCCAGATGAAGATTCTCCGGAAGAATCGAAACATTGTCGGTATCTAAATCGACAGTAATTTTACGTGAGTAATGTCCCGTTGTGTTAAAATAATGACAAGCCTACTATATTGCCAATACACCGTCGAGTTTACTGGACGCCGCACCCTTTTTCAAAAACATAATCAAAAGCGTAATCAATGAAAACAATACATTCAAAAGCTGATGAAGAAATGCACTGGAAAAAAAAATACTTCCGCTACGGCTACAGAATGTTATCAGTCCCTCTTTCCCACTGGACATTCTGGGTATTGCCCACTTTGCCCAAAAGTTCCACGAATCCTACAGGCTTAAGACGTCCCTGTAATCTTGGACACAGCAAAGTTAGGTTGAAATCGAGTTGTGTCGGGCGTAACTCGAATTTCGAAGGGTATCGTTACAATCTCTTCATTCGTTCATTCCATTTCCAAGCACTTATGTCCAGTTTGTAAGATTAGTTGTGTTGTGGGTTGGGCTCACGAAATATCGTGTTTTAGAACTTTGGGCTTCTGATAATGTCAAATCTTGCAAAGGGCATAGCATTGAATGCACTAAATCTTAAATTAAAGAACATTCATTTAGCTCTGTTTTTACTCGTAAATACATATGTAATTGATGATTTGAACTACCTACTATGATGGTAAACCAATTTTTTTTAACTGTTAGAATATCAAGAAATTTCTAAGCCCTAAATAAAAAAATACCTTACTTAGTACATAAAATTCTGTTCGTTCAATGATTGAACGATAACCTCGTAACTGACAGCTGACCTAAATAGGTCATTGTGACCAAAAACAAAGCTACATCCACGGCACAGAGCAGGGTTGCAAAATAGCTATTTATTAATCTGTAGCACAGTATCGGATCTAGGATCTTGGTTTGACCCCGTTAATTTTGGTATTTTTATCAATCTAGTTTCCCAGTACTGGAAAAAGGGACATTATAATTATCTTCAATCTCAATCCTTACCTTGAAAAATCACTTTATAGCTAGTTACCACTTATTCTAATAGTTGGTTTTAGTTTTTACGCGGGGTGGGGGTGACTTAGCGCCTCATCGCTATATCTTTAGTCGTCACCTTAGAGTTAGATGATCTGGTATTTTTTTAGACGTACCTAATTCTCCTGACACTCATGACTTTCTTACGACTTAAGTTACCGTTACCAAACATAAGGACTTTTGTGATGAACTTTCTAAGATCCTCAACTAAGTTTGAGGCTAAGGTGCCGACGTGGTGCCGACTAAAGATGTGTCAGCCCCCCTGGTACCGCCCCTGAGTGACAGCAATACCCAACTCGGATTATCCTGCCTATTGACAGGTGGAATTTCATTAGGTACCTATACCGTAAGGATTTAGTTTGGGGCATTGGGCTTCCACGGATTGAAGTGTTTCTTTTCAATGGCTATTGTTTTGGGCATTGATGCTATTTTAAGTAACAAAGTTAAAAGCTACCTACTTACAGACGTAATGAGTCGAACAAATAACCTATAGATACCGACACTACAGACAGACGAACGTGCCGCAATTTAGTAAACAGAAGAAACACTGCACATTCCTGTCCCTTTATTCACTAAGAAGTCTATAGAAAGGTGACCTGCGATTATTCGCTCAATGCGATAAATCGTTTTCGGTTTGTAGAGTAGAGTCTACTCTACTTAATATCAAAAATTTAAAGTCCCGCGGGACAAGTTTTTCTTGGTGTTATCTTAAGTACATTTCTTTACTTGGTTATAAATTGAAACCAGCAAAATTATTAATTATAATTGCTTATTTATTGGACATCGAACTACTGAGTAGACATTTTTAACCACAGACAAGACAACTCAAGCTAGTGCTGCCCTCTATATAAACTGTACTTTTATCTAACACTTGGGAGTTGGGAGTAGGTAGCTTTATGACGCTGTGTAAAATGTTCATATTCATTTGTTTATTTTTCTTTCGTCTCACATCACAGAAAACAAACATCTTAACCATTTTACTTAACAGTTAACTTAAATAAATGACTGTCCTTTAAGAATAAAGGCATTTACTTCCAAAGTTTCACTCTTTGCATAAACATAGACAATTCTTCATTACGTGACTTTCCTTTAAGGGGTGAAAGTAATTTTATTTAATTAAGATTACAGGTGAGTGCGCGTGACGTGACGTAAATCAATTAAATGCTTTATTAAGTCTTAAATGACTTTATACCTACCCTCATGACTTAGCTTTCCCCTTCGGCACGGTGGTTTTCCATAATATGAATTATTATGTACATTTTAAATACAAACAAAAATAAATATGTACATGAAACTATCAGTCTTAAATGACGTTATACCTACCCAGCCCTCATGACTAGCTTTCCCCCTCGGCACGGCGGTTTTCCATATGCATTATATTTATAATGTACATTTTAAGGCGAGGATACCCTGGCGCTGTAGGTATTTCGGCCGCCTCGCCCTCCCCTCGCGTCTCTGCTTCAACACGCGCTCTCGGCCACAGTGTAAACACAACCACAGTGCAATCTACTAATCGCGGTAGGTAATGTAATGATATTACATTACAAAAATAAAATGTAGGTGCCTCATTTATTAGGCTTAGAGCTAGGTAGGTACTTAGTAGATGTCATACCTAGCGAGTTTATAGGTACATACATAATTTCGATTTTGTATACCTACCTATAATAATTATTATACCCAGGTAGGTATCACCATAATATTATAGGTAAGTATACCAAAGTAGCTACTTTGGTAGCCATCTAGTTTTTGTTTTTAGATAATTCGCCACGTTACTAAGAACCTACCATTTCCATGATAATAATGTAGGTACCTACCTACCTACCTATCCTGTACTATAATTATTTCTGGTTAAAATATTATTAATTTTATTTAGGTAGGTACAAATAAATTTTTATGCGTAAGGGAAGTACCTACCTATGTCATGGTACCTACTTAGAAAGTAGAAAGGTAGGTATAGTAAAAGTGTACCTAGCAAAGAAGGATCTGCACGGGGATTGTCTAACTTGTATTACATGGTTGCGAATCAAAAATATCAGTAATCCGCGATAATAATGGTCAGATGTTACGCTAAATTAAGTTGGTACCTAAGCTAATTGCATACTATAATTATTTTACAGTTATTTTACAGATTTTTTTGATTCGCAACATTGTGATTTTTGTTGGACAATCGAGGGGCTGATACACTTGCGCGACGTACACATGCGCAGACGTAGACATTTGCGCGAAAAGACATTTGCGCGAAAACCTTTTTGCTTGCATGGCTTGTAGACAGTTTCATGGAACTCAACCTAGAGGGTGCTTCGAGCTTCCGTAGCAAATACGCGCAAATGTCTTTTCGCGCAAATGTCTTTTCGCGCTAATGTCCATCCCACATGTGTACGTGGCGCTAGTGTTTTCCGCGCAAGTGTCCTGATACCACAGAGAGTAAGTAATAATATGCCCAACTGTTCCATTCTATTGATTGACTCGGTTCAATTTTTTTCCCATATTTAGCGATTGACATGTAGGTACCTATTACGCCGCTTTGCAGATTACATCCGTCAATCAAACAAACAAACATTAGGTACCTCTTTATAATATTAGTAGGTAAGTAGGTAGAATAGCTTACACCAAATAACCCTGAGACCACCAATTTGCAATACTTATACAATACATCCTAAGACCTAATGTACCTACCTACCAACTTGAAGCAATAAATGAATACCTAAGTAGGTACCTACAGATATAGATAAATGAGACATGTTTAAATAACACAAGCAATAAATTGCTTAGCTTGGGACTAAATGACGCTGGTGGAATGTCCAAGAATATTTAAATATACATATTATATTTATTTTAATAAAGTATTATTTACTAACTTATAATTTACACTAAAAGTATTATTAAAAAAGTAAATAATTAACAAGGTAGTGAGTATAATAATCTACTATATATAATGTTCTCCAAAAACAAAAATATTGGTCACCGCAACCGCAAGCGAATAAAACTCACTACCTAAACAGCGCAGCGGAGCGCTCGCGACACAAAGCGACGTGACCGCTCTCTGTGACGCCTCGGCGGGGAGTGAGCGCCGAGCGGCAAGAAATCAGACGCAGGGCCGTGAGTTTGTAGGTATTTTGGTAATGTGAAAAATATTTGTATGAAACAAAAAAAAAACATCTCACGTAATTCTTCTTTATAATGTGTAAAACATTTTAGTATGTAATTTTTGTCTGTACATCGATTATTTTCTTGAATATGACTGTTTAAAGTTTTATTTAGAGGTAACTTTGACATTTTTTTCTATCGAGTGAAAATATGCTAATCGTGTTTTTGCTCTCAGCCAATTCAAGATAATATCCTCAACTTTAATATGTATAAATTTCAGAATCGTAAGTTGTGTATTTATGGAGATACCGATGTCTGAACATAATGAAATCCAGTATACCCTCGCCACACAAATACGAAAATAATACATGAAACTATCATGAAGGTACACATTATTAATAGGTACATGTTATTATTATATTTGCAGAACATACATTTATTTATCTCGTGTCGGAATCGAACCCGCAACCTCGGTCTTGAGTGGACTTTCGCTACTTTATGTGCATATTGGGCCCCCTTATGCATATTGGGCCAGTAAACTTATTACTTAAATAAGACCATTCGTTTATTCTTTTGTGAGAGTATTAAGTACTATCCGTGTATGTATTCAATAGCGAAAAGGATTAGTGGTAAAGGGGATGCGATGCGACAGTCGCTTTAGGTTCTAATAAATGAGGAAGTAAGCTCGTCTGTATTAGATCTGCGGGTTGGGAAGTTCTGTGGATACCATTTCATCTTCATTCATCATTTTATTGTGCTGGATGTTATAAGTTGAATGTTATTTTTATCTATAGTTATATTATAAAGAGGTAATGTTGGTTTCTATGTTTGACGAATGTAATCTCCGAAACGAACCAATTTCTAAAATTCTTTCACGCGATGTGTTGAATGTACTCCCGTGCAAAGCCGGGATATGCTGCTAGTATATTATGAAGAGGTAAAATTGGTTTGTTTGTTTTTAGGGGTAATCAATTCTTTTTATATCTGAAATATCAACATAATTTTACTGTTTTTCCGTAAGTAAATATTTGTATGCTTACAAAGCTTTGTTTAGGTTGCGAATCATCTATTTCTGTTACATAGAGCACTTTGATGTCTTAGTATGTAGGTTGAAAGGTACCTACCTAACTGGAATCGATCGAAGTAGGTACATTACTTATCTATTATGGGTTTATTTTATCAACTAAGAACATCTTCAAAGGATCTAAAGAATTACATAGAAATCTGAAAGGGAACAATCGTGATCATATTTGTTTTAAATATTATTTTTAAATAATTTTAAAAATTTTTTTTTTTTTTTTCGTATCTTAATCTCGATGGGATAGTAGCACCTAGGTACTTTTGTCCAGAATCCCTTATTTTACCTACTAATCTTTGGTTTTGCTTAATGTTAGTAGATATTTTTTTACAAAATGTGTACCTACAAAAGGGAAAAAATATGTATATTTAATTACAAAAGGTAAAAATAGATTACTGAGACCGTAAAAGAATTCTTCCAAAAAATCAGGTTGAAAAGAACGGTACTCGTAAATCAATGCCCCCTGGGCCTATCGACCCTTAACGGCACAGAACAGAGACACGGGGTAATTCCGATACATTGCTTCATCAATCTGCGCACAACCGGGACTGTTACCTTGAGCACCTTGTAGATAACTCGCTTTTAAGGTACATACCTAGTTTATTTATTTATTTTTAATTACCATAAAGGCGCGGCCCGATAGCTGACGCAGAGGCTACGCACAATGCACAGACAAATTTCACTTTGTAAGAACAATACTTACCTATAACATAGCACCTAGTAGTCCATGCTCTGTCCAGGAGGCGGGCGTTGACTCTGCTACACAGTTTAAACTTTTGCAGGTGTCAACTTCCCATTGTTTGTTTACTACCATTTATTACCAATGTCTTCTGACTAATTGATAAAAATAAAAATTGATTTTTGATTCGATTTGATTTGAGTAGTACGTGACTTAAATTCATCAAAGCACATTGGTCCTATGCAAAAGATTTCCCAGTAGAGCTAGAGCTATCCTAGAACAAATTTCATTGAAATGCGTCCAGCCATTTGAGCGTGAAGGAGTAAGAAATATACGCACTATCTTTCACTTTTCTAATATACCTAGTCCCAGATAAGCTGGCATCTTTCAAAGGGACTCATATAATTAAACAACACTTTCTAAGACGAAGTGACTTACAATATCTGGGTAACCAAAGCTTGGTCCGTTCAAGGCTCGTGCACAATGCACGAGACATAATGATGAGTCTGTATGGTGCCCCGCGGATGTGCCGTGCGGAGAATAGCAATGAGACTCACGTTGTTGATATCTTCGGCTACGCGTCACGTCGCTGGATGTCTTGTTTGGATGAAAAAGTTGCTTTAGAAAAATTGTTTTTTAATGGATTTCTTGAGATCCTGGATAAAAAGATCCCGTTTTTGCAATAGAGTAAGTCAACGGTTCAATCAAACTTTCCTAACTTTTTATTTTTGGAAGAATAAAATAAGAAGTTTTAGAAAATGTGATCACAAAAATTCCTCGCTGAGATTCCGTATCCTTAGTTCAAGCACGGACAGTTTAAAGATTATTAATAAAATTATTAAAAAACTTGAATCCAATACCAAAATGATGTAGATTTATTTCCCTTGAAGAGTTCTTTCAGGTCACCTGTCACCGTAAATACGAGTGACCTTTCCTGACCTTTCCACCCACGGCGCAGGCAATGTTTGGAGAGAGCATTAGTATCTCAAACCAATAAACCGCGGCCATGTTGTAGCAATACAATTATTGTTTATGTACCTACCTATATTCTATTTTATCTATTATTTCAGTTATCTGATTACCATAACACAAGCATTAAGTTGCTTAGCTTGGGACTAGATGACGCTGTGTGAAATGTCCAAATGACAGGTTGCAAGCCCAACGACCAAAAGTCAAAATATTTTATTCAATGAAATCTTATAGAAGACCACTTTGACTGTCTTAAAACTAGGGGATTCTATTGCCTGTTTGACCTGTCCGTGTCCTGACCGTTTTAAAAAGCTAACTTTTTTTGTCACGGTGCTTTCCTTCAGCGTTTAAAGTTCGTGTATTAAAATAAGTAAGATAATCCTACAGGTAATTTAGATGTCTTGTCCTTGATATAAGTTAGACAATTTATAACTTAAAGTTGCTTTAACTTACAATAAACCCTAACCCTCGGGATCCTTAAGGGATTTGAGAGATTCTTATGTGTAATGGAAGCTATTGTACAACATTTACATAAGTCAGAGTTGTATTATCATTTTCATCTGTCAACTGTTTGTTGTTAAATGAGATTCATAGGTTCGTAATCAGAGACTTCACTCAAACTTGAGTCTACGCTTAAGCATCGATTTTCAGTTCTCTATGAAAACTGAGTTGTGAATCATTATTTTTTTGTCTCCGAATACGGGCCCTAGCATAGTTATTTGGAAAATTCGTGGTTTATCTGTAGTCGCAGGCTCCCTACAAGTAGCTTTTGAGAATTTGAGACAAACTATACGGTGCTCAAAAAGAGATTTATGGACGTTTATTCGGTTTGGATCAGTTGAGTTACCTATAGACCGTTTGCAACGGTGACTCTACTGGCTCTACTTGTATTTTGTAAATATGTATTAGCTTAGTTTCTGCAAATAAATGTTTTACCTACCTACGAGTAGATACCTATGTCAGTTCAAGTTCAAAGATGTTTATAGATAAATGAATATAAATCAGGCCACGTCCAGTGGAAGCCGCGCAAGTGCCACAAGTGGTCGTCAGGTCAAACGGTTATTACGGGATCAACGCCACGGGATTGCTTTGTTCCTTGAAAATATACTCGGGAGGCTATTACGTCAGGCTTATTCCCGATTTCTATAACTAACGTACGGATGTCCGTAGTAGCAACTTTATTTTTACAACATAAAATGTATGAAACTATTTGACAATAATTTGTAATTTGTAATTTGTAATTTGACAGATAACAACGTTGCTATGACGAAAGTTCTACGGCCATCCGTTAGTTGGTTATAGGAACCGGAGGTTAGTCACTAAACAACGATGGTGAGCGATTGTCATCATCATCATCATCCACAGGAAAGTTGACCACCCTAAGATCCGTTATTGCTTGCTAGGTTTTAAAACTATTTGATACAACCTCTCGTCTGGTAGCGATACATACGTTTGTAATGAAATCATCAACGCTTCAATGTTCAATTGCTAAACAAGATTGTAGGTAAACATACTACATAGATTGAAACTCTTATTTACTGTTACGTCCCATCTTGTTGTTATTCAGACCAAAGACCTTGTAATTTACTTGATCGCTGTCTTCAACTTACTCATTGTTATTCACAAGGAAACACCAAAATAAGCACAACAATGTATCCAATCGACGTTAGTATAACGTGTACGTTTGGCAGTGTGTTTGTTTATGCTAAACATGTGAGTCAGAGCCTATTTGCCTGCGTGGGCTTAAGGACGACCGGTCGAGTGCGCAGTTCGACTCGAATCTTTACATATGGATTATATTCAATCAGATTTTTAAAATAAAATAAAATAATGTTAGCCGAGTCCCTTGTTGATGACTAATCGACAGACGGCACCTACATAAAAGGCGAGCGCACGGCGGCGCTCACTCACTTTGTGCTTGGCTTTCGAACGAGACGGATGTCTCGGCTTCCTAGGGTTTTGTGTTGTTAGGTTGTGTTCTTGTATTTTGTAATCGTGTAGCCTAACTGAGTACTTATTTCGTTTGATGGTGTTACTGATGTTTTCCTTTGATTCCTGACAAACTTAAATTGTTCGCTCATAAAGATAATTTAGTTCTGATGATTTGACTATTTGTGTTAATAAAGTTGTTCTTCTATTTTTTAATGATTTTCACTTCTGGTTTCCAATATCAGAAGGTGGGATTCATACTCAAACCCACTTAATCATTTTTCGGTCTGTGGAGGGTATTTGAATAAAATCGAAGTAAACACCAATTTTCTTTGTTCGAGTTGTCTGATGACCTACATAGGTTTCGTCGTCGCGACAGGAGTGATGATTCGCTTCGTAGATCTAGTTCGCAATGTAGGGCAAGGTCGAATCGTACTGTGCCATCCATCATCTTGACAATAGTTTTGTTCCGGCTTTGTGTTGATTTTGTGTTATTTTCGTGATTTTGTGTTATTTTCGTGGTTTTGTGTTTGTGCGATTAACAAAAATCGTAAGTACTACCCTCATTTTGATAAAAATGTCTGGACGTTCGTCGAGGACTAGTTATCGTGAAAATGTACAAAGGAGAGATTGTTCAAGTAGTGGGAGTCGCAATCGTCGTTGTCTGACGTCTAATAATCGATATGTTTGTTTGGTGACGCAAAGTTGTAGTTGAGTGGTTGTGTCTCAGGCAACGGGTCGAGGAGTGTCTTCGGGAAAGTTTGGTTTAGTTTTCACTTTGTCCTCGTAATGTTGACATGGATGCTCGTAGTACGAACATCAATTGTTTCTTGACATTCACTGAGTGTGTACGTGCGAAAATCGTTATTGTGGCTCAATATCGTGATAAGTTTGTCGAACGAGCTGAGGGTCGCTGTTGTGTTAGATGTGGTCAAATACTTGTCGGTTTATGTCAGGCCCAAAACGTCGTGTTGTTTGTGATCGAGGTATGCGTCTTATGTGGTGAAGCGTGAGGCTTCTAGGTCTTCTGGCAGTGGGATCTGCCAGGGAGGGATAATTTCGATCAATAAAACTGCGTTTGTAGACGAGGGCTTGAAGCCTGGAGAGAGTGCTTCAGATTTTGTGGCATTTTTTTAGATACGGAAGTTGAGTATCTGGGCTGACTAATTGAACATGGTCAGGTACGGCCGAGTCGGGTACCTACTAGTGTGGGGAGGTTCTACAGTTTTTGGAGTTGGTTGGTGTAGAGAAGCAGCTACTCCTTTCAATCGGTCACTGAAAGGAGGTTTTGTACTTTGAGCCGACGGCTCGCCCACTAATTGTGAATCATTGTTAGTTTTCAGAAGGCAATGTGCATTCTGGCTGTTCACTGCTTACCAACAGATGGTATGCGCTGGAGTTGCTCGCTGGATCGTGCGACGGGTGAACTGAATCAGCCGATGAGCGTGTGGTGCTCTAGCGTGGACACCGGGTGCTGGCTGAGCTTCGTGCGAGAGTGCAGTGCAAGGCCATCTGGAGCAAGCGCTTGTTGATGCCTCTGCTTATTACTCACATTTGTGACAAAGCAAGCGCTTGTTGATGCCTCTGCTCGTTATTCACAACTATGACTAGCAAGCGCTTGTTGATGCCTCTGCTTATTACTCACATTTGTGACGAAGCAAGCGCTTGTTGATGCCTCTGCTTATTACTCACATTTGTGACAAAGCAAGCGCTTGTTAATGCCTCTGCTTATTGTCCACAAATGGCTGTTGACTAGACCCAGTATGCGCTTGTTGATGCCTCTGCTCTGTCTATATTTTTCACCCTTTCTGTAAATAGATATCATTGGATAAGCCTCTTATTTATTTGAGAGGTTTACCAACGTGTTCTATGTTACCCGTGAATAGCGAATGCTATGTCACCCATATCTGTAAATAGATATCATTGGACAAGCCACTTACTTGTATGAGTGGTTTGCCAACGTGTTCTATGTTACCCGTGAATGGCGAATGCTATGTCACTTTTTCGTCGATGAAGCCTTGTCGGTGGAGGATGCGATCGAGCGCGCAACCCCGCGCAGCTCCGCCAGCAGGCGAGCAACGGCTCCGCCAGCGGCGAGCACCGGCTCCGCCCGCGGCGAGCACCGGCTTCGCCAGCAGGCGAGCACCGGCTCCGCCAGCGGCGAGCACCGGCTTCGCCAGCAGGCGAGCACCGGCTTCGCCAGCAGGCGAGCACCGGCTGCGCCAGCGGCGAGCACCGGCTGCGCCAGCGGCGAGCACCGGCTGCGCCAGCGGCGAGCACCGGCTCCGCCAGCGACGAGCACCGGCTCCGCCCGCGGCGAGCACCGGCTCCGCCAGCGGCGAGCACCGGCTCCGCCAGCGACGAGCACCGGCTCCGCCCGCGGCGAGCACCGGCTGCGCCAGCGGCGAGCACCGGCTCCGCGGCGAGCACCGGCTCCGCCAGCGGCGAGCACCGGCTGCGCCAGCAGGCGAGCACCGGCTGCGCCAGCAGGCGAGCACCGGCTCCGCCAGCAGGCGAGCACCGGCTCCGCCAGCAGGCGAGCGCGCAGCTCCGCCAGCGGCGAGCGCGCCTTACAACATGGAATCAGTGGAACAAGCATCAGCCTTGTTCCTAAATAAGTATCTGAGAGACGTCTCAATAGTGTTAAGAGAGATGGTATGACTTTGTGGATGAATTTAATGTTGTAAGACGATGTATGAATTGACTGCCAGATCGTGTGTAAGAAGAGTATGGAACACTGGGTGTAAACTGGCAGCCTATCTTAAAAAGCTTTCGTTTTCAGATGAAGACGAAGATGAACAAGTTTCTGGCACAGGTTCCTCCATGCCTGTGTTAGGCGCGATCCGGAGGCGAGTTCGCCGTCGGCAGCTGTCGTCGGTTCCAGTGGCACCACACCGCGTTCCCGGGTCGAGGACGACCCTCTGTCAGGAGAGGCCGTGTTAGCCGAGTCCCTTGTTGATGACTAATCGACAGACGGCACCTACATAAAAGGCGAGCGCACGGCGGCGCTCACTCACTTTGTGCTTGGCTTTCGAACGAGACGGATGTCTCGGCTTCCTAGGGTTTTGTGTTGTTAGGTTGTGTTCTTGTATTTTGTAATCGTGTAGCCTAACTGAGTACTTATTTCGTTTGATGGTGTTACTGATGTTTTCCTTTGATTCCTGACAAACTTAAATTGTTCGCTCATAAAGATAATTTAGTTCTGATGATTTGACTATTTGTGTTAATAAAGTTGTTCTTCTATTTTTTAATGATTTTCACTTCTGGTTTCCAATAATAAAATAAATAAATATCTTTGGACATCCCACACAGCGTCATCTAGTCCCAAGCTAAGCAACTTAATGCTTGTGTTATGGTAAGATGACTGATATAATACTTAAATACATTTTTTTTGTAAATACATACATATTATAGATAGAAAACACCCAGACACGGAACAAATATCTGCAGAACACACAAACATTTGTCCCGTAGCGGGGATCGAACCCGCGACCTCCGCATCTCAGCCGGCGTTCACCCAACTGCGCCACAGTGGTCGTCAAAATATTTGATGATTTTGATTAGAAGAGAAACTGTAGAGTAACAAGCGATCGTCCTCAAGCCGGACTGCCTTACCACTCGTCCACGAAGCTTAGTTTCGAGCTACGACACTAGGATTTCGTGGCCGAGTGGTAAGGCAGTCCGGCTTGAGGATTCTACAAGGAACTTCGATGTGTGTAATCGCATCTCTATGTCGATCTGTAGATAGGTAGTTCTGTATCGTGGAAATTCAATGTAATGTAAAAAGAAACAATGGGTCATCTTTAACCTGTTTCTATCAGAAATAATGTAAATTTTGTGCCTCTAATGAAAAACGGCCTAAGACGAGTTTTTATTCCCTTTTGTATTTCCCATTATAACTACTTACTCTACATGTCCAGTAAACAAACATAATTATAAAATTCTTATTATGTACCTAACCTACTTACTTTATTATTAAGTATATATACTTTTTTCTTTCTTTCTTTCTTTCTTTCTTTCTTTCTTTCTTTCTTTCTTTCTTTCTTTATATAGTGCCTCGCCTTTCTTACGACTCAAAGATTAAAAAATGACTCGAACTTTGATCTTCTTGTCTTTGATCTTGTATTTTTGATTTGAAAATGAATACTTTGACTCTACACAAAGACAAAAGGAAACCGGCTGCTTAGCTCCGCATATATTGACTATGTATTTCCCGTGGAAATGGCTGATTAGACAAGAGGATGACAATGGGCAAGCGTGTACTCCATCTTAAAAATTCTAAGAAATACAGGAAATCCCATTGGGTGTAGTTATGACGTACTTAAAATCAAATAAGACTATGTTTTAGCGATGAACACTGTCACTTTTTGGCTACTAGCTGACCCGGCGACCTTCGTGTCGTAGTTTTGTTTTTTAATTTGCATTTTTGCCATTTTTCTTTACCTGAACATTCTCTGAACTTTCACAAATATTTCAGGACAAAGCTAGTCGTATCAGTCCAGCCATTCTCGAGTTTTGGCGAGACAAACGAACAGCAATACATTTTTAGAATAAGATTACTTAGCACAGCACCTAAAGTGTTCAAGCTCATGATTTATATGAATGTAGCAAGAACTAAGCTTATATCTCTACAAACTTGAGCATTACCTAATACATCCTGATTATAGAAAGTGGTCGAAAGTGGTTGCGGTTGGCCAGACACGGAAAACGCTAGATGGATTGGTTTTGTTGACTTTTATAGACAAAACGGTGAAATTACCGTTTCCCCTTTTTTTATTGAGTTACTGTAATTTTTTTATTACATACCTTTTGCGGCGATTTTTTTTATTGCAAAAGAAATACACAAAATAAATAAAATATAAATAATATAACTTAAAATAAAACATAGTAAACAACTCTTCTAAAATAATATTATGAAAACTTTCAACATTAATATAAAATAAATTCTGAATCTGTGAACCCAATAATGGCCTCTATTTGTGTAAATTGGATTATAACTGAACTTTCGACACCTAATTTGAACTTTTAATACTCCTGCGTGAAGTGGCCGGAAAGTAATTAAACGTTAGGGTAGGATTACATTAAGCTAAGTCGTGACTGATGTCAGTTAACAGTCAGAATGTTTAAACACAGATGCAGAACGTAAATACTTGATACTGAAATTATACATTAATTTAATTAAAAATATAATCATCTAAACATTGAAAAGCAGGGTGGCTCAAGTGATCCAAGTTACTTCCAGTCAGAAGCGCTTCATCACATTATCCACAGTGGCTTCATTGCCGGCATGTTAGGTATATATATTTACGCCATGTTAACACATAACATGATGTTATGTGTAGCAACGAAACTTCACAGCTTAATCGTCTTTCGGCAGATAATAAATGTAGAGCCATATAAGGTTATGCAAAACACCTACTAGTACTAAAGAAAACTAGTAAAACAAAATGGCGTGTACAAAATAGCTGCTTTCGTTTTATTGGTATTGGTACCAGATGCGAGCATAGATACATCAGTAAGATATAACAATAACATTACAACACGATAAAATGTTATAACTACATTTACTGGGTAATAAAATATTGGTAATCTTAAGGTAGAGGTAATGTGAGTATAGGGAATGAACCGAATGACATGAAAATGTTATATTTATAGTTTATCGTATCTTTGTTGTACTGAAAATTGCCTTTCACAACGGGCTACGGGAAATTCAACTGATTGCTTGCCATGAATTCGTTTGGTACCCTACAAAACACAAATTATCAATATAACAAATTCGATAAACATTTTGCTATTCACTATCAATCACACCAATTGAACCACAAATATTTGAAAACAACTTACTTATAATATTAACATAAATGTTTGCCTATTTTTGATTGATCGATCATTGACGCCACTGACTGACGTCAGTTACTGACATCGGTTACTGACGTAGTTGACTCAATGTAAGACAATATGTTTACGAGTTCTTTACCCTGCAACTATACACCGCTGTAACAAGAGGATACTACAGGGTGCCCTGTCTTTGATATTTTTAGAACTTTACAACTAACAAGTTTAAATATAGTCTAGGCCAAGCGAGGTAAGAGTTTTAGTGAAAATATGTAAAAAATACACGAGAATTAAACTATAAAGAAAAACGTGAGTAAACTATGCTTTGTGTTTATTTTTTTGTTTCGCTATCCCTTTCTTCTTTTAACGTTTAATTATTAAATAGTGGCGATTCGGGTGTCGCCAAAACTAATCCATAATTTTTATTTCGTTCGTTATTAAAGGTACGGCAACATGTTTAGTGCTCAAATTAGTTTAGTTTTAGTTTTGTCGACATCAAATGTTACGAGCGACAAGCGAGCGAGTAAAAATTGCTGGTATCCCAAGAGTCAGTTTTAGGAAATATTTCCCTTCAGAGCAAGTCTTTACGCACGAAGATAAATTGTCATACGCTTTCCTTAGTTTCCAAAAATTGAGACTTTACTTTTATTTTTTAACCCCTGACGCTAAAATAGTTATATATATTATATAGTATATGATAGTTATATATATATGTATATAGTATATTATAAGTTTCATTATTTGTAAGATAAGATAAAAACAATTATTGTGAACTATTATGAGACCGAAACCTACGGAAAAACTTCACAAAGAAATATTAAACCAATATCTTCACATAAATGAGGCGCCATTCTTCGTAACTATTCCCATTAAATCCATATTCGATTCCACTGAGTCCGAATGAAATATCTTCCGAAATAACCTAAATAACCTAATCCCCGCACTTATCGAGTATCGAAAAGGTAAAAAGGCGGGAACAAACAAAATGCCATTGTGGAAATAAAATGGGCACCGTATATTTGTCGTTTTCATTCATATTTCGCCCGTCCCCATTCCAACGATTTGAACGTGGAATGCGGTTTCTTTTTTCGCGGCAATTTGGGCGGCATTCGGCGTGGACTTTTTGCGGCCAGTTTTAATCGGTGTTGCCATTTCAAAGGGAGCTTTTCATTTGCCTGACGTTTATGTCGTTTTTTGTGTAATTTAGCCGTTTGGTATACCGTAAACCCACCCCACATGAAGCGTTGTTAGCAGTTATTTTTATGACGCTTGCTTGCATGCAGGTATTTGTTATTACAAACAACCGCGTTCGTCGCAGGTATGTGGGTATGGCCGAGCGCTCGAGCGAGCTACGCTGATAAAATATTTGTAGCGTTTTATTTCAGGTAAAAACTTCTGAAATATAAACATTTATTTTCTCTTTTGCAGATATCATTGAACGCAAGTATGGTGGGATGACGTGAAAGCGATGCTGCTGCAGCAGGCGTCTTCGTCGCCTGGACCCAGCGGCACGGCCAGTCCCAAGCTACCCCAGAGTCCCAGACCAAATCCCAGTCCGAGTTTTGGTCCCAGATTGACTGGGAGTCCGAGTTTGAGCGATGGCGCGTCAAGTTCGAACAGCCCCAGGTTGGGCGCCAGTCCAAAGTATGGGAGCCCGAGATTGGGGACTGGAAGCCCTAAGCTGGGGAAGTCAGCGGTGGAAGATGAAGCGGCGTTAGAGAGGCTTCAGACAGAACTAAAGGAAGGATGGACGGTGCACACGGGGAGGGATAGCAGACTGTATTATTGCAAGTAAGTTATATTAGAGCAAAAAAATAAAATATTAGAGCAATTTATGCAAAATACGAGCAGATATTGAACTAGATCTTTACCAACTAGCCTTTCCGAGTGAAACTAAAATAATTGCGAATAAAGATGGTTTTGGTATTTTCTTCGTAGAAAATGCAGCAAAAATTACCCCAACTTGCATTAAAAACCAGAATAAAATCAGCGGTTTGCCCGGATGAGATTTCGCGAGGTCGGGTTTATAATAAAAGTAGAAGATTTTATATAGACATAGACACCTATCTCATGTATAATTTTATTAAGATGATTCAGCATTGATGGAAACAATTTTTACTGACTTATAGAATGATAGAGGTCCCAGTGGCCTTATTGTGGCTTGTTTTCTGGCATAATGTAGGTAAAATGTTGATATTATACATTTGAGCTTTAGTTAGCCGTACTGTGATCATCACAACTGACTACCTTATAATACGCAGTAAATAATATTGATCAATTAATTTGAGTTGACTCTTACTAAAGTCTGTGCCGCTCAAAATTTTATAACTCACTTTGCTTTGCTCACACAATTAATAAATGACGTAGTTATTCGAAATAAACTCGTAATTGAATGTTTAATTGAACAGTGTCTCAGTAAGCCTCGTTATGATAATTATTGGATCATGTTGAACAAAGCTGTTAATGCGGTAATGTTCGTAATGATGGTAAACACATAGCTACTTAATTGTTTGATACTGCATGTAGGGCAATGATGGTATTAACAGTAAGATAAGTACTGAATTTAGATACAAATTTAGGTTACCTGGAAGAAATCGCAGGTTTTTATCGTTCACGCGATCACGCGTTATTTACCTTATTTATTTCCCAACGTTTCAAAGAAAGAAATCCTATTTAAAAGTATTACTTTTTTCGTGTCCAACGAGTCTCGCTTAACCCACACCATTGTTTCCAAAATAAAGCTCGATACCCGAGATCAATCACATCGTCCTTCGTCGCGAAAGCAAATGAAAAAGATTTTTCTTCGACAAATCGTTTACCATTGATCAGCAGAGTTCAATATTGACTCGCCTCCCCTCATTCCATCACTTTCTAAGGATATTTATTACTGGCAACATTTTTATAGCACCTTCACCCTTAAAACGAGCTTGGTCGACATCGATATACGGGTATTGATATATTCCATACAGGATATGTTACCTACCATTATTATCACGTAGTTTTTGCCATAAATCACTAAAACTAATAACCATAAACCAACACGAATAGTTTTCCCCATAAATGTCAATTTGAACTAGAATGTTGCCAGATCGAAATCGTTTTCCGCAAAAAAAAGTAGTATGCTATGTCAGTAGCGCTTTTTATCTAGTGTCATTGTTTGCTTGGCATTGCGTTGATTATAATGAAAAGCCAGGCATCTGTTGCAAACGCGACAATAGAGGGCAAACTGCGGCTTCGCTCGTTCGGAACATTCGCGCTGACGTCAATATTTTCCCGGCATTGTCTGACGAGGGCTGTCACTGTATCGTTTTAATTAAAGGCGGCGATGTCTGGAATTAATTTTGAATTTACATAATTTTAATAAAATACGTTGTTTCATTTTGTCATTAAATATAATTAATGAAAATTGTTATTTATATTATACACCTTACCTACTCATTAAATAATATTAAAGTCTTCATAGTAATTTTAAGGTTATTTCTCTGGTATTCAGACCAGGATTCCAGGTAGATTAAATTAGATAACATTAATAAATTTCGACCTAGCAACCCTGAAAGCAACATGGCGGCACATCACTCACTATTCCCGCCTTCATTACACGGATTGAACCGAGACAATGTAGAGATATCCGCTTGTAAATTACACTCGGATCCGCACCCATGCCACAGAATAAATGAGTGCTTCACTCACCGGCTGTTACTGTGGCACGTTGTGGAAATTACAGAATTTCCAGTTTTCTATGCAAAACTTCCTGCATTCGGTAATTTCTAGCGAATATTTTAATTAGATCTGCAAATCCTGAGACTAAAATGTTTATTAATTGAAGCAAAAGTAAATGTCAAGCTCTAATTCGGTAGAAATTGTGGAGGTAATAAGAGAACGGTCTGGTAACATGTTTTCGATTTGCCATAACACTAGTCGGGTACTATACGTAGGTATTACTATTTGACACCTATATTACATTCCCTTCGACATTCGTATTAATCTCTGCTTTCTATTCTTAGAACAGCTCAATGTTATCTTTGGCTGTTTTTTTCTGAAAGCTGAAACAGGTTAAAATTTTGGCTTTCTTTGTATCATTATCTATCTACATGTTTAACTTTTATTTGTACCCACAATGTGGACATGCGCCGATTGTTATAAAGCTTCCGAACCCTGACTACCCACTCGGAAGATTATGTTCAAAACATCTTAGAAATCTCAAAGATCTGAGAAAATGTTTACCTTGGACAGGAAAATCTAAATTAACTTTGTATTTTAGTCGCACTCAAAAAACATAAAACAAGGTAAAACATTTGTTTACAAATATTTTGAAAAACAACAAAACGTCAAGCCATTTCAATTCCATAAAACACCTGTACAAAACTTTGAACTTCAATAACACTGCAAGAACAAAATAATTACGAAAGTTTGCGCGTCGCCTACTTCGCGCCACCTACCTCGCCTTGAGATAATTTATATTCCGATTTTGAGAATGAACATTATTTTGGGAAAATTAACAGGCTCTTTGTGGCAACATACAGGCAACACTGAGCAGAGATTTGGAGGAAATTAACTCGCGATTTTAAACATGGAACTAATTTGCGTTTCGTTCCCGGAAGCTTTGTTCATGGAAAACTAAAGGCGTTTTGATGATTCGTTATGGGTGATTATTCGCGATGTAGGTAAAGGTTAACATTTGACACAAAGTAAAAGCGAGTATACTTTGTATTAGAATAGATTAATTATTAATCTTGTTTAAACTCGAATAGCTACAATCTCTATATTTAGGAAGACGGAATCAATCCTCACCTTACTGGTATTTTCAAAATAAAATAGTCATTTTTTACAAAATTAAATCAAATGAGAATTACAAAAATATCTATTTCAATGTCGTTAATTCATTCATTCAAATGTCGAAAAATGGCTATTAACTCATCAATAGAGTAGACGGTGAGTGACGTAACTCATTCAGATGCAAATTTGAACGTGGTAGCCGGATTTCGATTTTGAACAACGTATTGATAATATTTTCTATTACGGTTGTGCATGTATAGTCGACAAAGAAATTGGTTTACCACTTTTGATGACATCTCCCAGTAACATAATTATTCAATAAGGATTACTGTATTACATTAATGTAATTGGTTAACTGTGAGCCAATCACAGAGCAATGGTTAAAAGAACTTGCAACTTGAACTGTGATGTGAACGCAATAGAGAATATTTTTTGTAAACACAAACCAACTTGTCCATAAAAATCAAGGAGGTTTATGCTAGATACCTACCATACTTAAAAAAAACTTATTCATTTTCGAATCGCTTTTGACTTATGATCTGTCAAAGTGTCAGTTATTGATTCAAGAAAATGTCGCGTAATTTAAACTTACAGGAAAGAGCCGAAATTATATCATTACATCGGTTAGGATACAACATAAGTGATATTTCTAGAGAACTGAACATATCGCGATATACGGCACGTTTTTGGATAAGACGTGAAGGGGAAGAAGGTAATCTTCAAGATCATAGGCGAAGTGGTCGGCCGCCTGCACTGTCCAGCGAGCAAAGAGAAACAATGAGACGTCAGTACGAAGAGAACAGCTTCACTTCTACCAGCGATTTTGCAGAAGAATTCGATGTTACGAAAGAGACCATTCGGCAGCATTTGCATAGTATGGGATTGCATTACAGACGTTACGCTAAAAAAGTTTATTTGACCGACGCTAACAAAGCGGCTCGTTTAAATTTTGCCCGGGAGTACTTGAATTTCGATTGGTCTACTACGATATTTACGGACGAAAAAACGTTCAAATCTAGCCAACATGGTCGAATGACTCTCTGGCGTTACAGTAATACTAGATACACTCAAGAACATGTTGTGCCGACCACGGAGTCTGGTAGAATCAGTGTAAATATTTGGGGCTGGATGTCGGCAGATGGAGTCGGAGAATTAAGCAGACTACCTCCGAAAGCCAACGCTTTAGATTATGTGGATAATTTAGAAAATGCTATGTTGCCAACCGTCCGGAATGTCTACCCGGAAAGCGATCTGCCTAAATTTAATTTTCTACAAGACAACTGCAGATTACACACAGCTAGAGTGACTCGTACCTGGTTTGATCAACATTCATTCATTAACTTGATTCCATGGCCGTCTAAAAGTCCAGATCTTAACCCGATCGAAAACCTTTGGGGACTTATGGTGCAGCGATGGCATTACCGCAATGAGAGAACTCGAGATGCCATCGATAGTCATTGCCATGAAGTTTGGGAGGCTTTGCGCGGGACAGACATTTGTGCACGCCTCGTTGGCTCTATGAGAAGTCGCTTGTTAGCAGTCATCGAAGCTAATGGTGGAAACACGCGTTATTAGGCTGATATTTCCCTATATTTTTTTTTTACAATTAAATGATACTGTTACGTTATAGGAAGGACAATAAAGTTATTTTTAAATGATAAATCATTGTTTATTATGAATCCTAAAACCCTTTACGCTACTAGCAGGAAATGGGACGTTTTTAAATCTATTAAAAACATATATAATAAAGTTCAATTCCCTAGATTCAAAATTCAATTATTTTACGTCGAAACTAAACAAAACGTTTTATTGCACATCAAGTAGCAGGAGGTTAAATTGCAAGCCAACAGTTCTAAGTTTAAATAAACAGGAATGACAGATTCTGACGTAGCAGTTATTAATCTGTCAAGCGAAAATAGACCTTGATGTTTTGTACATGCAAATGATATTCAGCCTTAGAGTGGTAAACCAATTTCTTTGTCGACTATACATTCATGTACAATACCTAGTTACTGAATATAAATAGAGTAAAGTTACTATACTTCATTTATTGAAACGAGCAAATAGGAAGAGAAATAAACACACGTGATTGGTCGTCGAAAGGAATTGGATTGGCTAGATTTGACAATTGATAAATGATTGACAATCTAGCCAAAAACGAGAAAGATAATTATTTTCGACGACCAATCACGTGTGTTTATTTCTCTTCCTATTAGCTCGTTTCAATAAATGAAGTATAGTTACTGCATATAAATAGAGTAAAGTTACTAGGTACTATTCTAAATCTCTAAAATATCGGTTTGAATTTGGCAGTACAAAACTTTCGAATTCGAATGTTCCTTACAAACAAAGGAAGTAATAATGAATAGTTTTTCCTTATCCCGTTATAATAAGTATCCCTCGCAAAACACAAACACGAAGGGAGAGCTTCAATGGTTAATTAAATTAGTTACAGCGCAAGAAAATAAATAGAATTAATTAATGTTTGCCCTGTAGTTCATAAGAATTACCCGAAAACTCGGGAGCGTTGTTTTACGTAGACAATTTTGTTATTATATTATGTACTTAGGTAAGTTTATGTACCAAGTTTCCCCAAACAGTCCAAATGATTATTGAAAATCTTGAAAAAAAGTAAGTAAAAATAAAAATGTGTGTAAGGTCGCCTTTGTACTTTGCCTCTAAGTTTAATGCTTTTCATGTACATATTTTATTTGTTTGTCTACACTAATATTATAAAGAGGAAAACTTTGTTTGTTTGTTTGTTTGTTTGTTTGTTTGGTTGTAATGAATAGGCTCAAAAACTATTGGACCGATTTTAAAAATTCTTTCACCATTCGAAAGCTACATTATCCACGAGTGACATAGGCTACTTTTTATCCCGATATTCCCGCGGGAACGGGACTTACGTGGGTGAAACCGCGTGGCGCAGCTAGTGTACAATAAAGAATTTGAGAAGATCAAGAAGAACTGACATGCGTTTCATAACTGGCAACTGAAACATTGTTTTTTTCAAAATGGCGGACTAGTACGTATGCCAAGCTCCATACCAAAATGTGCCTTTGCTTAAAAGTTTTTAGACAGACTGCGTAGCGTATTAAGGCGGGCTATGTTTTCTATAAAACAAATTGCAAGCCACGCTTGTAATGTTATGTTTAATACAGTCAACATGCTGTCTCGACTTGCTTGTTATATTGCTGACTAGCTGTGTAAACAACTTGTTAAAAGTTTGTTACTTATCAGAGATTACATACGTACAGATGCCTCAACATTGAAATGACTCCTTTTTTCGTCGGGCTATTTTGATTTTTGCATCCCCACCTAGCGGCGTTTGCCCACGCCTAAACCATTCTCTTAGCTTAGACGGCCATATCCACAGGAAAGACAATAGTCAACACTCGTTAAATAGTAAGAGCATAATTTTGTCACTAAAATTATTTGTGAGTATGGATGTATGTTTGTTCCTCTTTCACGAAAAAACTACAAAACCGATTGCAATAAAATTTGAAACATCGGTAGCTAAAGACCTGGAATAACACATAGGTTACTTTTTATCCCGATATTCCCGCGTAAACGGGACTTACGGGTGAAACCGCGGGTCTAGCCTATCATATCCCTTTCAAAAGCGATGTATCCGTATTTAACCTTTAAACAATTTGTGCCAAGTTTGGCACAACTATTCTCAAATCCTCATCAATATGTCATCCCACGTCAGCTCCCACGGTTTACGCAATAACTCCTTCAGAAGACTCAACTACACGCTCGTAAATCAAAAACTTGATAGTATAAAAGCTTCTACGCGTTATCTGTTTTCATTGTCACGCGATTCTAATCTCACTTCACTTCTTAGTTGTGGCTACTGCGACTTAACTTGTCGCAACTTTGCCAGTGTCCGTGTAATGTTAGATTCGTAAGATTCTAATCTCAATAGGCTTTATGAAAGTATCTGATAACTGGTGACAGGTTTGAAGAAAGTGGTGGACGAACAAAGATATAATTGGTGCTTTAAATATCATCTTACCAATAGTTTCGTCTGCGTCGTCATAGGCTTCGTGGCCAATGGTAAGGCAGTCCGGTAAAGACGACCGCTCTTGTATCTCATGAGTTTGAAGTTGTTTGGGCCTTGTAATATAATTTATTTATTAATTATTATTTATTCAGGCCTTTGCCCAGCAGTGGGATCACTACGGCTTATAATAATAATAATAATAATAATAATAATTAATACGTACCTACATTTTATTCGTTTGGCATTAGACAGTTTTTCAAACCGGCCTCATTAGGTAAATTATAGGTGAATTCAAATTTTATATGATCTTATTTGTTGAGAGACAAATAACCAAATAATATTCGAATTTCAACCATGATAATAATTAAATAACCTAATTAATTATGTCAAATGAATAACCTCGTTAACGATAATTTTATTTTAATGAATTTGACTTCACAGCTCGTTCTCATTGATTCGCTAGGTGGAGCGCGTAATTTATGACTAAAATTACTTACTGAAACCATTCATTTGAATATGTAATCAAGTATTTTCCATTAACAAACAATAGATTCACATCTTGTGATTAAAATGGTGGATAACTTTATTTTTTATTCTAAAGTTCGTCGTTGCTTGTGGGTTGTTTCTCAATTAAGTGTTTGTTTCAATGAATGTTTTTAAAAAAACAATGTATGTATTTACAAAAAAAAATATCTAAGCTAAGCAGTATATCAGTCATCTGGTTACCATAGTTGCTTAGCTTGGGACTAGATGACGCTGTGTGAAATAAAACACTTTTTAACGTCAAGGTAAATAAAATGATTTCAATACGCGATTAAGTCCCGATAATATTTATAAAGCTATGTGGAATGTCCAAAGATTATTTATTTATTATTTCATTCCCGATTTGAAATTCGTTCCGTATTAGATAGTGGAAACGCGCACACTGACAGATGTGGGTCGGAGCAATATCGATAGTGAAATGAAAAGATGTTGTAAGCTTGTGGGCTATTGTACCATTTGCTACCAATACACTTTGATGTTGCCGATATTTCGGCTATTTGTACCGACCCGGGAATATTTTGTCGGATGTGAATTGGAAACTCGATTTAGTAAAGCTTGCTATTTAGTGATAACTTATTGTGAGGAGGGGATAAAATTTGACTTTAAAGGTAGCCTTTCGAACTAAGCGTCACAAACGCAGCTTCTAGCGTCACCAACACCGGCACACGGTCAGTCGGTCACAGCGGCACTGTGACGTCACTGACGCCGCGACAGTGACGCTGCGCTCGAATGACGTTCCCTAGAATTTCATACATTTGCATAGAACCTCTATCTCTCGCACTGTCGCGGCGTCACAGCCGCGGCGCCAATGACGCCATAGACGCTCAGTTTGAAAGGCTACCTTAAGGAATATACGGAACGGATAAACAGATCTGTTAAGTAATATCTGACTTCTTTTTAGCCAGAGAATCTCAAATTACTTACTTACCATAGCGTTATTTCAATATTTACTGTGACTAATACATTATTTTATTGAATATGTAGTATAGCTTGATGAAATTGGCACAAGTTGATGCGTTGGGATGGTGTATATATCATAGACTCATAGTGCAGACGACTCTACGGAAAGGGAAACCCCGACCTTTTGCAGAAGTTAACTTTTCATACCTTAGTACGTAAAAATATCGATTTAGATACTGACAATGTTTCGATTCTTCCGGAGAATCTTCATGAATCATTCATACAAATGAGCCCATCGACGCTAGAAAGCAGGTCTCAACGTCATTTATAAAAATGTTAAAACTCCATCAATTTCATCGATCGGAACTGAATTTCGGTTTCTCATCAGATTGGAAGGCTCTTAATTATTCAGGCGCTTGAAATCGCTGACGTTATTGTGACCCTCGCTATCTATAGCCCGCACAATCCCGAACTTTGGGCTATTCATCCGAACGGACTATAGCTACGGTTCTTGTGGGTTGGAGACTGTAAGATTAATGTTGGTTGAAATGAGTATTGTAAAATGATCTTAGTCTGACGAAGGGAGTCTTTGGTCGACGACCTCTGTGGCGCAGTTGGGTGAACGCCCGGCTGAAACGCGGAGGTCGCGGGTTCGATCCCCGCTACGGGACAAATGTTTGTATGTTCTGCAGATATTAGTTCCGTGTCTGGGTGTTTTCTATCTATAATATGTATGTATTTACAAAAAAAAGTACTTAAATATTATATCAGTCATCTGGTTACCATAACACAAGCATTACGTTGCTTAGCTTGAGACTGGATGACGCTGTGTGGAATGTCCAAGGATATTTATTATTTATTTCGTTTTGCTTACCTACTGGTTAGATGTTGATGTTTGACATTACTTTCATATAAAAAACTTTATTAAGACTGACGGTAAAAACTAGTTCATATAGGTTAAAGTCTTTAGGCGGATTGATATGATGGCTAAAAAATACTTAGGCATCCCTGATTGGAAAAAGAACAAATCGAAATCATGATAGCTTAAGATCATTAATACGGACGTCATATGATTGTAAACGTTTTAGAGGGCCGTAGTATCTGCTTCTGCTTACAAATAACTTGGACTTCTGCCTCGAAGTGGAATGTGTGCGAAGTGGAAGTGGGCGCTGGATGCGATGCGTCATACTTACACCTACACCTTTTCCGATAAATCTATCAAAGTAATATTAATAATAAACGGTGATGACCGTACGTGTGGTTCTCGATCGATCAAAGTCAAAGTCAAAGTATCATTTATTGCGATGAATACATGTCGTCGAAGTTAAGCAACGTTCTGAGCGGTCACAACTTGGATGGGACTTGCAAGTTGAAAAGAAAGAAAGAAAGAAAAATCATTTATTTGACACACAGGCAACAACAAAAAAAAACATACTTAATTATAAAACATACTTAATTGTGTCTCAAACAGGCGTCCAACTCAGCATTAAGTTGATTTGCGCAAGGCAAGGCAACGCTGGTCTTCCGTTGGAACCTTTTGCGAGTCACAGATATCCCTTATCGTATTAAAAAGAAGTTACAAATACATTGAGAACTAGTACACAACGAGATAAGTAGGTAGGTATAATCTTCGAAAAAGTAGTTACAGTAGGTAAAGTTGCATTAACAACTGAGTGCTTCCGTGCTTCGGAGGGCACGTTAATTTGTCGGTCCCGGCTTAAGTCGTTAAGCTATGACGGAGGCCTTTAGGCGACCTGAAAACTCCGTCACCAGAGCTGGCCACTTGTTCACAAGAACGAACCAACCGAGTGGTGGTAGACAGTAAGTACAGGAGTGTACTCGTAGGTCGTCAGCCGCCAAATGTACTAAGAAATTGTTTAATACCTAAAGAATCCACTCTACATGCCTAATTTTAAACAAATATTTTCATAAAATAAAAGCCTTTTAAAAGTCGGACAGTAATCTCTCCCAAGGGCCTACCTTCCATTCCAATTCAGTAAGGCCACTAAATCGATGACCTTATCGATTCTCATGGGAAATTTGATCTATGAATTAAATTATACATAAGTGTAGGTAACAGTATACCAGATCCTATACTAGCTGCCTGTCCCGCCCGACTTCGCACAGTATTCATTAACCCCCTTATGCATATTGGACTAGTAAACCTATATTAGCTGAAACAGTTTTTAAATCTGTTGATATCTCTTTTCATTGCCATAGGAGTACAAGAAAAAAACCTATTTGAAACCTACATTAAACTGACAAATCTCTATAAATAGGACCATAAGCCTATCAGTGATAATTATGATAATGTAGCTTTCTAATGGTAAAATATTTTTTGAGATAGGTAATCTAAAAATACTAATCTATCCTCTTTATAATATAGGTACTGTAGTGATACACCCTGTAGTGTGATTAGATCGAATTTATAATTTCAAGATAAGATTTTCACTACACACACTATCACCACGTCTAGGTGTGTGTGTGTAGGGTGTAGGGAGTTGTTTTGGAACAGGCAATAGAGTCACCTAGCTTATAAGACTGTACTATTTTAAGTGGTTCTTGAGGTCCTACGAAATAAACATATTTTTCTTTCTTTCTTTCAAGTATGAAGTTTATTGTACTAGAGTTCAATGCACTTCATTAAAGAAACGATTAGTCGTGATGATGGCTTAACAATTAATCCCCCTCTACTCGTAATTGGCTCCATCGAGTAATTATATAATCGAGAAGTGCTTGTAGTCACCTGTCTAATCCATGCACTAACACACATTGTTCTACGTACTTGAGACTATACTAATTGTAATTACGGCGTTTGAGAGCGAAGCGAACCTCGGAATTGGTATTCTTAATCAAAGACAAGAAAAGAATTAGAACAGTTTTCAGATGGATCGATCAGTTTTCAGAGATTTTAATTTTTAATGATTTCGGATTTCAGCGGAGACACAGAGAAGTTGTTTTTTGTATTTAAATAAAACATTGTTTTGTTGCGTTATTATATTTAAAGACCCTGCGAGAGAAGCGAGCCACACAAATAGTTACGCTTGTTACCACTCAACTATCGCCGTATTGTTGCTCTAGGTATATTTGATCAATTAATACAAAAATGTGAAATTTCGGGACCATTTTTCTCAGGACTAAACTAATAAATTCAGTTATATGCTCGGGTAGTTTTCCTCGATTTTTGGGAGAACCCTTTTTTACGTGACATGCTTCACTGGGCCGTGACTCTGTTTCAAATTATATTCTTGCGAGCAATCAATTGCTGATTCACTGTAGTAGCAAAGATTAGGGCCGATGTGACAAAATATTTGGAAATATCAGACATTCATTGTCCAAAACCAAATTAGTACATGCTAGGATCAGGAGGCTTATTATATAGGCCATGACGTATGATTATAATCAATTTAGTTAATGTCTCTAATGTTGCAACTTTACGTCAGCGCCTTAGCTTACGTCAAAAGTAGTTCACTGAACCTAAATTAAATCGCTTTGGTCATACAATAGTAAGATCATCAAAATGTATCCTGTCAAAATGTCGCTCGGGTGATTTATTTCAAGATAAAAATAACCATTTACATGTAAATGTATTTCATAATAATTGTGTTGAGATCGCAAAAATTTGAAAAAGACATCATGCTAAGATCATTAGACACAAATGAATAGACTTAAGTATTATTAAACGATTTGAGTGGACAACCCAGACCGGGCCAATCGAAACTAATTGACATTATCTAATCGGGCCGTTGCTGTCCGTTTTGGCCCACTTTAACGATCTTCCATTTGTTCCTTGGAAACTTGGCTTTGATTATTATCTACATCCTAATCTGAACGAGAACAGTATGGGGGTTCAAATTGCCTATTATTTGTAAAGTTTCCATTTGACTTAAGTCCAGTTTCAAAACGATAGAAGTTATGGTGTCAACTTCTTATTATGACTACCAATGTTTATTTGTTCTAAATAATCCTGTGATAATGAAAATCAAATTCAGATAATTAAAATTAATTTGATGCAATTACCTGCCTGTCTATTTCGTCTATTCTATACAATAACGCCACTTTTCTATTGTAACTTGTGTACTATCCCTTCGTTGTAAAGCAGTATAAACTTTTGTACTTCTACAGAAAGTATTTTGCTAGAAATAGTACCTACCTACTATACACGAAGGGTTATGTTTGTATGTAATGTCCTGCTAATCCCAACATAGGCTTAGTCTAATCCACCTGTCCGCTACTGGATACTTTGTTCAAACTGCCCTGAGTTTCTAGAAAATGAAGCGGAAATCATGGTTACAAAAGTCTGGCACTTACGAAGCCTTGTCTCACGTACTCTATATTCCTATATCGACTTTAATCAATTCACCACACGGGTCTTAGTGCTCTCCAGTAGCTAGATGCCCTACCATTAGTTTTCGAGTTGTATAGTTAGCTAGTATAAGCGCGAAGGCGACGCGGCAGACCTAAAAGAGGGTGGCGGGACGTACTTGACAATTCTGAAAGACTCTAGGACAGGATCGCGACGTCTGGAAGGAATAGGGGGAGGCCTTTGCCCAGCAGAGGGACACGAACGGCTGAATATAATACTAGTAGCACGTCCCGGCTTCGCACTGGTGTACTTATGAAGCTACCGGGATAAAATATAGCCTATAACCTCCCGGACAGTCCATTCTACACACCCGTGAAAGAATTTTTAAAATCAGTCCAGTAGTTTCGGAGATTACCGCCGTCAAACAAACAAACAAACAAACAAACAAATTTTACCTCTTCATAATATTAGTATAGAGTAGATATAGATAGATAGATATAGATAAGTAATAAAATATAGGTAATAAATAGTTAGCTATCCTCGCTAACGCGTCAAGTATTTCAAATGCATGAAATTATTAGTTCATTTAAGTTACGGGGGCGGCGCTGCGCTGGTTTTTTCATACATTTTGTGAAACTTGACTCGGTATTGAGGATAGTATCAATACTACAGGATGGTGGTAAAGCCAATCGTGTCAAGGGTGAGTGTTGTTATTCGTGGTGGGTTCCGTAGAGCGTCGCATCTAAGAGTGGGAACTCTGCCTACAACGCGTGGAGTTTCCAGGCCACCACCGTGTGAGTGGAGTTAGTAGGGGTCTCAGGTTCAGGAGCGTATAGCTAGGATGGAGTGGCTTGTATTCATTAGCTGGTGGCCTGGACGATGAGCCACACACGGGGGTATGCAAACATAATCGAATGCACTTTAGTGAATGTGTCGTTTTGCAAAATTGATGGCAGATTCAAACGTGCTGTATCTGATAACGAAGTTCTACTTAGTTTATAATATTTGTGACAAGCTCCAAATTATCATTATGGACTGGAGTTATTTAACGTTAGGTATGGATTTATTTAACGTACTTTAACTATTTAACGTATGACTTGAACACGTAGTACTTCCTGTACCTAACGTGTTCAAGTCAATGTTTCAGGCAATTCAGGCCCAATTAATGGTGGTACCTAACTCATGTAAAATGCGTACTTACCTACTTACGTTTTATTTTATTTTCTTACTAACCTAAGTACTTACCTACTTACTTTTGTTCACATCTAAACATAGTTCCTAACTTCCTGATTTAGTAGGAAGGAAATTGTTAACAGGATGACTTACTTAACCTACTTTTAACTAAATTCAAGTATGACTCCACACTCCCCTAACTTTCCTGTATTCGAGTTTTCCAACTCCTTCAATCGAATGAATGCAGATAATCGAATTATGTGCGCGTCATCCGTCGCGATCGTGTGTCACGCCCCTAATCTAAAGGGTGGCTTAGACGGAATCTGTTGTACGCGGAACACGTGCCAATTACCTGTTTGTATCGGATGACGTCATCAACGGACCATAGATCTGTCAAAAATGGAATAACGGAAACTACCCATGCCTAATTTCATGAACATAGTCTCGCGAAAAATCTCGTGTTTTACTCCTTTTTACTCCTTATAATTAAAAAAAATCATCACTAAAGAAATTTTTAAAACTTTATCATCATCAACAGACTGCTTTCACACACATCTACTCAGATGGAGGGAGGCTTGGGAGGCCAATACTCATAGGCCTCCCTTAGCTTGTGTAGCTTTTATGATCCAAAAAAGTCGATAGTTTCAAAATTCTAATGATTTGTACACGTGTTACGGAACCCAAACGGAAGCTTGTTCAAATACATCGGACATTTTCCCGGTAATCTTGTCTGAACCATCCCTTACCCCACCCCTTATCCACCCCCCTTATTACCTGGTGGTCCAAAAAGAATTTTCACAGTATTTTCAATTCGATAAAAGTTTCAAAGGGCTCGTAAAAAGCAAATTGGTTCGTGGTTCGCTTAAAATTTGTTTTAACAGTTTCGTTTCAGTAAAGGTTGATGCCATGAATGAGTTAAAGCAGCAATTTTCTCTGAAATTACTTATGTTTTTATTTAAGTAAGTATATAGGTAGGTACTTACAGAAAATGCCTTGGAAAACATAACGCTTGAATTTGACTTGAAAGGAATGGGTTATAATAAATAAATAAATAAATAAAATAAATAATTTTAGCGAAAGTAGTGAAAGGTATGTTTCAGTACCTCAGTTTAAGTAAAAAAAAATTATGGTAGGTTAATATTTTTACTTAAGTATTTAAATAGTTGAAAGTCTTCAGGACTTGTAATAAATTTTTCAATTACATTTTTGTATTTACATCATCGTTTTTAGGACATCACGGAATAAAAGAAACATTTATTTCATAAGAAATCAGATACATTTTCAAAGAGAACACTCGTAATACTGAAATTCAATAAAAATCTCTGTCAAGATAAGGCATTGGCGCGAAAAATCTCGAAGATCGTAAGATAAACTCACCTGGCGCCACATTTTCCCGCCAAAACTCTCTAATTTAATTTGAGCTTCGTCCTGCGGTAAAGAGATTGAATAATTTGCATTGCGTTTAGCATTTTTTTGCGTTAACTCGATGTTTATGAAATTGTCTTTTGGGATGATCCGGGAAATTTTAGAATATTTTCTTACTTACATTTTGAAATAAAATGTTTTCGTTGTAGTTGTTCTCTTTTGAGCTTTTGCTGTGTTACATATTTTAATTACTTATTAAATAATAACAGAAATAAAAAAGATATACGCACAGCAGAAGAACTAGAACAATATTTAAAATTTGCAAAAGTTCAGTACTTACCTAGTTGGGTCAACTCAGCCCGCCCCTCAGTCAGTCCGCGGGCTGAAATGCCCCTACTAAGTTTGTTTTGTAATTTTCTTGGAATATTTTTTTTTCCTGGATGATATTTTTTACAAGTAGGTACCTACAGTAAAGCTGTTATTACGGATCATGAAATCTGCAGACATTAAAATTCCTTTGAAGATGTCAAATATCCTTTCAAAGGCAAAATCTAAATTCAAACTTTCATTTATTAGTTAGTCAGAGACACGTCCAAATTGTCTTTAAAACACCTTCAAAACTACAACAGCAAGTCGGCCTACTTAAACAAAACAAGTGAAGCATTTAAGATAAGCGCGCACCCTCGCCACGTTCTTACTTACCGTGGCGATGTAGTGTGTGCATAGCCTTATGTTTGTATGCCAAACTTTGTACTGATGCCACATACATTGGTTATTAAAAGACGATTTGCATAGAACAATTAAACACTGATTTGGAGATAGGCAAAATTGAGTTAAGAACTTAAAGGTAGGTATTAAACTTTTCGTCCTGTGTTTGTTCTTTTTGAAAACATAATAATATTTTTTTTATTTATATTTTGTCAGTGCATCAAATCTTTGTTAACAAGAAGAAAGTTACTACCCGATTATGATAATACATGGTATTATCATAATCAGGTAGTAACTTGCAAAATTATGTAACTGGAGGCTTACTATGACCGTTATATTACGCCGTTTAAAGCAATTCAATTCAGGTCCTACAATGAGCTGCTTTTGAGAAAGCTAAGGCGCTGACGTAAAGTTAGAACAGTTAGAACCTAAACTTCATTGTTTAATAATACGTCATGATAATTTTCCTGGCGGTTTACTATGACCGTTAAAAGCGATTTAGATTAGGTCCTATTACGAATTGCTTTTGACGTAAGCTAAGGCGCTGACGTAAAGTTTTGACAGTCGAATTGTTTAATAATACGTCATGGTAAGCCATCCACTCCATCTCTCTCTCCCAATTATTGGTTAACTGGAAGAGAACTCTTTTTAGGGTTAAGTTCGCCTGTGCGATTACTTTTAGATGTCTATTTTGTTTTTCTATCATTTTATGTATAAAATAAATAAATAAGCCTCCTGTTTTGCAAACAGTCCTCACATCCGAAACAAACACGCGCGACGTCTCGTCTTGTTTTGTGTCAAGTCCCACTTGTCCCGAGACCGACTTGTCCGGATATTCGGGACCTTTGGACCTGCCCAGATATAGGGAGCTTTATCTGATTTAGATACAGGGGTTCAGAGGGAAATTTATTATTATTATTAGTATTCAGCCATAATCGTCCCACTGCAGGGCAAAGGCCTCCCTTCCCTTCTTCCACTCTTCGCGACTCAGCGCGACCACAGGCCATGTGCTAAGGTAGGAGTCAAGTTCGTCGCGCCATCTCATCCTGGGTCGTCCACGTCGTCGTGTCGCGTTGAGTGGGGTCCACTCTGTGGTTCAGAGGGAAATTTAAATGAGGAAATTAATAGTTAATTCTAATTTCAATGTTAAATTGTGTAATATGTTATGAGTTCCTATACAGCATCAGAAGATAGAATACCTGAATAAATATTTCAAATTATACAAGACACTGAAATTAATTAAGTTTACTGTAGACAAAAAGGGCATGAAATGGAAGTTTTTTAGGATAAAAAAATTATATTATTGCCAGATGTTTTGATTTTTATACTAGGACGTGATTTACGCTTAACCGTATTTTGTCACATTATAATTTCTGTAACATCCTGTAGATAAACGGTCTATATCTCCGTCAACCGTTTAAATATGATGAAATAAAAAAAGGGTCAAGAAACTTGCAAACCAAAAGGCAGTCATGGATGTTATTATACTTTCAAGGAGTTTTCGTGAACCGGATCAAACCTACGTAGTAAGGCTTTTTATTTGTACCCTTGAGATGTTCTTGAGTACGGTAAAGTAGATCACATGAGTTTTTTTTGCGAAATAGGAAGGGCATTTTTCAAACCGAACGGCATATTATGTTTAAATTCATAATGCCCATCTATACTTCATTTCTTGAAACGAGCTAATAGGAAGTAAAATAAACGCACGTGATTGGTTGTCGAAAATAATTGTTTATTCGCGGATTGGCTAGATTTGACAATTGACAATTGATTTGACACTTCTAGCCAATCACGAGATACACAATTATTTTCGACAACCAATGACGTGAGTTTATTTTTTCTTCCTATTAGTTCGCTTCAAGAAATGAAGTATAGAGAATTTACATCGTTGTATATAAGTTGTGTTGCAACGTTTTGTTTTTAATATACTCTATCCTACTTTATTAAAATTATAAATGTGAAAGTTTGTGAGATTGTATGTATGTTTGTTATTCTTTCACGCAAAAACGCCTGGTCCGATTTGGTCGAAATTTAGTATGTAGACAGGTGATACCCTGGATTAACACATAGGCTACTTTTTATCCCGATATTCCCGCGGGAACGGTACTTACGCGGGTAAAACCGCGGGGCGCAGCTAGTTATATATATAATAGGAACAACTGACCTCATAAAATCAAACTCCAACGTATGAAGTTCAATGTGAAAACTTCGTCTTGATACATGAAAATTGATACCATTACCCAATGTTGTTATAACTCGAGTTAGCACACCAACTGTGTGCCAACTTGAACAAGTCTGGGGTCTGCAGACCTATATCTCTTAGAAATATACGATGGTAAAATGAACTCTGCTGCGATGAGAATAAAAGCTACTGATACAATCTGTGGTGTAATTGCCGAGTATATTTGAGGATTATGCTGAGGTCTAGTGTAACTTGCGTGTTTGACGATCATTACTTTATTGTTCTTTTATCACAGTTCTAGCAACAAGTAGCACTTTGAAAGTGCTATGAATTCATCATAGTTTAGGACTTTTATCTATATTTTATGTATTCTGCTATATAGGTCAGCTACTTTTAATTGTTTTTATTGTAAACGTTTTGTGTTTTATATAATGCTCATCATCTACATATTTTCATCTCAATTATACATTTTTTTAACCTCTACCCTGTAATTCTCTACATTTACACATTTCTACGCTTATTTGCATATCACTGTTGCTTATTCTATGACCGTTTTCTCAAATCATTTGCCAAATTTCGGAGCAATGGCTGCGAGTAAAATTAATCTCACTTGACATTCACACCAAGCGCCGCCGCCAATACAATATTATTCGGAGTTAAGCACCAGTTTCTGTCTTTAGATCGAGATTTAAAGGCAGAAACTGCCGCCGTACCACAAACATAAATTTATTGATAACATTGGTATAGGATCAGGAATATGATAGACAGCAAAAAAGATGACGTGACCATGTGCATTGGTGTCTCCGACAACCCCCGTATAAATATTATTTTTTTATTTATTTTTTTTATTTATTTATTTCACTTACATCTATTTTACAGGGTATAATCCTAAAATTTAATAAGTAGAGTCTTGTCGAAAACCAGTGTTTAATCCTGATCCCTCATACATATTGCCCAATATCCCATAGAACCTCCATAGGAGTTTAGAACATAGCTCCGTGATTGTCGGGGGCGGAAAGCTATCACCATGGATTGAGTTAAGGCCGGCGAGTGTTTGGACACTCCGCTCCACTCCGCTCCACTCCGCTCCACTCCGCCTTCTTGCACACATAACAATGGATCATACAAATCTTTGGCTTTGAGCGTGGTGTGAATTTCCTAGCTATCTGTATGTTCTATTTGAATGCATGGAATTGTATCTAATGCTTGTTGATTGTATTTAATGTGAAGTTAGATGAAGTAGGAGGTATATTACATTCTTTGTTATGAACTACTTTTAAATGCTTCTTGTATTTGACAGTAGAATTTGCAAAAGTTTGTAATGATATGTGGATGCTTACAGTTGTAGATTTTAGCTTAGAATTTTATTCTGAGCTGATGAAACAGTTTATAATTTGGAATTAGTTCCATTGCTTTGGAAGAAAGGACTAGAGAGTATCTAGTAGATTACATACTAAGCTATTTTCTTGTAGCTGTAAAGGAGTTACTATAAAATTCACACTTCAAAATTTCGAACACACATCGATGTACCTTGATTTTGCCGACATCATCATCATCATCATTGTCAGCTTTTAGTGACCCACTGCTGGGCATAAGCCTCCTTCCCTAACCGCCAAACCGCTCTGGTCTGGGCCTTTCGCATCCAGGTCTTACCCTGTACGACAACTATGTCGTCCAAAGTATTAATTCCACACATCAAAAGTCTTTCAAAATAATAAATAAATAAATAATAAGGTAGGTAAGTACCACTCTACAAAGCTAACTAGTGCACGCACAATCCAAGTGGTTGGTCAAAATTTATCAAAGATACAAAAAATCTACTGGAAAATACAATAGCAGGTAACACCCATCTCCTTAAGCCCCGACTGGCTGTCTCGTACCACCGCATCTTCAATTACACGGGATCTGACTCCCAGATTTTAATTCTAGATCTGAAAAATTGTATTCAAATAAAACTTAAGAGCGAGTAATGTAAAATTGAGCTAACAAAATATATTTGTAAACAAAATATGTGAGCGGTATTAATGAGACATACTTTTTACTTTTCTAGCCTTATTAAAAATTTTACTTTTATTCACAAGCATCTTCTCAGTACCTACCTAAAGCTTTTAACGTTTTTATTAATTAAGTATTCGATTCAGTAATATAAATGTGGTGTATTTTCTTTGAGAAAAAAGACTAGAGGATTTGATAAACTTCAGAATTAATATTTTTTATATGTATCTGCTGAAATTAAATGCACGACGAATAGTGCATTACAGACAGTATTTTTAATTGGTACTACTCATGTTCTTTCGCAATCAACACCGTAAACAAATAAGGTTTGGAGGCTAGCTGTCTATTGAACAGTATAGAGGAAAAAAAATTATCCTAAGTTCAAAACTCATGACTTAGCTATGCCTAAAAATTCTGCATTATTCAAGTTAAACTTTAAAATTTTCATCAACTTCCAGAGCACTGTAATTCACGCATATTACGTCTGTGCCTCACAAAGGCTCCTCGGGTTATCGTTGGCAGCCCGCCAGGGTCGCAGGTTCGATGCCCGGTTATGATATGTTTGCGGTATTACATTACCGTTGCTTTGATTTACCGACGTTTTGTTTTGCTTCGGAATGCCGAAGTTTATGCACGCTATGGGACTGAAAATGAAGGCTTTTACGAAGTCTGTATCATCGATAGTTTGTTTAGTGCTCGTAGACTTCTGAGTCAATAGAACCGGTCTAGACAAATATTAATTTTATTTTTGGATGAATTCAGAAGACCTAAGCAGGATTTAGGGGACTGTAAATGGGACACTGTGACATGTGATGTGACATGTGAATGCCTTCTCAGACAACAATAATTTATAACTATTTTGGTACCAAATTTCATACAAATCCTTCCAGCCTTTCGAGCGTGAAGGAGTAACAAAAATTCACTTGCACACCTTCCCATAAAACTTTCACCTTATCATATTAGTAGGATACAGATGACTTAACAAATGAGTTTCCTTACAATTTCTTAACCTTTTCTAACGCTAAAACCATTATGCAGCTAAGAATCAGATCGTAAATAGTACTATAGGTCTACATGGCTTCAAATTACAGCTGTTTTTAAAAGCTGCTATAATGCCTAGATTCGGTGCAGCTTTGTCCTGGATCGTTGCCAAGGTTTGTGGCCAACAATCACTTAATACTTAATGTGGAAACCATGTTACTAGCTCACTTATTATACTTTGGTTTCCTGTGTCTTTTATGCATATACGAGGTGAAACGAAATCTATGTAGTGGCCTGGTTCTTTGTTAGATGAATGATAGTATGTAAAGGGTTTGGTTGTAACCTAGTTTGCACATTTGCCTAACTTCCAAACATATTGGGAACAGTGTGATTACAAAGTTAGACCCTATTAAAGATGATGATAGGTTCCAACGGAAGATCAGCGTTGTCTTGTCTTGCGCAAACCAACACTTGCTGAGTTGGACGCCTATTTTGTGACACAGCATGTACCTACTATTTATTAAGATGTTTTTTTTTGTGGTTTGACTTGTGTCATAAATAAATGCTTTTTCTTTCTTTCTTTTCTTTTATAATGCGTAGATAAGAACAGATAAAATTGAAGGTAAAAAATTATCCTTCAACGATTTGTTGTTTTGAATTAAAAAAAGTATTTAAGAACATTTCTATCCCAATTTAAAGTTAAATAAATTTGTTACGCCTCCCAGTGCTAGTGACAAATAGTGTGCAGTTTAAGTTTTTCCCGCGGGCAACACTAAACAAGTTGGGCAAGTTAAACGGGCCTGGAGAGTTGCCAGCTAATTATCAGGAGCTGGCGGCAAAAACTCCTATTTTGGGACTGTTCTGGATAGATTAAGCACAAACGGTTTAGGATTAAATAAAGACAATTACAAAGTTTGGGTAATTTAAATGCTTTTGGAGGTAGAATGAAATATAAACATTGGTTAGCTTGTGCTGGTGGAAAATGAATGTTTGTTTGTATAACTAACAGTAAACAGGCTCACGGCTATGTATATTCAGATACTAAAGATCCTGAAGGTTTTAAGAAAAATTTTAATATGCTTAGGGGTAGTCAGAATAAATGATATCTTCGTATACACTACTGATAACCTACTGTCAATTTTACGAAGATCAATTTCATCGGTTTCAGAGGTTAAACCTTCGATCAAGAGTAACAGACAGATATTACTAATCCATCGTATAAGGATTCCGTTTGTCCTTCTTGAGTATAGAACTCTAAAAAATATGTTGAAACACCCTTTGTTTACTCAAAGGGTGTTTCGTAACGCCCGGACTCAGCTGGACTTTTCGGGTGAAAATAGGATCTATAAGGGTCAAACGTAAGTGGATTTGTCTATTGTTTTTGCAGAAAAACTATGGAATAAAAAACAAGAGTGCCTTTGTTCTTGCTTTGTATTTATGGATAAGTAAACAACATGGCCTTTGCTCAGCAGTGAGAAGCCAGGGGTCTTAAAAATAATGGAAAATCCATTGAACATTTTTAAGCTATTGCATAGCTTTTATCGCGGGCCTTAAGCGTGTAGACCGAATCCAGAAATTCCGTAACGAAAAAACCTAATGTTTGTCACTTTAGTTCAGCAACTCGCCTCTAGGTGGCATGCAATAGCTTTACCGCGGCAGTCCCCGAGTGCCACACGTCTTTTTTTTTAGCTTTAAACAAGTATCACAGTATCGCAATTTATTTATTTAGCTTAAATAAGTATCACAGCAAGGTACTACATTATTTCTAGGAACAGCTGAAAACTCAAACGTGATTTCATGTGGATATATTTTTATTAGCTAGAAAATAGCTTTAACATTTACATTTAAATTTGCCATGTTAAACTACCTATGTACACTTCTAAAACAACTCTATTTTAACTCGATTCTATCTTATGTTATTTCACGTAGGTACCCTTTATGTCCCGAAGGCTTTAATGAAAGCATAACAACGGACAGCGGCGCAAACTGTCACCTGTCAAGTTGACAGACCCGCACTTGACCACTTCCGCGCGGCAAAAGAGATAGTGTATGACAGAGATTCTTTTGCTAGGGTTCTCTTTTGTGAAGGTTTAGGTTTAGGTACTTACCTATTTTTAACGGACTAAAAATAATACAATGAAACATAAAACTTCCTTCTTTTTGAAGTCGGTTAAAAAGAAATTTTGAGATTTTCAAAAGTAACGAATTTAAAGTCGAATGTATTACTATTTACCAATAAATAACTTTATTTCGTTCTTTTGAAAGAAAGAAAGAAAGAAAAGAAAGAAAAGAAAGAAAAAAGTTTTATTTTCCAAAAATACAAATTTACAGACAACAAGGTAATCGAGTGGAAAATAAGGCAACCCCTCAGCATATGCTTCAGCAGCACAATGGCTGATGAAACGCTGGTTTTCAGTGACTTTTCACAAACAATAACTATTAATATTCAAAGAAGAATACCAAGCATGAAATAATAAGGCTCTGTCTCGGAATCCCAAGTCGCAGTTCTATTTACCTAGAAATTGAAAAGTCCATTGAGGATCCTTTGTCAATGTTTGATAGAAATTCTTTGAAATAATGGGACTCTGTTGTGTTTAGTCATCTTTATTCTGTGGCTTGGTGGTCGATTTTTATGCTAATTGGCTCGAAGCATTTCAAACAGTTTTGAGTTTGTTTGTTATTTCTTAAACTTTCGCGATCACAATTCATATTTTTAAATATATTTATTTAAAAAATATGAAAAATATGTTGGGTTTATATAAACCTAAATTAAAAACGTGAACTTCATGTTTTAAAGTCAGTTGAACAAGAAATTCATTCAAATCCATGTTAATGCAAAAGAATCTGAAAATACGACTGAAGTTTGCATGAAATCAGTAAAAAGGGTCCGTAAACGGGGTTAAGAGCTCAAAGTAATAAGTACATCACACATCGGGGTATAAACCCTTACGACCCCTTGTATCTAACTTCATTACTCCACAGATTAAATACTACGTGTTTGGATTTGTTAAATGCGGTGACCGATATATCGCGTATGTAAATACTCGTAGGTAATTAAGTTCTATATCCTATTTCTGGTCCTTTTTATGCGTTGAAAGATTCTTGCCTGTTCTTGCATACATTATATGAAATAAATAAATATCGTTTTGGATATTCAACATAGCGTCATCTTGTCCCAAGCTAAGCAAATTAATGCTAGTGTTATGGTAACCAGATGACTACATACTTATAATATTTTTATAAATACATACACATACGAGTACATAGAAAACACCAAGACACGAGACAAATATTTGCAGATCATGCAAAAATTTGCCCCGTAGTGGTGATCGCATTGACTCTAACATGATTCTTACATAGTTACAAATTAATAAATGAACGAGTGAATGAATAAAATTTTTTGTGTCTTTTTAAACCCAGTCTCTATTAAAGTAGTCACTGGGTATAAAATTACTCTTGAACAGTAACGAATTGTTTAATAATTGTCCAACATGATCTGTTACAAGTTTAATTCATATTTGTCTTCACCGCTTTACCCTTTCGAAATATCTGTGGGCGTAACGTTGAAAAGCAACAAAGCTTCGCCGGAGAATAGGTAGAATGCTTATCATCTCTGTCAAATAAGGGTTCACAAAATTCTTAGGAAAATTATCGCTGAAATTTTGTAGGAAATAAGAGTGAACGTGTCTGATAAGTTATTCTTTTAATTAAGTAAATTGTGTTTTTATGAATGATTATTATTTTGTGATGGTAGAGTTCGGCGTAACACCGAAGAACCTACGGCAAGACAATAAAGTATGTTAGTATGTATATCTTAATTTGCATTGATTTCTTCAAAATTCTTTATATAGACACAGATATGAACTTAAACTGTATTCGTTTGGGTATGTGTGAGTGATTGTTTGTTTTTTTCTGTTTGATAGTGCAATAACTTCTGTTACGGCCATAATTTCCTAGAATTAAAAAATCTGTGTTAAAGAGTCCGGTTAACCCAAAACGTTGGACTTTTAGTGTACAATTCACTAACAAAAACATGAATTTATAAGGGTCCCAGGTAACCCTAATTACGGAACCCGCAGGCTGGTACAATTTAAATATTTACTGAGGGAAGGGAGCTGCCTACACTGATTACGCACTCGAAATTTCCGCTTTTCGTCACTGTACGCCTTCGCATACAGGGCTTCAGTTACATTGGAAGCTGGTTTGCTGACGGTGACATGTTTGTCACCGTCAGCAAACCAGCTTCCAATGCCTGTTGGCTTGTTTGATTATGTTATCGAAGCTTATGAAGACACTCAAAATGGGAGAAAGATTGAGCAGTCGTGATGTACAGATAAAAATATATTGTTGGTATAAAAACTCCCAGAGCTTTATTACCAACCTATCTCATTTTCCTTCAGTGAACATAATTTTGCGTATGTTTTGCAATATTAGAGTTCTGTAAGTTCTGGTCTAAGAGACGGGTTCAGGTTATGTGTCGAAATGCTAGTTAAATAATTGTTGCAAACACTATTTAGTTATCCAATTTCAATGCCCAGAGAAAAAATAACCTCACGGGTGACATGGCCGCTTTTACCTTGTTCTAGACACTGGTATAATCAGTTTTCTATGTAACTGCGTCCACAGTAACACATGTAGAAACGGAATTACGCTTCAAAGTTGTTCTGCGTGATTTCGAGACGAAAAAACAATTTTAGCGGCTTCTCTAGGGACGTTCTTTTGTACATTTAAATATACACATTTGCTTCTGCTCAGAGGCTTACGTTGATAATATTTATGTGAAGATTTGTATGTTTGTACCACGCACTGTAATTTTAATAGATTAAAATAAAATATTAGATTCGCTTAAAATTCTGCGTAATGAGGAGTACTCTCGCAACGTGCATTAGTACTCATCTTCTAAGGCTATCAACCAGTTTACTATTGATTGATACTGTCTCCATCACGAGTCAAGTATCACACAAATGTATGAAAATCCAGCGCAGCGCCGCCCCCGGTTACTTGCATGAACTAATAATTTCATACATTTGAAATACTGCACCTGTTAGCGAGGAAAGTTAACTAAACAACTCGAAAACTGATGCCAGGGTAACTGAACTCTTTTTTAATTTGATCGTGAATTGACGCGCGCTAACGCGTGTTACACTCAGTATTACACGTAAACAAGCCTAACATGGCAGGGAAGAAAAGACAAAAGAAATCAATAGTCTTACGTCTGGTTATGTATAAGGTGTGCAAAATGGTTTGTTTGTGACTGATGCCCTGGGGTGTCGGGCGTTTGTCATGCTGATACACCCCGTCTGCGCGTTCATATTTCAAGATACATTGTCTTTACCTATATTATGGATTTGTATATTATGCTAATGGTAGGTGTGTTGCCCGTGTGGGATGATAAGCATTCAATATAATCCTTGCATTCGATCAATTAAATTTTTGTACCTCTATTACGAGTATAAGCTTCCCGACAGTCCATTCTACACATTGGTGAAAGATTTTATGACATCGGCTGAATAGTTTCGGAGATTACCTCCGACAAACAAACAAACCAACATTACCTCTTTAGATAGATATACTCGTAGATAATAAATCCCATGTAATACTGAGATAGAGTTGCAAATTCCATCACAAGAAACTTACCATTTCGATCACAAGAAACTTTGCCGCATCCAGAATTCCAAAGCACTATTTGAATAAGATAATAGGGCCCAGGAAATTGTGCTTTTTGCTGACCCCCGAGACGCCTGGGGCTAAGCTAGATTATCCCGTCGCCGACTGCATAGATAGTCCAAGACAAAGGGGGTTATAATGTCAGTTGGTATTATACTGCCAGACTACGTTGATTCAAAGTAAATAGTCTCTGAGCGCTTCCTTGTTTCGGAAGGCATGGTTTATGGGATTTTGGAAAACTTTAATAACAGTTGGCTAATATTTGGCTTACACATACATGTTATTCTTAACTTGCTATAAATCAATAAAATATGTAAAAGTAGTAGTTTCGTTTATTATGTGTGTGTAATAAATGGACTAACCGAATTCAGTTGTATACTTCTGATGGTAATCATAGAGGCATGTTCATCCAACGTCCAATGTATATTTTTGTAATTTTTTATTTGAAGTTCTTGTTTATCATTTATTTATTTAGCTATATTGTGTTAAGTTTAATGTTAAGTTAAAATAAATTGAAAACAACACTAACCTACTAAAAAGTATCGGCTGGCTGATTGTGAACCGTTTTTTTGACGGAAACTAAAAGCAGTTTCAGTCAAATTTGACAGATTTCCTATAGTAAATCTGTCAAATTTGACGGAAACTGAAAGCAGGCATTGTCAAAAAAACGGTTCACAATCAGCCCCCGGGTCCATTTGACATTCTGCGATCAGGTAGACCTGGAGGCTTACTATGACTGTTGAAAGCGATTCAGTTTAGGTCGTTGAACTGCTTTTGACGTAAGCTATTACTAAACTGAATTGTTTAATAAAACGTCATGGTAAGCCTCCAGGTCGCAGAATGCCCATGAGAGAACATAACACGACGCACAAACTTGTAAGTAATTTCCTAGTTCCGTCATAGATTGAGTTGGCAAAGGTTCCTTCGGACGCCATTGATAGATGTTCTGAGGAACTATTTCAATTTAATTTTACTAGTTTGCAACTCGACGAAGAAAGTAATTTGAACTTTTGTGTAAGCTTTTATTGGAGTGGGTCTAAGATTCTTTAGAATCAAATTAAGATCAGTACAAAAACTGATCTCTAATCTTTATTTATTTGTGAAATAAATATACTAGGTTAAAATACAGAGTTCATTTTTATTAAATTAGTTTTTAAGTAAGTAGTGTAGGTATTTTTTGTTTCGTTTGTTTTTTATTTGTTCCTTATCTCAATAAAAATTATATAAATAAATAAATTACTAAATTGCTGTCTTTTGTACTTTAAGTAGGTACCTACTAAATTACTATAAAGTAGGTAAGTAATTAAAGGGTAAGTAGGAACTTGGAGTTTATAAAATAAATAAATAAATAAATAAATAAATATCCTTGGACATTCCACACAGCGTCATCTAGTCCCAAGCTAAGCAACTTAATGCTTGTGTTATGGTAACCAGATGACTATAAAATATGTAGGTACTTGTTTATCACTCAAAATCAAATCAAAAATCATTTATTTGGAACACAAGAACAATTGGTAATACAAACAATGGGAAGTTGACACCTGCAAAAGTTTAAACTGTGTAGCAGAGTCAACGCCCGCCTGTTTATCACTAATAGCTAAACGTGCGGCACTAAGGTGTGGTAATCAACTTCATGTCTAAAGGCATACATTTTCTAAGGTAGGTATTTAAAGGAGTAGTCAGAGACCAAAACCACGGGTAACAAGGCTCTTCAGTTTCATAAAATCTAATCAAGTTACAGCTCGTAAAGCTCTAAAAGCTATAAAATCCTATCGTTACACAAAATTGCTATAATTTTTAATTAACTAATTGGCCCAGTCTGCATTTTTATGATTGCTTTCATAAATTTTGGAAAACACTGGCGTTGGGAATTAAATTAAGTACTCAATGTTATTATTTTTTTATATCAAAGCCTTAGATTGAGGTAAGTGTGTTAGAAAAACAACCCAAGCGTATCTTAGATTGCATTTTAGAAATAAAAAAACATTACAGATTTATACCCTGAAAGAAAATAAATAATATGTAAGTATTTCGTACTTCACTCAATAGATACGCCAATAATTTTACATCAAATCCAAAAATGTACCGTATCTTGGGTGTAGTCCCATTTAATTTTTTTTTTCCTAAAAAATAAATACGGCTCAAAAGACCGTAATTCGATCTTCATTTAAAAACAATGATTTGAATTACTCTGTAAAACTATTAAATTTAAATTATTATTCAATATGAATTTATCAAGTTCAGTATTATTAATTTACATTTGGCCTGGCATGCATAGTGATTTGATTTGCTCAGGTAGGTACTTTATTCATACGTGCTAGTCCGTTTTTGGTCACTTGCAAATTACTGTTAAGTATGTAGTTCTGTCTGTGAGCTATAAATATAGGTATATTTTCGTATCGCTCGGTATCTTAAGATACGAAGATATGAAAATATATATTATAGCTGCTGTGTGTGGTCAACTGTCAATTTCTATAGAAAGATGTAATGAGATATATCGTGCTATAAGATATATCTTCATATTATAGCTGCCGTGTGTGATGTCCTTAAGCCGTATTATGACTATAAAAAGATATTCAGAATAGGCCCTACTATGAACTACTTTTACCGTAAACTAAGCCGATTAATAGCCTTATTAAGCCGATATTAATTTTTTTGATTCGAGCTGTGATAGGAACAAAAATAAACGCACGTGATTGGTCGTAGAAAATAATTGTATTTCTCGTGATTGGCTAGATTGTCAAATCAATTGTCAATTGTCAAATCTAGCCAATCACGAGAAAGAAAATTATTTTCGTCGACTAATCACGTGCGCTTTTTTATTTCCTATAAGCTCGCTTCAAGAAATGAAGTATAGACTGATTTGTTTAATAATACGTCATGGTAAGCCCCCAGAAAACAATATTCTTACGTCATTATTAGTTTATGCATTGGTTGTGTCATTTCCGAGCAAAGCCGACGTCCCGCGGCGTCTCGGGGCATGCCCGTCGCGTCTCAAATTTAATTAATGCCCTCCTCACGTAAATTAGTTGGGGGCTTATTACAGCTTCACTGGAATAGAGGGATAAGTGTTTTATAGAATCATAAGAGATTTTCGAAGTGGAAACCGGTTTGAGCGGTTTTTGTTTGTTTAACTCGATTTTCACGGTTGTGGAAAACGTTAGGTTAGAATTTTTTTAATATTAGTAAGGTAAACCAATTATTCTATATCATTTTTGCTTTGTAAACAGAAAAAAAAGCTTTCTGCTCGACTTGGTAGCGATAATATATATAAGTATATATAATAATATATATATTTCTATTCTAGCACCTATGTAATTTCAAATACAATGTAAAATATTGTCCCTGAAATAAATAAATGAAATGAAATGAATAATTGAAAGAAAAATCGATGCAATGCTTTTTACGGAGATATATGAAACAAAACAAGATCAAGACGATAGAAACAATCTAAGATGAAACAAACAAAATAATTAGAGATGTTCTGGATATTTTCTTAATACTGTGGTCCCTTAGAGCCCCAATAAAGTCGAATTATACCCAACCATCGCACGAATTAGTTAATTAAGTGTAGGACGAACTGTCCCCTTTCACACGATACAATTAACTAATTGCCTATCTCGATCTACGGAAGTGAAAACACAAAGGAATAGAATTTAGTTTTAAATTGGACTCGTGAAAAGCTGATGATACGATTTGTTAGGACTTGTTTGATGGACTCACACTTACCCATGACAGAATTGTGAATGTTTATAGTGTCAAGAAAAATAAAAAATGCCATCGTGTGATTGCTTGGGACATTATTAAAAAGTACCAACTATGATATGAACGTAATGTATCTGTGTTATTTAAATATGTATCATTGATTAAATTTATAAAGTTTATTTTTGAAATATCTAAGTCAAATCTGATCTTGACCACCAACTAAAACGTTTTTTGTCGTCATTGTGTACTTGTGCCACGGGTGTCATTTAAGTAACACAAGTCACGAAAATATGAAAGTGAAATACTTTTCTAGTTAATAATTATGGCAATGCAATGTTAGTACTTCCTCATCACGCGTGTCTTGCAATCATGTCACGTGCTAGACATGATCCGGATTGAACCGGATGGATGGCAGACTGTATTCCGGTATTGATGAAGTTTTGTCTACTGCTACTTCCACAATGCAGTGATATCTATACTTCATTTCTTGAAGCGAGCTAATAGGAAGAAAAATAAACGCACGTGATCGGTCGTCGAAAATAAATTTTTTTCTTTCTCGTGATTGGCTAGATTTGAAAATTGACAATTGATGTGACACTGGCAGTTAATTTGAAAATATTCGAGTTAAAAATATCGTACGTAGAATATACAACCTACGTTGAATAAAGCCATGATCCAATTTCGTTTATCGGCTACTTGTTCAATTTCGGAACACAACTATCGATAGATAATCGATATAGAATCTGAATCGATGCGTGCTATGAGAAGCGCTTGAATCTTGATATGCCGATAAGTTGCGAACATCGGAGCGGGAACCGGGACTAGTGTTGCGACTGTGTCGATTACTTATTATTCATGTTGTAAAATTATAAATGCGAAAGTTTGTAAGCATGGCTGGATGGATCTCTATGTCTTTGTTACTCTATCACGCTCAAACCGCGGGACCGATTTGAATGAAATTTAGTACCAGGATTATATCCTGGATTAACACATAGGCTATTTTTGATCCAGATATATATACAGGAACGAGAACTATCCAGTAGTTTCATATTCTATTGTTTAGTGCCCATAACGTGCACTAGTTTCGGGCACTTGGCCATAAATATCGCCTTTGGCTAGTACCTACTGTTGTTGCTAGACGCTCAATGGTCCACAATGATCAAAATAATGTTAAACAAAAGCTCATTTGTGTCATATTATTATGTATTACTAAAGACATAGTCTGTTCCACTACTAGAAAAAAAGGCCTCTACTCCTGTCTGTCATTACCATTACGCATCCTTACTCCATCTCCTAGAATATTAATCTCAACACTTCAAACTATCGTTACTTCAAGTGAATAGTTTAAATCGATTATCGATACTTCCCATCCCTACAATAGCATAGTGCTGACGAAGTTTTGAGAGGCAGAAGTTGTTTGAAACAAAATTGGTTCCGAGTGAAGTGCGAACAGAATTGAGAACTATCGATTACTATAGAATATCTGTCCTATATCTCGTTGAATGGAAGACCTAGTAGGTGCAGAATAAAATAGTGTTTTCATGATAAAAAAGACACCCGATTGACGTAGGTAAGTAAGTACCTACACACAAGAAAAATAAATCCAACAAGTCATAAAAACTTCATGTATCTTTTATTTTCAAATCATCATCAAAAACACGAGTTGCGTGGAATAAAGTCATCAAACTGAAAAGTTATGTCCCCAACCGACAGACGCAAAGTCTTATGTTCTAACTTGAAGAATAAAAGCAACAGGCGCAGATGGTGCCAAAGGTTACACTGAAGAGAAAGGTAAAAATAAGGGTATTTCACACCTAGATTCCAGATGAACAAAAACGTAGAATTGAAGCTTATCCACTTATTCATATTGGGCTAAAAAAAATTGAGTTAACTAAACAAGTTAATAAATCGGTAGCTATGTCTATTGCCATTAGAGTAACTAGAAAAATTACACAATTTAAGTTTATAATTTATCGTGGTGGTTTCATTAGTACACCCATGCAAAGCAGGGACGTGTTGCTAGTTAAATATTAAATAAGCGTCAGGATAAGTTTCATTCTTTATTCTTTATTGTACACAAATAAATTAACACAGTAAAATATAAATTGTAAGGACATGTACAAAGGCGAGCTTAACCCTAATAAGAGTTCTCTTCCAGCAAACCTTTAAGGCTAGAGAGAGAAGATCTCGTTTCTTTAAATCTAAAGGCAATTGCAAATGATGGCAACATTTTCCACCTAAAACCAAAAAGTAAATCCGACACAACGATAATCTCAAAAACAATAGATCATACTTACATTTACACGACAAAAGTTCGGATAAAAGCTTGAAAAACTTGTACATTTCCGACCCCAGGTCATAAAGATAAGTAATGCGCGATTGTGACCGAGCCGCCATAAAGCGGGCTCATCCGACCCAGCTGACGTGACCTGTTGATTCTAGTTTAGACGTCTTAGCACGTATCCAATGGACAACAATATGGAGATCATTGGGGCTATTCACACTTCAAGGGTTTCGATTCGAATTTCGGTTTGAAAAGTGGTCGTATTTTCAACTAAGCGACATGGCCAAATGCATTCCAAAAAGGTTTGAAAACTTTAAACCTCATTTAAAAAACCTTAGTTGATATTCGCTTAGAAATAAATCTTTATTTATTTATTTTATTTTCTTAGGGAAACAAACAGTACAGTAGATCTTATAGCTAATGAAATTAAGTTACACAGAAACCAATTAAGTTTCCGCCATAAGTGCCGTCCAAATCTATCAAAATAACCACGCCTTGTCGTCAAGACATGGTTTTAGGGACAATAAGGCAGCTGGCTGGTTATCGTAATGTGATGATATTCGTAGATTCTGATAACCAACAGGAAATCATATTGTGAATCTGGAATTTGTAACAGGATGGAATGTTAGTTAGATTTTATGGCACCAACGAACCAGAAAATTGGGACCAGGAATAACAAACAGGTTACTGTGCCATTATCCGTACGGAAGCTAGTTTATATTTACAAAAATTAAACCACGAAAATTTTCTAGGTAAACACGGTGTTTTCTACCTATAATATTTGTGTTTCAAAAAATGGATATAAATTAGGATATCACCATAATACAATACAAAGCATTAAGTTGCTTAGCTTGGGACTAGAAGCTACTAAGTGAAAATGTCTAAGGATTTTATTTATTTTATAAATTTTTTGGCCTTTTTCTTTCCCACGATGTAAATAAAGCACTCTAGTACGAACTCTGAATAACAATATTGGCTTTTGAATTCTTTCCTTATCTTAAAAGCGTTATCCTTGGAAGTCCAACATAAACCTCAATATTTTACGATAATAAATTATCATAAAACGAATCAAAAGAGCCGAAAGGATCGTATAATTCGCGTTACGTTCAGGACACGTCCCGAAAGCTTCTGCCACGGTCGGCGGAATATAACAGTTAAGAAAAGCCAGCAATACTGAAGCGAAATGTGAGACGCCACACCACGGTACAGTTCAAGAGAATAGGACCGAAGAAAATCTACTTTACTATGATTTAAAACTTTGTGTGTTTTTAAAAGTTCGTTTTTGTACAAGCTCGTGGTCGTATTGAGATAAATTGATTACGAACGGGACTTTATCGCGTAATTACCTTATTTTATTTATTTATTTTAGTTAAGTCCCGTTTGAATACATTTATTTGACTGTCTGTTTTCACTCCTGGATGGTGATCCAGGAGTGAAAACAGACATGCTAGGTGAGCATCCTAGATCGATCTTAGCAAAGGGTGTGGTTGAGTTCTAGACTTGCTAGAACTTAAACCGCACGCCGATCAAATAGCGCGTCGCCGCACATTCATCTGAACTTAGCCTTATTCATAGAAAATATTAGCAGAATTCCAAGAGTCCCCGCTATCATCTCCCATCTTCCACCCTATGAAGTGTTACTTCGCGACTCTCCCCAAGGGCCGTAAAAGGCTTCCTCGGCTCGTAATGAATAAAATTCAACGTATTTAATGGCACCGAGTTAATGATGGCCGAAACATCTTTCCCTTTGAAGTGCTCCGGAAACAAGACCCAGAAATGACGATGGTTAATGAAATTTTTGTGTAATTCTGCAGAGAAGTTTGATTCTTGAAAGGTTTCATTATTTTAGATTCTTCAGGCTTTCATCAAAAGTTTTCACTGTTTTCAGGCGACGAGATCCTTCGAATATAAAAATATTTTGAAAATAAAATATAAACTTGTATGTTTGATAGACTTTGAGGTTGTATATTTCAGAGAATGCAGTGTGGTAAATGGTACCAGAGTATCTTGTGCACACTTCTCACTGGCATAATTGCAGTGACTTAAGCAGATACTTAGTTAAAAACGATTCTTAGGTGGCTTTGTAATAGGTACACCGATGACAGAATCTATATATATATTTTTTTAAATAAACTCAAAATAACGCGAACAAACATAAAATAAATACCAAATAAATGCTACGACAAATTTGTATCGCTGTATTCAAATTACCGCCAAATAAACGCGACCTCGCTTAAAACGATTCCCATAACTTTATTTACTCCGACTTTCCGCCGAAGGAATCTATTATTCTTGTTTATTGTTTATAGGTAATGGCCTAAAACGGTTCGCCACAAAACATCAACAAATTGGCCCCCAACTTGTCCGGAATAAATCAATTTAGTTACAAAGTTTACGCCGCGTCATTAGTTACCGGCCAACTTTAAAGAGTCAATTTAAGTTTGCAAGTGGTCTTTGGACGTGATTTTATTGGAATATTTTAAGTGAAATTTCAATAAAACACAGGTTTGGGAATCACGTAGACTTTGAAGAGATGCTTCTAGAATCTTTGACTGGGTTAGGTATGAATTTCATGTAGGTAGGTACTATATATATATATATATATATACTATATATATATATACATTATAGAAGCCGGAATTTTTAACATGAAAATCTATTAACTTGAAATCCTGTTGAAAAGGGAATCATAGTAATTTGAACCTACATACGCATAAAGTAGTTGATGTCACAGACTTGTAATAAGTTTATCAAGTCAGAGCTACAGGAGTAAGCAAATTATGACCAGTCATCAACTCCTATAGGTTATTCAATAAACTTAACCTAACAGAAACAAACGTAGAGAATTAAAAAACTGCAATTTACGCATTCAAAATTTGTATTTGGAAACATATTCAATGAACAAATGCTTCATATGGCATTGTTTGATCGCCCCGTATACGCACTCAGGCGCCAATCAGCAAAGGTTCAATATGCGCGCGTAAACAAAAATAAAAATGGCGGCAATACACCCATATTTGAGAACCTCTAATTTTAGCATAGTAGGGTGTTGGGTGCTTGTATACGACTGTGCCGTGCTGTACAGTTTATTATTTTCATTATTATCAAAAACAAATAAGTTTACTTGATTGACAATCTCGATTTTTTTACAAAGATTGTTGGTAAAATCGATAAACTTTTGCGTAGCAGTGAAACCATCTACCTACAAGTTAGTTGGATACAAGAAAAATGGTTTTATATCTTCCTAAGGCCCTTGCGTTCAGTTTTTGGAACTAAATACTTTCCCAATTAAGTTTGATTGAAGTTGAAATTCTCTATTGTCATTACTTGCATGGTCTAAGTATTGTTGAAACAATGGATGGAAGTTCAATATTTCTTCAATGTAATTGTATGCAAGAGGCAAGAATCTTGCATAGTTTAAATGGGACTGTTATTATTATTATGATCTATAACAATACGGCACGTCGTTTCACATGCGTGTACAACTCCCGGATATTAATCACGCTCATTTATAACCGGGTATTTTTATCCAGATCCACCTCAGCCGGATGAATTATCACTTTATCCGGGCTGGACCCGATGCTTTTAATTATTTTCCTCAACTAATAGCCTTTGCTGCTAATAGGCAATTCTGAGCGACGGTGATCGCCATCTTCGTTTATTGAGTTAAGCCCGTTTTATTAATATTTTGAGAGGTGTTCTAAAATTAATGGGTTGTTGGTGAATGTTAAAATATTAGTATGTACCTATATTCTAATCTAATCTAATCTAATAAGCCCACTGGATCATTATTATAATAATATTAATCTAATATATTGTCTGTGTTGAATGAGAACTGTATGTCTGTGTACTCTTCCTCTGGATACAGCAGCAGCCATCTAGGAAAAAACAAAAAAGTTAATAAAATGGTAAAAAATACGGTTGTCTTGAAGAAATCACCATGAGCGATAAGACCGCTGACTGTAGGACTACAAATTGTGTCCTCTTGTAATTCTTGTAATCCTTTATTGCACACAAATGAGAAACTTGAAAATAGGACAATAAAAACAACATGTACAAAGGCGAGTTTATCCCTATCAGAGTTTTCTACCAGCAAACCTTAAGTTAATAGAGAATTCTTCAACAAAGATATTTTGATTCGATTTGATACAGGATAGTTACTTCTCAATAGGAACTCTCCCCATCAGCTGCCTCAGCTTCTCCGTGTACGGCACGAAGCAGTGTTGCGCCACGTTCACGTGCTGGATCATTTCGTACGCCCATTCTGACCACTCGAAGAGCTTCGCTGGAAATAAAAAAAAGACATTTAAATGCTACAGGGACTGGCAAATAAGGCATAGTGATAAGGTTCTGTCACGTTATTTTATGCTACATTTGGGTACGAAACCTTAAAATAAAGTTCGTGTAAGCTATAACATAATTACCACAATATTACAGAGTTTTTAAAGTGCCTTCGTTTTGTAAAAATGCAGTGCTCCATTGTAGCGCATTATGGTAACAACATAATAATTCTAACTTAATATAGTTATGTAAATATGCTGTAGTTAAGTTTCTGTACGTAGATAAAATGTTAGTTGTACAATACTTATTTAGAGAAAAAATATTATCGAATGTTTCGATGATCATCTTAAACTCTTCAACAACTTACAAGGAAGGAAGGAACTAACTTAACTTCTTTTATATATTGGTATAAAAATCTGTTCTTAGAACCTTTCATCGTGACAGTTGTTAAAATAATATCTAGGCTATATTCTGAAAATAGTACCCTTTTAGTAAATCCATCCGTCTATTTTCGGCTAAGTAAACGTCTCCGGAAACAGCCCCAACTTGGCACTTAGCTAGATATTCCGTTGAACTCTGCTAAACGTTTACAAATTACATGTTTGTGTTTGATTTTGAGATGTGGATGCAAGCACTTGATTTATTACATGCTTCCGCCAGCGACTGCGCTCTTGGTACGAGCTGACATGAAAGGTAGCTATGTACATTCCAAGTAAAGGCAAAATTAATTTGGTAGTTTTGATCAAGTAGGTAAGTAGGTACCTAAGCTTAAACGAACTTAGGTATTTACTTGATCACTTCGTCGAAGTTTTTAGGCCACCTTAAGGCCTCCGTCGTGGCTAAATGACTGTGTGACTGAATTAAGCCCGTGGAAAAAGACTTTTAGAACTTTAGTTTTACCCCAGAAATATTAGGTTTTACTACTAGTGTATTATATTATCTGTGGTTTTATTCAGCAACAAAAACTTCAGTTGGAACTTTACTTTTTCATGTTTCGTGGAGTGTGTCAAGTTTCGAAGTACAAGTTTGAGAAGGGTAGGTTCGTGACCAGTTCGAGTTTGTTTATTTTATTTCTCTTACTTAATCTTTTGTAGATTTGTTACAGTATTTACAGAAATGAATTAGGTACAGCGAATGCAGGAGAATGCAAAACAAAGAGCGCGTATATCCAATAAATAAAAACAAAATTTTACCTTAATTTAAATCTAGATCTGTCATGTCATGGTTTGATACAACCACAGATAAAATAATACTAGGCGCCGCAAAATCAAACACAAAAAAATTGCCCGAAGAAAAACAGGAGTGAAATTAATGTTCTAGATGGACCATCTGTACATAGAATTATTTTATCAGTGATACAACTAAACAAAAACATGTTGAAAATGTCTTACCAAATTCAGCAAAACCTCAGATAAAACAAGTTATTGAAACTGAAAGCAAGGCAGTCCAACATTACGTGACATCCTGTAATACGAGCCGTCCTAATCATGTTGAGTAGTCCCCAAATGCAATTTTCTAACCCAATACAAGTTCGGAATGGAGCGTGCTCTCAATTTGTCCGCCATAATTGTTTCGGACGCGGACCGACCATCGATCACTCGCTAATAACAAAATGCTGTATTTGTTTTCAAAGCTACATTGTAATTTATAAATAAAAATTACTATTTTAAATTATATGGCTTAGATGGGATTCAAATTTCGAACTGCGAGATTGTAATCGCTCTTAAGCCGAACTGCCTTACCTCTCGGCCACGAATACCTAGTGTCGTAGCTCGAAACTCTGTAGGATGATGTTTCGGTTAAAGCACCGATTATAAATAAAAAACAAATTGCTAAGTGTGGTTTAACGATTTATAAATATAAACACTATAAGTAAATTATTGTTATTCCTTTCTATATTAAATGTAAATTGTTATATGAAGGTCTAAACCAAAGTATATTTTTCTTGTTTGGGATGTTACGATGTTTTGTTTGTTGCTCATATATTTTAATATGTAGGTACCATAAATTATCACATTCTCAGGATTATGAACTTTCGGATTTATTATTTTTCTTCATGATACCTGTTTTTCATATATTTTTTAATTCAACCTGGACAAAAACATTCTTCTGTCTGAGGCGCATAAAAAAGTCAACACTTTCAGTCATATTAAATAAATAAAAAAAGCCATAATAGATTAAATAACATACATACATACATAAAATCACGCCTCTTTCCCATGGGGGTTACAGAGACCACGGATCTCCACTTGCTACGATCCTGACACACCTCTTTCGCCTTATTCACTCTTATTACATTCTTCATACATGCTTAGGGTACTTCTGACTTGGCCTTTCTCCAATAAAATAAATAGTTAAAGACTAACTTACTTTCAAGTTCGCTCTCTCGATCGTACTGGCTGAGGTTGGGGATATCCAGAACCACGTCCAGGTTCTCCTCGCCGAAGACCACGTGGATATTGCTTTTCTTATCTTTCTTCTTAGTCAGAGTGTATGGGTATGTGACTGTAATGGTTGCTGAAAAATATCAAAATAAATACTAGTAAGTATAAGTCGCGCCACGTAAAAAGAACGATGAGGGGAACGGGAGGGAAGAGGGAAAGAAAGATAAATTCATTGAGCACATTCTTTATATTAGTTACTAAACCTGAACTGTGATAGTCAAGAGTGTTTATGGTATTCGACTATTATACTATTGTTTACGCCCTATTCATTGATATATATCCAGGATGATATATCCCTGGATATATATTCAGGACAATTTTTTTTTAAAATTGCAGTTAGTTTCATGAAATAATAATTATATTTTTATTTGTTTCAGGTAAGTGCAGTGAGCTTTCTATGGCGCTGGCAACAAACGGAACTTTGTACTCTTTGACCCTTTGTACTGAGTACAATGTCACTAGGTAGAGTGAAGCTGAATGGCATTCATGTTATTGTCCACCTTAGACGCATGGACGGCATCGTGCTAATTGCACGCGACTCAATGGCCAATACGTCTTACTGCACTAATAACACACATAATGAAGGACTATACTGTACCTATACATGTATGTATGTGCCCTAGGACGTTTGATAAATCTATCTATATCTATACTAATATTAAAAAGAGGTAATGTTGGTTTGTTTGTGTGACGGAGGTAATCTCCGAAACTACTCAGCCGATTTCAAAAATTCTTTTAACGATGTGTAGAATGGACTGTCAGGATGGTTATAGGCTATATTTTATCCCGGTAGTTTCATTAGTACACCACACAGCCGGGACGTGCTGCTAGTATTGATACGAAGTAATACTACGTGATTTTATACTTACATAATTAATTTTGTCATTATAAGAAACAGTTTATTGGAAAAATTCCTTCTTTTTGAAAAGTCAACAATCATAAAATTATTAACTTAGCCGAGCTTGCTTTTTTTGCAAGAAATACAGTTTCCAGTCATAATTCAATTGCTTACCGTTTCCTGAGAATTTCTTAAAGGAACCTGCAAATGAAAAATCATTGTTAAGGTTTGAAAATGTTTCAGACATTTATTTTATGTTGTGGTTGGGTTATGTTATATTTATTTGTTTTAGTAATTAAATAACTTTATTGATGTACCTACTGAAGTTTCAAATCAGTTAACTTACCTTTGTGTGGGCCGATTTTTTCAAATTCTGTAAAAAGATAAAGTCAGTTATTTATTTAATTTTTTTTACATTAATTGCGAAATTACGCATTTAGAGGCTTATTTTTTTTACGCAACGCAACTTTCTTGCCTGTTGCTTACAATTAATTAAATTGACTGTCATTGTTTAGTCTGTTTTGAACATTGTATAGACCATGCATGGCAATTTAATTTAATTGAATGTCAAGATAATGACATCATGTAAATGGTACTTAACTCTAAAGATTCACTTGTGACTAGAAGAACCTTTTTCTTTTAAAAGTCAGTTAATAAAACATACTTTTATCGGGTTTATCACATGATGCGTGGCCTTTGATCTGCTGAATCTTGATGGGCATCTCCAGAACCAAGATGTATTCCTTGGTGTTGGTATTCATGCTAAAATACAAAAAATATTATTTTAAAAAGAATCATTATTAGATTTACGCCATTCTGTGAATAATTAGGTATTTATAATTATTAATTCCGTTATTAATATCGAGCAAAAACGGCAAAAAAGACACGTGTTTTTAGTGTACATATTTTGTTGTTAAACCAAAACATTTTTTTTGTACATTCCAAACAGCGTCGACTAGTCCAAGACCAAGCTAAGTAGATTAATGCATGTGTTATGGTAACCAGATGACTGATAAATACTTCAATACATTAAAATTACTAAGATATTTGTTGCGTGTCTGGGTGAATTCTATCTTTAATGTCTAAGTAATATCAGTCATATCTCGTTACCATAAGCATTAAGTGGCTTAGCTTGGGACTAGATGACGTTATGTGAAATGTCCAATAATATATATTTATACCTTATACCAACTAGCTCGCTGTCTTCCACGCCGCTGATCTTCACACAAGTGCCAGTGTCTCCGTAGCTGAAGATATAGTCATGGTACGGCTTGAGGAGCTTATTGCCCAGAAGGAAGTTGTCCCTCAGGGCTTGGTACTGACGCTTGAAGCATTCGTAGTCGGTGCTGTGGCACGCGATGATGTAGCGATCTGAAGTGATTAATGGTTAATTAATGAGATTATTAATGATTAATTTAAATGTTTGTTCGGAATTAGCCGTGTTGGCCAAGTGGATTGGTACTGTGTCTTGCGATCCGAAATTAAGCTCGTCAGTAACATACGCTTAAAAAGTTAACTCACTTTACTACGACAGTAATCCCCTAGATTTAAGAACGTGACTTGTCGTCAAAGTGGTACATAATAATACCTTTGGGATTTTCAGTTTAATGGATGAATGGATGATAACTTTTGTGAAAGAAATAAATAAACTATTTGATTTGATTTCAATCGAGAAATAGTCAGTCATCCAGCGCTTACGTACGAACGAATACGCAAATTATTTTTCAAATAAGTGCTCATTATTTTAAGTGCACAATATGATCGTTCGAATAACCAACAACCGATGCATTTCAAATTCAACATCTATGGAGTTTGACGGCCCCAATGGCTAAACAATTCGGAATGAGTTTTGGAAAACGTGACTACTGTATGAAACGCATACTCCATTTTTAATTCGTGTACCTACCATAATGGAATAGAGACACGGCCTTCGATGTAAAAATCGTTGGTTTGTTACTGGTCGTGCATTAACATATTTTTTGTTTAAAATAATTGCATTTTCCGAGCGAGATGTGATCTGACTTAGTACTGCGTGGATTACCTTCCTACACATACATTCATACATTCGTAACATTTTCATCTATTCTAACTAATCTATTCTATAGACGAAACCAATGACCAAAGGGCTGGTGCTTACCTCGGACAAAGGATAAGTTTAGCCATTCAACGAGGTAACGCTGTCAGCCTTTTGGGCACCCTACCTGCGGCCGGTAACCTGAACTCTGTATTCTATCTTTAGGTAATACTTATTAGGTTAGAATACAGAGTTCATTTTTATTAAATTAGTTTTTAAGTAGTGTAGGCATTTTTTGTTTCTGTCTGTTTTGTAAATTTGTTCCTTATCTCAATAAATATTATAATTCTAACTTACTCGAATTTTAAAATAAATTACGAATTTACGAACACAATGGTGTAAGGATCATACAAACACAGCTTTAAGCGCAAGAAGTACTATAAATGGGCGGAAATCTGTTCAGATTTTAGTGAGGTAGATAACGATGGGTTCCGTACCATTAGGGGTCATGCCATACAGGTATGGCATGACCCCTAATGTATTTATTTGTGATGAGAAGGTACTTGAGCTCCAGCTAGAATGCATTTTAGGAAAGTAATCTCGTAGACGCGTCTCTACTATCTCTACTAATATTATAAAGAAGTAATGTTAGTTTGATTGTATGGGGAGGTCATTCCGCGCCGCGCGTTTTCGTCAGCGCGATCTGGAATCGGGTCTTTTTTACTAGCGCCATCTAGTAGGTAATAAATAGAATAAGCTTTAGAACAACGCGTATTAGAAAGCTACGCTATCGTAGATTACGCTACGCAGTATCTACGAAACTGCTACGAAGATTGAGCGATCAAATAAAAAAATAGTAATTATTGTAACATTCTGCTATTCACCAGGTTGCAATTTTATGAATCAGCAAAAGAACAATGTCGAAAGTGGAGGCCGACGAAAGGGCCGGGTACTTATGCAAACGACGCCCTACACAGCCCTACAGTCCCCAGTTGAATATTTACAAGGATCAGTGCGGGGAAACAGAAGGGATGGCCAAACATACCGCAAATTATTATGGCCGGATAGAAATTCGACTTTTTTTTAATTTTCTGGCAAATGCTGAGGAAAACACCAATGAAGCTAAAGTGGTCCATAAGTAGTTTGTTTTTCAGAATCACTTAATTCATTTTGTTAACATTACGGCACTGTATTAAGGTTTATTAGGAATAGCTATATTTAATTTTTTTTTATTGTGAATTAAAAAAAGGCCGATTGCTTTATTGCGTAATCCTTGTTGAATAATCGATTATTTTCCAATTTATCTCCGGCTTTTGTAATAAAAAATAACTTCATTATAATTATATTTATTATTTTCATTATATTTATTACAAAAGCCGGAGATAATAAGTAGGTACATCCCTAATCTGGATCATCTCGTTGTGAGCAGATCTCACACGGCCCATTTACACTCCATTACGTATTACGTCGTTTAAGAGAATTGTTTCAACTCCAGTAACCAGGTGTCTTCGGATTCTTTGAACGGATGTCGCATTATTGGGTTATTTATAGGCTAGAATTGGTAAAAATGTCAGGTTGTGAAATTGAATCAAAACGAATTTTTACTACACGTCTTTTTTACACAAAGCAGTAAATGCAGTCAAATTCAAATACTTATCATTTATTTAGTAGGACCTACACGATCACTTTGAAATAACTTAAGGCTGTTTTAATATAGATTAGTTAATATTTAGTTTAATTTTGAGATCTACAAAATGAGCTATCTATATTAAAATCAACAGCCTTTAAAATCAACATCAACAGCGTTCGAGAAACAGAGTATTTTTATAACAATACATACAATAATAAAAACACGGAAAGTACGTAAATATTATATCGTCAATTTAGATACCGACAATGTTTCATTTGTATGAGTATGGTCACTCCTCGTGGAATTATTTTTAGGTTTTAAATTACGGATTTGAGATAAAATAATGACTTACCCAATTTATTCGCGTAATCCTTCGCACAAATTAACACCAAAATACCAAAGAAATATATTAATGACTTCATTATGTATTATATTCCTATTAATTAGTAATTATGCAATTAGTGTTACCATTAGTCACTTCGCACGAATGACTTCACATCAAGTGGTTGACTCAATCTAAATCATTGTGCACTAAAACTTGGAACTTAGGTCATTTTAGATGCGTAAATAAATGAAAGTAAATATCTTTTCAAACATGAGACATATGGTTAAAAGTCAATATTCATCTTTATTAATTATTATACAAAGAAAATAATAAATAAAATGAGTTCTTTCAAGTATTTTTAATATTATATCGACAAAAACAACAGCAATATAACGTAAAAATATCACATTGTCTCAATAGAATTGTCCTAAAACTCTAAGATCGTCCTAAAATTTTTGATTTAAAAACGTTGGTTTCTCATCACCTGATTTACGCGTGGCCTTTTACATATTAACGTTAAGTTAACATTAAATAGCTCATTTCAAATAAGAAACTGGATATACGGAGTAACAGAGACACGTGCGAGTCATAATTTCCAAGAAGAACCCGGACACCCAGGTTTTCGCGCGTTTTAAGTTTTTGATTTATAAAATAAATAAAATATCCTTGGGCATTCCATACAGAGCGGTCAGCACTTTAATGCTTGATGACTGATAATATAACTTCATTGGAGTGGTAACACAACAATATTCACTTATAGAACAAAATGAAATAGACTAGCCATTGGCACGAAAGAAGTAGAATAAGAAGTACCTATATAGGTATGTAGAAAAAAGTTTTGAAGAGAGAAGTTTTAAAACTTAAATGTCTATATATATATAGGGGTTGTTACACTAAATATGTATGTCATCTGTTTTTTTGTTTAACTAAATATTTAAACCAAGTTAAGACTAGGTAAGTATAAAACCCTGGGCGTACAAGACCTCCTTAAATTCAAGGATAAATTACCTCGGAAATTCACATTTGCCCCTCACGTTATGTAAAATGGAGACACGACACACTCTCCTGCCAAAGAAAGCCTTCACCCAATCCTTTAGGAGTGCGTTGAATGGGTAAAGAGCTTCTAAAGCTTTGAATAGGTAGACATAATGGTAAAGTCGTGGGACAAATTTCAAACAAACCTGATGTTGTTTTATCTGAAACTATCGTGAGTTGTACTAGACATTATTAGCGCACGGGAACAGCCTTCCCCGCAACGACACAAAAACACTTAAAACGGGATATTTACCATGATTCGTAGATTTATGATTTTCACGATATTTAACCGCGATCATGCCGTTGGCGCATGCAACTGTGCCGAAATATCGGGAAACTCATAAATCTACGAATCATGGTAAATCCCGTTTTAAATGTTTAACATTTTTAAAACCATGATAGTTAAAAAAGTTTTATAAGAATAGTTATAAAGATTGGTTATTTAGTTTTATTGTAACACTCGTATACGTAAAAAAAGGTTACCCGACAGGGATGCAAGATGTGATAAATAAGGGCAATGATTCCTCTGCTTCCTCGGTAAAAGGGTCTTAACTCATGCCTTAAGAACATTCTTTACTTTCTTTTCATTGTGTTGATAGTAGTAGCGCTGAATAAAGAAATAAAAGATCTTAGTCGGTCATCTCAAGGATCCCTTGGACTACTAAAGCGCAGGATGTCGAATCTCGACGACTTTCAAAACATGACGCGGTAAGAGATTGCACGATATCGGTTTTGTTTTCTGAAATCCATCGCGTTATTAAAAATTTGTTTTCTGAAATCCATCGCAAAAAAACCACGGCGTGTCGTGCCAAGTCAAGACATGGTTATTTGGAGAATAAGGCGGCATGATAGACAGAAGAGACGTAAGACAAGGACGCGTTGTGGACGCATTACATTTTGTATGAAAGGGACGCGGTAGAGACAAAATGTCCGCGCCTAGTCCTCGTCTTACGTCTCTTCTGTGTAGCCTGTGCCTTACATGCTAGGTGATTCGATTGCCAGTTCCAGCGCAACTCCTAAAAGGAAAAACCTTTGCCCAGTGGGACAGTATAGGAAAAAATACTAAAACAAATGAATACGAACAAAATATCAAAAATTAGTGTAACGTAATCAATTAGTTACATAATCTGTTATCCTAACACGCTTCAAATATCTACTTGATCTTGAGGAGTGAGTGGAATAGACAAGTAGCGTCTATTGATCCCTTTGAGGGCAGGATAAGTTAGGTAACGTGTTACGCGTATTATCAATTGATTTACAGGGAGTTAATGAAATCAAGAATACACGCTATTATTATTTAATTTATTTTATTATATTTTTGACAGCGAAATTGAAGGTCGTTAATTTCCGTAGACTTTATAATTTATTATTATTATTAAAATAAAATGGGCAAACTAATTACAAATATTTTTAATTACATTTCTATTACATACTGAAATGTAAAGACAAAAAAAATAAAGTAAGTATTTATCTGTTTTTTCAAAATCATTTTTAATTTTCCCAAGTCTAAACAGTACATAGTTGTTTTTGTTATTGTATAGAAAAAAAAAACAACAGTAGATGGAAGAAAACAATAGTGATCGAATGTTTGAACAAGTGATCTAGGTACAGTAGAACCTACGTAAGGATCATTTTGTCTGATAACAAGCAGTACTTACTGACTCATTAACTGACTTTTCTAACAAATTTCTTTCAATAAAAAAGAGAGAAAAAAATGTGTCAATTTTTGTAGGATCTCAAGGATCACTTAAAAATGTAAAGTCTTATAGCTAGATGACTCTATTGCCTGTTCTAACGCTACTTTCTACATCAGGAAAAGAATCAGGCAACCTGGTGGTGTGGGCGTAGCTTTTTTTAAAGCGTTCCCTTAACAATCTAAAGCTATCAAGAATTGTATTGTAAGTAAGTCAAATCAACTTACACCCTTCGAGTTATTTAAATTAGTATGTAAGACTTCCTCGAAACTGCTACTTGTAAGACAAATACTAAACTGCTCATAGTTGCAGACCAGTTAACCCGCAACTTAGCTAACTTAGTCAACAGGTAAGCTAAGTTACTAGTTTAACACTTGAGTGTGAAGCCAACTACACTCTGCAAATCTTAGGGTGTTTGAAGTTTTAGGTTCTGTCTACTAATCCATTTCTGAATTGTGTGTTAGTAACTAACATGAATATCATTATTAGTCTTTAGTGAATTGTTAGCCAGCCTTAGAGCGAGCAATTCTAATCAACAATAATGATAGTAATTAACTAATTATAATCTTAATCTTAGAAACTGTTTCAACGGTTTTCATAACATTGAAAACAAAGCAGCCACTACCATCAAATTACCAACTATTAAATGTTGGTACCGAGTCAAGACAACTATCTACCCAGCCGGTAAAACCCACTGCTGGGTAAAGGCCTCTTCTCTATCACGCCACTCTTGGCGTAGAAGACAACTAGTGTAATTTAATCTTTCAAAGAATAGGTTCTCAGTCTGTCGAGTTTTCATCTCGAACAGCGATTGTATTGGACTCAGATAGTTTCTTTGAGAGTCAGCGGAGTGAGATATCTATTCTTATGAGCTCGATCTTTGAGCGAAATGTTAAAACGTCTTTTCTAGACAGCATACGGCTCTTTGCAATGTGCTGAGATAATAGCCGGAAGGTAGTGTACATAGATATATAGATATATATATTATATATATATATATATATTATAAATATATATATACGAACGAAGTAACCGCCGCATCTATCTCTGCCCCTCTACTCTAGAAATCAAAAACGTTGCATCGAGACTACCATCGCAGGTCAGCTTATGTTGGTTAAACTTCGAAAATTCAGTTTCCACCAACATAAGCTGACCTGCGATTTGATGAATTTTTAATTCGAAATTTAATTTTTCGATTTGCGGAGTAGACCCCCTGGTCGATCTCCGGTCGCAGTCGCGAACTACAATGTTAACTTAACATTGCTCATGTCAAAACCATTCGTTTTTGGAAGTTATTGTTGAATTTTTTTTGCAAAATACAATCGTTGATAGCCTAATCCTACTCAGTGGTATTTAAAAAAGGCCTGTTTTTGTCTGTCTCAAAAAATGTATGAGTTTGAACAGAATTTTATTTTATTTTTATTTATTTTATTTATTTTACACAGAAGGTAAGGTATAATGTATCTAAATATACATGGTAACCCTTACCCTATCCCCATTCTTTTCGATTGAAAGGACATCGGACATTGAGTTAAAATTAACTCCAACGATACAAAACTTTTACCATATTTAGATATACATACAATGATCTAAGTCTTGGCATTTTTGAAGGAATCTGGGACATTATCAACACTTTAAAATAAAAAATAAATTACATAAAGATCCGAAAGAAATGTCTACTGCACCTTGGGATACAGTCGTGATCATATTCATTAATTTACAACATGGTAAAATAAAAAGGAAAATAATAATAAATAATAAATATCCTTGGACATTCCACACAGCGTCATCTAGTCCCAAGCTAAGCAACTTAATGCTTGTGTTATGGTAACCAGATGACTGATATAATACTTAGATACATTTTTTTTTGTAAATACATACATAGTATAGATAGAAAACACCCAGACACGGAACAAATATCTGCAGAACATACAAACATTTGTCCCGTAGCGGGGATCGAACCCGCGACCTCCGCATCTCAGCCGGGCCACCCAACTGCGCCACATGGTCGTCAAATGTCAAACTTTGGCATACCATTTTACTTTCATATCTATCCAAATAAATAAATAAATATCCTTGGACATTCCACACAAAAAATACATCGGAGAGCTTAGTTAAAAGTATCTTTGTTAATTGCACAAGTTAGTTCAAGTATTTCAAAATGAGGCCCCGAAGGAAAAACATGGGCCCGAGGAACAATAACCTGAGGACTCGGTGAAATTGTGTTTTCTTATGGGCCGGTAATTAAAGGGCGGGGTACACGATCAGTCTTGATTGACGTCAAATAATCGTTCGGGATTCAAAGGGGACATATAAAAAAATCTTGTTTGAATTAAAAAAAAAATACCTATGTGTGGTTTAACGCCGCGTCACAGGGGAAAATTGGGAATGATAAATTTCATACCCCATTAGACATCTTCAAAGGATCGAAAGAATTACATAAAGATCTGAAAGTAATGTCTACCGCTCTCTGAGATACAGTCGTGATCATATTTTCATTTTTAGCTATTGCATAGCTTCTATCGCGGGCCTTGAGCGTGGAGACCGAATCCAGAAATTCCGTAACGAAAAAACCTAACGCACTTTAGTTCAGCAACACACCTCTAGGTGGCATGCAATAGCTTTACCGCGGCAGTCCCCGAGTGCCACACGTCTTTTCATTTTCATATTTACTTCAGTTTGAAACTGACCGTCTATACCCAGCCTTATTAATAAAGTTAGCAATTACAGTAACCAGCTATATTATAAACCCTTTGTTTTAGCCCTTATTAACTACAATTCGGACTTGATTATACCCGGACTGTTTTAAATTATTATCTTGGTATGCTTTGAATTTTGACCTTAGTTTTAATAGCGCCCTACACAAATGTTTTGTTATGTCTAGTCATCCACTTATAACCTTTTGGACGATTCTGACTGTAAAATACACGTGTCTTTGTGTTAATTAGGGTCTAAATATTTGAATGACTGAATTGTTTTAGTAAGTAATTGTATTTTTAAAGTATTCTATAACAAAAATTTTGAAAAACTGTCATTTTTCAGCCTTTACATCTTTACTAGATGATTTATACAGCGTCAGGATACAATCATTGCCTACATTTAACAGGACACTGTAGTGCCTGGGACATTGTTGAGATGTTAAAAAAAAATAAAAAAAAAAATAGAAGAATAGACTTGCCCAGCACCTAAACCACCCGCTTATCCGGCCATATCCATAGGAAAGACAATGGTCAATACGTGTAGGGCTGACTACACGATGTTTTTGCGGCTTAAATAAGTTATTCCATGCAATAAGTTAATGGTTACTACAGTATTTAATTCGGTGAAACAATACTCTTATTATACTCCTCAATATTACAAATAACACTGAAGTGATAATAATGAACAAATTAAGTACGCGTCGAGAGAAAACAATTCGATTTGTGTTCCCATAATCCTCACACGGACTTTCCGACGCTCGTTCCAGAATATACCATATTATTACTGTGTTATGTCACAAGTTTCAATAACATTTTCATGTAGTAAGCTTAGTTTGAAAATAGAAATGACCTAACTACTGCTGAACTCTATTTGTAAAGCAAAAAGGTTGAAAGTAGGTACTGTGATAGTTTTTCTCAGTTTGACCAAAAAGTTTGCTTACAAAACTCTGTTAGTTTTAGAAAGTTAGAATTTCTTGTTTTATAAACTGTTGTTTAAGTCTGTCTTGTGATGAAAAAAGTTTTTAATTGGAGTTTTGTACCATTTGTAACGCTTCATAAATTGCTGGGTTTATTATTAGGTACCTACTCGACCTTTTTAGGGACAGCGTATTTTTGGAGAGTATTTTCTGGTTAAACTTTACTTGCTTAGGTAATAAAATTCTTTGTTACTAAATATTATAATGAATAAGATCCCGTGAAGTCTCAGAACAGGGCAAAGGCTTTTTTATTTTTAAAATCATCTAGTGATATTCGAATTTGGAATTTACAATTCGAATTACAAAAGTTGCTTCTAAAGAAAGCTTAAAATTCAGATTAAATAATATTTGGTATATACTCGTATGGGCCTAAATCTGTATCTATATTCATAATCTAGGTAAGTAAATGTATTTATTATCAAATGCATTAACAAGTTAAAAATATAACTAAACCTTTTTTGACAACCAGTACCTACGTGTGCCACTTCGAAAAGGAATAAATATAAGCGACGTTCGATTTTCAAACGAGTTTATTTCCAACTTTATAAAGTTTCCGTTCCATTTTCGAATTAAATTTTCCCCACCGAAAATAACGTTAAATATTTTTCCCCAGTTTTTGGGTAAAGTTAGGAACATTAGTCTACGTCCAAGATTCCAGGATTGAGGTCGCATCCATCACGTGACTGGCCGAATCCGTGACCCACGTCAAACTAACTACGATTATACAATAATACCGGCTTGGATTAAGTGATTCTATTCAACTAAAGGTAGGGAGTTGCGATGGAACAGGCAATAGAATCACATAGCTTAAAATATTGTAGGTACCTACTTAGGTTTTAGGTTCAGAGTGATCCTTGAGGTCCTGACGAAATAATCATTTTTTTTCTTTATTTCTATAAATTATACCTACTAGCTTTCGCACACAGTTTTGCTCAAATGGCACCAATTCTTACTAAGGATTGTTTTCGCGGTCCCCATACCAGGTTTTTTTATTAATACAATGTTCTTGATCCGTAACGAACATAAAAATGAACAAACACACAAACTGTCTTAACTTAATATTAATGTACCTATGTTTAGTGATTTCCGTGACCATTCATTATTAAAAACTGGTGCAGTATCAAAGTTTATTCAGCCTTATGTCTGAACAATAATGTAGTGAAAATATCTACTGTTCACTCAAACTGTCAGTCTGTTGAATTTTTTCGTATTTGATGCATTATCTGATACATAACATGTTACACGGCTAGATTTATTATAATGCCCTGCTATTTATTTATTTATTTGAGGAAAACTTACAGCTAAACAAACATTATAGATAGAGTAGATAAGAAATACTCATTTAGACTATGGGTTGTTATAATGGGTAGTTTCACTAAGCTCCAAGACTTTTTTCCGGCTTCAAATTTTAATTACCTATATAATATTTTAAAAATATAAGTTATTGGCTGTTCCAACGCGCCTTAAATTTAACACGAGCAAAGTCACCGGTGTTGCTAGCAACTGGCGTGCTTCCTTGCAATAAAGGTAATGTAATGGACTTCATGGAATATGAATCAATAGTTACAGCCGTAGTGCTAGTTGGACATTGCGACAGTAAAATTATAGGTACAAACTTGAAAACGTTTATTGAAATTGCAAGAAATTGTTTTTTTTGGGCACCCTACCTGCGGCCGGTGACCTGAACTCTGTATTCTATCTTTAGGTAATACTAGGTTAGAATACAGAGTTCATTTTTATTAAATTAGTTTTTAAGTAGTGTAGGTATTTTTTGTTTCTGATATAAAACTTTGTTTGCTCTTTTAAATAAAAAAAATGTTTTTAGCTTTAAAATTTTACGTTGGAGTTCTATTAAATTCTTTTGAAGGCACGAAAATGCTAATAACGATGGATGCATTGTTTATAAGTTACTAGCTGCACCCCCAGCAGTGTTACCGGGGAATATCGGGATCAAAAGTAGCCTATTTTTAATTCAGATTATAAATTACCGACTTACCATAAAAATACTGTCTTAAACGCTGCCACGGGACTCGAATCCACGACTTTTGCAAGTCTAGGTATTAAATAAGTCGTCGTCTAGGTATAAGTATTAAATAACACGATAAAATACCTATAAATAAACATTTAATCCGAGTACATACTATCAATATCATTGAGACAATCTGCCGGCGGTATAGAGTGGACGTTATGAATAAAATATAAGCTACTAATGCGGTGTGGACGGAGCTTTAGTGAATTTGAAAATCTGTAGATGCTGTGCTATTTTCAACCTTATTTTAGACTAGCTGCGCCCCGCGGTTTCAAAATTACCAGACTTTACAATATGTCTATTACATTTGCCCTGCTACTTAGCTTTTTTACTTTTTTTTTTTTACTTAGCTTTGCCCGAGGTGTTACCTTAATGGACAGGATGTACTTATCTTTGTTACTCTATCATAGTCAAACGGCTGGACGGATTTAAATGAAATTTGGTACCAGGGTTTTTTAACTACTAAAAGACACTTAAATAAAGTATGAGTACAATATCTACAAAAAAGCCTTGAAAATATTTAATTGTCACGTTCTGGTCTGCCGGTTCGTTTAACCTCCATTAAAACACCATACACACTGACCTCAATATCATTTTAATTGTTCATGACGGGGTTTTTGATGTTATATAAGTATATTTTGATTTATGTTTTGGGAAACAGCTGACAAGGATGAAAAAAGTATTACAATCACACGGGAAATTACTCATCATTGTCGATTTAGATACCGACAATGTTTCGATTCTTCCGGAGAATCTAGATCTGGGTATGAGTATGGTCACTCCTCGCCGGCGCGCCTCACATTGTCGGTATCTAAATCGGCAATTTTTTACGTGAGTAATTTCCCGTGTGAATATAATAATGACTAATACAACTCACGATAGTTTTGAAACGAATAAATTGTTCAAGTACCAGACAGAGACGGTAAAATGGTAAAAAGTATTTTTATTTTATTTTATTTATTTATTTATTTGTTTCTCTCACAAACAACATAGGTATCTAATATTAATAAACATAATATATAAGTACATGAAAAAGAAGTTAAAAAAATAATTATAATAATAGGTAATTACTTAATCCAAAATGTTTGATGGTTATGAACTTATTACAAAAAAAAATGTTGTGAGAGACGGTGCCTGAAATAGGTATAAGAACCTGTGCTACGGGTCACCAGTGCCCTACTTCACTATTTTTTTCACATGTGTTCAGTATTGGTCTCTGCCTACCCCCATGGGAAAGAGGCGTGATTTTATGTATGTATGTATGTATTATGTATGTATTCAGTATAACATCTTTCCCTCGTAACATGCCCATAACTGTGCCTATACTGAAGGTAAAACGTCAAGTCAGTAAGTAGAGCTTAAGTACCGTTAATATGACGGTTAATTTCGAGGGTTTAATGGACTTTCAGTGTGATATCGTTGTTTTCTTACGGAAGAGGTGCGAAACGGTGTAATCTGAGCTGAACTGCTTTCAATTTCACTCAAAATGAGGGTATTTTGATGTTATTATCCAATATTCAGATGGATTATAAGATCTTGTTGACTCAGATTACTCGGCAAAGTTGATATGATACAGGGTACATATATAGTATACAGGTACAGTAGGAAATAAAAAAATTAAAACATATCGTTGACGTCATACGGCTGAGACGATATAAAATAAATAAAACAAAAATACAAATAAATGTAAATTATCATGCTTTCATTGCATCAATCCACTTTATCCAACAATGTTCTTACAAATTGGTTCGGTAAGAAGCCCAATAAGCCCCAGGCAATAATTCCCGAAGGCTCCTCAATGGAATCAATAAACTTGTGGCCGAAGCGGGCCACTGCTTCCAATAAAAAGAACCAACCTAGGCTGGTACTGTCAGCCTGGTACTGTGGAAGTAATATCCTTGGACTTAATAGCTGAAGCGCGTATAAAATCTGTAGCTATCTCATTTCGTTGATATGAGTATCGTTCTACGAGTAACAAGAAAAAAAATATGGTTGTTATTTTATGAATATAGTCGACTCTAGGTTGCTCTAGGCCTGTTCCGAAACTCCCTACACTTTCTCTGTTTCATTTTATTCCAAAATACTTGTTTATTTGTCTGAGTGTAGCACTCCTTGTTATTGCATCTATTGAACATAGCTCCTTGTTGTAAGAAAGATTGGAATCTTTAGATGCCCTTGTAGTGCTCTTGTTAGATAGATACTGACTAACAATTGAACGACGATCTGAGAAATAGCACATAATATTTGACTCGTTTTAGTTCGGTATAAATACTACCTATACTTCATTTCTTGAAGCGAGCTAATAGGAAGATAAAATAAACTCACGTGATTGGTTGCCAAATCAATTGTCAATTGTCAAATCTAGCTAATACCTACGAGAATAAACAATTATTTTCGACGACCAATCACGTGCGTTTATTTTCCTTTCTATTAGCTCGTTTCAAGAAATGAAGCATAATACCTGTATTGAAAGATAAATTGTCAACATATAATAGTCCTTAGAGCTTATTATATTAACGTCCACATCAAATGAAGGCGAATCAAATAAACCAATGGCATGCACAGTAATATGCAAATCTAAGGATTTACAAGCAGCCGTCACTCGCATTCATCGTGCATTGCAATGGTAGTTATAAAGCTAGAAAAGGGACGAGACATAATCCATCCAAAGGTTGTCTGGAAGAGATCGCTTTTAGCGATAAGGCCGCCCATCTTTACACCCGTTCAAATCTGGGACGGGCTCCTAATAAGAAAACAACTAGTAGGAATTCGGATAACTAAAACCAAACCTCCGTATTCCCGCCATTTTAAACTCAATTTAACGCTTCCAATCCCCGTGTGGGTATTTTAAAACCCATTTTCACCTTTCCATTTATCAAGTTCAGTATTTTCCGCGATAGTTTCCCGGACCACAAACCCCTTTGCTGGGAGTCTGGGAGTCATTAACACTCTGTAATTAGAGCAACTCATTTACTGAGCTCCGGACCTCGGTAAAGTAAGGGTCCAGCTTTTAACAGATATTTCAACTTTTATCTGAATAAAGTTTTGATTTGACAGTTTATTGGGATAATTATAAAGATTATAGTGGCAATTCTGATGTCACCAAAACTTAAAGTAAAATAACTAAAGATGATGCTATCCTTTTTATTTCCATCGTTATGAAACAGACAGCAACATCTTTACTTCATTTCTTGAAACGAGCTTCTAAGAAAAAAAATAAACACACGTGATTGGTCGTCGAAAATAATAATTGTCTTTCTCGTAATTGGCTAGAATGTCAAATCAATAGAATATTAAGTTATTAACCATGTAATACATTATGAATACTTACCTACTACCAACTATTTTATTTTTTATATAAAACACCAGGCAGGCTCTCGCAAAAGATACCCAGATTCTAAAAATCTAAAAAAGGTACCTTCCACAATCTATGCTCTCCTAGTACTCTCTGTCGCCTCTCCCCAGTATTTCACAAAGTACATCTAACCGGATATATCCGGCGCGAATTGCTTTTAGCCAGTTTTCACCGGATCGCGTGTAGGACCGAAGAGGAATCTATTTTGTTCGCAAAAAGTTTTTCCAGTCCATTGGCGATAGACTAGAACTTTTTAGGTGTGAATTGTAAAATATACTTACCAAGTTAAATAGATTCACTTCTTTCTTTCTTTTCTACTTATTTCATAATACTACCAGTGTCTTAAGCAGATTTTTGTAGTGGATTGGATCAGTTGAACTACCTATAGATCGTACCTACTTATATTGTATTTTATTGTATACTAGCTGTGCCCCGCGGTTTCACCCGCGTAGGTCCCGTTCCCGCGGGAATTTCGGGATTTTCTCACCTTTTAAACCTTCCCTAGACCTATACGAACATTTCAAGACCAAAATCAGCTCAATCGGCCCAGCCGTTCTGGAGTTTTAATCAGACTAACGAACATCAATTCATTTTTATTTATATATATTTATTATATAGATTTATTAAGGTACCTATTGTTTAAATTTTCAAGCTGGCAGTAGTGGAGATTCAAACGCTGCGAAAACTAAAACTAAACTATACTTATACTTAATTATATATATCAACACTATTATAAATTGAGAGAACATACTTCAAACAAAACAATGCTGTTCTCTCTCTGCAAAGTCAACTCCTTCCATAAACATATTTATGAAAATCAAACAGACATTTCCTTAAACCTACCAACATGCTTGGATATCGAAAACCCAACAGAATTAAGCTCTGGGATTTAAAAAAGCGGCAGACGTCAATGATGGACGTAACTTATTGTAATAAACATCATCATCTTCCTACCCTTAGAAAATTTGAAAAATCTATAAAAGTTATGACACCGGCAGTAGGTATTCGAACAAGCGTCGATACAAAGTCCCTATGCGCAGGATGCCTCACCACTCGGCCACAGTCGGTCTTTTCGCGATCAAAATAAAAAAGACGGCATCATCATTATTTAGTTTAATTTAAGTTTTGGCGACATTAGAATCACCACTATTGTGAGCTTAAAAATCCATTTTATGGTGACTATTTTGAGGAAACAAGGACTTTATATAAAAGCTTGATGTGAAGTCTCGACATTTAATATCCTCCGGATGTAGGTTTGTATTCATTTCAAGTGTACATATATATATATATATATATATATATTATATATATATATATATATATAGCGTCGATACAAAGTCCCTATGCGCAGGATGCCTCACCACTCGGCCACAGTCGGTCTTTTCGCGATCAAAATAAAAAAGACGGCATCATCATTATTTAGTTTAATTTAAGTTTTGGCGACATTAGAATCACCACTATTGTGAGCTTAAAAATCCATTTTATGGTGACTATTTTGAGGAAACAAGGACTTTATATAAAAGCTTGATGTGAAGTCTCGACATTTAATATCCTCCGGATGTAGGTTTGTATTCATTTCAAGTGTACTTACTACAATATTAACAATAATACACATTGTAATGTTGGATTATACAAAATAGTGTACTATTTTATGTCACTTACTTTAAAGTACAAAAGGTTGTTTTAAGGGCTTTAGCAATTATATTAATACAACAGGACATTACTCACGTAAATTACTGTCGATTTAGATACCGACAATGTTTCGATTCTTCCGGAGAATCTTCATCTGGGTATGAGTGTGGTCACTCCTCGCAATTGGCAAGTATAGTGACTATGATTTTAGAATTGAATCGTAGCGTAGCGCGTATGTTTAATTTATTTAGATAAGGTAACGAATAAAAATGAAAATAATTAATTATTGACCTACTTTTAAACTCACACTCTGAACAAATTGTTTAACTTAAACGAACAATCAAATAAAAGTTAAAAATAAACAAAAACAACAGTAGAAACGTGCTACTTAAATTGTTTTAGAAGTATGAAACATGTAGCCAAACTTTTTTTTTGTGGTCATAGTTAGTTGTCGAGAGTCATAAATACTACTCAGTTTCCATATTATGTACACTCTGCGATCAAACCCACATACAGAAACTAGCATGTAATTTAGGAATGTAAATGACAAGTGACATGACATGGTAGGGTTGTTACTCTCCTGTCAAACTCAGGCTCATCCCCCTATTCACGAACAGATGATTCGACTGACTTATCCGCGGGTTTCGTAGCTTGGGACTATAACGCTGTGTGGAATGTTCAAGGGTATTTTTTCTACTTTAAATTATAATTAAATAAATATAATAAAAAATATTAGGATTTTTTTTATTATTACAAATTAGCGACCCTCCCCGGCTTCGCACGGGTTTAATAATAATCGATACATAAAAACCTACCTTTTGAATTTGAACGATTTGTTTTACTAGATGGAGTGAAAATCCGTTGCGCAGTTTTAAAGATTTAAGCATACATAGGGACATATAATAGGGAGGGATGGACAGAGAAAGCGACTTTATTTTTACTTTTTCCTTTTTTTTAATAGTGATGATAAATATAACTCGATAAACGCATGAGCATCGTGAATTTTATTAAAATTCTTCAAGTCCCGTTTCCGTGCACCCTTTGAAAAGAATTTCTCATTTAGTTTGCGTATTCAAGCAAAATGTATGTTGCTTTTATTATAACGAGCTTGCCGTCTGAACGTACGAATATTTTTAGACTAGTAGCACGTCCCGGCTTTGCACGGGTGTACTAATGAAACTACCGGGATAAAATATAGTCTATGTTACTATTGGATAATGTAGCTTTCGAATGGTGAAAGAATTTTTAAAATCGGTCCAGTAGTTTTTGAGCCTATTCATTACAACCATACAAACACCGTGGTCACGAGTAGACTGTAACGTCATCGAAACTCACAATAAAATGATTTCAATACGCGATTAAGTCCCGTTAATATTTATAAATATGATTCCAAGTGGCGCTAGTTTAAAAAATTTTATAATATGTAGTTTAAAATGAACTTGAAACATACTACTACCTTAAATTGAAATGTAACAAAATGAGGCAGTTGGCGCGGCGTCAAACCATCGTGACATTGCGAGGTCGACCGCGGGAAGTCCTATTTCCGATCAACAGACAACATGATTGCTAAATGTAGGTCTGTTGGGATTTTGGACCCTAAGCGTCAATTCACACCATAAAGAAGAGAAGCGGCGCGCAGTTTATTGTCTTATCATTTTAAACTTTGTCTTCATCATAATACTTAGTGTCGCTTGAGAAAAAACTTTTAAGCTATAGCTTCTATCGCGGGCCTTGGCGTGGAGACCGAATCTAGAAATTCCGTAACGAAATCACCTGACCGCTGTCACTTTAGTTCAGCAACTCGCCTCTAGGTGGCATGCAATAGCTTTACCGCGGCAGTTCCCGAGTGCCACACGTCTTTTTTTTAAACACACTTTCTAAAGCTCCGACGAAAAATAAGATAACCAATAAGATTTCCTGTCGATAAACATAGGTGTGTTACACATAACACAGCCCATCAACTCTTCACAACGAAGTCGCGTCATCCGCAGAGGAAGTAGGTACACACTTCAATACCGTCGATATTAGAGATGCCTAAATGTACGGATTTGCCGGACAATTTTCAAGATAAACATGAAGTTTCGGGAAAGTTTTTCATAATAAGACATTACATGCTTAAGAAAAAGGATTGCATTCAATTTCGCTAGTTAGGTTCATATGGCAATATAAAATAACTACTCCTCTCTTGTATTGTACTAAAAGTTGAGCCCGTTTTATCTGAATTAATAAAAATTCAATTAATGAATGAATACCGACACGTCGTAGTTTACAATGGCTGATTAATTTTATAATGTTACAAACTGTTTTTATTATATTACGTCAAAATAACACAATCAAAATGGACTTAACAAATTTACGATGACATTGCCCACATCTAATAAAAGATCAAAAAAATATTTATAAAATTTCCTGTCATTCTTTGGGAATTCGTACAATACAATAAAATTTACGGATACGGTATACGGAAGGTAGATTTCCTAAAAATAGCCGGATACGCCGACTTGTACGTACCTGTTGCATCCCTATCTGATACCCCAGGGGCTATGTCATTTTCATAATTTAAATTGTGTGAAAATGTCATATCTGAAAATGAGTTTGATACCCACTAAGGAGCTGTATTCTATGGAGTTATCATCGCCGTATCTAAAATAAATTGACTTTCATTTTGGAAGATGTATTTTGTTATTTTGATTAGTCGTTCTAGAAAGGGAAGAGATTTTCGTACATACCAGATTATATTTATAAATATTAACGGGACTTAATCGCGTATTGAAATCATAATTAAAAAAAATTCATTAAAAAAAAATATTAAAAATAATTAAGTATTTACCTTGACGTTTCGCTGGTGGTCGAGATCATAATAAAATATCCGATTTTCTACTTTACTTATAACTTAAGTTAAACTAAAGTTATTTAAGTATATTGTTTCGATACCATACCATGCTATCATCATAAAATATTACAAATTATACTTTCAAAAGTGTTTTCCCTATATTCTTCTTTATATAAACAAATAGAATTTCTGTGAACAAAATAAGCTAAACATTTTCTTAAAATTACCATAAAAGAAATAAAGGTGTGTGTAGAATAATAAACAGATATTAAAACATAATATCAAAACGACGCTGTCAAATCAAAAACGTCGTATGTTCCATACAAGCTGTATGAAACATAGAACTTTTTGAAAAGCGATGAAAAGCTCGTGGGGTCATGACAGGTGGCTCATGTCACGAAAATAATGACAATGTCATTGTAACGGTAATGAGGGGTGTCATCTGTTTAGACTTTGTAATGTCACATTTGTGTCCCTTTTCTAATTTTATTTTGTGTGTACATTTACCTTACCTTATGTTAGTAACAACATAAATTAACCACGTATAAATATTGTTAAGTATTTTAATTTAACCATAAAAATTATAAAATAACCATCAAAGAAATCATCGATTTCTTTCCATCCTAAGGTTGTCTGGAAGAAATCGCTTCTTAGCGATAAGACCTGGGGGGTCTTGTGTACAATTATTTTAAGGATTTTCAGTTCATAAGTTTATTTTTGTGTGCAATAAAGTATTTTCATTCATTCATTCATTCATTCATTCATTCATCAAAATCATTCTAACGGCTTTGTTGTAAAACAAAAATACAAACTTCCTGAAGCGTATTCAGTACAACTTTGCAGCTTCAAAGTCCATCGAATGACCTACAAATAAACTAGACTTGTATTTGTTTTCCAGCGCATATCCATGCCCTAGATTCAACTAAGTCCATTTGAATAAGTAACGAACTTGTAAGCTACGAACACTTTCCAATGTCTGTAATACCTACTCGTACTTTACAAAATACATCTGTTACCAATCTATAGGTACTAATATTTATATTTATAATAATATTTTAAAGAAGCAAGTATTTGGTTAGTTTGTTTGTTTGTTTGACTGATGTAATCTCCGAATTTACTTAGCCGATTTTAAAAATTCGTGTAGAATTAGTTTTACATAACAGGCAAATCGGATGAGTAGTTTCGGAAATGACCCTCTACAAACACGCATAAAAACAAACAAACCAACTTTACATCATTATATTAATATAGATATCTAGGTACATAGAATCAGCATCACACACAGTATTCAAAAGATGAGAAACAACGTCAATAGTAAATTACCAAGCCTTTCCATCTCGTAAGTCTGAATTCATTCACATGCTTTCAGAGTAACCTAGTTGGGGAGATGAGGTAGCTAAGCATGGGGTACACTGTTACTTGGCATTATTTTAAAACTATATAACTGGCATTATTTTGAAACTAGCTGCGCCCCGCGGTGTTACCCGCTGCAAAAAGTTCCCGTTCCCATGAGATAAATAATCCCGTTATAATAAATAATAAATATCCATGGACATTCCACACAGCGTCATCTAGCCCCAAGCTAAGCAACTTAATGCTTGTGTTACCCAGATGACTGATATTAATACATAGATACATTTTTTTTATAAATACATACATATTATAGATAGAAAACACCCAGACACGGAACAAATATCTGCAGAACATACAATGCAAAACACTTGTCCCGTAGTGGAAATCGAACCCGCGACCACCGCGTCTCAGCCAGGCGTTCACCCAACTGCGCCACAGAGGTCGTCAAAAAGTACTAAAGTATTATATGTGTTAATTTCGGATATAAGCTATCATTACCAAACATTCATACTTACACACTTTCACTCTTACAGACAAACTTTTTACAATAATATCAGTACAATGTAATAAAGCTGTTATAAAAATGATTCTGAAATGGCGGTGTACGTCTGCCCTAGTTCAACGACATGAGAAATAAAATAAAAGCAACGTAAAGCTGCTGACTCGTTATGCTTTCTGGGGTTGTGTACTAAATGGACTTATAGCTTACATTTTGAGCACTGAAAAATGGTAAAATAGTTTTAAAATAATGCAGAACATTCTTTCTTTTCTTTCTTTTCCGAACGGAAGGCACCTACTTACAAAACTTGAATGGAAATTTCTCCTACTTAATTGTTTTTTTAAATTATATTAAAGCTGCACGTCCCGGCTTCGCACGGGTGTACTAATGAAGCTATCGGGATAAAATATAGCCTATAACCACCCGGACAGTCCACCCTACACGCCCGTGAAAGAATTTTTGAAATCGGTTGAGTAGTTTCGGAGATTACCGCCGTCAAACAAACAAACAAACAAATTTTACCTCTAATATTAGTATAGATTAGTATAGATATAGATTTCAATAATTTAATAAATAAATGCTTTTTCTTTCTTTCTTTTTTTCTTTCTAATTATAGCCACCGTCGTGGGACGTTAGTGGATCAGGTAAGCGCAGGACCGTGAGAAATGGCAAAAACAAAGGGAGGCCTATACCCAGCAGTGGGAGAGAGGCAGGTACGGTTAATCATACAATCTAAAGATCGATATAGCGGATAGCTTTCGCGAAACTTAAAGCTTGTGTTTTGTGCGTAGGTTTATCCAACTTTACGAAGTTGAAGGTAAATGTTGTTGTAAGTGAAACGAGTGTTATTCCATCCAAGTTGTATGTGGTTGTAATACTTTGAAGTGTACTTGTTAAAACAAACTTATTTAGCCCGAAGGTTCAAAGTTTAAATTATAAAATTTATAAAGCTTCAGGGATCACAAAGCTATGATACACAATGCGTTACGGATTGAAGATTTACACTAAAATGTGATAACTTTACTTTGAAAAACATTGTAGTCCTTAGCCTGTTTTTTTATTTATTTTTTGACATTTCACACCTATTTTGAACAAGACAGATAACCCCTCTTGCTATGAGACTGTGGCGACCATAAATTAGATACAATTGACGGTGATAGTTGAAGGGATGGACTTATACTTCATTTCTTGAATCGAGCTAATAGGAACAAAAATAAACGCACGTGATTGGTCGTCGAAAATAATTGTATTTCTCGTGATTGGCTAGATTGTCAAATCAATTGTCAATTGTCAAATCTAGCCAACCCAATGAATTTCGACGACCAATCACGTGCGATTATTTTTCTCCCTATTAGCTCGATTCAAGAAATGAAGTATAGTGTAATGATTTGGTTAATATTTCGTAAAAATATAAATAATAATTCTTGCATAAATATTGTGAGCTCATTAAAAATAAGATAAATAAGTAATTTAATAGACCTTACTGGTCGAGGGCGCCAGCAGCGCCAAGCCGGTAGAAATAGGAACTATCGTTATCGGTGGCCTCGGTGGAGGGGCGAAGCGGCTTGGCGACTGCTGACATTCGCTCTGGCATTCTTGGTCGAGCCTTCAAGCGAATAGCATTAAATTACATAAGCGGAATTATTGTCGAAATTGTCGGAAATATAAGTATAATTACATCTAGGTATTCAATTTATAAAATCTCAGAAGTGACACGTAAACTCAAGTCTACAAAGTGGTTGGTGACATCCTGAATGTAAGTACCTATCATAGCAATTTGTCTGGAAGCTTTGAGCAGTTATTACTGATCAAATTATATTAAAGCAACCATAATTCATTCATTCCATGGTAACTCGAAGTAATATAATCATGCTATTCGGACTGTTCATATCTGTTTCAATTTTATTTTCCGGAGGGTAGTTGAATAATAAAATCGTAAGATTTTTAATGAAATTAAATGAATTGTATGATCACAGCTGTGTTAATGGTTAAGATTCAGAACCATTTATATTAATCCAAATTCCTTCACAGCTGTGTGCATTTTCTTTGTTCACTATTCTAAATCTTGGTTGTTCATAGAAATCGATTACTAAGATTATGAACAGTCCCTTTTGAAATGTGTATTTTTAGGTTTCTAGGTTTGCTAAATTAAAATATACCTAAGTACCTACTTAGATTATGCAACTACGAAAACGCTTGCATTTGATGAAATTTTTGGTTTGCGTTGTACCTACTTTACTTAATTTTTTGTGTGGACGTGGTTAGATATATATTGCAAAAATTTTAATAGAGTAAAATACTAATGAATTGAATATGTCTACTAATAATTTAAAGATTTGTTTAAACCGGAAGTTGTGCATCATGCATACCTACATTACCTACCTAGGTTCTTTATAATAAGTCATGTAGGCATACATCTTCAATATTATCTTGTGAATAGTTTGGACGTCGTGTTTTTGATGATATTTTAGAAAGTTTATAATAATTGAGACATCGTTTAAACCGGAAGTTGTGCATCATGCATACATTACCTACCTAGGTACTTTATAATAAGTCATGCAGGCATGCCTTTTCAATATTATCTTGTGAATAGTTTGGACGTCGTATTTTTGATGATATTTTAGAAAGTTTACAATAATTTATGTCATTATAACTGGACCGTTAGGTGTTCCAGTATGATGAAGTTTTGGACATGTACCTATGTCATTATAACTGGACCGTTAGGTGTTCCAGTATGATGAAGTTTTGGACATGTACCTATGTCATTATAACTGGACCGTTAGGTGTTCCAGTATGATGAAGTTTTGGACATGTACCTATGTCATTATAACTGGACCGTTAGGTGTTCCAGTATGATGAAGTTTTGGACATGTACCTATGTCATTATAACTGGACCGTTAGGTGTTCCAGTATGATGAAGTTTTGGACATGTACCTATGTCATTATAACTGGACCGTTAGGTGTTCCAGTATGATGAAGTTTTGGACATGTACCTATGTCATTATAACTGGACCGTTAGGTGTTCCAGTATGATGAAGTTTTGGACATGTACCTATGTCATTATAACTGGACCGTTAGGTGTTCCAGTATGATGAAGTTTTGGACATGTACCTATGTCATTATAACTGGACCGTTAGGTGTTCCAGTATGATGAAGTTTTGGACATGTACCTATGTCATTATAACTGGACCGTTAGGTGTTCCAGTATGATGAAGTTTTGGACATGTACCTATGTCATTATAACTGGACCGTTAGGTGTTCCAGTATGATGAAGTTTTGGACATGTACCTATGTCATTATAACTGGACCGTTAGGTGTTCCAGTATGATGAAGTTTTTGGACATGTACCTATGTCATTATAACTGGACCGTTAGGTGTTCCAGTATGATGAAGTTTTTGGACATGTATGTGTCTTACGATAAATTATGTCGTTATAACTGGACCGTTAGGTGTTCCAGTATAATGAAGTTTTTGGACATGTATGTGTCTTATGATAAATTATGTCGTCATAACTGGACCGTTAGGTGTTCCAGTATGATGAAGTTTTTGGACATGCATGTGTCTTACGATAAATTATGTCGTTATAACTGGACCGTTAGGTGTTCCAGTATAATGAAGTTTTTGGACATGCATGACATGTGTCTTACGATAAATTATGTCGTTATAACTGGACCGTTAGGTGTTCCAGTATAATGAAGTTTTTGGACATGTATGTGTCTTACGATAAATTATGTCGTTATAACTGGACCGTTAGGTGTTCCAGTATGATGAAGTTTTTGGACATGTATGTGTCTTACGATAAATTTTGTCGTCATAACTGGACCGTTAGGTGTTCCAGTATGATGAAGTTTTTGGACATATATGTGTCTTACGATAAATTATGTCGTTATAACTGGACCGTTAGGTGTTCTAGTATAATGAAGTTTTTGGACATGTATGTATGTGCCTTACGATAAATTTTGTCGTCATAACTGGACCGTTAGGTGTTCCAGTATGATGAAGTTTTTAGACATAATTATATGTGTCTTACAATAATTTATGTCATTTTAACTGGACATGTAGGTGTTCCAGTATAATAAAGTTTTTGAACATGTAATTTTATGTTCCTGTATGATGAAGTTTTTGGACATGTATGCGTCTTACGCCCTGTTATAACTGGACATGTATGTGTTCCAGTATAATGAAGTTTTTGGACATGTATGTGTTCCCGCATAATAAAGTTTAAATTAGACATGACAATGTGTCTTAAAATAATTTATGCCGTTATAGCTGGATATTTATGTGTTCCCGCATAATGAAGTTTAAATTAGACGTGACATGTCTTAAAATAATTTATGCAGTTATAAATGGACATGTATATGTTCCTGTACGATTAAGTTTTAAATTGGATATTATGTGTACGAAATAATTTATGTTGTTATTTATGGACCATGTATGTGCTTCCATATTATGAAGTTTAAAGTTGAACATGATTGTATGTGTTTCCATATTACGAAGTTTAAAGTTGGACATGTATGTGTTTCCAAATTATGAAGTTTAAAGTTGAACATGTATGTGCTTCCATATTATTATGAAGTTAAAAGTTGGACATGTATGTTTTTCCATATTATGAAGTTTAAAGTTGGACATAATTGAATGTGTTTCCATATTATGTCGTTAAAAGTTGGACATTTCCATATTATGAAGTTTGAAGTTGGACATGTACATGTGTGTTTCCATATTACGAAGTTTATAAATTAAGAAATGTGACATATGTGTTTATATGACATATGTGTTCATATGACATATGTGTTTTTAACTATAACTAAGTATATAAGTTGATTAGATATGGTATGATATGGGTGAGCCCTCAGGAACTGTGCAAGATGACTAAAATTAAGCAAATTGTACCTGAGTATGGTCTCCCTACCTACTTTGGTGTTCAATAATGTTTTGCAAAGTTTGTATTTTAGACATTTAAAGTGTCTTTAATATTATTAGTTATAAAGTTTTAATTAAGCAATTGTTGGGAGTTGTATTATGTATTTAATAATAAATTTTACAACTCAAAAGTTTGAACCTACCAATTGCGTGTTTTTAATAAGTCTTGAAGAGATTGACAGCAGAATAGGCTTAGTGGGTGTGAATTTTTATTAATATCTAAGGATGACGGAAATGTTTCGTATGACATTTACATTTGAATCTTCAGGATCTTGTTTGATCATAAATGTATTAAGTACCTTTAGATATAAAATTACAGATAATTGAGAATGTATTGTTATCAATACAAACATAAACGCTAATCTGGCTTGTTCCAATTAATTCCGACGAGGAGTATTAAATTAAATTAAATTCGTTTATTGATTCAGATTACATAGATCCATAGATTAGAGTTGGTAATTAAATAAGTGTCATACAGAAATACAGGTCAGACAAATACAAGTCAAAAATAAAATTAATTAATATAATAAATTTGTTTGGCACAAGGGTTGATCAGGCTTGACATCCAGTGACTTTGCAGTTTACTGCAATGTCTATCAGCCAGAACCTGTATCAGCCTGTTGGTGCTACCCAGAATCCTGCTTTGTAATGATGTTATTTTACTGCGAATTACAGCATAAAAGTCCTTCACACGTGCATCAGCAAACATGCCAGATGCACTACAGTATCTGGGCAACCCCACAATTGCTCTAAACAAATTATTGTAGAAGACACGTAGGGCACTGATGGACGCCTCGGTGTAAGTAACCCACAGGTATAGAAAGATCGACAGTAGGATTTAAATAGTAATACTTCAACATCTACTTAACAGTGAGCGAACCTGCGGATCAGCATGTTTCCTTGTACCGCCAGCGCCCCACGCGCTCTTTCAATGTCACAATTATCACGTAAATCAGCAGTGACCTAGTGGCCTAAATATTTAAATTTATAAACCCTGTCTAATTGACGGCCACCCAAGCAAATGGGAGGTATATCGCTGCAGCGGCGGCTGCCTACAGTGAAGACCATATAGATTCGCGTCGACGTCATCGGAGTCTGAGGGAGAAAACCGTAATGATGGGATTCAGCAAAAAGTCAGTGTTCATGAGTCTAGTACGTTTCCATTCCACTCAGTATCACATTTTAGTTAAGTTACATAGTGGTTGCAGACTAAATGTGAAACCAACACCGTTTACCACGGTTTACTTAAATATTTTACTTAAGTTTAGGTATAGCTAATGAGAAGTAATTAGTGCTTATTCTATGAATATTTCAAATACCTAACATTGTTTTGAAGCTACTAGTTCGGGTTGCCGCTATGTCTAATGAGTTGAATTTAGTGTTGTATGAGTCCACGAGCCGGAACAGCGGCGAACGCTTACCAGCATTGGTATGGCAGTGAGATGTGTAAAACATTCAACAGGGTTTACGGCAATGCGTTCTAGTAGGAACTAAATAGCATAGTTTATTAATTATTGGTATACAATCGTATTTGTTATTGCAGAAGGCATAAAGTAGCATTGCTTCAAGCAGAGAGCGTCTTTGTTGAAGATTAGGAAGTTTGTATTTATCAAGCAGTAATTTGTATGAGAAACTTTCGGGATGACTTATAATACATACAGCGCAGAAATTTCTTTTGGGCTGATTCGAGAGCAATATGACAGTGGGTTCCAATCAATCAATCAATCAATCAATCAATCATTTATTCGCAGAATACACAAAATAATAAATAACAAGATCTTAATGCTATAGTGGTCACAGTATTCAGCCTGCAAATAGGCATGCAAATAGTCAGTTAGGTATTAATATAATAGTTATTAGATTTCATAATTATACACTTATATTATTATCAATGTTATTATCAGAATTAATTAAAGTTTAAAAATTCATTTACGCTATAGAAACAATTTTCAATGTACCTAACAATTTTAAACTTAGCATCTAGCGTCAAAATTTATCATCCAAATAATCCTTAATACAATAGTATGCCTTCTCTAGGAGCAGGGTCTTTAATTTATATTTAAAAGCTTGTTGAAACCGAATGTAATGATTGTTCTGTTCTGTAAGTGCACCTACCTCATGTGCATGTAAATAAATAAGCTATGTTGATTGATATATAAAAATAAATATAGTTGTCATTATTCTCAATACCTACCGCTTTGATTAGATTAATTCATGGTTTAAATTAATTACGGTAGTTTAAGACATTATTACTTTAAGTAAGACTAAAATTTAGTAGATTCAACGATTTGAATACAAAAAAATATTATGTATACCTAAAGCAGATTAACAAATAGATCAATACAAAATGTGAGTTTGTTGAGAAAATATTTAAGTAGATAATTAGAATTTATTTTCGTTTAAACATACATAATGATAATAATATCATTAGATAGGATGTTTGAATGATTAAAATATATATATATATATATATATATGTATATGTAAAATTGTCATAAATAATTATGGAGGTGATAAAAGTTCTAATTTTCTTTCAGTTTAATATTTTAATATTTGTATTACAATAATTGTATACTCGAACGTAAGGTTAGTTCGTGGAATCACCTAAGTTGAAATACTCACTCTTAGTGCACCGGGAGGTAGCACTAGTTCAGATGGCCGAATGTAATGATTTGGTTAATATTTCGTAAAAATATAAATAATAATTCTTGCATAAATATTGTGAGCTCATTAAAAATAAGATAAATAAGTAATTTAATAGACCTTACTGGTCGAGGGCGCCAGCAGCGCCAAGCCGGTAGAAATAGGAACTATCGTTATCGGTGGCCTCGGTGGAGGGGCGAAGCGGCTTGGCGACTGCTGACATTCGCTCTGGCATTCTTGGTCGAGCCTTCAAGCGAATAGCATTAAATTACATAAGCGGAATTATTGTCGAAATTGTCGGAAATATAAGTATAATTACATCTAGGTATTCAATTTATAAAATCAGGCTACTTTTTATCCCGATATTCCCGCTAGAATGGGACCTACGCGGGTGAAACCGTGGGGCGCAGCTAGTCGACGATATTTTTACGTAAGTAATTTCCTGTTGTGGTTACCAGACATAAGGTCTTATTCATAAAACTTGACAATTTATAGGTTTAAAGAACGTTTTTTTCTTGTCACTCATATGTCAACGAAAAGAGATAGCAACAGAATTAATATATGCGTCTTAGCTAACACAGGTTTACTGGTCGAATATGCATAAGGGGGAAAATGTTGTACATTGTTGACTGTACCTCTGTACCACTGCATTGTTTACAAGTTAGCATGAAATTAATCCCATGCCGTTACGCCTTGAACATAACTTTTGAACGAAGCTTGAGATAAGGAACTTGAGCGAAGTATTCAGCCTATTGTATTTACTGCCACACCGCTTGTAGTGTAGCTTACTAAGTCGGTCTTGATAGGTCGTCCTACAGTAGTACTCAACTTGTTCGACTGTCTACTAGAGCTTGCTTGGCTGTTTAGTTTTAAGATTTGATGGACTAAAAAGATAGCAAGGTTGTTCATGGTAGTGGTTGAGAAAACAAGGGTATAGGTATTCTACTCATAGTGTTTGACTTTAGAAAGCTATCTTAGCGGATACCCTGCTTCTAAAAATGTTTGTTTTATAGTTCTGAAACTGTCTTAAATATTGCTTTTCTGTAAAATATATATAATTTTATGTAAAAATATGAAATTTCATTTCATTTTCATTGTTTTTCATACTCTTTCATGTACTACTTACTAAACTACACATCCTCAGAAATATAGCAAATTTTCAGAATAACAGCATAAAAAAGTCAAATGCGAGATACTTTCAAATAATCTTAACTTATTGACAGTGAAATCGAATACTTACAAAAGATTTTCAAATGACTTTATCAACACAACATTATTGAGAAATGGAATCGGACTTGGGACCCTTAATTGAATTACCGCGTCCCAACTCACCATTTCTGCTCAACTCGATTACTGAAAGTGATATGTGTACGTGTACGTTTTTCTCACCTTTCTCTCTTTCAAAAGGATTTGACCTCTGACCTGCCCTTTGACCTCCGGTCTCAATGACAGGGGTCATTCTGTAGACAAAAAGCTAGGTCCAGCACCGAATAACTAGACGATATAATTTAGAATTGAAATAAAAATAAAAGAAAAGTCTTGTAAATAAAATAAAATAAAATAAAATAAAATAAAATAATAAAATAAAAGATTTGTTTAATTAGATTCAGTCACTCGTAAATTTAAAAAGAAAGGAAAAAATATAGAAAGATAGTAATCCAAATAGCAATTCTACACATCGATGAAATAATTTTTAAAATAGGTTGAGTAATTTCGGAGATAACCTCCGTCAAACAAACAAACCAACATAACATCTTTATAATAAATACCTAATAAATAAATATCCTTGAACATTCCACACAGCGTAAGCGTAAGTTAGTACCAAGTTAAGCAACTTAATGCTTGTGTTAAAGTATTAAGGGTTTATTCATAAAAACTTGACAATTTAATACAGGTTTTAGGAACGTTTTAGAACGTTTTTTTCTTGTCACTCATATGTCAACGAAAAGAGATAGCAACAGATTTAATATACGTTTTAGCTAATACAGGTTTTAGGTCGAATATGCATAATGGGGTTAGTATGGACACAGTATGGATGTGAAATTGTTATTACAAAACTCGCGCTAGACCTCACAATATTTGGCACAATCCAGCAATCAGCTCCCTAATCCTGTTCCCGGATTTAATTCGACAAATAAACAATTAATTTGGACAACAAACATCAAACACCAATTTACCCGGTGCTCGCTGATCCGAGCCCAAGTTATCAAAGTTCCACGAAGTCGGCGTGTGCTTTGAATGACCGATTTTGTATTTTGAACGGTTGGATTTGATTATCAAATTAAATAGGTGTATGTTTATAAACAGAAACTAATTTAACCCACCACTCGTAAATGGTACATAACTTTACATAATACATTAGTTGAGTCATCTAAATAGGACGTCATTTATGTTGCATTTCTATGAGACTCTATACCACATCGTCTTGGTTTGAAGAAGAACTCTCTCTACCATAGTAGTTAGTATTCTAGTTTGTTTCTACCCAAAGAGACTTTTTATGTATCTAGTTTTTGATGCAGCTCTCAACTACTAAAATCCCATGTATTTTACATGGGATTTTTGTAAGGGTGATGAAAAATCCCATGTATTTCACGTGGGATTTTTGTAAAATTAAATTTGTTTTTGATTTTCTGCGGAACCTTGTTCTAAGCCAAGCAAGCTTTCTCCATGTTTGCTCAGAACTATGTAGGTATTCGGCAATGTCTGGTACGTCACCCACAAAGCAACCGCATTACCGGCACGTGGCTACAAGCGGTATTTCATATTGCTAAGGTATCCTACTTATTTCTGTGTTTCGGGGTTGTTATGTTTGGTTAAAGACGTTTTGGGAAAAGCAAGTGCCTCGAGTCCCAAAGTCATAGGTCAAATCGCAGCAAAACATTTTGTATTTCGGAAAATATATAAACGTAGGTAGGTAAGGATGAGATAAAACACAGCTAAACTAGTTTTTTTCACTAAGTTCTCATTTTCGATTAATCGAATAACCTATCCTTTAAAATCAAAATCTGAAAAATGAAGGTTCTAAAAAGCAAAACTTTCAATTTTTTTTTTTTTTTTATTAACCTATTTCGTCCCACTGCTGGGCAAAGGTCTCCCCCAAACTTCTCCAACCATCTCGATCCCTGGCGGAGTCCCACCATTCCTCGTCGAAGGTGACGAGATCGTCCCGCCAACGCTTTCTCGGCCGACCCCGACGCCGCCTTCCATCGTCTGGAACCCACGATGTTGATATGTGGGCCCACCTATCTGTTTGCATTCGGCTTACGTGGCCCGCCCAGTCCCATTTGAGCCTGGCAGTTTTGTTACCGACATCTACGATGCCGGTAAGTGAGCGCAGCATTTCAATTAAATAAAATATTTATTATAAACACTTAAAACGGGATAATTACCATGATTCGTAGTACCTAGGTATTTTTTCTTTTTCTTCAAGGCAATGCGATTCTTAATGATGACGTGTGCAAATTATCTTGCTGTTAAAAGTTGGTTCCAAAATTGATCCAACAGGTTAATGTAGAGAAAAGTACTGGTAATAGAAAGAGTGCAGAGTCAGTTCCCGTTTGAGGCAAAATTGAACTGTCATCCTGTTAATGGCGTATTTATTTAACGCCAAATGATATTAGCATTATGTTACATTATGTAAAGGTTTGTTCACAAACGTGACAAAATAATCATATTTATTTTCATAAGGCTATTAAAATAATGATTAAAAGAAAAAAAAAATTCTTTCGGTAGGACTGTAAAGATTTCTTCGAATTTGTCTTACAAGCTAGGTGATTCTATTGCCTGTTCCAAATTTCGAGGAAATATTATAGGTTTAAAAAGTGCATGTGTATAAAAATCCTGAACGTATTGCCTATTTGTATTACCTATTTTATTAAATTTTATTTTATTAGAATATACAGAGAGCCGTGTTAGCTAAATGGAGTAACCCGACCTTCAATCCGATCCGTGGCTTAGTCAGCTTTCCACACGACGTGTGACAACTAACTAAGCCGCGGGTTTCCTTACCATGTTTTTCCTTTACTGTTTAGATCAGTACCTAAAGTGAATTTAAAATTAACGAAACCATAAATCCTTTATGCACTAAAGAAATTTCAAACCAAGCCCTAAACCAAAAAAGAATTAAAAATTTAAACTGCAGGTGATTTTGTAAGTTACGCAATTTTAAGTTTCAAAGTCCGCTGTAAAAATCCCCTTAATTTTGGAAATTTCCCCGTCTCATGTACACACGCCTTTATTTTTTTATCCGATAATGTGTTTTCAATGTACGCTGACTGAAAGCTATGATATGAGAGACAGTAATATGAGTGAATTATCTTGTATCTAAATAAACTCGTACTTTGAAGTGTCGCTCTACTTTTCTATAGAAATCATCATCTCCCTGCCCATATCCCACTTAGTGGGGTCGGCACAGCATGTTTCTTTCTTCCATTTTTCCTCTATCACTCGTCATCTCAGTACTTACTCCTTTCACATCCACACAGTCCATCTTTTCTTGAGCCTACCTCTCCCAGTGTATCCATCCACATACAAGTTCATCGTTCGCCGTGTAACATGCCTCTCATCCCTCTTCAAGACATGACCATTTGACCATACCATGCCAGCCAACCACATCCCTCTTCATGACATGACCATACCATGCCAACCAATACTTTTCTATAGAAATATTAGAAAGAATTATGGTTATGCTCGAATCCTATAACCAACGGATGTCCGTAGGTCCATCATCGTAGCAGCAGTGGGTCTTAACAAGCTGACACGATGATGATGAGGATAGTTGAGAAAGGTAAACTTTATCGCTGCAATAGTGAACTCAACCTCAGAAGGACTCGTTTAATAATTTAGTTGGAGTGCTGTGAGTGCGATAACCGTATTGATTAACCGCTTCTACCGGTTTTAACAGCTTTTTACCAGTTTTATTATCCGAATTCAGTTAACTTTTTCATGCGGTCGGATGGCTACATTTTTGAAGGCTTCAATTGTTAAAAATGTAGGCGGAAATTTTAACCGGTTAAATCCGGTTTAGGTTTTTTATTTCAATTCAGATTCGCTATTTGTTTTCAATCCTACATAATGAAAAGCACCAAACAAACGACATTTGGCATAGTTTAGGCGCTCTTTAATAGGTGCTACTCAAAATAGAGACCACGTAAATGAGAACGTAAATACCTACTATCTATTAATATAATCACAGTTAATTCGTTCAAGTCCAAGACGTAGCTCTCAGCAGTAATTTGGTTACAAGTTGTAGTTATTTTCCGTGTTCGCTGATGGAAGTAACTTTGAACACAAACTACTTACATAGCTCACCGCTGAACTAACTACTTACAAGTGCCCGGTATAGCTGCCTACAGTATAACTTTCAAATGTCTGCAAAAGCATTGTTGACAACATTTGAATTGAAGCCAACTGTTAATCTATTGCTATGTCTTTTAACAGGTGGATATGTCAATAAAATTGAAAGGTTAAAATAACACAATATTGCGGAATAGTCTTAACCTAATTTTTATAATTTTGGTGTAGTTGTAGTCTGGTTTAGTGCCAAGAGAATTAGTTTTATTGGCTAGTTTGTTTGACGAAGGTAATCTTCGAAACTACACAGCCGATTTCAACAATTCTTTCACCGATGTCTAGAATGGACTGTCGGGATGGCTATAGGCTAGATTTTACCACAGTAGTTTCATTAGTACACCTGTGCAAAGCCGGGACGCGCTGCTAGTTGCATACAAAGATGTGCTCAAACATCTACATGTGGACTAGTACATGGTTATAGGCTAGATTTTACCACAGTAGTTTCATTAGTACACCTGTGCAAAGCCGGGACGCGCTGCTAGTTGCATACAAAGATGTGCTCAAACATGTACATATGGACTGGTGACATGCCATCGCCAAACTGTGTTCGATTAGGGCGTCCACACGAGCCGTATCGGCCGGTTCCGGTCCATTTGCCCCGTTCCGGCGCCGTGCGACATCCGGATAGCAACACTTATTAACACGATCAGTTAGGGCGGAATTTATTACAAGTTAACATTTACATCGTAGCTCCTTTTAGTGCTTTTTAGATAAGTAATGAAGGAAAACATCGTGAGAAAACTCGCGGCTAGTCAGCCCCACACGTGTAGTATCCTATCCTATCCTAGTTCCTTCCTACTATCCTATCCTTCCTACTATCCTACTCCTACTAATATTATAAATGTGAAAGTTTGTGAGAATGTATGTATGTTTGTTATTCTTACACGCAAAAACGTCTGGACCGATTTGGTTGAAATTTGGTATGTAGATAGGTAATACCCTAGATTAACACATAGGCTACTTTTTATCCCGATGTTCTCGCGGGAACTAGTAGATGATATTTAAACAATAATCCTAACCTACAAAGTACTTTTTTAATACCTGTTTTCAACACAAGTAGATACTTTAAAAGCACTTTTACAAAACCACAAAAGCGAACAATGGGATAATCTCCCTAAAGAGGAAGGATTTTGTTTAATTTCTAAAGCAGACTGCATGTGGGCGATAAACATACGGAAAAAGCTCCGACTGAGTTTAAGCTGTAATCCAGAAAACAATGTCTGGAATAACGGGACTCGCGGAAATTCCGCCATTGTTCCATATTTAATTAAAATTGACTTAGGAAATGAATCCGGGTAGAAAGAGTCCTAGGATAAGGTGACCTAGATGAATTAATGAGCTCACAATAATTATTTGTTTGTTAAGGAATGTGGATTTTCATCATTCTTTGGATTAGCAGAATATTTTATCATATCGAAGATTCACAGAGCAAATATTTTTTTTCTTAAATAAACTATTAATATTAACGACCATTTTTGTCCTACCACACCTACAGATATAAAGATTATTCTATTCTATATTTAAAAATCTAGTTGCTATCTAAAAAATGTAATAAAATCCCGTCACATTCGTATGCAAATCTGCTGAAGTCGGATTGCAATATGCAGGCCGCGCCGAATAAACCAGAGATTAGATTTCATACAGCTCAAATGAAGTTACGATGGGACTTTTGTAAGTTTTAGATGTTTTTTGTAATTTTTTGAAATTTTGAATCGTTTTTGTGTAGATAATTATGTTTTTCTTCATTCCAAGCAGTGTCGTTTGGGACATTGGGTCCCGTTAGAAGCCGTTTCCTTTTGAAATACTTTTCTTGTTCCCTGAAAATGTTCTTTTATATTTTAAAGTACTTCTAAATTTCAACTTCTGTGAAAGTTTGAGCTTAAATTTAAGGATCTAGTAACGAAACTGGAATTTTTTGAGTGATTAAACAATTAACAACGTTCACAATTTACTCTCATTGTAATTTTATAAATTCTACTTGCATTCGTTTCAAGCACTTTAAGTTCCACTAATGCATACCTACATTTTTTAGCCTGATTATTTTTAAAATCCCTCTGCAACGTAGCACATTTATATTATACTAGCTGCTCCCCGCGGTTTCACCCGCGTAAGTCCCGTTCCCGCGGGAATATCGGGATAAAAAGTAGCCTATGTTACTCGTGGATAATGTAGCTTTCGAATGGTGAAAGAATTTTTAAAATCGGTCCAGTAGTTTTTGAGCCTATTCATTACAACCAAACAAACAAATATATTAGTGTTATTACATAATACATAGTTACATAATATTAGTGTAGAAAATACCGCTTTATAAATCAGAACCGTTGACAATTGCGTGGTTTCTTCCGTCGACGCGGCTAATTGGACCCGACGGCTTCCGGCAAGATGGGCTTATTGAGATCTACGGAGAATTGCGGGATTTCTTAGCTGTTCATCTAAAATAATGTCTTAAACGAGCTAAAGTCTAGACTATACTGAAAGAAAGAATTCGATATTATTAATTACAACTTCTTTTATAATAGTTTGATAACATTTCTCCTTAGTTTTAGTTTCCGGTTGTCTGGAAGAAATCGCCATGTGCGATGAGACCGCCGATTGTTGGATGCTGTACCTACTGTAAACCCATTTATATTTTTGTTTACTTGTTATAGGTATGGTCAGGGATCAATGGAAATGACTAAGTACTAATATTACTAAAAATTCTAGTTTAACGACCTACCATTTATTTTAGGAAAAGGTTTGATGTTAACAGCAACTTTAATCACAAGCATAAATAAAACTAGTTTCAAAACACATCCAAACCAGCTAAACATTTAACTCCAAAATTCGCTTCGAATCTCGGAATAAACTGTAAAAACTTCCCAATCCCAGCACCTCGTTCGTAATTGTCGGTCACACGTCCGCTCGGCCGGATGAAGCTGGCCAATCGGTGTCCCAGTGGGGGGAGTGGTAGGGGGGTAGCTAGAATAGTGCTAAAATAGTACATTGCTCAGGGGGGCTAAAAAGGCCGTTTCAAGAATTTCTGCTAACAATTCATAAAATGGATTAATTTCATGAATTGTTTCGCATTTTCATCAAACTTTGGTAAACTTTGAACTCCTAATCTGCTGTATGAATAGGTAGTTTCGGCTTGAAAAAAATTGCAATAAATGTGAATTGAACAGGCAAAAGAGTCACCTAGCTTATAAGACTACATTTTTAAGTGATCCTTGAGGTCCTACAGAAATAAACAGATTTTTCTTTCTTCTTCTCTTTTTTTCTTTTGGTTTTCTTGTTGTGTTTATATAAGAAGTACCTATACGCTCTAGTTTTACACGAAGGCAAAACTAAAAACCAAAAGTAGAATTTGATAGACTTTATTTGGTGACCGCTTCTAGCGGTTTCTAAATCTGAACATGTAGGTACCTATGCTATGTTTTAATCTGAAATGAAATTGATGTGAGTTTTTAAACTTCGCATATTCATTTAAAATACATTAGTTAAGTTATTTTTTGTTTTAATAAAACCTCTTTTTGCAAGACTATTTCAAGTCCCGTCAACCGATCCCCAATAAAATAAAAACGTCCGTACGTTCCCTGCAATCTTAAAACGATTAAACTTCAATCACACAAGATTTTCCTTTTGTGGGTTCTGTACCGTTTGATATTGATTTATGCGGTACCCCAGCGTTGGCATCGACATTTCCTAATTGAATTTCAGTGAAAGAATTTAAAACTAATGATGTACTATTTTCCACGAACTGTTATATATGCTTTTCTAACCAGGTCTGGGAGTGGATGGGTCTTTGGGGACTATTTGTGGCGAGAAATTGCGTTGTGTTTTTTTCGCGGAAATTCAAACGACCCAGCACTATGTACAAGTACAAGAACTTCTATGAAAAGTATTTTTATTTATAGTATTGAAAAGTCAATGAACTTTTCGTATCGAAAAATTTAAATGCGCTTTAACACGAGCTTTAAACGGTGAAGGAAAACATCGTGAGGAAACCAGTTAGCTTTCTAGCAGCGTCGATGGGCTTGCAACCTGTCACGTATGGAAAGTTAACTTCTGCAAAAAGTGGGCATGTACCGAATATAATATTTGGACAAACCTCTGACTACCCCATTAGACATCTTCAAAGGATCTAAAGAATTACATAAAGATCTCTAAGAAATGTCTACCGCTCCCTGGGATACAGTCGTGATCATATTTCATTTTATTGAAAAGTATATAACGAATTAAGTTAAACTAGGTAGTTTTAGTAGGAAAGTTGTCTATACAAAAAGCTTATTATAAAATATTAAAAATAATATTTTATAATAAGCTTTATTTTAATAACCGCTCTTAAGACGATTAAAAGTGTTACAAATGTAAATTGAATTTAACTTTCGACTTATCTTAAACCAAATAACAACGGTTTATGTAATTTAGCGCGCGGAACCCTAAAAATGATTTACCTTCATCCCCTTAATCACCAGGTAACCTGAAGTAAACCACAATAAAGCTCACAATCAGGGTAAAGACACCGTTTTACAGAACTGCCGTATTTTTTCCCCTAATTACGCTAATGCGCCCAAACTTTTTATTTATCTTGCCTGAACGTTTGCGTATAGCAACGCTAGAGCTTTGCGGCTACACTCGCCTGAAGTTGAGCTGGAATTACTGACGGTAAACATACATCCTGCTTTTTAATGTACTTTAATTAGAGAACGGACAGAAATCATATACTAAAGGAAAAAATATGACTTTAATCAAGTTTAGGTACTTACAAACCAAATTTGATTAAAACAGGGAACCAACGTCATATGACGATTTTAGTTTCAAAAAAACCAAGGCTTAGGACAAATGATTGCGTGTTGCGTTTTAATCAATGGGGTTGCATGAAATCCGACGATGAATGAATGCCGTATATCATCGTTTACGTTGATGATGATGATAGCATTAGGCCGGGAATGTTATTGTACTAATAGCAAGTTTTATTCGGTAATATTTATATAACGTAGGGGAGATACAAAATGGAGATGTTTTGTAGGAAGGTTAACTAAAACATAATATGTCTAACGAGTAGCAATTTCGTAAGAACAACGACGCATAAATCATCAAAATAAAAATATCATAAAACATAATTAAACATTACATAACGTGGAACATGATAATGTTTGTCTTTTACTCGTAGCTAATTAAATAATATTCAGAATCCGATATCAATCACGTCTAATTTACTGCCCTTTTACTGCCTATCGATGAATAGGTACATAAAAACCTGTTTCGTAGTTTATAAGATCTAATAACAGACAGCGAAAGCGACTCTTTCCTACGTAGATATAACGTATTGAAGTTGCGAAAACCTGACATTTATAGCCAGGTTTACGAGTACGTCTGAGGTAGCTCTAAATACTTATCTCGGCCTTTGAGGCGCTTTTAATGCGCGCAGTCTATATTATCTGGGCCTAGCTTGCCGCCATTAGCTTAAAATATGGCTGTAATGCATTAGCGTAAGCCGCGGATTGTGAGTACATGATGCCTCATTGTGGGGGCTTTTATTTATTTTAGAAAGATTTTTGTAAATGTGAATGTACCTAAATGGGTAACAGGGTACTTATTGATTGAAACCGATTGCATTGATTTTTAGTAGTTAGGTCCTATACCCTACACCCGCTTTCTTTACAAATAATAAATGTTTTTTTTTTGTTTGAGGAATGATTGTAGTATCACCATAGCTCAGCTCCATAGTAACAACTATGTACTATGACACTTCGACAGATAACACACGTTGCGACGATAGACCTACGGTCATTCGTAAGTTGAATTTAGGAACGTGTATTAACAATATTACATAATTAAAGTACGACACTACCAACCCGTTTTAGTCATCCGGTAAATGATGACGTAGAAATCTGGAAACAGGAGGTACAACACACCGCAATATTTGAGTTTTGATGTCAGCGGTACACAAACCCTTTTCCGTGTAAATATTGCTATGGACTCTAACAGCCCTTTGTCCTGCATACCGTTGCCGTACAGAATACAATATAACAGTATCTAAACAATTCGTTATTTACGTAAGCTATTTACTCGTACATCGGATTTCAGTCTTAACTGGTTGAATAATCCATTTTGGGAAAACATTTATGAAATTCTCATGTTTTAAAGAAACATTGTCCTTAGCCATATGATAGCCCCCACGCCTCGAAGGTCAAGTTGAAATCATCATCATCTCCTGCATCCCACTAAGTGGGGTCGGCACAACACATTTCTTTCTTCCATTTTCATTTTCAAATGGTCAAGTTAATTTCCTTGATGTTAAAAGGAACGCAAGTTGGAATATAAAAAAAAACAAAGGAGTCGCTAATGAATCTAAAATAACTTTGTATCTCTACTACATGGAAGAAAGATGGTCATTAGTAAACAGGATTTTTTTGTTTTTCTTCTAAAGGATTATTCATCTTATCTTAAAAAGGAGAAGTACTTACGAGTACTAACACTTAAGATCTAACGACGATCTTAAATAATTTGAAAAGCTTTTGATCGAAATTTCGACGAATGTTCATTTTGAAAATAAATTTGAACCTACTTAAAAATAGCTACCGACTGCGACTTTACGTGCTTTATAAGTACCTACACAGAAGCAGAAGCAGTACACAGAAAGCTTCTTTGTTTCTGAATGTTACACACACATTGTTGATCTGTTGGTGTCAATCTAGCGCCACCACCTGAAAACAGAGTTTATGAAACGGTACCTAAATCAAAGCTAGACTCAATAAATTATTGTGAAAGTTCTTTACAACTGAAGTTCTCGCCAGGGAGAACTTTTAGAACTTTATTCTTCGATTTCTGTCCTTTAGTTTTCAACTCAGTTTTAAACAAAGATATCGTGTTAAATCTGTTTTAAAACTTTTGTTTTATGTCCTTTGAAATACTGTTGTTTCTATAACGGAATACAAAGATCTGATGTGATAAAAAACGATTTGACGACCTCTCTGGCTTCCGTAGCGGGATAAATGTCTGAAACTCAAGACACAAAAATGTGTCCCTCTACAAACCGAAAACAAGGCATCGTTACAATCATTGCTGGCCAGATTATGTTGGTTAATCTTCCGAATTGAGTTTCCACTCAATCAATTTTGTAGAGCACTGGCAAAAATTGTTTGGGCTTAAACTCAATTTACACATATTTTTTTATTTCAGACTGAAATAGGAGCCACACCTCTTAAAGTTCGTTGTTTGATTCATATTTGTTGCTCAGGTTGAAGTTGCGACTTGCGAAAAGTAAAGATATCTTATCTTGTTCATCCTCCAAGGTAAACTTGTAACATTTTGTTCCAAAACTTTAAGTTCTAGCTAAAACTTTCAAGTTCCTACGGACGTGCTCGGTGCAAAGAGCAAAGTTCCGTCGGCAATAAGTAGTAACTGTGCCACGTTTTTTAACGTTTCGTCTTCGCCACTTCACTGAGACGGGAAAATTTATCTTTTTTGTCTCCGGAATGTTTATTGCCATTCTTGAGCGAGTTCGTTATTAAAGTTTATTGCTGTACTAATAAGTAGGTTATTTAAAATGTTATGAAGATGGCTTTAGTGCAAAGTTTGATCGTAAGAAACTTTAGGACTGCTGAGTCTCACTTCATCAAATTTACTTAGACCTACTTTCAACAGAGTTTTCATTGCGTTTTAGTAGGTAAGGAGTTACCTAAAAACTGGGATAACAAAATATATTAGACGGTTACGAAATCTCTAAGGATATGTTTCACAATGTACGAATAAGTTATACATTAGTTTCCAATACGCAATTTCTTACATATTGGTAGGACAAACACAACTATACACTACAATTTATGGTGGATATTATGTGACACATACCGTTATTTGACAGTTGTGAAACGTAACATAAATATACCAAAATATGAGTCAAGTATCGTTTGTTTAAGAGTCTACATTGTTGGTCAAAATACAGGAATTTTCAAATCAACAATCTCTTGTTTCAGCCACATCACACGAACTGCGAGCTGGTTGCCCCCAGCAGAAAGCTGGCCATCTCCCTCTAACGGCAGTTCCAGTGGCCAGAGTCCAGATGAAGAGGACCTTCCCTATGGGTGGGAGCAGGCGTTCGATGGCAGGGGGAAGTCATACTACATCAAGTGAGTTTATTTTAACTAGTGTTAGAAAGAGATAGTGGGGGTTTGTCTGCGCTTTTAAGAGATTTTAAGCAACAATTCTATCTCTATGTTGAAATTAGTAGTGATTCGTCTCATGGCTGTAAAGTAGTTTAAGAATGATCATCAGACGAACAGTCTTATTCTGTACTTATTATCCCATCAATCATCAAGATATGTATCCCATAAAAAATTTGCCTAAAAGGGATCCCTTTTAGCAATAAGGCCGTCCATTGTCATTGTATAATGTTCTGTTTTATGCTTACTTGGTGTGCAATGCAATTAAGAATTTTCATTCATCAATTATTATAAGACTAAAAAGACTAACCAATTCTCCCATGTTTTCCAGCCATGTGAACAAGACGACAACGTACGTGGCTCCAGAAGGGTGCTCGTGCGAGTCGCCACCATCCCCCCGGGACGTGGTACTGGCGCGTGACGCCGAGCTCGGCTTCGGCTTCGTGGCCGGCTCCGAGAAACCAGTGCTGGTTCGGTTCGTGACTGACAACTCGCCTAGTGTGGGGAAAGTAAGTAGTTTAAGATTTGAAAATTGTTATTTGAAAATTGTTAATTGTTGTTGTTAGTGTTCGATTCGAAGTGATGCAAAATAGGGTATTGATGAAACCAACCTCTTTAGTCACTTTAAGCCAACTCAGCTACGAGATTCTATGACGTCGACTCAAAAATGTTCAAATCTAATCTTTTCTAATAAGCCCACTGAGTTCCCACTGCTGGACGAATTCCTCCTTAATAGTTTTGGCAGTTGATATCTAAAAATTAGCTCTATGAAACCGCGAAATATATTAACCATTCAATTTCAATAGCACGCGATAATCCGCCAATGCGCATATTGATTTCATTGACATTTAAATGCCGGTCTTCTAACGGGTACCAAAATAATATAATTCCTTCCATCAATAGAGAATAGGCTTCTTATTTTTCTGAATTAGGTACCTACTACTGAAAAATAAAAAATGAAAGATGTGTTTCTGAAAAACCTGAGTAGGTAAACCCTAATTTACCGAAGGGAAATGGAGCGTACACTAGACATACCAGAGAAATGTACTGAATTAATAATTTTTGGCTTAACTTTACAACAGCAATAAAACTTCCTTTTAAATTCCAGCTGGAGCCCGGAGACCAGATCTTATGCGTAAACGGCGAAGACGTCAGCCTTGCGGCCAGAGAGCACGTGATATCAGCCGTCAGGGCTTGCACGGAACAGGTCACGTTAAGGGTCTGTCAGCCGGCACGGACCGGGAACCCTACAAGACGGTCAGCATTGCTGTCGGCCGCGAAGAGAGCCAGGCTGAGAGCCAGGCCGCCGAGGGTGCGGTTCGCTGATTCTGTGCAGCTGAATGGAGCGCCTATGTATCCGGTAAGTTTAATATTTCTTTTGCTTGTAGGTAGGTACATTGTTCTTGTTCTCTTGTGATAATTTTTACATCGTCAAGAGGCAATGCCTGAGTCAATTATTTTATTTGAATACAATTTATTTAAAGTATTATGTGCAAGAAATCAATGATCTGTTAGCTTACAGGTGACAAGAAATAAGGTTTAGTATCCATACACGCAAAAAGCTCTTCAATTCAATTCAAATTTGAAACTCTCTTATCTCTATTATGTACTCTATCAAAACTCTATCGCTTTACAGCGTCTAAGTTTTTCAAAAGTCATAGAACTCCCCAAGTTTATTTGTAACACGAATAAAATGAATATGATTATATTATGATCATAAAGTTATGATATCAAGTTATGATCATAACATGTTATTCTAATTATTCCAGCCATCAGCTTTCTCCCTCGGCGACCTCTGCCTACCACCAATGGCGAACGTCCTCAAGGTCTTCCTAGAGAACGGACAGACCAAGTCCTTCAAATACGACACCACAACCACCGTGGCCGACGTGGTGACCAGTCTGAAGGACAAGTTGTGCATCACAGCGGAAGAACACTTCAGTCTGGTGGTGGAACATGTGAAGAGTTTGAGGAGGAACAAACTGACGCTGTTGGATTCAAAGGAGTCTTTGGCCAGGGTGAGTCAGTTTAGCTGTAATCTAATGCTTTAATATACAGGGTTCGTGACTTTTCAAAAGATTTTTTTGAAGCTAATGTGAAAATAATGTACCTACCTACAGACTTACCCCATATTCCTATAACAACTTACGGATGGCCGTAGAACTTTTTTGATTCGCAACAATTTGATACAGGTTAGACACTTACAATCCCCGTACTGATCTGAGTACTTAAATGTACGTAACGTAAACGTAATATGACCTCATAATTTCCAGATAGCGGCAAGACCAGGCTCTCACAAAATGCGCTGTCTCTTCCGAGTGGTCTTCATGCCGACATCGGCCGCCGAGCTGGCTCAGCGGGACCTGGCTGCGTTAGACTACCTCTACCTGCAGTGCTGCAATGACGTGGCTCAGGAGAGGTTCGCGCCGGAGTTGCAGCCCGAGGTGGCGTTGAGATTAGCAGCGCTTCATATGCACCAGCATGCGTTGGCGAACAATGTGTCGCCGGCTAAGCTGACTGTCAAGGCTGTTGAGTACGTATTATTTAACAGTGTGTAATGCACATGAAATTTCCAGTATGCCGGCTTTTTCAGATGATTTTCTCCCTCTTCTTACTTATCTGAAATATATAATATAATTATCTGTCACATGCGGGTCCATACTTAGATGGGTGACCGCAAGTGGCATTATTATCTGAACGCTTCCGTGCTTCAGAGGGAACGTTAAATTGTCGCCTTTTAAAGTCTTAAGCCATGACGGAGGCCTTTAGGCGGCCTAAAAACTCCGTCACCAGAGTTGGCCACACCTTATACGAACTTACGAATGAACATAATTTTTTTTACGTAATACCTACAGTAATATTTACTACCGTTTTGTGCCGTCTGAGATGCAAAATTAAACTCAATTTTCGGAGTGATTAAAATTTGCATTTTCTGTGTTTTAAGTTTTGCGTTGCAGTGCGATGCCACTTTGCCCGAAGTTCCTTATTACCATAAATAAAAGTGACACCATGAAACATACTCACTTTATTTCCAGAAGAGAATTCGGCTTGGAGCGCTTTGTGCCAAGCGGGTTGCTTGAGAGCATGAAACGTAAGGAGCTTCGAAGACTTATAGCGCATTTCCTCAAACTCAACTCGCAGATGACCGGCAGTCAGAGGCAACTGACGCAACTGCAGGTAATTAATTTAAAAATCTTAATAAAACACCCA